>JAQPPZ010016370.1:5181666-6477083 GCA_028583015.1 Wollemia nobilis | reverse complement strand
TCCAATTTGACTCATGAGTTAGTGCATTTGATTAATCTTGTTAGGTTCTGGCATGAGGCTCCGTGCACTATCAACATGGCTTCACCTAACCTCCTTTCACCTTAAGGTCCCTCTTCTTTTTTGAGGCCTCGATGTAGCAGGTTGAGGGGGTGACATTTTCTAGAATCATGGTGTTCTATCAGTTCCCACAGTAGGGCTCGGTCTCCTCTTGGAGTGGCTCCCTTTGTTTATTGATTTTGTTTATTCACCCTTTTATGGGATGATTTTTTTTTGTCTCAGGTCTCTACAATGTTGATTGTTTGGATGTCCTTGCACCCCGAGCTATGATTTTTCCAACTCCCTTTTTATTGTAACCTCTTTTATTGTTTTAATGAATATAATTGTTGGATCCAATAAAAAAAATGGGAGATAAAATAAATTCCACCTAGAGATTTGAAGAATTGAAATCTTTGTCAAAAATATTATTTTATTATTATCCAAACATTAGGAAGTAAAAGGTATTACACAAAATTTGAAAATTGAAATTACGTCAGAATTTAGTAGTTGAAAATATTTCATCAAAGTTGATATATATATTAAATATTGGGATATATAAGGCTTACAACATAGTTTTTTGGAAGGTTGAAAATTTTGAAAATTTTTCTTAGTCTATTATCAAAAACTAAGGAAGAATAAGGATGTCTACCTCAACGAATACATTAAACAATGATATAGAGAGTATTATCAAAGAAGAAAATATAAATGTTATAAAACTTGGAATCGATAATTTGATTAAAAATCTAAATAAAATTAGACTTTGTCTAAAGTTTCATTTACAAAAAAACATTAGAAGAAAAATTTGAAACATTAGAATACTATCTACATGTGAGAATGTTTGAAGCAATTGATAATGACAAAGATAGTATTATGATTCCTTTAAATATTGCTAGTATAATATACATGGCATTACTTACACTTAAATATCACAAAGAGAAGAACTTGAAACAAAAGGAATTGATTGAATATTTTAAGAAGAAATCAAAAGTAGAAGAATCCTTTTTGGAAAAAGTATTTCATTCTTCATGCAATATTGATTCTTCAAGTTCATCTAATTCAAGGTTTTATCATGATGCTTTAAGTGAATGTTCAGAAGGTTCTATACTAAAGAAGACTTATGATGTGAAGGACAAAGGCAAAGAGAAAATGTTTTTGCAAGAATCTAATGACAACATGATAGCTCATGAAAGCACAAATACTGACACCAATGATGAAGATAAGCAATAAGAGAAGGAACCTAATAAAGGAGGCATACAATGTAAAGTGAGTTGAAAATATAAAGATCATATTGAATACTAAAGTCTTCAATAACCATATAATGTAATACAAGGGGGTGTTGGAGTATATTACATTATTTGGTACATGCTAATGTACCACCTTGGGTACATATTTAGATTAGGAGTGCATCTTATATTAGAGAGTGAGTATTTACTTTATGTAGTGTAATAATATGTAGGAAATGCATAAGTGTCCCTTGTCCTCATCACTCCACTCCAATATTTGATGATCTAGATATTCAACATAAGTTTTAAGGTGATCATAATTATCGAATGGTAAAGGTTGGTTTTTGTTGGGAATGTAACCTACACAACATCTCCTAGGCCAAAATTTGACACCTAAAGGCTCTTGAATGCCTTTATATTGGGGTCCCAAACCTTTACCAATATATCCCATGCTATATAAGATCTATTTTGAGAGTGGGTAATCATTGGATAAGTAATAGTGAGCAAAATAATGCTTCATAGAAGAAGTGTTGCTACCATTGATATTTTCTTCGAAGGCTATTCCCATGAAGATAAAGATACACATGCCAATGTGTACAAATTTAGCCTTCTTATCAGGTAAAACCATAGTCCTTGGTGAAGGTGGTAGCTTGGATAGATCCAAAAGAGATTCTTGAATAAAATGATTGACTTGATCCTGTGATGAAACTTGGATGAGAGGTTCCTCACTCACTTTTAGATTTTTGAGTTGTGTAGATGTTTGATATGAGGAACTTAGAGGAATAGATGATAAAACTGAAGGACAAATATTTAGATCATACTGAGCTTTCTCAAACATTGAATAATATTTAAATGGATGATGATCACCTAGAACGGTGATAACTTGATCCTTAAATTTTAACTTCAAACACTAATGAAAGGTAGAAGGGACAACCTTCATCACATGGATCCAAGGACGTTCGAGAAGTATATTAAAATATGCAATGCAAGACACCACATAGAATAAGGTATCTAAGATCTGAGATCCAACCCTAAGGGGGAGATACACAACACCATAGGCCTCTTGGGACTCATTTTTGAAATATTTAATGATAATATTGGATTTATTTAATTCTTCCTCTTTTAATACAAAATTTTGAAAAATAATATTAAGTGCATAAGTTAAGGGAAGAACCATTGTCAGTCAAGATTTTCTTGATAAAATTTCTCCCAATAAATGTTGTGATGTAAAGGGAATAATCCTATTGCAAGTCTAAAGAAGGAATATCGTCATCAAAAAATGTGATGTGTTGTATCCCAAGAGAACATACGAAATTGGCTATAACACTAGGAGAAATATCTATAGGTATATATTGTTGTCTTAGAATTTCCAATAAAGTTGATTTGGAAGTATTGAAAGAGGCCACAAATTGATATTTTTTGAGACAACCATTAAAGTTTTTGAAGAAGTTTTGGGCATTTTTTGAAGTATTTTTGGATAGCTAATTGAAGGAGGAATTGACAATAATTTAAGGCGGAGAATTTAAGGAGTTAGAGGTAGCATATTGAACTGCATTTGGTGCTACAAATTTCAGAGAATTTGGGAAGCAATTTGAAGGAGATAGAACTGTATTTTAGACAATATTTCAATAAGAAAATATCTGCAAATTGAAAGACATTTGGACAACATATTTGGAAGGAGATAGGAGCTCAATTTGGACATCATTTTGAGAAGCAAAGGAGTTGCAATGATATGGATTATAGCACATGTTTGTAATAAGTTGTTAGTTAATGATAAGCATTATTTAATGCATTCTTATCCATTGTAATGTGTTGTAATGTCTATTTATAGCCACATTTTTGTATGCTAATACAATGAAGGTACAAATTGTCATTCATTTCTCATGTTTGTTATAATTGATTTCTCATCATGGTGCTTAGCACACCTTAAAAAACCCCATCAAGGAATTTTACAAGACTCAACCAACCTATTTCATTTATCCTAAAGCAAATTTGGGAAGCTAACATGATTGAGTTGCCTTCCATAAGGTAACCCGATACCACAACTAATTGGTATAAGCCTGATCAGCATGGTGAGTATCATAGATTGGAGGGGCACATGACAAATTCATGTAAGAGGTTGAAACATGTGGTTCAGGACTTAATTTATGAGGGTCACCTTGTCATAGAGGGTCCTCAACCTAATTCTCCAACAAAAAAATCAACCTCCTACTCAACAAGCACCCATAACTAATCAAGACATGGGGATCTTTCAAGACCCCCTACCTAAGCATGGGCAACAGGTAGCTAATCAAGTGTCATATCATAATGTGCGACCTCCCTACAAAAATATGATTGGTATGGCAGTAGTAACTACAATGCAACAAGATCAAGCTCAACTAACTCAACAATCTCAATAGGAGATGAGTTCTACATCCAATCAACCTTAAAAACTACCCTTAGTTTTGAAGAGTACCCAAAAAAGAAGAAAGAGAGTAAAAAACACACCTTTAGTATTTAAACCTCAAGCTAAAGTCTCCTTGAACATTCAATAATAGTTATCTAGTAGCCCAGCTAGGATCTCCCTCTTAGAGCTTTTGTAAACTTATCCCATTCATAGGGAAGCCTTGTTGAAGCTTCTAATTCAATAATTTGTTCCTCAGGATATTTCCTCTAGTGCTATAGTTGATGTTGTAGGCTCCCTTGGGATACATCATATCACATTTTTAGATGATGATATTTCTTCCTGTTGTGGCTGATCCACAACACACCCCAAAATTGGGGACCCACCTTTTTGCATGCTTTCAAAGAAGAAAACAGTGACCCAGATGCTAAAAATCAAGAAAAAATCAAAGGAAGAGCAAAATATCACAAAAGGAAGAAGTGTCGTGATATCGCGACATGTCGCTCCATCGCGGATAGAAAAGAAAAGTGTCGTGATATCGCGACATGTCGCTCCATCGCTGCCCAAAAATGAAAGTTGTCGCGATATCATGACATGTCGCTCCATCGCTACCCAGAAATGAAAGTTGTCACGATTTCGCGACATGTTGCTCCGTCGCCCAGAAATGAAAGTTGTCACGATTTCGCGACATGTTGCTCTGTCACTGCTGAGAAAAATAAAGTGTCGCGATGTCGCGACATGTTGCTCCGTCGCAGCCAGAAATGAAAAAACATCGCGATATCGCGACATGTCAAGCTTTCGCGGCCCAGGCAAGCAAGAAGAGGTGTTGATCGAAAATTGTCACGATTTCGTGACGTGTTGTGAAATCGCAGTCCAAAGAGGAGAGAGAAAGACAGAATGGAAAATTGTTGCAAAATCGTGACATGTCACAAAATCGCGGTCAAACCAGTCAAACAGGGCAAGGCACTAAAGTTGTCGCGATTTCGCGACCTGAAGCAGCAAGACATGCCAAAGCTGAAAAGCGTCACGATTTCGTGACAGGAAGCAGTAAAGGGGTACGAAGCAAAAAAATGTCGCGATATCATGACAGGTCACGTTTTTGTGGCTCCAAGCAACGAAATGGTACGGAAGGAAAATATGTCGCGATTTCGCGACATGTCACATTTTCGCTGCCAAATACAGCAAGAGCAGCCCGAAATAGAAAAGCATCGTGATTTCATGACAGAAAGCCGCAAGACAGTTCCAAATGAAAAACGTCGCGATTTCGTGACAGGAAGCAGCGAGACAGCCTGAAAGAGAAAAGCGTCGCGATTTCGCGACAGAAAGCAGCCAAGTGGTACGGAATGAAAAATTGTTGCGATTTCGCGACAAAAAGCAGAAGATGGTGCAAAAGAG
Organism: Wollemia nobilis; assembly: GCA_028583015.1. Taxonomy (NCBI): domain Eukaryota; kingdom Viridiplantae; phylum Streptophyta; class Pinopsida; order Araucariales; family Araucariaceae; genus Wollemia; species Wollemia nobilis. Next base: position 6,472,046 of record JAQPPZ010016370.1, on the reverse strand, counting down.
AAAAGTGTCGCGATTTCGCGACATGTCTCATTTTCGCTGTGCATGATGGCGGACAAGGCTATTGGCCGAAAAATGTCGTGATTTCGCGACATACTATTTTTTTCCACGATTTACAAGGAGGCAGTTACGAAACATGCAGAGAAGCGCGGAACACGTGGCATAAAGGTGTAAGGGTTACAAAGGCATTACAGTTCACCGAGAATATTAAACGTTTAAGACATCGAACAGAAAGTCAAAGATAACGATGAGATGGGGGTGAAACGAGCAGCCACTGGAAGATGAAACGAACCGTCGTGGAAGGAGAAGCAATTTGCCAGCAAGTATAAAATGCAGAGGCACAGATTGGTATAGGTCAGAAATCGTTGGGAGCAGGGTTGCAGAGCTGAGAGTGATGAGCCATTTTGGGCCTGCTTTGGAGTGCTTTTTTTCCACTTTTTCTGGTTTTGGAAAACTAGATATCTGTTATTGTAAAAAGACAAATATTTAATGCAGATAACATTTCAGAAATTTGCATCTTATGGGCAAGAAAGAAGGAGTCATTTTATGCATGCAAGATTAAATGTCTATTTTCCCTTTTCAGATTTTAGGCTTGTAAATGTAGTTGATACAAGTTTTTCTTGGTTGCTGCATGCGAATGCTTAAATCTGAAAACCTCATTCAAATCCCTAGAAGCTAGCACTTAGCTTATCAATATTGTGCATGTTTTGCAGGTCCAATAGGTTAGGTTGCATGCATGGAAACCTCATATCTTCGGTTTTTTCGGAACAGGATATCATCAGACTGAATGTGTTCTATTTTTTAATTTTTTGCATTTCTTTTTTCATTTTATTTTATTTTTTCAGAAGTTGTTACTTTGCAGTCGTTAAAATTTAAAAAATTCAAAATCCCCAAAATGGTTTTTAGGAGAAATTAATGTATTTTAAAATAGAAATTGATAAGTTTATTTTTAGATATTCTTAAAAAATGAAAAATGGAAATTTTCATTCTTTGGGCCGATTCACATTTGTTATTTTGGTTCAATGAACAATCAATAAAGCTTCATGATGAAATAAATCAACATTGCCCCTTGTTTACAGTTACTTGCAATCACTAAGGTGTTCCAAGCATTTAAATTGATTATCTTCATTTGAGATTACTAATACATAGTTGCAAATGCTAATACAGTGGAGACCTTGGAGAAGTTGTTTGTTTGACTTCTTTGCAAGAAGGGATTTGGGACCCAAATCCTAAATGAGAGTTGTACTTTCACGGTTGGGTGAAAATACCACTCAACATTTTGGCGCTAGAAGGAGGGCATGAAAGGGTCTATTTTATCGTGATTTTAGATGCTACAGGTTTATAATTGTTTAAGAGCTTTACATTGCTAAATATTTCAAGTCCATTTGATTAGCATCTTCGGCCTCCTCTAACACCACTCAAAATTTTGGCGCTAGAAGGAGGGCCTGAACCGGTTTATTTCAGATTGATTTAAATGCTATAGGGATTTAAATTTTGAATATTTCATGCCCTATTGATTATTATCTTTAGCCCTCTTTTAACAATACAACTTTGTACTGTTAAAATGAGGACATGAATTGCTATGCACTGTTCTAACGCTTTGATTGTTCATACAGGAATAATGTGATTTAATTTAATTTAAAAAAAAAAAAAAATTGATATTAAAGTTGTATTTTTTTTAAGATACACTAATGGCTATGTTTTCACCATGGATGCCAGGTAGCCCATTGAACATACCGGGAGTTCAACATTATTTGCCCGTTGGTTTTGAGAGATGTCTTCCTCGATTTTCGTCTAACGGGACAAATACTGTAGAAGAACACATTCAAGCATTCAAATTCTGTGCCAATCACTTAACAAGTTGGTATGATGATGTTGCTTGTAAAATGTTCTTGTACACCTTGGACAAAGTGGCATATGATTGGTTTACAAGTCTACCTTTAGGGTCTATCACTTCTTGGGCTCAACTAGAGGCAGCATTTCTTAATCAATTCAACAAAAAGCAAGTTGACTCAATCCGCATGTATGAGCAGTTTTTCACTATTAAAAAAGGACCAAGTGAAAATGTGAAGTCATTTTTTGAAAGGTTCTTTGGATTATATACTCAATTAGTGGCATTTTATGTTCTGCAAGAAGAAGTGGCTCTCCAAATATATGTCAATGCTCTTGACCCACTCACTTCCATATATTTGCGAGGGATGCCTCTAATCACATCTTTGTCACAAGCCTATACTCAAGCAATGGCAATTGAGCAACAATTGAGGTGTCAAAATTATGGTGTGGGTTTTGGATCATATAATTTTCAATCATTTAATACCTCCTTTACCCACCCAATGATTTATCCACCTCAACCAAGTTCAAGTGTGAATCAATTTCAGAATCAACAATCATTCCCAAGCTTTAATCAATTTCAAAATCCTCAACCTACTATGCAAGATCAACCATCTTTCTTAAGTATGAATCAACTTCAAGATACTCATCTTGATTCAAAAGATGTTTCTAAAATCAATTTTAATGATTTTCATAAGAATATGATTTTAGGCAAGGAAGGAGTACTAGATCCAACTAGTATTGAAACATGTGACACATAACCAACTTTGGGATCTAGTAAATTAATTCAGTATACATATATTTGGTCCTAAGAGGGTTTGACAGCTTGAATATGTTTGTTCATGATATTAGAAGGTTTGAGCCTTTGTAAAGCAGGTTGTTATGTCTCTAGCATCTTCATCATGCATCAAATCCTGCACAAATCATTCATAGCCTTGCATACAAATCATAAGTAAAATTGACAATGGAATGTTGATCAAGTTCAAATGATAGGGAATGAAACACATTGCACACACCGAGCTGATACTTATGATTTTGATGTTTCATGTATTTCTGATCTATCGGTATTTGTTTATCTTTATGTGTTGACGCTTGTATCTAAGCTTGTATATTTCAGGTTGGGTTCTCACCAAAATGCTCAGGAGCATTTGACAGCAGAGTCGCCATTTGTTGTGGCTGATCCACAACACACCCCAAAATTGGGGACCCATATTTTTTGCATGCTTTCAAAGAAGAAAACAGTGACCCAGATGCTAAAAATCAAGAAAAAATCAAAGGAAGAGAAAAATATCACAAAAGGAAGAAGTGTCGCGATATCGCGACATGTCGCTCCATCGCGGATAGAAAAGAAAAGTGTCGCGATATTGCGACATGTCGCTCCGTCGCTGCCCAGAAATCCGTCGCCCAGAAATGAAAGTTGTCACGATTTTGCGACATGTTGCTCTATCGCTGCTGAGAAAAATAAAGTGTCGCGATTTCGCGACATGTTGCTCCGTCGCGGCCAGAAATGAAAAAACGTCGCGATATCACGACATGTCAAGCTTTCGCGGCCCAGGCAAGCAAGAAGAGGTGTTGATCGAAAATTGTCGCGATTTCACGACGTGCTGTGAAATCATGGTCCAGAGAGGAGAGAGAAAGACAGAATGTAAAATTGTCGCAAAATCGTGACATTCCACAAAATCACGGTCAAACCAGTCAAACAGGGCAAGGCACTAAAGTTGTCGCGATATCACAACATGTCACATTTTTGCGACTCGAAGCAGCAAGACATGCCAAAGATGAAAAGCATCGCGATTTCGCGACAGGAAGCAGCAAAGGGGTACGAAGCAGAAAAATGTCACGATATCACGACAGGTCACGTCTTCGCGGCTCCAAACAGCAAAATGGTACGGAAGGAAAATATGTCACGATTTTGCGACATGTCATGTTTTCGCTACCAAATACAGCAAGAGCAGCCCAAAATAGAAAAGCGTCACGATTTCATGACAGAAAGCCGCAAGACAGTTCCAAATGAAAAACGTCGCGATTTCATGATAGGAAGCAGCGAGACAGCCTGAAAGAGAAAAGCGTCACGATTTTGCGACAGAAAGCAGCCAAGTGGTACGAAACGAAAAATTGTCACGATTTTGTGACATAAAGTAGAAGATGGTGAAAAAGAGAAAAGTGTCGCGATTTCGCGACATGTCTCATTTTCGCTGTGCATGATGGCGGACAAGGCTGTTGGCCGAAAAACGTCATGATTTCATGACATGCTATTTTTTGCCATGATTTACAAGGAGGCAGTTACGAAACATGCAGAGAAGCGCGAAACACATGGCATAAAGGTGTAAGGATTACAGAGGTATTACAGTTCACCGAGAATATTAAACGTTTAAGACATCGAACAGAAAGTCAAATATAACGATGAGACGGGGGTGAAACGAGCAGCCACTGGAAGACGAAACGAACTATCGTGGAAGGAGAAGCAATTTGCCAACAAGTATAAAACATAGAGGCACAGATTGGTATAGGTCAGAAATGACTGGGAGCAGGGTTGCAGAGCTGAGAGTGATGAGCCATTCTGGGCCTGCTTTGGAGTGCTTTTCTTCCACTTTTTTTGGTTTTGGAAAACCAGATATCTGTTATTGTAAAAAGACAAATATTTAATGCGAGATAACATTTCAAAAATTTGCATCTTATGGGCAAGAAAGAAGGAGTCATTTTCTGCATGCAAGATTAAATTTCTATTTTCCCTTTTTAGATTTTAGGCTTGTAAATGTAGTTGATACAAGTTTTTCTTGGTTGCTGCATGCAAATGCTTAAATCTAAAAACCTCATTCAAATCCCTAGAAGCTAGCACTTAGCTTATCAAGATTGTGCATGTTTTGCAGGTCCAATAGGTTAGGTTGCATGCATGGAAACCTCATATATTTGGTTTTTTCGAAACAAGATAGCATCAGACTGAATGTGTTCTATTTTTTAATTTTCTGCCTTTCTTTTTTCATTTTATTTTATTTTTTCAGAAGTTGTTACTTTGCAGTCGTTAAAATTTAAAAAATTCAAAATCCCAAAATGGTTGCACCAGGGCATAGGTAATATTGCAGACTTCAAATATGCACATTAAAATTTCACTTTCGGAATTATTAGTATTTTCATAAATTCATCGAAGTTGCTGTTTTATTGCAGATCTTTAAAAATCTAAAAATGGAAATTTTCATTGCTGGGCCGATTCACATTTGTTATTTTGGTTCAATGAACAATCAATAAAGCTTCATGATGAAATAAATCAACATTGCCCCTTGTTTACAGTTACTTGCAATCACTAAGGTGTTCCAAGCATTTAAATTGATTATCTTCATTTGAGATTACTAATACATAGTTGCAAATGCTAATACAATGGAGACCTTGGAGAAGTTGTTTGTTTGACTTCTTTGCAAGAAGGGATTTGGGACCCAAATCCTAAAGGAGAGTTGTACTTTCACGGTTGGGTGAAAATACCACTCAACACTTCCTTAGATTTGCAAGGGGATTCTTCCCTCTACATCACTACATTTATTGGGAAAACATTTATCAAGCAAATTTTGATAGATAATGGTTCTTCCCTCAATCTATGCACTTTTCAATTTCTCCAAAATTTTGGATTAAAAGAGGAAGATTTAACTAGATCTGATGTCATCTTCAAAGCTTTCAACAATGGTTCCCAAGAGGCCTACGACATTGTATCCCTCTCCCTTAGGGTCAGATCTAAGATATTAGATAGCATATTTTATGTGGTGTCTTTCCCTGCATCTTTTAATCTTCTTCTTGGACATTATTTGATTCACACAATGAGGGCTATCCCTTCTACTTTTCATCAGTTTTTGATGTTCAAATTCAAAAATCAACTTGTCAACATTATGAGTGACCCTCGTCCATTTCAATATTGTTCAATGGTTGAGCAAGCTCAATCAAATCTCAATTTTTGTCCTTCGATCTCTCTTTATTATTCTCCTTCTTCTTCTTCAATTTCTTCTTCTCACCTTACCAAATAACTTGAAATTTTAAAGGTAAGTGAGAAACCACTATTCAAAGTTTCATCATAGGATCAATTCAATCCATTTATTCAAGAACCTCTTCTATATCTTGCCAAGCTACCACCTTCATCTAGGACTATGGATTTACCTCATAATAAGAGTGAAGTTGTACACATTGGTACGTGTACCTTTATCTTCATAGGTATATCCCTAGAAGAAAAAATATATGGTAGCAACCCTCTTTCATAAAATATTATTTTTCTCATTGTTATCTATTCAATGATTACCCACTTCCTATATAGTATGGGAAATATAGGTAAATGTTTGGCACCACAAGAAAAGGTATTCAAGATCCTTTGTAAGTTGATATTTGGCCTGGGAGATGTGGCATAGGCTACATACCCAATAAAAACCAACCTTTATCATTTTATGATGATTATCACCTTAATACGTATGCCAAATATTTAGATCATCAAGGCTTGGATTGGAGTGATGAGGATGAGGAACCACCTTATCCCACTAACATATTGTTCTATAATGTGGTAACTTTGGTGAACCCTAAGTTAGTTCCCCTTGGATGGTAAATAACTTAAATAACCAATGAACATAATGCACCTAAATTTAGTTCTCCACTAACATGTTGTTCTGCAATGTGGTAACTTTGGTGAACCCTAAGTTAGTTTCCCCTTGGATGGTAAAGAACTTAAAGAACCAATGAACATAATGCACATAAAAATATACTATGCATGACTCTACATTTTCATTTTCTCATATTGCATTTAGCTTAGTTTTCATATTGCATTTGGTTTTCTTTTTCATACTACATGATTACCTATCATATTTTGCATGGTTTTCCTGACATTATGGTCCATCTATTTTTTGCTTGTCATATAATTGTATTGTTGCTTGATTCTACTTGCATGACTGCTTGATCATATATATTTTTGGATACTTTGTGAGGATGAAAAGTGATAAAACCTAGTTAGGTCTTAGCTCACATGCATTGTGCTCACACTAGGGCTCTGATGCCTAGTAGATACCCAACCTAGGATACATCTCCATGCATTTCCATCATTTCATTTGCTCATGTCTTCTCTTCTTCTTCTCTTATATTCCTTGACCTTTGAAAGTATAAAATGATCATCAATTTTCTCCAAGTCAAGGGATATAGTTCTTTATTTCATATATCCTTGTCCTTTGCATATCTTCTTTCTTATTTTCATCAAGATAAAGGATATATGTTCCTCCTTCCATCAACACATCTTGTCTTGTTTTTGCTCACACTCTTCCTTCTTGATATTTCAATTGTTAAGGATCCTCATGGGATAGGATAGATATCGTGTGAATATCATTTATGGTGTTCATACGACCACTAATATCTTACACACATCTTTTAGCTCTTAAATTTTCAATAAAGACACACACACTTTTGTTTATTTTTTGCTTCTCTTATTATTTTATCTTATTTTCATATAACACATGCACACATATACACATTTATATATTATGCTTTACTTTGCTCATTCATATTTTGCACACACCACACCCCTATCGAGTAGTACTCACTTTGGCAAATAACACACACTACACCACATACAGGATAGCTTCATGGTCATGATTGAGGGACAACCTTCATTCGACCATTTGCAAGCATACATCCTAGTGGGTATATATTCATCTCTAGCTATCAATAAGCACTACACCCATAGCAAGTTTCACTTCACACTTGTCCATCTTCATGAGCATAACACCCTTTTAGGATAGCTTCATGGCCACACATGAGGGTCAGACTCCATATTTGTAATTTGCGAGCACACATCCTTACAAAGGTTCCACTCCTATTTTTCTTTTCTTTCTTTTTGACCTTTTGGAGTTTTTACTTTCTTCTTTCACCTTTCTCTTTTCTTTCACTATTTGTTTCCTTCTTCTCTCTTCTGTATTTCCATATTTTATTCTTTCCATCCGCTCATCCATGCATTTCACTTTGCATTCATTTTAGCTTACATGTTAGATTACATTTAATTTAGTTAGGATCATTTTGCATTGCATTCATTATGTTTATGATTATCATGTTAGGAGGGAAAACTGAAGGGATTTCTTATTGATAAAAATGAGTTACATATATAGGCAGAAGGACTATATGAAACACATGACACTTGTCAAGAGAAACTGACAAGTGTCAAGGTGAAGGCATAGTACACTTTAACTCTAACATTCCCCCTTAAAGTGCACTATCCTAACTAAAGAAGAAAAAAAACAAGTCAACATTTGGTATCAGAGCAGGCTTTCCCTGCCCTGTGAAACCCTTGAGGGGGGATTTCCCTCATGGAAATCCTCCCTCCCCCATTTTTTCCTCATATTTTTCCCTATTTTTTTCATTTTTTTTTCAACCTAGGGAGTATGCTCTCCATCCTTTAATGGATGGATCAGAAACCAGATGTTGAAGAAAAGATTGTGTATCCATCCGTCTAAGTTGCAGATCCGCATTGTTGACAGCACCTGATGAAGCTCGAGAGGATTTAAGTAATTGATGAAGTAATGCTATGGCTGGAAAAGAAGCGAGTGATTTCTAGTGGCCCTTAAGATAACACCAAGAGCTGTCTAAAAATGCAACTAATTTGGTCACTGTCGTCTCAGCTCCATCGACCGAGACCGCAGCTCCTTCGGCCGAAGCTGCAGCCGAAGTCCCTGTTGAGGTCACGATTACTAAAGAAACTGTGGAGGTTGACCTTCAGCCCGTGGAAGAGATTTACATATAGGGAGTCCCACTCCTTCCATCTGTAGGTGATGAAAGAACCGATGTGATTTTTTTGAAGTTCCTTCGAGCCAGAGATTTTAAGGTTTCTGAAGCCTTTACCATGCTGAAGAACACAATTTTGTGGCGAAAACGCTTTGGTGCCGATGCTATTTTGGAAGAGGAGTTTGGTAATGAATTGGATGGTGTGGCCTACATGCATGGCTATGATAAGGAAGGACATCCTGTTTGTTACAATGTTTATGGGGTCTTTCAGGATAAAGAGCTTTACCAGAAGACATTTGGTGATGCTCTGATACCAAATGTTAGGAGGGAAAACTGAAAGGATTTCTTATTGATAAAAATGATTACATATATAGGAAAAAGGCCTATATGAAACACATGACACTTGTCAAGAGAAACTGACAAGTTTCAAGGTGAAGGCATAGTGCACTTTAACTCTAACATATCATACTTAAAAAAAAACTTAAAATAACAAGTAAAACCTAATCTTTCCTTTTTATCTTTTTCTCTCTCCTCTTTCTTCCTTTTGGAGCCTTTTTCTTTTTCATTGTTTGTCCTCTTTTGAGTCAGTCATTTCGAGTATCCTTAGGAAATTGGAATTCCTTATGAAACTCAAGGGGGCATCCTAACCTGAGAGGCATTAATATCCCTAATACCTCAATTTTATGTGCAAAATATTTAAATATTTGAAATGGCACCATTTTTGCATCACCCCTTTCTTCTAAACTTACCACCTATTTTTTTTTGTTTGTTGTTTTTTTCCCATAGGTGTCTACATATTTCTTTAATGCATTTATTAGGCCATAAATGAATCAAAGAGGGGGCAAAATATAGAAATGGAAAATTGACCCATTAAGATGAGTCATTTTCCTTAGATCCTTAGTTTTCCTCTTAGAAAAGTAAGATCATGTTTGATCTAAATTTTCCCTAATTAAATCTTCTCCATTATTCTCAAACCCACTTCCATTGGATTGGGCTCAAAAAGAGCTCTCTGACAGTATATTTTGTGTCTCATTCTGACATTTTTTGGTTCCCCAAAATGTAGAAACACTACACATGGGTCTAGTTGTCCTGAATTCGTGGTCATCTTGTATGGGGCACGAATTTAGCAAGTTTAGATTTTCCAAATTCATGCTTTGTAATTTATAGGGTATGAATTTGGCTTTAAAAAATTCCCAAATTTTCATGCTATAATTTATAGGGCACAAATTTGAAAATTTTAGGTTATTTCTCTTAAAAAACCCAAGTTTTTGATCGACATCTATGGTGTTGGCTCTTAGCCATGTTTATTTTTCATTTTCCCACCTAAACCCCTAAAAACTATTATAAATAGATTATTATATCCCCTATTTTCAACAAATAAATCTTCTAGAGATCCTATATTTTAACTCGCTCATTGTTCACTAACAAGTGATCTTCTATTGCGATTTGTTGTTTTTATTGTTTTGCTGCTTTGATGTTGACTGCCCTTGGGGATCAAGTGGAGGAGTCTTTATGGTTGGATAAGTCCACCATTATATATTGATTCCTTCATGTTCTCATTACTCATTACTTCCTCCATCATCTAACCAAGTTCTTTACTTGCATTATTAGTTATTAGCTTTATTTTTCATTGTTTTGCATCACATATTTATCATTTAGGGACCCAAAAAGTGCATATGATACAGATTAATGCCCCGCCCACATAGGGTGTGAATTAGGAAAACCAAATTCATGCCCTCTCATTACAAGGCATGAATTTGGTCAATTAGGGATTGGGGGTAAAGTTTTACTTCCCAAAACCCTAGTTTGTTGCTTGCATTTTAGCTTTCTAACACCTACATTATGTTTCATTTTATTTCACTATTGCATGTCCATTCCATTTTGCTTTTTCTTGTTCCAAAGGTCAAATATCATTTTACTTTTAAACAGACAGCTAAAAGGACCAAGGGGGCTTGACTGTTGTGCCTCTAATCTTAGTATTATAGCGGCCTAAGTAAGCTCCCAAATGCTAATTAAATTTTCTAGGGTTTTGTAAGTTATCTTGCAAGTTTGAAGTTGTTTGGATATTCTAGATGCAAGTTAAAGCTAGGATCAACCATAAAATTAGGTAAGTGTGTTACAAAAATTTATTCTCATAAATAGAAATCATTCATCACTATGCAAAAATATCAAATCATTCATCCACAAATAATTATCCACAATAACAATCCACACAATGAGATAGAGATAGATAATACCCTTAAGGTAGGGAAACACCAATAATACTCCTTAAGGAAGGAATAACTCCACAAGATCTCCCAAGATAAGAGTGCCACTTAAGGAGGGCAAAGTCCCATAAGCCACTTCATGGGTAAATATGATTACATATGATTGATCTCCATGATGATTACAATGACAAATATCTCTTCTTTATATATCCATCTTCTAATTCTACTTTGGGGAGCCTACTACTAATATAATATTATATTATAATACAATCAACCTTGGGTTATGTGTGGCCCATGCCAACCCTTATACAATATAATAATATATCCCCAAATATCTATTCCTAGGTACCCTAACATGCCACCCTCCTTACAAATGTTTCATCCTCAAAATATATGAAGAAACAAGATAATATGATTTTCTAAGCAATGTTAGCAATTGGTACCAATCTTGATCATCCATCCATCCTAGTGAAACATTGATTGATGCTGGTATGTCATTTTACCACTTGAGTATCCAAATTCACTTTGTTGGCTCCATGCTTATGCTACTATATTTTGATAATTTGAATGATGGGTCCACTTGTTCCTTGATGTTGATGAACCACTCTAAAAACCAGGATCACTATGCTTTCTCTTCCAAACACTATCATACTTGGTGTCCTTCTGATTCCATGTAGAACCATAATATTGTTGCCTTGAGCCATACCTCCAAGATTGTTGTCGCTCATGGTGGTGTGGATGGCGATATGGTGCAACCTTAACTTGATGTTCTACCTTCTTTGACTCCTCAACATTTGGCTCCATTGTTTTAAATTCTTCTACACATTGTTCTTTCATGTTCCCTTTGTTTGGTGTGTCCTTGTGCTCTTCTATCAAAGCTTCCTTGGACTTTGCTACTATTATTTCCATGGACTCGATTATTGTTGCTTCTTCCATGGACTTTGTTGTTGCTACTTCCTTCTTGGATTCTATTTTAGGTTCTTCTATTTGTTCTTCAATTTTTTTCTCTGCAACCACTTCTTGTTTTTCCTTGGATCCTTGCTCCTTAAGTTGAGAAATATCTTGTCAATGTTATCTTCTTTTTCCTGTACCATAACTTCATAAACTTCTTTTGCACATTAATGTTAACAATACCCAAAGAATCTAACCAAGGATAACCAAGAACAATATCCTCATCATCCATATCAATAGCATAAAAATATGAATGTAAAACATATTTATCCATGGTGATCTTCAAATCTTCAAAAATCTGAACATTCTCACCCTCAAGATGTATGTCCTTTATTTTTGTTGCTTGAACCTGCAACCTCTTAGCCAAAGCAATATTAATAAAATTATATTTATTGCTAGGGTTAATGGAAATAATAACCTTTTCCTTTTGAATGCATCCATGAACCTACAAAATAGACTTTTTAGATTCAAACAAATCCCTTTGTCCACTTTTTAACTTATTTGCTACCAAAGGTGTGGTTTCTTTTGTCTGCACACTAACATCTTTTTTATCTTCTACCACTTCTTTAAAATTTTCTAGCTCTCTTTTTATTTCCTTTTGTTCTTTTTGAAGCAATTTTATTTCTTCTTCATATCCCTTGATGGTGACCTTCAAACTAGCTATCTTTTTATATGGGTCCCATTGACTCAAGAATGCTTGCTCTATTGTTTCCCAAGTTAGTTCATAATTATGGGTGCTATGAAATCTATGAAACCAAGAAAGAGCTTCTCCTCCAAGAAAACAAGGAAGCATACATTTCCAAAGAGGATAATGATGATACAAGGATTTAAAATTTTTCCACCAATCCCTAACATCAATATCATCTTCTCCAAAAAAAATTGTATCTCCATAAGTTCACACCCCAAGATAATGCAAACTAGGGTTTCATGAAAATATATATCATGCCCCAATGCAAACTAGGGTTTTAAAAATATATCTCCCCACTAATTTGAAGCTAAAATTCCACATAAACAATTAAATCTACAATTTTTCTTCAAAACAAAATAAACTGCAACTGATTTGCTTACCTCAACTAACAAATTTTATCTTCCAAAAAAATTATGATTTGAAAATTCATCACCGCGCTTGTTCCAGATGGCTGAATTCACAAGGTTGTATCTCCCTCAATACTATAGGATTCCTTCATATGACCACTCATTTTAAAGCTCTTAAAATTCTGCACAAAATGATCCAAGAATCGTCTGAATCGGATAAACTTTCATAGAGATATGGCTCCTAAAATATGAGATGTTTTTCCAAAAAATAATTTGTCCTAATTCTGCAATTCCAAAAAAAATCCTCACTTTGCCAGAATCATTGCTTTGATACCACTTGTTATAAAACTTTATTCTCATAAATAATAATCATTCACCACTATGTAGAAATATCAAATCATTCATCCACAAATAATTATCCACAATAACAATCCACACAATGAGATAGAGATAGATAATACCCTTAAGGTAGGGAAACACCAATAATACTCCTTGAGGAAGGAATAACTCCACAAGATCTCCCAAGATGAGAGTGCCACTTAAGGAGGGAAAAGTCCCATAATCCACTTCATGGGAAAATATGATTACATATGATTGATCTCCATGATGATTACAATGACAAATATCTCTTCTTTATATACCCATCTTCTAATTCTACTTTGGGGAGCCTACTACTAATATAATATTATATTATAATATAATATAATATTATAATACAATCAACCTTGGGTTATGTGTGGCCCATGCCAACCCTTATACAATATAGATATTTAGGCTATTTGATGAGTATCACTGTCCTTTCTTATTTCATATCATAAAAGAAAAATAAAATACTCGATCCTCTATTTCTAGGCATTTGAAGAATAAAAGCATATAGTTTACATCCTAGGATTAATTTTGTTTGTGCATTCTCTAAACCCCTTGCTCAACTGAAAGATTGATTTTATTGCAAGTTAGGGTTTAGTCATCATAAAAAATCAAGAATCATCTCAGGGTTAGCTTCTTGTCTTCTTGCATTTCTATGTGCTTGCATTGTTCTTTCATTTGCATAGATTATATTTTAGAAATTCCAAACATAGATGTTTTTTCAATATACATATCAAACATTTCCACCCCAAACTTAGAGCGAGTCCTTAAACCATTCCTGGTAAATCCTTCGATACCTAAGCCCCTAAGTTTAGAGAATATGACACACCCATGTGGTCACCTCAGCTCCCAGTGGATCCAGTCAAGAATCATATGCAATAGGATAGTTTTCCCTCTCTACAGCTAGAAAAATCTAATAAATGTGAAATAACAATATGATACAATGGTTTTTGGGATGTCAAAGAGAACCCAAACATGTAGAAAGCACTTGTGTTTTATGTAATGGGTATTGAAACCTTTCTTGCATGTTAAAATGAAGGTTATATTTAAGGACCTATAAGTTATCACTAAAAAAAACCATTTTATTGTTTGATTGAAAGTAAACCTAAGAAAAAAATCAATATTGATGAATTTACAATGCTTGGAAGAAACGTTTAGAAATTAATAGAGTTTTAATTATTTGTTCATTGGTTTTGAAATGTACATATACTATAGAATTTAATGTGAAACTCTATATCCTTGCATGATGGATATAAAATGTTGTTGAAGCATTGCAAGTGTATTGCTAATACCAAAATGTTTTATTTGGAGTGGTGTACCTCCTAAATAAAATATTGACAAGATGTCAAATTGGAAACAAATATGACCTAGGTAATAGAGTTTCTTTTGAGATAGTGACTGATGATTGGATTTCCTTTTAAAAGTTTGTACATCAAAGCAAAGTCAATATTACTTGAGAAAAGTATCTTGCTATGATGAGTATTTGGAATAATGAATAATTGAGACAGACAAATGCTTGATTCTTAATGCACTTTTCATATTTGACGACAAGATAAAATTATTATAGATAGGTCATTGAATTTATATGGTGTGCATTTTTCAACTTGCTTTGAGTATGTATATATTAAATAGGCTTATAATCATAATGGATGATAGTCATTTTACCTAGTGTATAGTGATTCCATTGGAAAATTGTTTGCTTTTAGTTGGAGTATCATTGAACTATATCATGGAATATCTCTTATTGATAAGCAACAACATGCCCATTATGAATTAGAATGGCACCAATTCGATTAGTTGAATTCATTAGTTTCAATATTGAAAGGTTACCCACTTTATATAAAGTGGATTCTTAAACTTGCTTTAAGTGTATCATTATTGAAGTGACTTATAAATAGAATGGATGAGTCTCCCTACCCATTATATTCATTCATTGATCACAAGGTAGAACTGCTATAGATAGGCCATCCACTTTATAAGACATCTATTCTCTAATTTTATTTGAGTGTTTAGATATAGAAGTTTTTATGATCAAAATAGATGATAGTTGTCTTAGTCATTATATAGAGACGTCATTGAAAAACTACTTGTACAATGGCATATAACTCTTTCTTGTAGGTTGAGTACCTTTGCACTTTGGTACAAAAGGTCTCTGAGTGATAGGAAATAGGATGACCATGTTGAGTGAGAATATTTTCAAGTGTAGTAAAATTCATGAATAACAAAGTTTATAGTCAAAGTCATCAATTTAAATTTCTAAAGGCTATGTGACGTTAATCATCACTAATAATAGCATTGTACAAAGGCACTTGCTGAGTTCTTAAAATATCTGCTATGAGTGTTGGTCCATTTGAAAGTTATGCTCATATATATGATCTACTTAAATGGCTAGAATACATGAAATAACCTAAGAAGGGATCAAAAATAGAAGTTGGCTACGTCCAAAAAACTTCCTAGGTTAGTCAAACTAGGTGATCAACTAATTCATGAAATAATTTTATATTTTTTGGATTAACGCATGCCATGGAGATCAATGATGAAGTCCAAGTACTAGATTTTTGCGATGTCAAATATACACTTGGTCATATTGGCTTGCAACTTGTATTGGCATAAGTTATCTAAAAATTGATTCACATGTTTAACATGTTGCACATTTTACTGTAAACTATAAATATCATCCATGTATACAAAAATGAAAGGATTAAATGATATCAAAATGGCATTCAACAAACACAAATATGGTCAGATTTTACATTACTTTATAGAAATGAATAGAAACATAGCATTCATTATAGATCATATGCAAAAGAGTATAGAAAAATATAATGAGTCATACACGAAAGAATAATATAGATAAATGAAATGGGAGAGGTGGGTTCCTATAGGAAACCAACAATATCACACAACCTATTACAATATAGAAATGATTAGTTGTGTTTATAGTAGATACTTAATCCCTAATATTAATAATTGTAAATCACATTAACCTAGGCTAACATACAACTCAAGGTTAAGTTAATTTCAACCATAATCTATTAAATCCTTAATAAATGTTTAGTTAATGTTAACCATACAAGTGGATTAATGAATCCCAATAGGGGTGAAAAAATCAATACTACCCATAGGATGACATAGAGGATACCAAGAGGATTACATAAATAATACTTGTAGGCTTACATAAATATTGTCTATAGAATTACAAAGAGAATGCACATAAGCTTACATAAAGAAGGTTTGTAGACTTACATAGAGGTTGCCTATAGGCTTACATTTTAAAATGCTCATATTGGTAGGCTTACCTTAATCATCTCTTGGAACTTGGCCAATAAGTTTAGATTATCATCTTCCAACACCCCAATAATCTAAGCTTGGGTCCAATGAGAGAATAAATTAGAGATGCTACCATATCCTACCACCATAATGAATGCTCAAGGCCAAATAATATATAAACCTCTAAGCCCCATATCACCTAGAATATTTTCAAGTTGCCAAGGAATATGCGGGACTCTATCACCATGTAGAATATTGCCAATACCCTTATAAAATACACTTTCTAATCCAAAATTATCCTTCAATCACTAAAATGGCACTTCAAGGATGATCTTGGATCAGGTTTCCCATTGATTAGAAAAACTATGACATATGTGGTCAATGAAGATTCTGTAAAATTGGTATATTTTTTTAATATAATAGAATAAAATTAATACAACCTTTATGAAGAGATTAAAATATTATAGGATAAGAAAAAGGAGCTCAAAACACTTTTGTATTATAAAGTTATGGCCTCCAAAATTTCAACCTTCAAAATAGCCCTCAAGAGTTACTTTTGAAGAATATCAATTTTCTTAAAATTATTTCTGATTTTTCTACAAGAAGAAATAAATTACTCCTCCTACTCCTTATGTTGGAAAAATCTTATGAATATTTGATAGATAATTTGAAAGGGTTTGTTCATTATTCTTATGTTGTCAAATATGCCTTAGGGAACAAAAACTATAAATTCTCTCCAACCAAAGAAGAGATAGATGCTTCAAAATAATTTCTCTACATGACATATAGATGTTGCTTTATACTTTGATGCTATATCAGATTTTATAATACTTTCTAGAAATAATCAAGAGCATAGAATTTCAATTAACCATAGATAAAATGCAAAAAATTATAGAAGCAAATAAAAAGTAATACATGAAAAAATAATGTAGATAAATAAAATAAAAGGGTAGGTGTCAAAGGTCGCACCCAAACAATAGATCACATAAAGATATCATGATACACATGAACATAACGGATTAGTGGTTGGAGTGTATTTATAGTAGACATATAATCCCCAAATAGTAATTATATATTACACTAACCTAGGACAACATAAGCCTCAAGGTTAAGTCAAGTTACTAAACCCTTAATAAATATTTAGTTAAGGTTGACCATACAAGTGATTTAATCAATCCCACCAATACATAACCATATAAGTGGTTTAACCAATCCCGTTAGGGGTGAATACATCAACATTGCATGTAGTTTTACATATAGAATTCTTGTAATATTACACAAAGAATACTTATAGGCATATACCATCATCTATTAAACTTGGCCAATAACATCAAATTACCATATTCCAACAAATAGGTCTAGTGCATTTGTCAAACCAAAAGGTATAACCAACCAATCAAAATAAAATAACCCCTCCTTGGTGTTAAAATGTCTACAATGTTAATTTGTAACCTAATGCTAACTTTGCTTAAGATTTATCTTTGTGAAAAAGCGAGCTCTCTAAGTTGGATCAAATATCATATATGCAAGGCAGTAAATACTTGGTCCATATCCCTTATGATCGAGTGTGGATTAAATATCTCATACCAAAATTTTCTCATTTTAGCTAGTTGGCCATTCAAAATAAGATTCTAACGATTGATAACATTATGAAAAAGGGCATATATGTCCCTAACAAATGCTATTTGTGCATGAATGTTTGGGAATCTACCAACCTCATTTTGGAGTGCCCTTTCTCCAAGACAGCTTTGGATCACCTTATGTCCACTTTTCATATCTCTTGGGTTACTTCTAGTTTTTTAAGTCACCTTTTCACCTAATGGTCTGCTCCATTCAAAAACCTCAGATTATATTCTTTATAGAAAGTGAGCCTTCATCATCTCTTATGGCAATTATGGCTTGAAAGAAACTGCAGGGTTTTTTCTTCCTCCTCTACGGATCCCATATCTATTACCAATAAAGCTATTGCCTTTGCTATCAAAAATTCCTAGCTCTTCCCTTGTCCCAAACCACCTGATTCTATATTGGATTCTATTCTATTCTCTTCTTTAAATATTCCCTACAATTCTAGTTTACCAGCCCCCCATCCCAAAGTGGGTGTCCTTTGGATTCCTCCCCCAAGTGAGTGGCTAAAACTTAACTTTTATGGTGCCTCCAAAGGATACCGAGGGGATTCTGGTGTTGGTGGACTAGTTAGAGATATCATTGGATAAGTTATTATAGCTTATGCTGAGTATTTGGGGTACCAAACTGATCATTTTTCTAAAGGTCGTGCATTGTGTAGAGGTCTAGATCTTCTCAAGGATTATAAAGGCAACCTTTTATTGAAAGAGATTCTTTGAAAATTATAAATGCTCTTAAAAACAACAGGGTATCCTCTTGGAATGTCAAAAATTTTGTTCAGGAAGCTAAGAAGTTGTTCCAAAATTTTAATGATATCTCTATCAACCATGTGTACCGCGAAGCTAACAGACCTGTAGATATTCTTGCCAATTGGGGAGTTATCCATAAATCTTTGTCCATTTGGAAAGAAATTTTCTCCAATAAGCTTTAAATGCTACTAATAATGATTTGGTTTGAAATATGTGGTCACAGGTTTTTACATGTTAGCTTCTCCAATGTTGACTCTACCCTTTTAAGCATGATATTTTTCTCTGGTTCCAATTCTTATAGAAAAAAATTTCTGATTAGTGTGACTCTCCATCTTGCTATTAGTGTTGGCTTTTGGTTCTCTTGTTTCCCTTTCATGAAGTATGCAATGTCCCAAGATAGACCTTGTTAGTTATTTTACCTCATGGTTGTCTTTTCTAAGCATGTCAAGTCCTTGAGGAGGTCTAGGCTATGCAATTGGACGTTATCTAATAATGTCAATATGTGTCAAGTCTCGAGATGCTTAATTTTATGTCTTGTGAATTTTGAGATTCATTTTTTCAGCCATTTGGCACTCCCAATCCTTTCCTAGCCCTATCATGTGTGAATTCATCCACCTCAATTTAGGAGATCAGCCCGACTTAAGAAATCAAGATTTGATACCAGTCAGAGCTCCCTGTACCATATTTTGGATGAAGATAGTGACGATCCTTGCATTACTACTCGCAACAAAATCCATGTTACCATCATTAGCAGCATTATCAACACCATGGATAGGATCAGTGATACTCTTAAGGTGCTACTCCTAAACCATCCTAGAGATGCTCCTGCAAATGAAGATGTTACAGAGGTCTAGATCTGGGTCTATTGAGTACTCTATTTTTTCTCATGTTGGGTCTCTCTATTTTTGGTCTTTTGATCCCCTGCATGGGATTTTAATTATAGTCTATAGTGCTCCTGCATGGGTCTTTTTGAGCATTGTGTTTATTTTTGTACAAGTGTCTATTATAGTTTTTATGGATCTTTTGTGAGCTTCCCCTGTGCAAGTTTTTGTCATAGCTCCTTTATAGGTTTTTTAGGTAGTTACTTCTCTTAAGAAACCCCTGCGTGGGTATTGCTCGAATTGTATATTTGTTTATCTGACTTCAGCGTTCCATCCAGCCTGCTCTACTACTTTTTGAACCCTTTTTTTCAGGTTGTTACTGGCCAATATGCAGGTATGTGTTATTTTATGCTATTGGTTTAGCTACCAATTTATGTACTTGGGTTTTGGGCCCATTAAACCCTGCACTTAATCATTTTTACCTACCAAAAAAATACTTGATATGTATAATGACTTTATCAATAATGTGGTAGTGTTAGCTTTTGATGTAATGAGCACTAGGAGATAGCAATCACAAGATACAAAATAATATGAAAGAAAGTAAATTTTCTAGATGAATGAAATATGTTGTAAACATAATCATATAAACATATACAATGTAGCTATGGCGGAAATGAACACTCCATTAATAAAGCTACTAAACTACATTGCACCCATTACCATTGGATGGTGATGTACATAGAACTATACTATTCCCTAAGCTACACTATCTAACTATCTCCCCTGACTCTCTATATCTATCTAACAATGAGGTCTTTCTTATATAGAAAAATAGATACCTTGGCCAACACTACCTAGTTGTGCAAGGGACAACTTGCACATATACAACTTGCACATTGACACTTGTACATTTATTACATTGCATGAAGTAACTAGATAACTTCCCCCTAAAGTAATCTAATATCCTAAGTATGTACCTTGGAAGATACATTTACATAACCCAAATTATGGAATAAACTCTATTTCTAACATCCCCCTGTATTACATTATTTGAATATGGATCTTCATCATCTTGATCTGGTTCTTTTTCTGCTCCTTCAGTCTTCATGTCATGACTTCTCATATTTTTTCCATTTTCAATTGCTTCATTGATATGGGTTTGGAGATATCATTCCATAGTCTCAAAATTATCTTCTAAGGCTTCACTATGAATTAATTTTGAATTTAGATCTAACTTTCCTTCAAATTTCTTGAGTAGATTCATGATCCCAAGTTTTATGGCACTGGCTTTTTCTTTTTTGAATAAATTGTACTTATAGGTATTTTGGGAAGTAGAAATCGTTATAGCTCCAAAGTTTTATGATATATGATACCTTATTGAAGTATATAAGCTTGATTTGGTAAAATATTTATTAATCCTTAGGTTTGTAGACTTCCTTATGTCTCCCTAGTAATGAGAGTATGAACACCTAATTTTAGGTTTTTAAGAAAGCTTATATCTTCCCAACTTGATAATTTTTGACAAATATTATTATTATAAAGTTTTTTAGAATGTATTATGACTCCCTAATGATTTTAGAGTATGATATAGTACTTTTGTAAAAATATAGTTCAATTTTGGTTTATTTTGTACAAATTTTGTAAAGATCAAAAATCAACTTCTTAACACCTTATTACTCCTATTGAACTAAGCACTTTTCAGTTTTTTAAGAGGTTTTAATGTTGGATTCCATTTGTCCCTTTTTAAAAAATTTGAGACAAGAAAATTATAATTTTCCAACCTTAGTAAAAAACCTAATAACCTCTTTTTATATCCCTTGGATTATTTCTAATTTCCAATAAATAAATTTGATGTAGTAACCCTTGTGGATCCCAAATTTAGAAAATTATAAAATTAATAATATTTGCAAAATTTTAAAGAATTTAATCCAAGTCCTTATTTCTCCTAGGTTAAATTGCAAATATTAATTCAATTTGATAAGTTATCCCTTATAGCTTTTGATTTCAAAATATAATATTTAACCTTAGCTTATAACCCTTATATCTCCAAACATGAAAGCAATAATAAAATGGGATTAAACCTTACCTTTTGGATGCTAAATCTCCTCATTGTTAGATGCTTTCTTTGATTGGATATAACAACAATATAAATATCACCTTTGGTGCTAGAATCAATGGATATGCCTTTGAATTGCTTGTCTTCAATTTTGGAACGTAGACATTGTAAAAATATGAAGGTTTGACCTTCAAGACCAGGAGCCTTTAATGCTCCTTCTTCCTTCCTTCCACATTGTGCTTTGGATGGCTTTGACCGCGCTTTGATGTGTATTGACTTTGGACTTTTGGTGCTTTTTTTATAAAAATAATAATCATGGGCTTTGTGACATGTGTCACGCCCATTAAAAATGAGTGATCCTCTCCTTCTTTAACATACCAATTTCTTGTTCAATGCTTTCTTGATTATTCTATAACATATGGGCACTCGTTTGGGCACTTGTGTGAAGCTTGTGGAGGATAAAAAGTGTCACCACTTTCTTGATATTCCTTGTAACTCCTGCGTGAGGTTTCTTGAGAGTTGAGAGATGAAATGGTGCCTTAGAAAGTTTATGCCAAGTGGCATTCAAAATCTCTACATGAAGTCTTTCCCTGTAACGTCTTCCAAAGAGAATATTATAACTCCTCAAACCCTTTTGTATGTAATTCCTTTGCTTTGCTACGTTTCTTGGGCAGCAAGCAAAATTTTATTTTGTAGGTGGATTGATGATGTGCTATGGAGCTTTGAATACCAATTTTGGTGCTTCCTTTGGTGGATGATCTTCTCCAAGTTAAATAACTTGAATGTAGCACCTTTGCTCATTTTATTCTATTCCTCCAATGTATTGATTATTGTGTAGATTTTGTATGCATTTTCATAGTAGATGTGCACTCTTTTTGTCTACATAAATGTAGCTTGATGATGGCCTTATGTGGGCTTTGATTCTGCAGGTGCGTCCGTCCAAGATGAGCCCTTTGAGTGGCTCCTTTTGCTTGGGAAGAAGAGTGTTGATGTTCAGCCTTCCTTGGATGATTTACCTTGTATATATTATGCCTTTTGAGGCACTTTCAAATCTTCTCTTTTGCTATAAAAACTAGATTAGAGAAATGCAATAATATGTACCATAAAATTTATATAAGGCTTCTTTAATGTACCTTATTTTGCACTCTTTTTCTAGATCTAAAATTCTGGTTTTATGGCATATTTTTCCTACAATATAAGGGTTTTGAGGTTGTATTTTATGAGTAGACACCTTCCCATTTTTTCTTGGACACTTTGATAACAAATCCAAGCTTAGATAATAGTAGATAAAAGCTCTTTAATTGATGCAATTTTCTGCACTTCCTTTCCTTGCATCTAACTTTGCAATGCTTTGGATTTGAGACTCACCAAGTCTCAATATTTGAAGCTTCTATTTTTGTTTTTGGTTAGTTATATTCTTCTCCAGATTTTGGAGGATTCTAACCTATTTTGGTGGATTTAATTGGCCACTATGAGTTGCATATTTTTGTACTTTAATAGTGTCTTTAGACACTTGATACAAATCAGATTTTGTGCCCTTCAAAAAACACAAAACTAATTTATTTTGAGAGTAGTATAATAGTGAAAATAAATATAATAGACTTTCTTTTTAATGCACTAAAAATTTCACCTTATCACTCCAATCAACTCTCAAGATAATGCACTTAATCAAATTTACTGCAACTAATCAAGAATAATTTGAAATGAACCTTCAATAATTATTTTGTAATTTCACTATAATTTAGTATTGTAGGACTTAGTCTTCTTTTTATTTTTCCAAAGTATATGATAGGTAGTTGATATAAGCAATTCTAAAATCTAATCAACTCCTAATTAATATGCAAATAAACCTTAAAAAAACCTTTTTTTCTTTGCACTTTTGAAGACTGTAATCTAATTTTCTTATTGCAACTTTAATCCAAATTCAAGTGCTCTAACAAATCTGATAAGTAATCCAATTAATGAATCTACTTGCACCAAAATTTTCTTACCTTTTGAAATTTTTTGTAGCTCTTTTACCACTTTTGTAGAGGATGTAAATCTTGGTGTCTAGGATCACCAATTTGTTGCTTCAAGTAGGATCTTGCAGCTCTTTATAGACTATCCTGAATAGCTCCTTATTCAGAAAATTATGGTCTCAAACTTTCCTTCATGAGCCTAGGATTTGGTGGCTTGTTCTCCTTTTATGTTATCCTCATTCTACTATAGATTTGGAGAATTCTTTGTCTCTAAAGCGGTGCCTTCTTACTGTGAGAGGTAATCTTCAAATATCCAATATTTGGTGAGCTTCTTCTATACTCAAGTCTTCTTGTCAAATTTTGAATTCAAGCAGGATCCTCTTCTAGGATTTGGCACTCTTGCCAAATTCTTCTTCACGGATTTGGTGCTCCTTGCCAAATTCTCCTTCTTGGATTTGGCACTCCTTGCCAAATTCTTCTCTTGGGATTGTTTTTGGATGGCAATAATTGTTCCAAGTCCTTCACTATTAGGATTTTCTCCTTGGTAGTGGATTTCTCTAATGATTTATCCTAAGAACTCTTTTGATGATCTTCAGAAAGGCTCTACAAGCCTTTTCTAGATTCTTCTTAAGACCTCCCCTAGGTCTTTGATCTTGCAATTTTTGATGGTCTTCCTTGAGACCTTATCTTCAACCTTCTACTCATGGAAGTGTTGGTGGTGAGATCTTCTTCTGGATCTATGATTCTACTACTTTTGACTTCAATAATTACTCGCCTAGTTCTTCTGCTTCTTCTTCCAAGATTAGAAGTTATTCAATGAGATATTCTCCTAATCTCTTCATTTTTGCTTCAGGTTTTGAGTTGATTCTAAATAAGATACTCTTCCTAACTTTCTTGTAGGAAGTTTCCCAACTCTTTGAATCTTATTTTACTGGAACAAAGATATTAGTATTGAAATATTTATTTTTCTTCCAAATCAGATATTCTCATCAAATTCTTCATTATTAAGGCTTTTGTGGCCTCTTTCAGTATCAAGGCTTATGTGGTCTTTTTTAGTATCAAGGCTTCTATGGCCTTTTCCATTATCAAGGCTTCTATGGCCTTTTCAATATCAAGGTTGCTATGTCCTATTCTTCATGGCTATTATGGCCTTTTGTATCAAGGCTTCTATGGCATTTTCTTCAACTGTGAAGTTCTTCTATCCAATAATGGAGATCTTCAATCTCCTAAATTCACCATGATTCTTCACTAGAAGTCTTCTTCTATAGTATTCTTATCTTGTACAAGGAACTAATATCTACACTACAAAGGCACACTGACCTTCAGGGAACAAAGTTGGAGTCTCCCATATTTCTGTTGTAGGAGTCCCAATCCTCTGAGAATTAATTTTCTACAACAAAAGAAAATTTAGGTAATAGTTAGAAAATTCTATATCTCTTGGATGATCTTCACTAGATGATTTGTCAATCTAGTGGATTGAATGATGATTCCTAGTCTTCACGAGTTTTCCTTACAACTCTGTAGAACAGACTCTAGTCAAATATAATCTCAGTATTTTTGGAACTAATATTTCTTTTAGTCCTAAATTTGTGACTCTCCCTAATTCTACCACCTAGACTCTTCTGAGAGTTTTTGACAGTGACTGGTCCAATAGTGCATCAAATTAACAAAAAAATTAGGCTCAATAATAATGGTGGTTTACCTATTGACCTACTATGGCTAGATCTACTGTAGATTTGATACCATTTTTAGCTTTTGATGTAATGAACACTGAGAGATAGTAATCACAAGATGCAGAATAATATGAAAAAAGTAAATCTGCTAGATGACTGAAATATGTTGTAAATAGAAAACATATAAAAGTATACAATGTAGCTATGGAGGAAATGAACACTCCATTAATAAAGCTAATGAACTACATTGCATCCATCACCACTATATGGTTATGTACACATAACTATACTATTTCCTAAGATACACTATCTGACTATGTCCCCCAACTCTCTATATCTATCTAACAATGAGGCCTTTCTTATATAGGAAAATAGATACCTTGGCCAATACTCTACCTAGTTGTGCAAGGGACAACTTGCCCATATATAGCTTGCACATTAACACTTGTGCATTAATTACATTGCATGAGGTAACTAGATAATTTCTCCCTAAAGTAATCTAATAGCCTAAGTATATACCTTGGAAGATACACTTACATAACCTAAATGATGGAATAAAGTCTATTTCTAACAACTAGTCAATGCATAAGCACCAAGTAGCACCCTTATTTGGTACTAGCATGATCAAGTTTCCACAAAGGATGATTTTAGGCATATATTCACCTTTTTAATCAACTCTCATATCATATGCATGATCTTGTCATTATCTAAAACCAAGTAATTAAAATGAGGAATATTTGGCAGTAATGAACGTGGAACCAAGTCAATATAATGTTTCAAAAATAGTGAAGAGGAACTCCTTATGGTTCCTAAAAATATCAAATTAAAACTAAAGAAATGTGCATCTGACAAGACAAAGCAAAAGTGACTAGTGTTAGAATTCACAATATTTTTCAAAAATATTCCAAAATATACATTCATCAAAATCGTATTCAAAAAATATGCAAGAGCAATTAAAGATGATGTTGATAAATTGTTAGCTTTTGATGATATATATTAAAGAAAATGCAACCACAAGATCTAAATTGAGCAAGCAATGTTAACTATATTATAATGGTAATATAATTTGCATGAAAACTATATGAGAAGCTTCTGCAATAACTCTAGAAAATAGAAATTAATGAAAGCTCACAAAAATAGTACAATGTAATATAATGGAGGTCTTAAACACTCCAAAAATTCTTGCATGATTTATATTATATCTACCTTCTCTTCTCATCACATTATGCTCTACTATTATATATGCTTCTCCCTTGTATTCTATCATTTGCTTCACTCTATCAAGGGCCTATATATAGGAATATATGTCCCTTGACCTTTCATCTACCCATGACTCTTTATCTTCCTATTCTTTGATTCATGTACATGTGGACTACATGCACATTTACATCATTGCACATTCTAACACTTGTGCATTTATTACATTGCATAAATTAAAAGACTCAAGCCTTAATATAGGACACTCTTCTAATCTAATGATGTTTCCAAGGTGGTACATTGGCATGTACCAAATAATATAATATGTTGCAACACTCCCTCTGTATTACATTATTTGGGTATTGAAAAATTTAGTCTTCAATATGGTCTTCATCCTGGTTTAGGAATTGGAACTCTTCTTTTCTACTTTCTTCATTTTGCTCCCTGTATGTATCCTGATCAAGTAAATAATTAGTATCTTCATTTTGTTCCTTTGGTTCACTTTGAACTGCATTCAACTTGAAAGTATTTTCTTTCATCTTTTCTTTTATATCATGCTTCCTCTTCTTTCTTCTTATTCTTCTTCTTCTTCTTCTTCTTCTTATTTAATTTTGCATTTTTATTAGTGATATATCTTCATCATGATGAGTTAGTATATCATCACAATAGTATTGGTTAGGATTACTATTTTTTTATGTTTTGGAAAGAATTTAAAAAAAATTAATGGCATAATTATCATCAAACATTCTTTTGATGTAAATATAACCATATTTTGAGTATTCCACCAAGCTCTAAAAAGTACTTCATGTAGATAACCAATTAGTGTCATAAAATTTCCTTCCTTTGCTTCCTTGAGGAACAATGAGAATCTTTCCTTTTTACTAGTGGACAAATATTTGTATCCATCAAAGGTATCTATTAAGTTTTGAGAATAAAATTTCAACTCATGGAATAGTTCCTCATTATTGAATGCATTTCTCACTATTTCATCCATGCTTCTTCTACTTTGATCTTTAAGGTGGAATTCCTTATAGCTCCCTAGTATTGTATATTGATCAAATACTACCTTTCAATTCTTCAACCTTTTGAGGTATGTTTTGTAATTTCTTATTTGTAATCTTTCAAATTTCTAGATAGTATTCCTTTTGGCTCCCTAGTATTTGATAATATCCTTTCAATTCTTGAGTTTTGTGGAATACCTTGTCTCTACTAAATGTTTTGAATATGTCTTGATAGTAGGCTTAGCTTTCTTTAGATTTTCCTTTGAGTTGAATCCCTAATGTTCAACTTCTATTTTTTCACCTTATTTATCCAATTAATGAATAAATAGAAAGCTAAAGATAATTTAATGCATCTTCAAGTTTTGATAAGATTCTATAGTTGGATTCCTTTTGTCTCTTCAATTTGTATAAGAGACTAGTATCAACAATAATTTTCCAACTTTCAAGCAATTCTATGTTTTGCTTCCTTTACCCTTTAATTCTCAATGGTTTAGTTTTCTAAATTTCAATGATCTAAATTTTGATGTAGTACTCCTTATATCTCCCTATTTGGAAATTTAGAAAATGATAATATTTGCAAAATAATGCTTCAATTTCAAGGTAGAAAACCTTATATCTCCTAGTTTAATCATTTGCAAATATGTTGATAATTGAATCTCAAAGAATGCAATTTGAAATAGCTCTTAAAGATATAATGCCCTTGCTTTAATTGCTTTCTAAACCATCAATTATTAATCTAAGGTTGTAATTTCCTTATATCTCCACACAATAATTAGCTAAACTTAACCTTAGAAATAATGTACCTTATATCTCCTTGCACTTGATGGAAAGCAAATATTAATTCAATGTAAATATACCTTTCTTTGATGTGATGCGCTATGTGTTGATTGGTTTCTTCCTTGACTACACTTTCAAAGCTTTTGAATGTTGTATTATCCTCAGTCTTCAAGGTATGACACTATGCATTTGTTGCACTATGTTCTATGGTGCACGCTAGACTTTCCTCTTCTCCCTTCAATGCTCTTTGACTTGTGGAAGCTTGATATGCACACTCTTCTCATGCAAGGCTATTAATACTTCTTTATATCCCTTTGGAATTCATACCACATGGCATTTATGTTGCCCTTGAATGTAGATCTCCTTGTTAGGTGGTGTAGGGATGTTATAGTCTTTAGAATACGTTGATTTAGATGATGCAAGTGTTATCTCTCCTTATGGATGTTGAAGTAATGATGTTTTATTCTTTTCTTGCTTGAATGGAGCATTACTTCAGACTTGGATGCTCTTCTTCTTGTGTAGGCATTATATTTCTAAGGTGTTACTAAGAATTCATAGGTGTTGTTCTCCTTTGTTCCAAATAGCACAAGATTCCTTTGTTTGGTGTGGCAAGTAGAGGCTTCTTCCCTTGCATGTAACCAAGCACTCAATGTCCCTTATCTCCTTAACTCTCTTTCCAACTCCTTGCAATTTGTTTGGCTTCTCTTGCAACAACAACATGCTTTCTCCAACGTATGGTGGCTCCTCTCCAACGAAGGTGGATCCTCCTATGGTGTTTCAATGCTCTCTTCCAGGTGGTTGTTCATCCAATATTCTCTCCTCTTTCACTTGGGTAACACTCCTTGCTACTTGTATCTTTGTTACATTATTATCCTTGTGTTATTCTCCTTGCAACTTGCACCTTAGTTGCATTATGTTGTCCTTGCTATTGGTGTTATGTTGTCCTTGGTATCCTTTCTTGTTGCGGGTTCCTTTTGCACTGTGAGTGTTGCCTTAATGGGACTATGGCACCTTATTTGGTGTCTTTAGACACCTTGAATAAGATTATTTTGAGCCCTTAGTTGGCTTTTTTCCCTTTGCTTCATAGCTTCTTCCTAAGACTAGATAATTTTATCGCTTAATGACTGCAAATTTATACTACTTTGGTGCATTAATACACTTCAAATTTTGTCTTCCTTTTGCTACTTTGGAAAAGATAAATATGGTGCTATTATGGGTTGCAAATAAATCTGCTATAAACTAATATAGAATACCTTAGTTGCACCTAGATTTCAAGACTTTATTAGTCTCTTTATGTAGCTTTCTTCCTTGTCTTTAGTAAGGTGGCACCTTCTCTATTCCTTGGTGGTTGTAGTGCTCCTTTGGTAGCTTCTCTTCACTAAGACTTGTTGTAGATTTACCTGTGTCTAATGGTGGAAAATTTGCCTTCTCCTCCTTGGCAACTCTCTCCTAAGTCTCCTTTATTGGTTAACTTTCCAATGATGATTCCAAGCTGATTATTCATGCAAATACTATGTGTTTTAGATGGCTATGCTTTACACTGTTGTATATCAAATCTATGCTTGAGAATAAATTCTTATTTGCTTTCAATAGATAGTAGGGAGTTGATATTATTATTTTCCTCTCAAAAATATCTAACTCCTCTTTCTTATGTGCAGGTTTTACTCCTTTTATAATATTTTGCACTTCCTTGAAGACTTAAACTAGAAACCTTCCTTTTGCAACTTTAAACCTTGAATTTGGTGCTTAATAAAACTTAATAATAAGATAAATATAAATGTTCAATTAATGAACCTTTTGAACCAATGTTACATACCTTTTTGTTCTTCTTTCGGTGATAGATTTCTTGGTTATTTGGATCACCTAATTGTTGCTTCGAGTTTGATAAATTTGCAGCTTCAATTTGTATTACTTTGCTACTTTAAACTAGTCTATTTTGCAGCATTTCTTGTTGTTCAAATCAGCTCTTTAACTCTCATAATTTTCATCTTTATAACTCCTTTAACTTACTACCCGAAACGGTGGTTTAGTGGCTTCAACTCTCCTCCAATAAGCCTTCTTGAATTCTAAAAAATTAGAACATTAATGTTATCCAAATGCTACCTTCTAACTATCCTTGAACTCTGAAATTTTTAGGTTCTCACGCAAGTTATTTTTCCTCTGATATGTTGTCCTCAAATTTGTTTAATCTAGTGGCCTCCTCTAGCTCCTTTCTCCTCTAGTCCTCTTATGGAATTTTGACTTCAATATTGGCCTATGTTGGGACTGAAATAGATGAGATATATTGATACAAATAAGATTACAATATATAGGCATGAGGCCTATATGAGAACGTGACAAGTGTCAAGGATACATGTCATAACATGTAGACAAAGTACACATTAATACTCTAACATCCCCCTTTAATGTGTACTTTTCTAAAATAACCCTAACATCCTCCTTTATTACATAATTTGGTCTAGGCTCGTGCTCTTTGCGCTTGGCTCTACTATGAATAATAACTCTAGATCATTGGTGTATATCTAGGTATGTTGCCTCAGGGTCAACCACTTCCTCGGGTTCGTTGCCTTTGTAGGTCAGGCTCATCTTTGGTGCCTCAGGGTCAGCCTCTTCCTTAGGTTTGTTACCTATGTAGGTCACTACTAATTGTGTTCACCATGGATATCATATCCCCCCTCATGGTGAATCTCGTCTAGAAGGTGTCGGGCTCCGCCGAACTTTGGACATACCAAAAATGCACCTTAATACAAAATAATTAGAGCCATATAAGAGTGTTAGTCTCTACCAAAAATGCACTCAAAAAATACAATAAAATGAGCCATAGAATCCAAATGTGGAGGAGAAGAAGAAAGAAGAGAATAGAATCTTCTAAAGTGTCTATGTTTGTAGTCTTCAAAAGTTGATCCAAAAAAGTCCTCGGATAGAGTCTAGGGTGTCTATGTTTGTAGTCCCTAGAGTAGGTGTCCTTATGGTGACCATATCATCCCATCGGAATGCATGGCTAACCAGCTGCTGCATCTAAAATGAAGTTTCCTTGCATGCAGCGATGTCATTCGCTGCTACAGAAATATCTGAATCTATAGCATGGAGGAGATTTAGGCTCCCACAATTTTAAATTAACTGTCGATAGAAAACAACATCCAATATCCAAGGTTCGAGGTGTAGACCAATTGGTTCATCCAAACCCCATAAGGAGGGTGGAGGTCCAAGGTTCAAATCTCGGGCCTCACCGGACTGAACGCTTGTCCCTTTCCTGGTGCTTTCAACGGCGTAAAAGGTTTAAAATGATTGTGGCATGGTGGTTATAGGGGCGGACTGCGCGAAGATCTATGTGGCGGCTTTCGGGGCAAACAGCATAGAATATTGTGGCGGCCATAAAAGCTAGACCTCGGATTCGTGGCGGCTACCGATTCCACCATGTAAATACAAAAAAACAAAAAAAAACATCCAATATCCTCAAAAATCAAACAGCTAACTCGATTTCCAATATGAAGATCATGAGCAGGATCTTTGTCTTCATATTCATTTGTGCTAGTACTATTTCCTGCAAGGATGAATATAGAGAACTAGATTTGGGGGCTCTCAACTAGATCTATTTTATGGTTTTAGGAGGGTTACCACGAACCTATAATAATGAACCAAAAATTTTCCCATAAAAAAATGCAGCCTTAATATTTCTTAAACTTCTAGTTTTTGATCCTTATAGCATACTCCCTCAGTATGAGAAAAAAATAGAATAAAAAATGAGGGGAAAAAATGAGAGGAGGAGGGAAGATTTCCATGAGGGAAATCCCCCCTCAAGGATTTACATAGGGCAGGAGAGTGACTGAGCTCTGATACCAAATGTTGGGACTGAAATAGATGAGATATATTGATACAAATAAGATTACAATATATAGGCATGGGACCTATATGAGAACGTGATAAGTGTCAAGGACACATGTCATAATATGTAGAAAAAGTACACATTGTTGGCCTTCTTCTTAAGAATTTGAATGTCTTGAGGTCTTTAGAAATCCTTTCCAAAATTTGGCAAACTTCTTGCCATATCTTTCTTTCTTTTGGGCTTGTTTTTGGATGGCGATAATTGTCCCAAATCCTTCTTTCTCATGTGCTTCTCTTTGATAGCACTCTTCTCACTTGAGTTATCAAATATCCTCCAATGGCCTTATTCAAATTCTTTGATGAGGCTTTCCTATCCTTCTCCTTCTTTCTCCTTTCAGCCTCTCTTGATACCTCTTCTCTTGGATCTTTCTAATTTCTACAACTTCTGATATCTTCAGTAGGAATTTTCTAGTCCTCTATCTTCAATATTCAATCCTCCAAATCTGGAAGTTCTTCAATGAGACCTTTTTCTTAGGTCTCCTCCTTCTACAGATACTTTCTTCTTTCTTCACTCTAAAGTCTTCAATATTTATATTTTTATGAGGACCTTATTCTTGGTTCTCCTCAATATTTAATCTGCAATGGGGTCTTCTTTCTTGGACCTCCTCCTTGATATGCAATCTTTAATGTGGCTTCTTTGGCCTCTTCCTCTCTTCTCAATATTTTAGTTGGAATCTTTAATCTACAAATCCTATAATGGGACCTTTTTCTTAGGCCTCCAAATATTCAATCTTCAACTTGTTGCTTCAAGCGTTGGATTGATTCTAAAGAAGATATTATTACTAGATCTTATAGGAACCTTCTCAAATTCTTTAAATATCCTATTTTCTATAACAAAGTTTTAGAAAATGATAATAGTGATTTCTTTAAATCTATAAATAATGAATCTTCACTAGTTGATTTGTCAATCTAGTGGAATCAATGTTGAGTCCTAGTCTTCACAAGTTTTTTTCAACTCTGTGGAAAGACTCTAGCCAAATGTAATTTCAAAAATTTTGAAAAATGAGATTTCCTTATCTCCTCTCAATCTCTCTTGTGGCTCTCTTTATTTCTTATCAATCTACCTTATGCTCTGATACCACTGTTAGCTTTTGATGATATATTAAAATAAATGTAGCCACAAGATCTAAAATGAGCAAGCAATGTTAACTATATGATAATGGTAATATAATATGCAAGAAAACTATATGAGAATATTCTACAATAACTCAAAAAAATAGCCATTAAAGAAATCTCACAAAAATAGTACAATGTAATATAATGGAGGTCTTAAACACTCCAAAAATTCCTGCATGATCTACATTGTATCTACCTTCTCTTCTCATCATTATGCTCTACTATTCTATATGCTTCTCCCTTGCATTCTATCATTTACTTCACTCTATAAAGGACCTATATATAGGAAGATATGTCCCTTGGTCTTTCATATACCCATGACTCTTCATCTTCCTATTCTATGACTCATGTAGATGTGACCTACATGCACATTTACATCATTACACATTCTAACACTTATGCATTTATTATATTGCATAAAGTAAATACTCAAACCTTAATCTAAGACACTCTCCTAATCTAATGATGTATCCAAGGTGGTACATTGGCATGTACCAAATAATGTAATATATTCCAACATAAATAAAGTAGAGAGAGATAAATGACATGAAAAAAATAAGATGTGTGTGTCCATATGCACCCCACAATATTTCACATAAATCACACTAATGCAATGGATCAGTTATTGGGGAGTATTTAAAATGATACCAAATCCCTAATTTAGATGTTAAAGTCAAGCCACCCTAGCTTGAGTTGAAGGTTAAATTATAATATGATAAATCCATTACACACTTTAATTAAGGTTATTCATAGAGGTGGATTAACCAATATCACTAAGGATGAATACAAGGGTGTTCGTAGGCTTACATAAATGATGCCCAAAGACTTACATAAGTGATGTCTATAGGCTTACATGTACACTTGCTCATAGGATATATTAGTAGTGCTCATAAGCACTCTTTCATAATTTTGGCCTTGTCCTAATAAGATCATTTTACACATACTTCAATGCCTTCCATAATCTGAGTTGAGGAGTAAAGGAGAGGAGAGTTGAGGAGTAAAGGAGAGGAGACATAAGAAGTAACATCTCCCCTTCCTCATAATGAATGCTCTAATGGGCTTTTCCTTTGTCATATTCTTCCTCTGTTTTATCATGAGAAATCTTGTGTCTGGGTCACAAGAGTTTTATCTCGATATTGTTATACAATTTTTGGAGTGACATTCCCTTTGAAAATACTCACATGTGGTTGACTTATTTGAAATAATAAACTTACCCTTGGGCAACTGAGCCTTAGATTTGACTGATTTAAAATCCTTTGGATGAGCCTATATATGAGAAAGAGCTCCACAATTCTTCATTGCAACTTCATAATGAATAAGAAGTTTGAAAAGTCCTTCAAAAGAAATAGGTTGTGGCTCCTTGATAGTCATATCATTCACATAAAGAACTAAGTCAATTGTATGGAAAGGAGTAATATTAGAAGTGATATATTTTACATTCTTTACCTTACCTCCTATTATAGCTAAGTCAGTTTATAGGGCTTTGAAGTGAGATATATAGTCTTCAACATTACCAAAATTTAAAATTTTGAGATTTTAAATCTCCATTTCTATTCTATTAACTTCACTAGCATGTAATTTTTCATAAATATCCTTCAATGTTATTCATACTCTAATAGGATCGATCTTCTCTCTTATTTAGATAAATACATCTTATTCAATTAACATGAAAAAGAGACCAAGGTCCATAAACTAGTGTCATAGGGCTCGAAATAATGTGCAATCTAGAAAAAATATGCTCCACACACATTTGTATGCAAAGGTTATGGCCTTCAAAAGGTTAGATAGATTAACACTTAAATTGGAAAAATATCAATGTAAAAACTTTGTGAAATTAAGTACTACCATTTGGTAGAATTCATAGCTAACACTTGTTTAAAAGTGATTGGTTATTTTCAGCTTCTAACCAGCGAATAAAAATTTGAAAAGTTAGCATATGTGATTGGTTGGAAGTACTCTTCATGTGTGTGTGTGTATATTGCAATATAATTGGCAGAAATCATAGCTAACACTTGCCTAAAAATGATTGGTTATTATCTGCTTCTAACTAGCAAATAGCAATTTGAAAAGTTAGCATATGTGATTGGTTGGAAGTACTCTTCATGTGTGTGTGTGTATATATAATTATAACGTTTAAGGATTCATAGCTAATAGGTCTTGAACCTATGACCTTTCCCAACCAAGCAAGCAAGCTTACCAATGTGCTCTGCACGTGTTTCAAAAATAATGGCTAATCCTCCTTTGTTATACATGCCTGAAGAGACAATCAAGACTCGAATCTCTCACATGTGGGCTCTCATGAGCAATCCAACCATGGTGTCTACCATTTGGTTAATATTGAAAAAGAAAAAAACTTTATCTTCAACAAATAATTAGGTACAATGCATATGTGTGTCCTTTTACAACCCATGAGCAAAATTTTAGGTTCTTCAAGGGATTCGAACTGATGACCTCTTCACCAAAAGCAAGGTTACCAACCATTGCACCACATGCATTATTTGAAGCTAGGAAGAAGGAAAGGTAAAAAGGCATTATACATCCTAAGAAGATGCAAGAAAATTGTGTTTTTGGGTTTCAAATTAGAGACCTATAGTGTCCAGAACATACTACCAATCACTATGCTATGACCTTGTTTTGGTTTTGATGAGTGCAACCATCATGTTGAAGGTTAAATAAGGTGCTTACTCTAACTCCTATGTCATCCATAGGAGATGCATTCTTAGAAGCTACACCCCTATAAAAAACTATTTGATATTGCAACACATTGCCTTCCAGCAAAGCATGCTACCATCATGTTGTTCTATTGGATGCGAGGGAGTTACAACTAATAGACAGAGAAGATATTAATAACAAAAAATACATGTTTGCATGAGCAAGGATCAAACCTACAATTTCGAGGGGGTAAGGATAAGAACCTATCATTGTGCCCTACCTTTGAGTGCAATGGAGGTCCATGCAAGATAGACAAGATGATTAATGCAGAGAAGACGGGATAGCATGCTCACAGAGAGAAAATACGACGAGAAAGAAATAAAATTGGAGGGTAAAGGTTTCGCGTCCCTAATAGACAGAGAAGATATTAATAACAAAAAATACAACATGTTTGCATGAGCAAGGATCAAAATTGCAATGTCGAGGGGACAAATATGAGCACCTATCATTGTGATCTACCTTTGAGTGCAATGGAGGTCCATGCAAGATAGACAAGATGATTAATGCAGAGAAGATGAGATAGCATGCTCACAGAGAGAGAAAATATGGCGAGAAAGAAATAAAATTGGAGGGTAAAGGCTTCGCGTCCATTTTTAAATTTTGAAAATTCAAGTTTTAAAATTTTATTCAAATGCAAGACACAAACAAAATTTTCCTTTGTTAACTTGAGAGCTTCTTCGATCACTTTGAAGAAAGAAAATATTTTTTTGTTCTTGAGTGATGCTTCATTCTTTGCTCTTATACCATGTTGAAATTCACAATATTTTCTTGAAATGTTTCAAAACATTCACCATAATCATATCCAAAAAAGATGCAAGAACGATTAAGGATAGCATTGATATAAGCATCATATCCAAAAAAGATGCAAGAACGATTAAGGATAGCATTGATATAAGCATGTGCGTACAAGAGAGAGAGAGAGAGAGAGAAAGAGAGAGAGAGAGAGAGTGGAACAATGGGTGGGTGCTCGTAGGCACCCCACAATATTTCACTTATGTCACACTAATACAATGGATCAGTCATTGGGGGTATTTATAGTGGAAACCAAATCCCTAATTTATATGTTAACCTCAACCCAAAATCACTTGACTTGAAGGTTAAATTACAATATAATAAGTATATTACACCCTTTAATTAAGGTTATCTATGGAGGTGGATTAACCAATGTCACTAAGGGTGAATGCAAGAAGGGTGCCCTTAGGCTTACTTGAAGATGTTTTTAGGCTTACATAAATGATTCCCAAAGGCTTACATAGGCTTACACAAAGAATACCCATAGGCTTAAATGTGCACTTGCTCGTAGGCTACATCAATAGTGCTCATAAGCAATATTTTACACTTTTAGCCGTAGCCTAATAATATTAGATTATACATATATCAACAACTAGACTGTGGGTACAAGAAAAGGTTATTGGCATGAACAGGTGTCTCTAACCCAACCATGAGTAGCACAAATATATAAGCATGAGAAATGAGCTTTCTGCATTGCTAAGCTAAAACACATATACCTTGGTCTTGAGTAGATACTTAAGGATGCAATATGCCATGTCCTACATGTGCATGGACCATTTTTAAGGGAAGGCCTCCTAGGTTGCTTTACAAGCAAAGAGATAAGTTTTTCCAAATAGATATACTGATCTTTAATGGTATTATGTCACATATAACAGTGTTGTGCATGGATTTTATCCCAAACTCAAAATTACACTTGCACTTTACGTCAATTACCTTTCCTAGTTTCAACCATTCAAAGGAATAGGGTTTAGATGTGCTTTAGTATAGAAAATCATATACTTAATAATGCCTTGAGAAATAATGTTCTAACTTTGAACTCAATGATGTGAAAAAACTTTCCATTAACCCAATAACAAGTATCAAACAAGCACTTATATTCTCCTAAGGTGTCTAAAGTGAAAACTTTTTTGGTCCTTTGAGTATTAGCACTTAGTGACTTCGATCTCATCATCATTTATTGATATTTGTCCAATCAAGACCATCTGGTTGTAAGCTAAGGTCTTATGTTGCTCTACACTCAAATATCATTACGAATATGGGTCTTACAGTAATTGCACCACTTACCTCTTATTTTGGCTTTCCTTTGTTGTAAGTAGTTTAGGACTTTGGCTTCTATTGCATAAAGTGAACCTATGATTACCGTGTCTATGTTGTTGAGGTGGCTTATGTATAAGCAGCTTTGACTTTGATGCATATTGGTGTTTGTTAGCATATAGTATTACATTATTTAACAAAATAGCACATTTGTGCGCTCTCTAGTTTTGGGTTGGTTAGACAACCAATTCGTGGTGGTTGAACTAATCGAACCACCTACTTCATTGTATTTAACCAGCACGTGAATTCAATTGCTACTGCTTCATTTTTTCCAACATTGCACTGTGTCGAATGTTATTATGGTACCAGAGCAAGGTTCTTGGACGGGCTATTGGAGAAGGTGGTTTCAATAACCACTCCATCGCAAACTTGAGAAGACCTTGACTCTCTGACAGACACAGACAACATGACCTGTAAAATCCGGTGGAGGCTAGGCTAGTGGAGAGGCTAGGCAAGCGTGAGACGATTGGAGCACGAGGCCCGAGCATGAGACCCGAGTGAGATGATTGGAGCACGAGGCCTGAGCATGAGACCCAAGAATGCAGACTTGCTAACTGGACGCAGATCCTGGTTGTTGACTGGATTGGTGACGTGGCAGAGGACGCATGGTCTAGTTGTTGACTGGATTGGTGACATGGCAGAGGACATGTGGCCTGGTTGCTCACTGGATTGGTGATGTGGTAGAGGACACGTGGCCTGGTTGTTGATTGGATTGGTGACGTGGCAGAGGACACGTGGTAGATCAGACAAAGACAGTGACGTGGCAAACAACATACGTGTCGATGGCTTGGCAGACAGGGTGGTGACATGGCATACAAAATTTACACGTGGTTCGAGGCAAAAAAATAATACAAGGGGGGAGGTGACCGCTCGAAGGCAGTCACCCTCTTAGGTGTGGCTTCGGGTTTTTTAAGGCCTGTGCATGCATCCTGCAATGCATGTGGGATAAAATCCCAATTTTTTTTTGTTTGGTTCCGCCTGTAGGTGCCTTCAAAGAAAAGTTGGCACTTTCTTTTTCCAACACACTATGTAGCGCAGTTGGTACCGCACGCCTCCTTGCATGGACGAGGTCCACGGTTCAAAACTCGTCGCAGACCTTAATTTTTTTCTCACCATACATTTCATGTTGCCCATGTCAAAAATAGCTGCCCATGCCCATTTGTGCTGCCCGAAAAAAAAATTGCTTCGAAACTTGTTCAAAAATTGCTCACAACTTATCCCAAAGTTGCTAAAGTTGCTTTAAAAAAAATTTTTGCTCGCCAGAAAGCAGTTTTCCACACTCCAGAGGGCCATTTGGACCATTTTTCGCTACCAAGACACACGGAAGGGCTATTTTTTGAGGTATTCTTCCCATACTTCATTTTTTCCCTTTCAAAGTTGTTTTTGGAGAGATAAGTAGTTATTTATTGGATTTGGCATTTTTTTATTGTTCCACTTTGTTCATTTTGCAACAACAAGGGGGGATTTCTATATGCACTTCTTTCTTGCAAAATTATAAGACAAAGGGGGGAATACAAAACATGGAAAGTGAATATATGCTACTCATTTCATAAACTGGCATTGTAAGAGGTGCATTTTCGATGTAAACCGACACCTCAAGTAGGAAAATTTGTGGGCATGTGTGAATATTGTTTTTTCAGCATTTAAATTTCTTGTTTTCATGCATTAAAACAATCACAAAAGAAAAGAAAATACCCCAAATTTTATACACCTACTTGTGCAATTTATTGCACAACAACGTTCGGTATATACGATACCTCTGGTCCACACTTACAGGTGATGTTGTCATGCTTGGACTATTGTATCTAACACCTAATATAGCTGCAACAATGACGTCTGAGCTTGTTCTCTATCAATCGTCGGGGAGAAATAAGGCAAACCAGTTCTATGATTCACTTCATTTCATACCCACATCGTGATTGTTGTTAGGCGTAAATCCTGATGAAGGCCTTTCCAAAGTGTTTAGGGGAAGTTACGCCCCATGCATGAGGAATAGACTTTCTATGGTAGGTGTCATTAACAACACGATGCCCTTTCAATACCACCTAAGTTCAATATATCGTGCTGCTCATATGTACTTATAGTCTCCCTCACGTAAGGGCAAGTACATATTGAGTAGTGTGTTCATATATGCCTACAGTCTCCCTCACGTAAGGGTGGGTATATATTGAGTGGTTATGATAAATAGATCTAGCAGGTATAAAGAAAGGGAGACCAATTGGTGATATAAGGAACCTTCACAATGGCCACTGTTCACAAATATCTCTCAGATTCACAGTTGTTGAAAGGTCCTAACTTTGTTCCATGGAAGACAAAGATGAGAGCCATTCTTCAGGTGGAAGATTTATGGGATGTAGTGACTGGCACTACAAAACGCCCTCAAACAACAGGAGCAGATCAAGAAGCTTTTGATAAGAAGGACAAAAGAGGTCTCATGTTTATCCTGCTTGCTACTACAGATGAGGTCCAACCTCATATCTGTGATACCAAAACCAGTAAGGAAGCTTGGGATGCTTTGATTACTATGTATGAAGGAAAGAATCAGTCCACTATTCTACACCTTCAAACTCAACTACATACCCTCAGTATGAATTCTAGGGAGACAGTTGACCTATTCCTTTGCAGAGTGGCAGAATTGAAAGCCAAATTAAATGCTATGGGAAAACCAGTGGATGATGCTCTCTTGAACTCTGTCATCTTGAGAGCATTGCCAGAATCCTACAAGATGTTGATCACTTCCCTCAACGTTTCTGGTAGACAAGTAACTTTTGTGGAGTTGGTAAATTTGCTTCAAACTGAGGAGGCAAATCAGGTTCAGAAGGATGAAGTGCCAGATAATGCCCTCTACACCCAACAAAGGGGTAAGAAACAAGGTCAGTTTCAAAAAGGGGGTTCTTCCTCCAAGGGAAAAGGGAAACAAAATCAGCAGAAGGATAAACAATATTGCAAGATTTGTGATATGAATAACCATGACACCAACAGGTGTTGGTTCAAAAACAAGCAACAAAATGACCAACCTCCTAGGAAGAAAGGCAAAGAGAAACAAAAATATAAAAAGAAACATAAGCAACCTAAGGGACATGTTGCTTATGCTGACTCCAACTCAGACTCAGATTCTCTAGGGTCCGACTCAGATTCCGACTCTGAAAGAGCACACAAGGTGCTCATGACCCATACTTCATCTTCCCAGATAGATGTTGTATGGTATATTGATTCAGGAGCTAGTAAGCACATGATTGGGGACAAATCATGGTTTGAAACATTTGAGGAGAAAGAAGGTAAGCCAGTCACAATTGCTGACAATCAAGTCTACCAAGTGAAGGGTGAAGGGGATGTTTCTGTCACTCTTCCAGATGGTAGATGTCAGATAGAGAAGGTCCTCTATGTCCCTGGATTAGCCAATAATCTATTGTCTGTTCCTCAGATGTTGGATAGAAATATGGATGTTGTGTTCCGAGTTGTGAAAGGCAAGAAGAGATGTTTTATAACCCAAAAAGGTAAACATGTCGCAACCGGCTCCTACAAGCATGGCTTGTTCATTCTAGATGCTCTTTCAATGCCTCATGTTGCTCTGGCTGCAACTACAAAGGAGGCTACTTCTCTCTGGCATAGAAGATATGGGCATCTAAGTTCAGGATATTTGCTCGAATTGCGCAAATATGAGATGGTGAGAGGACTTCCCCACCTTTCCTCCATCTTACCAGTTTGCTCGGATTGCTTAGCAGGGAAGCAACACCGGGTACCTTTTGAATCTAGCTCTTCCAGAGCTAAGAAACCTTTGGAGTTGGTACACACCGATCTGTGCGGTCCTATGCCAACCAGCTATGGTGGAAAGAAGTACTTTCAATTGTTCGTTGATGATTACTCACGAAAGATGTGGGTTTTCTTCCTTCAATTGAAATCAGAGGCATTTTCATATTTTCAACAGTTCAAGAAACTTGTTGAAAAAGAGTCAGGATGTTTCATCAAATCCCTCCGCTCAGATCGAGGGGGGAATATACTTCCAAAGAGTTTTCATCATTTCTGAAAGAACATGGGATTAAGAGACAACTGACAACAACCTATACACCTCAGCAAAATGGAGTTGTAGAGAGGAGAAATCATTCCATTATGGAAATGGTTCGATGTATGCTAAAAGGAGCACATCTTGAGGATCAGTATTGGGCAGAAGCAGTAAATACAACATCATACCTCCTGAATAGAGCACCCACAAGAGCTCTACAGGGTAAAACTCCACAAGAAGCATGGAGTGGTAAGAAACCCTCCATTTCTCATCTAAGAGTTTTTGGATGTAAGGCATTCATGCACATCCCAAAACAGAAAAGGAAGAAGTTAGATGAGAAGACCCTGCAATGTATCTTTCTTGGTTATGATGAGCATTCAAAGGGATATCGCTTGATAGATCCTATAACCAAGAAGACACATATAAGTAGAGATGTGGTATTTGATGAAGCTTTCACATCCAATAACACCTCTACAGTAGTATATCATGAGGATGATGAACCTAAGAAAGAGATTTCACCTCCTCAGAACAAGATTCCAAAATGGTATACCAGCACATTGAGAGATTCCAAGTTGACATCACTTCCAGATCTAACTCTAGATCGACCTTGTACTCGTAGTATGACTCAGCAGAAGAGGGCAGAAGCATCATCTTCAGAAGTTGATGAACTTTGTCACCAGTTTGATGAACTATCTGTGGATGCAACGAAAGATAGAGAAATGGATATAGAGGATGAGAGGGTTTATTTGACAGCATTGGATGAAAATGAACCCACAACAACTCAGGATGCACTTAGTAAGCCTCAATGGAAGGCTGCTATGGAAGCAGAACATACATCTCTCATGAAAAATCATACATGGAAGCTAGTAAATCTGCCTTCAGGAAAGAAGCCCATTGGTTGTAAGTGGGTGTTCAAAGTAAAGTATAAGGCAGATGGTACTATTGATAAGCATAAAGCCCATCTTGTTGCAAAGGGCTATGCTCAGAAAGAAGGCATAGATTATGAAGAGACTTTTGCCCCTACTACAAAAATGACTACCATTCGAGTACTTTGTGCCATGGCAGCCCAGTTTGGGTGGAAGTTACATCAGATGGATGTAAAAAGTGCCTTTCTGAATGGTGATCTACAAGAAGAAGTATACATGACCCAACCTAAAGGATTTGTTGTCGAAGGGCAAGAACAAAAAGTTTGTAAGTTGATCAAATCCTTGTATGGGCTAAAACAAGCTCCTCGAGCTTGGTACATCAAAATTGATAGTCACCTATTGCAACATGGATTCCAAAGAAGTCCGTCAGATGTGAATCTCTATATAAAGAACAATGGTTCTGACATAGTGATTCTAGTGCTATACGTAGATGATTTGATCATAACAGGTAGTTCAGAAAGTATGATTGATACAGTGAAAAATGATCTAAAAACATCTTTTGAAATGATAGATCTGGGACTTCTGCACTATTGTCTTGGTTTAGAAGTAACTCAAAAGAAACATCATATCAGAGTTACACAAAAGAAATATGCCAAGACTTTGATTGATAAATATCGCATGACTGACTGTAAGTCAAAAGCTACTCCAATGGAAGTAGGACTTAAGTTATCTAGATATGATCAATCTCCACAGGTAGATGGCACTCTCTATCGTCAATTGATCGGGAGTCTCATATACCTAACCAATACCAGGCCTGATCTCAGTTTTGTTGTGGGTTATCTTTCACGGTTCATGCAGGAACCAAAGGTAAGTCATTGGAAAGCAGCAAAAAGAGTTCTACATTATGTCCGTGGTACAATAGATTTTGGCTTGGAATACAAAAAGAATAACAAGTTCTATCTACAAGGATACACGGACTCCGACTATGTTGGATCCATTGATGATCGAAAATCAACTTTTGGATACATTTTTCATCTTGGGTCTGGTCCTGTCTCTTGGCATAGCAAGAAGCAACAGGTGGTTGCTATCTCTTCTACAGAGGCAGAATATCGCGCAGCTAGTGGAGCAGTCTGTGAGATAATATGGTTACGAATGTTATTAGTGTCTTACATGGAAATGGTGCAAGGCCCTTTTTCACTCAAGACTTCCCTTCAAGATGGTTGCAAACCAATTAGCTTGTGCTATGATGTCAATAGAAAGAAACACCATCTTGGAGTAGATGTAGTTGTAAAGGCCACTTGTATACTTGAGAGCTTGAAGCTTCTCATCCTTATAGATGCATAGGCAAGAAACCCATTAAACCCTTTTACGTACCACGAGACAAATTGGTCATCTAATTGGTGGAACTGTATAATACATGTACTTGTCTTCATAATGATCCAAGTAGTAACGAGCATGCACAACTTCAACAAACTTCATGTGCCAATCTCATTAAGATTGCTCTTGCACTACATACTAGTGATTTTCAACAAACATAGAACAATTTTGCCATTTTGAATGTTGTAAAGGAAACTTGTTGACATCAATGAATCGATTGGCCACAATAAAATCCTAGATGCTAAAGCCTTATATCCAATTCCTTGATGATAATTTACTTTGGAATACTAAAACATCTATAATCATTTGCAGCCCAACAAATTATGGTTCTGAAATGCAACGCGGATTAGAGGCAGGTATCAAACCTATGTAAAGCATGAGGGGAACCACCAAAACAATTTGTACTATTTTCATCTAACTCGTCCTAAAGGCATTGCAACAATCGATCGTCTTCACAAGAAAGTGGCATTCTTTTAGGTATGTGGATATGGACCCAATTATAACACCCACCTACCATCTGCTGGTGTGAGCGTACTAAAAGGTTTGTACTTGGGCAAAAGGATTGAAATGCGACAAGAACAAGAGTCGTTGACTACAAAGAAAATGGACTATGCAGCAAAAACATGCTTTGATATCAACGATCAACATCCATTAGGTCTAGAATGGAGACAC
Source organism: Wollemia nobilis (assembly GCA_028583015.1). Classification (NCBI taxonomy): domain Eukaryota; kingdom Viridiplantae; phylum Streptophyta; class Pinopsida; order Araucariales; family Araucariaceae; genus Wollemia; species Wollemia nobilis. Next base: position 6,427,066 of record JAQPPZ010016370.1, on the reverse strand, counting down.
AACAAGTCTCTAGTGGTGTGATGACAACAGCTCGGTTGGTGAGGCTAGACGGAAAAGAAAAAAGCAAAGAAGTGTGTGATGCAAGAAAATAAAAAACTATGTAAAAAAAAAGGGAACTTTTTACTTACAAATAGGAAAAATACATATAAAGAGCAAAATACAAGGCCCTCATATGGCCACAACTATAACACTAAAGCTTAGCCCATAGGGGCTAGGCTGCATTGGATGTTCAAGGACGTTGAAGATGAAGGTTCTCTAATCCTCAAATGGATTTCATAATGCTCATTGTTGATATGTTAATAGTGCTATAGACTCTGATACGTTGAAATCTAGAGACCCATCTTATACTGAACAGCATAGTAGGATGTACAATACAACCACAATGCAGTTCAACTTCCAAAGGTTATAACAAAGCAATTATGTGGCTTCAAAATATTTCTTTGCATGCTTTCCTCTAGCACTGGATGGAGCATTTGTTGACAGTGTGCATGCATTGATCTCTGGTACCTGTTGGGAGCATCCAAGGTTGGCATTGGTGCCTCTGCAAAGTTCTGTTACTTGCTTTAGAAATATGATGCCAACAATAGTTGCTCGCTTCCAAGGTTGGCACCAGGTGTTGATGCCGCCACCTAACTATGTTACTTGCCTTGGAGATATGTTTAGGTTGAATTAATCTCTTTAGCATTCATTACCTGAGCACATTCTTACAGTATTGCCTTTAAGATATGTTTTTGTTGTGCCATTATTTTGTTGTGTATTTGTCATTTTGTTGTACAATTACCACTCCAAAATAGGTTAAAGTCTAAAGATTATTTCAAATTTGTCAACCAATGGATTTCTATTTATTGAAACACTACATGTTTTTTCGTGCTCTGCTATTCTCTAATATGCTATCAAAAGATACTAATCAAAACTCATATTGCACAATCGTGGAGTCTACAAACCATAGTATAAGCCAAATATTGACACATCTATCATCTACTCTGCAATTTTATTCAAATAAGAACTGATGATTCAGATTCTTGTAGGTCCAAGTGCAAGATTGAAGCTGATTAAAAATTTAAAAGTAAAAACATTGCTATAAACTGGAATGACAATGATGATGTCAGCAGGTAGATAGGAAGATGATGGCCTAAGGTAGAAACTTCAAAAATCAAAAATTATAGTAAATCATAACAAAATCAAACGTGCTCTGTAGTTCTGCCAGTATCAAAAACAAGCATTTAAATACATTTGAAAGCTAATTTCAGATGTAAACAAATCCAACCATCGTATCAAAGATAACATTTTAGTTTGAACTATAGAATCTTCTGACCACACTTTCCTTGCATGTTCACAAGAGAAAGAGAATCTAATCTCTTCATAATTTATAATCTAGACGTGCATGTAAATTATTTCCCTTGTTGGTACTTCTTAGTCTTTCCTAGTATGAATAAAATCATATGAGATTGCTGCAATATTTACAAGCATCCAACTACTACCTCTATTATATAAAACACGCAAAAATAAATAAATCAGAGTCTTAAGAGATCAGATAAAGCACTCCAGATTAGAACTGACGTGTATATTTATTTTGTTTTTGAGCTTATAAATGCTCACTATTAAAATAAATAAATAAATCATGAGAGTCTTAGAGATCAGGTAAAGCACTCCAGATTAGAACTGACGTGTATATTTATTTTGTTTTTGAGATTATAAATGCTCACTATTATCTTGCTCTTATTGAATTCCACAATTACTGTTTTGTATATGAGTTTCCATCCCTTATGTACCTTGTAAGAAGCAGATACTTTTGCACCTCTGATATTTCCATATCCAGATGTCAAGAAATCATTCACTAGGACATTCAACTACTTCAAATTAACTTAAACAGAGACGAATCAGAAATGTAGCACAGCTAGTCAATAAATGGTCAACACCATATTTCAAAAGTTGCAGAAAGTCTACAATGTTGACTTTAAACAGGTTGCTCTTGAAGTCGGTTTACCCAGTCAAATAAATTTACATAAATAATGGCAACGTCTCAAGAAAGTAGAAATTCATCAATCCCTCAGTTCACCTGTACACTTCCTCAGGTTGAATTCAACGGAAGAACTGAATGTTTATGGCAAATTCTTCAAAGCTGTTGGTTAACCTGAGTATACTGCCGGCTTCCCAACAAGAAACTAATCAATCACATAACCCTTTTTATTTACAGAGAATGAACAAAGGCCGCCAATTCTGACGAAACAAAATGAGACTGCTAAGAATTCTTCCAGCAGTCATAGCCACAAAAGACACAGAAGAGAAGTCAAAAAAAGAGTCCACATATCTGACCCACAGGAGACCTATAACTCCTGAGGCCCTTATCATCTACACATCAGTTCCCATGTCATGAAAGATCAAGCAACTTGTTTAGTTCACTCGAAATTTCATTAAAGTCATTGTCAGTGGTAGTCTTGTCAGCTTTGCGGACAGAATCATCGTCATTTGCAATTTCCGTTGTACTTTGCCGTGCATCTCCATCACCAGAGTTTTCCATTGGATGAACCTTGAGATCAAGCCCCATTGGAAGTATCTCCTGGACGTAATTTCAACATAAAAATTATGCACCTCATTAGTATACCTGTCTGGCTTCACACCATCAAGGTATAAACTAAAGGCACTAGCAAACTTACACCAGCTTGAGTAGATGGGTGATGGAATGAAGGGCTTTAGTTCAATGTTCACTAAAACTCAGAGAGTTACAATCTAAAGTACGTACCATTGCTAAGCATACCTGATCCCCGCCCTCAGGATTAAAAACAATAGGACGGCACCGCTTATCTTCGTTCATGAGGCTAGAGTTTTGAAAATGTGCTATGAGAGCATTTTTACCCTGAATTCGTGCATATGCTAGGGAAGCCACTTTCTCACTATTGAACTTCTCCCATTTCTTTCCATTGAATGCCTGCTCATTACATCAATGAGAACATTGTATCAATCAGCATCCCCCCTCCCCCCCCTCTTGAGAGATTTTGCCAACTACTCACTACCTCACTATTTGAGAAGAAAAAAGGAACAATATACTACCATCTCGAACAACTATGAATTAAATTTCTTTCCAAGGTTTAAGGATGGTCCACAAACAAACCTGATAAAAAGGAATGATATGAGAGGGAGCCGTCATATTTATAAATGCATAGCCAACATTGCATTTATTCTGTCACAAGAAAACGCACATTACATGATTTTGCATCAGCAACAGTCCATTAAGTAACAAGACAATAAATGAATTTTATATTTGAAGCCTTTTTGAGTTGCATGAATCTTGCCTTGAAATCGATTGGCAAGTAAAGAAAATCATATGTTCCACGGTGATGTTCATCAATAGCTGACAATAACATCTTAGAAGTATACCTGCAAAAGATCACAGTAAAAATGCTTTCACAACAAGGCCTAAAAAGCATCCAACCATATTTACCATAACACAAGTTAGTGGAAATAAATATGAACTAATGCCTATTTGGAAAAGATTTACAGCTATTCCTTTAAGGTGATTTCAAATGATAAGGCAAACATATTGTCTAAGGTTAAATCACCATAATTTGCTGAAAGAAAATGCGTCATTTCAAAGGGGGAAAACACAATGCAGAATGTTTCTATATTTCATAACTCAAGGTAAAAATTTGCAAAGAAACTTCCAGAAAAATGCTCTATTAGCACTGCCCATTAAAATTATTAGCAATCTCTATAAGAAAAGGAAATTATCTTACTGCTACATCATCAAAAGTATGGCATTCCTCATACAAAACAAAACCTCTACATGGTTAGAGGCACCATAAAAACAATAAACACAATAATATTCTGTAGAATAAAGCCTTTCAACAAACATAGATGAAAAAAAGGCTCACTTATTTGGGATGTTCTTGATCATTATCGTCGTCCGGGCATCTTCACCACGCATTATTTTCTCCAGATCAAGCTGGTATTGCTTCTTATTATCTGCTTGACTTGCAGTATTGTCCCCACGGCGGCTTCTTCCACGGTCATTTAATCCTTCTACAAAGTTTGTGATTGAACCCGTAAGCCCAGCACCAGGAAACATTCGGCCTTTGCGCTGTGGGGAAAGCACCCCAATTGGAGACCCACATTCAGTGCTGCCATTGGTTGCTATTGTAGTAGCACCAGCATTTAAAACAGCATGGGGGCGAAAACCTATTACAGGGCTCCCACTGGTACAATTCATTGCACCAAGAGAGCTGGGACTAACAAAAGACAAGTCAGGTGACTCTGCGAGATAACCATAGTGTCTCTCCAGTGTAGGCTCACCTGAAGGAGCAGAACCAACATGATGATGATGTGAGGCCATGCCTGAACTCATATAGGGGATCTGTCTCGCTGTATAGGGATGAGATCCACTAGCATTGAATGAATGTCCATGTGGTGGTGCAGGCCATGGAATATGATGAGAATAAGGACTTGGACTGCGCCACAAATATTGATGACCTGATAAATTACCACTTCCAACCGAACTTGGGCTTGGATGACCAAATGAACCACCACTACCAGAAGCAATCCCTGTTCAGACAATCCAATGAAAATATTACTTATAATAGAATTAATTGTATTTCTCAACATTCCCATAAGGACATATTAATTACAGTTCTAGAAAACAATTAGAAGTTTTCATTCTAGCTAAAAATGCAACTACCACAAGCATTTGTCACCATACACTTTGAATGAAAGGAAGGCATTTCTCTATGTGTGTAGAGTCCCCTGTCATGTTCTAGAATCAAACTTTGATCATAGTGAAGAGCCCGCCAGAAGATTAAAGTTTGGTGTGCTCAGAACCACATAATAAAAAAAGAACGTATTTATAAAATGCTGGTTACAAGAAAACCATAATTAGAGACTACTGACCACTAGGTGTTCTTTCACACAAGGATAACTTCAACTATATTTGCATACTATAATCATTTTTTTAACAAGACTGAAGCCATGAAAAGTCGAGAAATGTTCAATTGTTTGTATTTGCTATAAAACGGGAGATTCAAGAATTTACAAGTATACGGCATCAAAGGCGGCATCATCGAGTTTGTATGAACACTTGGCAACTCTTCAAGAAGCCATCATATAAAGTGTTTTATAACTGGCTGTGAAGAGTTGAATAGTAGGATAACATTTTTTCTCTTTATTTCATAAATACTGTAAATTTACCTGTAGAAAAAGTTGGATAGATGAAAATTATATACAATTGTGCATAGTGAACTATACAGATGAAAAATTCTGTTAGAAGGAAATCCTACCAAGAACAATGTTTATACCATAGTTACAGAACTCGGCGGTTTTTCAAAAACTCGCCAAGTCGGCGGCAAAGTCAGCCCTCCTGGGTTTTTTGACTCAGCTTGGCAAGTTTTTCTGGACGCACTGAGTTTTTTTTTTTTTTTACTTACAAGTTTTTTTGAACTCACAAGTCCGTGAAAAAAACTTGGCTGTGGCAGCAAAAATACAGAAAAACGGCATTAAATTTTATTTTTCTAAATTGGCCTCATTTTTGCTGTTTCCACTTGCAGAGAGAGCAGAGAGAAGGTGAAATCAGACCCAAAAAACACTCATTTGCATCCTAAACCCAAATTTTTCCGAGTTTTCAAGAATCTAACAGCCACCCAGCAGTTAAATTTGAGGTCAAAGAAAACAAGAACCAAATGGAAGGCTAATGCCACAAGGCCCACCTGATTACGAAGGACCAAAGATGAAAGGAAAAGAAAAAATAGTCAGCAGAGTATAACCTCAAAGAAGATCAACAATGGAAGTTGAGATCAAAAGGGTATAACCTCAAAGAAGATCAACAATGGAAGTTGAGATCAAAAGGGTAGACAACATTAAGAGGAATCTAAACCAATCTTGTATGGATTTCCATTGCAATATGTCCCACCCCATGCAAAATGTAACCCCTTCAATAATCAAGAGCAAAATTTCTTTGCACTTCCCTGTAATATACATTCTCTAGAACATTCATCTAACCACTGTGTTGGCGTACGGTCGGGACCCTCAACCCTGTTTCCTGGACTTTGGCCTTCATGCGATGCGCCCTCACCACAAGTTCTAGCTTTTAGCACAACGGTAGCGCCATTTCGTGTCAACAGAATGGCACGCCCAGTGGGACAGGGTTCAATTCCCGCCCACGCCAACATCTACTCCCCTTGAGTCTGCCTGTGTCCACTGTACATAGCGGTCAGACCTCTCGGCTAGGGGGGCTAAACTGTTGGCATGCAGTCAGGATACTCAACCTAGATTCTGGACTTTGACCTTCACAGATGCGCCCTCACCACAAGTTCGAGCTTTTGGAGCAGTGGTAGCGCAATGTCGTGTCAACACACTGAACCTAGGAACAAACAAATGCTTCTGAAATTCTAACCAGCACAGGAAACATTCACCACCTTTGATGGCTAGACACAAAAGATTGGAACAGTACAGTGCTTGGGCCCTCTCACAATCCCAGTGAGATTTATAAGATGCACATAAGATAGCAAGAGGCCATTTGAAAAATGTCCTCAAGGTTTCTTTCTAAGGAAGACAAGTTGACTAATAATTGTGATATCTAGTTATACCCTTTGAAGGATAATATACTATCCATACTCTGCCAGAGAAAAGTATCAACCATATTCAGTGTTGGTTTGAGCGTTGCACCTCTGTATGGCCACAAGACCAGAATGGGAGATAACATGACTTGAAGTATTTTCTAACAGTAGCCACTAGCCCATATATAACCATTCATTTGAGGGAGACATCCCCTATTACAGACACAATATGAGTACCATGGATAGTCCGAGTCAAAAATTGGCCTTGCCGAGTCCAAATTTCTCTACTATGGTTTACACCATAGTTATGAAACTCGGTGAGTTTTCAAAACTCGCTGACTCCCAGTGCAAAGAAATATATAAAGATATATATAAGAAATAAGAAATAAGAAATTGTCCAAGGCACTGCGTAGCAATGGTAAATGGAATGCAATCGTTCAAATCCCTGCATTGTGATGGACACTCCCAGGATAAGCGGTCATGATACTACAGTTTGTTGTGATACTACTATAATGTGGTTTATGAATTATCATGATAATGTGATCATGATCTAATTACAGGTGGAGCCATTTCAATTCCATATAATTGAAAATTTAACAAATAAATAAATGATTTTAAATAACAAGTTTGATCTACCATTTAAGCTCATAATAGATATATATATATATATAAGAGAAAAAGGGGGGAAGTATTAGATAATTTTTAAATAAACTACCATGGATTTTGTTTATAGTGAGGCCAGGACAACTCACTTGGGGGTCAAGCATCCACCACTTGGATGTCCTATTCAGGTGTGAGACCACTTCCTTGGTATGCCTATTGCATAAAAAATGTGAACTAAACTTCTACATGTCCTATTTGTTAAGGTCCAAACAATTTTTTCAGAAGGTTGATGTAAATTCATCCCAACTGAGGACATTTCTGTACAGTTCTTGCTTATTCAACCTTATTAGGGAGACTTGAAATTTTTTTTCATAAACGTGTCCTATACAGTATCCATTTCCATACAACTCTGATATATACCTTAGATTGCTCCATATTACTAATTATTACCATATTGTCTCTCGATTACTATTAATGTTAGGCTATGAACATTGAACCATTCAGCATTTATAATTAATATCATATCTTCATGGATAGAACTTAATACCCCCTTGGGTATGCATCATAGACCTATTGTTTCTTATGTGACAGTTTTCTATCTATATGGATGCCCTGAAAGAAGTGAAACCTTTCAACCAAATAAACCAGTTGCATGGAAACCCACCAACAGCAACATCTCTATTCCTTTCTAATAAATATATGCTGGTCATGCATGAACACATCTAGACCAGTCATTCTAATCCCTGAAGAGAAATATACAAACGTCAAACACTATAAAGTGAATTTAAGAGAATACCTTCATGATGCCCAAAAGGAGTGGAGCTCCGTGGAACTGGTACACTTCCGGAAGAATTATAATGCATCACCTGCAGCATACCACTATCATAGTCTGGAAATGAATGAGACTGGTTGAGCTGGCCTGGCTTTCCAAAACTGTTGATGGTTGACACTTGCTCAATCTGTTTAGCTCTTCCAAAGTCACTGCTGACAATTCCAGTTTTGCTAGAAGGGAAAGGCGGCAGGCTTGCACCGATTGCTTGCACTGATTTGTTAACTGAGTGATTTATATTTCCAAAATTGCGTGAATATGTTATGCCTTGCAGTGAACCACTTTCACTAGAGTTGTTTAAGTGTTCCCAAAGCCCTGTTTATAATACAGCACATTATTTAGAAATGTCTGTAGATACGACAAAAATTTGAAATGTTGCAAAAAGATGCATAAGCATTTTCACAACGTAAAGCAATTTGAATTGCTCTTAGAATCTCACTTTGCCTTACTGAATAGTGTTAGAAAATATGAAGTTAGAAACAAAGCAAACCTGGAGGTGAGTTCATGACAGGTGAGCCAACTTGCTGCTGAAAAGTTCTGCTCTCATCCTGCTCTGCCTCCTGGCTCACATGTTGCATAAAGCTGTTGACATTTCAAATGTATTAAGTAATAGAAAAGCATAGTAAAATGGAAATACACTTGGTGCAAATGTAATCACAATGTGATTCAATCACCATGATGCTTAGTTTTCACCTATTGGTTATAGTTGATGCTTGAATGTCTAGACTCTAGAAAAGTACACATGCAGAAAACCAAGTCATAAAAAAAAATGTAAGGGACATCAAATCACCCTGGATACATCACAAGACATTGCTGGAAATCTAATATAATCAACATTGCAACAAAAGAGAGAGAATATATTAGATTGATGCTAGACCTGAACTTACTAATATGGATACAGTTATTATTGAATGAATAGACTCCAACAAAGTACTCACATGCAGCAAACCAAAGAAAAATGTCAAGGTATTTTGCTTTGTAAAAAACATCGAATCAAGCTGCATAACATCGGAAGCCAATCTGCCAATAAACTGGATGTTAAATAAATCAGCAATCTGACAAATGTGATTAAATGCCTCAGGTTGGATCATTGCGTATCTCAAGCTAGATTTTAGTGCCCTACAGCCTTGTGGCATAGTTGCCCAAGGGACAACAAACTTCAACATTTCAGTAACAAATATTATCCCACATTTATGAATGTCAAAATCATATTATACTTCATGACAAACGTAGAATGCCTATCGCCATTTATCAATGAACTTCAATAAATGCCTACTTCACATTTTCAGGCATCAGGAATATCCACCCATTCCAAAACAGGATGAAACTCTTTTCTCAGTAGCTTGTGCTCTCAATTGTATCTGCAAATAAATCTCTTATTACTGGAACTAGCTACCCATTTTCCCAGAACTCCTTAGTGCACTCGAGTGACTTGAGACTTCCTGTAAAGTCCCCTCCATCTATATCAAATCAAACTACTTGTTCACTGACTCAAACTTTTACAAGTTTAATTATAAGATCATTTGGATTGTTTGTTGCCATCTACACTGCAAGCCCATCTTCATTCTTCTTAAACCTTTTCTATCAGTTATAGAATATGTACATCAGTAGACCACAAAATCAAGTTTAATCCATGAAAATTAACCTCCTTGTCATTGAAAATGCAAAAGTCAAGCAAAATAGAGTGAACTCCTTCCAAATATAAGTTTGGCAATGCCAAAAAAATTGCCCCCCATAAGAGATTGTGGTTTTATACATGATTATGTTCTTATGTGTTTGGCAAGTTCAGACAACCTTATAAAATTATAAATGACATCAAACTATTCTAGAAACAAAATTTAAGACTAAAGATCTCATGCTTTACATGTTCACTTGTTACTCCTTTATCAGCTTCTACACTCCTCAAACACCACCAATATCTCAAAGCACTAACAAGAGGATATGGCTCAAACATTTCTTGAAAACGTCCATCCAAAGTGACAGGTACAAAACTATGTGATAAATACACAAAACTCCTCTATAGCAGATTCACAACTAGTATTCAATTGCCTCCATAGAAACTCCAGTTTGCAATTAACTCGTTTTCTTTCATACTTCCTCCTGAATATACATGAGTCAATTTTAATTTGTAATATATTTGAATCTTAAAGCACACATAACCATACTCTCCTAGCGTGCACTTTCGTCACTTGAGCTACGAACTGTCCATATCAGATATGTCCACCAACGTATATCATCCTTAACCTTCCCTATGAATATGATCCAAGATCCCTTATATCATGTTCTCTTTCAAGACTTGATTCTTGGTCATGCAACTAGGTTTGACCCAATAGATTTGATAGTGTAATGTCCCCATCCTAGTCAGCTAACAGAGCGTAATATGGACTTGTCTATTCATAAGGTTTCGAAGGCAATGTCGAGTGTTTAGGAACCACTAGGTGTTATGGAGATATTGTTGGACGATCTGCATTCACAGTTGTCAGCTTTTAGGACCGTTTCTGGCAGTATTTTCAGAGACTTACTATTTTTAGTAAGTCAGTTAGGGTTGGATTCTCGGGAAACGGAAAGTACGACTAGCATCTTCGGCCAAATGGGTACTCATTTCTATCTTCGGATGTGAGTTTGGATGAGCGGTCATGGAGTTTTTAATCGTCGAAGTTATAATTATTATAAAGTCGTTAAATTATTATATTATTCTCTTAAGTATGACTTTATGATTTGTTAGGGGGCTTATGAGTACTCATTTTGAAGGAAATAATGTATATTTTAATGTGGTTTTATTAATGCCTAGCTTGGACGCCACTTTTGGAGATTATAATATGATTAAGTGATATTGTGGAGTTAGTCATTATATGTACTCATTAGTAAATGAATTATTGACATAAAGCAAGTAAAAAATAAAGAAGTTTAATCCCACATTCTACCCACATTGGGTCGACCAGCTCGAGAAAAGAATAAATAGAGGTTGTGAGAGCATTTGAAAACATCTTTTGGTTATTACATTTCATGTTTGGAGAAAGGAGCTTGTTTGCAGCAGAGTTTGCAGGAAGATATCCAGCTTGTTTGTGACGAAAAACCACAGGCAAGGGCAGATTTGGCTTGTTTGGAGACGAAACCCTCCAACAGGAACATCACTTTTGGGATTGCAAGATATCCTTGGAGTGATTGTGGCATTTCCGTGACGGGGAATGATTTGAGCTTCAAAGTTGCAGGTTGTTGATGAGTTTTGGGGTGCACTTGGTGCCATTTTTAGAGTTACTTCAGATTGCAGATTTTTCCAGTGAGGCCAAACCATTAGAGGCTATTTTGAATTAGATTGCTTGGGTTTTTGAAGAAGCTTGTATTGCTGATTATTCATAGTTTTTGATCAGCTTATCAGCCATACACTTCAGTAGTTTGGAAGGGATCTATGTCATTTGTGAAGGGTTTTAACAGGTCGTACCAGTTGCAGTGAAGGGCGTGCACTTATTGAGGCCAAATGCCTCCTATTTGGAGTATTCATTGTGTTGTATGAGGTCTTCTCTTTTTTGGACAGCCAAACAACAATTAGTATGCTGGAGAAATTGTATTACAAGCATATTTAATGAATATATAAGTTTGGTGTTGCTGGTGTTAACTTCCAGAATGATATCAGGCCTTTATATCTCCGGGTACACTTATCCTTGTACAATTTCCTTCATTGGGTTTGCTCAATATCATTAGAAGAAGTTTGTGCTTAAATTTCGTAGTCATTGGAGGAGTAGTTTTTAAGATACAAGCATTTCTAGTTTGCTGCTATTTTAATTTCCAGAATTTGTATTATTGCAAAAAGTATAAAAAATCATATTTGCATAAATCACGTGATATCAAAGCAATTATAAAACAAGACATTCAAGTTTTCATTTTGGAACCCAAGAACGGAACCTGGCTCTCCTTAACCTTCCCTATGAATATGATCCAAGATCCCTTATATCATGTTCTCTTTCAAGACTTGATTCTTGGTCATGCAACTAGGTTTGACCCAATAGATTTGATAGTCAATTGAATCACTTAATATAAGCAGTATAAGTGCAATTCTATTGGAAAAATGGAACATGAATGAAGCAAATTAAAACTCTAAACACTAAGAAAAATAGGTTTGAATTAAAGGAACTCTCCATGCACATTACATTGTAGAACATATTTATAACGCATTAATGAAGCTTCTAAAAACAACTCTTTACATTTTCTTCATATGTCTTCACATTCCGTAACTATCAGGCTCCTGTTTTGCCACTTCTTGTTTGTCTTTCTCCAAACCTTAGACATGTAATCACTACTGCCAATGGCTTCTCCTACCAATGACACCAAAAGAGATGTTGCTCAACTTGATACTTGCTGAAGTCACATGCTTCTCCATTATCCATGTTTGTATCCCGTGGTGAAGAAATCAGTGTCAAATTGATGGAAAAACGATTATTTACAGAAGATAGAAAGATGTCTGATGGATAGCATCACTTAGCCCCACACTTGTTAACCCCCAACCAATCAATCAGATACATAAAGAATGACAGTCAAGTCAAACTAGCTAACTGAAGGGCGAAATGGAAAACAAAAGGCATACAAACCAAAATGGTGTAGGTCTGTTGAGGTTCTAGCTTCATGGACTCACCACCTATTCAAAAATTTACTGACAGAATTATCACCTGAGCAAAATCGCTATCTGCAATTCCGCTGGAGAGTTTGTGAAAAACAATGGAAAAAAACAAGACAATAGCATTAATGGTCTCATCCATTTAACTGAAGTACCCCAACCAAATGCTCCAAAACTGGCATCGATAAACCAGATCAAGAAGATTTGAAGGTGATTCTATAGCAGCATAACTGCATGTCTGGAACAGAGGAAAGCAAAGTAGAGCAGGACGACGATTGTAGATATGGCAAAAACAAAAAATGCAAAGAAGAGCATTATACAGCAGGGAAACTACAGTAGATGCAGTAAATAAGATCTATAACAAACAGTGATCTCTATAATTCTCTGAAAAGGTGCACAATTGTGATAATAAAGTTATTGTATTGTTTTCCTGGGACTTTCTGTCTTAGGACTGTTTTATCCATGTATATTTGTGTGTACACATGTACTGATGCCTGAATTTTTGTCATTTCTTTTCTGAAATTTATGTTTATCAGCAGTTGTAAAACTGTACATAAGAAAGCCTAAAAACTAAAGAAATTGTTAAATGTCATTGCCTGAAATTCTTTTATATAGACATCTATTTGTGAATTAAATGCTTGCTCCTAGGATAGGCCAATTACAGATCACAAATTTGCAAAAATCCACAAAATTCTATTGCACACCATTACAGTCCCAATCCAAAATAATAATATTCATGCAATCATATTCCGCACACAATCATATTGAGCTAATGTAAACAGCTATTTTAACTGATCTTACAGCAGGCTAATAAGAAAGAGTTCTCTTATTTTCCTTGGAAAACCATTAATTTATGCCATATCATCAATGATCAGATCATGTCCTAGAATCTATTTGGAAATTTAAAGCCCAATGACATCTCTACCTCCTCTTGTACTCAAATATTCATTTAATATCATGATGTATTTTAGATTCCTTTTTTAATCACAATTTCAACCTTAGCTGCTTGTTTAGAATGTACATCTGATGAATAAGGGAAGCAAACTAAAGAAACACCTCTGATGCCAAATGCAATCAAGATCTAGTAAATATTAGACTTCCAAATCCAATATTCAGAATTAAATTTTAATAAGATGAGATAATGCAATGGCTCAATTTTAAGCAAGGTTACATTAGTATCAGGGATGGGGGGGCAGGTTTCAAGAATGGCGAGTTTTCGACAGATATTATAATAGTATCTGATGGACTGACCTCATCATATTTAAATAATTTACACAACAAAAATAGTATATTTAGGAAAAAAATAGTAGCAGAGAGAAGCTTGATTTTGACTATAGGCAATTGCATAAGACAATGGTAAAGTAGCAATACGCATTGGCTCAACAATAAGGACTTAGGTTTTCTCAGTGTTCCATGGGGACGCGTCCCCCCCCGTTTCCCGCGTCCCCCAGCACGGGGGGACGGCAAGGGGGACGTTTCCCCCCGTCCCCCTTTTTGGGGGACGGCTGGGGCCTGTGGCCTCTCGTCCCCGGGACGTCCCCCTTTTTGGGGGACGGCTGGGGCCTGTGGCCTCTCGTCCCCGGGACGTCCCCCTTTTTGGGGCGTCCCCGGGGACGCCCAGCCGTCCTCGGGGACGCTCAGCCCTTCCCCGGGGACGGCTAGGCCACGCTCAGCCCTTCCCCGAGGACGGCCGAGCGTCCCCGGCGACGCCCAGCCGTCCCCGGGGACGGTCTGAGCGTCCCCAGCGACGCCCAGCCGTCCCCGGGGACGGTCTGAGCGTCCCCCATGGGGCCCAGCCGTCCCCCACGGCTAGGCATCCTCACCCAAGGGGGGAAAAAAAAAAAAAATTAACTTAAAAAAGGTAAGGGGACGGCTGGGCGTCGCCCATGGGGCCCAACCGTCCCCCACGGCTGGGCATCCTCACCCAAGGGGGAAAAAAAAAAAAAAAATTAACTTAAAAAAGCTAAGGGGACGGCTGGGCGTCGCCCATGGGGCCCAACCGTCCCCCACGGCTGGGCGTCCTCACCCAAGGGGGGAAAAAAAAATTAACTTAAAAAAGGTAAGGGGTGGGACCCATTTTGAGTCTCACCCCCCATCAAACCCTAAACCTAACAAAACAAGGAGTGAAAATAGAAGACCACTTATTTCCACAGCAGCATGAAAAACTCTTTCTACACAGGTTTTTTCCATCTCAACATGAATGGTAAACAAATAATTTAACCAAGGATAGTACCTGGTTCTATTTGCAACAAAACCCTAGATGTTCTTGGCAAAATTTGCACAAGCTTTCTCTATTCACTGTCTCGCTTCCTCCTTTTTTTTGCCGGTGTCCCAAACCTCCGAGGGTTTATTGTTATAAGACCAAAAATGGTGCATTTCCAGCACCAAATCCATCTCATTCCATGTACCCCTCTCATTTCAATCAGAATCCACAAATGGGTTTTGCAAGAAGTCAGCAAAATCAGAGGTTTGATTAGGGCATGGCTTCCATGAGGCAGTGCCATTGCATCCTCTTGCTAGTTTGCAGTGATGGTTCAGACCTCCACTCTCTCTTTCACCAAAACTTAGGGTTCCAATATGAAGGCGTGCAAGAAAAGAGTTGCTTTATATTGATTTGTATAAGGTTAGCCCTAATTTTGTTCTTGCCCCTTACTTAAAATCAAACTTTCAGGCTTACAAAATTTCCCCACCAAAGCCAACACTAAACTAATTCACTTGTGGGGTCTAATCCCCAAGGACCTATGGTAAGGGTCTTTGGAATTATGCTATAATGCCATCATTACAAGACTAAAAGGAGGTTTATTTAAACAATACCAATTCTTTTGGTGTAGTGACTGAAAATTTGAACAGTTAGTGACTGAAAGTTTTTAAAAATGAGTCTTTGTTTGAACATTGGTGGCTGAAAAAATGATGACTGTTATTACTTAAAATGATGACTGTTTGAACATTGTTTGAACTTGATATCCTTGGCTGAACCTTCAAGTTATAGTTGTTGAACTTGAAACAATTAAATGGCTGCAAATTAGTAACTAATATGAATATGAAAATGTTAAATGACTCAATTATGGCTGCACTTATGTGTTAGTAACTAATCTGAATATGAATGGCTGCACGTACATAATTGATTAGTAATATGAAATATCATTTTTGTTGGGTGTAGAATTCTGAATGTGTAGATTATTCTAAATTTCTAAAAAATTTCAATTTTTATAGTATTATACTAGCCGTCCCCCCAGCCGTCCCCGAGCCGTCCCCTAAAATCGGCCTGCCGTCCCCCACCGTCCCCGGAAACCCGTCCCCCCGTCCCCCCCCAGGCTCGTGGAACCTTGGGTTTTCTGAAAGGTTCAGAGAAAGGGGTAAGAAATTCATGGATAATCCATTACAAACAGGAGGACATCCAACATACCCAAACTGGGGACTCTTGGATTGAATGAAATGGAACATCCAAATAAACATTATAGAGCTTTGAAACTCCAGTATTTTTTGATGGGGCAAAAAAACACAATAAAGCTTAACACTCGCAGAAACCCATTTCCAATTAAATAGATAAGGTTCGATGGATCCTACAGACCAATTTTGGTAGCAAGAAATACGCCTTGGGGACCACATTGTTTTACTTTTTCTTACTGCAAGGACATGTTACCATTGAGATGGCCCATTTCTTGGGCCCTCACTGTTTTCCCAAATTTGCTGAAACTCAGTACTGGAGGACGGCTGAAACGTTCCCTTTGCCATCCTGCCATACTGGGGACGACAGGGACGGGGGGACGCATCCCCGTGTATCACTGATTTTAAGTATTGCTCTAAAATTGGTTAACTAGTCCTCTCACCTATGTGACTTGCTAAGTATGGGCAACTACAGGTATAGACTTTAAAATAAAGAACCTTAGATTAGACAAGCTATAATTTGATGATTCTTCACCCTAAGTAAGATCCCATTACATCCCACTACGAACATAATAGGACCAAATTTGAGAATCATCCACGATGGCATGGATTATGAAAGGTTTGAAAGGTATTTTGATAAACTGTGGAAGGTATTTTGATAAACTTTGAATTTGATAGGACTTTGGGTGCCAAAAAAAAATCATAATCAAAAGATTCATGTCAAGCCTAATAAACCTTTTAACCAGTAAACCAATCTCAACAACAAATTCAAACATGTAAGAATTTGAAAGGTGGTTTCTTAAATGACTTTTCAAACACCAGAGTAGTTTGTGAACCATAATAAATGACACCAATGCTTGCAGAGGGCAGAGCACAGGCAAACAGCCAATCGCAAGGTTTAAATTTAATGCACTATGCAAAACCAAAACTTCGCTCCATCAAATATCTACCTTGGGTGCAATAGACCCTAAGCAAGCATAACACAATCAAACAAATAATCAGCGCATCTAAATCTGAAGCAGCTTGAATAATCAAAACTCAAATTACACTGGGTGTATAGACTCTAAGCATCTATGTTATCTCTCGCTGGTGTGCTCTGTCACAAATTTGACAGAATCTTACCTCATGTAAACTTCCAACAGAGTTTTTTGGACCTAACATGTAACTTTCATTTCTAGACTGGATTAATCATCTAGACAGACCTTATATAAATTATTAGCCGAGATATAATGAAATTTCACCTATGCCAATCAAATATTATAAAAAACATGTCATATCTAAGACCAGTACCTCCTCCTTGCTCCACCAGGACGGCTAGGTTCAAGCTTGATACGCTTGCCATTTATGTCACTCCTGTTTAGACCTCGAAGTGCTGCTTCAGCTGCTCTCACATCATAAAACTCGATAAACTTGTGATGTCGTTTGTGAGGAGTCTCCCTTATCTGCTACGAACACCAAGGTTAGTAATGATAAATTCAGCAGTATATAGTATCACAAGAAGGAAGGTTTGTGTGAGTGTGTGTGTTGAGAGAGAGAGAGAGCGTACCTCTTTTACTTCTCCATAAGCTCCAAAAATCTGTCGCAGTTCATCATTTGACACCGATGGATCCAAGTTGAAAGCAACAAGTGTACCCTGATTTATGTCTTTATCTGAAGGATTATCCTAAAACCATACCAGAAGCCAATTTCAAAAATTATATTTGAAGTGAAATTAAATTACATTTAATTATTTGTATTTATGCAAGAATGACCAAAATGGTCAATGTGACTGCATAAAAATTCTCAAACATTATAAACTGCTGCAAGGGCTTTTGCCTAAAGCGTCTGCAGTGCAAATTGAGAATAAAAATGAAGAATATAGAAATTATATAAGCAAAATTTTGCAACTCTTACAGGATAAATCCAAAAAGCTCACAACTATGAAAAAATCTTCCAATGCCTAAATAACACAAAACGTTTATTCAGAACTTAGGGTAAAAACAAGAGCCAATCCCGTCAATTAATTTATATGATCAACTTCTAAGGTTATACACTCTTTCATGTTTAAAAACACCAATACTTTATTGTTTTAATGGCAAGCTTGCAGGGAAAAAAGTACCTTTCTAACACTATAAGTTAATGCAAATGCCTGCTACACTTTTTCCTTGTGTTTGTTAAACATGCTACAGTTTTCTTGATGCTGTTTTTTCTCCAAACAGACAAAATAAAGTCATTCATCCCCTTTATAAGTTCCCACAAATGCCAATGGGGCCTTGGTTCAATGGTTGACACGTATGGGTTCAAATCCTGGTGGCACCAAAAGGACTATATAGCTCAATATAACTAGTTGATAAGTGACACACAATGTGGGAGATGTTGTAACTGGTTTGAGGACCCAGTCAAAAAACCTGAAAAAAAAATCCCACAAATGATTTTGTGCAGCATGTATTCAACTGTTGCAATCTAGGGTCATATCATATTTTAACATAAACAAGTTTAAGAACTATCCAAGAACTGAAACTAAGTAATGATGAATTTCAAATTTTAAAAACGTCATCTTAGACAACCTCAATGTGGCACCTGAACTCAATTAAAACACAAAATAGACAAGCAACAAGCTCTAAGCACCAAAGAAAAGTCAGGAAAATGTTTAAACCAAACTCTGCTTACCGTAGTCTACTTATGATATCATAGAAGCATTGTATTCCACTTTGCCTCTGCTATTAATCTGTCACAGATGTTCAGGAGTACATTCACACATGATCAGTGCTAATGTAAGCCTGAAGTTTCCCCGTTGAGGTCATTTTTGGATGGTTTCCTAGCAACTATGACCACTAACACACTTGGAAAACTTGTGCTGTGGCTTAATGTTAATCTTTGTTTCCTTTAGCTGAAGTATTTAATTTTTTTCCCCGATTTCTCCCATATGGATCTTTCCAGGGAAACATGGCTGTCATTCAAGGAATTTTCTATTCCTTTAGACTTTTGCTTGTAGTTGTGGATTCTTTTTTCCTTCCTTTTTTGACCATTTTTGTTTTGTTTCTTTTTCCACTACCCATTTCTGTAAGAATTGTAAACCCAGTTGTTTGGCCCATTGTTCACTTTGTATTATGACCCCTCTGGGTGAACACCCTTTTTAGGTAATAACTAATATCTAAATATTATTTTGTAACCTGTGATTTAGACACTTCTTTGTTAACTTCGTTACCATGTGCCTAATGCAGGCATCTCATTGGAACATTGCAATCATTTTGTTCATGTTGAATAACTTGGATTATTCCATTCCTAATTTGCGAAGTAATTCGTTCTATCCAAATTTTTCTCTTTCAACTAGATGCTTTGTACCTTGGAATGTATGGATTCTATCACTTAGTATCCAAGCATCTAAGAGGATAAACCTTAGGACCTAGAGCTCATTTCTTGTCCAAGAAATAGCAAGAGCTTAGTGTGTACGGTGAAGTCTGTCATTATCATTCTCTCACTAAGGTCATCTGAAGAAGTTGCCTTGGAAAACCACCTAAGGAGCTCTTTTGAAAAGAAGCAATATCTGTAGTTCCTTTTACAGATCTAGCTGGTCTGATTTAGTTGGTAATGGATGGAGCTGTCAGGAATTAGCATTTCCAAAGTCAGTGCATTTCACATCATGGTTGCAGAGAAATCATTACTCTCCTCTTCTTGATAAACTGTGAATATCTCAAACACCAGGTGGAGTTTCGCAGATCTGGAATTATTGTGAAGAATTGGCAAGGGTTCTCTTTTGTACTTTGGCCAGTTCTGCAGTTTTGGCCTTCGTTTTTAGAGTAGCAAATGAGGGGACTTTGTGCAAAAAAGAGACGTAAAACTTTAAATATTTGAATTCTTTAATTCAAATTAAGAATACTCCTCCAAACTGGTGTAAACTCAGCTACAAGAGACCAACAAAATGGACTCCAATCACATAACACAAATGCAATAATGGAAGAAAACTGCCAATTGATATTCTTCTCATTCCTGAATTCACACCCCTTCTACAAAATATTACAATCCATCATATAGCAACCGAAAACCAAAGAAACCCTAAAAATGTCTTTTTTCTAAAAACTGCTAAAAATAGATCTTTTTCCTAAAAACTGCTAAAAATAGAAATGAGTCGGATTGCGCCCAAATTTGGTGCACACATCCCTCTTACAATAATGAACCTTAATTTAAAATATTAGGTCTCAAATTAAGGTATAACAAAAGATAATAAACTTCTAACAGCCAAAAAAACCCAAAAAACCCGGGAACCTATTCTAAAAGCTAATTTTGGGGCACTAGATGTCGGAGTTAGGTCCCGAAAACATGATTTTTGGAGGGTCAGGAGGATCAAAGATGATCCTGATGCAGAACACGCACGCGGAACCACCTGTTAAATTTCAAGGCAAACGGGCGTACGGTTCACAAGTTATGGCTCCGACAAGGTGCATCATTCTCCTCTGGTGAAAAAGAACTCAGCTCCTGCGAGTTCAGCTGAATTGAAATCCTGTAGCTTCTGGTTATCAATTTTCTTTAGCTCTGACTCTGAAACCCAAGTGTTATCCGACTGTGGTAATCCTTCCCACTGAACCAGGAATTTGTTGTAGCTCCCATGTCTGGTGGTGATCACCTTCTTATCGAGCACCTGTGCAACTCTATATTTTTTCTTCTTAGGCATCTGTTGTGCCCAATTTACTGTCTCCTGTAATTCGCCATCCTCGGCAGTACCAGGATACTGAAATAAATCAGAAACATTAAAAATGGGTGAAATATCAAATTCATCGGGCAACTCCACTTTATAGGCATTATCATTGATCTTCTTCAAAATCCTGCATGGCCCAATTTTCTTAAGTTTCAGTTTGTTATATGTCCCCTTAGGAAATATTTCTTTCCTAAGATGAACCATGACCATATCACCCTCTTCAAACACTTTCACCCTTCTGTGTGCATCAACAGACTCTTTGTAGTGAGCATTACTACTCTGCAATTTTTCCCTCACTGACTCTTGCACTTTTCGGATATGCTCAGCAAATGCTTCCGCATCATCACTAACTTGTTCCCCAATTGGTAACTCAACCAAATCTAATACACCTCTAGGATTTTGACCATAAATAATTTGAAAAGGAGATTTACCTGTTGACCTGTTCACTGAACTGTTGTATGCAAATTCAGCTTGTGACAAGGCTAAATCCCATTGTTTTGGTTTTTCTCCAACTATGCATCGTAAGAGGTTTCCCAAGCTTCTGTTCACTACCTCTATTTGCCCATCGGTCTGTGGGTGGTAAGCACTACTGAACTGCAACCTGGTATTCAACTTTTTCCACAACGTCCTCCAAAAGTGACTCAAGAACTTAGTATCTAGATCGTAAGTAATAGTCTTTGGAACACCATGCAACCGCACAATCTCATCAAAGAATAAGACTGCAGTCCTAGTTGCATCATTAGTTTTTTGACAAGCAATGAAATGCACCATTTTTGAAAATCTGTCTACCACAACAAAAACCGAATCCTTACCCCTCTGTGTCTTGGGCAACCCCAACACGAAATCCATACTCAGATCGGTCCATGGTCCCGTAGGAACTGGCAGTGGCATATACAACCCTGTATTTTGCGCATGGCCCTTAGCCATTTGACATACTCTGCATCTAGAGACAAACTTGATTATATCTCTCTTCATTTTTGGCCAATAGTACTTCTCCTCTACAAGAGTGGTAGTTTTGGCTACTCCAAAATGACCAGCCAAACCCCCACTATGTAATTCCCTCAAGATGTTCTCTCTCATAGAGCCATTGGGAATGCATAATCGATTACCCTTAAACAAGTAACCATTCTGTAAAAAATACTCTTCAAAAATGGTACGGGACTCGCCCCCTACCGCACTTTTGCACTGTTGCACAATATTCCCAAAATCCGCATCAGATTCATACAGATCTTTAATCCCCTCAAATCCTACCACTTCATTCTCCATAGTGGTCAACAACAAGACTCTCCTACTCAATGCATCAGCAACCTTATTCTGTTTTCCCGACTTGTGTTTTAGGACAAATGTATACTGTTGCAAAAATGAAACCCATTTGGCATGCCTGCTATTTAACTTTTTTCGAGAATTGACATACCTCAATGCTTCATGATAAGTAAACAACACAAACTCCTTTGAGATTAAGTAGTGCCTCCAATGTTGCAATGCTTGCACAATTGCATAAAATTCCACATCATATGTAGAATAATTCTTCCTTGCATCATTCAACTTCTCACTAAAAAATGCTACAGGTCGGCCCTCTTGACTTAAGACACCACCAATTCCAACAAATGAGGCATCACAATCAACCTCAAACACCTTACTAAAATCTGGTAACACTAGAACAGGGGCTTCCGACACCTTCTTCTTCAAGAGTTCAAAACTCTCTGTTGTTGTCGTAGTCCATACAAACTCTTTCCCCTTCGTGCACTCAGTTATAGGGGCAGCTATACTACTGAAGTTCCTGATGAACTTCCTGTAAAAGGTAGCTAGTCCATGAAAGCTCCTTACTTCTGTTATAGATCGTGGAAGAGGCCATTCCAGAATCGCCTTCACTTTCTCATCATCCATCCTCATGCCATCTCTCGAGATTACAAATCCCAAAAACACTAAACTATCTTGAAGAAATCTACATTTCTTCAGGTTGACATACAATTTCTCCTTCCTGAGCACGTCTAACACTAATTTCAGGTGTAACAAATGGTCTTCTTCACTTTTACTATAAATCAAAATATCATCAAAATACACAACCACAAACTTACCATTATATTCCCGTAGTACTCTGTTCATCAACCGCATAAATGTACTGGGTGCATTAGACAACCCAAATGGCATCACCATCCACTCGTACAATCCATATTTTGTCTTAAAAGTTGTCTTCCATTCATCCCCTTCTCGAATTCTGATCTGGTAGTAGCCACTCCGCAGATCAATTTTACTGAAGTATTTAGCTCCAGCCAATCCATCCATCATGTCATCCACTCTCGGCATAGGATACCGATACTTTATTGTGATTTTGTTTATGGCTCTACTGTCTACACACATTCGCCAGTCACCATATTTCTTCGGGGTCAGCAATGCTGGAGTCGCACATGGACTCATACTCTCCCTAACTAATCCCTTCTTTATCAACTCTGTCACTTGCCTACTCAACTCTGCATTCCGTGTCGGGTTCAACCGATAAGTTGCCCGATTTGGGAGTGTCGATCCTGGAATCAAATCCATGTGATGTTGGATATCCCTTTTTGGTGGTAGCCCATCTCGGTAACTCCTCTGGTGTGATATCTTTATATTCACTTAGCAACTTAGCTGTTGCTGTAGGCATAACCACTTCCTCTGTTTCTAGCTTCCTAGCTGTTAAGGCATAACATAAGCTAGCGTCCCTGATCTCTGCAAGAAACTCCTTCATCGTCAACAAGCTCTCACTCGGCCCATCCTCCTTCAGAGGTACAAGAACTACCTTTACACCATCCTTCCATAATGTATAAGTATTCTTTCTCCCATTATGGTTAGTATCCCTGTCGTACTGCCAAGGTCTTCCCAATAGAATGTGACATGCATCCATCGAGATCACATCACACCACACTTCATCCTTGTAAGTGCTCCCAATTGAAAATTTAATTAAACACCTCTGATCTATTGTTACCTCATTCCCCTTCTTAACCCATGAGATGCGATATGGATAAGGATGTTTTTCACATTTCAGGTGCATTTTATCAACCATGACATTTGACACCATATTCTCACAGCTACCACCATCAATGACAATGTTACATACCTTCCCTCCTGATGTACACCTTGTTCGAAATATGTTCGTTCGCAGCCAAGAATCTTCACCATCTATGGTCTGCCCCTTTGCTTTGCTCTGCACCATCTCTTTCTTAGGAGCAATCAACGTCCTCCTTATCATAAGTGCTTCCCCCATGTCAGCAACAACTTCATCCTCATCCTGCTCTTCCATCTCAACCAGATTGACCCTTCCTTGTCCTCCTTGACCCCTTTCTTGGACATCACGTTGGGGACACTCAAATGCTCTGTGCCCCTCCTCACCACATCCATAACAGGTATACGACCTCCTCGGATCATTCCCATTTCGTCCACCACCGTAACCTCTACCTCGTTGGTATCCTCTTCCTCTTAGATTCTGCCCATCTTCTTCTTGTTTAGCAGGTATTGAGGATTCTCCCTTGAGAAAATTAGATCCACTTCGACTCCCGACCTGAAGAGGGTGTGAATCCCTTCTTACCTCTTCTATTAATCCTTTT
Organism: Wollemia nobilis; assembly: GCA_028583015.1. Taxonomy (NCBI): domain Eukaryota; kingdom Viridiplantae; phylum Streptophyta; class Pinopsida; order Araucariales; family Araucariaceae; genus Wollemia; species Wollemia nobilis. Next base: position 6,402,837 of record JAQPPZ010016370.1, on the reverse strand, counting down.
CAATTTCTCCTCCGCCTTGAGGGCCATTTGATACGCATCCTCCACTGTAAGAGTGCGATGCATGCTCATCTCATCTTGAACAACAAAACTTAGGCCATTTACATACCTGGCAGCCTTTTGGTCCTCCGTCTCATTGTGCTCCACTCGAATGGATAGCTTGTAGAATTCATTAGTATAGTCCTCAATGCTTTGATCCTTCTGTCGAAGATTTTGAAATCTACGAAATAGGGTTTGGGAGTAGTCTACAGGTATAAATTTTTCCTGTAACTTCTTCTTCATCTTTGTCCAATCCCTGATCTTTTCCTTTCCATTCCTCTGTCGTGTAGTCTGTAAATGATCCCACCAAATCAATGCATGTCCCTTCAACTTTGTGCATGCGAGCTTAACCTTCTTCTCTTTAGCAAGATTACTCCATTCAAAATATTTTTCTAGGCTATTGATCCAATCGATCAACTCCTCTAGTTTCAACCCACCAACATACTCGAGAACCTCGATCTTAATCCCATCTCGATTCCCCTTAAGCCCCTCTAGAGCTCGTATCAGTCGATTTTCAAAACCGTGCCCTTCTTCCTCTGGGCCCTCTGGTTCTACTTCTGCGTGGACCTCAGATCCACGTTCCTCAGGTATATTTTCATCATCAGATCCTTGATCTGCACGTGCCCTGGGACGTCTCTCTCCCATGCGATCAATCACACCAGTCAATCGTGCTATTTCTGCATTTAGATCCTCGATCTGCCTATTCATCTGGGCATATCTTCTAGGTGGCATCTTCCCTTCACTAGCGAGATCACACCCGCTCTGATACCAAATGGTGTAAACTCAGCTACAAGAGACCAACAAAATGGACTCCAATCACATAACACAAATGCAATAATGGAAGAAAACTGCCAATTGATATTCTTCTCATTCCTGAATTCACACCCCTTCTACAAAATATTACAATCCATCATATAGCAACCGAAAACCAAAGAAACCCTAAAAATGTCTTTTTTCTAAAAACTGCTAAAAATAGATCTTTTTCCTAAAAACTGCTAAAAATAGAAATGAGTCGGATTGCGCCCAAATTTGGTGCACACATCCCTCTTACAATAATGAACCTTAATTTAAAATATTAGGTCTCAACTTAAGGTATAACAAAAGATAATAAACTTCTAACAGCCAAAAAACCCAAAAAACCTGGGAACCTATTCTAAAAGCTAATTTTGGGGCACTAGATGTCGGAGTTAGGTCCCGAAAACATGATTTTTGGAGGGTCAAGCGCATCAAAGATGATCCTGATGCAGAACACGCACGCGGAACCACCTGTTAAATTTCAAGGCAAACGGGCGTACGGTTCACAAGTTATGGCTCCGGCAAGGTGCACCACAAACATTTCATTGCACGCGCATGCAGCAACAGGTTATCTCCGTGAGATAAATGAAAAAATTTCGTCTGGTCCTCATTGACTAGCCCAAAGCCAATGCCAGCCAGCCCAAGTTGTGTAAAAGCTTCTAGACGTGAGGTTGAGGTTTCCATTCCAATCCATCCTGCATGTGCTTTGTTTGGATGGGGGTCTCTCACTAACAAGGAGCCCCCTTTGACCCAAACAGAGCTCCTCCTACAACATGACCCCTCATCCCTTCTCCTACAAACCCCCACTTCCTGTACTTCCTTCCTCCACCTAGCCCTCTTTGGACCTCCTCCTACCTTGCAAAAAATAAAATAAACAAAATAAAAAGAATGATCTGTTAAAACTATAACAAAAAAACTCATGCCTCCATGCAGACCTCCAGCCCCTTGTATCAAGTGACCCAGGCAGACAGGCACCCAACCTACTTTAGAGCTGTCCACATCGGCTGACACCCTAGTTTGGACCCCTCCATTCAGTGGCCAAAGCAATGCCATGGAAAGCAATTCCCCAACTTATATCTAAATACATTGCGTGAGGCACCATCCAACTTAATGCAACAGGTTAACACGGTCATAGGGATTCAGCAAACCATGAGTGACAAGTGTATGAGGCGTGCTCAAACAGCAAAGAGGTGGCCACTTACCATGCAAGGACCAACAAACCAGAGTGCAAAACATGGCAGCAGACATAGTATCAGCAAGTATTCAAGTCATGTAACAACAACAACAATGTACCACACAATACAGAAAAATGCAGTATACAGCAATGGGAATACCATCCAGTGGAAAGACAACATAGTGGAAGATCACTCAAATAACAACACACTACATAGAGATAGATCAAGGCATGAGTCTATTGTATTCTCCAATGTAGAGACAGTCCAACCTGGGAGAATGGTCATGGTCAACCTTGATCAAGGATACTAGAGACCAATACAGTTAAGTACATACCTGAACCCGTCCAACTATCCAAACAGAACACAAAATTAATGTACCCCTAACAGCCACAATAACAATATACAAATTATAGGTCCGAGGGTTTGATGGGTTAGTAAAGCGCCTCGTTTGGCGTGTGTAACCCCGGTTCAAATCTCAGGGCCTCGTAGTACCGGAGGGCGTGTCACGCCAGCGCCGCCGGCTACATTAAAAAGTTTACCCGGCACAACTGGAGGTTATAGTGGCAGCAAGGAGCAGGATTCGAACCCAAGAACAGGCAATGAAAAATGTAACGAGTTACCGATTCCTCTTGTATACACCATTAAAAAAAAAAAACTATATACAAATTATGCCATTATCAAGTCATAACAACATAAGTAAATATAATTCCACATCATGACATGCTCAACATAAAGGCTCGTAACTTCGGTCAACATGACCTTCTAAAGCAGCCTCAGGTGCATTCATGCCATTTTTTTGCAATTTTTTAAATTTGAGTTTCAAAAAGATTTACAACTAAATTGGGCTTTCTCAAGACTAATCTTTCAAAGTCCCTAACCTTGTCATACAAAGGCATTATTCGCCTCTTTTTTTGCCTGCATTCATTTTTTCACTAATTTTATTTTGGTACAGGCTATTTCTGTTCATTCGTTACAGCTTGTTTGTATCTTGGTTGGATCATCATGGATCCTGCTTGTCAGATTTAGGAGCTCAATGGAAAGAACTATTGCCTATGGGCAGCCCAAATGACTGATTCCCTCGTGAACAAACTTCTGTAGGACCTTATTGAGGACATACCCAATGCGGAGGACAAAACATGGTTGCTACTGAACAATCAGCTTGTTGCATTATATCAAAAACCACATTAAACAAAAGCAACAGTTCCATATTGAAGGGTTGAAGACTACCAAAGAAATTCATGACAAACTCAAGAAGACAATTGACAAAGAGGACCCTGCTCAGGCTGCCACCCTCAATAAGGAACACAGTACCATCTCCCTCAGATTTGATAGGCATTGAGGATTTCTTGGTTCAAGTAGTTTCACTGCAGCGAAGGCTCAAGACACGTGGCAAAACAATTAGCTATGAAGACAGCTGCGGCATCGATGTTGTTATGCAGTCCTTGGGATCACCCTTCCATAGTGTTCCCCTTACAATTTTTGGTCTTCCAGCATGCAGGCAATTAAAATGCAAATGAGAATAAAATTTTGAAGAAATCCAATTTTCTCATCCAAGAAGACAATTTATGAAAGGGTAGTCCTCTTACTTGAGGAGGGCAAGTTCATCACACAAGAGGCAACAGTAGAGGCAAAGCAAATTTTTACAAAGGAACCACAATCAGAGAGATCCAAAGGAAGCCCAACGCACTTCCAATCAGCATAAATCCAATCAACAACAAAATAGAAGCAACCTACGTCAACAGCAAGGAAAAAAGCAAGGTTGTGTGCACTTATTGCAGCAAGCCAACACATTCTGAGAAAAGTGATTTGGGAAATTGAGGAATCTTAACAAGGAGAAGAAGGTTTGGAGCAGAATTCTGCTATGATAATTGTCTTGACTGACATATCCAAGGCCTTGTGTGCTACCAATCCAAAAAGATTGGACTGTAGATTCCAGTTACACTCATTACATGTTCAAGGATAAAAAATTTCGTTCTTCTAGAGAAGAAAAAGAAATTGAACTCTAGCATGCCACTGTTGGGACGTAATGATGCAAAGGTGGAGAATGGAGCCATCCACGATGTGTACCACGTTCCATATTTGTCTAGTAATCTTCTTTCCATGGATCAAATTTGTATCACGGAGAAGTTGGAGTGACTTTCTCTAGCATGAGAAGTTTGATGATTCCCTATCGTAGGATGAAAAGAAGAAGCCTTTTGACTTTTTTGTTAAGGCGGAAGATATAAGCAGATTATGAAATGTCAGGTTATGACACCTCAACTTTAGCAGCTGTCCCCTGATGCACAATTAGAATATGGTCGAGGGCCTAACCTTGGTGAATCTTGGAGGAATTTGTGAGGGTTGTGTTCTCAAAAGGCATCACCGGGACCCCTTTGAGAAGGGAAAGGAAGGATCCAACTTTACTTGAACTAGTATATAGCAACTTATGTGATAGATGTAGCACTTCTATTGGAGGTAATAGTTTGTTAACCTTCATTAACTATTCACACATGACTTGGGCTTTCCTCCTAAAGAAAAACAGCTCCAAAGTTGAAACATTGAAAGAGTTCAAGGCATTGGTTGAGAATCGAAGTGAGCACAAGATTAAGATCTTAAGGTCCAATGGTGATGGGGAACATGTCAACAAACCAATGTTGTTGTAGAAAGAGTGTGTGATTTCTGGGTACCAAAGTTGTCCCTCCTCCCCACAGCAGAATGATGTTGTAGAAAGGAAGAGCAATATCCTTGCTGTGATGGCTAGACATATGCGCATGCATCACAAGTTGGAAAACAGTTTTAGCTTTTGGGGAAAAGGTCATCGCTTGTGCCAATTGTATTCTCAAAAGAGTGCCCATGAATGCAGTGGAAAGAAACCCATGGTCAGTCATGTCAGAACCTTTGGATGACTTGCTAATACCGAAGTTATGAATAAGCAGAGACGTTAGACGTGAAGAGTACCCCAAAGATTATGGTAGGCTATGATGAGCAATATGAAGCCTATAGTTTCTATGATCCAAAGTAGTAGTAGATTGTTGTCAACAATGTTGGGGTTTCAGGAGACTGTTTGGGGTGCTCCTCCATGCCTTATTGATCCCTCTCTAGATGAAGGGGGGTCATCTATGGCTGTTGATATCATGGACATGTTAATACTCACCAGTAAGATGAGATTCATGAGCTTGTTGATCAGGATGTTGTTGATGGTCGGAGAGCATGTTTTAATAAAAAACCTTAAACAAACATCATGGAACTTTCAAGATCTTTTTGGCACCAAACTCTTTTTGACATCAGCACAAATTCCTTTTGACATCAACACAAACTCATTTTGACATCAATGACAACTCACAAACATGAAGCTAGGCAACATACCCAAAATTGCCAACAACTCTGATGTGAGTTTCATCTTTTAATAAAAATACATTGAATTTATGGCTGTAATAAACAGCATTTCTGTTGTACAATAATCCTCAAGCTGCATGATATTTACCTATGGATATGCTTGGACCCCAGTTTAAATGATATATGTAACATATAGAATTAACATCATGGAGACTGTCCATCTTCAATTGGTCATACTGAATGCAGTCAAGTTAATGAAAAAGGAGATATATTTGAACTCTTTGGCTTTTCTTCAACCAGTCTCTAATCTATCTTTAATCTATTAAATTATCGTGCCTGAACTAACTTGTACTACTAAGCTTCTTTAATATGATTGTTCACCATTAAAATATTTTCATGCTAGATATTTCAATCATGACCTTGTAAGAGATATGACTTAACTCTTTGTTTGGAGCGCCAATGTCTTCAAATACATTTTTAGGATATTCCTTTGAACATCTGTCTCTTCAACACAATCATTAAACAAATTGTTCTACATGGATTGAAGATCTGAGTCCCCAACAAGCAGGCTTTTGTTTGGCCATGTCTTGAGAGAGTGCAGACTACCAATACTTCAACTCATAATCTGTTTCAAATGGATTGTCCCTTGGAGCATTCTCTGAGTTGAATTTGGCGCCTAACCTCTTCAACTTGAGGGTCCCTTGAGGATTATTTTCTATCTTCACAAACTTATGTCCCTTCATGATTTAGCCTTAAGATAGGAGAGATAAAATACCTAGTTTTATGTTCCTCAAAGTGGATTACCTCAGGTTTGTTAGCTTTTGAAGCTAAATACTTAAGATAAAATCAACCAAAAGATCAAAATAAAGTTGCAACATGAAGTATATGATAATGGCAATATTCTAAAAGTATAAAACTCAGAAATAACTTCAACTATAACTCATAAGATTGCCATTAATAAATGCTCACGAAAATTGTATCTCTATTGAATCAAGATCTCAAGTATCCATACATATTACATAACATGTCATGTCCTATACATATAGGATGTAAAGTGACTCTTCATATGGAGCACTCTTGGCCTTCACTCTTCTAGAGACTCTCCAACTTCCTATTCTATGGACTCATGTGCACATGGACAACTATGCACATTTACAATACCAAAATACTTTGCACACTTTAATAATACTTGTGCATTTATTACATTACATAAAGTAAATATTCAAACTCTAAACTAGGACACTCTTTCCTAATCTAAAGATGTACCAAAGGTGGTACATTAGCATGTACCAAATAATGTAACATATTCCAACAAGGTTTCCCTAGAAAACAACAATGCTGGTGTTCCAAGACCAGTTTGCTTTTTCAGTCTATTGGCATCTCCATAAACAGTTCCTTCCTGTCAGACATTTACTAGACATTCCAACTCTTGCCTTCCCATAAAAGGGAAAATTAATAGAGCTGCCAATGAGGACATATAGGAGCATTGTGTATGCAAGTGACTTGGACCTTTCCCCCACCCTCCCATGCCTAATGTACCTTTCTGCGCTAGTCATTTCTCGCAGATTGACAGCAAATGTCAATCCCAACTACCTTTACTATCATTGATTTCGTGGCCTTAGAATTCCCCTTGGACAATTGAAGGTATGTTTGAACAACTTATAAATTGACAAGCATCACCATTATTTTGCTGGGTGGTAGGATTTGTCATTTTTGCTCTCTCCAAAAGCTGGTGAAAAAGTAACAGTTTGTCTCTAGGTGCCCTATCTACATAAGATCTCAAAGATAAGCCACTCTTTATATAGAGAAATGGGAGGGGTCCTTTGCTACCTTTATCCATTATCCCAGGCCAAAGGTTTTGGCCTTTTACATTCAAGAACCAATTACTTTCGGATACGAGTTTCTCTAGGGGACTTCCAAGAAAACAAGATTGGTTAATTCAACCTATTTCAGCAGTGTGGGTGTCAAGTACCTACTATGACAATCCTTAATACTAATTCTGATGCATCTATAAGATGACATCCCTTGCTGCGAGCAGCCATTACAGCATCTCGGACTTCTTATTCTTGCACGGATCATATACAGTCAGCTATTCTTCGCCCTTCATAATTCAAATTATACAAGCAAAGATGCATTGCCAGTCCAAAGGACCATCAGGCCATGGATGCTAAGAAAGACAGTAGAAGTATCCCACTTCCACCCAAAGATTGTTCAATGACACTGTATTCGTCCCTTTGTAGTGATTAAAAAGTACATTAGCCATTCTTTTGTTGATCCAGACTAGTGTCTTGTCCTCCACTGGATTCCATCTCTTTGCTGTATCAAAGACCATTTTTCTACTAATGGAGATTCTTTTTTCAAAATTGTTTTGTAATGCATGGTTTTGCATATACTGATTTAACTAGGGTTTAGAGTTTACACTTCTTATAATGTTCTATCTCTTCCTCAATTTATATCAAGATTTAGACTCAGGTATTTTATTTTTGGACGCTAGAGTCCTTCACTTCTGATTAACTATTGTAACTGTAAAAATGGAATACAACACACTGCATTACAATTCGATTACCACTTGGAGAAACAAGATATACAATGGGAATAAATTACAAATACAAATGGATACACTGCACACACAGCATGTATCCTACACAGCAACTATCTGCAATATATCATATTCCAACGAACAATCTACCCACAATACACTTCGGACAACAAGATGCACACATACCTCTCGCATCTCTCGCAGAGATGCATACTTATAGACATAACAGGTTCAGTAGGCAGTTGGCCGCTACCCAACTACCTCTGAACTACCCATTTACATAAAACATTAAAAACACCCCATTACATTACATTATTACAAACAATTTTCACTTAACACAATATGGCAATCCTCCGTCATTTAACACAATATGGTGACATAATGACAAACACTTTGTGTGCATACATTCGCACATATACATTCCTATGCTCAAACATGCATTCATTCATTATGCAGACATGTCAATTTGTCTGCCTTCTGTAACTTTTTGTACTCTTGAGTGCTAATGACTACTTTGGTCATTTGTCAACATTAATATAAAGTCATTCATGTACAACTTGAGTGGGCCTAATGGTGAAGACTTTGGAACTCTAAATAGAAGGTCCAACATTCAAATCCAAAAGGAGTAGGGTTGTACACCATGCTCTAGTACTTGGAATCTGGTTTGATAAACAACATCCTCCATAAGAACCCTCCCATATGGAAGGCCTCGTGGACACAAAAATCAACTTGAGTTTACTTTTGTATCTTTCTTAAGGATGTTTGAAATGGTCTTTAAGACATTAATGAGTTCATAAAGATTTACTCCTAGTTTGAAGATTGTTCACAATTGACCCAAAGCTATAAACACAGTTCATAAAAGGTCAATTCTAAATTAAACGCAAAATCTACAACTTCATTACTTTATATTTCAACTCAAACTTTTTAGGCCTTTGCATCTGCAGACCATTGAACAAAATATATACCTTTGGAATAGAAAAATGAATGTCAAGTTTCCTCCTACGTAGTGGTTTGTTCTGAAGAGCCCGCATTGCAACCCGTGCTGAACGAATATCATAGTAAGATATCATCACAAACCCACGATGCTTAGTAGCAGTATAAAGCATCCTAATGTCACCATATTGCTGCCCAGAAACAAGAACAAACAATTGGTTTCACATAAGAATCACTTTTATATTGTCCAATGCACAACATTTTACAACAAACTAGTTACTGAATCAATTTAAAGTAAATGAACATTCATGGACATGTCATGACATCAATAGACATCTTATTAAGCCTAATGGTAGGGTGAAAAAATAAATAAAAAAATTGAGATCTTTTCATTGAGAAGAAAACGGAGTTCAATATCCAAATTACTTGCATATGAGCAGAGCTAACATCAAATAAAATTCATATTGTACACATCAGAGATGATAGTGCTTTCTATAACAAGGTTACCAACTAGAAAGTAACAATATAAATCTCCAAAATACTAGTAACAAAGCCCAAAAAAATGATTCCAGAAAGCAATTCATCAAACTATACTAATAATCACCTCAAACAATTGTCGTAGCTCTGAATCCTCCACATTACTATTGATGTTTCGCACAAATAGTGTCCTGGAGGGATGTTCACCATAAGGATGTTCTCCTACAACAGGTCCAGGCACATTTGAAATGCCATAGTGGCCAGTACTGCCACCAGAAATATACTCTGAAGATAGTGCATTGCTGTAACTTAAGTTAAGACTCTCTGCAGGATCAGAATCTAGCTCCATACCACCTCCACTGCTAAATAGATCATATTCCTCTAATTCTTCAACCTGGCTGGGTAGACCACTAAGATCAAAATCATCCATTACGCCAGCTAAAAGTTCTTCTTCATCATCAGGAAGGGCATATCCTTGAGCTTGGGACTCCATATCTTGAAGGGTTTCCAAAGGATCTTCTCTGTCATGTGGGTGATTTGTATGAAAAGATGTACTTTCCTTAGACTTCCCATTGCACTCCCTATCTGACAGATTCACTGTAGGAAAAGCGAACAAATAATTAGAAATATAAGCGTCTATTAGTTACATTTATGTAATCTTAGTCAGTACAAAAATAGAAAATCTCTAATGCTTACATTTTCCATGAAACAGTAGAGTCAGTGAAGATGAAAATAAACTGGTATCACTTGGTACATGTAAGTCATTCAACTTGACCGGAACATGAGCAGCCTCTTCCTTTGCTATGGGAACATCAAATGAAGGGATCCATCCTGTTGAACCTGCACTCAAATCTTATGCAGATTAAAGATTCTTCGTGTTTTAAATGCCATGATGAGCAGAGCCTAAAGGCACCAAAGGGAAAAAAAAAATTATAAAAGATTAAATACCCTGAGAATCTTTTGAGTGCTCCACTGACTGGCCCATTGCATAGTCTTAAATCTGGTACCTAGAAGGAAAACTTTATCTTCAGACAATTCGAACAAAAATATCAAACCTGCCACTTAGTGCTGACAAACATACGTCATTAAGAATTCATGGAAAAAATATAAAATGGATGGTCACACTCCCACTGATAACAACAAATAAACTGTCATATTGCAAGAATGTTGTGACCTCCCTTAGCAAATACCAATATTGCAAACCACACAAGAAAAAAACAGTACTACATATTGGATAACATTTGCCTGCCTTTCTCGAATTCTACATTTTGTGAAATTGAGAAAATTTAACATTTTTAAATCCAATTGTTGAGGAGACACAAAACCCAGCATCGTTTTGAAGTAAATAATATTGGTCCCAGCCCATTGCGATTGGGGCAAGCAGTGGGGAGCAAGGAGTTTCGCATTGTAAGCCAAGATTCCAATCCCATGGATGAAGCTTAACATTTGATCCAATGCATTGTGAAGCAAAGATATAGGGGATGCAATCATATGATCAAAAACCAAGTTCAAATGTCATTATTGTGATGAACACTCCCATAATAAGGCAGCCCATCATAATATGTTTTGTTCTAATGCCATGACAATGTGGTCCGTTGAAATAGATGTATTAGAGATGGGGGCATTTCAACCCATATAACCATTTGAGGGGGGCAAAAAAATCTATTGGTCCCACAGACATTTTGATTATTTATGCCTAAAGTTGCCAACTCACAAACACTTAACTAAGCTCCCTACAGAATGTTGGACAGAAAACCAATGAAAATCCATGGCAATCAGATTCCTAAGTCAATCACCCAGCATTATTGGAAACCCCAGTAAATGAAACACGTATTTGAGTTTTTGGTGAGCAAAATTCTGATTAAGCTTCACCTGAGTTCTATGTCCACAGTCTACCAATGGAATATTTAGTTCTTCAGATTAAGAACTGATGATATCTGCAACCGAGTATTGTGGTTTTACCCCCAGAAACGTAAGGAATGTCTGAAGAAATATTATAGTTCTGTACTATTTCCAGTTTCCCAACCAAATAAAATGGTTCAATTTCAGATTTTGTTTTCTTCTCAGTTGTTCCACATTTTTAGCTTTAGAGGAATTTCAGATCTGTTCAACAATGCATTTTGGAAATTTTCCAGCAATTTCAAATTTGTCTCAGATCAGTTTTGAGATTTCAAGACTACAGCAGATTTAAATATATAGTAGTTCTGTTTTCAGATCATAGCAGATTATATTTTTACAGTTTAGCACTCGTTTCATTCACATTTCATTTTTTAGCAGACGAAGGGTTTCTTGCCTGAGGGTCAAGAGCTCTTATTGTAAGTTTTAGTTGGGCTTATAACCGCATGAACTTCAAGGATGCTATTCTACATAATAAACATTGCACACTCAACAAGACCACTTAAAATCAAATTAAGATCCCATTTAATATACCTCTAAGATGTTGGAACATTCAAAATCACAGAAAAGTAGTCCTAAATCCACTTCTTGCATAAAAGTTAATACAACAAACCAGGAAGCAACTAGTGATTGCTACATAAAGAGTTAGCCACAAGGCCCACAACCATAAAACTTCCCTATCCTAAAACAAGAATGTAAAAACTCTTAGTAAAAGAGGATCCAAAATTTATATTATGTAGCTTGAAGAGAACTTTATATAAGATGTCAAAATATGCAAGGCAAAAAGATCAAGAAATAGCAGAAAAAAATCAATCAAACTAACTCCTCTCTAATGAATCTTGTTTCTTTGTTTTCATTAAAAAGAAGACTTCAAGATCCTGGAAATTTGGGCCATGGTTCTCGAAAAAGGTATTTTTCTTAAAATATGGTCATCTATTTTCAACTAATAAACAAAGCATTAATAAAAAGTTGGTTTGGATAGATGTCCTCAAATTAACTTTATATTCCCAAAGGCATTGGTGTGATATATTGTAATGAATTTATATGTAACTTGAAAGGATCATTTTATCCAATGAATCTAAAAATAGTGAGATACTGTAGCCAACTACTACAACTATGGTCCCCTAAAGAAAGAAACTTAAGGTTTAAAAAATGAAAATAACTATTGTTATATTTAGAAAATAATTTAAAATAAAAAACAAAACTTCATCCTGAGTTTCATCCCAAATATCAAATATTAAGCAAAAACTTAGCACAAGCTGCACAACAATCACCTCTTGGTCTAAGACACCTGATCCAGATTTTAGAGGAAGAGTTACCCCTATAGCCATGGAACTTCTCAGTAGTCAAATGGAAATTCTTAACCCAGGAGGACCTAAAGCATAGATTGGGTAGCTTGAAAAGAATGTTACAAAAGATATTGAACTATACATAGGAATGGAAAAAAAAAAAGGAATAAAAGTAAAATATTTTATCTTCTTGGTATTATGCTAAGAATTACTAAGAATTAGCAACATTAATAGATCTTGAAGTTCGGACAATGATTCTTAAAATAAGTAAGTGTTGTCCTAAAAAATGGTTGCCTATTTTATCACAAATTTTTCCAGCCTCCCTGCCCCCGATTTATTTGTATGTAGCTGGATTTTTCAAAAAATTCAAAGATTTTCAACAACAGAGATAAAAATCACAATTTTTGTTGATTTTTTCCCAATGAATTGTAGATCCGATTTTCTCTAAGCCTTGCCGATAAACTGCCAATCATGATTTTTTCAACATTGATCTTGATGATTCAAGGGTTAAAAGATAATGATAAAGATGTAAAAATGTCCTTGACATAACTTTATGCATCCCAAAGACAAACACAGAAGGTGATGCAATATATTTTGATTGGATCAGTATGTAATTAGAAAAAGAAATTTTATCTACAAAAATCTAATAATTGTGATATATGATTGAAACCAGCTACCACAACTACAGTAGTTTAATAAACATCTATTACAGAGGAACAACCAAGAAAACTTAAAAAGGGATAGTGAAGAATAATTACAGCCCAAATTTTACTCTCAGAAATGAAAGTTTTAACTTTTGGCACAAACTCAGGAAGGAATGCCTTAAGAAGATATACGGAGTTTACAGAAGAATGTGATTGGCTATAGAAAGGTTGAGAGATAGCTAACTGCAATTAGAGGTGGAGTCGCCACACTGATGGGTGGTGATGCCATCACAGGAAACCGCTGGCAGACTAAAAGGAACTCAGAAATATGTTCCCCTGTATAAAGAAGTTAAAGCATTGATCATTGTTTATGAGGTTATAACAACTACAAAATTGATCGTTGTTCATTGTTCATAGGAGGTTCTGGCATCAACAAAATATGTGCTGGAGAAGAATAATAGTTCTACTGCTCCCAGATTGGTATTCTCGGAGATTTGCCACCTCAAGACTACAAAAAGAGTCACAATGGTTTTGAAGGTATGTGCACATATTGTTGTAAGTGTTCATGTTTAATACTCTAAAATAACAATGAAAACCTTAATCAAGATGGAAAGTATTATGGTTTATGCACAACATATGAATTTGGATATGTTGAACTAATCTATGATACTATAACAAAATTGTATCCTGCATGACCTGTATGCTCATAAAAAACAGAGTACTCTGCATTATCAACACTCTAAAATGTTCTTGACTCATGAAAAATATTTCAAAGGCCAAAGAGCCTTGAAATTTTTATTCTTCTATCTCAACCATGTTGTTTATTATTGTTAATAGATTTAGTTTCAGCCTGTATTTTTTACAGTTGATTGTTGGCCAAACTATGACTTCATGTCCTGAGTACTTCAACTAGAATGGAGCCACAAGATGTTTGTCAAAATTGTGAAACTCTGTTAGCTTAGCATCTACTCCAATGTATTATAAATCATTACTGATGTCCTTATTGGTCTGTTGTGCTTTGGAAATAAATTAGATGTAGAATTACATTTTAAGGACTAGCAAAAGAGAGATTTTTCTATCATTTACAACCATGGATGGGCCTTAGGAGTGAGTTTGTCAGCAGGCAGCTTAAACAATCTGGTAAGTTGCTCATCTTTAATGCCAAAAATATATTGTGTATTCATCTATTCTTCGACATTCAAAGGTCAGTAAGAACTTTAAATACTTACAAGCAGGTTAAGGAAATCATATGCACTGCTCTGTGGAAAAAGCTTGTATTTCAATACTTACCTTTTTGTTTTTAGAAATCTTGGCGACAAAAAAAGTGGTTAGGGATAAGAAAAGACCCAGATGATTTAAGAAAGATTTCTTGATTACAATTCACCACATCCTCATTTATCCATATTCTAATATTTACCATCTTTCTACCACATTGAAATTAAAATAAAGATTTGGTCAATGTCATAGTTAATCTACCACACTGAAATTGAACTAATAATTTCCCATTCCATACTTCTTATCACAAGGCAAATATTAATATCTGTGCTATTTCAGCATCTCTATAAACAGTGAATTGTGAGCACTGTGTGTGAACAGTCTCTAATTTGGGATCCGTGTCTTGTTGTAAAACTCACCTCAGAATCATATTTGCACATTGTACTATTTCGGTATTTCCTTCCTACTACTATCATAATCTTTTCCTATCATAAGTCGTATACTACAAATATTACTCTACTTAGAGCTTGAGAAACTAAATGTAATACTTGCATAATAGAACCAAGATGGAGCATTCTCTATAAGACATCCTTGGAGCATTCTTAGGGAAAAGAATTTTAGGACTTCATATCTATGAAGAGGTACATCAGTACTTTGAACTGCATATGGTCATCAAGGGAGTTTAAGGGCAAATAAGGACTTATGTAATGATTTTTTTTTTAAACTAAAGAGGGAAACTCACATGAACAGGAAAACATATATTATGTACTAAAATTTTTAGAAATCACAAATGGCCTAAAAGAGAGACTGCAACAAACCTGAAGTGTCATATCATTTCACATTAATAACATTTTACTATATAACTCATTAAATTAAAAAATAACTTACGATGCTACCTAAGACATTCCTCTTTTAGTCCACATAGTTTAAATATATGGTCAAAAAAAAAAGGAATCCATGAAAAGTAGAAAATTAGAAATACTAGCTAAAGCCTATAAGGTGAAACACATAAGATGCTGTATGCCATTTGAAAGTATTAGCAGAAAGCCCATCAAATTACCTGTTATTACCAGGAACCAAAAACTCCGAACCGAAATCGACCAAGCCAGAAACGAAGCAAAGCAATACTGCTATGATAGTTCACAAATTTTGACAATTTGTATGTTTCAAGCTCAAGAGAATACTGGTTAAGCACAAGCTCTTAAACTCTGCATTGTTTCCATGAAATACAAAACTGCATAAGTCAGATATGGCACTACTTCTGAATACATGTTATGATTGTCTTCAACAAAAATAGATGGCTTTCCAAAAAATCACCTGTAATGAAAAGCCTAATGGGTGAAAATTTTCGTTGGATCATCCTCTATAAAACCACCAGGGCCTGCATATTTTACAGCAAGCTCTGTTTCTTTCTTCTTCTTTTTCCGTCCAAAATTGATTCCTATGACTGGGAGAAGTATATCAAAATCTTCCTCTAACTGCAACCACTATGCCATGGACCCAATTCCTGGCTATACACACGAAATATGCACCTCTAAGATGCATTCATTGCTTTCTGCACCTAGAAAAAAGCCTTACAAAGGCAAATATAAAATCTCTGATCCAAAAATCAACCAAATTTTATATTTATTTCGCCTCAGAAGTGCAACTAACCTTACACAAATGGATCGCCACCACCTCCAGAGTTAATGAAAGACTGTACAGCGAATCTTTAACCTCTTGGGTCACAAACATAGAACGGAAGCACTATTCTCAGTATAAGAAACCGGCTTCATTCACATTACCAAAATATCCAACGCATGATATACCACCAGCATGTCGGATCAACCAACCATAACCCTTCCGCCCCGAATTATTAAAGCACCACTGCTTTAAATACAATTTTTGCCCTCTCACACCCCCGCCAAACAATTTAGCACCAAGTTGCACGTCAATACTAGTACCCTCCACTGAATCCTCTTAAATTTGTCTAATAAAATAAAAGGATGTTCAATTCTCGTAAATTGAGCCCAAGCATTTATTTCTACAAACGGAAAATCAAAACCTAGGGTCTGTTCAAGAAATCCGTGGGATAAGTCCAGGTTAATGAGCGGCCATTTAAAAAAGCAACTTGTTTACCATTCTAGCAAAAATTACGAGCAGAGATTTGAACTAATTTGGTGCGGACTCCCAACATGTCTGCTAATTCCCATTCCAACCGGATTTTTACCCAAAATTCCGTGCCGAAAACCCCTGCCGTGCAAATTGAGAAACGACACGAAATCAATCGACCGCAAATTTCCGATTGCCCTCCAAAAATAGGGTTTGCTGATGACTTATGTGCAACCTTGGCAATGCCACAGGTCTTCTCTCGGCTTTTGTTCAACTGAATTCGTTCACTTGGAAGTTGCCACTTCGAATCTCATGCACGGCCGTGACCTCGACCTCGCACATTGCAATCCACTTCAGCGAAGGCGCCTGCCCAGCGCATTCTTTGTCCGTGGGATTCGACCGCATGACCATTCGAAAAATCGCTCGTATCAGCAACGAGCTATGCGCGGAATCCAGCAGACCCTATAAACTCCATTTAATCGCCGTTTGAGATTCACGTCTAACGAGGGCCTGCTGCCTTTCCTGTGTGAACGCACAATTGTGTCTGTTAGCCAAAGGGATGTATGATTGAATGTACGTTCGCTTCTCTTAAGTGACTTGCAAACGAATGCTTCAGTGCCACGTATACCTCCCGTAGAGGGGTCGCTCTCGTCCCTGGGAAGTCGATACGTAATCTTTATAAAGAGTGGACCCCACTCGCCCTCAAATGGATAGATGTTGAGTAATCCGCTTATTAAAACAACCCCTGAGCATTTAAAATAAGCAAGCATTCATTAAAAGGTAAGTTGCATTATTTGGGTTAGCATGGCAAAACTTGTGGCATTCTCAACTGTTACACCCAATGGCCGATGTTTCCTCATCTTTAACGGAACTCTCCTGTTTTGCAACGTGAAGGATCCAAATACTTTTCGGAAATGTTCAAGGCTTTCACAAATATGGTTTGCCCAGTATTTAAGAATAAAAATTAAATCGGTTACATTATCGATGATGACACCGGGCAAGGATGTCTTACATTATCGATGATGACACCGGGCAAGGATGCTTCTTACATTATCCATGATGACATTGTTTTGGCCTATCAATAAAAATGCCACTTACATTATCGAGATAACAAGGATGCCATTTACATTATCGATGATGACATTGAGTAAGGATGCCACTTACAGCTCCATGATGACACTGTTTCGGCCTATCAATAAATACGGGTAATTATCGATGGTGACACCAGGTTCAACACAGGATGTATATAAAAAAATATTGATAAAAAAATTATAAAAAGGGATGGAGATAAATTAAAAGCAAGGTTTTATTCAACGATAAATTTTTAAAAGAGACTGTATTCAACCGTTTAAATATTTATTTAAGGA
The DNA here is from genome assembly GCA_028583015.1 of Wollemia nobilis. Lineage (NCBI taxonomy): Eukaryota > Viridiplantae > Streptophyta > Pinopsida > Araucariales > Araucariaceae > Wollemia > Wollemia nobilis. The sequence continues at coordinate 6,385,065 of JAQPPZ010016370.1, read as the reverse complement.
CGAGATTTTGTTTTAATTTTGAAATATTATATATGTTATGATATTTAATTGTTGAAGTTTTGTGAGGATGTTTTGATGGTATGTGTTTTTGGATTTTTATTGTTTTTAACTCACTTAATAGGAAGGAACTGAGACCCCTTGTAACAATTTACATTTTTAACTTAAAATTAGTGATATGTCTTTAGGTTTCAAGAGAACCTAAGTTTTCAACTTAAAAATTGTTCACTAATGGTATATCTTTAGGTTTTCATTCAAGAGAACCAAGTTCAAATGAAGGAACCAAGATCTCTCATAACAACCTATGTTTTTTACTCAAAAAAATTTGTCTCATAAGGAATACCTACCGTAGTGGTATGTTTTTGGGTTTTCACGAGGAAAATGGAACCCCCATCAACTCAAAATTTTAATGTAATGGTATTAGTTCAATCAATTAAATTCTTCAACTTTGAAGATTAACTCAACCAATTAGATTTTTCAACTTTGAAGGAGGAAATCCAGGTTCAAAACCTATGTTTTTAACTCAAAAAAAATTTCCCATGAGGGATACCGTAGTGGTATGTTTTTGGGTTTTCACGAGGAAAATGGAACCCCCATAAAAACCTATGTTTTCAACTCAAAATTTTAATGTAATGGTATTAGTTCAATCAATTAAATTCTTCAACTTTGAAGATTAACTCAACTAGTTAGATTCCTCAACTTTGAAGGAGGAAATCCAGGTTACTTAAATAATCAACTTCTTACCAATCAATGGTGATGATGTAATATAGGTGAATTCATTTCAATCTCATTTATATATATTTATTTTTTCATTTTAATTGTTGTAATATTTTTTTTTTTTGATACATAGGGGAATTGGCAACTGCCTTTCCTTTTTGAACAACTGGTCATAGGGTCAAATCACATTGCCTTCGATCGTAGCGTCAAGGAGCTACCACTATATTGCCTTCGATAGTAGCGTCAAATCATGGAGCTACCACTATAACCCCTACCTCGCCTCGATAAACATGCCCCGAAGTGAGAGAGACCCCGATGTCTTGGGGTTGGTACCGTCGTTATCAAGGTGGCGCACACTCAGCGAATTTCAGTCAGACTACTACCTTTGCCCTAAAGTGGACATGCCTGCGAGGTTTGAACCTAGGTCTCCTCCTGGTAAGTGCCCAACGTCTTACCAATCCACCTAGCCCTCGTAATATTTGTTGTAATATTATTACATGGTCAAATATTAGAAAGTGACACGTGTCTAATAATAAAATTGTCATAATACCACTCAACAATAATGTAATATTTAAAAAAACAAATAAATAATGATGTAATATTTCTTCAACTTTATAAAACTAATTTTAAAAACTTTAAAATATTTATTATTTATTGTAATATTATTATATGGTCAAATGCAATATAATATTATTATAATTTTAAAATAATAAATTGTTATAATACCACTATGCAATAATAAGGTAATATTTAAAAAATAAATAAATAAGGATATAATATTTTATAAAATTATTTTTAAAATACTTTAAATATATGATTTTTTTATACTTTTAAAAAAATTATAAATTAAAAGATAAAAAAGAAAAAATAATTTAAAAAATTAAATTTAAAGAAAATATTTTATTTTATTTTAGAATTAACTTGGAAATAATATACATAAATATTAACCCAGGTGTTGTAGGTGAGTTGGAGAGGAGAGGGCAATCCTCCAAGGGAGGTCCCAGGTTCGAATCTCCACCCTACCAAAAAGTCGAATTGGGTACCCAAAATTCAATTGATAATGTTGGTGCGGGCAGGGCGCGACCCCGGGTGACTTTGACAGTGTAGAACCCCTGTTCGTGGTCTCTTAGACCAATACATAAATATTAAACATCAAAAATATTAAAATGTATTTAGATTTTGTAATGGTAGGTGTATAAAATTATTTATAATATTGATGCAGGTTCGAATCTCCACCCTACCAAAAAGCTGAATTGGGTACCCAAAATTCAATTGATAATGTTGGTGCGGGCAGGGCACGACCCCGGGTGACTTTGACGGTGTAGAACCCCTGTTCGTGGTCTCTTAGACCAATACATAAATATTAAACATCAAAAATATTAAAATGTATTTAGATTTTGTAATGGTAGGTGTATAAAATTATTTATAATATTGATGCAATTTATTATGTGTTTATCCAACCAAAATAAATATTAAAATGTATTTAGATTTTGTAATGGTAGGTGTATAAAATTATTTATAATATTGATGCAATTTATTATGTGTTTATCCAACCAAAATATTAAAATGTATTTATATATTGAACATCGTTTACAAATATTTACACATATCAGCACTCATTCGAGCAAACACAAGAGGAATCGACCTCACAACCACATGGATGATAATAACTAGGCAACTGCCATTACACCAAATGTATTTATATCTTGTAATGATAGGTGTGATTATTTATAATATAATTTTTTCTTGGGAATGGGTTACATCCACATCCACAGTCCTTTCTACCAAGCAAAGTTCAAATCTTGGGGCTGCCTCTTATAACCCCTATTCCACCTCGTTTTTGTTGACCCAAAATGAAGGGGAGATCATCAATTGCTCGAGATTAATTGTTTTATCCTATAACCCATGTTCTACCTCGTTGTTGTTAACCCAACATGAAGGAGAGACCACCAGTCGTTCGAGATTAGCATTGTCATCATCAGCCTAGCGTGCATTCATCGGATTCAAATCAGACTACTACCTTTGCAAACAAGCATACCTCCAAGGTTTGAACCTAAGTCTCTTCTTGGTGAGTGCATGTACTTACCAATCCACCTGGCCTCTAGGGACCTTTATAATATCATTTTGTATATAATATAGGTAAACTAAATAGTTTTTTCAATGTTAACTAGAACATAGGTTATATGAGATGATGTGATTTATTATGTGTGTTTATCCACGAATGACGTAATTTATTACATGTGTTTATCCAATCAAACTTGGGTTATTAGGTATATAGCTCTATCATTCTGATCTTGAACTTCTTATTTAGAGTTTCAAGGTCTTTTCCATTAGTAGATATATATTTAAAAAATATATTTAATAAAACTAAAGGATTATATTAAATTTAATTTATTATGTCTCAAGGTGACAGCGCAACTGTTCGGGCTTTGGCTCTTTTTTGGGAGGTCCAAGGTTCAAACCACAACATGGACGAGTGTGTGAGGGGGTGGGTGTGTGGTGGTTGTGTGTTAAATTCCCTATTGATAAGCATAGCTCTCAATTTTATAGGGGTCATGGTTGGAAGGAGATTGCTCAACCTTATGCGTTTGGTTGTAGGGGTTTCTCACACTAATCAAATAAAAAAAATTATAATCAATAAATAAAATATTAATTATTTTAATATAATTATTAAAGTATTTTAAAGTTAGTTCTTTTTATTTGGGAGAAACTTTTTATTTAATTATTGTGAGAAACCCCTATGATCGACGTACAGGCTGAGCAGTCTCCTCCCAACCATGACCCTCCTAAAGTTGAGAGCTATACTTATCAATAGGTAATTTAACACAAAGTCACCACACACCTACCCTCTCACACACTTGTCCACGTCGTGGTTTGAACCTTGGACTTCTCGAAGAAGAGCCAAAGCCCGGACAGTTGCGCCGCAACCCCAGGTGCTTTTTATAATTATGGTTATTGTGAGAAACCTTTATGACTGACGTACAAGGTTGAGCAATCTCCTCCCAACCATGAACCCTCCTAAAGTTGAGAGCTATACTTATCAATAAGAAATTTAATACAAAGCCACCACACACTTACCCCTCACACACTCGCCCACGAATTATAAATAATAGCTGAGTTATAAGTCACTTATGGAATGAAATAATTTTCATTATGTCCACGAGACCAAAATAGTCTATGTGACCAAGAGTTTTAATACACGATGGGGTATGGTGTACAACCCTACTCTCTTTTGGATCAAACCTTGAACCTCTTATTCAAAGTTTGAAAGTTTAACAATATCTAAGCAAAAAATATTGGTCAACAAAGTTAAAAAGCTTAACATCCTCTTATCATCATGTTTCTTCCTTTGTTGATTTTGATGAGAAATTTCTTTGTTTTTATATTTTCAATTCTTCAAATATTTTATTAGTGAGTTTACTTTTCAAGTGTCCTTCTACAATCTTGATGTCCTTAGGTTTTATATTCGATGATAAAATGTTTTTCAATATCCACTATTGTTATGCAAAAGACATGAATTTTGACCATGCCTCTTGATGTATTGTTCATGTCTTAGTTTCACATATGAGATAGTGTGAACTATATCTTAGTTTGACTATAAGCATTTTTTCTTCCATTTGATCTTTGCATCTATGTATTTCTTTTAGGTGTGTTTGCAGTTTGGGTTGAACTTGTTGATGTACAATTATTTATCTTCCTAAATTTTCAGTCTACATGACAAGTCTAAATTTCTCTCATATTGTTTAATTTCTTTGTTGGAGTTTGGGACCTCATGAAATTTAAAGCTCCATTTGTTCCATCCATTTGTTGTTTTGTTTCTTCAATGTGTCTTTTCTTTTATTTAATGCTTCTTTAATTACTTGTTTTGGCAACCTGTTATCTTCCATTCTTTCTATTTTCTTTAGGTACCCCAATAACCTTACCACAACTTTTGCTTCTTGTGGAAAAGTCTATATTTTAGGAAGTAAAATCTCATATGGGATCGATGCTTTAGTTCTGAAATTATTTGTAATCAGTTGCTTTTGAATTATTTCTATTTATCTTCACTTAAATTTTGATGTATTGCTAGCCCACACCTCACACCCATATAGCACCACTGGAATAACCAATAACCCAAAAAAGGAGCCTAATGGTTTTCCTATCTTGTAGCTTTCCTTTTATGCCCCTATTTAGCAATGAGTAGAGTGTCCTCCATCTTGCTTGTATTCATTTCATCCTGCATATTCCCAATCCAATGTATTTGTATTCTATTACTACCTCTAAGGGATTTCCTTCAAATAAAATATATGGTTTTTTTCGCTCTTTTGGAGTAGAGAAGACCATAATTTTAGTCTTGCTAATGTTTACTTGCATCCCAAATTCTTTACAAAAATGCTCTAAAGCTTTTAGATGTTCTTTTAAACTTTTAAGTGTCTTGTCAATCAAGATGAGGTCATTGGTATAGAGGAGAAGTTTCACTACATAATTAGCCAATTGTATTTCCTCTCCTCCCATCCTTTTTACCCATTCCTCCAATTTATCAAGATAAAGTTTAAATAAAGGAGGTGACAATGGACAACCTTGTTTCGCCCCAATATGACTCCCAAAACACTATACTAGTCCTTCTTGAGTTCTAACCTTTGCTACCACCTACTCATAAAAGTTTGTGTATAGTTTCTCCATAATTGGTTGGTATGCTAATTTATTTTTATTCTTTTCCATAATTTATCCCAAAGCACTATGTTAAAAACCTTTTTAAAGTCCATAAAACAATAATAATTTTTTTCTTTTTCATTTCATATCCTCTTTATTAGGTGCCTTAAAGTAATGCATCTATTGTTAGTATTTTGGTCTAAACTGTGCTTTCCCTATTTCCCTCTTTCCTTGATTTTTTGCCCATTGATTCATTTTGCTTTATACCAAACAATCTTGTAAAAAGAGGATTAATAACGATGGTGTGATAATTTGAAGGATTGTTGGTGTCTTCATTTTTATGTAATGATATGACTAGGCTAGTTATCTATTCCAATGGAAAGCCTTCTTTAACGATGTCATTAAAAATATTATGGATGTGTGGTTTTCAGATGTCAACCCCACACTTTAGATGTTTAGCTTGTAAACCATATGTATCCTTAGCTTTACTTATTGCTATTTTCTTAATGCTCTCTTTCACATATTTCAAAGAAAAAAGTTCCTCAATTTTGTTAATTATAGGAGGGGTATCTTTCCCTTGGTTTCTCATATAATTGCTTAGCATACCACAATCACTGTTCACTTGTGATATTATTTTTTGTTTCTTTTGCTTTGTTGTAGCTCTTTCCATAATTGTCTTGGGCCATTCTTTGTAAGATATTTCTATTGGTGATATTACATTATACGATAGCATGTGGTATATTTGTAAATATTAGATTAGGGATGTGAGTTATATTTTGTCTAATGTATGTGTCAATGTGTGAGAAGATTCCAAGTGTTATGTAATAAAGTGTGCAAAGTTTGATAGAGTGCAAAGTGTCAAGTATGTAAGTCAAGAGTCATAGGTGTTAGGTGTCAAATATGCAAGTGAAGAGTCACATGATATGTGGCAAGATGTAAAGTGAAGAGTCATGAGAGTTTTGTCATATGTGAGGAATGGGAAAGGATGCATCTCTCGGATGTTTGAGGAGAGCAATAGTTGAGTATTGAAGAGTCATCTTGTAAGGTTATATTATAGAGACAAAGCTCCATGTATATTATCGAACATGAATGAGAGATTGTATATTTGATGATTTATGAATAATATTGTGAGTTTGATTATTGTGAAATATTATTGTTATTCTATGAATGAGATTTATTGATATTGGCCATTGAGTTGAATGCTTTAACATTATGATTAATATTTGATCTTAGAAGATGGACCTATAAGATAATCTAGGAGTGTTTCCAATAGTGGTATCAGAGTTACACTCTGGCCAACTTGAGAGGAGATTAAAGTACTGATAAAATTGACAAGTCGATTGATATTGCATCGAGAAGGAGAAGTTGACACGAGAAATTAAAAATTTAAGGAGATTGCACCTTGAGATTGTAGCAGGACTGTAGGATGAAGTTTACTTGTTGGATATGTTACAGAGGATGGGTTGATTGCACCCTAAGATTGCTAAAGTCAAAATAAAGTTGATCCATTTATTTTGAGGACATATTGGTTGGAAAGTGAGAACGTTTGCATGCTGAAAAGTGAGAATGAATATTTGTAGGTAAAAAAGTGAGAATATATGCTAGTTGGAAGATAAGGATGAGAAAGAAGCAAAGGACACAAGTTGATGTAGAAGCAAACTATAAGAAGTGAGAAAGTCAAGCTATGAGTTGTGTGAGAAAGTCGAAGTGCCTATGAGGAATCATAGTTTAATGAGTTGAAACACCTGAGAAGAGAATCAATGAAATAGACAAAGCAAAGTGAGCTTGTGCGCAAGCAAGGATAAGCTCTTATGATTACTGAGTCATGTTGGAAGTCACCCTGGTTGAGTTTCACCTAAACCTGAGAAAGTGAGAGTGTAGTCAAGCAAAGACAACATTTTTGCAATCGGTAAAAATGAAGGAAGCATAATGCTCAAGTCAAAATCATTATAAGAAGATTCCACATTGCCACATATTCATAAGGTGAACAACTCAAATTTACTTGTGTATTAGTTGCATTATTTCATGAAGGATTGATTTTTTGAGGCATGATAAATTAATGGAGTTATAAGATTGATTGAATATGAATTTTGATAATTCAAAGGCTTGAAGAATGAGATTTTTTATTTGGAGGTATAAGAAGATAAATTATTAATCTTGAAGAAATGAATTAATTGCAAGGGAGATATAAGGGAAAAAAAGGAATTTAAAATTTGCATTGGAGATTTGAATTGAAATAGGAATTTATTGAAATAAAAGTGAAATTGAAATTTGAAGGTGAATTTGGGAGATATAAGAATTAAATGATTTGAATTATGAGATATAAGAAGATAAAAATTATAGTTGATAATTGAATGAATGATTGATTGAAGAATTTGTAATCTGTTAAATTTGAATTTGGGAGATAAAAGGAGTGAATTTAAATTTTGATGAAATTTGATCATTGATTAATGAATTGAGAGATATAAATGAAGATAAAAAATTGTGTGAAGGAAAGAATTTGAAATTAATTTTAGAGGTATAAGAAGAAATAATTATTTTGGGAGTCATAAGAAAATCATTGATTGCTTGATTGAAGATTAAAGGATTGAAATTGATTGAATAACTTAATTGTTTAAAAAAAATGATTGAAGAACTTAATTGTTTAAAGAAATTGATTGAAGAAATTGTTTAATTAAATTTTAGAGAAATAAGGCATTCTACATCAAAGGAATTGTTTTGAAACAATTGAAAGAAGGTTAATAATTAGTTTGTGAAAAAAAAATTATGGATAGAAGGCAAAGAAAAATGAATGTTCAAGAAAAAGGAAAATCTTCTAAGAGTACAAAAGGAAAACAACATGAACCAACATAATTGATAGAATATTTTCAAAGTAAAGTTAAAAGTGTTGTTCATATGATTCTAAAACAATGCATGGAAGGTGCTTATAATGAAGGGAAATCAGGTTATGAATCTGCAGTGATATCAAAGATAATTACAAAACTAAGAAATAAGTTTTATGTTCCTGTCAAAGTTTATTCCAAAACAAATTAGACTCAAAGATGTAAACAATGTAATAACTTTGGACATAAACTTAAATATTTTTGGGATCATATTCATTGTCTAAATTATGGGGGTCACAATCATACCCATAAAACATATTGGTATAAAGGAAATGGTGTTCATGATTGGAACACTATAAAAGGAATCTTACTAATGGCTTTGGATGATAAACAAGTTATTGCAAGAGAAACCTTTGAAATAATCAAGATTATAGAAAATGAAGCACCAACAACCAAACCCCAACTGAAGACAAATACAAAGAATGACAAAGATGAATATTGAAGACTGAAAGTCTTCACACCAAATAATGTAATATGGGGGGTGCTGGAGATATTACATTATTTGGTAGTATGTGGTACATTTGTAAATATTATATTAGGGAGTGTGAGTTATATTTTGTCTAATGTATGTGTCAATGTGTGAGAAGAGTCCAAGTGTTATGTAATAAAGTGTGCAAGTGTGCAAAGTGTGAGAGAGTGCAAAGTGTCAAGTATGTAAGTCAAGAGTCATAGATGTTAGGTGTCAAATATGCAAGTGAAGAGTCACATGATATATGGCAAGATGTAAAGTGAAGAGTCATGAGAGTTTTGTCATATGTGAGGAATAGGAAAGGATGCATCTCCCAAATTTTTGAGAAGAGCAATAGTTGAGTATTGAAGAGTCATCTTGTAAGGTTATATTATGGAGATAAAGCTCCATGCATTGTATTGAACACAAATGAGAGATTGTATATTTGATGATTTATGAATAATATTGTGAGTTTGATTATTATGAAATATTGTTGTTATTCTATGAATGAGATTTATTGATATTGGCCATTGAGTTGAATGCTTTAATATTGTGATTAATATTTGATCCTGGAAAAGGGACTTGTGAGATAATCTAGGAGAATTCCTAACAATATCAACTCTTTTTGTCTTGTTCTTATGTATTATTTTTTTCACTAGTTTTTTTATATATCTTGATATTTCATTTTATCTTATATGGTTCTTTCAAGGTTCTCTTAATGCTTTACATTATTCATCATACCATGGATTTACAAGAAAGCTTTCATGTTTTCCTTTTCTTGGATTTTAAAATTTTGCATGATTTTAAGGCCTCTCAAATTATATCATTTGGTTTATTGCTATTAAAAGTATAGGTTTGAAAATTATCTTTTCTCTTTCTTTTTTCTCTTTACATAATTTGCTTGAGTGATGTTATAAACATTTCCTTATTTTTCGTTGTCATAGGAATATTTCATGTTGTCTTTCCTTCAGTTACTTGAAGATGTTCTTCTTGCCCACTTTCTTGCATTTGGATATTTATGTACATTGGATTGTGATCAGATTTTAGCTCCATGGGAACTACTTCAATTTCTAGATCTTTTATCCTTGAAATGAATTTTGGTGAGCAAATAGCATAATCAACTACATTATGTCCATTATGTGTTTGACAAGTATATTTTCTATATTTTTACCACATGTTTATGCCATTGCAAATGATCAATCCCACTATGTTATATAATTCAATAAGTTCTCCATAATGTGTGATGGGTCCTTGACTGTCATCTAAGGACCTTAACCAATGATGATCCACCTCTTCTTTTAGCCATAGTAGATTTTGATATATACCTTTATTGATCTTTAAAGAGCTTACTTGTCTATTTGTTTTCCTTGTATTAAAGTCACCCACTAAAACCACCTCTCCAAGCTTATTTTATTCTATGATATCTTTTGCCAATGCCATAAATGGATCCTCATGATCTAAGTCATGTTTCTTATAAAATTTTGATTGTTATAGAGCAAAATAACAAGCTGCAATGCTAATCAATTTGTCATTATTTGTGATTCTAATCTCTATATACAATTTATATGGGTCTTCTTTCTCAACCTATATGAGTCTACCTCAAGACTCTTTTATTAGTATTGTTACTCCTCTTTGTCCTTTTCTATTTTTTTGTCACTTTATTCCATATTGATATCTATTTGTATCCTTCACAATCTAAAATCTTGTATCCATCATGTTCATGTGTTTTTATTATACAATTATACCATTTTCTTTAGTTATGGGCCTTAGACCAGGATCTATTCTCTATGGATATTCGTGATAATTTTAACTCACCAATGTTAAGAATTTCCCATAGGCCCCAATTTCCTATTTATTTTGATATGGTCTTTTTATAATGCACGTTTTCCCATTTGTTAACCATTCCTCTTTATGCCCACGTCTTGTAATCTTTACCTTTTTCAAAATTTCCCTCTTCTCTTTTGTTGCATAGAAGTAAAATCATCATCTAGGTTAAATTGTGACCCTTATAACAATCCTCTATTTCAAAATGCCTATCTTTTATCTCCTGCATTGAATATTGTAACTTGTATTAGTCTAGCTCTCATGTATTCCCTTACTTTTCCCAGTCTATATGCTTGATGAGTTCATCCACTTTAATGAAGTTTATCAAAAAGAAAAATCCTTATTAAATTGGTTGTGTTTTCTTGTTCACCATGCTCTTTTATTCCCTTGATGGTGATGTTTATTGACCTATGTTGTCTTTCTTTTTCTTCTAATAGTTGCATTCTGATATGTTTCTCTATTAAATCTCATTGTTCCTTTGGCTTGATTATTGGATCAATTACCCCTTGTGCCTATGATCTAGTATCCTCTAATTTATTTTGTATTTCTTGTTCTTTTTATCACCATGTTTGCAATTGTTGATTGAATTTATTTTATTTCTAATAAGATTGTTTTATTTTTCTTTTTCTTTGTTAACCTACAACTCAGTTTGAAGATGGGGTTCATTTATAGAATCATTACTATTGCACAAGCCCATGGTAGTAGAGGATTTTATTTCCACCAGTAATGTCTTCGACATATTGATTTGAATAACTTGTTTTGAAATTATTCTTTGTTGTTCCATGATGAGGCTTTGTTGTTCCCTCATGACTGTGGTCAATTCCAATATTTCATCTTACAAGGACCTTATGTTCTTTTAAACCTATTAGTAAATCATGAGATGTGCTAGCCATGGTATCAACAAATATATTCAAGTTAGTCTCACCTATTTTCACTTTGTCTCCTTTATGTTATGGGTTTACCATTATATGATTCAACCTTTCCTAACCAACATGCGCTTAGTTTTTCAAGCCCTAGCCTTGGCCTTACCAAATGTATTTATTGGGATTTTATATTTTCAAACCATAAAATAAAAATAACAAGAGAAGAAAAAATAAGGTATTTGGGTTTGAAGGCTTTCCTTGTTTTGTCTTTGTCTTTTCTGTACACTTGCCTTCATTTGCACTATGATCTTGCTAGAAATAACCTTTGCACATGCACCCAAATCTATCAACTACACCTCTATTTATTAACTACACTAGAATTTACCTCCACCACTTGAATCTACCTTTACCTTTGGAATTTATCTCCACCACTCAGATCTACCTCTATCTCCCTACTTTTACCTCTACCTATATCTTTGGAATCTACCTCCACAGCCTATATATGGCTTTGCCTCCCTACTTATGACTCTCCTCCCTCCACCACTTAGATATGTCTTTGCCTCCCTCTACCACGTGAATCTTTTTTTAAATTCATAATTTTTATTTTAAAATAATAAGAAAAAAATGGATTTGAGTTTTGTTTTGATTGACTTAATATAAAGGAACCATAGTTTAATAACTAGGACCCCATCGCACTTAAAATATTAATAGATCTAAATGTACAAAGTAAAAATAGTTTGAACAATTTGAACATTGTTTTTACTTTGAGAAAATTGTGATTCAATATTTAGAAGAGTATGAAAATCAAAATGTTGAGTCAAGGATATATAAGTTGGCTTGATATACATAACAACTTAACTAAACTAAGTTAATATTTTTTCTCAATTCAAATATATATTGAAATGTTGAATGAAGTTACTTTTTAAAAAATTAGGTTTATATATCTTCTTCCAATACAAAAATTTATATTAAAATATTGAATAGAAATACATATTAAAAATTACTAGAATGGTATTGTTCTATTATGGTTACAATGAAAATGGATTATTATTCTTTTACTAAATTTTTATATCTTATAATAATTCAAACTATTATATATATTATAAAAATAATTATAATTTAGGATGAGGAGAGTTTGAAGGAGGAGAAAGTTGGGATGAGATTTTTAAAGGGGGTTTCAAATAAAATTGCATGAAAAATATAGAGGACGGGGTTTGTTAGCCCTAGTGGCCAGCAATAACTTTTTGAGGATGATTAAAATAAGAAAAAGGTGTAGCTAGAGGAAATGCAGTGGATTCAAAATGTAGTAGACAACCAATTTTTATAAGCCACATAAAGTAAACTAGATCAGAGAAGCTGAAGTAGGAAAAGTTAATATGGTCAAGAACTTAAGCAAGACTGTTTTGAGGGTAAACTATCAAAAGGGGTCAATTATACCAATACCTAATATGGGGAAATAGTCAAGGGAGCTACCCCAAAAATGAATTTTAGGGATGTCCTTCAGGGGAATATCCCGATCCATATGCAATTAACAACTTGAGGGCACCACACAAACCTTTGAGGATGCTTAAGATAGATCCTAGGTAAATTGTGACAGGGTGTTTAAATGTGGCAAATGGTTCTCTGATAGTAAGTTGAATATGGAGGACATTCAAAATGGAATAGAAGACATGGAGAGGAGAGGGCTAATATGTAAATTTATGGATTTCAAACCAATCCTTTTGATTTTTAAACTATGGGATGCTAAACAAGGGTGAAAAAAAGGTGAGTTCCAAATATCTGCCTACTCTAATGGTTATTTTCTTGTTATTTTTACTTTTTAAGAAGACAGGGAACAAACATTCCAAGGGGGACCATAGTTTTTTTGAAGGGTGGGTCTCTTTATGAAACGTTGGCATACTAAATTCAAAGTGGATGAAGAGATACCATCCACAACACCAATTTGGGTGAGGCTTTTTGGCCTACTAGTAGAATTTTAGAATCCAATAGTATTTACAATAATTGGGAATACCCTAGGAACACTCATGATGGTTGTTGATAGTACATATAAATTTGAGAAAATTATATGCTCAGATATGTGTCCAAATAGATTTTAACAAACCTCTCCCAAAAAAGATCACTCTGCACTTTGGGGAGAGAACATGCGAGCAAAAGGTGGATTACAAGAATATATATTTTTGCTTTAAAATATGCTATAAATATGATCATTTAGCAAGATACTACACACATAAGATCCAGAGCAAGGAATAGAGGAAACAAGTTTTGAATAGTTCCAAGTGCCCAAAAAAAGAATATAAAAAAAACCGACAATGGTGTCAAACAATATGTTTGGCAATCTCCCCATTGATGATATTTTGGATGATGAGGATACAATGGAGACAAAAATCTTGGAGACACAATTCCATGGTGGGAGGAAGTAATTTATGCTAGAAGAGGTAAATAGCACCCCTGATACCACCTTAGCTATGTAGAGCAACAAATGGGAAGTAGTAAACTAGCTAACAACATACTACTAATGAAAAACAAGGGGAAAAATAAGAATAAGAGTAACAATCTATTAAAGGTAGGAAGAACAGAAAACACAGAGCCTAGGGAAGACCTCATTGGATTTACAAACAATACCCTGGTGTTGTACACACATACACTAGGGTTGGATGTTATTCTAGAATTAAAAAGGCTTATCCATAAGACAACTAAGAAGATGAAAATGGATACTAATCAAAAGGTAGGATGCAAAACTATTCAATACCATATGTCAAAATAAGGAGAAAATCTAATAGTAAAAGGTAATATTAATACCCTTACCCACATATTTAGCCCCTAAAATTGATGAATATCGTATCCTAGAACATTAGAGGACTTAAAGAGAGCCCCTCAAAATAGAACGAAATTAGAAGAATGATACAAACAAATCGACCATAACACGCCTTCCTTCAAGAGACTAAGGTGTTAGTGGAAGATATGGAGACAAATACAACGAAAGTATGGTCTACTAGAAAAATAAAATTTCTTAGCTCCGAAAGGGCATTGAGAGGCATTGCATGTATTTGGGACCCTAAAGAGATAATTATCCATCAAGTGGTGGGTAGTTGGGGTCTCTTGGCGGTAGTAGCACAAAGTAGGCAATTAGACCAAGTTATGCTCTGCATGAATGTCTATGCACCTACTATCCTAAAGGAGAAACAAAGACAATGGAAGAACATAAACTACATTATTACTGATGGAGACACAGATACACATGGAAAGAATAACACAGAAACACAGTAACATAGAGGATCACTCAAGATTTTCTTTCATTAAACTTTCAAAAGAAAATTTCCAATACTGGCCAACAGGCGTAGTTTCTCCCTCTTCCCCTTCCTTAATGCACTACCTGTTTCTATAACCATGTCTGGGCCTCTTTCGAGGTCCCGACCCTCTAGGCCATTAATGACCCACCTGCCAGAATGCATCCTGCCTCACTGCGCCTTTACATCTTTCCCTATCTGGCATCTGCCATCGGGTTAGCCGTGAAAACATGCATTGATGAGCCGTCTGACCTTTGGGCGCAGTCTTCGAAAGGCCGCCATGCTCAGCAAGCTTATCGGGCAAGAAATCATGCATTAATGAGGCCTTGACCGCCTCAAAAAACATCGTCTGGGAATGCGGGCTTTTTCGAACAGAGAACCAACAGTATGTCACGATATCGCGACATTTTTCTTCCTTGCTGCCTTTCTCTCCTTCGGGTCGCGATATCGCGACATTTTCCTTCCTTGCAACATTTCTTTTCTTTAGGTCACGATATCGCGACATGTCGTGATATCGCGACATTTTTCCTTTCTTGCTGCCTCCCCCTCCTTCAGGTCGCGATGTCGCGACATGTCGCAATATCGCGACATTTTTCTTTCTTGTTGTCTTCCTCTCCTTCGGGTCACGATATCGTGACATTTTTCTTTCTTGCTGTCTTCCTCTCCTTCGGGTCTTCCTCTCCTTCGGTAGCGATTTCACGACATGTCACGAAATCGCAACATTTTCTCGTCTGGCTTTTCCCTTGTTCTTTCGGTCGCGATTTCGTGACATGTTG
This sequence comes from Wollemia nobilis, assembly GCA_028583015.1. Taxonomy (NCBI): domain Eukaryota; kingdom Viridiplantae; phylum Streptophyta; class Pinopsida; order Araucariales; family Araucariaceae; genus Wollemia; species Wollemia nobilis. The sequence goes on along the minus strand of JAQPPZ010016370.1, from coordinate 6,369,639 downwards.
CGAAATCGTGACATTTTCTCGTCTAGCCTTTCCCTTGTTCTTTCGGTCGCGATTTCGTGACATGTCATGAAATCGCAACATTACTTTCGAGCACCTCCCCTTCCCTTGCTTCGGTCGCGATTTTGCGACATGTCACGAAATCGCAACATTTTAGCGTCGAGCCTTCTCTCTCCTCCCTGAGTCGCGAAAACGTGACATGTCGCGATATCGCGACACTTTTGCTATGTCGCGATATCGTGACACTTTTGTTATGTTGCGATATCGCGACATCAAAGCTAACACTCAAAAAAAATTTGTGGATGCAAGATTGCTCTGCTGCCACCGGATGCTCCTACATCAGACACCCGGGGTGGATTGAGAAGTGACCTTCACTTCTATGTTGTTTTGTCACCTTCTCACAACTTGCAAAACCTTCAACCTCTCCTACCTCCACTCTAATTGTTGTCAGCAACCTCTTTTCATCCATCCCCTTCAGCAAACAGATTCTAGCGCTGCTACATACCCTTTCGCCCGCCTCCTTCATGGGCTTCAACTTATGGCGCACTCCATTCTTCGTTACTGAGTAAGTGTTGGCGCGACCATCATGCACTGCACACCGATCAAATTGCCATGGCCTTCCCAATAAAAAATGGCAAGCATCCATAGGCAGGATGTCACACAGGACCTCATCACAGTAATTCCCAATATTAAATTTGACCAAGGACTGTTCACTGACCAATGTCCTATGGTCCTTCTGCAACCATGCAATCCGGTACGGATGCGGGTGTCTCCTCCTCTCTAACTGTAACTTAGTAACCATTTCTTTAGAGACCAAGTTATCAATACTACCATTATCTATAATCACATTACTGACCTTACCCAAACTTTTGCACCTTGTGCGAAACAGACTCCTCCTCTGGTCTGACCTTTTCTCTTCATTCAACAAGGTTCTCCTTGCGAACATAACTTCTCCTCTCTCTGCCTCCTCAGAATGTTCTGATTCGGCTCTTTCGTCTGCTACAACAGCTCTAGCAGGACCCTTAGGTCTCTTATTTGTCCTTTCTTGGTGTTATCGACACTCAAATGCTCGATGTCCTTTTTCGCCATAGTGGAAACAGGTTCCATGAAATCCTCCTCTTCCAAATGCATGTCCAGATCTACCTCTCCCTCTTGGGTAACCATTGTTCTGATTACGGGGTTGGTAACCATCATCCTCCTTCTGATCCTGACTACAACTAGCTTCTTCTTTCTTCTCATCTCGTCCTCCATCTAATCTTCCACCACGTCCTCTTTCTCCATGACCTCTTCCTCTTTGCTTACCCTCAAACCTTATGTTCAGTTTCTCTTCAACCTTCAGAGCAAACTGGTAAGCCTCCTCTATGGTGGTCATCCTGACCAGGCTTAACTCTTCTTGAATACTTGCCCGTAACCCATTAATATAATGGGCTACCTTATCCTTGTCGGCCTCTGAATGGCCTGTTCTGATTACAATCTTGTAAAACTCCTCTGTGTATTCTTTAACAGACTTGTTGGCTTGCTTCAAACCTTGCATTTTCTTTAGCAGATCCATCTCATAGTCAGCTAGGATGAACTGCCTCTTTAACTTTTCCAACATTCTATCCCACCTGGTTATTCTCTCCTTTCCTCTTCTGTTTCTTTCCAGTTGTACTCCCTTCCACCATATGCTGGCATGACCCTTCAGCTTGGTCTTAGCAAACTTGACCCTATTAGGATCTTCAATCTCTTCATACTCAAAGTATTCTTCCAAATCATTGATCCAGTCAATTAATTCCTCGGGATCAAGATTTCCAGAATACGTAGAAACCTCCATCTTCGATCTCTTCCCAATCTAAGAGATGGCTCTGTATAACCTGGCTTGTGCAGGATCTACAACCTCTTCTTCTTCTTCAAATTGGTCCTCTTCTTCATCAACTTCATCCTCACTTCCTTCTTCCCCTCGAGGTTTAAGTCCTCTATTCAGCTCCTCTTGCAGGGCTTGAACTTGCCTCTGTAAAAGCTCTGAAATCTTCTGCTGGCACCATGTTTCTTCCACCACCACGGTTTCTTCGTGGAGGCATTTTGCTTCACTCTCTTCTCACAACCCTTCCATAGATCCTGGTGCAAGCTGCCTCACTTTCGGTGATTTGCTCACACACTCAGGAACTCCCGCTCTGATACCACTTGGTGGAGACACAGATACACAGGGAAAGAATAACATAGAAACACAGTAACACAGAGGATCACTCAAGCTTTTCTTTCATTAAACTTTCAAAAGAAATTTTCCAATACTGGCCAATAGGCATAGTTTCTCCCTCTTTCCCTTTCTTGATGCACTCCTTATTTTTATAACCATGTCTGGGCCTCTTTCGAGGTCTCGACCCTCTAGGCCATTAATGACCCACCTACCAGAATGCATCTTGCCTCACTGCACCTTTACATCTTTCCCTATCTGGCATCTGCCACTAGGTTAGCCATGAAAACATGCATTGATGAGCCATATGACCTCTGGGCGTAGTCTTCGAATTGTCGCCATGCTCAGCAAGCTTACCGGGCAAGAAATCATGCATTAATGAGGCCCTGACCGCCTCGAAAAACATCGTCTGGGAATGTGAGCTTTTTCGAATAGAGAACCATTGGTATGTCGCGATATCGTGACATTTTCCTTCCTTGCAACATTTCTTTTCTTCGGGTCACGATATCATGACATTTTTCCTTTCTCGCTGCCTCCCCCTCCTTCAGGTCGCGATGTCACAACATGTCGTGATATTGTGACATTTTTCTTTCTTGCTGTCTTCCTCTCCTTCGGGTCGCGATATCGCGACATGTCGTGATATCACGACATTTTTCTTTCTTGCTGTCTTCCTCTCCTTCGGGTCACGATATCACGACATGTCGCAATATCACGACATTTTCTCGTCTGGCCTCTCCTGTCTTCCTTCGATCGCGATTTCATGACATGTCGTGAAATAGCGACATTTTCTCATCTGGCTTTTCCATTGTTCTTTTGGTCGCGATTTCATGACATGTCACGAAATCGCGACATCTTCTCCGCTAGCCCCTCCTGTCTTCCTTCGGTTGCGATTTCGCGACATGTCGTGAAATTGTGACATTTTCTCGTCTGGCCTTTCCCTTGTTCTTTCGATCGCGATTTCGTGACATGTCGCGAAATCGCGACATTACTTTCGGGCACCTCCCCTTCCCTTACTTCGGTCGCAATTTCGTGACATGTCACGAAATCGTGACATTTTAGCGCCGAGCCTTCTCTCTCCTCCCTGAGTCGCGAAAACGTGACATGTCGCGATATCGCGACACTTTTGCTATGTCGCGATATCGCGACATCAAAGCTAACACTCGAAAATTTTTTGTGGATGCAAGATTGCTTTGCTGCCACCGGATGCTCCTGCATCAATTACCCAATTTTCTCAAGCATGGGAAATAATAACTTATACAGGAGTACAAACCTCGTGAAGGAATACATTAGAAACCTCAACCTTATGTATTTCATGCTAGACAATGGCCTAATGACATAGCCTAACAAGAGGTAAGGATCTACTTGCATTTTGGAAAGATTAGATAGGTTCCTACTATCAAATATTTTTCTAATTCATGGACACATTCCTAGGGTGAAGATCCTAAACAATGCAGGCTCATATCATTGGTTGATCATGATATAACTATGGAAATCCAAGGCTAGACACTCATCATTTTGATTCTAACTGATGTGGTTCAAAGACAACTCTTTCAGGCTTAGAGTGCAGTAATGGTGGAAGGAAAACCTCATCATAGAACCAATATGCACTATTTTATGAGGAGGCTTCAATACATCAACTCCAAGATAAGGATCTAGAATTGGGAAGAGCTTGGAGATGTCAAGAAGAAAAAGTTGGAAGTGATATCCCAACTTGAAGATTTGAATGAACAGATCTATATGGATGACCTCATAAAGGGTCAGAGTATGTCAAAGATATGAATTACATCCCAACTAGAGGAATGGGAAAAAATGAAGAGTTATTATAGAACTAGAAATCCAAAATCCAATGGCTCTAGGAGGGGGATTGAAATACATGATTCTTATACAAATATCTTCTAGCCCATAGATCGCACAACTTCATACCCTCCTTAAGAACATAAGTAGGTGATACTGGCTATATATGGGAAGGTATAAGGTCTATTGTAGTAAACTATTTTTGCAAGTATAGTCACAGTAGAACCTCCAGATATTTAAGCCCAATAGGAAGTGTTACAAGAGATACTTGCACTAATAACAGAGAAGAACAATTTAGTTTTGACTACACCAGTAACTACCAAAGTGTTATAGCAAGTGGTTTTTAAAATGTAGAAAAGAAAGACTCTTGGGCTAGATGGATTCCCCATCAAATTCTACCAAGAATTCTAGGATGTCCTGCATAAAGACCTACTAGATGTGGCTGAGGAAGTTAGGAAATCTAAATATGTTCTCAAGGAAATCAATAGCTTTATATAATGCCTTGCTAAAAATAATCACAAAGGTAATGATGAAGAGGCTCAAACCACTTCTACATAAAATTATCTTACTAGAACAAGGTGGTTTTGTAGAAGGCAAAAAAATAGTGGAAGAGATAGTTTTGGTTCAAAAGGTTGTTCACTCCATGGAAGCACAAAAATCCCCATTCATGTTCATACAATTAGACTTGTCCAAAGCATATGATAGGGTGGACTAGCATTTCCTCCTCAAAGTAATGGGTCAATTTGGCTTCTTGTAGGAATGGACATATTGAATCAAGGGATGTATTTCATTGATGTCCTATTTAGTTATGATAAATGTTTGTCCTTCACAATTGTTCACTATGTCCAAAGGTATTAGGTAGGGAGATCCTCTCTCCCCATATTTATTCATCATTTTAGTTGAATGAGCCAAACCAATCACTCATCTATGGTTTGTTGATGATTTTATTTTGTTAGGGAAAGAAACAGTGAAGGAAGCCTAAATAATTAAACATATTATAAGTTGTTTCTCAAGAGCCATGGGGTAAAAAATCAATGAGAAAAGTCCAAAATCATTTTCTTCCACTACTAACCTAGATAGAATATCTTGGTTCTTGATAAACTATGATACCAGAGGACCTCCCTCCCCATAACCTACTTAGGCATTTCTCTTAAAATAGGGAGATAAAAGGAGGATTGGACATGGCTAGTAGACAGAGTAAAAAGAAAATTTGAAAAATGGACTAATCAATGGTTTTTAACAAGGGGAAGAATAAGCCTAGTTAAATCAATCCTTCAATATACACCTATTTATGTTTCCATAGTTTTGGACATTCCCACGGTAGTGTTAAGAGAGCTAGATCAAATAAATCATTGGTTCCTTTGGAGGGGCATTAAGGAAAAAAGAAAATGGGCACCAATGCAGTCAAAAACTTTATGCCTTCACAAACATGAAGGGGGACTAGGATTTAGATTGTCAACCAAGAACAACAAGGCACTAACAACTAAGTCGTATTAGAGGATATTAAACAACCCGAATGCACTATGGGCCCAAAATTTGAGAGTTAAATATGTTAAAAATAAAATTTATACAATCATTATTCTCCACCAAATTCCTAGCAGAGGATCCCCATTTTAGTAGTTTTGAGGGAAAGAGAGAAGTTGATAAAGAAGAAGCTCTTTTGTATAATTCACAATGGTCAACATGTAAACTTTGTATAGAATCTTGGGATAGGCACTAAACTTGGGTGGTTCAATTTCTAGAGCGGAGGCCTTTCATGGAGTGGCTACATAGAGTAAATTGGATAAAGATAGGTACCAAACCAAAAAATCATAAGTTAGTAGATACTAGGTCCCCACAGCCAAATGGCTAATTCAAATCCCAAGAAAAAAGAATATGAATATCTAATTAACTCCTCAAGTGAGATCACTTTCATGGTCTTAAGAGGAGGATTCCCTTGGATGAGGCAACATGAGTTAGGGGGAGTATATAGTAGCACATGGATATGTAATTTTGTGCTAAAGTACTAATCTGCTTCAAGACTTATTCAAACAAACATGGACACAAAAGTTATGGCCTAAGGCGAGATTCTTCATTTGGCTTCTTCTGCATAAAAGGGTACTAACCCAGGAAAAACCTATGAAAAGAGGCTACCATGGTCCTTTTAGGTGTGAGATATGTGGGGAGAACATTGAAATGCTTTGTCACTTATTTATTGAGTGTCTTGCATCCTCAAAGCTATGGAATATGATGACTACCTTAATTTGTATTAATTGATATAGCTTTACCACCCTAGAGCATATGTGAAAATAATGGACTATATAGGATGGAGTAGATCGGTATGTTAGGTAGATAGTATGGGTAGGAACTACTCTCCTACTTTGGAACATATGGAAGAAAAGGAATAACTGCATATTCAAACAAGATTCTATGGACATACACTATATTTGGTAAAATACCACAACCAACATAGCATAGATAGTCCAACATATGTTGAAGTATCCTCAAAAAATCTGTCAACAATTGGAACACATCATGACCAGACTAAAAATTATTTCTAAGGTTGAGAATCAATAAATGGTGATTATAAGGCACTTGAAAGCAGTTAGAAATGAAAAGTAGAAGTCTCCCCTAAATGATTGGGAAAAATTTAACATGGATGAAGCATCATGGAGGAATCCAAGAAGAGCTAGTGTAGGACGAATAAGAAGATGGTCGAATGGGACCCCGGAATTCACCTTTGCAAAGAATCTTGGCATCATTTCCAACAACCTAGCTGAGGGTTGTGGCAACCTTAGAGGTCTCTATGAGGCAGTAAAGGTAGGCTAGAAGAAGTTTCAAATAGAATATGACTCACAAGTCATGATCAACCATCTGAAGAACCCAAGGGAGAATAGGAATTTAAATTGAAGACTACGAATAATTGTAAAGAAGATTCATATGGTACGAGTAAGCTTCTTGTCTATGGAATACAATCACATCCCTAGATAACAAAACAAAGTTGTAGATGTGATGACCAATTGGGCTCTAAACAAAGGCAACCTCACTTGTTATGGCTATCCCCCTATATGGTGGGTAACATAGATAAGGGAAGATCTTTTTATCCTTTATATTGATGGTAGTGGATTTAGATGTATTTAGTTTTGTAATTCATTGTATTAGGATGTTCCTATTACACATGGGTTACCACAACAGATCAGTTGATAGAGAATATAGCACTAGATAAAAAAAACGTGTTTATATGGAAAGATAGGCAATGTACCTCTTCTATTTGAATATCGTAATATAAATTATTTTTTACCAAAAAAAATTATAATGGTTTTAAGTATTATGGTTGTTGTTTAGTTGCTAAGGAACTATGGTTCAATATTCAAGGGTATTATCACAATTAAAATATTAAATGAGTTACTATTGGAGTATACTATATTATTTGGTACATGCTAATGTACCCCCATGGTAGCTTCATGGTACATATGTAAATATTAGATTAGGGTTGAGTCATAGTTTAGAGTGTGAGTAATATTTCTCTTTCATGTAAAGTTGTAATGTGCAAGAAATGCACAAGTGTCATGTGAGTTAGTGTGCAAGTGTAAGTTGAGTCTATGTGCACAAGTGTCTTATATGTAAGAGTGCAAATATGTAATGTAAATATGTGCACAAGTATCTTAGATTAGAGTGTGCAAGTTATGGAAGTGTAAGAGTCATGTATAGGTGTGCATACAATATAGAGTCAAGTGTTCATCAAGTATGCAAGTGTCAAATAGATAAGCCAAGAGTCATGAGACTTGGCATATGGAGAGGAATAGTCAAGTATACAAAGAGTCATATTACTATGGCTATATTATGGAGGTAATACTCCATAAGCAAACATCACATCACATCACATCAGATTATCAGTATCATCATATCATATTTGTAAGAGAAAGTAGAGTAATAAATATTACATACATTTTGAGTGATTAATATTGTAAGTTGTTCTACATGCTTAGTACATGTATGATTCGGGTTATTTACATTCACATCGTTGCTTATAATTGAATGTTATTTGATATATTATTTGCCTTGATCGACATATTAATTTGCTCATATTATTCTACTCATATTATTATCTTGACCTTATTATATTGTGGTTACATTATATTTGATCCTATGATATTTAACTTGTGATATTTATGGTAGTATTAAGGCTTAAAAAGCCATTAGTTACATACTCTTTCTCTTTCCTCTTAATATATATAGATATATTATATAAAGTTAAATGAAGTTGCTTATCATCTTTTTCAATTATCTTTAAAAAACTCAAAATTTTAAATATATAAATTTATAATAAGATAAACTAAGTATATTTTTAAATTAAAAATATACTTATAATTCAACCAAGTTTATTTTATTTATTCATAACCATTATATACAAATTTAACTTTGTGTACCATCATCATATAGCAAAGGCCAATATAATTCACTTGAATCATCTATTAGAAGAAAAATGACACAAGGGATAAAGAAGTACAGTAGGCAAGTTCAAATATAGGAGTCAAAGGTGTGAAGGAAGATGGGAAGATAAATTTTAAAGCAAACGAAGATGCAAAGGCAAATTTTAAAGCGAATGAGATGGAGATCAAGGTTAATATAGGTAAATCATCTTCATTTTCCTCAAGTAGCATAAAATATTCTCCTTGTAATAAAAATGAAAGTAATACATAAGACATTTGTTCCACTCTACAATTTCAAGAGCAACACAATAAAGTAAAGCATATGGAAGATATTTAAGGAAATATAGGGTTTTCAGGGTAGCATAAGAAAGCAATGACCATGGAAAATCATCAATGCACTTGTTTTTTAGGCAACATAAAGAAGAAAGTATTTATGAGGCTATTCCTTGTATTTTAGATTCTTTAGGGCAACATAAATCTTTAGAATATAAGTCTTATTGTGAACAATATGAAAAATAAAAGATATTGAGGAAGATGAGAGTGTTGGTGGGAACAGGAAAAGGATAGGAATGTCATAAAAGCATGAAAAAAGTGAATAAGAAACACAAAGAGATATTGATTTGGGAAGCCAAATAAAAATACCACAGGATTTAACAAGAAAGAAGTGGGGCTAAGCCCATTAATAAAAATAAAAATTAATGATGATAAAAATGATATCATGGAATATTAGGGGTATGAATAAGACCCCTACAAAAGTGTTATTAAGGAATTAATAGGTTTTTATAGTCACGAGTTTATTTTAATACAAGAAATAAAATTAATAAGTGAGAAATGTAAGTATACTTTTAAAAATATTTGGATGATGGTGACTATCTAGCAATTTTTTCTACAAGAGCTTCTATATGTGACAAATACAAATGGGATGGACAATTGTTAGAAGCAAAAAGTAATTGGGTTTTTGGACCATTTTGTGGGAAAGAGGAAAACATCAAAGTTGGGGTTATAAATATTTACACTTCAACTATAATTACTCATCACAAAACATATTGGAAGGACCTCAACATATTTTTGTCAAATACAATGATGATTCATAATTATGATCTATAGATTCTTGAAGGTGATTTCAACACTATTATATCTCCTTTGGAAAAGAAGGGTGATACTCCAATATTGTCTAAATCATTGCAAGATTTTGCTTCATCTGTCAATTCAAATGGATTTTGGGATTTAGTCTTTCAAGTTTTCAATATACATTGGATAATAGGCGCATTGGGAAAAATCATATAGCAGAAAGTTTGGATATATATTTTTGTTATTCAACATATGGTTACAAACAATGTATACAATCTCTTCAATTATTTTATTATAGGCAATATCAAATCACAAACCCATTCTTTTGACTTGTTATTTATCCAATAAAGGTCATCCAAAGCCATTTTGCTTCCAATTTATGTGGCTCCAAGACCTCAATTTTATATATGGTTATGTTATAATGGGATGAAGCAAATTTTGAAGGATCATATATGTATAGGTTTGTTCAAAAGATAAAATATTTAAAGGAGCAAATGAATATTTGGAATGCTAAATATTTTGGTAACATTTATAAAAAAAAAGAAAAAATAAATTGACTCCAAACTCAAGAATTTATAGGAGAGTATAAATTAGTGGAATGGATTAGGATTCTCGTGTGAAAACAAATAAAAATTTCTAATTATCATAATGCATTGAAAAATGAGTCATATTGGTTCAAAAATCTTGGGAGAAATGGCTCAAGGAAGGAGATAGAAATGCAAAAAAAATTATGCTACAACAAAAACTAAATTTTATTTTTGAGTAATGTGGAAAATAATTTGTGAAAGTTGATGGACACAACTAAAATGGTCCTCAACCATGGTGGGCCAGTGGTTAATGCTGGCAACATAGGTAGGAATACATGCAATAATAGCTCCATTCAAGAAATCTAGGAAATTTGTCTTGAAAGTGGTATACAAAGTAATTTTGTTGTAGTTTTACCTTTGCTTAAATTTGATAATGCATGCAAATGGTTAAGTATTTCACTTTGGTAGGTTATTTGTGGGACATATTCTCAATGTAGCCATCATATAGTCTTGTAAGAACTCTGCTTGGACTCCCCATGGAGTCAAATTGGAGATGATCCAAAACTTTACCAAGGATTTTTTTTGTTTTGCTTTGTAGATTCTAAGCATGAAAAAGTGGTTTATAAATATGGGCCATAGTTTCTTAGAAGCTCCTTGCTTATATAAAATGGACGAATGAGAGTAAGGATGCTTTTGAGAGCATTAAAGATATTATTTCTAGGGCACCTATTTTGGTAAGTCTAGACTATTCAAAGCCTTTTTATATTTATGTGTTTGCTTCAGAACACTCATTCGCGAGTGTCCTAACTCAAAAGGTGAAGGTAATATTGAGAATCCTATCTCTTTTCTAAGTTCTCCTTTGAAGGATGCGAAGTTGAGGTATATTGTTTTAGATAAGCAAATGTATGCACTTTTTAAAACTATAAAAAAATTCAAACATTACATTGTACATAGTAGGGTTTTCATTATTGTGCCTGACCCTGCCATCAAAACTATGTTTATGTAGAACGAACTAGGTGAGAGAAGAGGAAAATGGATTTATACACTCCAAGAATTTGATCTTGAAATCCAACCTATGAAGCTAGTTTGTGGACAAGGATTGGTAAAATCAATTGCTGAAATTGATCCTCTAATCCCATGCCAACATTATACTATAGAAGATATTACTAAAGATGATTGGTATGTAGATATTGTATATTTTTTGTTGAACGGTAAGTATCCGTTACATCTCATTGCTACCCAAAGAAGAGTTTTACGTCTGAAATGTATAAACTTTTTGATTAAATCTGGTGATTTGTACAAGAGAAACCACGAAGGGATTTACCTTCGTTATGTGAACCAAGAAGAAGCAACCCAAGTGCTCAATGACTTCCATGGTAAGTATGGAACCAAACATGGGTCAACCAACACAACATCACATTAGATTCTCAAAGCTGGATACTATTGGCCTCATAATTTCAAGGATGCACATGCTCATGTGCAATCTTGCCATACATGTTAGGTGGGGGCCAATAGAGAGAGAAACACAACCATGCCATTACAACCTGTAGTGGAGATGAGGCCTTTTACACAATGGGGGTTGGATTTTGTTGGGGTTATCAATCTCAAATATTTTGATTTTCATAAATTCATCCTCACAGCTATGGATTACTACACTAGGTGGACGAAAGCAATCCCTACAAAACACGCTACTACTGATGTTGTGATTAATTTTTTAGAGGGTTGCATTGTAACTTGTTTTGGAATGCCTGATGCAATAGTAAGTGATAATGGTTCTACATTTTATTCTATTCAATTTGTAGATTGGGCATATGATAACAAGGTGAGCTTAAAATCTTCTTCCAATTATATTCCACAAGGTAATGGTTTGGCAAAATATTCTAACAAAAACTTGTTATCTATCATAAAAAAATTGTTTGAAAATAATCCTAGAGATTGGCATGGTAAGTTAAAGTTTACTCTTTGGCTGATAGAACTAGAAGAAAAGAATCAATTGGGACATCTCCATATCATCTAGTCTATGGGCAGGACCCCATTTTTCCCACTAATCTAAAATTGCAAACTCTTCATTTTATGAAAGAATATCTTGGAATGGATAATCATATTGAAGCTCGATTAACCCACTTGATGCATCTTGATGAGAAAAGAGAGGAAGCCATGCTTCACTTTAGTAAACATCAAGATGTAGTAAAGAGGTGGTTTTATAGGAGAGCTACAACTAAAACATTTAGGATTTCATACCTAGTATTATTGTGGGACAAGAAACACAAAAAAAAGGGGATCATGATAAATTCGATCGCTAGTGGTTAGGAACTTATCAGATTTCTAAAATCCTAGGTAAAAACACTTTCAGATTAAAAACCTTGGATGGAGAGGAGTGGTCTTTGCCTATTAATGGGTTGCATTTTAAGCATTATTTCAACCCATGAAGTGTATGAGATTGTATATTATTGTATTTAGTTTTGGTTTTTATGTTTTTGTTTTTAGCTTTGTTGTTTTTAGCTTTGTTGTTTTTGTGCTTTGTTCTTACTTGTTGGTTTTGTGTTGCTTTCTTGTTAGTTTGCATTAGGTTAGGATTTGATTTGAGTTGGCGAGTTTTGTGTTTTGGGTTGGTCCCTCTGTTTGAGGTGATGTTTCGTGGTCGCTACTAATGGCCTCTTGACTATTTTTGTGTTCCTTTGTTAAGTAGTATGGAATACCTAATCTAAAAACGGGTGAAATTGAGAAAAGGGAGGTGGAATTATTTTATGTTCATGCGTATATTTTGGGACCAAAATGGTGGAGAGTGGAACAATGAAACATTTCACTAAAGCTCCACATGTGACCCACATATTAAAGGGTATTTCTGGAAGTCTTAAAGGATGAAGTTATCTTGATTTGCAAATTAAGGCGAAAATCCAATATGCTCCATATCTAACTCCAAATACCCATGTGAGGCATAAATTTTTGCAAAGCTATAAAAAAAAGCAAGCAAAGGAAAACATGCTAAAATTAGTCACTAAGTCTAGATAAACTCTATCGGGGCTATAGACACCTATCTGGCAGTAGGGTCTGTCTAGACACAACTTGATCAAAAGAAAAGCTTTGCAAGCTATCAGTCACATACAAAGGGTAATCTAGATAAACTCTACTAGGGCTATAGACACCTGACTAGCTTTAGGGCTCTGTCTATAATTTTTTTTTATAAGCAATATTTTATAGCCCAATGCAAGTCAGGTGATGGAGTCCGGATCGTTTTCAAGGATACAAAATGAATCACTTTGTCACACACTGAGCAAAGGCAAATGGATTAGTTGTTTATTCGAAGTTGTTTACCCCTACCTTCTCTAGACATCACTAAATAATTTGTATTTCGTTGATATTTCGTGTTCTCGTTTCAGATTGGGTTCTTCACCTGAAATGCTCAGGAGCATTTTCCAGCAGAGTCACCATTTGTTGTGATCATTGCACAACTAACCCCAAAATTGGAGAACCACCTTTTAAATGTTGTTTTTGGGAAATTTTTGTCTTATTTGAGCGATAATTCTAACTTTGTCTTTGTCATTGAGGTTGCAATATAGGTCCGAGGCTCATTGTTGGTTTTCAGTTTTATGTGGTTTTCTTTAGTGAGTCGAGTAAGTTTTGATGTTTTGGATGATTATAGTGGTTTTGAATCAAATTGTTCAATCATTTGAAACCTAATTAATTGATTCCCATATTAAATAAGAGGAAGCAAGTACAAATAAAAAATAAATAAAAAAGAATAAAAAAGGAAAATAAAAAATAAAAAAATAGCTATATATATATATATTTTATTATATATATAACTATTTAAATAAAATATAATAAAAATATATATTTAAAATAAAAACATAATAAAAATAAAAATAAAAATTATATATATATATAATGGGCATACAATATAAATAAATCAAAGCATATGAAAGATGTTCATATTAGTAGGTTGTTTGAGAGCGTTTCATGTTGATTTGATTTCTAGCTTTATCAAAAGTATTCTATCCAAAGAATTTAATGCACGTTTCATGTGTGCAGGTAATAAAAGGAGGTTGATGCTATTGTCAGAGTGAATTCCAAAGCACAGACGCGGACCCCACCCAAACACTATGGAGATGAAGACACGGGACTGCAAGACACTGACTTCTCGGGCGTAGAGGTGGATGGTGCCATAGCGTGCTATGTTGACACGATGGTAGTCAATGGTACCGGTGATGTGGTGAGGGTACAAAGAGCGTAGGCGGATAGTTGGGTAGGGTATCTACAGATGACACGACAACTCAGTCCATGCAAGACTACGCTGGCGACAAGGGTACAAAGATAGACTATCTAATACATCATGGCTTATGATGTGGCGGATGAGTCTAACGAATGTATGATGGAGCTGACATGGGTGGTTGTTAGTTAGACAAGGATGACTAGGTGTATGGGGAATCATAACAAGATGTTTATAACAACGAAAGAGGATGGTCTAAGTAATACATGTGGTCAACGGTGCAAAGCAGAATATATATGCTTAGAATTATTGTCAGTTATAGACCAAGCCATAGAGGATTGTTCTACATATGGACAAAGGATGTATTCCTTATAAGACTTTGGATGGGGGTATTCATGACATGCGGTCATAAAAAAAAATGAACATGTTATAACGTCCAAAAGTGTTACAAAATATTATGGAGCCAAGTCAAACAAAAAAGGAACGGATGCCTGAGCAGAAACGTGGGAAAATCAAATGGAGAGAAACGAAAAGCGAAAGGCCAGCAAGTGGAGACGAAAAGATAGATTGAAAATTTTAAATATCCATCGAATCCAAGGAAATGAGGCTGGATTTTTTTGTAAGTAAAGACATCATTTTTGAGATTTTAATGCATACAAATCTGAAATTTTGCACCTTGTGAGCAATATTGGAGGAGATTTACATCTAAGGGTTTTATGTTTAATGTTTAATCTTTTATTTCTGCATTTTGTGGATTTATATCTAGTGTTAAATGCTCTAGGAGGTTGCACTATGTGAAGGTTCATTGGAATGTAGGGTTTGTTTTCCTTAGAGTCTAGCACTTGATTTAACCAAATTATGCTTATGTAGGTTTGTTTAGATCAGGTTACCCTTAAGATTTTCTCACAATATTTGGTTTTGCAGGGTAGGGGAGCATGAAGTTGTATTATGTTTACACTTATATTCCAGTTTTACATTAGCTTAGTTATAATTATTTATTTATGCATTTCCATTTCCATTCTGGTACTTGTTCTATAATTTTTGCATTGTCAATTCCATTCTGTTTGCATTCTGGTCCTTGTTTCAAAATTTATGTTTTGTCAATTCCATTCTGTTTGCATTCTGATCCTTGTTCCAAAATTTATGCAGTTCCATTTCCATTCTATTTGCATTCTGGTCCTTGTTCCATAATTTTTGCATTTTATTTCCATTCTATTTGCATTCTGGTCCTTGTTCCAAATTTTTTGCATTTTTTTTTCAAGTTGTTTGTAATCTAGTCTTTCTCCATAATTTCTACATTTCAACATTGTACAAAGTTGTTCAACATTTTTGCTTCATCACCTAAGGATTAAGATAAAATTTGTACACAAAACTAACCTTCAAACTCACATTAAGTGCAGATAAAACAAATGAACTCTAACTTTCTAACTTTCTAACTTGCTAATATGCTGACTTCTAACTTTGCAATCAGTAGAGCATTAAATTTGAATATGAAATTGAACCTACTAACTACAAATTAATCTCACATTAAAAGCACAAATTTTAAAATGAAGTGGACAATTCCATGCACTTTATCATGTTACATTCTAATCTAAAGATAAAATGAACCCAATTACGGGGATTCAGGGTAAGATAGATTAATGCAAAGATAATCAAAGAAGCAATACTTCATTTTATCAATTTGCACAAAGGCACATTCATTGCAACTTAAGGAAATCAATCATAAAGTACAAATGAATTAAACCAGTAGGCCCTTTGTTAGCAATTACTTGCAAATAATTGGGTTGTTTCTAGCATTTGTCATTCTTGAATTATTTTACTTTCAACTACACGTGTGCAAATGCTCATATAGAGGAACCTTCGAGAAGTTTTATTTCTAATTTCTTTGCAAGAGAGGGTTTTCAGATTAATACCCTGACTATGAGGGGGATTTTGCAATTGGGCAAAATATCCACTCCACAGGTAGATAGTATCGGTAGGAACTACTCTCCTAATTTGGAACATATGGAAGGAAAGGAACAACTACATATTAAAATAAGAATATATGGAAATACACTATATTTTGTAAAAATCCATAAACAACATAGGAGAGATATTCCAACATATGTTGAAGTATCTCCAAAAAATTTATCAATAATTGGTACACATCATGACCAGACTAAAATTGTTTCTAAGGTTGATAATCAACAAATGGTGACCACAAGGCACTTGAAAGCAGTTATAAAGGAAAAGTGGAAGCCTACCCTAAAGGATTAGGGAAAATTTAACATGGATGAAGCGTCATGGAGGAATTCAGGAAGAGCTAGTGTAGAAGGGATAGGAAGATGGTCGAGTGGGACCCCGATATTCACCTTTGTAAAGAATCTTGGCATCATTTCCAGCAACCTAGCTAAGGGTTGTGGCAACCTTAGAGGGTTCCAAGAGGCAGTAAAGGTAGGCTAGAAGAAGGTTCAAAGAGAATCTGACTCACAAGTCATGATCAACCATCTAAAAAATCCAAGGGAGAATAGGAGTCTTGATTGGAGACTATGAAGAATTGTAAATAAGACTCAAATGGTATAGGTAAGCTTCTCGTTTGTGGAATATAATCACATCCCTAGAGAAAAAAATAAAGTTGTAGATGTGATGTTCAATTGGGCTCTAAACGAAGGCAACCTCCCTTGTTATGGCTATCCCCTAGATGGTGGGTAACATAGATAAGGGAAAATATTTTTATCCTTTCTCTTGATGGTAGTGGATTTAGATGTATTTAGTTTTGTAATTCATTATATTAGGTTGTTCCTATTACACATGAGTTACCACAATAAATAAGTTGATAGAGAATGTAGCACTACATCATCTATTAAATATTAGATAAAAAAAATTGTTTATTTGGAAAGATAGGCGATGTACCTCTTCTATTTGAATATCGTAATATAAATTGTTTTTACTAAAAATAATTATAATGGTTTTAAGTATTATGTTCGTTGTTTAGTTGCTAAGGAACTATGGTTCAATATTCAAGGGTATTATCATAATTAAAATATTAAATGAGTTACTATTGGAGTGTACTATATTATTTGGTACATGCTAATATACCCCCATGGTACCTTCATAGTACATATATAAATATTAGATTAGGGTTGAGTCATAGTTTAGAGTGTGAGTAATATTTCCCTTTCATGTAAAGTTGTAATGTGCAGGAAATGCACAAGTGCCATGTGAGTTAGTGTGCAAGTGTAAGTTGAGTCCATGTGCACAAGTGTCTTATATGTAAGAGTGCAAATATGTAATGTAAAGATGTGTGCAAGTATCTTAGATTAGAGTGTGCAAGTTATGGAAGTGTAAGAGTCATGTATAGGTGTGCATACAATATAGATTCAAGTGTTCATCAAGTATGCAAGTGTCAAATAGATAAGCCAAGAGTCATGAGACTTGGCATATGGAGAGGAATAGTCAAGTATACAAAGAGTCATATTACTATGGCTATATTATGGAGGTAATACTCCATAAGAAAACATCACATCACATCACATCATATTATCAATATCATCATATCATATTTGTAAGAGAAAGTGGAGTAATAAAGATTGCATATGTTTTGAGCAATTAATATTGTAAGTTGTTCTATATACTAAGTACATGTATGGTTCAGGCTATTTACATTCATATTGTTGCTTATTATTAAATGTTATTTGATATATTATTTACCTTGATCTACATATTAATTTGCTCATATTATTCTACTCATATTATTATCTTGACCTTATTATATTGTGGTTACATTATATTTGATCCTATGATATTTAACTTGTGATATTTGTGGTAGTATTAAGGATTAAAAAGCCATCAGTTACATACTCTTTCTCTTTCCTCTTATATATATAGATATATTATAAAAAGTTAAATGAATTTGCTTTATTTTTCAATTATCTTTAAAAAAAATCAAAATTTTAAATATATAAATTTAAAATAAGATAAACTAAGTATATTTTTAAATTAGAAATATACTTATAAATCAACCAAGTTTATTTTATTTATTTATAACCATTATATATAAAATTAACTTTGTGTACCATCGTCATATAGCAAAGGCCAATATAATTCACTTGAATCATCCATTAGAAGAAAAATGACACAAGGGATGAAGAAGGACAATAGACAAGTTCAAATATAGGAGTCAAAGGTATGAAGGAAGATGGGAAGATAAATTTTAAAGCAAATGAAGATGCAAAGGCAAATTTTAAAGCGAATGAGATGGAAATTTAAGATTAATCTAGTTAAATCATCTTCATTTTCCTCAAGTAGCATAAAATATTCTCCTTGTAATAAAAATGAAAGTAGTACAGAGGAAATCTGTTGCACTCTACAATTTCAAGAGCAACATAATAAAGTAAAGCATATGGAAGATATCCAAGAAAATTTAGGGTTTTCAGGGTAGCATAAGAAAGCAATGACCATGAAAAATCATCAATACACTTTAAGGTTTTTGAAGCAACATAAATAAGAAAGTGTTTATGAGGCTATTCCTTGTATTTTAGATTCTTTAGGGCAACATAGATATTTAGAAGATAAGTCTTATTGTGAACAATATGAAAAATAAAAGAGATTGAGGAAGATGAGAGTGTTGGTGGGAACAGGAAAAGGATAGGAAGGTCATAAAAGCATGAACAAAGAGAATAAGAAACTCAAAGAGATATTGATTTGGGAAGCCAAATAAAAATACCACAAGCTTTAACAAGAAAGAAGTGGGGCTAAGCCCATTAATAAAAATAAAAATTGATGATGATAAAAATGATATCATGGAATATTAGGGGTATGAATAAGACCCCTACAAAAGTGCTATTAAGGAATTAATAGGTTGTTATAGTCACGAGTTTATTTTAATACAAGAAACAAAATTAATAGAGAAATATAAGTATGCTTTTAAAAAAAATTGGATGATGGTGACTATCTAGCAATTTTTTCTACAAGAGCGTCTATATGTGACAAATACAAATGGGATGGGCAATTGTTAGAAGTAAAAAGTAATTTTGTTTTTGGACCATTTTGTGGAAAAGAGGAAAACATCAAAGTTGGGGTTATAAATGTTTACACTTCAACTATAATTACTCATCACAAAACATATTGGAAGGACCTTAGTATATTTTGTCAAATACAATGATGATTCATAATTATGATCTATGGATTCTTGGAGGTGATTTCAACACTATTATATCTCCTTTGGAAAAGAAGGGTGATACTCCAAGATGGTCTAAATCAATGCAAGATTTTGCTTCATCTGTCAATTCAAATGGACTTTGGGATTTAGTCTTTCAAGTTTTCAATATACATTGGATAATAGGCGCATTGGGAAAAAACATATAGCAAAAAGTTTAGATATATTTTTGTTATCCAACGTATGGTTACAAACAATGTATACAATCTCTTCAATTATTTTATTACAGGCAGGACCATATCACAAACCCATTCTTTTGACTTGTTATTTATCCAATAATGGTCATCCAAAGCCATTTTGCTTCCAGTTTATGTGGCTCCAAGACCCCAATTTTTTTAGATGGTTATGTTATAGTGGGATGAAGCAAATTTTGAAGGATCATATATGTATAGATTTGTTCAACCAATTTGAATCCATGGGGAGTCCAAGCAGAGTTCATCCAAGACTGTAGGATGGATTCATTGAGGATATGCCCCACAAATAACCTATCAAAGTGAAAGACTCTAACCATTTGCATGCATTATCAAATTTACGCAAAGGTAAAACTACATCAAAATTACCTTGTGTACCACTTTCAAGATAAATTTCCTAGGTCTCTTGAATGGAGCTATTATTGCATGCATTCCTACCATTGTTGTCAGCATTAACTGCTGGCCCACCAAGGTTGAGGACCATTTTAGTTGTGTCCATCAAATTTCACAAATTATTTTTCACATTACTCAAAAATAAAATTTAGTTTTTGTTGTAGCATAATTTTTGTTTGCATTCCTATCTCCTTCCTTGAGCCATTTCTCCCAAGATTTTGAACCAATATGAGTCATTTTTCAATGCATTATGATAATTAGAAAGTAATTTTTTTCTTTCACACGAGAATCCTAATCCATTCCACTAATTTCTAATGCCTTTGGTTTTTTCTTTTATTTTTGCCTTTGAGAAAGCTCATCCTCATGCCTCTGCAAGAATAATGTATAGATAAGGAGATAGTGGATCACCTTGGTGGAGTCCACAAGATGACTTGAAGTAACCAGTAGGAGAACCATTGATCAAAATAGAACATTTTGTAGTGCTATAACAACATTTTATCCATCAACACAAACTATAATTAAAACCAAATAATTTGAGAATATCATGTAGAAAACTTCAAGAAACCTTATCATATGCTTTGTTCATATATAAGCATACCTAGTTTTTCATTGAATAAAAATAATATATGACCTCCTACGCAATGATTACACCACCAATAATTTATTTACCATGAACAAAACCATATTGTTCCTCTAAGATAACACAATCTAGAATGTCGTTCAACTTATTTGCAATAATTTTTTACCTTATAAATCATATTACAAAAGCTTAATTGATAAAAAATAGTAGAATATTTTGTCTCATATTTTTTGGGAACCAATGTAATAAAAGTGACATTGGTCCAACTTATTGTAGCCTTTCTTTTCTAGGCCTCTTCAACCGCAACTAAAACTTCACTCTTCAATAAATCCCAAATTTTTTGAAAGAAATTTGTAGGCAATCCATTTGGAACAAGTGCCTTGTTAGGATGGAAAGAGAAAACTACTTCATTTAGCTTCTCTATAGATATATTCTTCATCAATATTTCATTTTGTCCATATGTGATAATTGATGGAATATTTTGCAAAAACTTATCTTGTGTCTCCTTATCTTGCCTAGTATTTGAAAAAAATAATTTCAAAATAGTTAATGGCTTCCTTCCTTATATCTTCTTCCTCAATATTTCTTCCATCTAGAGGTGGTGTGATGGAAATATTGTTTATTGAAGAGTGACTTTATATTACTTTAGAAGAAAAATTAGAGTATACAATTCACAACAAAGTGGGTGGTATGATAGCACACTCCAAAATGCCTATGCTATGGGCCCAGCCCAAGAACAAATAGAGTTCAAGAAACTATAAAATAAAATAAGAAAACAATAGCTAAAAGTGATAACCCACTAGAGCTTCATGTAGAAGCAAGTATGGCACATGTATGGTAGGTCATGACCTCAATAATGGGCTCCCACTCAGTCTATCCAACCTTACATCATCCTTATTCCTGCTCTTTTAGAGAGAATAATAGTTGACAAAATTGAATGTGGGTTATTTGGACAACATCACCCTATCAAGTCATTTAAAAAGCCTATCAAATCTTACACACATGTTAGACCGTGTACCAAAGAGCATTGGATCAATGGCTAACAGTGTTAGGATTAAAAAACCCAGTTTATTATGCATGTAAAACCATGTTGCTCTTTCACCATATGTCCACCTCATCGAATGGCCACCACACTTATCTGATGCTATTTTAAACATATTAAAATCTCCACACATGAACCATGATGTGAATTATAATGAGTCTGCATCTCAATTCTATAATTAGGCTTGTCCAATGGTATTATTGGAAGCATAAATATTCATCACTCCAAACGAGTGGTTATTAATGTTGAAAATTATCCATAATTCTCTATAGGTGGGATCACATCCATGAGCAAGCAAATGGGGCTGAAACCTCAAGGAGATGAATGTGGTAATTCCACCTCAACCTAGTTTATGATTATTGTGAAGGAAGTGACTTGGTGGCCAGATGGTAGGACAAACTATGGAGAGAAAAATAACTAAATTGTCAACTCTTGTAACCAAAAAATGTTTAAATGTGGGAATTCCTAACAAACATCCCACAAAACATATTTATGCTTGGATTCTATCATTGAAAAGGGTCTAACAATATGTCCTCATCGTAGGTACTCCAAAGTACCATAGTTATTCTAGTAGCTAAGTGGCTCTAAATCGGGTCTATCACTTCCCAATTATAAATTGGGTAAATGCAACCAGTTGTCTGGTATGAACTCTCCATCCTCCACCTCTTGGCATGGACTATGTGAGTATTTTATGCTCACTATAGGGGAGTGGGGGATCCTATCTAGGTGTAAGGCTATGGAGATATCACATTTTCCATGCTCAAATTTTGGTTTCATCATGGTTTAAAAACCTCTTTACCTTTGGTATCCTCTATTGTTTGTGGGTCGACACTCTCAATATTCTACACCTTAGAAGACTTTGAAGCTACCGTGACAATTATCTTGGCTAATGCCTTGGGTTGTACGGCCTTGAAAGTATTAGAACTAGCATTCTTTCACCCTCCAACAATGGTCCATCCATCCTTATTGGTTTGAGAGGAAATAACACTAGTTGGTTTGGGGGGCAACTTGTCCTTAATATTAGGTATGAGACAATAATCCTTGACTTTATGGTTAGAATATTGGTACCTAAAACATGTGTTAAGTAAATTTATGTATAAAACTTATTGTGATAAGACAATATCATCAATCTGTTTCTCAATCAACTCCCTAAGGTCCTTAGAGATATCCAGTTCAACACACACATGTTTTTGAGGATAAGCGTGAAAGAATTTATTTGATTCAACCAAAATAACCTGACCCAAAGGATCCAATATGTAGTTCAAGAAGGGCCAAAGGGGATGGGGGAGACCAGGGAATGCAACCCATATTGGGCCCTTGGTGGTCCTTTCCTCTGAAACAACAAAGTCTCAATTCTAGGGAGAAAATACAAGCAAGGAGCTTCTAAGAAACCAAAGATGATCCAAAACCTTACCAAGTTTTTTTGTTTTGCGTTGTAGATTCTTTGATCTTATGACTAGTTGTTAAAAAGAAAAGGGTCAGTTTGATGATGGCGGTACAACCCCAAGCCACCGAGGATCTTCCTCACTTCGGATCGTGTTTACCGAGACGAGATAAGGGTTATAGTGGTAGCACCATGATTTAATACTATGATCAGAGGCAATGTGATTTGACCTAGTGACCAATTGTTAAAAAGAAAATGTAGTTACCAATAACTCTTATTACATCATTTACCAAATAATAGTATTTCAACAACTTAACTATTATACAAGTATCATCTATCAAGATTCAAACCTAGGTCTCATCTAAGTGGATTGAATAATGAAGATTTTGAAAACTCTAAAAAAAAGTCTAAGGGTCGAATCCTATGGATAAGATTTAAGACTATCCTTCGTTAACTAAAATAAAGGTCATTTTGATGATGGCGGTACAACCCCAAGCCACCAAGGATCTCCCTCACTTCGTATCATGTTTACCGAGACGAGATAAGGGTTATAGTGGTAGCACCATGATTTGACAATGTGACTTGACCTAGTGACCAGTTGTTAAAAAGAAAGGTAGTTGCCGACAACTCTTATTACATCATTTACCAAATAATGGTATTTCAACAACTTAACTATTATACAAGTATCATCTGTCAACATTCAAACCTAGGCCTCATCTAAGTGGATTGAATAACGAAGATTTTGAAAACTCTAAAAAAAAAAAAAAGTCTAAGGATCGAATCCTATGGATAAGATTTTATACTATGCTTCGTTAACTAAAATATAGTTGGATAACTAATATAAGTTAGACAAACCATCGTCCATGAGGATAATCTCGTATAACCTATTATCTTTTCAACGTTAAAATTTATTTTACCTTTGTAAAAGTCAAAGATAAAATTAATATTATTCGACAAAATTTAATAAATTAAAAACAATAAATAAAAATGATTTAATGTTTTTTAGGTTAAAAATATGTTTTTTTACTCGCGTAGAGACCACTACTTCATTAAAATTTAATAATATATTTAATATAATAATAATAATAAATTAATATTAGTAAAAGTAAAGGTAAAATTTTTATACACCATAGGCCATATATTGTAAATAATAGTAGATAGAATAATTTAATTTTATTAAATGCATTAACTCGAGTGATTAATTTCCTCGACTGTAAGGAGGTATCCTAGGTTCAAATCATTCCAAACAAAACATGTCAAGTAGTGGAGTATTATAATACTATTATGTGTGAAAAAATATTATTATGTGTTGATGATGCAAGGTAGGTAGGACAATTTCAATTCCATAAAATCAATTAAAAAGTAATTTAATGTTTAAAGTAGATAATTGTTTTTTAAGAGATAATCTTTCAACTTGCCTTAAAAAAAAAAAATTAACTATGATTATATAAAATAACATTTTTTCTTTTTCTTTTTTCACAAATTAACTTTATTAGGCTATTTTTAGATGTTACATATAAAATTAGGCATTCTACACAAAGTTTAATTTTTTAATAAATTCTATGTGGCTTCTATTAAGGCCACTCACATCAAAATGCCAAAATATTATATTTGTTGTTAGGTTAATTAAACCATATCTAACATAAATTTTTATCACAAATATTTTTCTTTTTTTCTTCTATCAAATATAATTTTCTTCTTCAAAATGTTATGTTTCCATGATCAGCTCCTTGACATCATTTCGATTAAGAGATAATATCTCACTTGGGGAGTTACCTTCCAAAATTTAAATTTTACGAAGATGAAGATTAGCATCGTGATTAGCTAAAGTATATGCTACCTAGTTTTCTTCTCTATAAATATGCTCATATTTCCAAGAGATTACTTTCAACAATAGATGATGGACATCAATAATAATATTATTTTTTTATCTAATTCTCACATCCATTTTTGTTGATAACATTAATGATAATTTGTAAATCCTCTTAATTGAAATATATTTCCATTCTTTTTCAATTACAATTTTACTCCAGGTAATAAGTGTCTTAGCCTCTACATAGTTGTTAGTTGAAGTTCCATATGATTATGAGTAAGTAAGGAGAATTTTACCTTAGTTATTTCAAAAAATACTACCTTCATGTGTGTGTGGTCTACTAGCAAGGACGTCAATTTATTAGGAGACCCAGGTTCAACCCCATGGTAGATGTGTATAAGAAGTATTGATAAATAAAAAAATACCACCTCCACCGAATTTTTTCAAATTTCTTTTAGAAGCACCATCACACTTAATTTTGGTAAACCCAATTTCTAGACATTTTCATCTTACCCTAAATTGAAGCACCATCACAATTAATTTTGACAAACCTAATTTCTAGATATTTTTATTTTACCCTAGATTGTAATAGATCCTTTGTTGTATTGCCTTAATTTTGGTAAACCCTATTTTTAGACATTTTCATCTTACCCTAGATTGAAGCACCATCACAATTAATTTTGATAAACCTAATTTCTAGATATTTTTATTTTACCCTAGATTGTAATAGATCCTTTGTTTTATTACCATTATCACAAATGACTCTTCCATGTATGTTTAAATCTTGTAACCAAGTTTTATCATCTATTTTTTTTACTTGAGACTTCCCAGATGAGCACCATATCTATAAACATTTTACAAGAGAGGTAATAACATGGTTCGAAACTTGGCATGATTTTGAGATTTATTTTTAAAAATTATATTATTCCTTTCAAGTGATAAATTATAACAAATAATGGTAGGACCAATCCTCCTAAGAATACATAATGTTTTAGCTTTGAAATAATTAGTCCAACATTCCATCAACTTTTTCAATGTTGATGAAGCTACCCAATATATTTTCATATTTTTAAAAATTAACCCCAAATGGCATGAACAAAGGTACAATGAAGAAGTAAACGGTTAAATGTTTTTAAATCCTTTTGAAATAAGGTACATCTAAAGGTCCATGATATCCTCTACTTTGTAGACTCTATCTTGTAAGAATCTTACTTTAAACTGCTAACCAAAGGAATGTTGAGGGCTTTGGAGAGCCTCTAATGACCAAACATTCTTCCAAGAAAAATCTTTGGGAATAGGAAATTTTGATTGCTTTATATCCTCATATCTCAATTTGATCGAGTATCCACCTTTTAATGAATTTCAAACCAACTCATCCTTTCATGTAAAAATCTACAAATAAAGCTCTTAAAGCATCTTTTGAAGTTCACCTATAATTTGTTTGAGTTACTCTCCTCTAACTAGGTTACTAATAGAAATCCATGATTTGGAGTTGTTGCTTGTATTAATATAGTCGTTGACCTTTAGAACTTTACAAGCTAGGATGTCCAAGCCAATGGTTTCCAGTTTGAGTCAGAGATAAGAGGACAAAGCTTCAACTAAGCATCAGACCAAAAATTTGCATAATTCCCCTTATTGAATGACCATCTAATATGTTTGTTTATCAATTAGAAACTATCTAATATGAAGTTCCATGTTGATGATCCTTTTAGTAGGATTTTTTCCTAAATAATTTCATTGAATCAAGAGAACCTATATGTTTTCGAAGTAATATTTTTATCCAATTCTTTTCTTGATCTCTAAATAATCTCCACCCAATATTTGCCGCTAAGGCCAAACTAATAATTCTGCAAGTCTGCTTTTTTTTATATTCTTTACTTTGCAAACCTTATTCCAACTACAAAGAGGAAACCTAAAATTTTCCTCACATCCTTTCCAAAGAAAGTCCCTTTGAATTTTATCAATTTCTAATGTTATACATGGTAGAAATCTTGAAAGTGGCCTCATATAAATAGGGATGGATTGCAATGTAGTCTTTATGAGTTGTATCCTTCCCACAATAATTAAAAACTTACCTTTCTAATCTTCCAAATAAGATTTCATTCTATCCAAATAAAACACTCAAAGCTCCTTTTTATTTCCTTCACGAGACAAAGGAATACACAAGTACGTTGATGAATTTTTTTCAATTTTAAACCCTAAAATATCCATAATAATTCATTGTAAAGTAGAGGGCAGTGTTAATAAAAAAAATATTGGATTTTGTAGTATTAACCAATTGTCTAGTAGCCTTCTCATAGTATGATTGATGTGGAATAAAAATCACAAGCACGAGGAGAATATGAAAACCCCAAAAACTGATTTCCATTGATAACCAAAGGCCTACAAATAGGCATTACAACACATTTTATGGATAAGGTCGCATTAATGACAACTATGCACCTTAATCCTTACAACAACCAACAATTAAAAATAAACAACTACAATTTATTAAATCACACATAACACACTTAATCATACTCTAATCCCTATCATTCCTCCCCACCGTAGAAGAATTGGCCTCCAATGCTTCTAAAATGTAAGAAAGATGGTGTGACTCTTAGAGGCTATGGAGATGCTCTAAAATGAGGTTTTATGTCAACATGAGTGTGGCTGAATGGTAGTATCCAAGATACCACCGAATGTTGAAAGCCCTGCAATGTGAAGGAGGATGGATGCGGAATAGTAGGAACTAAAACAAGAACTAGATCAGGAACAACACGAAGACATGTTGGTGCAACAACTAGAGGAGATGCAAGAACCATAGGAACAACTTTTGGAACAAGAACAACTGCAGATACAATAGAAACTATTGAAGGTATAATAGAAACTGTAGGTGCAACAAGAATAGGAGCTCGATGTAGGTGTTGTGAAGTGGATAAAAGAACTCATGGCTAAATGTCCGACTGTTGTGGTGTGCTAAAAATCAAAGCAATGGGTCGTACCATCTGCAAAGTAGTGCAAGCCCGATGTGTAGTGGATGGAACACTACAAACAAGAAATGATTTTTTTGTATGCTGCAAAGTGTATGTATTTTGATAGGTATCATAAGTGGTATGCTTATCATACTGATATGACTTACCCAACAATAACCCACAACAATCCAAAAGCAAAGGCAATTGAGCACATGTGTGTGATCTCTGAAGTGTTGTTATCATCCTTCCATCCAAGAGTGTATGGAAATAGATGAGGTTGGGTGGGCAATTTAAGCCGATCAACAATGGACTGCGCAATCAAAAAATTTTGTGAGCCATTGTCAATGATACAATCTACAACAAAATTATGTAGCAAATGGGCACGGGTTACAAACAAATGATCACAATCATAGGCTGTGGAATGATGCATCAATGTGACATTATTTAGTTTTCCCTTCAACTCCTCATATATCATTGCCTCACCAGTAGCCTTGATGGGGTTATCAAATGTTCCCTCATTAGACTTTACAATGAGATTCTTCTTGTTAGAATTTTGTAACTTGGGACATGTAGATTTGTCATACCCAGGTCTCTTACAATATCGATAAAATTATTGAGAAGTAGAAGAAGAATGAAATGTTTTCTTAGAAGCATTGGAATTAGGAGAATCCGGATTATTAGAATAAGGGGAGAGAGAAAAAGAGTAACTTGGTGCTCGATGCCATTAAGACTCATTCGTGGATCCACTAGATGAGTAGCGAGGACCTTGACGTTGTGTAATGAACTTCTCCTATGCAAGCTAAGCATGGTTGAATACATCATTAAGTGTGGTGCACAAAGCATATTTCACCTCCCGAAACAAATGTGTGTGAAGACCACTCTTAAACTTTATAATAATGGTATCTACAGGATTAGTAATGGGTAAAAAAATACGCAACTTGTTGAACTGATACACATAATCCTAAACTGACTAATTTTGTCCTTGGCAAAGATGAAGCCAATGAATCTGCAAATCGGCATCATAATGACATGGATCAAATGTGGCCTTCAAGGCTTTGACCAAGTCATCGCATGTGATAATATGGTGTTTAGTTACCAGGACTTTAGCCATGCTAGAGAGTTTCAGCTTGGCAAATGGAACTTTATCATCCTTTGTTGTTTGACTATAGTCAAACCAAGTCTCCATGTCGAGTATCCAAGTATTGAGAACATTAGGATCTTGAGAACCTTCATAGATGTGAACCTCACATTTGGCATGGGAATGAGAGGATGTGAAATATTGAAGTTTGATTTCCTTAACAGTGTCAGCCATAGAAGCAAGGTGGGTGGTGACTTTGGCCAATTTTTTAGCTAAGGCCATGTTGGTGGTCATATGTTCAAATGATGTGGAATAACAATCGCAAGCATGAGGAGAATATGACAAATCCAAAAACTAATTTCCATTGATAACAAAATGCCTATAAATAGGCATTATGACACATGTTATGGATAAGGTCACATTAATGACAACTATGCACCTTAATCCTTACAACAACCAATAATTAAAAATAAACAACTACAATTTATTAAATCACACCTAATCACACTCTAATCCCTATCGATAATAATATTAATTTGAACTCCATGGCCTCACTGACTGAGAATTGGACCAAAAGAATACTATCATTAACAAATTGGAGATAATATTTTAAGGGACCATTTTTTGGAATTGAAGGAGCAAATGAATATTTGGAATGCCAAATATTTTGGTAACATGTATAAAAAGAAGAAATAAATTGACTCCATTTTAACAACTGGTCACAAGGTTAAGTCACATTACCTCTGATCATAGTGTCAAATCATGGTGCTACCACTATAACCCTTATCTCATTTTGGTAAACACGATCAGAAGTGAGGGAGATCCTCGATGGCTTGGGGTTGGTACCACCATCATCAAACTGTCCCTTTTCTTTTAACAACTAGTCACGGGATCAAGTCGCATTACCTCTTATCGTAAAGTTAAATCATGGTACTACCACTATAAACCTTATCTCGTCTCGGTAAACATGATTCGAAGTGAGGGAGATCAGTGGCTTGGGGTTGGTACCGCCATCATCAAATTGATGCACACTCAACGAACTTAAGTCATACTACTACCTTTACCCCGATTGAGCATGCCGTCGAGGTTTGAACCTAGGTCTCCTCTTGGTAAGTACCCAACGTCTTACCAATCCATCGATGGCTTGGGGTTGATAGCACCATCATCAAACTGACACACACTCAACAAACTCAAGTTAGACTACTACCTTTACCCTGATTGGGTATGCCTTCGAGGTTTGAACCTATGTCTCATCTTGGTAAATGTCCAACGTCTTACCAATCCACCCAGCCCTTGGA
Organism: Wollemia nobilis; assembly: GCA_028583015.1. Taxonomy (NCBI): domain Eukaryota; kingdom Viridiplantae; phylum Streptophyta; class Pinopsida; order Araucariales; family Araucariaceae; genus Wollemia; species Wollemia nobilis. Next base: position 6,339,525 of record JAQPPZ010016370.1, on the reverse strand, counting down.
GACAAAAAGAATTTATGATAAACCAATGTGATTTGAACCGAAGTTGCGTGGATTCATACCATACAAATCACATTCCTCAATTGATCACCTCACACCAACTTAGCTATGCACTCACACTTAAAAGTAAAACTATTTTCAATTTTATATAACCAATTAAAAGAATTATTAAATTCAAAAAATATTAATTTTTAATTAAATAACATGACCTTTAATTTAAAAAATAAAACCTAAATTAGAATCTTTAATAATTCATGAAAAGAGTTAAAAAAATACCTCTTTTAAAAATATATATATACATAAAACAAACACAAATTAAGACTAATATTTCTAATCCATAGAAAAAGTGATTGACAACAATTGCCTTTATTAAAAAGTTTAGATTTAAGTCTATGACAATATATAATAAAAGTTTAGATTTAAGTCTATGTCAATATATAGGTCTCCTCTGTGTGTTGAGTGTTGAACTCAATTAGAATCAGTATTGTGGTGACTAATACTTGATTTAAATCTTAATCACCCTCTTAGAACATTATTGTTGGATTTTAGATGAGTCATATTTTACGATGATTTAAAATATTAATGATGATTAAAATAAAAGGTGATGATTGGAACGAAATAATATAATTTTTAAAAAGGAATTCGGTTCAGAAGAGAGGATCTAAGGGATTATGTTAAAGAAGTTATTAGAAACAATGCAAACCAAAGTACAGAAAGAATCTCCGATGACAAAGGTAGAACAAGACATTTGGACACAATTATGGAATCAATCGCAACATAAAAACTATCAAAAATAGGAAAAAGAACAAAGAGGGCTTCAATAATCTTTGTTGGAAGAGGACATATAAAGTTAAAGAGGCAAATTTTAAAAAACAAAGGATTCAAAGATCTTGGACAAATAAAAGAAAACAAAAATACTACATTTTGAGCCTTGCCAAGAAAAACAAGATATCAAAATGAATTTGTATAAGCTGATCAATTTTTTTTAATAAAATTTTTACCTTTTACTCAAAATAAAATAAAAGGTGATAATTAAATTTAAAATATTAATGATGATTAAAATTTATTATAATTAAATATTAGATCAAATTTATAACATTAAAAAGTTATTATGTTTTTGTTGGAATACTTTAATGGTAAGTAGATGGATTATTATCTAAGCTACTCAAGTTTGAATCACTTGAAGGAAGGCTCTGTTGTGCCCCCAAAGAGTGTGACCTTCAACCATTGTATTTTGCATTTACATATTATATATATATAAAAGTTTATTTATAAAATAAAAAACTAAAAATTATCTAGAAAAATTATTTCTATTTAAAAATAAGCTTTCAAAGTATATCTTTAAATTTTCTTTTAGAATAAGTTATATGTGGTTTTTTTTTTTAAGGCCATTATTTTTTTTTTTTGAAAAATTTGAAAAAACTTGTATTAAAACAAAGATCAATTACAAATTGGGAAGGGAATTTTCCCATCCGACATCAAAGAGAACACCAGCTTACAAAAGGAAGGAAGATTTGCAATGGGGCCAAATCTCCTAAACCATTAACTAGCAACCAGGGGGGTCAGATTGGTCTGTAGATGCAACTTGTTGCGAAATCGCGACCCTCTTGCCCTCTTCTCCTTTGGCCGCGAAAATGCAACATGTCGCGATATCGCGACACTTTTTTCCTTTGGGCGCGACAATGCAACATGTCGCGATATCGCGACACTTTTTCCTCTTCTGTCCGTGACATTGCAACATGTCGCGATATCACGACACTTTTTCGTCCTTTGGCCACGACAAAGCAACATGTCGCGATATCGTGACACTTTTTCTCCTTGGGCAGTAGCGTTGCAACATGTCACGAAATCGTGACACCTTTTCCTCCTTTTGCCGTGACGAAGCAACATGTCGCGATATCGTGACACTTTTTCTTTCTCGGCCGCAACGAAGCAACCTGTCGCGATATCGTGACACTTTTTCTTTCTCTGCCGTGACAAAGCAACATGTCGCGATATCGCGACACTTTTTCTCTTTCGCGAAGAAGCAACATGTCGCGATATCGCGACACTTTTTCTTTCTCTGCCGTGACAAAGCAACATGTCGCGATATCGTGACACTTTTTCTCTTTCGGCCGCAATGAAGCAACATGTCGCGATATCGCGACACTTTTTCTCTTTCGCCAATGAAGCAACATGTCGCGATATCGCGACACTTTTGAAGAATCAACATGTCGCGATATCGTGACACTTTTACATGTCGCGATATCGCGACACTTTTTTTAGAGAACATGTCGCGATATCGCTTAATGTGCGATATCGTGACACTTTTTCTTTCTCTGCCGCAACAAAGCAACATGTCGCGATATCGTGACACTTTTTCTCTTTCGGCCGTGACGAAGCAACATGTCGCGATATCGTGACACTTTTTCTTTCTCGGCCGCAACGAAGCAAACATGTCGCGATATCGTGACACTTTCTCTCTTTCGACCGCGACCAAGCAACATGTCGCGATATCGTGACATCTTTCCTCCATTGACCGTGACCAAGCAACAAGTCACGAAATCGTGACATCTTTCCTCCCTTGGCCGCGACCAAGCAACATGTCACGATATCGCGACGCCTTTCCTTCCTTGGCCGCGACCAAGCAACATGTCACGATATCGTGACACCCTTCCTCCCTTGGCCGCGACCAAGCACCATGTCACGAAATCGTGACAACTATCCTTTCCTCCCATGGCCGCGACCAAGCAACATGTCGCGAAATCGTGACAACTATCCTCCCTTGGCTGCGACGAAACAAAATGTCATGATATCGTGACACCTTTCCTCCAGTGACCACGACCAAACAACATGTCACGATATCATGACAACTATCCTCCCTTGGCCGCGACGAAACAAAATGTCACGATATCATGACAACTTTCCTCCCTTGGCCGCGACGCAGCAGCATGTCACGAAATCGTGACACCATTCCACCCTTTGCTTTTTCCTTGATCATTAGCTCAGGGACCTTTCAAGACCCTGCCTAATCGCCTCGTCCTCAGTAGCCATGTCACTGTGCAACTGAACCCCAACCTCCTTCTCAGCACCAATCTTAGCCAGGAAGTCGGCCGCTTTGTTTAAATCTCTACTCACGTAGACTGGAACCACATCATCTAATTGCCTCCATAGTTCCTTAATTTGATTGACAAGAATTCTCAACCTCCAAGCTTTCAAGGCAAAGTTCCTCATGCAATCTAGAGCTCCGACCATTATTTGAGAATCTGATTCGAGTATTATCCTCCTATGGCCCTGTTTAACTGCCCAAATAGAAGCAGATTTGATAGCTATGGCTTCTGCTTCATTGTTTGTAGCTCTTCCCAAGCCTTGCAGTTCCCAATAAAGCACTGCTCCAACATGATTACGGCAAACCACTCCAATTCCAGCTCTACCCGGGTTGCCTTTTGCAGCACCATCAGTATTAATTTTAATCCAACCTATTGGGGGTGGTTTCCAACTAGCTCTGATCTGTTCCTCTTGCACTTCAAGTCCTTCTTCCATTGCCCCGACAGCCACCTGAGTTTCCTCTTTATCATAGACGGCCACAGTTTCAGTGACTTTACTCCAAATGACCTGCCAAACTCCATCTAACGAAGAAAAAGTTTCTCTAAAGATTCTAGCATTTCTCTCCAACCACACTTGCCACCAAATGAAGTTTAATCCAAGCTCCCAACCAAGACGAAGAGCTTTAGATTTAAATCTACCCCTCTTCCATCTTTCCCAGATATTAATTCGGTTCAAGTCACTATTAACTTGAATTTTAAAACATGAAAACCATCTCTTCCAGATCTGGCACGTGAAAGAGCACTCAAACATCAAGTGGTCAGTTGTTTCCTCGCTCTTGTAGCATAAAACACATTGGGAAGGGCCGATGATTCCTTTACATCTGAGATTATCAAAAGTGAGAATTCCATTGTGCATGAACTGCCAGGCAAAAAAGTTAACTTTCAGCCACCCTTTGGAATGCCAAATCTTTCTCCAATCCTCAACCAGAAAAGTATGCGGGGGAGGCTCCGGAAGGATCTTGACATATCCGTCCTTCACCGTGTAGACACCAAGGTTCCCATAGCCCCAAGCTAATTCATCCTCCTCGTCTCTACCTGTGAGGAATCTTTCTGTCAAGATTTTAGTCATGATGGGTGCCAAATCCGGAGGGATTGAAATTGGCCACTCATCCAACTTCTTAAACTGCTTAAACTTGTAATCCCCCAGATGACTAGTGGTGAAATAACTTTCAATTTGAACCCATCCCTTGGTTTCAATGGCTGCTTTTAAAGGTTGCAATTCAGGAAATTCGACAATGATAGGTGGGTATTGATCCCAAGAATCTGACCAAAAACGTGCCTTCTCCCCTCTCCCCACTTTCCAAAATAATCGATCTTTTACAACCTGAGATCCTAACTTGAGAGCCTGCCACACTAAGGATCCAGTACCCTCCAAAGGGAAACGACCCACCTCATTTGGGTTAACATGTCCCAAATATTTACTGGTAAGGATTCTACTGAATAAGGAAGTTGGCTGGGAAATCCACCTCCAGTAGAGCTTTCCAACCAAAGCTTTATTATTTATCTTAGATCTTCTCAGACCCAAACCTCCTTTTACCTTGGGCTGGGTCACTTTGTCCCAACCAACTAAGGCCCATTTCCTCTCGCATTTTGCTCCTTCCCATAGAAATTTTTTGGCCATCTTGTCCAACTCTTTCCATATAGAATGCGGGGCAGCCAGGATAGAGAATTTATAAATTGGCATGGCCTGAATGACTGACTGTAGAAAAGTTAATCTACCCCCATAGCTTAACCATTTGTGAGACCAATGATTGATTCTATCCTTGATACAATCCAAAAGATTCCTCCAGATCTCTATTTTTAGTTTTTTGAAGTGCAAAGGGACCCCCAAGTAAACCACTGGGAGAGAAGTCCTTGTGAATCCCAAGATCTCTAAAATTCTGCCCTGAAGCCTCTGATCAAGATTGAAAAAGACCACTTTGGATTTTTTATCATTGATGACTTGGTTTGTAGCCCTAAGGTAGACACTAAGAGAATCTCTGATCATTCTTGCTTCCCTGAAGCTGGCAACTCCCACCAATCCAGTATCATCCACAAACTGTAGGTGAGTCAAAACTTCCTCACCCACCTTGATACCTGTTAGCAAACCTTGTTGTCTTCTTCTCAAGAAAAGTCTACCTAGTCCTTCAGCCAATATGAGAAACAAATAGGGAGAGCAGGGATCCCCTTGACGAAGGCCACGGGTGGCTCCAAATGGTTGCGAGGGGAGACCCTTGATTAACACTGAGTATGTCGGAGTAGAGACACAACTCATGACCCATTCTATCCAATCCTGAGAGAAACCAAAGGCTGCCATCATCTTTGCCAAGAAGCTCCACTCCACCCTATCATAGGCCTTTGACATATCTAATTTTATGAACATTCCTTTATTACCAAAAGTTTGCATTGAATGGATTGCCTCCTGAGCTAGAACCACCCCATCCAGGATCTGTCTACCCTCAACAAAACCCCCTTGCTCAGAGGAGATAATGTTATGTAAAAGAGGTTTTAGACGCTCAGCCATTACCTTTGTGATTATTTTATATATCACATTGCATAAGGCAATAGGTCTATAATCTGAAATATGAACCCCCTTCTCCCCTTTTGGAATTAAGGTGATGAAAGTATGATTTAATGCTTTAAGCATTCTTTTATTACCTCTGGACTCCTCTATAACAACCATTACATCCTCCTCCAAGTTATCCCAAAAGGCCTGAAAAAACTCAATTGGAAAGCCATCTGGACCTGGAGTTTTTCTGGTGCTCATTCCAAAGACCACATCCTTCAGTTCCTCTCTTTCAATGGGTTTGAGAAGGGACTGATTTTCTTCTTCAGAGATAACAGAAGGTATGGCATCAAGAACATCGTTTTGAGCCTCTTCATCTTGCACCATACTTTCCTTAAAAAGTTTAGAAAAATAATCCATTGCATGGGACTGCATACCTGGAAGAGTATCAAAGGAGTGTCCATTCTCATCTTGAAGGGCTTCCATGTTATTCATCTGTCTCCTAGCACATGCGGTCCGATGGAAAAATTTGGTATTTCTATCACCTTCTAATAACCAAGTGGTTCTTGCTCTCTGTTTCCAGAAGGTCTCCTCTTGGTTGTCAATGTCCTCAACCGCTTTACGCAAGGCATCATCCTCGGCTTTGAGCTGCTCAGTAATTGTTCCTTCCCTAAATTGTCTTTGGACCTCATCCCATCTGGCCACCAAAGGAGCTTTTTGGACCTGGAAGTCTGTTTTGTTAGCTCGCCTCCACAGTTTCAGTTGAGCTTTGACATGATGAAGTTGTTTGTGGAATCTAAACATTGTTGTCCCATAGGCTGGGCGGCCCTCTTCCCACCACTGAGGAATTTTCATTCGAAGTTCCTCTTTTTGTAACCAAAAATTCTCAAATTTAAATGGTTTGTGATGTTGCCCTGTCTTAGTCCCTCCTTCCAACAAAATGGGAAAATGATCTGAAACAGGACCCTCCAAAATCTGAAATTTTGTATTCCATTTTACAAATGCCTCCTCTGAAACCAAAAAATGGTCTAACTTTACCTTCCTGCTATGTGGCTCCCTCCTCTTATTAGTCCAAGTATAGTTGGTACCAGGGCCTTTGATATCCACTAAGTGTAAAGCCTGGACTTGAGCAATCATATGTCGATCCCCTGGGTCCAAAATTGGGGTTCCCCCTTCCTGATCTCTAGAGGATAATTTAGCATTAAAGTCCCCAACAATAATCCAGTCTAAATCTTCCCTTGAGATTCTCATGTTATGCACAACTTTCCATTGGAGCCGCTGACCATCAAGGTTTTGAGCCCCATAAAAATTTGTGATTAAAACATGTTCAGTTGTGACATTATTCCTAAAATGTGATGTGAGAACACCCCTCCAGGCTAGATGTTCTATTGCAGTCCAATCAAGAGAGTTCCAGAGAGTAACAATCCCCCCTGAGGCCCCTTGGGCAGCCACATCCATATGACCAGCACCCCTCCAAATTTTGTTAACTGTTTTACACATAAGATCTAACGACATTTTTGTCTCCTGAATAAGCAAAAAGTCTGTTCTACAGTTTTCTAAGAGTCTTCGAACAGCAGATTGATGGGTTCTACTGTTTAAACCCCTAACATTCCATGATTGTATAATCATTAGTTACCTTGAGAGCAATAAGAATCTATTGGCCTCACCGATCCTCCAGTGATCAGTTTGTCTCCTTGAGCTGCTAGCAATTCCTTATTTGATTTTCTACCCACTCCTTGAGAGTTGCCATTCTTTGACCTCTTTTCCACCTGAGTTATCCCTAAAGTTGGCCTTTCTCTATTCTTTTCTGCTATTCCCATGTTGACATCCTTGATCATTGGCTGCTCTTGGTTATGAACTATCAATGCCCCAACACTCTCAGACTGCGGTAACCCACTGTGGTCAATTACCTGCTCTATGACGGGGGAGAAGAAAGAGGAGCATGAACGTGAATGTTATTATTTTCACTATTACCATCCACGCCTTCCATGAATTGTTCCTCTTGGTCCACTAGTGTCTTAAATATTTCATACCTATTGGCGGGTTTGAGGTGAGTTTGCTCCTTGCCATCTTTTTTCTTTTGCCTTTTCCTTCTTTTAGGTTGTTCAAAACCATCTCTCTGAGCTTCATTGACTTGGGAGGTATTGGCTTGTTCTTTGTTTATTGTTGCCTTACCCTCCTTAGGAAGATTCGACATTCCTAGAGGAGCCTCCATTTTTGTGGTACTATTATTTGGGCAAAATCGGGCCAAATGCCCGTGTTTGTGGCAAACTCTGCATCTAAAGGGCAGAGCCTCATAATCCAACTGTTGAATCCATGATAGTCCTGCAAGTTCAAGTTCCACCTCTGTCGGGAGAGGCTGGCTAAGATCCATTTCCACACATATTCTTGCGTAAACAACTGTGTTCCCTTCTATTGTATCTTTGGAGACACCCAAATGTCTTCCAAGGGAATTACCGATCATCTCCAAAACCTGCTCACTCCAAAACTCCATTGGAAGTGCATATAGACGGATCCGGACCGGGACAGCGGTGGGTTCAATTCGGGGATCGAATCCCACTCTCCAGGGTTGAACAAATAAACCTGTCGGACCATAACTCCTCTTCTCTGATTCGAAAGCCCTATTTCTATCGGCCAGAGAAGAAAAACTAACAATAAAATACCCATTGCTAATAAACCACAAAGAGTACTCACCATGAGGCTCCCAGTTTTTCCGGACCCAGGAGTGCAAAAAATTTAGTGTAGGGCGAATACCCATGAATTTGCAGATCAGATCGTGATTGGCTCTGTATAAGACTGTTTCTTCGACCATCCTTGGCTCAATGACAATCTTGGGCCGTGAATCGGACTGTGGCAGGCATCCATTGACTCGATGCGCTGTTGATCTGTTTCCCGCGGCCGTAAAGAGCATTTTAAAGGCAGATCTTTGAGCTTCGTCCGTCTTGGAAGGAGATTTATCTTTTAGCATATCTGCATAAGAGCTATTCCTCTCTAGGAGAGGATCCGGAGAAGTCCCCATTGGACCCTCCTGGAGCAGCAATCTTGCCTTCAGATCCACAGTAACCAGAGATCTCTTCGAAAACCCAACAGATGCCCTAGATTTTCCTTAGCTTCAGAAACCCTAGTTCATCGCTTCCCGCCTCAGAGCTCATTTTTTCTTCTCCGTGAAAATCACAAATAAAAAACATTTGAAGGCCATTATTATTAAAGTGTCAAAATATTATATATATATATATATATATATATATATATATATATATATATATATATATTTTAAGTAATACTTCTTATACACGTCCACCATGGGGATTGAAATGCAAGTGGCATCCTTGCTGGTAGACCACACTCACGGGGATTTATATTATATTATATTTATTTTTAGGTTAATTAAACTTTGTGTTATATATATATATATATATTATCAAAAATATTTATGATCTTCCTTAGAGTGTTATACTTCCGCAATCAACTTCTTAATTTATTTTAATTAAGAGAAAAAATCTCATTTTATTAGTTGCCTTTTAAAATTTTAAAATTTGAATTTCACTAAGACAAAGATCAATACTTTAATTGCTTAAATTATCTGCTACCCGATTTCCTTTCCATAGTTATGCTCACGTTTTCAAGAGATTGCCTTCAATCATAAATAATGAACATAAGCAATAATATTTTTTTATCCAATTTAGTCATCCACATTTTTGTTGATAGCATTAATGATAATTTAACCCTCCACAATTGAAATATATTTTCATCATTTTTCAAGTACAATTTCAATCAATGTTAGGAGTCCCTTAACCTTTGCATAGTTGTTAGTTGAAGTTCCATGTGATTTTGAGTGAGGAGAAATTTGTGTTATTTAAAAAAACACCACCTTAACCATTTTTCTCGAATTTATTTTAAAAATACCTTAAAAAATAATTTTGATAAAGCTAATTTTTGGACATTTTTCAATTTACCCTCGATCAAAGCAAATTCTTTGTTTTAATGCCATTGTTGCATATAACTCTTCCATGTATGTTCAAATCCTATAACCAAGTTATTATCACCTTTTTATTTGATCTTTAGATTTGAGACTTTTGGCACTTGAGACTTTTTATGATAAACATCATATGTGTAAACATTTTGCAAGAGATAAATTTATTTTTTAAATATTCTATTATTCCTTTCAAGCCATAAATTCCAACAAAATGACATAATCAGTTCTCTAAATAAGACATAATGCTTCAACTTTGAAATACTTAATAAAATATTTCATCGACAATGTTGATGGAGCTATGCTTCAACTTTGAAATACTTAATCAAAATTTTCATCGACAATGTTGATGAAGCTATTAAGTATATTTTCATATTTTTTAAAAAGTAATTGCAAATGGTGTGAGCAAAGGAACAATTAAAAAAAGTAAATGATTTAGTGTTTTTAAATCCTTGTTACATTACACAAGGCACATTTGAAAGATTCATGATAATAGCTTCTTTGTAGACTCTGTCTTGGAAGAATCTTATTTTATTAACCAGAGGAATGTTGAGGCCTTAGCCTCTTATGACCAGACATTTTTTCAAATAACATCTTTGGAAGTAGTTATAATTAATATTATATAAAATTAATAGTGGTAAGGGCTTTGGCCTCTCTTTGGGAGGTCCAAGGTTCAAACCTCACTTAGTATGAGGGGATCAAGACCCCTCATAAAAACCTATCTAAACTCTTAATATAATAAGTTGCAAGTTTGGACTATATGACTAGAAAGGAATAGAAGAATATTTAAAGGAAAGGAAAGCGGTTTAGAGGTAATGAAAAAGAAGATATGTTTAGCCATAGAGGAGTCTAAACCAACCCTATCAACTTACCTAGTCCCTAATTTAGAAGCAGAAAGCCTTGATAGATGGAGTCAAGTCATTAAATGAAATTATGATGTTGGGTACAAGAGAAGCAAAAAGAAAGCAAAGAATATAAAGTGAAAACCACCAGATGTGGAATGGGTTAAATTGAATTTTGATGGAGCATCTAAAGGAATTCCAAGACCAAGAGGAGGAATAATTAGAAATAATAGAGGAGAGATTTTGTCTCATCATGCTTTCAATAGCATATTTAAGATAAATAATGAAGCTAAAGCTTGGGTGACTTTAGAAGGGTTAAACATATGTAAACAAATGAAATTGAATAGAGTATAGATGGAAGGTGATTCTCTCATAGGAATAAATGTAATTACGAGGAAAGCAAAAGCTCCATGGAACATACAAGAGATAATGTGGAAATTCAAGATCTTGCTAAAGAGTTTGAAGAAATCGGGTTTACACATATATTAAGGGAAGGAAACAAATGTGCATATAAGCTAACCAATAGAGGGTTTTGATTGAGGATCGTGAAGTTAAATTCTCCTTTCCATGGTTAGAGGAAGTAGAAAGTTTAGTTGAATTTGACAAAAAATGTTGATTGCTTGAATCAATTAATGATTAAGATTTACTTTAATGTTTTCCATTGGTAATATCTGTTTTATTTTGTAACAATAATGTGTTTTCATTTAGACTATTTATTATAATTTTTGTGGTTGCACTTGTGTTTCAGGAAGGAAATTAGCAATCTAGGTTTGGTAAAGTGGACTATGATAGTGCGATGTTTTGAAAATATTACTCTACTAAGATGCAAGGCATATATAGTAGAGGTTAAGTTTTGGCATTGTGAAGGCTGCTATAGAAAAATGTCAAGAAAGATACTAAATTCTAGATTAATTGTATTCACACAAAAAATTGAAAATATCTAAAAAAGGAAAATCAAGAATTCAAACATTTTATGTAAAATGATATAGATTTCTAGCTACAATAGCTCAATTGAGATGATAAGTGTATCTATTTGTAAACTCTCAATCTGTAAAGAAGAGAGATGTAATTTGTCAAGGATGGGAGACCTGAGTACAACCCCTTATTATCCAACAACAAAAAAATAAGTTGCAAGCTTATTGTAGTCGTAAGGGCTTTGGCTTCTCTTTGAGAGGTCCAAGGTTCAAACCCCACTCAGTATGAGGGGATCATTATCCCTCATAAAAATATGTGTAAACTCATTGAAAAAATATCATATAAAATTGATGGTAATTAATATTTTATATTAAAGCTACAAGCTTACTGTAGTGGTAAGGGCTTGACCTCTCTTTGAGAGGTGTAAGGTTCAAACCCCACTCAATATGAGGGGACTAGGACCCCTCATAAAAACCCGTGTAAACTCATTGAAAAAAATATATTTTATAATAATAATTTGAATATTAAGAAATAAATTCATTGGATACAATGTAGAATAAATAAATCACATAGTTAAAAAAAGCTATGTTGTCCCTAAACCGTAGTGGTAAGTCCTTAGGTTTTCATCTAGGAGACCCAAGTTCAAATCCCAGTATTAGGGATTGATATCCCTCATAAAACCCATGCTTTACCTTAACATTTTGTCCTAGGAGGGATACCATTGTGGTAAGTCAGGTTTTCATCCAAGAGATCCAAGTTCAAACCTCGATAAGAGGGGATCGAGGCCTATCATAAAAATCCATAGTTTACCCTAACAATTTTAGTTTCAAGAGGGATACGATAGTGGTAAGTCCTTGGGTTTTCATCCATGTTATCCAAGTTTAAACCCCAATACAAGGGGACTGGGACCCCTCATAAAAACCCGCACTTTACCCTAACATTTTATCTTGGGAGGGATACTATAGTGGTAAGTTCTTGGGTTTTCATCTAGGAGACTCAAGTTCAAACCCCAGTACAAGGGGATTGGGACCCATCATAAAAACTTGTGCTTTACCCTAACATTTTTAGTATGAGGGGACCAAGATCTCTCATAAAAATCTACGCTTTACTCTAATATTTTAATCTCGAGAGAGATACAATAGTGGTAAGTCCTTGGGTTTTCATCCAAAAGATCCAAATTCAAACCTCAGTATGAGGGGATTGAGACCCCTCATAAAAAGTCACCCTAATATTTAGTCTTGAGAGGGATACCATAGTGGTAAGTCCTTGGGTTTTCATCCAAGAGACCCAAGTTCAAACCCCGATAAGAGGGGACTAGAACCCCTCATAAAAAATTGCACTTTACCCTAATATTTTTGTTTTTAGAGGGATACCATAGTGGTAAGTCCTTAGGTTTTCATCCTAGAGACTCAAGTTCAAACCTCGGTATGAGGGGACTAGAACCCCTCATAAAACCTGCACTTTACCCTAACATTTTGATCCATAAGGACAATGAAATGGTAAGGGCTTTGGTCTCTCTCTTGGGAGACCCAAGTTCAAACCACAACATACCCAAAAAGGGATAAGCTAGGTAGGCAATGACCAAGTGTTTATCAATTGACTATCTTCGTTCGATGCCCTAAAGGGTCGAGGGGTCCCGTTGAATTCATTTTACCCAATAGGCTAGGGTTATAGTGAGAACATTTGATCCCGATTTGCTATTCAATAAAAGATGTTATTGATTTCTCTATGTATAAAAAATGTGATATTCATTGATAAAATATAAATTTAAAAGTCATCTAGAAATAATTTTTCTAATTAAAAATGGGAATCAAGAATTAGTCTTGGCTACAGTATTCATGAAAGGGGTGTAAACCCTAGGTGCAATCAAGCGATGGAACAAAGCGACAAATTTGGCTACAGTCTTCATGAAAGGGATGCAAACCCTAGGTGCAGTCAAGCATTGAAGGAAGAGGGTTGTTCGCAGACCATCTCTTCAGTCTGTGAGAAAGCCTCTTCGGTCAGAAGAAATATCTCTCAGGGATCTTTGGGTTCGCGGGTGGATGAACCTCTGCCCTCTATCAAGATTTCGGAGGATGAATTTGGGTTGGATCTGATTGATCATGAAGCCCAAACAATTATCTGCAAACTCAAGGGCAAAAGACCAGGCCTGGAGGAGCTCAAAGGATACATTAAAGATTGGTGGACCAGTACAAAATTCCAAGTAACTCTCCTACCCAAAAATTTCTTTTTTGTTTCCTTTTCTAATTTAGCGGATAGAGATAGGGTAATGGATTATAGATATAATTGGTTTTTCGGACAAAGGGGTGTCTATATAAGACCTTGGACTCCTAGTTTCAACCCCTTTACAGAAGAAGTTAATGGCTTCCCAGTCTGGGTGAATCTTTATGCTCTCCCTATGGAGTTTTGGGGAGAGAAGATATTCACCAAAATCGGTAATGCCATTGGTGCATTCCAGTATATGGATGCCCAAACAAAGGAAAATTTGTCCAGTAAAATTAATATGAGTAAAGCAAGATTGGTTGTTTGGATGGATGTTTTAGTTCTTGGGCCTCAATCCATTACTATCTCCTCAAGCAAAGGGGAATGGATCCAAAATATTGAATATGAAAACTTCTCCCTAAGATGTTATGGTTGTCAACAATATGGCCACTTGAAGAAGAGATGCCCGATCATCCGATCATGCTCTGATTCCTCCTTGGTGGAGGAGAAGGCCCTGCATGCGAATGATTCAAAACCTTCAAATGTCCTAGTTCAAAAGAAAGAAGCTCATCCTCCAGATGCACCAATTGTCCAACAAGAATCATGCGAGCAACAAAAGACTCAACCCCAAAAGGAGAATTTGAATCAGATCATTGATAAAAGCCAAATGGTTACTAAAGACCATCCAGATGGTTCCATGGAAAATATTAGCACCTCAGATGGTATTCTTGAAGCTAATTATGAAACAATCGGTGATGGTCAATTTTTTGAAAATGAAGATCCTACAAAATGTGTTACAACTAGATATTACCTCAGGAGCTTGAAGTGCAAAAATGCATTCTCAGATCTTGCCACTCTAAAGGAGGAAGAACCTCTGCTACAAAAGAAAAATAATCGAACTGATTTCCTCTTTGATGGATGATTGTTATGTTTGTTTTCCTTCTATCTATTGGAGTTATGTGTCATGTAAGGGTTGTTCTTGTTGTTAGTTCCTTAAAAAAAAAAAGTTGATTATGGAAACTTAGCAGTTTGAGGAAGATGGAGAATATCTTTGATAGAAAGGCAAAGATGGGTATGCTTTAATTAACTTGTTAGAAATGTAATGAGAGCAATGTAATGTTTTGTTTTTGTAATGGGAGTGGCCCCCAATAGAAGCCACACATAGCTTATTAAAAAAAAACATTTTTAATTAAAAATAACTTATTAAATACATCCTTATAATATCAACTAACTTTAGAGACACAAGTTTAAACCATAACTTACCAAAAAAAAGATAAGCCAAGTTGGTAACGGTTCGATGTCTTAAAGAGTCAAGGGGTCTTGTTGACTTCGTTTTACCCAGCAAGCTAAGGTTATAATGAGAACATATGAGCCTGATCTGATATCTGATAAAAGGTGTTACTGATTCGCCTATTCCATGATTGGAATTTTGTTCCACGATAATACATGTCTATGTGCTTATGTATAAATAAAAAATAATATTCATTGATAAAATATAATTTTTTGAAAAGGTAAAAAATTATATTGATAGAAGAAGATTCAAATTACAGTCATAGTGTTTGATTTTTCGGGGTTCTCTTATCTGCTGCTGCGATCTTTGTCTCCTTTGCAGTGAGACCTTGGTGCCTGAAGAGATCTCTCTTGGTTGCTTGCTCCTTTTCCAAGTTGGTCCCGTGCCTTCTTGGACGGGTTTTTTATTTCTTGGTTGTCCCGTTCATTCTTGGACGAGTTTCTTCTCCTCCAGGCTAGTCTCGAGGCTAGTCCCGAGCCTTATTGGACGGGTTGTTCATTTTTAGGTTTTCCCTATGCCTTGCTGGATGGGTTTGTCTTTTTCAGGCCTTCCCCGTGCCTTCTTGGATGGGTTTTTCACTCGGTGGTTGTTCTCATGCCTTCCTGGACGAGTTTTTTCCTTTTTTGTAGGTTCTGGTTTTCCCAGGCAGTTTTTTGGTGTCCAATTTCATCTTGGATTGTTTTCTTTTGAGCGGGATGCCATTTTCAAACTGTGCCAGTTGGTTTCCTTTTCCTGAGCTTTTTTAGGTGGGGTGTTGTTTTAAAAAAAAAATCAAAATTTTTGCCTATTGTCAGGTTTTCTAGTCCTAAACGGGTGTATTCTCATGTTGGTTGTCCCGGGCTACCACAAGCCGGGTTTCTTAAGTTTTTTTCCCGTTTTTCCTTGGCTCCCTTTAACCGGGTTTTAGTCTTGGTGTTTTTCTTTGTCTCGGGCTCCCATAAGCCAATATTCCTTGCTTGTGTTGCGCAAGATGGTCCCGCTGTTCGGTTTGTGATATTGTCCCATCAGGACTGTCTCCTGTTCTGTGCTCCTTTGTGAAGACCCTCTCCCTGTGGAGACTCTCCCTCACCCATTTGTAAAAGGTTTTGAGGTCCTTTCAAAACCCAATTATCAATAAAAAAAAATTACAGTCATAAATTGTTTTTGATGTTAATTTGATAAAATATAAATTTAAAAGTCATTATATATATATAAAATTAAAAATAACTTATTAAATACATCCTTATAATATCAAATAACTTTAGCTCAATAAGTTAAATTTTTAAAATTTTAAAGAGGAGACTTAGAATTAAGTTTTGTTGTCAAACTACTATAATGTTAAGTTACTAACATATAGTTATCAAGTGACATTAGCTCAATCGATAGATTCCTCAATATTTAAAGAGGAGATCAAGGTCCAATTTTTTTTAATTAGCTAAAAATTCAATGAGTTTTGAACCTCAAACCTTTCAAAGAGAGGCCAAAGCCCTTACCACTACAATAAGCTTGCAACTCTAAAAATTTAAGTTTACACAAGTTTTTATGAGAGGTCCTAGTTCCCTTTTATTGAACTTGGGCCTTCTAGATGAAAGCCCAAAGACTTACAATACCAAGGTTCAAATCTTGCCAAGTGATACATGGAAAATATCTAAGCTTTATTGTAATACCACTCTAATACCACTATGTAACGATGTAATATAAATAAAGTCATTCCAATCAATCTCGTATAACCAATTGAAAAAATACTAACATATAGTTATGATGTAATTTCAATTGAAAAAATACTAACATATAGTTATGATGTAATTTAATTTCAGTGAGACCGTATGTTAATCCCATGAAATGATAAAGGAGAACCATTTTTTTACTTAGTATTAATACGTACAATCATAAAAATATATTTAATTAAATTATAAAAAATGACGATAAATTATGTTTTTATATATATATTTTGATACATAGAAGAATAGCTAACTAGTGTTTTTATATTTTTAAGATACAAACAATTAAAATAAAAAAAAATTAAAATTAAAATAATTATAATTTAAAACATAAAATTTTATTAAATAATAGATTAAATAATTTTTTTTCTCCTTAAAAATAAGGTTGTGAAAGGGTTACCCTTTCTGGCCCAGATTTTTTTTTCTTCTTAAAAATAAGGTTATGAAAGGGTTACCCTTTTCCACCCATATTTTGATTTGAACTTTGGTGTGAGCTACATTTATTTCAACTGTTAACCAAAAACCGTTGACAATATAAAATTAAATAATTATTAACAATAAATAAATTAATTAATATATACATATAAATTAATTAATTAATTAATTGACAATATCTTCATCCAAAAGCTACTAAGTACCCTGTCTATCTAAACATTTACTCTAATGAGAAGAATTAGAAAACTTAACAAACCCTAAACTAAAATCAAACGTATAATATTATTATAATGAAAATATTTAATTCAATTGCATATAACTTTCTGCAAAATATAATGACTTTCTATGCTATAAATCTTGCCATGGTCAAAGTTAGGTATAATGGGACCTTGAAAAATTTGTATAGAGGGTTAGATTGTTGGGATTAAGGTTAATCATGGAAGATGCCCTCTGGCCTATTTTTAGATAAAGGTCTCGTATGCAGAAAAAGTCTTCGTGAAACGGAGAAAGCCTAGCCCCTTAATATGCAGTTCTTTATCGTTGAAAACAAAGAAGGAACAACGTGCAAGTTTGGACACTTGGTTCCAACCGCCGGCACACCTATGAAATAGTCTGTTTCGAATAGACGATGGTACGAATCCTGTGTGTTTGACAGTCCCGGTCAGGTTACCATTAAAATTGTGTGCGTAATACAACATTAAAAATTAAATGTTGGGGTTGAATATTTAAAACTTTAAATAAAAGTTTATGGTTTAAAATTAAATATATAATTAAAAATTATTTTCAATTTTTAAATTTAAAATATTTTATTATTATTTAAAATTAAAATTTTAAAAGAAAAAATTATTTTATTATGTTTATAAATTATTTAAGTTTTATATTACATATATGGGGGTACACAGGCACTTGTTTGTACATATCTTACATCTGGTTGTTGTTAAAATACATACTTTAATTTTTAATTTTTTTTAATTTCATATTTTTAATAATGAGTAAATTTATTATATCTAAATATTTAAATATTATTTTAAAATAAATTATATATATTTTAGTTTATAATGAAATAATTTAACAATTAAGTTTATAAAATATATATTAAGTTTTTTGAAATAATTAATCTTTTTCATAGAATATAATATATTTAAAATATTTAAATTTGATTTGATAAATATATTAATTAATGATATTATTGTGGTATTTCAACAAAATCCATATTATTATAATATTATAACAAATCATATTGTTTCCAAATGACATGAGTTCAATTAATTAAATACTTTAACTTTCCAGTAAAAAATGCAAGTTCAAATCTTCCAAAGTGTAATAATTATCAAGTTGTAATAATATCAATATAGGATAATAATATATCATTTCAATCCCATATAACCAATTAAAAAAATAAATTATATCATGATGATCACCTTATTACAAGAGTATCTATTCATCATTGTGAAAACTTTAACTTAAATTGTACTTATATGATTACAATCCATTTATCTTTTTTCTTCATAAAACAATTTTAATATTATAAACAAAATGAGTGGATAAAGTGGAGATTCTCCCACTTGCCTTACTGGGAAGGAACATCAAACATATTAGCCAAGATCCTAAAAAATTCAACATTAATATGACATTCAAACCACATAATAAAGAAACATTCTCACATTATTAAAGGATAAAGTGGGACCAATGAATAAGAGTGAGGTTTATCTTATCTCTTATGAATAGTGTATCAAGGTCTATTGTGAAGAAACAAGAATTTTTAACCTTACAAGAGTTGGGGATTATTGTAGAAATTTAAGGCTTAACAAAACAAAAAAAAATCTTGGCTTTAACAAAACATTCCAATGCAACAAAGCATCATATGAAATTAGAGGATGTGATGATACTCTCTAATAAGAATCATTTGATGACAAAAAAAACGAGGCATAAAATAGTCAAAACACCATAATAATGTCAACAAAGATAACGACACTTGTATTAGACACAATTAGAGGCTATTGATTTTTAGTTGATAATGAATGCTTATCTGATATACTTATATGTATAAATATATTTTCCAGGCTTATTTATTGTATAAAGGGAATGGGTTGTAATTTCTTAGGCTCATTTTTTACCAATGGGATGATGTGTGAGATTAGAATTGAATGTTACATCATGTCTTATTTATATAAGATGCTCATATGCTAAAAAAATTATATCATTGTTTATTTTCTCATAAGTTTATGAGTTTTACTATTTGTCAAACTCTTTGCCATTTGGGTAACAGGTTTAAAGGTGCAAGCCTTTGGATTCGTTTATGTTAGATTTTTCACCCCTGCTAACATCGAGTATGTGGGAGCTAGTTGGTCCTCTTGCTTCCTAACTAGTTCATGTGAGTATAAGTTATTTGTGTCTAGTGGCCTATTGCTATGATGGAATTTTTTTCGCATTGCTCTTCTATTTAGTTAGTGTAGTATGTTCATGAGTTAATACAAGTTATTTATTTCTAGTGGTATATTACTGTGATGGAATTTCGTTCCTCTTTTGTTTAGTTAGTGTAGTATGTTCATGAGTTAATAATCCCACATTGACTCGATTGTGATTTAAGTGGTTTATGAACCCACCACTTACCAAACTCTTTGCCAATGTGGTGGCAAACTTAAAGGTGTAAGCCCTTGATTTTGCTTATATGGGATTCTTCACCCTTATTAACATTAAGTCGTGACATGATTCATGTGATGCTTTTCTTATACAAGTTATTTGTTTCTAGTTGCATATCTCTTTTCTTATACAAGTTATTTATTTCTAGTGGCATATCCCTCTTCTTATACAAGTTATTTATTTCTAATGGCATAACCTTTTTCTTATACAAGTTATTTATTTCTAGTCTCAGGAGGGACATCACAACGGTCCAAGCTTTGGCTCTTCTTCGAGAGGTCCAAGGTTCAAACCATGAGACAATGCAATGGTTCAGACTTTGGCTCTTCTTCGAGAGGTCCAAGGTTCAAACCGTGGGACAACGCTCTTCTTCAAGAGGTCCAAGGTTCGAACCGCGAGACAACGCAATGGTTCGGGCTTTGGCTCTTCTTCAAGAGGTCCAAGGTTCAAACCATCGGACAACGAGTGTGCCATGGTTTAGGTTTTGGCTCTTCTTCGATAGGTCTAAGGTCCAAACCGTGGGACATCGCAATGGTTTAGGATTTGACTCTTCTTCGAGAGGTCCAGGGTTTAAATCGTGGGACAACGAGTGTGTGAGGGAATGGGTGTGTGTTAAATTCCCTATTGATAAACATAGTTCTCGGCTTTACGAGGGATCATTGTTGGGAGGAGATTGCTCCGTTGGTCATAGGGATTTCTCACACTAACCAAATAACAAAAAAATTATTTATTTCTAGTGGCATATCCCTATGAAGGAATTTTTTTCCACGTTAATACCTCCTTTTCTTCAGGTAAGAGGATCTCAAAATATTGAATTTTTGAATCTCTTTTATATAGGTTAATTCCACAAAATTTGTAATACTAAAATTAAAGAATAACAATATTGTATTAGAATTTCGTTGGTCGTAGGGGTTTCTCACACTAACCAAATAAAAAAAAATTATTTATTTCTAGTGGCATATCCCTACGAAGGAATTTTATTCCACATTAATACCTCCTCTTCTTCAGGATAAAGATACTATAAGAGGATCTCAAAATATTGAATTTTCAAATTTTTTTATATAGGTGACTTCCACAAAATTGCAATACTAAAATTAAAGAATAACAATATTGTATTAGAATTTCCATGGAGGACAACACAACGGTTTGGGCTTTGGCTCTTCTTCAAGAGGTCCAACATTTAAACGACAATGTTGGCGAGTATGTGAGGGAGTAGGTGTATGTATGGGTGTGTGTTTAGCCCCCTATCGATAAGCTCAGCTCTCCAAGGAGGACAACATGACAGTTTAGGCTTTGGTTCTTTTTTAAAAGGTCCAATGTTCAAACCACAACGTGGGAGAGTGTGTGAGGAAACCACAACGTGGACGAGTGTGTGAGGAAGTGGGTGTGTATGACCGTGTGTTTAGCCCCTATTGATAAGCTCAACTCTCTCCCCCTTATGAGAGGTCATGGTGGGATGGGGATGCCCAACCTTGAGGATGGTGGGATGGGGATGCCCAACCTTGAGGGTCGGTTGTAGGGGTTTCTCACACTAATCAAATCTTAACAAAAAAACATATTGTAATAGAAGGTAAAACCTATAACAATATAATATATTAAAAAACAATATAATATCTATTACATAATTAATGATATGGTCATAGAACTTAATGGCCTTTCATTAAAAGTAATTTGAAAATGATATATATAATATATTAAAAAAATAATATAATACCTATTTCATAATTAATTATATGGTCATAAAACTTAATGACCTTTCATTAAAAGTAATTTGAAATATATATATATATATATATAGAAACCTCTATAATCCTTAGCCAATTGGGTAAAGAAGAAAATAATAGGATCATGATCACCCACATAATAGAATCGAGGTAACCCACCAATAAGCACTAGATCACTACCAACAGGTTTATCCTTATGAGGTGAAAAATGACTAATATATATATAATTTGGTTAGTGTGAGAAACCCTATTTCTAGTAGCATATCCCTATGAAGGAATTTTATTCCTCATTAATACCTCCTCTTCTTTGGGATAAAGATACCATAAGAGGATCTCAAAATATTGAATTTTCAAATCCCTTTTATATAGGTGAATTTCACAAAAATTACAATACTAAAATTAAAGAAACAATATAATATCTAATTAATGACATGGTCATAGAACTTAATGACCTTTCATTAAAAGTAATTTGAAAATGATATATATATATATATATATATATATATATATATAAAATAGAGGGAGAGAGAGGGAGGAGAAACCTCTATAATCCTTAGCCAATTGGTTAAAGAAGAAATTAATAAGATCCTGACCATCCATCGACAAGCACTCGGTCACCACACCAACGGATTTATACTTTTGGGGTGAAAAATGACTAATATATATATATAGGATTTGGTTAGTGTGAGAAACCCTATTTCTAGTGGCATATCCCTATGAAGGAATTTTATTCCACATTAATACCTCCTCTTCTTCGGGATAAAGATACCATAAAAGGATCTCAAATAATTGAATTTTCAAATCCTTTTATATAGGTGAATTCCACAAAAATTGCAATACTAAAATTAAATAATAAAAAAATTGTAATAGAACGTAAAACCTATAACAATATAATATCTTAAAAAATACACCTATTGTGCAATTAATGATATTTAAAAATGGTCATAATTAATGATATTTAAAAATGGTCATAGAACTTAGTGACCTTTCATTAAAATTTATTTAAAAATATTAATATATATTAAAAATGGCCATAGAATTTAATGACCTTCCATTAAAAGTTAATTGAAAAATGATTAATATATATTTTTGTTGCATAGAGAAACCTCTATAATCCCTAGTCAATTGGGTAAAGAAGAAGTTAACAAGACCTCGACCATCCACATAATCAAATCGGGGTAACCCACCTACAAGCACTCAACCACTACCAACTGGTTTATCATTTTGGATGAAAAATGACATATATATATATATATATATATATATATATATATATATATATATATATATATATATATATATATGTTGAAAGTAATTTAATCTTGTTAAAAAAGTAATAAGAGTATATATATAGATTTGGTTAGTGTGAGAAACCCCTATTTCTAGTGGCATATCTCAATGAAGAAATTTTATTCCACATTAATACCTCATCTTCTTCACGATAAAGATACCATAAGAGGATCTCAAAATATTAAAATTTCAAATCTTTTTTATATAGATGAATTCCACAAAATTGCAATACTAAAATTAAAGAATAACAATATTCTAATAGAAGGTAATATCTTTTATATATATATATATATATATATATATATATATATATATATATATATATATAAATATTTATTGCGTAATTAATAATATTTAAAAATGGTTATAGAACTTAGTGACCTTTTGAAAAATAACTAGTATATATTTATTTGTTGCGTAGAAAAACCTCTAATCGTAGTTAACAAGACCTTTGACCATTCATATAATCAAATTGGGGCAACCCATTGGGTAAAGAAGTAGTTAACAAGACCTTCGACCATTCATATAATCGAATTGGGGCAACCCACTGACAAGCACTTGCCCGTTAGCATATGGTTTATCCTTTTAGGGTGAAAAATGACTAATACATATATATTTAGATTTGGTTAATGTAAAAAACTCATACAAACGACGCTCAAGGCTTGGCATTCCCTTCCCATGAGAAATGACTAATATTAACATAATGAAAATTGCATGAGGCCCTTCTTTTTTCAATCAGTTATATGACCCTTCTTTTTTCAATCAATTATATGGGATTGAAATGGGTCACACCCGTATTACATTATCACCACATTGTGGAATTACAACAAAGCTTTGGATATTATCCATGTATCGTTTGGCAAAATTCGAACTTGGATGTCCTCTTTAAACATTGAATAATCTAACAATTAAGCTAATGCCACTTGATATGAGGCCCTTTCTTACAACCAATATCCTTATGTTAAAAATTTCTTCTTTCAACTTTATATACAAATGGATTATCTTACATTGGTAATGCTTATGCGATATGGTGGGCTTACAAAGGATTACATATACTAAAAGTTTCATCAATTTAAAAAAATATATTAAAGTGTAATTCCTTAGAATGATGTGTTGGCTTTTTTATTCTCTTTAATATTAATATTGCTTAAAAGCTTTTTCAATTTAAAAGTAGATATTAAAGTAAAATTCCCTATATTGATGTGTTCGCATCTCTATTTTCTTTGATATTAGACCTAGGTTCAAACCTTGGGGTCATGCATATTTGCAAAGGTAGTAGTCTGACCTGAGTTTGCTGAGTGTGTACTAGCTCGACGATGATGGTACCAATCCTGAGCGACTGGTGTTCCTCCTTCCACTAGATTAAATAACAACGAGGTGGTATAGGGGTTATAGGGGCAACCCCAAGATTTGAACCCTAATTGGTAGTAGAAAAGGATTGTGGATGTAATCGATTCCTCTATGTATATAAAAAATTTTGTTTAAAATACTTGTATGTTTTGTGGGTTTTTATAATTATTATCAACTAATGATCATTCCTTAAAAATATTATTTGAAGAAATAAATTATACTAACACAATTGTGTAGCGCAGTTGGTGAATTGATTGATTGTAGAAAAGGACCATGGATGTAACCAATTCCTCTATGTATATAAAAATATTGCTTAAGATACTTGTATGCTATGTGGGTTTTTTTAATTATTATCAATTAGTGAGAATTAAAAAAAATTAATGTTCATTCATTAAAAAGATCATTTGAAAAAATGACTTATACTAACATAACTATGAAGCGTAATTGGTGAATATTATGGGTGCTAGTAGAGGTCAACCCAGACTCCATTCCCCTTACCTCCACCCTGCCAATGCATGGTGCAGTTGGTGAATATCCTGTGTGCTGGTAGAGGTCGACACAAGATCCATTTTTCTTATACGTCACCCAATGGATACTCAAATAACAATCCTTTATGACTAATACCACATGGTATACCCATATGGGGCAGCTATGACTGACCATAAAGCTAGGTTCTTGGGGTTTTTGTTTTACCTAAAAAAATTTACCCCCAAGGGCTAGGTGGATTGGTAGTTGCTTGTCTAGCTAGGCACTTACCAAGAAGAGACCTAGCTTCAAACCTTGGAGGTGTGTTTGTTTGTTTGTAAAGGTAGTAGTTTGATCTGAATCCTTTGAGTGTGTGCTAGACAAACGATGATGGTACAAATCTCAAGTGACTGGTGGCCCCCCTCACGCTGGGTCAATAATAACAAGGTGGTATAGGCTTGTTGGGAGTAGCCCTATGGTTTGAACCCTGTGCTTGGCAGTTACTAAAAATAGTGTGGATGTAACCAACTCCCCTATGTATATATAAAAAAAACACAATGAAAATCTCCATAAATCTTTTTCCTATATATTTTTTGATTTTTTTAAATATTTTTGATTCGAGTAGTGTGATAAACCTTGATCGACGCATAGGGCTGAACAATCCCCTCCCACCCATGACACCTCACACCTCGTGAAGATGAGAGCTATGATTATTAGTAGGGGATTAACACACAACCACACACGCCACAATTTGAACATTAAACCTTCCAAAGAAGAGCCAAACCTTCAATTGTTGCACTGTCCTAGGACAATCCCTTTCTCATAATTACTATCCATGTATTAAAAAAATACCTCTTCTAATAATATACAAATGCGTTGTCCCACTTGGTGTTGAGTGTAAGATACTGTGGGTGTATAAGGCACTATATACTAAAAGCTTTACCAATTTAAACGTGAACAATAAGGTGAGAATCCATTGGTGCATTCTTTTTTTGGTTACATAGATGAATTGGTTACAATCACAATTTTTAGTAATTGCCAGCGTAGCTGGTAGGGTTCAAACTATCAGCGAAGGCTTCCAACACACCCACCGTCTTGTTAATGGTAACCCGATGTGATATGGGGACCGTCGGACGCACAAGGTTCGCACCGTCTTCGTCAGTCTGGTTCAACACGTGGCATGAAGGGGACCACCAGACAAGCAGGAAACAGATCACCATCATCAGTCAAGTGCAATATGCAGAGGAGTCGGATCAGGCTACTAGCTATGCATGGGCACCATTGACACATTATTTTTGGGATGATATTAATATTAGAGAATGTACTTGTATCCTTTGTTAGTCTCTATAAAGTATAATAATAATAATTATTATTTTTAATAAATTATATGTGGCTTTTATTGAGGTTGCTCCCACCAAATTAACAAAATATTATAATATTATATTTGTTATTAGGTTAATTAAACTATATTTGTATTTTCCAATCTCAAGTCCCTTTAGGTCCCCCTCACTTGGAGCAAACATTTAAAGAGGTGCGATAAGGGGTTATTTCCTTGTAAAAAAACAAAAACTATATTTGACTTGCCCTTTTATTAAAGATATTTTTTTATTTCTTCTACTATCAAATATATTCTTCATCTTCCTTTAATTATTATATTTATGTAATCAACTTGTTGACATTATCTCCATTAAGTGATAAAATCTCACTCAATTAGTTACCTTCTAAAATATAAATTTCACCAAAATGAAGATCAACAATAAGATTAGCTAAATTATTTTCTACCTAATTTCCTTCTCTATAAACATGCTCACATTTCCAAGAGATTATATTTGACTTGCTTATCTATGGATATGCTCACATATAGCTTATTGTTGTTTTTAATAAGTTATATATATTTTTTATTGGTGATCGCTCCCATCAAAATAACAAAATATTACATTTGCTATCAGGTCAAATTAATCATATATGACTTACCCTTTTATCAAAGATATTCTTCATTTTCATTTATATTAGAGTATATTACATCATTTGGGTCATGTAAATGTACCACCCTTGGTACATAACTAGAGTAGGAGATTACTTTAGGGGGTAGTTAGCTAGTTACTTCAAGGAATATAATAAATGCACAAGTGTCTATGTGCAAGTTGTAAATGTGCAAGGTGTCCCCTTGTACAACTAGGTAGAGTGTTGGCCAAGCAATCCATATTTCTATATAAAGGGCCTCATAGTGAGTGATTATATATCATTGTAGGTAGTAGTAGGTATACTGTGTGGATCACCATATAGATTGGTGATGGGGTACAATGTAGTTCTTTAGTATCAGTTCTAGAGTGTTCATTTCCTCCATATTGCATTGTATCATTTTCATCACTTTCCATTAATAGCATATTTCAGCATCTTACATTTTTGCATATTTCATATCCTGTGATTGTATTCTCCCTTGGCATACACCATAAAAAGCTAATAGTGGTATCAGAGCCATGGTAGATCAATAGGAATAGGGAGAGCCACAATAGGTTATTAGGAATAGGAAAGCCACAGGAAATATTGAGAGGAGAAGCAAATCTCAGTTCCAGAATTTTTGAGATTGCATTTGGCTAGAGTCTTTCCATAGAGTTATAGAAAACTCGTGAAGACTAGGACTCAACATTCATTCCACTAGATTGACAAATCAACTAGTGAAGATTCATCATTGATAAGATTTAGAATCATCTTACTAATATCTTGTTGTAGGAAAAGGAAACTGAAGGAAGCCCTATTGTAGACTTGCACATTGCAGAAGAGAAGGCCACAACAACCTTATTGTAGAAGAAAATGCCACAAAAGCCTTATTGAAGAAGAAAAGACCATAAAAGCCTTATTGAGATTGAAGAAAATGCCACAAAAGCCTTATTCCAAAAAGGCCATAGAAGCCTTGAACTAGAAGAGACTCCAGAGAAGAGTCCAAGAAGATAGGATATTGGTGATCTCCATTGAAGACTACAAATTGCAGATTAGCTAGAGTCTTTCCACAAGATAGTGAAGACCAGGACTCAACACATAATACATACCACTAGTTTCAAGAATAACTAGTGAAGTTAAAGAGGTCTAAGAAAATACCCCATTGGAAATAACAGATTGAAGATCTGTTCCAGAAGAAGCTGAAGAGACTCATAGAAAGTCTCATTGAATAACTTCCATTATTGGAAGAGATAGAGAAGGACTATCAAAAGTCCTGTTCCAGAGATCCATGAAGAAGATCTCATTGCCAACACTTCCATAGTTGAAGGTTGAAGGAAAGGTCTCATCAAGAAGACCAGAGAAGCTACAATATTAAAGACCTTGGAGAGGTCTCAAGAAAAAAGGAGAAGGCTTGGAGAGCCTCATTGTAGAAATTGGAGAAGCTATCAAAGAAGTTCCTAGGAGAACTCATTGGAGAAATTCACTACAAAAGATAGTGAAATATTTGGGACAATTATCGCCATCCGACAACAAGCCCAAGAGGAGAAGAATTTGGCAAGGAGTGCCAAATCTTAAAGAAGAATATTGAAGACCTCAAGACATTCAGAATCTTGAGAAGAAAATCCTGTTTGAAGTTAGAACTCAACAAAGAGGTTGAAGAAGAACTCAAATAGAAGAAACCTACCAAATCCAAGAAGATTTGGAGATTGCCCTTCATAGCTAAAGAAGGCACATATAGAGATTTGTTGGATTCACAAAAAACTACTGAAAGGGTTCTAGAAGGACAATATTTCAGTGAATAGATTGATTGCTAAAGGACAACAATCAAGATAGCATTACTAGCTACAAGACTTTGGAGTTCCAGGCCAGATCCTGAAGGAGAAGTTGAAAATCATCTACTACAATTTCAAAGTAGCAGACTAGAAGCATTCACAACTGTGAGCAACCAACATTCTAGATGAGAGACTTGGTGAATCAACTCATCAAGATATTCATCATCAAAGGTAAGCAACTTAGGTGCAAAAGGTTCATTACTTGAACACTTATTCAGATTACTACTTAACTTCATTGAGCACCTTATTAGAATTTGGAAGTTGTAAAATAGAAGGTTGCATTTTAAGTCCTCAAAGAAAGTGCAGAAGATAGTTTCTGTTAAGGTTCATTACCTGCACATTAATAGGAGTTAGATACATTCTTCCTATTATCTAATTATTGAGAAAAGGACTACATTAAGGAATTTGTAGAGATTATTAAGTGCATTTGAAACTACTTTGAGAGCTTATTAATAGGAGCAATAAGGTGAGATTATTAAAGTGCATTAAGTTGGAAATATTATTGGTTCATTGCACTATACTAGTTGTTCATTAAACTAGTTACTCTCAAAGGATTATTTCGTGTATTGATTGTTAAGATCAAGGGCACAAAAATCTACAAATAATCAAAGTGTCTAAAGACACTATTCAGAACTCAATACCTGCAAGGTATTGTGGCCTATAGAAGCCACCAAGTAGATTGAAATTCCTCCAAGGAGTGGAGAAGAAGAAGGCAACCATTAAATCAGTGATAGAAGCCAAAAATTGAGACTTGGTGAGTCTCAGATTCAAGGTGCACTAAGAGCTCATTACAGGTAAAATATTAGTGCAACAATTACTCCTTCAAGGGCACATTATCTACATGATTATTAGCTTGGGTTCATTACTAGATTAACCAAGCAAAGGAGAGAGTTGTCTAGAAAAGAAGACAACATCAATCAGCCCTCACCTACAATAAATAGTACGAAGAAGCCACCATTAAAATCAGCAAAAGAAGCTTGCAAAAGAGAAGGTGCAAATCAAGGTATTCTATTACAATTCTATTTACATTATTATACACCATAACATCTTGTCCTACGTAGGATAAAGGATAGAACTTGAGTGTCTTAAAGACACATCCTCCACAAGAGAGGAATATCATACAAGTGATCGTAGAGGAGCACTATCCGAAGCAAGAGAGAAGAGCTAACAAAGAGCTCTCATTATGGTGTCCAAAGATACCCTTACAACCATGAAAGTAGGTATTCCCAACAACCAATCTAAAGCACAAAATATCAAAAAAGGGTCATTATCTATTTACATTGGTTGTCATCTATTGAACATTGCAAAGGGAGCATTCAAACCAGCATACTGAAAGGAAAAGCATAGTTGAAAAAGGAGCATTCAAACCAACAAATTGAAAGGAAAAGCATAGAGCAATACCCAAGCCCTTGCTTGGAGAAGATGTCCATTGAAGGAGTGCTCAAATCAGCTCTTGGACCACCATAGAACCATCTCTAAGCTCCTAATACCTCCATCGAATCAAGCACCAACTCATACTCACTTGGAAGAAGCGTTGAGGAATAAGAAACAACTGGATTTACGTTGGCAAGTAGAATATATAGAAGAAGAGAAGCATTGGAGGGAAAATACATGCAATCTACCATTTGTCATCACTAACAAGAAGCGCTCAACCCATCTCATTAGAAAATGCTTGAACATTAGAGTGAAGGGAGTTACAAAAGCATCTTTGATAGGAAGGAACATTACAACATCTCCATTCACGATTGGAGCCCATAAGCCACTTGGAGAAAGTGTTAGAATCAGCCATAAGCATTACGAAAGAAGCCCCATGCACGTTGGAGCTCAAAGGCCACTTGGACATCATTCAAAGAAGGATTAAAAATATCTCAAGTATTACTCAAGATGCACGTGCCACGTAGCTACATAAACATTCAACTCCAAGGTATAGACGAACAATGAAGGTGAAGCGAAAGAGGAGAAATTACAATGTTTGAGTGAGTAATAGCACGCTAAAATTAGAGTCAAAGGAGGTAGCGAGGAATTATCATAAACCAACATTCAATTCCTACGGTGATAAGCACTCATTAAGGAGGAGACCAAGCTAAAATAGGCACTGTAAAAGTGCAGAGCTCGAAGGAAGAACACACAGGCCATTCATTGAACAACGAGGTCAAAGCAACATCAATACAACATTGAGATATGTACCAATCAGCCATTGAAGTACGTGGAGCTACTCGAAGATACGTAGAGCATCAAGCCTTACAAAGGTAACAATTAAAATTGCTTGCTTTAATTAAAATTGGAGTTATAAGGTGATATAGACTATTGCATTGTTAAAAGGTGATATATTACATTGGAATAAACCTAACAAGCATTAGTGATTATCAAGCAAGCTTATTTCAAGATATTAAATATTCATATTTGCAATTAATCAAGTAGGAGACATAAGGTTGTCAACTTTGATTAAATCAATATTAATTTGCAAATATCATTATTTTCTAATATTCCAAAAAGTAGGGAGATATAAGGCATACTACTTCAAACTAAATACATATAATTGGAATTTAGAAAATTAATCTATTGGAAAGAGAATCAAATCAATTGCCTTCATATAGAGTTGGAAATAATTGGTAAAAATTATCTCATACTCATTCTAAGGAGACAAAATAAATCCAACCATTAAAGCATACTTCATTGGGATAGATAAGGCAAAATTAATAAGTTGATTATTCTCAATACATTACAAAATCAACTTAGAAGGTGAACTAAGCATATTTTAATTATTAGGGAGATATAAGGAAGCCTACAAAACCTAATTCTAAAAAGGTTTTATCAAATTAGTTCACATCTCTTAACTAGGGAGATATAAGGAATTCTACAAAACCTAAGCCTTGAATATATTTATCAAATTAGATCATATAATCAATTTACTTGAGGAATATATAGTATGATATTGAGGAAGCAGAAAGAATACTACACTTCATCTACTAGGGAGACATAAGGTAGTCTACTACAAAGGATTCATCAAAAATATTCCTAAAGCAGGAAAAGCTAAAACTAAGAAATATGTCTACCTCAAGTAATACAATGAACAATGATATGAACAACACTATTAGAAAGGAAAGAGCAAGTGTCATAAAAAGTGGAATCAAGAATTTACTTATAAAGTCTAAAGGAAACTTAGACCTTACTTCAAAAAGGATACATAGTGAAGCTTTAAAAGATAGCTTTGAAACTATGGAACATTATCTACATGCTCGACTCACTGAAGCAATTGATAATGGAAAGAATGACATTCAAATTCCTTTATAATATGGAAGCATATTATATATGGCACTACTTACATTCAAATGTTATAAGAATGAAAATGTAGAACAAAGAGGATTGATTGAATTACTCAAATTGAAAATAGAAATGGATGAATCATCTCTAGCAAAGATATTTCAATCCTCATGCAGTATTAGTACTTCAAGTTCTACTAACACAAAATCTTATCATGATGCTCTAAGTGTATGTTCAAAAGCTTCTATACAGGTCATGGAAAATGATAACAAGGACAAAGATAAAGAGAAAATACTCTTGCAAGAATATGATGATAGTACGTCTACCTATGAAAGTACTAACTCCAATAAGGAAGAAGAAGAGGAACCAATTCAAGGAGGCATATAGTGCAATGTGAATTAAATATAATGCAAAGAACTAGATCAAGCTGAAGGATGTCTGAAGAAGAAGATCCATATTGAAGACTAAAGTCTTCAATACCTAAATAATGTAATACAGGGGGTGTTAGAGTATATTACATCATTTGGGTCATGTAAATGTACCACCCTTGGTACATAACTAGAGTAGGAGATTACTTTAGGGGGTAGTTAGCTAGTTACTTCAAGGAATATAATAAATGCACAAGTGTCTATGTGCAAGTTGTAAATGTGCAAGGTGTCCCCTTGTACAACTAGGTAGAGTGTTGGCCAAGCAATCCATCTTTCTATATAAAGGGCCTCATAGTGAGTGATTATATATCATTGTAGGTAGTAGTAGGTATACTGTGTGGATCACCATATAGATTGGTGATGGGGTACAATGTAGTTCTTTAGTATTAGTTCTGGAGTGTTCATTTCCTCCATATTGCATTGTATCATTTTTGTCACTTTCCATTAATAGCATATTTCAGCATCTTACATTTTTGCATATTTTATATCCTGTGATTGTATTCTCCCTTGGAATACACCATCAAAAGCTAACATTTTCTATCAAATATATTTTTCATATTCCTAAAACTATTATGTTTATACAATCAACTCCTTGAAATCATCTCCATTAAGAGATAAAATCTCACTCGATTAGTTGCCTTCTAAAATATAAATTTTACCAAGATGAAGATCAACACTATGATTGACAATTATTTTCTATCATGTTTCCTTCTCTATAGATATGCTCACATTTCCAAGATATTACCTCCAACGATAATAGATGAACATCAATTATAACATTCTTTTATCCAATCCCCACATCCATTTTTGTTAATAGCATTAATGATAATTTGTGAATCCCACTCAATTAAAATATATTTCCATTATTTTTCAATTGCAATTTTGATCTTTGTGAGAAGTAAATAGCCTCTACATAGTTGTTGGTTGAAGTTCCATATACTTATGAGTAAGTGAGGAGAATTTTGTCTTCATTATTTCAAAAAACACCACCTACACTAGCTTTTTCTATATTTCATTTGTAAATGTCATCAAAATTAATTTTAATAAACCCAATTTTTGGATATTTCTATTTTACCATAGATTGAAGCTAATCCTTTGTGTTAACTTTATTGTTGTCGATGACCATTCCATGTATATTTAAATAATGTGAGTAAGAGACTAACATATTTTTTTTCCACTTTAGACGTCCTGTGATGAGTGCCTTGGTAATAAACATTATACAATAATACTATTCCAAATTTGGGCATGATTTTGAGATTTATTTTAGAACATTCTATCATTCCATTCTAGCCTTAAATTCTAAAAAATAATGATAGGACCTATCCTACACATAATACATAATGCTTTAGATTTGAAATAATTAATTCAAAATTTCATCAACTCTTTCAATGTTGATGGAGCTACCCAATATATTCTCATATTTTTGAAGAAAATAATCCTAATGGTATAAGCAAAGGGACAATGAAGAAAGAAATGGTTTGATATTTCTATATCCTTGTCACACAAGGCACATTTGAAAGGTCCATGATACCCTCTTCTTTGTAGACTCTCTCTTATAAGAATAGTGCTTTGGAATACTAACCAAAGGAATGTTGAGGCCCTATAGAGGGCCTCCAGTGACCAAAAATTCTTCCAAGGGAAATCATTGGGAGTGGAAAATTATAATTGCTTTAAATCCTCATATCCCAACTTGATTGAGTATCCACTATCTTTTGATAGATTCTAAACTAACTCATGCTTCTACATAAAAATAGGAAAATAGAACTCTTGAAGAATAATTTAAAGTTCATTTGCTATTATTTGAGTTCCTCTCCTTCAACCAAGTCACTAATAGAAATCAACGATTTGGAATTGTCCCTCACATTAATATTATATTGACCTTTGAAACTTTACAATCTAGACATGCCCAAACCAATGGTTGTCATTTTCAATTAGAAATTAGAGGATAAGGCTTAAACCAAGCAACAAACCAAATGTTTACAAAATCCCCCCACTTAATGACCATGTAATATATTTATCGATCGATTATAAACCATCTTATATGAAGTTCCATGTTGGTGATCCTTTAGGTAGGGTTTATTTCCTAAATAATTTTATTGCATCAAGAGAACCTATATATTTTTGAAGTAACATTTTTACCCAAAATTTTCCTTGATATTTGAATAATCTCCAACCAAGTTTTTCCCCTAAGGCCAAACTCATAAGTCCAACTCTACAAGTCTGCAACTCCAATATTCTTTTCTTTGCAAACCATCTCACACTTACAAAGAGGAAACCTAATTTTTTCCTCACATCCTTTATAAAGAACTTTCCTTTAAATTTTATCAAATTCAGATGTTATTATACCTATTAACAATATTGAATGTGAGATCATATATATATAGGGATGGATTAAAATGTAGCATTTACAAGTTGTAGAATTCTAATTGTGGTTAAGAATTTACCTTTCCAACCTGCTAAACAAGATTTATTTCCATCCAAAATTGAGTCCCAAATCTCCTTCTTACTCTATAAGAAAAAGGAATACCCAATTATATTGATGGAAAATTTCCAAATTTTAACCCTAAAATATCCATAATATTCATTGTAAATCTAGGGCAATGTTAATGGAAAAGAGTCTAGAGTTTTTAGTATTTACCAGTTGTCCAACAACCTTCTCATAACATGATAAAAAATGATTTAACCTCCATGGCATCACTAACTTAGGGATGATCCAAAATGAAAGTATAATAAAAAAATTGGAGATAAGGTTGCGAATGCACCATTTGTGGTAACATAAACACATTTGATTTTTCCATCCATTTTTACCTTTGAGAAAACTCTCCCTAGTGCCTCTACAAGAAAAATAAATAGATAAGGAGATAATGGGTCACCTTGATGGAGCCCACATGATGACTCAAAATATCGCATAGGGGATCCATTAATCCAGATAGAATATTTTGAAGTGTTATAACAACATCTAATCCATTCACACCAACCTTAATAAAAACCATTTTTTTGAGAATATCATGTAGAAAACTCCAACAAACCATATTATATGCTTTGTTCATATCTAATTTCATAAGCATACCTAAATTTTTAAGAGATTAAGATAATATTTAGATTCTTGTGTTATGATTACACCATCAAGATTTTGTTTACCACAAATGAAACCATATTGTTCGTCTCAATTAACACAATCTAGAATGCTTTTCAACCTTTTTTCCATGATTTTTGAAATGATCTTATAAATGATTTTACAAAGGGCTATTGGATAAAAATTATCAAAATATTTTGTCTCATCTTTATTGGAAACCAATATAATAAATGTGGCATTGATCTCACTTATTATAGCCTTCATTTTTTGGGTCTCTTTAACCACAACCAACATATCAATCCCAAAATGTTTGATAGAAAATTATAGAAAATCCATAGGGGCCAAGTGCCTTGTTAAGATGAAAAGAGAAAATGGCTTCTGTATCTCCTCCATAAAGATATTCTTCATAAAACTTTCATTTTTTTACCTATGTCATAATTGATGGAATATTTTGCAAAAAACTTATCTTAAGCCTCCTTATCTTGCTCAACATTTGACAAGATATCTTTAAAACAATTTATTGCTTCCTATTAGAGTATATTACATTATTTAGGTACATGTCAATATATCACCTTAAGTACATTGTTAGATTAGGAGTATATCTTAGGTTACTTGAGGAAGAAGTCATTAATGCACAAGTATCAATGTGAAATGATGTAAATGTACAAGGACTCCACTTTTACACGAGTCATAGGAAAGGTAGTTAGGAAGAGTAAGGGCCAAGTAACTTATCTTCTTATATATAGGCCCCATATTGAATAGATTGTGTGTGTGTGTGAGTGTGAAGCAGAAGTGTGATTACTACAGAGTAGTGAGTAGGTACAATGTAGTTTCCATTAGAGTTTTGAAGTGTTCATTTCCTACATTACATTGCATTGTACTATTTTCGTGACTTTCTATTAATAGCATATTTTAGTCTTATTGCAAAATTCTATTATCTTACTTTTTTGCATATTTTACATATTGTGATTGCTTTCCCCATATCATACATTATCAAAAGCTAACAATGGTATCAGATCTATAGTAGATCATATAGGAATATGGAGAGACACAAGAGAGATTGAGAGGAGAGAAGAAAATCTCAGTTCCATAATTTATAAGATTGCATTTGGCTAGAGTCTTTCCACAAAGTTGCATAAAAACTCGCGAAGACTAGGACTTAGTATTAATTCCACTATATTAACAAATCAACTAGTAAAGATTCATCACTTAGAATTTCTTCCATTACAGTCCTAATACTTTGTTGCAGGAAATAAGAGATTCGAAGAAATTTGGAAATCTTCCTACAAAGAGCTAGGAAGAATATCATCTTCAAAATCAATCCAATACCAGAAGTAACAAATAGAAGAAGAGGAGATTCTAGGAACCTGAGGGAAGTCCTATTGTAAACCTGCACATTATAGAAGAAGAAAATGCTATAGTAGCCTTATTTTTTATCCCAAAGACTCTAGATAAGAGTCCAAAAGAATATATAATATTGGTGATCTCCATAAAAGGCTATAGATAGAATATTGAAGAAATCAACCTAAAAAGCTGAAGAGACCCATAGAAGGCCCCATTAAAGAACTCCTAATTTTGGAATATTGGAGGTTCATGATCTCCATTGAAGCATGCAGATTGCAGAAGTGAAGAAGAACTAGCAAGATCTTGTTCTAGATTCTATAAGTAGTAGATTATAGAGATTCAAGAGATCTTATTGCATAGTAGAAGGTTGAAGGAAAGGTCTCATTGAGAAGACCAGATAAGCTACGATATTGAAGAACTTGGAGAGGTCTCAAGGATAAGTCTTGGAGAGCCTTATTGTAAATTTTGAAGAATCCATTAAAGAAGTTTCTAGAATAACTCATTGGAGAGATTCACTACCAAGGATAAGTTCCTGATAGTGAAGGAATCAGGACAATTTTCACCATCCAAAAACAAGCCCAAAGGATAAGGATTTAAAAAATTTATCAAATTTTGGAGGAGACTAGTAAAGACCTCAAGAATTTTAAATTCTTAAGAAGAATACCCTATTTGAAGTCAAAATTTGACAAGGAGGTTGAAGGAGAACTCAAACATAAGAAGTTTACCAGATCCAAGAAATTTGGAGATTGCCTTTCATAGCTAAGAAGGCACATTTTGGAGATAGGGGTTTGTTGAATCTACAACAAAATACTGAAGGTTTCATAGCTACAATTTACTACCATTCCAGATAGCAAATTGATGAATCTATTCATCAAGATCTACATCATCTTTAGAGATCGTTAAAGGTAAGCAACTTAGGTGCAAAGGGTTCATTACTTGAACACTTATATTTAGTTCATTACTTAGCTTCATTAAGCACCTTATTAGAATCTAGAAGTTGCAA
Source organism: Wollemia nobilis (assembly GCA_028583015.1). Taxonomy (NCBI): domain Eukaryota; kingdom Viridiplantae; phylum Streptophyta; class Pinopsida; order Araucariales; family Araucariaceae; genus Wollemia; species Wollemia nobilis. The sequence continues at coordinate 6,302,242 of JAQPPZ010016370.1, read as the reverse complement.
GGAGAAGGTTGCATTCTAAAGTCTTCAAGGGAAGTGCAAAAGATAGTTTCTGTTAAGGGTTATTACTTGCACATTAAAATAGGAGTTAGATATATTTCAAAATAAAGAAAAATATCATCTTCCTATTAGCTAGTTACAAAACAGAAGACTATATTAAATTGTAGAGATTATAGAAGTATTTAAGAGTTCTTTAAGCATTATCATTAGTGCATATTACAAGTTACTTTTAAGGAGTAATAAGGAGTAGGAGTAAAGACTCAAGCAACATAGTTTGCTCAAATATATGTAGAGATACATTGAGGAGAAGTGAAGTCTCATGCTACACGACATACTGCATTGCTAAGGTAAATTCAATATTAGATTTGCTTGCTTTAATTAAAGTGACATTGGAGTTATAAGGTGATATAATAAAATTTACTACTGCATTGGAATAACAAGCATTAACCAAGCATTAGTAAGTTATAAAGCAAGTCCTTTTCAAGGCATTATAATTGAAGTATAGTATAATATTAAAATATTTGTAAATAACTAAGTAGGAGATATAAGGTTGTCAAATTTGGTAAACTCAAATATCAATTTGAAAATACTAATATCATTATTTTCTAACATTCCAAAAGTAGGGATTTATAAGGATTACTACACCAAACTATAGATAATTGGAATTTAGAAAATTAAATTATTGAATAGAGAAACAAATCTATTGCTTACATATAGAGTTGGAATTAATTGGTAACACTTGTCTCATACTCATACTAAGGAGACAAAAATAAATCCAACTATAAGAACTCCATTAGAGCATACTTCATTAGGAGAGATAAGGTAAAATTGAAGGTTGATTATTATACTAAAAACATTACAAAATCAACTCAAAAGGTGAACTAATTATTGCTAAGCTCATTATAAAAGCCTATAGCATATTCTAAACTACTAGGGAGACATAAGGGAGCCTACAAAACCTAAATCTAAGAAAGGTTTTATCAAATTAGTTCATATACTCTTACCTAGGGAGCTATAAGGATGTCTACTAACACATTAAATAATGCAATTAGTAAAGTAGTAAGAAAAGTACCAATATGGATTAAAAGCATGATTGATAATCCAATGGATAAAGATGTAGACGGGAAAGAAGAATCGATAGGATTTAAAAGGATTTCTGAAACTAGTAGTAATGGAAAAATAGATTCTTCTAAAACATCCTCTAATGAGATAGGAAAAGGAATTGGTGACAACTATACTAATGAAGATATAGAAGATCATATTAAAAAAGAAGAAAAGAATATTGATAAAAAAGATATCATACATATGTATGAAAGAAGTAAATATGGAATAGCCTCAATTGTTCACATATGGTTTAAGTTTCTCATCAAGGAGATAGATAAACATGATATTCCTAAAATAGACAACAAAGTAGTTGGAATACCTTTACTATGTACTTATTGCAACCAATTTGGTCATGAGAAAGTCAACTACTGGGGTTTCCATCCATGTAAATATTGTGGAGGAAAAATTCATTTATCTTTCTTCTACTACTATAAATATAAGTACTATAAAAGTTATGAAGAAATATTACTACACAAAATAGATTGTTTCTTTCAGGATCTTATTTCAAAAACATCCACTAACAATAAGTTCAAGCTTGAAATTCATGAAGATCAAAGAAATAGGTCATACAGAGAATCAAAGGAGAGAAAATGGATCAATTCTGATCCACTTGTGATGTGCAAAATTATGAGATCACTAGTTCATCAAAGATGCTTGATAACAAAAAACAATGGGTTGGAAAATACAAGAAGATATAACATGATGACTAAAGCAGAAGAAGAATTATCAGTCCAAGATGAAAACTATTCAAAAGAGAAAGATCCATATTGAAGACTAAAGTCTTCAATACCCAAATAATGTAATACAAGGGGGTGTTAGAGTATATTACATTATTTAGGTACATGTCAATGTACCACCTTGGGTACATTGTTAGATTAGGAGTATATCTTAGGTTACTTGAGGAAGAAGTAATAAATGCACAAGTGTCAATGTGCAATGATGTAAATGTACAAGGAGTCCACTTGTACCTGAGTCATAGGAAATGTAGTTAGGAAGAGTAAGGGACAAGTAACTTATCTTCTTATATATAGGCCCCATAGTGAGTAGATAGTGTGTGTGTGAAGCAGAAGTGTGATTACTATAGAGTAGTGAGTAGGTACAATGTAGTTTCCATTAGAGTTCTAGAGTGCTCATTTCCTCCATTACATTGCATTTTACTATTTTTGAGACTTTCCATTAATAGCATATATCAGTCTTATTGCAGAATTCCATTATATTACTTTTCTGCATATTTTACATCTTGTGATTGCTTTCCCCATATCATACATTATCAAAAGCTAACACTTCCTTCCTAATATCTTCTTCATTAATATTTCTTCCATATAGAGTTAGAATATATATATATATATATATATATATATATATATATATTGAATAAAAACACCTTATATTAATTAAGATTAATCATACAAAAAATGCGGGTGGAATTAGCACACCCCACAAACCATAAAAGCTGCTAGGTGGAGGAAATCACCCCTCCCCATAAAAACATAGGCCAAAAAATAGTACTACACACCATCACGAGAAATCAATACACAAACATCGCAAGACATAATAATTAAACAAAGATAAAGGAGTGGGACATATGTTATCTTCCTTGCTGACATACTGCTAGCCTCCATCCGAATATACTGGGCTATTCCATCCTTCTTTTGTATTACCACCAACCAGAGTCTGTTGAGGAATGACAAGTGCATCGATATGAAGAACAAAAATCGAAGTAGTAGCAGTGTCACCCCACTGAAAAACTGGCTCAGAAGAGGCTGGTTGAACATCCCACCCGAAGTTCTGGCAGGAGGAAGGACCAACTCCATCATCCAAGCATCTGCAACACTGAGAGGGTTGAGACCAGTGTTTATCCACCGAGAGAATGGGTGAAGCATCGGGAACCTCGACGGGGCCAAGAACGGGACCTGGAGGAGCTTCTCGGGGAATTGGGAGGGACACGACTAACCATGCATGGGGTATTACCCCAATGATCCATCAAAGCATGAAGGTGTTGCAACTCAATGTTCACTTTGTCCACCTGTATAGAAATCTGCATCCAACAATCATAAAAAATAACATACTTGTCAATGAAAGAAAACTTCAGAGTGGAGTCAAGTTGTGTAAAAATCACCTTGCTCCTAGTTTTCCATAAATGGAAGAGAGTACTGATACAAAAAACATTCCACACTAGTTCAAGATTGTCAGAAAAATCAATGGGATCCCCTAGAAGAGCATGAGGCCATAATAAGGGACTCTGCATGAAAGGTTGAAAGAATTCCAGGAGCCATTTCCAAGCAAGAGAAGCCCACTGACATTGCCAAAAAACATGCAACACATCCTCAGGTTCACCACAAAAAGGACAGGTAGGGTTCTGAACACCTAGTTGCTTAAGTCTATTTCCTAGAGGAAGTCCTTGGTGAATAAGAATCCAAACAAAAAAAATTGTTTAGGCTTAATATATGAAGCCCATAATTGGGAAAAATGTAAACTCCACCTTGAGGGTGAGGAGACCAAATCCCATTTAACATTCAACCTATGTGACATGGGGACCTGAGGAGTAAGCCAGTTATACCCAAGCTGGGCTTTGTATTGAATTAGAGGGACCTTCTTAGGCTAGCACCAATTGGACCACCAAGGATTTTGGAACCTCTTATGTAACTTTCTCCAAAGGAGAAATAAATATTATTTATGACATCATCATGGATCGGTTTATCCTCATTTCTAAGACTGTAAGTATGCTTGAAAATGTCCTAAGGTATCCAAATCCTGGTTTGACATGAGAAAAAATCCTTCAGATATGCAATTTCATTCCTATTAAAATGTTGATCTTTGACCCATTGACCTTGAGCCAACATCATACCTTACCATGAAATAACAAGAGATCATTGTACATTCATGTCCTAATGAGAGGTCCCTAAATTTTGATTCTTTCCTTTCCAGCATAGCCAGGGTTTAAGCGCCTCCCAGGCTTTCCAAATACTCTTGATAACAAAGGAACCCTAAATTTTTATAGGAACAGGGGTAGTAAGAATAGTTTGAAGGCTCAACCCCTTCCAAAATTTTGTGCCATAGGGTAAGCCATGAGACAAGCAATGTCGAATGAGAATATAAAATAAAATGAGTTGGAATATTTTTGATGTGACAAAAATAAAATATTGTTTTGGATGTAGCATGAAATTTTTGGTATATCTATATTCTTCATTAAGCCATCTCTCCATATATTTTTAGATCTAATATGACTCCTTTTTCAATACATTATGATAATAAAAAAGTAATTTTTTTTCTTGCAAATAAGTGTTTTTTGTCCATTCCATTGATTTCTACTATCTCTTGTAAATTTTGAGCTTGGATTCAATTTCTTTCTCTTCTTTAAATATGTTACCAAAATATTTGGTATTCCATATATTCATTTTATCCTTTATATATTTCATATTTTGAACAAACTTGTACATACATAATCCTTTAAAATTTGCTTTATCCTAACATAATATAACAATTTGGAAGAAATCAAGGTCTTGGAGCTATATAGAATAAAATAAAAATGGATTTGGATGACCATTTTTGAGTAAATCACATCTCAAGAGAATGGGTTTGTGATATGATCTTGCTTGCAATAAAATATCCAAAGAGATTTTATGCTCTACTTGAAACCTATGTTAGCTAATGAAACTCTATCTTAAATTTCTATTCTTTGAGTTTACCCAATGCATCTATTGTCCCATGTACATTTAAATATTGAAGAAAAACATCCTAAAATCTATTTTAATTAACAAATAAATTAAAATATTGCATTTATTTAGGCCATCCAAGAGTATCACATTTTATTTTTGAAAAAGATATAACTATGTTGAAGTACCGCAAGGATCCATAGATCACAATTATGAATCATCATTGTATTTGACAAAAATATGTTGAGATCCTCCCAACATTTTTCATGAGGAATAACTATAGTTGGACTATATAAATTTATAACCCAATATTTGATGTATATCTCTCTTTTAAATTAGACCAACAACTAAATTACTTTCTACTTATAGCAATTGTCTATCCCATTTGTATTTTTCAAATATTGCCACAAAACCTTCAAAAAGTCCTATAGAAGGAACTACAAGACAATCTTTCATATTTTAAATATTTTTTAATAAATCCTTACATTCCTCACTACTTTATTTTGTTTATTGTATTAAAATAAACAAACATATTTTTTTGGCTAAATAATAAGGGGTTGTACTCGGGTCCCCCACCCTTGACAAATTACAACTCTCTTCTTTAGAGCTTGAGAGTTTACAAATAGATACACTTTTCATCTCAATTGAGATGCTATAGCTAGAAACCTACATAATTTTATATAAAATGTCTGAATTCTTGATTTTCATTTTTTGGATCTTTTCAATTTTTTGTATGAATACAAATATTCCAGAATTCAACATCCTTCTTGACATTTTCTATAGCAGCCTTCACAATACCAAAACTTCACCTCTACTATATATGCATTGCATCTTAGTAGAGTAATATTTCCAAAACATCACACTATCATAGTCCGCTTTATGAAATTTGGATTGCTAGTTTCCTTTTTGAAACACAAGTGCAACCACACAAATTATAATAAATAGTTTATATGAAAACACATTATTATTATAAAATAAAGTAGATATTACCAATGGAAAAAATTAAATTAAATCTTAATCATTATTTGATTCAAGCAATCAACATTTTCTTGTTAGATTCAGCTAAACTCACTACTTCCTCTAACCATGGAAAGGAGAATTTAAGTTTACGATCCTCAATCAAAACCCTTCTAGTGGCTAGCCTATTTTCACATTTTTTACATTCCCTTAAAGTATGTGTAAACCTGATTTCTTCAAACTCTTTAGCAAGATCTTGAATTTCCATAATTATCTCTTGTATGTTCCATGGAGCCTTTGCTTTCCTCAAAATTACATTTATTACGATGAGAGAATCACTTTCCATCCATACTTTATTCAATTTTATTTGTTTGCATATTTTTAACCCTTCTAAAGTCACCCAAGCTTTAGCTTCATTATTTGTCTTAAATCCACTATTGAAAGTATAATGAGATAAAATATTTCCTGTACTATTTCTAATTATTCTTCTTCCTCCCGCTAGTCCTGGATTTATTTTAGATGCTCCGTAAAAATTCAATTTAACCCACTCCACATTTGGTGGTTTCCACTTTATATTCATTGCCTTCTTTGTGCTTCTCTTGTACCTAACATCATAATTCCATTTAATGACTTGACTCCATCTATAAAGGCTCTCTACTTCTATATTAGGGGCTAGGTGAGTTGATAGGGTTGGTTTAGACTCCGATATGGCTAAACATATCTTCCTTTTCATTACCTCTAAACTGCTTTCCTATCCTTTAAATATTCTTCTATTTCTTTCTTGCCATAGTCCAAAGTATTGTATCTTTTGATATATCCCATATTTTCTGTAAAGCCTCAATTTTATAAGTGCTTTGCCATTGATTTAACCAATCTTCAATTATGCTATTCATCACCATGCATTTACCAAACATGTTAAGAATCCATTGCCATAGTTTCTAGACTATTGAGCAATATCCCAAGAGATGGTCTATACAATGCTCCTCCTATTTACAAATAATGCATTGAGAGGGGCCATGAAAACCCCTTTTCATAAGGTTATCCTAGGATAAAATTCTTCTATGACCTACTAGCTAAAAAAATATTTTAACTTTAGGAAAGCTTAGGCTATCCCAAATATCTCTCCATATTCTAGTGATAGTACTATTTTGTTGGTGTTGTACATTATATCCACTTCTTGTTGTGTATTTTCCTGAGTTATTCAACTCCCAAATAAATTTATCCTTAGATATCCTTTGAATAACCATAGTTGTTATCTTTCTACTCAATTGCCTCCTAGCATCAATGTCTTGTGTACTTGTAAAAAATCTTCTTTCAATTTGTATCTTCCTTCTTGATATTTGTACAAAATGTTTGAAAGAAATCTCATCCAAGGTTTCAAAATTGGATCTAAATTGAGTGGTTTTTTATCACACCAAGTATACATACAAATAGAAAAATTTCTCCAGTTCCCACCACCCATCTTAAACTTTTAATCATTAGATATTTTTTCAAATCATTCCAAAGAGTAGAACCATTTGGTAGAGAGAATACAGTAAATATTAAACTTGGATCATTGGGCTCAACATACTTACTTAGAAGAATTATTTCCCATTTTCTTTGACTCTCTTTGTACAATATCTATATTACTTTTCCCCTAAGAGCTAAGTTAGCATCTATAAGAACTCTTAAACCAAGACCTCCGCTAGTTTTATCATCATACACCTTGCTCCACTGTTAGAGTTAGAGTCTATTACATTATTTGGATCATGTAAATGTACATTTCTAGGTACATACTTAGGACATTAGATTACTTTAGGGGGAAGTTATCTAGTTACTTCATGCAATGTAATAAATTCACAAGTGTCAATATGCAAGCTGTAAATGTGCAAGGTGTCACTTGTACATGTAGGTAGAGTGTTGGGCAAGGAATCTATCCTCCATTATAAGAAGCCCTCATTGTAAGAGTTTGATAAGAAAGTTAGTAGGTAGTAGTAGTAGTGGGTGACTCCATTAGTAATGGAGCACATTATGGTTTTGTAGTATCTTGCATGGAGTGTCCATTTTCTCCATAGAAATATTGTATTCATTTCTGTCATTTCTATTTATAGCATATTTTAGAAATCTTGTGAGTTTACTTTCTTTCATATTTTTGCATCTTGTGATTGCCATATCTCATTGTGATTTACCTCAAAAGCTAACAATGGTATTAGATCCATGGTATATCTAGTCATAGCAGGTCAATAGGAATACTACCATTATTATCAAGTCTAAGTTTTTTGTCAACCTGATGCGCCATTGGACCGGTCACTATAACAAATTCTCAGAAGATTCTAGGTGGTAGAATTAAGAAGAGACAAGGGAGCATTGAAAGAAATCTCAGTTTCAAAAAGTACTAAGATTGTATTTGACTAGAGTCTCTCCACAAAGTTATAGGAAAATTTGTGAAGACCAGGACTCAGTATTCAATCCACTAGATTGATAGATCATCTACTGAAGATCAACTAGAATATCTGGAACTTGGTAACTATTGCCTAAAGGTTATTATTACTAAAGGAAACTAACTCCCAAATGATTGAGATACCTACTACAACAGAAATCTAGGATATTTCAACTTCGTTACCCGAAGTTCGAAGTGCCTTCATAGTGCAAATATTAGTTTCTATAAAAGAATAATACTACAAAAGAGACTCTAGGATAAAGAGTCATAGTGAAGACTAGAGATTGAATATCTCTATCGGTAAAGTCAACTTCATAGATAAAAAGGCCATAAAAGCCTTAATATAAAAGGCCACAGAAGCCTTAATATAAAAAAGTCCATAGAAGCCTTAATCTAAAAATGCCATAGTAGTCTTAATCTAAAAAGGGCCATAGAAACCTTGATCTTGAAAAGACTCCAGAAGGGAGTACCTAATTCAAAAGCAAATTTAGATTTTAGTACTAATAATTTGTTGCAGGAAAGAGGAGATCCATTGAAGTTGAGAAACTTCCTACATCAAAGTTAGGAAGAGTATTTACTTCAAAATCATCCAACACTTGAAGCAAACTTGAAGGTGAAGAGATATGGCAAAGATATCATTGAAGATGAAGAACACAAGCTTATACTGAGAGGGGGGTGAACAGTATAAGACCACTTTTTACTTTTCTTTCCAAATCAATATTATGCAATGTATAGATAGCAATATCAACAATAATAATCAAAGCAATGCACAAATCACCACACACAATAGAGACACCACAATTTACGTGGTTCACCCAATGTGGGCTACTCCACGGAGAAAATATTTCACTAAAATTTTCTCAATCAATCTCTTGGGAATCCTTTCCCTATTACAATTTTTATGGACCTCTGTCCAAAGGAGACACCAATCCCCTAAATCAAGTTCATGGATCTCTATCCATAGGAGAACTCCTTCTCCTCTACTCTGCTGGTGATCCTCTTGAAGACTACTGCCTCCACTACACTGGCTTGTGGATCTCTCTCCACTGAAGACTCTTGTCCCCACTCAGAAGACCTATCCTCACTACCCTGGCTGATGGATCTCTATCCACTGGAGACTACTATCCTCTCTGCTCTATCACCTCCAAAGCTCTGTCTCAAATCTGCACTAAACATAGTCCTTCGATCTAGCACAAATCTGCTCAATCTCTATCTCTGGTCTGGCACAAATCTATCCTCAAATCTACACCAAACTCTATCCTCAAATCTGCTCAACAAGTCCACACAGAACTTGCTTAAATCTGCTCAACAAGTCCACATAGAACTTGCTCAAATATGCTCAACAAGTCCACATAAAACTTGTCCAATCTGCTCAACAAGTCCACATAAAACTTGCTCAAATATGCTCAACAAGTCCACACAGAACTTGCTCAAATATGCTCAACAAGTCCACATAGAACTTGTCCAATCTGCTCAACAAGTCCACACAGAACTTGTCCAATCTGCTCAATAAGTCCTCTCAAGAACTTATCCAAATCTGTATTGTAAGCTTCCACAAAATCTCACACAAAAATCAGTCCACAAGTCTCCTCAAAGACTTACCTCAAATCTGCTCAATTACTTTCAATCACTCTCTTAGAAACATAAGGAGAATTGTTAGAGACTCAATATGCTTCAAATTCAACTCAATGCTCAATCACTTTCTCAACTCAATTCAGAATATAGAATAGTTTGTTTTATGGAACTTGAACAATCACTTCACACATCCACTTGACTAGGCTCAACCAACTCTACTCAACCAATCACTCAATGAAACAACCCTTTCTCACAAACCCTAGTCCAAGCATGTAAACATCAACTCAAAATATTTCCAATAATTCTCAACAACAAATCTCACATAACAATGATACTCATGATCTTTGCAAACCCTAGTTCAAGTTCTTCACTCAACAACTCACTTCAACAACAATGCTTATGAAACAACTCTCACATAACAATGATACTCATGTTCTTTTCAAACCCTAGTTCTTTGCTCAACAACTCACTTCAACAACAATGCTTATAAAACAATCTTCACATATCAATGATACTCAAACCCTAGTTCAAGTTCTTTACACAACCAATAGCTTCAACAACAATGCTTATAAAACAATCCTTTATTCCAGAAAACCTTGAAGCATTATCTCAACACTCTCAATAGGAAATCCTAATCAAGTCCTTTTCACTCCAAACTTATTTTCCAGAAAACCAATCAATCAACTCAACTATGGAAGAATGTGCTCATACCTTTTTCTTGATGATGAAGGGATCTCATAAATCTGCCACAACAACAAACACTCTTTTTCCAAGCTCAAGAAGTTATAATATGATAAACTCCCTCAAAAATTACAATGTAAATATCAAAACATATACACCTTATCACTCCATATTTAAGAAAACATTCTTCAACCTTTACAAAAATTAATTCACCAAATACACCTTATAATCTCCCAATGATAATAATAATCAATGACAAGAATAATGTTAATGCAATATTCTTTCTCAAAAATAACTCTATGCAAGAAATCCCTTTTATCCTTTAAATCCTCAACAAATCAATGTGACAAACACTTTATTCAAAATAAAGCTAACTCCTTATTCCTCCAATATACCAAAAATAATAATCAATATAAAAACTTTAAGCAACCCTTTTATCTCCCTAAGACCTCATGTCAAACCTTAGGCACATAAAATATTACACACAAAAATTAATACCTTTGCCTTGCCTTGGAAGGGATTCGAACTCACGATGCTTCCTCAACCAACGCCCTAGCCATGGCTCCAACCATCACGTGAGCTAGGCGCTCACTTGGGGAGAAGAGGGCACCACATGCTCCAAAAACTCCCCACCTTGCTTAGCATAAAATGTGCACCTTTCCTTTGGTGCTCTCCAACACCAATGCAACCACCAAAATGCTACCACCACATTTCAAACGCAGGTCTCCTAGCGCCCAACACTCTAACATTGTCCTCTTTGCCACTAGGCCACGCTGCCCAGTTGGCGCTTGGTCAATTCACGTTGTTCCTCTTAAACGTTATTCATTGGCGCTAAACACATTAACCACTTCGCATATTCCGCACGAGTCAACACAATTGCACGCATACATTAATCGAGCAAAAGGATAAGTTTTAATGCCTTTTAGGCATTGGTATTTATAATGGTTTCCCTCCTTTATGCAAAATGTCGATGCTCGAATTTCCTCCAATGTATTAGACGTCGATGCTTGTTTATCCCTTTGACCTTATTAATTTATAAAATATTTAAATTCATTTGAATTTAAATTTTATAAATTACTTCTTTAAAACCCTTGGTTTTATTTAGGCCACCTTTCATTTTGCAACTTGGTATAAATAATATTTATTTATAAAATTTAAATTCATTTTGAATTTAAATATTTTATCAAATAAATATTAAACCTTCCTTTAGCTTTGCAATAAAATTTCTTGGGTTTTTATGAAAAACCTTTTAACTTATGCTTCCACATAATATTAAAAATATTATGGAGCCCTTTTGCCTTTAACCTTACCTTTAACCTCTGCATTGTATTATGGAGCCCTTTTGCCTTTAACCTTACCTTTAACCTCTGCATTGTTCCTCTTGACCTTTGACATTATTAGAAGCTTCTTCCTGGATATTAATGACAACTTTATTTCTTGAAAAATTCCTTGACATCAATGACAACTCGACTTAATGACTCAAAATATCCAACAATCTCCCCCTTTGTCATTGATGGCAACCCAAATTCTTTTTACTAAAAACTTGACTTTTCCTTTGTTCTGCTCCCCTTGTGACATTGCTCCCCTTGCTCAATGCTCTTCTCAAATACCAAATCTCTCCCCCTTACTCAAATCTCTCCCCCTTTGACATCAATGGCAAAGGGTCACCTTTGGGGCTCGGGGCTAAGAATGAGCCTCTTAGCTTAGCCCCTCCCCCACCTTCTCTTGAGGTGGTTAATTCTGGGGTGGGAGTATTTCTACTCCTATAAAGCATTGTTCTTTACCTTTATCCTCTTTCCTTCTTATCTGATCCTTCTGATTCCTCTGACTATTTCTTTCCATGTCCATGTTCCTGTCCATGTCTACATTCTTGTCTTTCTGTTCTTGTTCCTATCCATGTTCTTGTTCTCGTTCATATCCATGTTCTTTCTCTATTCATGTCCATGTTCCTGTTCCTATTCTTGTTCATCTTGATTCTGGAATGTCTGCTCTACACCACTTTGTTGTGTGACCATCATTATTGCACTTATAACACTTAATGTTATTATTCCTTGGAGGTGCAAATGTCTTAGGATTTCTCCTAGTGAAGCCATATCCTCTTCTATCATGAACCCTACAATTCATTGCCTTGTGACCAAACTGATTACATGAGTAGCAATACCCATGGAAAAGTTATATGTTCCCATATTCCTGTCTTTCATGTGTCCTGCACTATGAAGCCATATGCCCAAACCTGTGACATGAAAAACATCTTCCATTGAAGTTTCCTTGTCTTGACCTCATTGGTCTCTTAGTCTCTCTTGACCTATTCTGATTGTTGTTCCATCTGTATCTTCTTTGTGCATTGTTCCTATTCTTGTTGAACTCTCTATTGTCCAACTCATCCTCAGATGTCTCACTCTCTTTTACACTATCTTCTTCTGAAATATCTTCATCTGAAGTTTCTTCTCCTCCAAAACTTGAGGTTGACTCTCCTTCCCATTTCTTTTGAACCTATTCAAATCCAAGACCTGTTTTGCTTGATGTAGGCTTTTGTATCTTGATGAACTTATCTAAGTTCTTTGAGCTATTTTTGAACCCTTTTAGCTTGACTTTGGAGTCTTCTAAATATTCTCTTAGTAGTGCCACTTCTTGTGCTAACTTTTCACATTCTAAGATCTTTGCTTCTAACTTATCCTTGAACCTTTTTGCCTTAGCCTTTGATTTTTCTAAATCCTCTATAAGCAATCTTCTCTCTTCATCACATTCTTGAAACTGAATTTCAAGTTTAGAGTTTTGCTTTCTTACCTTCTTTACCGTTTCAAGAGCATAAATAAGTTCTCCCTTGAGATCATATCCATATTTCTCTGAATATTCCTCTATTTGTTTACCTTTGTCCACATCTTTATTTTCTATTGGCTTATCTTCTATAGGATCACCTACTTCTTCTTCTAATGCCATTAGAAGGTTTTCATCTGGTCCTTCAAGTGCATCCTCATATTCATCATCACTGAAACTATAGCCATCCCTTGTACAATCATCTTCAAGATGTCCAAAGTTACCACATCTAAAACACTTGAGAATTACTGGAGTCCTTTTCTTAACTTGTTCTTTTTCTTCAATCATAAATAGGACTTCATCTCTATCATTATCTAAAAAACTAGCATCACTATCACTTGAGTACTTACTTGCATTATCCACATAGTAGCTCCTCTTTTGCCTTTGAAAGAACTTCTTTCCTTGTCTGCTTTATCCATCCTTGCTTTTCTTTTGGTGCCTATATCTTTCTGATTCCCTGTTCTTATGATCCTATTTTTCTTCACCATTGTTATTCTTAGCTTCTTGACAATCTATTGCAAAATGTCCATACTTTCCATAATTGAAACATTTAACAGATCTTGTATCTCTAGATCTTCTTGAATCCTTATCTCTTCTACCATAATTAGCTTCTTCATCACTGGATGACTCATTGCTTGATTCTGACTTCTTACCCTTTGTCTTCTTGATTGCTTTGAATGTTGCTTCCTTCTGGGGAATAGGATCTTTTGTTCTTATCTCATGTACTGTAATAATACCAAGCAACATATCTCTTGTCAAAGTATCACCATCCATTGACACTTCTATAGCATAAACCTTTTCACTGAATCTTTTTGGAAGAGTTCTTAAGACTTTATCACAAACATCTGATTCATCAATCTTCATTCCAAGTCCTTGCATAGCATTAACAACCTCATCAATTTAAAGTAGATAAGTACTAATGTTTTCCTCATCCTTCATTCTTAATTCTTCAAATTGTCCTTTGAGATTTTGCATCTTTGCTTTCTTGACACATTTATCTCCTTCATATATATTTTGCAATTTATCCCACATTTCTTTTGTAGTTTGACAATGCATAACTTTCATAGACTCTGTTCTATGCAAACCTCTCAAAAGTGCATTCATTGCTTTTGAATTGTAATGTTGTAGGAGCTTACCTTCCTTATCTGTAGGAGGATTAATTAAGGGATCATATCCAATTTCAACTACTTCCCAAATTTCATTGCCAAGTGCCATCAGGTAGATCTTCATTCTCATACTCCAATATATATAGTCACTTCCATCAAATACTAGTGCTGAATTATCTGAGGACACATTCTTAGAATCCATTGTGTTCTTGTTAGCTTTTCCTTCAAGTTGTTAAACTCTTCTGAAGGAACTCGCTCTGATACCAATTGAAGAACACAAGCTTATACTGAGAGGGGGGTGAACAGTATAAGACCACTTTTTACTTTTCTTTCCAAATCAATATTATGTAATGTATAGATAGCAATATCAATAGAAGTAATAAAAGCAATGCATAAATCACCACATATAATAGAGACACCACAATTTACGTGGTTCACCCAATGTGGGCTACTCCATGGAGAAAATATTTCACTAAAATTTTCTCAATCAATCTCTTGGGAATCCTTTCCCTATTACAATGTTTATGGACCTCTGTCCAAAGGAGACACCAATCCCCTAAATCAAGTTCATGGATCTCTATCCACTAGAGAACTCCTTCTCCTCTGCTCTGGCTGGTGATCCTCTTGAAGACTACTACCTCCACTACACTGGCTTGTGGATCTCTCTCCACTGAAGACTCTTGTCCCCACTCAGAAGACCTATCCTCACTACCTTGGCTAATGGATCTCTATCCACTGGAGACTACTATCCTCTCTACTCTATCACCTCCAAAGCTCTATCTCAAATCTACACTAAACATAGTCCTTCGGTCTAGCACAAATCTGCTCAATCTCTATCTCTGGTCTGGCACAAATCTATCCTCAAATATGCACCAAAATCTATCCTCAAATCTTGCTCAACAAGTCCACATAGAACTTGCTTAAATTTCTCAACAAGTCCACATAGAACTTGCTCAAATCTGCTCAACAAGTCCACATAGAACTTGTCAAATATGCTCAACAAGTCCACATAGAACTTGCTCAAATATGCTCAACAAGTCCACATAAAACTTGCTCAAATCTGCTCAACAAGTCCACACAAAACTTGTCAAATCTGCTCAACAAGTCCACATAGAACTTGTCCAATCTGCTCAATAAGTCCTCTCAAGAACTTATCCAAATATGTATTGTAAGCTTCCACAAAAGCTCACATAAAAATCAGTCCACAAGTCTCCTCAAAGACTTACCTCAAATCTGCTCAATTACTTTCAATCACTCTCTTAGAAACATAAAGAGAATTGTTAGAGACTCAATATGCTTCTAATTCAACTCAATGCTCAATCACTTTCTCAACTCAATTCATAATATAGAATAGTTTATTTTATGGAACTTGAACAATCACTTCACACATCCACTTGACTAGGCTCAACCAACTCTACTCAACCAATCACTCAATGAAATACCCCTTTCTCACAAACCCTAGTCCAAGCATATAAACATCAACTCAAAATATTTCCAACAATTCTCAACAACAAATCTCACATAACAATGATACTCATGATCTTTTCAAACCCTAGTTCAAGTTCTTCACTCAACAACTCACTTCAACAACAATGCTTATGAAACAACTCTCACATAACAATGATACTCATGTTCTTTGCAAACCCTAGTTCATTTGCTCAACAACTCACTTCAACAACAATGCTTATAAAACAATCTTCACATATCAATGATACTCAAACCCTAGTTCAAGTTCTTTACACAACCAATAGCTTCAACAAAAATGCTTATAAAACAATCCTTTATTCCAGAAAACCTTGAAGCATTATCTCAACACTCTCAATAGGAAATCCTAATCAAGTCCTTTTCACTCCAAACTTATTTTCCAGAAAACCAATCAATCAACTCAACTATGGAAGAATGTGCTCATACCTTTTTCTTGATGATGAAGGGATCTCATAAATCTGCCACAACAACAAACACTCTTTTGCCAAGCTCAAGAAGTTATAATATGATAAACTCCCTCAAAAATTACAATGTAAATATCAAAACATATACACCTTATCACTCCATATTTAAGAAAACATTCTTCAACCTTTACAAAAATTAATTCACCAAATACACCTTATAATCTCCCAATGATAATAATAATCAATGACAAGAATAATGTTAATGCAATATTCTTTCTCAAAAATAACTCTATGCAAGAAATCCCTTTTATCCTTTAAATCCTCAACAAATCAATGTGACAAACACTTTATTCAAAATAAATCTAACTCCTTATTCCTCCAATATACCAAAAATAATAATCAATATAAAAACTTTAAGCAACCCTTTTATCTCCCTAAGACCTCATGTCAAAACTTTAGGCACATAAAATATTACACACAAAAATTAATACCTTTGCCTTGCCTTGGAAGGGATTCGAACTCACGATGCTTCCTCAACCAGTGCCCTAGCCATGGCTCCAACCACCGTGCGAGCTAGGCGCTCGCTTGGGGAGAAGAGGGCACCACGTGCTCCAAAAACTCCCCACCTTGCTTAGCATAAAATGTGCACCTTTCCTTTGGCGCTCTCCAACACCAATGCAACCACCAAAATGCTACCACCACATTTTGAACGTAGGTCTCCTAGCGCCCAACACTCTAACGTTGTCCTCTTTGCCACTAGGCCATGCTACCCAGTTGGCGCTTGGTCAATTCATGTTGTTCCTCTTAAACGTTATTCACTGGCGCTAAACACATTAACCACTTCACATATTCTGCATGAGTCAACACAATTGCACGCATACATTAATCGAGCAAAAGGATAAGTTTTAATGCCTTTTAGGCATTGGTATTTATAATGGTTTCCCTCCTTTATGCAAAACGTCGATGCTCGAATTTCCTCCAATGTATTAGACGTCGACGCTTGTTTATCCCTTTGACCTTATTAATTTATAAAATATTTAAATTCATTTGAATTTAAATTTTATAAATTACTTCTTTAAAACCCTTGGTTTTATTTAGGCCACCTTTCATTTTGCAACTTGGTATAAATAATATTTATTTATAAAATTTAAATTCATTTTGAATTTAAATATTTTATCAAATAAATATTAAACCTTCCTTTAGCTTTGCAATAAACTTTCTTGGGTTTTTATGAAAAACCTTTTAACTTATGCTTCCACATAATATTAAAAATATTATGGAGCCCTTTTGCCTTTAACCTTACCTTTAACCTCTGCAT
This sequence comes from Wollemia nobilis, assembly GCA_028583015.1. Lineage (NCBI taxonomy): Eukaryota > Viridiplantae > Streptophyta > Pinopsida > Araucariales > Araucariaceae > Wollemia > Wollemia nobilis. The sequence goes on along the minus strand of JAQPPZ010016370.1, from coordinate 6,284,723 downwards.
TGTTCCTCTTGACCTTTGACATCATTAGAAGCTTCTTCCTGGATATTAATGACAACTTTATTTCTTGACAAATTCCTTGACATCAATGACAACTCATGACAACTCGACTTAATGACTCAAAATGTCCAATAGAAGAAGCTTCCATTATTGGAAGGATGAGAAGGACTAGGAGGGCCCTGTTCAGATATAGAAGCAATAGAATGAAGATATCCAGGAAGGAAATATCAATTCCAGAAGAAGAAAACCTCAAGGATGACCATAACATATCCAAAATTGAAGACCTAGGAGAGGTCTCAAGTAAAAAGGCTTGGAGAAACCTTGTTGCTGAAGCAAGGTCATCAAAGAGTTCCTAAAAGAACTCATTGGAGAAATTCTCCATCAGGGAGAAAATTTCTCACAAGGGAAAGACTTGGTATAATTATCACCATCCGACAACAAGCCCAACTAGGAGAAGATGAATTGACAATGAGTGCTAAAGATGATACAAAAGACCTCAAGATATTCAGAGTCTTGATAAGAAGATCCTGCTTGAAGTCAAAATTTGACAAGAAAACTCGAAGACAAAAGAAGCTTATCAAAGCCGAGAGACTAGAGGATTGCTCAAATAATACTCTAAATCTACAACAAAAAGGAGAAGACCAAATCACCAAATACTAAGCTCGTGAAAGGAAGTTTGAGATCTCTTTTTGGTGAAGGAGGAGCTACTCAAAAAAACATATAAAATTACAAAAAGCAACAAGCCTGATATACAACTGTCAAAAAGGTAAGCAACTATTGGTGCAAGTGAGTTCATTATTCAGATTACTCAGCAGATTTGTTAAAGCACCTTATGGTAGATCAAAAATTGTAAAGAGGAAGATTGCATTATAAGTATTAAAAGAAGTGCAAAAATAAAATTTATTTTTAAGGTTCATTTGCACATTAATTTTAAGTTGATTAGATTACAAAATTACAACTATTTATCAACTACCTATCTTATATCTTGAAAAAGAAGATTGGATCCTACAATTGTGTTTCTAGTGAAATTTGCAGATTATATTTGAAAAGTTGCAGTGGAATTATTAAGAGCATATTTAAGAAATTAGTGGAGCAATAAGGTAAATTTATTGTTACCATCTATAGTGCATCTATTAAGCACTATTCTAGTTAAACTATTAACTAGTTCTATATTTGTTTGTGTTGATTAAGAAGCACAAAATTCTGTAGCACTTTAGTGGCAAAAAGAATCCACCATTACAAGCAGAATGGTGGAGTAGAAAATCCACCATTGAAATCCTTGAAGGGAGCCTCAAATCGAGACCTTGGTAGTCTCAAGACTCAAGGAAAATATAAATATTCTTTCTTCAAGCACAAAGTGCGGGAATCCTCATTTTCAATAGCTTAGATTGACTATCATCCAAAAGAATAAAAAAGGATTATAAAGATTCTTAATTTTAAGGTGAAAAATTACATATTAAAAAAAGCATGTCCTTTTTTCCTTGGAAGAACAAAGGCATTACCATTTACAGGGGGGGCAAAAGGAAATTTTCATCTAATAGCTTTGTGGCGAAGAAAAGGAGCTATCCAAAGCTCACACAAGTAATACATCTATGACAAAAAGGAAGAGCTAGCCGAGAGCTCGCACATACTTGTCCAAAAGAGTTGTAGCCAAGTGAAGGAGCCATATGAACAAAATATTTGCAGCCAAATAAAGAGCTATCAAAGAGCTCACACATCCAAGAGTTGAGGTGTTTAAAAACACCATTTTTCTTTTGTCTGAACCAGCCCTATAAGGCAGTGCATCACCTGCAATAGTGGAGCCATTAAAGAAGATATTAAAACTCTTGCTACGTAGAAAGAAGGACAATATTTAGTGAAGGAGTATCTATGTAATAGATGAAGCATTGGGTGTTCTAACCAGTGGTATAGGAAGGAAGAAATCAACATTAGAAATCTGCAAACAAGTGCAGAGAGAGGAAGCTATATCTAAGGCATCCATTGAAGCGAGCGTTCACCAAGATAAGAGATCAAAGGTGTGCCATAAGATCATGAAGCTATCCAGCTGTAGCTATCCATCACCCTCTCCAAGATAGCTTGCAAAAGAAAGCTTGCATACCAAGAAATAGCAAGCTCACATAGGGTACAAAGATAAAGGATAAATTAGGGTTTCTTGGAGTGTTAGAAAGAAAGCTTGCATGCACAAGCCACTTGGCACAAACTCCCTACATCTACCAATGTTAAAGCGTTCACCTAAAGAGGGTTACACTTTAGAGGGAGTTGATATTCATTGTAGGTTACCACCAACCTCATCATTGCTGAAGGAACATCTATCTCTACCAAAGAAATGCTCATTAATAAAGAAACACTCATTATCGAAGAAACGTTCACTGCCAAAGAACGCTCATCATTGTTGAAGTGAGATGACTCGTAATGATTCATGTGACACTTGTTAAAAATTCCATCTTTATTAATATGCCAATCTAGGAGAGCAAAAGACATAGTAGTAGAATGCATTCAAGCAAAGAAAGGAGCAGTCAAAACCAAGTTAATGCTTCATGGTGAAACGTCTATACACCATTCAATGATGTAAGGGAGATAGTAAAGACACTGTCATAAAGCTAGCATCTGGAGAAGACCAGTGAGAGATATTTGAATCCATCAGATTGTGGAAAGTTCGATCACCAATCGAGGGACACGTTTACGCTGGTCAAAGATGGCTCTGAATTACCCACAAGTGCTACGTAGTATGTAGCTACGAATCTGCCAATGTACAACAACCAGGAATGATTGAGGTAAAATGTTTATTTCTTGTCTTAACATAAGATTTATGGAGTTATAAGGAAACATATTAAACAAGCATATTTTAGATTTGTTATTATTTGCAAAAGTTAACGAGGAATAAGGGATATTATTATTATTATTATTTTTAAGCGAAAAACCCCTTGGGGCCGCCTTGGTCTAAGATACCACGAACAGGGGGTTCTACACCATCAAAGTCACCCGAGGGTCGCACCCAGCCCTGCCCGTACCAACATTATCAATTGGATTTTGGGTACCCAATTCAGCTTTTTGGTAGGGTGGAGATTCGAACCTGGGACCTCCCTTGGAGGATTTCCCTCTCCTCTCCAACTCACCTACAACACCTGGGTGTAAGGGATATTATTATTATTATTATTAAAATAACTTGCAAATATTTTTTTCTTTTTTTTTCCAAACTTGGGACTTATAAGGAATACAACATCAACTTAGGAATTGGAAATTAGAAAACATTAAATCAATCAAAGAGGGGTATTTAAAGAGGTTTATTAAAAGTCTTCAAAAGTTGGTTTTTTATAGTGTTGTCTCAAAATACTTAAAGAAAGGAAAATAAATACCAACTTCAAAACCTCTTCAAAGAATTAGTGCTTAGTTCAATAGGAGTAATAAGGAGATAAAAAAAGTTATTTTTTGTATTTACAAAATTTTACAAAATCAACTTAAACTTGAACTACAATTTACAAAAGCACTATATTGATAATACATTCTATCCAAAACATCCTAGGGAGTCATAAGGCATTCTACAAAACTTGGTAATATTAACATCAATAAAAAATTACTAAGTTCTAAATTTATTTGGTAGATGTAATCTTGCTACAAAACCTAAAAACTTATTAGGTTTGTAAATGAAGAGCTATTCCAAGAAGTAGAATTTTACTCTCAAAATTTAATAGATACTCTCAAAGGATACAAGTATCTATCAACTAGCAATAAAGATAAATTCTCCTTATTTCTTAAAGAAACCAAAGAAGGTAACTTTACATCCTTGATTAATTATCTCCATGAAATCCTCTTCACAACATGGTGGAACTCATAAAAATTGATTATATTCTTACAGGAAGAGTTTATAATTATTTATCTATGATTTATTGTGTTTGTGCTTATTCAACACAAAAAAAAACCAACAAAAAGGAATAATATTATTGTGATGATCAACTAATTTACCATGAAGCAAAAATTCCACTAGCTCCAATGCTGAACCACAAAAAGAGAAGGAAGAAGAAGAAAAGCATATCAAAAAGGGACACTACACTGCAAAGGTTGAACCTGTTGGGCACAGTCAAATGAAGAGGAACCTATAGCATTAGCTTACACTATGTCAAACGAAGAAATAAGCTATTGAATGAATTTGATCATAGTTCAGAATGAAGATGAAGATCCATATTGAAGACCAAAAGTCTACATTACCCAAATAATTTAATATAGGGGGTGTTAGAGTTAGAGTCTATTACATAATTTGGATCATGTAAATGTACCTTCCTATGTACATACTTAGGATATTATATTACTTTAGGGGGAAGTTATCTAGTTACTTCATGCAATGTAATAAATGCACAAGTGTCAATGTGCAAGTTGTAAATGTGCAAGGTGTCACTTGTACATGTAGGTAGAGTGTTGGGCAAGGAATCTATCCTCCATTATAAGAAGCCCTCATTGTAAGAGTTTGATAAGCAAATCAATAGGTAGTAGTAGAAGTAGTGGGTGACTCCATTAGTAATGGAGCACATTATGGTTCTGTAGCATCTTGCATGGAGTGTCCATTTCCTCCATAGCAATATTGTATTCATTTTCGTCATTTCTATTTATAGCATATTTTAGAAATCTCGTGAGTTTAATTTCTTTCATATTTTTGCATATTGTGATTGCCATATCTCATTGTGATCTACCTAAACAGCTAACATCCATTTCAACAAAGGAAAATTTCTTTTATCATGTAAACCTTACCATAAAAATGATCACATAATATAGCTTAAGTTATTTTAAACTGATTTTGGCATAGAATACAATGATATATAATATGTAGGAATGGCCTATAAGTCTGAATTAATTAAAAAAACTCTTCCTTCTAATGATAGCCATCTACCTTTACAAGCTAGAAGTTTATTCTAAACTTTACTAATAACTATATTTCATAATTCTATCCTCATTCTCCCCTCAAATAAAGGCATCCCTAGATAAGTTGTTGGTAAATTTGCCTCCTTCATTTGAAATAACCTAAAAATTATTTCTTTGATATTAGTTGGAGTGTTAAAGAAGTAAGTTTTAGATTTTCTCCTATTAAATTTTTGCCCTAATGCTCTTTCGTATTCTCGTATTCCTTTAAAAAGTTATTCAAAGCTCTGGCCTCATTTATCCTTGCCCTTCAAAAAAGGGTTGTATCATCTACAAAATGTTGATGAATGATGTTGTCGATGCTATTATTAACCTTAAGTCCACTTATAAGCCCATATTTGTGAGCCTTATTTAAGTTTCTACTTAAAACCTCTACCATAATAATGAAAAAATAAGGATATAGAGGATCTCCTTGTCTAAGGCCTCTCTTGGCTTTAAAATATTAGATTACTAACCCATTGACCAACACTGAATAAGAAACTGTAGAGACAAACTTTAATCCATCTAACCCATTTCTTCTTGAATACAAACTTTCCTAAATCTGCAAAAAGAAAAACCCATTTAATTCTATCATAGGCTTTACTCATATCAAGTTTTAAGATCATTACTTTCTATTTTCTAGAAGCTATTGAACATATAACTTCATGAGCTACTATGATCCCATGTAGAATTTGTCTCCCTTTCACAAATCCTCCTTACTCTTCTGAAATAATTTTTTCTAACAATGGCCTTAATCGATTCACCATCACTTTGAAGATAATCTTATATGCCATATTACATAGGCTTATGGGTCTAAAAGAATCAAACAATTCAACATCCTTCTTTTTTGGAATTAGGGTAAGATAAGTTGCAATAATTTTATAGGGTATATATTATTTTACCCTAGACTGTTCCACTGTCACCAATATTAAATAATCCTTCACTATATCCCAATTATATTGGTAAAAATTTGTAGAGAGCCCATCTAGACCTAGGGATTTATCTTTATTAAAAAATAAAAGAGCTAAATGAACTTCTTCTAGAGTAACAGGTTCCATCCATTTCCTATTGTCTTCATTCGTTATCACTAAAGGAACATCTTGAAGAAGTTTATCATTAATAACTTCAGTATCATATAATCCTAGAATATTTTGATAAAAATACTTTACCTCTTTTCTAATTTCACTCTCATATTCAGTCTAAACCCCTGGTATTTATTTAATTCTACTAATTATGGATGTTGATCTCTATACTATAGCCATCCCATGAAACAAATTTGTATTCTTATCTCCTTTTAACCAAGTTTGTCTTGATTTTAATCTCCATAATTTCTCTTCCTTACTCAAAATATTATGATATTCTCTAAGCAACTCCATTTCCTCCGAGTTTGAATTATTATGATCACATTTTTGAAAATTTGAAATTTTATCTTTTAGTTTTTCTTTCTTTTCAAAAATATTTCCAAAAGTGTTCTTGTTCCATTCTTTTAATCTAGATGTCATAGATTTAATTTGATTTGTAAGAACATACAACCCACCATTTCTTGAATTACATGTTTAAGATTTCATATCAATAAATTAAGGATGGTCTTCCCACATCTGATCATAATTAAAATATGACCTTTTTTGAATTCACTTACCACCATTTTAACTCTTATTGGCCAGTGATTTGAACCAATCCTTGTTAAGGTATTACTTTTAGCACAAGTTCCTTTACCTAGCCAATGATTTGAGAGAATGCATCTATATAATTTGTTTGCTATTTGGTTCTAGCATCTCCTGTTGTTAGTCCAAGTATAGTTGTCTTCTTAAAACTCAACATCCCATAGATTATTATTTTGAATAAAAGCTGAGAAATCTCTCATACTTTGGGTTAATTTCCTAATTCTCCTAATTTTTTCATCCAACTTGGTTATGACATTAAAATCTCCTATGATCATGAATCAAGTTTCTTGGTCTTTACTTCTCATAAATGCTTTAATCCCACTCCAAAGACATTGATAAGGATGAAATAAATATATGCAAAGTAGCAAGTGACTAAAGAGATTATCCAATGCCTATTTTTATGAATGGTTACACAAGATGTTCTAGAAGGATTTCAATAAGTTATAATTTCCCCTACCACTTCTTTAGAATCCATAGCATCCCATTCACATCTTGCCCAAACTGCTTTCATTGTTTTGAAACTTCTTCTTTTGTCATTTTAGTTTCCTGGATACAAATAATATGAGGCTTATAACTTAAACATAGGTCCTTGATACACCTCTACTTTAAGGGGGAATTAGAACCCCTTTTATTCCATGAGATGGTAATCATATCTCATTAGGGGCTTTTGACCCCTCCTACGTATTACCAATATCATTTTGTTGTTTGGTGAAAAGAAGTTCAACCAACTTAGTTTGTGTTCCTTTCTCTATGTTTGCTCTCGCTTCCTTGGATCTTGCTTGATAATTTGAGGATTTTCCTTTTTTGCCTTGCTTATATCAAGAGTAGGTCTTATTATTCTATTCCTCAATATTCTTTCACAATTTTATTTTTCATCATATTTATCCTCTCCTGGATCTACTACAAAAGCTTTTGACTTATCCTGCTCATTTTCTAGTATTTCCTTATTAATGGCAAAGGTATTAACTTCTAAAATTGCATTTTTTTACCAGTTTTTTTCTCCTGAATGGCTCATGGTACTTCAAGAGAGTTCAAAATATTATGAGACACATTCCTTAGGTTCATAAAGAATATTCTTCCTTAAATCAAGATCATATTAAATAGACAATTCCTTGTTAATATGTCAAAATTGTTGTCCTATGTCCTCTAAATTTTGATCTACTTTTTCTTCATAGACTAAAGCCTCAAAAGAGTTGGTATTTCTTCTAATATCCTTTCTTATTGGTCTCCATTGTTTATTTTATTTAATTTTCTAGATCTATTTTTTTTGAAGTTGAAAACTCTCTTCATCCATAACCATTTGTAAGTTTCTCTTGTGATTTTCTACATATGATTATGTTGGGCTCTTCTTAGGGTATGATCTCTCAATATGCCCCACCTCATGACATATTCTACATCTAAAATATATGTTTTCATAATATATGGTTTGGGTCCACATCTTATCCCCATACTTAAGAATAATTGATTCTGGTAAAACTTTACTTATATCAATCATGACCAATATTCGAGCATAAATAGCCAAGAATCCATCTTTCGTAGTATCTAAAATCTTTAGGAATTCTCCTAGAGTGTTTCCTATTGCCTTGAAGGTATATATTTTCCAAAATTCAATGGGTAACCCAAACATCCTAACCCAGACTGGTACTAGGGATAGATTTACATTTTCAAGTAAAAAGCCTTCATACGAATGGGTAAGGAATAGTCATGCTCTTCCCATAAACTAAGGACCCGCTTTTAGAAATTTTTCTCTTTCTTTCCTAGAACAAAAATGGCTAGGAAGAAAAATTTGGGAATAAATGATAGAATAACTCTTGGAGACTTCCAACTCCTATCAATCCATTTTCTCAAGGTTAAAGCCCCTGACCAATACCCATTAATTTACCAAAAACTACCCTATCTAGGAGTAACAAGGATCTCTCTAAGGCACACTCACTAATATCTACCACTAGATATGATTCTAAGGATTTAACTATAAATTGGTCCATGGAAAGGAAACTAAAACACAAAATCTATTGAAATTTATAAGAATATCCTATAGCAAATATAATATTTGATAGAACTTTATAATATTTTGCATGCAAAATTTCTAAGATAAAGAAGGTAAAAAAACTTAGCTGAAAAATTCTACATCCAAATAGAATATATTACCTCACATAAGTCCTAGCCCTTCATTGCTCTTCCCATCATCCAAACCCTAGATGAAAAATATTTGCAATTTCATTTTTTGTGAGCTCTTGTTCCGAATCATTGACTTCATAGGGTTGTATCTTCCTCAATATTACTTGGAGTATTTCATATGACCACTCATTTTGAAGCTATTCAAATTACACACAAGTTGGTACAAGAATCAATTTAATTGGATAACCCTTCGTGAAGATATGACTCCTAAAAGATGAGATAAATAAACCAACATATTAATTCCCTAATAATTATATTTTTAAGGGTATTATTCATAGCCCTATATTCAAAAATACCATTTTCATTATCATTTTTTATTTTTTATTTGTAGGCTTAGCCCCACTTCTTATTAACACCAAGGATATTTATTTTTGATTCCTCAAATCAACATCCTTTTGAGTTTCATTTTCTCTTTGTTCTTGCTTTGAGGGTCTTCCTATCCTTTTTTCATTCCCACAAACATTTTCATATTCATAAATATCTTTTATCTTTCTATATTATTCATAATGAGACTTATCTTCTAAAGGTTTATGTTGCCTTAGAGAATCTAAAATGCAAAAAATAGCCTCACAAATACTTTTCCTTGTGTTACCTTGAAAAACCTAAAGCACAAGCATCATCCTCCTGTTGGCTTTTAACCCTTGCTATCTCAAAATATTATAGGTCCCAATATAAAGAAGCCTCAACATTATAGGTTGAAATATTAATAATCAAGAGTAGAATTATATATATGAGCAATCAAATATGTATCTAGACCAATATAATGATGAAAATCACATTCACATATAATATCAAATATGAATGTAAAATGTACAAAATCATTCATGAACATGCATGAAAAATACTTACAATATGAATTGCTCAAAAATCTGTATACAAGATTTATTATCAATGCTTACTCCTTTTCTCTCATTCGTGTTACATTGTATGGAGCTTTGTCTCCATAATATAGACATAGTAATGTGACTCTTCATATACTTGACTATTGCTCTCCATATGACAACTCCCATGACCTTTGGCTTATCATATTGCCACTTGTATACTAGACTCTTCACTCTCTTCTTACATGCATACTTGAATCTATGACACTTGCACACTTCTACATGACTCTTACTCTCCTACATGCACTCCTAATATAAGACACTTGTGCACATCCTCACATTACATATTTGCACACTTACATACATGACACTTGTGCACATTCTCTCAATATACACTTGCACTCTTACTTACATGACACTTGTGCATATCTTGCACATTGCACTCTTACATGATACTTGTGCATTTCCTACACATTGACACTTACATAAAAGGGGAAATATAAATTATTCACCTAAACTATAGAATCAACCCTAAACTATTACTTATTTAAATTTATACCATGCACCCATGGGGGTATATTTGCATATACCAACTAATGTAATATTCTACAACACCTCCATAGTAATTAATTTCTTATATTACTCTAAAAACCCTGGATGTTGTCCTAGAAACCCTAAAGTGCAAGAATGATCCTCCATAGTAATTACTTTGTCATGCTTTCCTTGAAATGTTATATTTCCATAGATATCCCCCATACAATATTGTTTATTATGCTACTCTTGAAACCCTAAAGTGCAAGGGATACACTCTATACAACTTTCATTTTCATTGCAAGGACATGATTTCATACTACTTGAGGAAAATGAAGATGACTTTCTTGGATTAACCTTGACCTCTTTCGCTTTCTTTAATTTAAAATTCCTCCCCATATTCCTTCACACCTTAACTCCTCAATTTGAACTTACGCATTGTACTTCCTCATCCCTTGTACCATTTTTTTTAGTGGTTGATCTAAGCAAACTATAATGACCTTCACCATTTGATGATGTAGAGGGGCTTTCTTGACCACTTTATTAGGAGTGGAAAGTCCTTGATTTGACCAAAATCCTACTATGATATGATATTTATTCATATGGAAGTTCATCTCATGCCCAAAATTCCATCTCTTTCTCCATAATTTTTACTTTTTAATCTCTTTCAATGTGTCCAGTCTTATAACATTTGTGACATTATAATGCAATTTTAATATCCACTTGTTTATATCATTCTCTTGATTTAGATTTAATCCTAATGGATTATGGTAAAGGTTTTGAAATATCCATGGAAACACATATTTGGGTGTATACAACATGCCTTCACTCCTTAGTAGTTGGTCCCTCCTAGATGAACTCCTCTAGATTATTTCCAATATTCTTGAAAACCTCCTTATTGATAATTAATATGAAAGTGTATTTGGAAAAATATCACGAACAACTAACTTACAAGAGGTGGAGAGAATTTTCATACTAATATAGAATAGGAGTGGACTAACTTTGTTAATCCTTGGGAAGGATGATGATGAGCCATGTTTGCCAAAGGTTTGGTTCCATTCTAAAGTACCAGTTTGTCACTTCCTATCATCTTTTCCTTGTTATGTTGCTCACTAACTTTACCCAAAATGCTAAATAAGAACATATGTATGATTAAGTGTTGAAATATGTCCTACAAAGCACGAGTTTGAATGATCAATGATGCCATTATCTTTGAAAAATAGGTGATCATGGTTATTGATCGTATTCTAGGGTTTTTGATGTTTTGTTTAAACCCTAGAGTGTTTACATGCTTAGGGTTAATATGATCATCGTTATAATTTATGGTGATAATTTTATAGCCTCAACAAGGCTGTAATCTAGTCATTAGTCTCAAAAAGGAAAGTTATCCCCATCATTAATTAAACAATAATTTTATTCTTTCATTTTACCATCAATTCATTAGTTCAACTATTCTCCTTCTAGTATTCCAAAACCTTCTTCTGCCTCTGTTGTCATCACTACTATACAATTGTTTTGATCCATCTCTCTTGTCATTGTAGGTACAACCAAAGCCATTAACTAGTGGTTTGTTGCCTTCCATAAAGGAGGATAAAGTACTCCACCAAATATCATAGTCAAAGATTGAGTTTGCTAGGTTTCTTGACACTTTATATAAATCTTAGGTATGGATTGTCCTTACTATTGTGGCAATATCATAAGCTAGAATTATTTCATTTGAGTTAATCATTTTTATTAATTTGAATACTATACAATTGTTGATGTTTTGATCCTTGACACCCTAGGGTATCAAGTTTTATTTCATGCATTAGATTTGGGACTTTAATGCCATTGATTGATCTAGTGCAGGAAATGGATTTTATTATTAACCACATTTCTTGTTTTGTTTAGGTAGAATAGTAATAGATTTATATTATTTTAGTAGTTTATTATCCTTCTACTTTGTCATTCTATTTAAATATTTTGCATTAATTGTAATAGTTTTAATAGCTTTATGAGTGATGCCTTTTTCTTTGCAACATATGGTGAACTCAATATGAAACCCACTTTCTAAAGTATTTATTTTCCAAATTTTAACCAATAGGGCTTGGTACATTAGTTGTTATAGGTGTATCTTATTGGCATAGATTGTTGTAGTGTTTATATAGATTTTCTCCTTCTCTTATGGTTTCTTCTAAATAATATGCTTTTATTTTTAGGTGATAGGATTTTGATAGGGTTTTGTTTCATTAGTTTGCTTAGGGTTTGATGTTTCTAAATCTGAGTTTGCTGAAGTAGTTTTTTCCTACCTTCATGGCTCCTCCTTCCTCTTCTCTAGGTGATGATATGATCATTAGATTCAAGAAGAAATGTATTTAAGAAAATAAAGAGAATTTTAATTATTCTCTTCCAGTTATAATTATATATACCATCATCATTCTACCTAGACCGTGATGATGTTCAAATTGAAGATATAACTAATAGGAAAAATGAATATGATGATGAGGATGGTAAGGACCTAACTAAATATTATAATAATCCATATCAATCTACTCTATGCTCATAGGGAGGTGCCCTAGTGGTGTCTATATTCTTTTGGAGAAGAACACAATATCATGCCACAATGACCACTTAATATAAAAATCTTGGTTAATGCTATGACAACACAAAAATAGAGCATATGACAACCCCCCCACAACTTCAACCTACTTTCTAAACCTGTTTATGATAAAATATTATATGATTTTATGACCACTATGCAAGAAAAAATAGCATATTAATTTAGCAATCATAAGAGGGAACATTATTCATGAATGAAATAATGAGGTAGAAATATACTAAGCAAGTGCCTGATATAATGTATGAAACGATGTTTTTTTTGTGAAAATCGTGGTAAATAATAACAATAAAAATACTACTATTCAAGCTATAATTCTTCCCTTGGTCTTAAATCCTGATGCTCCTCCTCCACCTTACCATTTAGCTAAACCTAGAGCAACAATGCATGTCCTCATATCCTATATTAAGAACTATCAAAGCCAATCCTTAGAACCTAATATATAAGACATTGGAAATGTCCCATTGTTTTTTTATGATGGAATTAAAAAAGCTCAAAATTTCATAAGTAAATTTACTGCATACTATAGGGACTAGTTGCATAATGAGAAATATTTATTAAAACTCATGAATAGGGATTTGGTAGGTAAAGCACTTGATTAGTTTGATTCTTGACAAAACACTCTATTGATTCTTTGAATACTTTTGTTAAAAAATTCAAATAACAATTTGGTGATCATATGATTGTCTTTAAAGTAATGAATGTTTTTGTATATACTAAACAAGGGCCTAATGAATTAATAGGTGAATTTCATAAAAGATGAAAAATATTAAAATTTAATGCCAATATTGTACTAGAGAGACAACAACTAGTACATTTGTGAATAAATTAAGAGATCCTTTCAAGGCTAAAGTCCATGAGAATGACCCATGTGTTTACCTCCCTTAGAAAAGGTCAAATCCTTGGGTATAATCCTTAAACATTGGGAGAGAAAGGATAATTAAAAAACTCTAAACCCAAGAACCTTAACAAAAATATTGTAGGCAATGAGATATATAATATAGGTGTCCAGGATGCTTTACATGAATTAGATATTATTGGAATCCCTATTAACTTGTTGACTATGTCTGAGGGTGGTCTAAAGTCTAAGAATACAATATATCAATGGGATCTTGAAGACATTAAGATTTTCCTAGCCCTTAGAATAAAATCCTATCACTATATTAATAAATTTGAAGCACATGAATGGCATGAACCAAATAAGTTTTACTTTTGGCAAGAATATATAGGCATGAGGCTATTATTTTATGAAAACTTGGAAATATTGCTTTAAGTGAAAATTTAAGCCTAACTTCAATATAGACATATTTGACAATGATAGGGTCAATTTTTTTCATGAAATTATTAAGGGGTTCCAAAAGAAAAATAATTATCCTTGCAATTAGAGGTTGGGAATTTATAACACATCATTCCCTAACCATGATTAGCAAGGAGCTTCTATCTCCAACCAAAAAAAAGCTATACTTGAAAAAGGTCAAGGGTGTAATAATGGAGGTTGTCAAAACATGTAAAATAATCAAGGTTAGGCATATAATCGTATGCAAAGTTGTCAAGGATATAATTAGGGAGGGGGTCAGAGTAATTAAAATCAACTCTATACTCATCTTCCAAATAAAATTCAATAACACAATCCTACTTCAAATAATGCACAAGGTGATTCCTAAGTGAATAGGGTCTTTTCCCAACCAAGAACAAATAGAAAAAACATTTGTGGCCAGCCAAATATGAACCATTATGCCAATGTACTTGAGGTGCAATGGAAAAAAATGGATCTTCATAACAATAAATTGCCTCTCACTAGAAGTACACCTCATTATAAGAAAAAACAACCTTCCAAAGAGAAAAAATAAAAGAGAGACAAAACCAAGGATTCTATCCAAGCAATGGTAAATCCAACTATTAGTAACAAGATTCCAAGTCCCTTGATCCCCAAGGAACCCAATAAAAATGTAGAAACATAACCTAATGCAAATATTATTTTTTGCAAGAAACCGACCAATTCTATGGATTTTATAATTAATAAAGAGACTTACAAACTATGATCACCACTTAAAGTGGAAATATTAGCTCCCATAGTAGAAAAATATGCATATCCATGTCAACCCAAAGGATCATTTCTCAAGATAATCATGATAACAAATTTAAATGTGTGGTATTGTTAGCTTTTGATGCTATAATACTTAATATAAATTACCACAAAAAGTAATCATAGGATCAAATATAATGAAGTTGCAATATAAAGGAACCAAATATAATAACTTAGAATATAATATCAAATAGAATAACTCATAAGAATACTCATAGAATAATCACATGGACATTCTCACAATATTGCACATAGAATACTAAAAATGCTATTGAATAAAGGTCTACTAATGCAAACATAAAGTTTTGCATTTTTGATGACTATTATAATGCTTTGTCACAAATATATAATTATATGTGACTCCTCATATCATGTAATATTGACCTTCACTCTTCTTTGTAACTATTTACTTTTCTATTCTAAGGACACATGTGCACACTTATATATTGGACACTTGTGCACATTTACACTCATAACTCTTGCACACATAATTACATGACACTTTTGCATATCCTACACATTATTACATTACATAAAATATTTACTCACACACTAATCTAAGACATGAACCTAATGTAATATTTAGAATAATGTACCAAGGTGGTACATTGGCATGTACCAAATAATGTAATATTCTCCAACACCCCATGTATTACATTATTTGGTTATTGAAGACTTTGGTCTTCAGTATGGTCTTTTTCCTTCAATTGACTTTGCAATGAATGTGACTGTCACTTGATCCTACTTTTTCTTGATTTTATTCATCCTTTTCTTCTTTGAATTGTAGATGACTTTGAAATGCAACCTGTTGTTGTTCTCTCATATTTTTCATCATCTAGAATTTTGGATTTACCCAATGTCTTTGTCCTTGAGCCTTCTCCAAGTAGCCTTGTTGAACAAGAGATCTCATTATCTTACAAGTCAAAATTGGATCATAATTAATCCATTTTCTTTTCCTTGGTTCTTTGGATGACTTTCCTTCCTGTTCTTCAAAAATTTCATACTTGAATCTATTGTTAATAGATGCTTGAGAAATAAGAACTTGAAAAAGATAATCTAATATGAATATTAATATCTTTTCAAATATTTTGTATTACTTGTCATTGTAGTAGCAAACAATAAATGAGTGAGAATTTCCCCCACAATATTTTTTTTACAAGAAAAAAATCGTAATTTTATTTCAAGAGTGAAAGAAAATTACACTTGTCATGTGCCTTAGCACAAATAAAAACCTAGATAAAAGTAGATTACTAGGATTCAAGATAATTACAGTCAGGTAGATTAGAGAGGAAAAAAGCCCATATTTGAAATAACATGGGGATAATAAGGATAAATATCCTTATATATCAATACTTAATCATCCAAACAACCTCCATGAGCAAAACCTAGATAGAAATTAGTGAAAAAGAAACAAGCAGAATAGAAAAGAAACAATTAGAAACTACCATAAAGCTCTAATCAAATGAAATAGGCCCATAGTAAAAAAACCCAGAGCTAGCATATAAACTAGGGATATGATATATAGGTGAAAGAAGAAACTCCATCCTTGTTCTCCTCCATTTGCAAGAAACCTTTTGGAACATGTTGACATTCTTTTGATAACCTATTTGCTTCTTGATTTAATTCCCTATAAACATGTGCAAAAGAGATATTTTCAAAAAGCGAAATCACCTCCAGTAGTTCATCTCCCACTAGTCTAAGTAGATTATTTTTTAATGGAGTAGATATGTTCATCCAATTGATGACTAAAGTGGAAGCTCCAAAAATTTGTAATTTTTCACATTTCTCTCCACAACATACTTCCTTAGCAATCTCAACACTTGAAACTTAATTGTTGGAACCTTTCCAAATACCTGGTTTAAAATTGATATAGTGGGTATCCGAGAAGTATAGAATGCCTCTCATGCTACTAAAATATGACTGTATCTAACTAGCCCCATTAAAAAAATCCCATGGCTGAGACTTTTAAATGAAACAAATATCTACTTGTCGAGGTTTCTTATGTTTGTCAGGCCCTTTGTTGATTGAGACTAAAGTCCTCACCTAAAATATGACTTGAAATGGAGGAATTAACTTCCCTTCAAAAATAGCTGCATTCCGTGCCAACCATATAGAAAACATTAAGACATGGTAAAGAAAGAAATTGTTTCAACTCTTTTTTTAAGAACCACTATCTTAAGCATGCCTCCACTATTTCTCCTTCCCAAATATTTTTTACTCCAGTTATCTGTTTATCTTCTAACCAAACCTGTTGAGAAAAAGGGCATTTGAATAACAAATGTGTAATGTTTTCCTCCTCTGATTGACACAACATACAAATACTTAGACCTTATCTGCTTCTCCTTTGTAAAACTTCCCAAGTCAAGGCCTTATTTCTCAAAGCTAACCACGTGAAAATAATTGTCTTTTTTGGGGTAGATAATTTCCAAATCTACTTCCACCACCAAGTAGGCCCTTGAGGATGAGCATAAAAAATTGCGCTGTAATCAAGTCTAGCCGCATATTGACCCCCAAATTTGTTGTATACCCAAGCAAAAGTATCTGGTTCAGCTCTCAGCTTGATATGACTCTTATTAAGACCATCAGTGTAAGCTTTCCACAAAACAACCTGCTCATTAGTAAAACCCAAGACATGAGCCTACTTCCAACCTTGGGTCCAAAGACTAGAAGACTCTGAATCCCCCACCTGATGAAGAAAGTAAAAATCCTTGTCTTGTAAAGAACTTATCATAGCTTTTGACAACAACATGTTTTCTCCACAACCCAAAATAGAATTAGCTCCTATTCTAACTTGTTCACCGTTGCCCACTTTCCAAGACAAATATTTTCCAATCATAGGAAAGGCCTGTACTAGCGCCTTCCATTGAATGGAAATATTTTTAATGTTTTTCTATAGACTTTAGATCCAATCCATAAAGGTTCCTAGAAAAATATACTTCTATTCAATAATATTATTTCATAATCCTTCTCTGGTCAAAATCCTCCATAAAATTTTTGCTTCTAAAGAAGAACAAACAAGATGGATATTTTTAAGGCCCCAAACACCTTCCTACTTTGGCCTAGTAATACTCTACCACTTAACTAAATGAATACCTTCATGTTCCTTGCGTCCAATCCAAGGAAATTGGAAGCATATTTTTCTTATTTTCTCTAGAACTCCTTTGGGAATGAAGGCCAAGGAGTGCCAAAACACAGGAATTACCTTAAGAATCAACTTTACAAGTGTTAATCTCCCACCAATAGACAACCATCTATTACACCAATGGTTAATCCTAAATTCAATATTCTCTGAAAGCCATCCCCAAATCTCTCTTCATGTAAGTATTTGGCTTCAATACAAACCCCAAATACTTAAAGCTTTCCTGGAAATATAAGAGATTAAAAGGAAAAATTCTGATTAGATCTTGTTTAGTCTCTTGCTCTAGACCATTAAAGAAAATAGAGGATTTTTGAAAATTTATCTCCATGCCGGTAGCAATACTGTAAGTGTCCAAGATTTTCTTCAACTTTCTAGCTTCCCTTAAAATTCCATTTGCAAACAACAATACATCATCAAAAAATAATACGTGAGATAAATAAAGGACCCCCACTTTGATCCTGAACAAGGATCTTTCCCTCTTTGCATCCAAAATGGCTCTACTCAATCCTTCAATAACCAAAAAATTAAATAAAGGAGATAAATGACATCCCTATCTCAGTATTCTCGAGGGTCTAAAGAATTTGGAAGCTGATAAATTGATAAGAACAACAAAAGATACAAAAGAAATACATATCATAATCCACTTTACTATTGGATAGCTAAAACCCACATGTAAGTGCATCAATCTGAGATACAACCAGGTAGTTATATCATAAGCTTTAGATAGATCTAGTTTAAGGACCATTGCAGGAAGATTTTTTGTTCTAATAGAGTGAAGGCCCTCTTGTGCAACTCCTATGGCTTCAAAAATATGTCTGCCTACTAAAAAACCAAACTGCTCCTAGGAAATAACTTCAGAGAAAATATTCTTCAATCTAACAACCAATACCTTTGTAATGATTTTATAGATACAATTACACAAAAAAATAGGTCTAAATTCATCAAACGTTTCAGGCTTCTCCTTTTTTGAAATCAAAGCTAAAAAAGTGGAGTTAAAAGCCTCCAAAACCTGACCACTCAACCTAACTTCCTCCATTACTCTGAGAAGATCCTCCTCAACCAGATCATAGAAACTAGGAAAAATTCTACAGGCCATCTATCAGGCCCTGGACTTTTATCCTTTTTGAAAAAAGTTAGGACAACTTTTAGTTCTTCCTTTGTGACCTCCTTCATAAGTAACTGATTTTCCTCCTCTGTCACAAAAATGGGGAAGAAAGTAGTTAACTTTAAAATTTACCCAATATTAACTCTATCAGGTTCTTTATAGATAGATTGAAAATGTTTTACTCCCAAATCTGCTAACTCAGAAAAACTAACGAGGACCCCTTCTTCATTTCACATCTCCCGGATAGTGTTAACCTTCTTCCTATGATTAGAAAAATTATGAAAAAATTTAGTATTTTCATCCCTTTTTTAACCATATAGCTCTACTTTTCATTCTCCATTCAACTTCCCTCCACTCCAAGAATTTGTTCTTCTTAATTTCTAGTTCAACTAGTCTTGTTTTCTCCTCCTCTTTAAACAAACTAGCCTCATTATTTTTATGAATTTATGAAATTTCCTTCTCCACCAACTTAAGATCTCTATCCATACTCTCCTTTTTAACTGCAATCCAAGATGACACAGCTCCTTTTAATTTTTTTAGAGAAGTAGCAAATTAAAAACTCATTGATGAGCTCAAACTATGATCATAACCAATCCATTCTTTTTGAATTAGTTGTTGAAAATCTTCTTCCTCCAACCAAATTATATTGAGCTTAAAAGGACTGGTAGGTTTTACCTCTTGACTTTCAAATTGAAGAAAAATGGGATAAGGATTTGAGCCACCTCCAATCTCAACCTATGATTGTTTTCTATCTATTTTATTGTATAATGTATCTGAGATCAAAAATATATCAAACCTCTTTGAGATCCCAGCTTCCCCAAATCTATTATTTCTCCATGTAGGCATTAATTTTATTGGTTCTAAAATTAAACTAGCTTCTTCAATATTATGCTTGAAGTAATATACAAGTCTATCAAGTCTTGCAGATTCTCACCATACCTCACTTCTATTCATAGTAAAATTTAAGTCCCCACCAACAATAACTCTTTCATCCCTAACATACCTTTGGGAGAAAAATCATCCCATAAGACCTACCTATATTCATAGGGATCATAAAAATTAATAACTGATAACCTCAAACCCAAGTCTTTAAAAAAGAATTCTATCCACAAGCTTGAAGTCATAAAGGAAGAATTAATTAAGGATACTAAGTTCTTCCAGCAAATCAAAACACCCCCTACGGTTTTGGTAGCATTTGGACCCAAGAACTCCCAGTCCCTAAGTAATTTACTTAACCCTTCAATGAATTTTGTACTTGCTCCCATGGTTTCTTGTAGAAGGATAATATCCGGATTATGAATTTCCACCAGCCTGGCTAAGGCAAGTCTTTTAGAGGGACTGCAAAAACCTCGGATATTAAGGGATAACAAGATAATTTAAATATTTTAGAGGGGTTTTATCCAGATCTAAGGACCCCTTTGATAGATTTTTGTTTACCCTACTAAATTTCCATCAAATTATTCTCTTTTGCATGAAATGAATGATTTTCTACTTGTTGAAGTAGTGGAAGATTCCTTTATATGGTCCAAACCTAACCCTAACCTTCCAACAACTACACAAGTTCTCATCTCGGATTCCCTTTTCCTAGAACATAAAAAATATCTACAAGAGGAACCTATCTCTAAACCATCCCTTGAAATTGATACCTCCCTAGAAGATTCACCTAATAGGTCATAAAGACTTCTCCCAATAGTAGAAATATTTGGATCACAATCCCTATTCAATGTGTTTGAGGTTACTAGCCCATTGCCCAAAATCTTAGAAAATTCCTTGTCCCTGGGACTTCTCTGCAAACATTCATAAGGAAGTGTACAAAGTTCTTTATTACTTAAGTCCATATTATTCTTATATATTGGACAATAATTGTCATAAGGCTTAGATTTCTGACCAACAAACTTAATAGTATTGGGTTCCAATCCTTTCATAGTTTTCTTTATGACTCTATCTCCTTCTCTAATAGCTTGTGAACAGTGAAATGGAGATAAAACTAGGCCCAAAATTTCTTCCTCCTTCTCCAGAGTTTTGGTTCTAGGTTCAACAATATTATTTTTGCTTGTTTGTGCCAAATTAGGGAGAACTATTGAGCTCTAAAAAATAGCTATTTCTTGATTTTTTTTAGCTGACTTGAAATCCCCACCAGTTATTTCTCTTCCATGCTTTCTATGTGAAATCTTGAGAAAATTCCATAGCAATATGTCCATAAACATGAAAATGAACACATCTAAAAGGAATATTCAAGTAATCCAATATTTGAGTATGAACTGTATTCCCTACAACTATTTCCATACAGTTCGGTAAGCCTTCAATGATATCCATCTCAACCAAAATCAAAGCTACAAACCAAAAACACTAGATTTAAAAGAAATATCTATATCCAAGGTTTTACCTAATGAATATCCAATTGCTTTCAAAGCTCTTTTTGACCATAAATCCATTGGTAGACCTCGAAGTTTTACCCAGATCAAGATTCTCCTAGCAACTTTAGTCCTAGGATCAAAGCAAGTCATCCAAGCCTTCAAAGCCAGAAAAGAAGACCCCCAATACCAACGACCTCCTAGAATGTTTTGTGCATCTTCCTCAGACCGAAAAAGGAAACCTATCCATCCTCTAGCAAGTAAGTGAAAAATTGGTCCATATCCTAAGATTGGGACCCATACCTTCTGCAACCACTCATTTAGTGTATTATCAGCTATTTGACATCCATAAAACTTTCCAATAAGGGCCTTCCTCAAAAAATCCAAAACTTGTTTCATCCTCAAGTCTTTCCTAAGTACCATTATGATCTTCGACCTTCTCTTTTTAACTACTTTATGTGCCTTACACAATTTGGTAACCAGAGTTGTATATTGTCCTGATTGTAAGCTTGGACCCGCTCCACTTAAGGCCTCTAAATCAAGAATTTTGCCAATAAAACCAAAACCAAACAAAGGAAACTCTGTCAGATAAAGTGAGTTTAGATTGTTTGGATCCTACTCAAGTTTTGCTTCCTCGCAATAAAATACTTGCTCATTCATTAGACCCATCACTTGAGTAGAGTGTTCTGAGACACCTGAGAGTGAGCAGTCAATAGTACAATTGACTTGATTTGAACCTTTTGATATAGAATCTCCTCTATCCACTAAATTTTGATAACCCACAGTATTATTCTGGTAACTCAAAAAACCCAAGGACCCCTAGTTATCAACTTCTAAATCTTGTCCAGAAATGGGACCTTTGGTCCTTGGAGTTGAAAATATGTGTTTCCCTTCAAAGGGGTCCTCTGAGGAGTCCAAATGCTCCTCTTCATTATCCATAAAAAACAAGAAACCAATTTTCCAAATTATGCTACCATTTTAAATATACCAAATAAAAAATATTTTTACTTTGCTACCCTAGCACTGTTGTACTAGCCTTCACTGTCCTAGCACTATTGCAACACTTTTAAAATATGTTTACTTCATTTTCCTAACACTACTACACTCACCTTCGTTGCCCTAGCACTACTATGGTACTATTAAAATATTTTTACTTCGCTACCCTAGCAATGCTACACTTGCCTTCACTGCCTAGCACTATTGTGGCAATGTTAAATTTTTTTACTTCACTGTCATAGCACTGTTGCACTCACCTTAAATACCCTAGCACTACTACGATACTGTTAAAATATTTTTACTTCATTGCCCTAACACTTCTACACTTGCCTTTGCTGCCCTAGCACTGCTACGCCACTGTTAAAATATTTTTACTTTGCTACCATAGCACTGTTGCACTCGCCTTCACTGCCTTAGCACTACTGTGGCACTGTAAATATATTTTTTACTTCGCTATCCTAGCACTGCTGCACTCGCCTTCGCTGCCCTAGAACTATTAAAATATGTTTACTTCACTAACCTAGCACTACTGTGCTCGCCTTCGCTGCCCTCGATAGGGAATCTATAATTTCTGTCAGCTCAAAATAATTATTTTCTAGCTAATTCAGCGCTCACTCACTCTCTAGACTCCTTTTTCTATTCTCTCTTCCCCCCATGACTTACTTCCTCCACAATATTTACACGGATGAAGATTCCAGTAGTTTTCTTTTTCATGACCAGTCCTATTGCAATAAGTACATCTTGAAGATATCTTTGCTTTATTGTTGATCTCTTTTGAAATTTCAAGTTCATTTATTTTCTTGATAAACCAACATAACCACTTGTGTGCCACTGAAGCTATTTTATCTTTATTTTATTTGTATATATGTTGAAGATCTTCAGTATTTCTAGAGAACTCTATTTTTAAGGTTGGTTTTATAGTAAGAAGATTCAATGGTATGTTTACTTGATTATCATAAAATATTATCGTTTCCTCAATTGTATTTCTAATCCATATTGGAGCTTTCTTATCTTCATTTAGTTTTTGAGAATAAGACTTAAGTTCAAGTAAAATATCTTCACTATCCTCAATAGATTAACAATTTCATCCACGAATATCCTTTGAAGTAGTCTACCATATGTCTCCCTAGGTTTTGAATGAATAGTTTTAAGTTTAAAAAACCTATGATGTTGAATTCCTTGTCTCCCTAGTTAATTATAAATTACAAAAAAAGAATTTTGCAAATTTAAAAATTCCTAAGTTTGAAGTAGAATTAATTATATCTCCAAAATTAAATAATTTGCAAAATTATATGAGATTTTAAATTAAAAAAAATACTTTCAAAAAACTTTAATAAGAACTTGTCAAATAACTTTAACAAAACCTTATAACTACTTATCACTTTAAATTAACCAAAAAAAATTAATTAATGCAATACTAAGCCTTATCACTTCTAAATAATCTTATAAAATGATTAATACAAAATTAAACCTTATCAAAAATTAAAAAATATTCCTTATCTCTCCATATTATCTTAGGTCAAAAGATTAATTTTTCAAATAAACAATCAAAACCCTAACAAATACCTTGTTGCCTACGAACTTGTGCTTCTTGAGGATGATCATGCACTTGGCACTTTTCTCTATCTTGAAAAATGTTTCTCTACCTTTGATGCTATCTTTAGAATTGATGATTTGTGTTCAGTATGCAAGTGGTATATGGATGTTCTTGGCTGGAAATTCAACTCACTTATGCCCAAATGTTACACCTTCCAATGCACTCAAAATCTGTCCATACACTGTCATTACAATGATATTCTTTGGTGAGGTGATGAGTTATTCTTTCATTTGGTCTTTATGTTACATGCAAATTGATTGTATTTATGTTATACTTTACACACTTGGGTGCTTTACTTGCTAAGCTATTGGAATTCTTCGTAGTATTGCTTGGCTTTTGATATTTAATCTCCACAACTTTTGATCTTCTACAACATGACTCAACCTTTGCTCTGAGTTACTCAGCTTATCCCTATGTTCTAGTTTGATGCTACATCCCCTAGACTTCCATGATTATTCATTAAAAATGAACCTTAGGTTTATTGCATCCCTTGGTATTTTGCTCGACTATGATTGGTGTTCAACTCCTTGTGTTCCTTCTCGGCTCTTATTATTGTTCATTGGTTCAACATTCAGCCCTTGGCACTACTACACATTCGATGCTCATATCTTAACTATGGCACACTTATGCACTTGGATTTGGTGCTCTTAGTTTAAATTCTGCTTAGCTTACTCAACGGTTTAGGTGACTAGATTTTTCTAGCGCTTTGCTATTTCAATGTAACACTATATTTTTTGCAAACCAGTCTATCTCTACATTGTTATGACTTAGGGGATTTAGCTTCACTTCCCTAGTTATTTGTTGCTCTGCATATTTAGCTCTTTGGTGCATGTCCTTGGCACTCAAAGTTATTATTTGACATATTAATACTTGGCTCACTCACTTTTTGAGCTTGCTTGTTGTTTGGTTCACCCAATAATGCCTTACAGAGACACTTCAAAATTTTAAACTGCACTCTTTAATGTTATTCTTTGGTTTTGGTACTCTTGAAAGGCTTCAATATTCTTCAATAGCATTAGGCCCTCTTTAATGGCTTTGGTGCTCTTCAAATAACTTAGATTCTCTACAATCTTACATGCAAAATTTCTTATGTAGCTCTAATGGAGACTATGTTGCTTCTACTTGATATTCTATCTTTCTTTAACTTGTTATTCTAGCTTAGAACTCTTCATTTGACGTCCAAATTTGGTGCTCTTTAATCTGATTCTAACTCTTCCTTTTTATTGCAGGTGCAACTAGTGCATCTATATAGAGAACTTGCACTCCAAGCCTCTATGACTATGTTGTTGTATTTTTAATGTTATCTTGCTTTACTCCTTTGTTCAATGGCACTATACTTTGACTATGGTGGTATTATGGTATTGTCCTGCACTCTCTATCCTAAATATTATAAACTAATCTTGTTGTCCTTCTAGAATATTTTGTCCAATTTCTTCTTGGTGCTCTCTCTTAGATGCTAGCTAGTTTGATTGCCTTTCAAAAGTTGTCTAATCTTTCTTAATGTTGCTTTCTTTCCTATTGATGCTAGCTTGAAATATGAATTTTTAATATTGTCAAATATTTTTTCTCTTTACTCTATCTTATCCTTTGTTCAATAGTGCTTTTATGAATGTTGCCTTGCTCTCTTTGAATTTGTTGTTCTTCAAAATTTGTAGTCCAATGTGGACTTCTATGATGCTTTGCATTAATATTCAATTCTATCTTCTAAAACATACAATCTTGATACCTTCTTATGTTTTTTTCCTCAAGACCTCTTGTTGTATTGAAGTCTTCTTACTACCTTCAAGTTTTCTCAATGGTCTCTTTTATTCTTAAGGATCAATATTCAATATTTAGCAATACCTCTTTCTTGGATCTATTTGATCTACCTTCAATGGGATATTTTTAATATGTCTCCTCTATCTTCTTCTATGGTACTTCTCTTTTGGAGTCTCCGTTCTCTATCAATATGAAGGTATATCTTTAAGACCCAAATCTATAATATAGATTGTCTTCTATTTTGAATAGATTTATTGGAATAGGTTAACTCAATATATCTTATCAAGATCTATATTTGAGACCTAAATTTTTTATCAATATCTATATTTGATACTTAATTGCAACTTGAACCAATCCCTACATCAGGAAAACTCATAATATTCAAGCAAACGAAGATAAAAGTCTTCTTTATATGTTGTAGGAAGCTTATCAAATTTTAAGACTAATTTTTCACTATATCAAAATACTTAGATAATTTTTTCTAGCATTACCTAAGAATCAACTATGAAACTTTTCAATATTTGAAGCAGAATGACAATGATCAAATTTCTCCTGAGTTGGTTCTTTCTTAGTAAATTTTTAAATCTTCATCTTCACTATTTATTCTTCAACCTAGTGGTAATAATCCTTAGATTCACTGGTTTTCCTTCAACTTAGTGGAAAAACTTATCTTCACTGGTCTTCCTTACCCACCGGTAATATCCTTAACTTCACTAGTTTTCATTACCCAACGGTAATGTCCTTATCTTCATTGGTTTTCTTTACTAATGGTAATACTTCTGCAACTTTCAAATCCTATGCAAGCAATATTGTTGTGCTTTGATACCACTATTAGCTTTTGATGCTATACTACTTAATAAAAATTACCACAAAAAAGTAATCACAAGATCAAATATAATGAAGTTATAATATAAAGGGACCAAATATAATAAATCAAAATATAATATCAAATGAAATAACTCATAAAAATACTCACACGATAATCACATGGTCATTCTCACAATATTTTCCATAGATTACTAAAAATGCTATTGAACAAAGGTCTACTAATGCAAGCATAAAGTTTTACATTTTCGATGATTATTACAATTCTTTGTCATAAATATATAATTGTATGTGACTCCTTATATCATGCACTCTTGACCTTCACTCTTCTTAGTAATTCTTTACTTTCATTTTCTAATGACACATGTGAACACTTACATATTGTACACTTGTGCACATTTACACTCATAACACTTGCACACATAATTACTTGACACTTGTGCATGTCCTGCATATTATTACATTACATAAAATATTTACTCACACACTAATCTAAGACGTGATCATAATCTAATATTTACAATAATGTACCAAGGTGGTACATTGGCATGTACCAAATAATGTAATATTCTCCAACACCCCCATGTATTACATTATATAGTTATTGAAGACTTTGGTCTTCAATATGGTCTTCTTCCTTCAATTTACTTTGCAATGAATGTTACCGTCATCTAGTTCTGCTTCTTTTTTATTTTCTTCATCCTTTTCTTCTTTGATTTGTAGAGGACTTTGAAATGCAACCTGTTGTTGTTCTATCATCTTTTTCATCATCTTGAATTTTGGATTTACCCAATGTATTTTCCCTTGAGCCTTCTCCAAGTAGCCTTATTGAACAAGAGATCTCATTATATTACAAGTCAAAATTGGATTATAATTAAATCATTTTCTTTCCCTGGTTTTTTCGATGAACTTCCCTCCCGTTATTCAAAAATTTCACACTTGAATCTATTGTTAATAGATGCTTGAGAAATAAGAACTTGAAAAAGATAATCTAATTTGAATATTTAATATATTCCAAATATTTTGTAGTCCTTGTCCTTGTAGTAGAAAAATATAGATGAGTGTCATTTTCCTCCACAGTATTTATATGGATGAACATTCCAAAAATTTGCTTTCTTCATGACCAGTCCTATTACAATAAGTACATCTTGAAGATATATTCGCTTCCTTTATCTCTTTTGAAATTTAAAGTTCATCTATTTTCTTAATAAACCATTATAGCCACTTGTGTACCACTGAAACTATTCTATCTTTATTTTCTTTGTATATATGTTGAATGTCTTTAGTATTTCTAGAGAACTCTATTTTTGAGGTTGGTTTTATAGTAACAAGATTCAATGGTATGTCTACTTATTTATCATAAAATATTATTGTTTCCTCAATTGTATTTCTAAGACATATTGGTGCTTTCTTCTCTTCATTTAGTTTTTGAGAATAAGACTTAATTTCAAGTTCATGTAGTTTTGGTGCTTATCTTACTCAACGCTTCAGGTGACTAGATTTTTCCAACACTTGCCTATTTCAATGTAACACTATACTTTATACAAACTAATCTATCTCTGCATTGTGCTGACTTGGGAATTTAGCTTCACTTCCCTAGTTCATTACTTATCTATATATTTAGCTATTTGGTGCATGTCCCTAGCACTTGAATTTATTCTCTAAAATCTTAATACTTGACTCACTCATTGTTTGAGATTGCTTATTGTTTGGTTCACCCAATAGCGTCTTATAGTGACACTTCAAACTTTTATTTTGCACTCTTTAATATTGTTCTTTGACTCTGGTGCTCTTGAAAGGATTTGGTATTCTTCAATAGTGTTATACCCTCTTTAATGGCTTTGGCACTCTTCAAAAACCTTAGGCACTCTACAATATTGCAAGCAATGTTCCTTACATAGCTTTAATGGAGACTGCATTGCGTTTGCTTGAAATTTTGTATTTCTTTAACTTGTTATTTAAGCTTAGCACTCTTCATTTGACATCCAAATTTGGTGCTCTTTAATTCAATTCTAACTCTTCCTTATAATTGCAGGTGCAACTGGTGCATCTATATAGAGAACTTGCACTCCAAGACTCTATGACTATGTTGTTTTATTCTTAACGTCATCTTGCTTTACTCCTTTGTTCAATGTCACTACTTGGCTTTGACAATGGTGGTATTATGGTGATGTCCTATAATCTATATCATAAATCTTATAAACTTATCTTACTTTCTATCCTTCTAGACTTTGTTTCCCAATCTCTTCCTGGTGCTCTCTCTTATATGCTAGCTAGTATGATTGCCTTTCAAAACTTGTTGTCCAATATTTCTTAATTTTGTTTTCTATCCTATTGATGCCAGCTTGAAATTTGAATGCTTTAATGCTGTAATTTTTTTTCTTATTTATGCTATCTTCTCCTTTGTTCAATAACACTTTTATGAATACTGACTTGCTATATTTGAATTTGCTGTCCTTCAAAATTTATTGTCCAATATGGACTTCTATGATGCTTTGCATCAGTATTCAATTTTTTCTTCTAAAACTTGCAATCTTGTTGCCTTCTTATATTTTTTTTCCTCAAGACCTCTTGCTATCTTGAAGTTTTCTTGAAGTATTCTTACTACCTTCAAGTTTTCTCAATGGTCTCTTTTCTTCTTAAGGACCAATCTTCAATATTCAGTAGGACCTCTTTCTCATGTCTCTTTGATTTGCCTTCAATGGAACTTTTTTAATAAGTCTCCTTTGTTTGCTTCTATGGAACTTCTCTTTTGGAGTCTCATTTATCTATCAATATCAAGGTCTATCTTCAAGACCCGAATCTATACTATAGATTGTCTTCTAATTTGAATAGATTTCTTGGAATAGGTTAACTAAATCTATCTTTGAGACCTAAAAATTTTATCAAGATATATATCTGATACTTAACTACAACTTGAACCAATCCATGCATGATGAATGCTCATGACCTTCAAGAAATCGAAGATGAAAATCTTCTCTATCTATTGTAGGAAGCTTCTCAACTTCTAATATTAATTTTTCACTACAACAAAATACTTAGATAACTTTTTCTAGCATTACCTAAGAATCAATTATGGCACTTTTCAATATTTGAAGCATAATGGCAATGATCAAATTTCTCCTAAGTTGGTTCTTATAAATAAATTTTTAAATTTTAATCTTAGGTGGTTATTCTTCAACCTCGTGGTAATAATCCTTAGCTTCATAGGTTTTCCTTCAACTCAGTGGAAAAACTTATCTTCATTAGTCTTCCTTACCCTTTGGTAATATACTTAACTTCACTGGTTTTATTTACCTAATGATAATGTCCTTATCTTCACTGGTTTTCTTTACCAGTGGTAATATTTTTACAACTTTCAAATCCTATGCAAGCAATATTGTTGTGGCTCTGATACCACTGTTAGCTTTTGATGCTATAATACTTAATACAAATTACCATAGTAAAGTAATCATAGGATCAAATATAATAAAGTTTCAATATAAACGAACTAAATATAATAAATCATAATATAATATCAAATGAAATAACTCATAATAATACTCACAGAATAATCACATATACATTCTCACAATATTGCACATAGAATACTGAAAATGCTATTGAATAAATGTCTACTAATGCAAGCATAAAGCTTTACATTTTCGATGAATATTGCAATTTTCTATCACAAATATATAATTTTATGTGACTCCTCATATCATGCACTCTTGAACTTCACTCTTCTTTATAACTCTTCACTTTCCTATTCTAAGGACACATGTGCACACTTACATATTGGACACTTGTGCACATTTACACTTATAACACTTGCACACATAATTACATGATACTTGTGCATTTCTTGCACATTATTACATTACATAAAATATTTACTCACACACTAATCTAAGACACAACCCTAATCTAATATTTATAATAATGTACCAAATAATGTAATATTATCCAACACCCCCATGTATTACATTATTTGGTTATTGAAGACTTTAGTCTTCAATATGGTCTTCTTCCTTCAATTGACTTTGCAATGAATGTGACCTTCATCTACTTCTGCTTCTTCTTGATTGTCTTTATCATTTTATTTTTTGATTTGTAGATGGCTTTGAAATGCAACCTGTTGTTCTCTCATCTTGTTATTGAATTTTGGATTTACCCAATGTATTTGTGTAAAGCAAAAATGAACAACACCAATAAAAGCACTAGATCAAAGAAAATGATACAATATGCATAAAATGAAAGATATTTATTTATATTGAACTCAAGGAGCCTGGATCTCCACTTTATACAATAAATTTACCCCAAATTAGGGGTTACAATGCAACGTATTACTTTGATACAATTATTACAATAAGAGGGTTTGAAACCCTCATTCAAAAGAATGTTGGTGTCTCTGGGTCGTCTTCACTCCAAACAATTTGTGAGTGGGCTTGTGTATCCCTACGGGGCCACTCGAGCTGCAACAACTATCAATGAAGATATCTCCTATACCTACAAATAGATCACAACACAAAAATATTAGTAGTATATGCAAGGGCTCCACTGTGTGAGACCCTCTAAATAACAAATCTACAAACCCTAGGTGCAGTGATGATAAAATGTAAGTCAAATACAAAAAATGTAAGTTAAAAATATATAATACCTATTACCTTATTAGAATGCACTTTATTTATCTGATCTACGTCTCTACTTCCTTGATTTGATGATGCACGATGCCCATGAGCATCGAAGGGTTTATCGACTGTAAATTAGTCAAAGGCAAATGCCCAAGAGTGTTCAAGAATGGCTGTGGATGCCATGTAATGTTCTAAAAATGCTTTGCAGTACTCAAGGAATGCCTTGGAGTGTTCAAGGGTGATGGGGAATGCTCTGCATAATTCAGGTAGGGTTTGCAAAGATTTCAACAACAAATATAGTGGATGCAAAGGCGACGAGGGCTTGTGCGAATGCGAAGGAAGGATGAAATGAATGGGATGCTAGGGTTCACGACCAGGATGTTAATTTTTTTGACCTCTAATGTTTTCTAACCTCTCATTCACAAAAATGAATGATATTTTATAATTTTCCCTTGATCATGTTAGGGTTTTGACGACACCAATGGGCGACCAAGATTAAAACATAATGAAGGGTTGAGATTGAGATTGGACAAGTGACATGGATCATGTGAAATGAATGGTTGAGATTAAAACATGATGGGTGGCTAGGATTTATTTACACACACACACATATATTTAAATAAATATATAAATATAAATATAAAATATTCATATTTATGCACCCAAATATATATATATATATATATATATATATATAAATAATGGATGGCTATGATTGGAGGATGTGTAGATGACAAGTGGCTAGGTTTTGGTGTCTACAGATGCCCCTTTTTGTATCGTGTTGCGTGAAACACAATGCAGTGCAAAAATAAGAGACACCTAGTTTGGTGAAGCAACTTCTTTCCTTGGTGCGCAAGAAGATCCTGAAGACAAAAATTGTTGTTGTAGCTTACCCCCTCAATTGGTGAATGAGTGAAGAATGAATCTCACGAGCCAATTGATAGAATTGTGGATGATATGATGAATGTGAATAGTGAAATGAATGTGAATAGTGCAATGATTGATTCTATTTTTGCCCCAACAGAAAAAGAGGTTTTTGGAAATGTGGATGATATGAATGATGTAAATGAATGTGAATGATTGATTCTATTTTTGCCCCAACAAAAAAAGGATTTTTGATTGGATGATATGAATGATGTAAATGAATGTGAATGATGCATCCTGATGTGGGAAAGAAAAATCAAATTTGGTTACCCCAAGTTTGGGGTGATTCTGTGTTGTTGAGAAATATGCCTTTTGGCATCATTGAAAATGCAAAATGATGAAGATGTAGAAGGAACCAATCACCCTCGGGTTGGGTTATTTCTAGGAGCAGAAGTCCTAGTGACTGGTGCAATTCCTTAATGAAAATGTAAAAGGAACCAATATCCCTAGGATCGGATGTTGCAATGTAAAGGAAATAATGTAGTAAAATTTATTCGTGTTTTTGGCCCCATGAAAAAGGGCATCAATGATAACTTTTGAGCAAATTAGTCTGAGCATAGTCTCACTCAAAAAATGAGGGACCAAAAAGATTTTATTTTCAAACAAGAGGATGTTGGATGATGATATGAGCAAGCGTCCTTATGGTGATCTACCCATCCTACCAAATTGCATGGATAATCAATCACTTCAATCGCCAAGGAAATAGAGTAAACCACTAGATACAAGGTTCACTTGATAATGCAAGTGAATTTGACAATGTTGAGTGGAAATGCATTGAATTGTGGATGATATGAATGATGTAAATGAATGTGAATATGAATGGTGCAATGATTGATTCTACTTTTACCCCCAAAAAAAAGGGGTTTTTGGAGATGTGGATGATATGAATGATGTAAATGATTGTGAATGATGTAAGTGGATTTTGATAATGTTGAATGGAGATGTATGGGTGATTTTGATGATTTTGTGAAATTTGGAATTATTTTGGGATATTTTGAAGCAACTTGGGGCAATTTCATGACTTTTAGTTGTAAACAATAATTGAATACCCAAATCAATCCGTGTTATCACAAAATGTGATGAAATGATGTGATGAATAATTGGAATAGTGAATGTGGTAGTTTTGTGAAATTTTGGACCGTTTTGAGGTGTTTTTATGCGATTTAGGTATTTTTGTGACTTTTGGTCATAATAAAAAATTAAGCACCCAAATCAATCCATGTTATCACAAAATATAATGGAATGATGTAATGCATGCATGGATGGATTTTGAGGTGATTTTGGGTTTTGCTACATTTTGAGGCTCTTTGAGTCCTTTTGCAGCATTCTAGATCCAAACGCCGACCAATGTCCACATCATGCATAGATACAGGAGAGCATCTACCACTTGGTAGATAAAGGGAAGCATTTGAGTGCACTAAAAATATGCCCTAGGGTATTTGAGCATGCCAAAATTAGCTATAAAAGGGCTGTAGAGGTAAAATTTGATTCATTCTTGTATTCGAGAGTTTGAGAAGCAGTGTCTAAAGAGTGAAGGAGTGAGTGAGGTGATGGCAATGGAGGGAGTGGATGCGGTAGTAGGAGTTGAGGTGTAGGTGGTAGAGGTAAGTGCCCTTAGCTATTTTGTTTGGTATTTTGTAATGTGTTATTTTTTTATGCAATGAATGTGATGGTAATGTGCATTTTTTGTTGTTGTGTTGTGCTGCAGTTGAGGATCTTGGAGGCTCAACATTGATTCTCATCCCTCATACCAGGGGTGAGAAAGGCACTATATAAGGACAACTAGGATTAATTGGAGTGGGTGGTATTGGTAGGGTGTGCTCGTATTGAGGTGGTGAGGGCTGATGAGGGGTATTTCTCTGCCTTGGTAGAGAGATGAGATCCGGATAGGGGGGCTTTCCAACTCTTGATGAGGAAGATGATGGTGACACTAGAGGATGTGTATCACATATTTTGAGTACTAGTGGAGGGGTTACGTGTCCAAGTTGGGAATGATAGGGAGTATGAGATGAGGTAGATTTTTAGGGATGGTTGGAGGGATGTGAACATTCAAGGTGGAGGGATCAGGTACTTGGACATGTATGTGGTGAAGTAGTTGGAGGCACTACCAACCTTGGTCATGTTCCTATTGGCCAATGTGTTGGTGCCTAACAACACCGACTACTAGTTCCCATGGAACATGATTTGATTAGTGTTCAATATGATTGATGAGCCTCGGGTGTACGCATGGGTACCTGCACTACTAGCGTAGACATACTTAGAGTTGTATGAGGTGAAGAGGTAGGGGTGGAAGGGGTTGGGTTGTAGTGTACTACTACAAATTTGGGGTTGGGAGCATGTTAGTGTGGTGCATCATATGGGCCTACCATGTGAGTGGGATAGGGATCAACCCTATGCCCTAAGATGGTGAGCGACTAAGGAGATACAACTAAGTCATCCTGGTCATAGTGGCCAAGATTGCAAAGATTTATGGGCTAGATTGATAGCAGACCAAGTGTATTGGAGGCCATGGTAGGATTCTAGGTGGCCAAGTGATGAAGAGCAACTGTGAAGGATCCAATAGGCTAGATGGGTGGTGGGATGATATGGTAGTGAGGTGGAGCTAATCTAGTTCTCACAGGTGTTGTGGTAGTTTGGGATACAATAGGGGGTACCTGATGCTCCAGTGTTGTATAGGCATCGATCTGATGAGTCAAGCCTACCTTGTGTGGAGGAGTGGTAGGTGGAGTATGAGGATGATGAGGAGATAGATCTCCCAAATGTGGATGATGTCGGGACCACCATCGACTATGATGCATGGTTTTCTTCACAGCCACCATGGGTACCGAGTTGGGTGGTTGAGGAGGGGAGTGGGGATGATGGGGAGACATTGATGGAGGTTGAGGAGACTCCACTATGTTAGAGACATCATCGATCTAGTAGCCAAGGGAGGCATGCGAGGGTTGTAGTAGAGTAGCCTCTAGATATTGGGGGTGATGGTGATGGTGGTGGTGGTATGGAGGAGGTTTTGGAGAGACCTCCTAGTTGGAGTGAGGAGTGTGTTAAGCTCCAAGTGAAGCGAGACTAGCTCTAGTAGATGGTGGTAGAGTGGGATGCAGAGATTGCTTGGCTATGGGTGGAGCTGGATGCATGGGTGGTAGTAGGTGGAGGTGAGGATGCGGTAGTGAGGCTCCAAGCAAAGCTGATGTAGAGGGATGCTCGTTAGAGGTAGGATGTGCTACGCCTTCGATCTCGAGAGGGCTATATTCATGATCTTGAGGATCTCCTTATGCAACATGGCATTGGACTACCAGTGTGACCTTCCTCCTCTGTATCAAGGGATTGTTAGGTGTAGTGACTCTAGGTGTAGTGACTCTAGGTCTAGGGCTCCATCAAGATCTCAGGGGTCTGCCTATGGGTGCTAGCTAGTGCCTAGATGCACTTTTTGTATATGAGCCTTGGTGCTCCATTGTATATAGCCTTTGGGTATTCATTGTACATGCAATTATATATATACATGGCTTTTATTTTGTGTTATGACTTTTGTGAATGTTTGTGTGAATGCATGTGTATGTGATGTGATGGATGACAATGTAATGATGATGTTTATGCTTTATGATAATAATGCAAGTGAACTGACACACTAATGATCATTTGTAGTGTAGATTTTACTTGACCATATTTATCATTGTCGCTTAATCAGGGGCACCAAAATGGTGGTATGTGAAATGGAAGACTCATGTAATGATGTGATAATGACATGGATGTTGTTTTGGCTTATGGATGATTGTTCTAGAGTTGTTTTATAGAGACTCAAACATCCTAGTGATGTCGAACAAACTCACTAAGTTCTGTCTAGTTTCACCAAGACCAAATGTGTGTGCAGTGAAATATTCATTTACCAATCATGAGCATGGTAGTGACTCAAGGCAATCAAGAACCAATGTGTGTGCAAGTGAGTTCATTAACCCATCTTGAGTAAATTGAGATGAAACCTATCATGGAGGAGACCGGGAAGCTAGCTTATCCTTATGTGTGGTCAAAGGTCTCTTCAAGAGAGACATGTCACCATGCATGAGCGTACTCCACTGCCAGTCAAGCGTCTATAGCCCCGGTGGAGATTAGCTCCATAGTCCAATGATCTGATCTCTAAGCTTTGGGGAATCAGACTACCTAACCATCTGGATGGAAATGTAGTTCTATCCTTACTACTTGAGGATCTGTGGTGTGTGGTTTGTAAAAGAATTAGAGCTTTGGGGAATCATATTCTCAACCGAGGTGTGATGAGAATTTTACCCTATCCTTACTACTCATTCTTTTATTTGGAAGTGTTGATAGTGGTGAAGACCACTATTTTTTATTTTGGACTATGTGCATAATGGGACAAGCAGAGATGACTTTTTTGCTTCGAGGTTCAACCCAATCATGGTGTTATCCCTCTTTGACACAAGATGTTTTTAATAAGTGTGAGATGTGTTTGGTTCAAGAATGTTAGAGTCAACTCCCAGAACTCAAGATTTTCTTAGTGAAAATGTGCCTTGGTCCTAGAGAAAACTCGACATGTATTGGAGGTTGCTTGAAACACTAGGAGTGGTTGAGTGACCAAAAACACCTAGGGATGATGGAAATTTTGTTTTTACAAATGATGACTTGGCTTATGAAATGGTAAAATGAGATGAGTGTGAACTCAAAGGTGCCCCTGATTAAGGCAACAAGACTTATTGGATCAATTATTATCTAAACTGAACAAATGACCCCTAATATGGTGGATGAAATGTATCAAAATGATAATGAATGTACTTATGGAAAGTGAATGTGTGAAATGCAATGTGTATGAATGATATTTTTGTGTATTAGCCATGTATATATACATATATAAAATGCATTAAGCATAGAACACTCTCAAGTGGATGATGTTTAGTGGCTCGAGCTCTTCTACTCCCTCTAGACTGGCAAGCCTATAAGTTCCTTGACCCACATTTTGTTTGATAATGTATGGACCTAACCAATTAGCCATGAATTTATCACGAAGATGTGGTAATGCATTGGTGTTTTGTTGATTCTCTTTAAGGACAAGATCTCCTACTTGGAATTCACGTAGATGGACTTTGGCATTGTAAGCATGCTTTAAATGATCTTGATATACTCGTAAATGCTCCAAGGCATTGATTCACCTTTCATCGAGGAGCGTGAGTTGGTCGAGATGTGCTTGTCTAGCAATATCATCATCTATGAATTCTTGTAATGAAATACGTAGTGAGGGGATCTCGAGCTCAAGAGGCATGATGGCTTCGACACCATAGACCAATGAGAATGGTGTTGCCCCAATAGGCATGTGGATGCTTGTTCAATAAGCCCATAATACCAAGGGGATCTGAGTGTGCCAATCTCGATGATTTTCTTTGACTAATTTCTTGAGAATAGCGATCAAGGTCTTATTGGTTGCCTCAACTTGTCCATTTGTCTATGGGTAGTAAGGAGTCAAGAAACTATGTTGGATATTATATTTCTCATAAAGTGCTTGAACATCCTTGTTTTTAAAAGACTTGCCATTGTTAAAGATTATTTTTGAGGGGATACCAAAGTGACAGATGATATGCTGAAGTATAAACTCCATAATTCGAGGTCCTATCGTACTGGTTAGAGGAATTACCTCGACCCACTTTGTGAAGTATTCAGTGGTAGTGATGATGAATGTGTGTTGTCCCAAGGAAGGAGGCAAGATTTTACCAATCAAGTCCAAACCCCATTGTGAAAAGGGCCAAAGAATCTGAATAGGTTGTAAGTCTTGTGATGGCACATGAGTTAAATTAGCATGTTGTTGACATTGTTGACATTTCTTGACATAAGTGCAATAGTCACATTCCATGGTGGGCCAATAATAACCCATGCATAAAATGCACTTTGTGATGGCCATTCCACTAAAGTGACCACCACAAGTACCATCATGAGCTTTAGATATTGCTCTTTGGGCCTCTGCAGGCTCGAGACAATGAAGGAGGACTCCATCATAACCACGTCTATACAACATGTCCCCCAAGAGAGTGAAACGAGCTACCTTTTGTTTGAAAGTTTATTTGGTAGTTCGTGATATATCTTATGGGAGTGTTCCAAACTTGAGGAAGGCTTTTACTTGACTAGACCAAGGCTCATATGACTCTGCATGGATAAAGCAAACATCCTTCTCATCTTTATATTCAACATAGGAAATTACATATTTAGAGATTATTGTGATAATTAATGGTTGTACCTCTCCTTCGGAGTTCTTTGGAATCAATGATCCTAGAGAGGCCATCACATATGCAAATCTATTAGTTGATCTAGGCAAGCTATCAATCTCATACCAATCAAATTTTGCAAGCAATTTTATTGCTACTTCATGATAAAGTTTTAAGACTGGTTCTTTGCATTGGTATTCTTCGTTTACTTGATGAATGACAAGTTGGGAATCACCAAATATCTTGATATACTTTATGCTCATAGCTATGGCTGCTTGAAGTCCTAATATTAAGGTTTCATACTTTAAATTATTGTTTGTGCATGGGAAATCAAGTTTGAATGATAAGGGAATAGGTATCCCTTGTGGTGTATGAAATACGACTCCTACACCTTGTCCTTTTTCACACTTAGAACCATCAAAGAAGAGTGTAATATCCACATCCTCTTCAGGAATGACATCTTCCTCCTATTCAGTGATAGTAAATACCAAATCATCTGGGAGATCAATAATCAAGGGTTGATCACTAGGAAGTGGAGCTTCCACAAGTTGATCGACTATTACCTGATCTTTAATATATTTTTGATTGATGAACTCAAGATCAAATAGAGAAGCATTATCCATTTTGCAATGTGGGTGTTGTTGTAAGTGTGAG
Source organism: Wollemia nobilis (assembly GCA_028583015.1). NCBI lineage: Eukaryota > Viridiplantae > Streptophyta > Pinopsida > Araucariales > Araucariaceae > Wollemia > Wollemia nobilis. The sequence continues at coordinate 6,245,798 of JAQPPZ010016370.1, read as the reverse complement.
ATATCATGTAACATAGAGGATTTTCTTTAGCTATGACATAGGTAGTGTGACTTAGCATGTAATGTCTAAGTTTCTTAGTGGTGAAAACCACTGCTAGGCATAATTTTTCCACATAAGCATATCTAGTTTCATAGCTTACCAGTGTTCGACTAATGTAATAGACTGCTTGCTCTCGGTTGTTTTCATTTTTCTATGCAAGCATTGTCCCTAATGCAAAGTCTATTGTTAAAACATAAATATGGAAGGGGACCCTTGGGTGAGGTGGAGTTAAGACTGGTGGAGAAGCCAAGTATTGCTTGATATCATCAAAAGCTTTTTGACATTCCTCTATCCATGAAAATGTCACCCCCTTTTGTAGTAGGTGATTGAATGGCCTACATTTGTATGAGAGTTGTGCAATGAAACGATGGATTGATTGGATATTTCCTTGTAAACTATGCAACTCTTTCAAGTTTGTTGGGGGAGGCATCTCCATGATGACCTTGAACTTGTTTGGGTCCACTTCAATGCCTCACTTGGAGATAATGAATCCTAGTAGTTTTCCTAAGGTGACATCAAAGACACACTTATTGGGGTTCAACCTTACATTATGCTCTAGTAGTTGATCAAAAACTTTTTCTAGGACACCAATGTGCTCTTATCGGGTTTTAGATTTTGCCAATAAATCATCCACATAGTCTTCAATGATCTTATGCATGTAATCATGGAAGATGTATGTCATGGCACGTTGATAAGTGGCACCTACATTTTTAAGGCCAAATGGCATCACCTTGTAACAAAAAGTCCCCCAAGGTGTTGTGAATGTTGTTTTGTGTTGGTCATCAGGATTGATTCGAATTTGGTTGTATCCTGAAAAACTATCCATTAAAGATAGAATTTCATGGCCAGTGCAAGTGTCGACAAGAGTATCAATGTTTGGTAGAGGAAAGTCATCCTTAGGACATGCTTTGTTAAGATCTTGAAAGTTAGTGCAAATGTGTATCACCCCATTAGGCTTACAAACAGGTACCATATTTGAAAGCCACTCAGGATAGTCAATGGGTTGAATGAAACCCACATCTAATAGCTTTTGAAGCTCTTCTTTGACCATGAGGGCAATGGTAGGATGTAACTTTCTCAATTTTTGTTTGATCAGCTTAGCATTAGGATGCAAGGTTAAATTATGGACAACCAAGTTAGGGTCAAGACCAGACATGTATTTATAGGACCATGCAAATATACCCCTCTTCTTCTTGAGGAGAGCTATCAATTGCTCTTGTTCATCAACGGATAAATTTTTTCCAAGTTTAATGATTTGTGGATTTTCCACATATGTACTAAGGTTCACATCTATAGTATCTTCAATGGCCATGTGTGAACCTTCCTCAAGTTGATGGGGTGTTGGGATAAAATGAATGTCATAAATGACGTTATCAAACTCCTCTGGCACAGTCTCTTCCATTTTTACCTAGAAAATAACCGGAGCTACGGGTGAAGGTGAAGGTGAAGGTGAAGGCTGTGAAGGAATGTAGATGGTAGAAGCCCTTAACAATTCCTTGAAAAGGATGAACTCAAAAAAGGATGGTGGTGATGAAATCTATTCCATATCAATGAGGCTTATGTCAATAGGAATTGGTTTTGCCAAATCGTATGGATTACGGAGTGGGATGAATAAGTCAACTAGATTCATGATGACTTAGTGGGAAATGGTGGGTGGCAATGTGAAGGGTGGTTTGTCCTACCTTTTAGAATCGATGAAGGAACCCAGAGAACTTGGATAGCAACAAGCAACATGTATAAACACAAATGACAAGGTCATGCAAATGTAATACAATTTTTTTTATATGTACATATGTTACATCAAGTTGTTATGAGGTGATCAATGAAGTGGAGGTGGTGGTTCACTGGTTGTATCAGCTCGCTCCCTTGGGAGAAGCAAATAAAAAATGGGTTGATGGATGGGAAATATTCTAAGATAATACTCATCCTATTTAGTGAATTGAGTGATTCATCCTCAGATTCATCTGAAGCTATCGACATAACATTGTATTCTTCATATAATTCCTCAAAGTCATCATTGTGGCTAGTTTTCTCTTCTAAATCTAATTAGAGGTTTTGAAAAGCTTTTTCAAAATAAAAATTGGAAGAATGTGAATGGTAACCCATGCCTGAATGATCATGCACTTCTTGAGATTGAGGTTTTATTATCTCATGCATGCCTTGTTCATGTCATCCTAGGTTGTATTCTTTCCAATTAACCCAATGAAAGTATCATGATGGGAAATCAAATGTGTGCTCTATATTGGCAAAGATTGTTGGAAATTTGAGCATGTTTTGTTGTCAATGATGTCAAGAGGTTGGATGTCCCAATTTCATTAAATTAATTTCAAAAGGGTTGATTAATTTCAAAATGTTAGAGGTCCTAAATTGATGGAAATACTTGTGAGAACATTTCTCTTGATGGCATATGAGGTATAAAGCAACAAGAAGAAAGGAAGACCTCTCCATAATATTTGGAAAAGGATTTATAAATTACCTTGGTGGTAATTTGGCAAAGGTTCAAATATTTATTAATGGTGGCAATAAATTACCTTGGTGGTAATTTGGTAAAGGTTAAAATATTTACTAATGGTGGCAAGGTTCTCCCTAAAAGGAAAAATCCCAAAAGGTTTTAAATATTTAAATTATAATATTTAAATACTTTAAGATTTAAATAATTATAATTAAATATAATAATTCAAAATATCCAAATTATAATTAAAATAAAGGCAACCAACGTCATATATTAAATTGGGCATGTGTATAAATAAGGCTAAGGTTAGCCTAAGCCTTGGTGTATTGCACAATTTAATTTTTTCCAAAGTAATAGCTTGCACATTTTATATCTCGCACGTGGTAGAGGAAGGAAGGCACAGGTGTTCATAATTTTTAGAGCAAGCAAAAGGTCAAATCATGGAAGGCACCTATCCCCATTGAAGTGAGGTGGTAGATGAGTTGGCTTATGCGGTGCATTGGGAGTAGCAAGGTGCGGAGTTCGAACTGTACAAAGGTTTTCTTGGGCATAGATATTTTGAATTTTGCACTAGTGGAGAAGGAAATAAAGGAGTGCATGCTCCTTGGTTCACGTGGGGCAACATAGCCCACACGAAAGTGGTCCTTATGTTAAGGCATGTGGGGCTAAGAGGTCGCAGGTTCGAGTGACGGTGGTGGTATTTGATTTTTTATTAAGGTATGTGCATTTTTCATAGTTGGGAGTTATAAGGTTTAAATAAATTTTATTATTTTCCATAGTTGGGAGTTATAAGGTTTTGATAAAAAAATTTGTTGCCATGATTTGAAATATATGAGGGTTAAATAAATATTATTGTGTATGCTCATAGTTGGGAGTCATAAGGTTAGTGAGTAATACTTTGAAGATATTTAAAGTGCTTTATTGTTAAAAAGGAGTTATAAGGCGGATGCCATAATTTTTGTTTATAACTCTTGTTGATGAAATTTATTTTTAAATATAGGAGTAATAAAGTGTATAAGTGATTTGGCATTATATGGAAAAATATTTTTTGAGGTGAATATTCTTGTGAAGATTTTGAGATAGACTGTTGCTATCTAACCTTGAATTGGAAAAAGGATTTGGTTGTGAGTAAGGCAGGTTTTGTGGATAATTATTCATCAATCAAATAAAAGGTATGGGTAAATCATATTTTATTTAAAGTTATTGGAATGAGTGTGTGAAACATAAGGTGGAGTGAAAAGGATTGTTTGATAAGCATTGTTGGAAATGTATGAGAAATTTTTGTACTTCATTGATTGAACAATAGTGTTGAAATTCTGAATATTGGTTTGAGTATGTTATGATTAAGCAAGTCTTATGAGAAGACTTAAGGACAGAGTTGAGTAAGATTTTATGAAAGCTTAAGGATAGAGTTGAGTAAGCTTTTGTGAAAGCTTAAGGATAGAGTTGAGAAAGCTTTTGTGAAAGCTTGAGAACAGATTTGAAGTAAATATTTGAGAAGGCTTGGCATATTTGAGATAGAGTTTGGTGCAGATTTGTGAGCAGATTTAGAGAAAATTTATGCTATATTTGGGATAGAGTTCAAGATAAATTTGAGATAGGAATTGAGCATAATAGAGATCAAGTTTTGAAGGTGATAGAGTAGAGGAAAACAGTCTCCAGTGGATAGATATCCATTAGCCAGGGCAGTAAGTATAGAGATATTTTATGGAGAGATATCCACAAGCCAGGGCAGTAGGGGTAGAAGTCTTCTAGAATATCACCAGCCAAAAGTAGAGGAGAAAGAGTTCTCCTGTGGATAGAGTTCCATGAATCAGAGCAAGGGGATTGGTGTCTCTTTTGGATAGAGGTCCATAAACATTGTAATAGGGAATTGATTCCCAAAAGAATTTATTGAGAAAATTTATAAAGAATATTTTCTTCATGGAGTAGCCCACATTGGGTGAACCACATTAAATCATGTCTCTCATGTGTGTGATGATTTGTGGAATGATTACTGCTTTGATATTATTGATGTTATCATATGGATTAAAAAGTAAATAGTTTTATCTTATATTGTTCACCCCCTCTCAGTATAAGCTCATGTTCTTCAATTGGTATCATAGCGGGCTCCTTCATGAAAAGCCCAAAAGCTTAGAGGAAGATCCCACAAGAACATACATGACCTTAAAAAATAAATAATAGGCCACAATTGACATAAAAGAAGAATTTTTTGCTTCTCTCAAAAATTTGGAAAATATCAGAAGGAAGAACTCAAGTTTGAAGGATCAAATTCAAGAGGATGAAGAAGAAAATATGGAAATTCTACAAAATCTTACAGAACTCAAGGTAAAAGTGGAAGAGGAAAATAAAATTGAACAAGATATGACAAAACTATGAAGGGAAAGAGAGGCAAAATGTGAAATATTGGAATAAAAAATTTTCTCTAAGGAATGAAGTTGAAAAGACTAAGTTATGACAAGATATAAAGTTAGGGAAATAGAAAGAGGAGTTAAGATCACAAGAAACAAAGACATAAAACAAGGATGAGCTCATAACACATGCTAATACTCTGGAAGGAAAAGGCACGATGAAAGAAGAAGGCAAAGAAGACCCATGGATAAAAGTCAATCATAAGAACATAAAAAGAATAAGCACTCAACCATATCATTCAAGGCACTCCAATAGGTTACAAAATTTCTTCCATGGATATTGTTTTTCATGTAAAAAATATGGTCATAGAGCTGCACATTGCACTGGTTATGTGAAAAATAATGTTGATAGAAATTTCAATTCTTTTGCACCTCTTATGAATAATAATATCATATGTTATAAATGTAATAATTTTCGGCACAAGGTTAAATGGTGCAAAATGTTATTTCTCGAGTCAAGTAAAAAGAATAGAAATTCAACAATTAGGAGAGAGAGAAAAGAGCATGAGAAAGTTAGATCAATGTTATTACAAAAAACCCTTCATGTTCAAGATAAGGGAAAATAGTGGTTCCTTGATAGTGGTTGTTCTAGTCATATGACAAGAGATAAAAGTAAATTTCTTGTACTCAAAGAAATTGATGGAGGATCTATAAAATTTGGTGACAATGGTTCAACAAAAATTTATGGAAAGGGAACTTTGAGTTTAGATAATGAAAAAGAAATACAGAGAATGTATTGTATGTCAAGAGGTTGAGGCACAATCTACTAAGTGTAAGCTAACTTTGTGATCAAGGGCACACAGTTACATTTCATCCAAATAGATGTGAGATCAGAAAGCCTAAAACTGGAAAGCTTATTGTAGATGCAAATAGAACTACAAACAACCTCTACATGCTAAGTGAGATTAAAGGAGAAAAGTATTTTCTATCACGAGAAGATGAGAGTTGGTTATGGCATAAAAGAATGGGTCATTTGAACTTTGAAAACATAATGAAAATAAGCAACAAGCAGGATCTCAGAGATTTACCCAAGTTAAAAAGGCCACAAAACACAATTTGTGCACCATGTCAGTAGGGGAAGCAAACTAGAACAAGTTTCAAGTCAAAAGGATTTATGTCATCTGAGACATTGAAACTAGTGCACATTGACCTATGTGGTCCTACAAGGACAAAGTCTACAAGGTGAAAGTTACTTTATATTATTTATAGATGATTATTCCAGAATGATTTGGGTAGCCTTCTTAAAAGAAAATTTAGAAGCTCTTGAGAAGTTTAAAGATTTTAAGGAATTAGTGGAGAATGAAATAGGTAGAAGGATTAAGGGTTTAAGATAAAATAGAGGAGAAGAATTTACCTCAAATGAATTCATAGAATTTTGTGAGCAACGTGGGATAAAAAGAGAATATTCAGTAGCAAGAACTCCTAAACAAAATGAGGTGGTTGAAAGGAAAAATAGGACTATTAAAAATATGGACAGAGCCTTATTAAATGAGACTAAGATTTATGATTGTTTTTGGAAAGAGGTAGTACATACAATAGTGTATATCATCAATAGATCTCAAATAAGAGTAAATCACCACAAAATCCCATATGAGCTCTGGAAAGGAAGACCAACCACAGTAAAATATTTCAAAATATTTGGAAGCAAATGTTACATAAGATGAGAAGAGAAAAATTTGGGTAAGTTTGACTCAATATGTGATGAGGGTATTTTTCTTGGCTATTCCACCAAGAGCAAAGCCTATAGATGCTACAACAAAAGGACACATACTATTATAGAAAGTATAAATGTGATATTTGATGAGTAGATAGGGTCAAGAGAACCAACTCGATAAATTTTGTATCAGGAAGAAGAAAGTTTCCAAGAAGAGTTAGGTGAAGAATCAAAAGAATAAGAAGAAGAAACACAAAGACTACTACCCAAAACTCCATCCAGGTATGTTCAAAAAAATCATCCAGGAGATTTAATCATTGGAAATCCAAATGATATATAGAAAAGGAGAAATATAATAGGAAAAAGTGAGCATGCTAATTTTTGTTTGTTATTTAAAATTGAGCCCAAAGAATTTAGAGTGAACTTGCAAGTTAGTGACTTGAAAAGAACATGATCATTGTTAAAAATGCAAGGAAGTCCAAGCAAAATTCATATTTATTAGGAAGAACTCTCTTGAAAATGTGTTAGACTTCAATGTTCATTTTAAGAAGAGCTGGAAGAGGATTCCATAACAAATCCTTCCAACCTCAACCCAGATGTATCTATTCTACATTTGGGCTCTTGGTCCTGACATCAAATTCCTTCAGCACTAGTCTGGGAAAAATAGATTCCTACAACTCTATGAGGAAGCCATCAGATCCAATAAAGTTCTAATGTGGATGCTCCATCCAATTAGTTTCTTTTAGGAGCTGGTGCCAGACCATGTAACAAGCACACATCAGGATCAAGTGTGCCATGAAAACCACATCCATGAGAGTAATGTGAAAGATCAACCCCTGACTTAGTAGGATTTAGGCAAGGACATGGATACCCATGAGAGAGAGAAGAATTTTATGGTGGATTAAGAGTCAACCATGATATTGGCACAACTAGCCAATCTCGAAAGGAACAACATGAAAATATGGTCCCTAACAACTCATCGCCTGAAGGGCAGAATACGATGGAAAAAATCTTTGCCACCCTAGGCTTCAAAGGCTTGAGTGTTCAAAAGCTTAGGTAAGATAATAAAAATTATGATTTCATCATAATTCTAAGCCAGTGTGGACAATGCTAGATGAATTACAAGTAGTGCCTTAAATACAATGTAATATGGTCTGACCACTATGGATTCACAGGATGATATTCATAAGATATCCTAGCTCAAGCATGCCTATCACACCATAATTTTACAACCATTAAATAAAGCCTTGCATTATGCACGGCCAATACATTGGGAGTTACAAATTTTATCAGCGACCATTGGAGCAATAGGACCCTCTGAAAGGTTACCACTTGGTCAGGTACCAAGAAGCATCAAGGAAGGGTTCCTCAAAAATTATCTAGGAAATGTAATATTCCCCTCATCTCTATGTCATCTTCCTAGTTTTATATTATTATGTTTGTTTTTGTCGTGACTCTGTAGCCCAATGGATACATCCAAAAATTTTCAAGACCTCTTAGAATTATCCTTAGGAGCTACAACAAGCCTTGTAACGCACAGACGAAAGTGCAAGGTAGGTACATTATAAATAGCTCCCTATGGTTAGATGCAAATAGGACCAAAAAGTGTAAACTAGAAATTATGGTTGATACAGAATGGACTCCTGATCAATAACAGTCACTAAAAGAGGGTCATTGTTGGATTTTGTAAAGAAGAATTTCTAGGATAGAAGAGATAAAAAACAATGGAAATATATCTGCTCTTGGAATATCCCAGATCCTTGGTGGGTTATGTTTAAGGATATTCAATATATAGGAATGCCTCATGAAGAAGGATCGATGCCCTATCAGTTTCATTTGATAGGCTTCATATTGATTTTACCTTTGTGTCTTCCCATTTTCTCACCCTTTCCTCCCCTCTTCCTTCTTCTCCCATTTATTGGCTATAACTCTTCTAGTTGATGATGAAGGTTTATTTATCTCAACTATTTCATGTTTTCCCTTTTTTCCTGTGTTTGCTTTCCAACAAGTTTTGTAGCTATTTGCTTGTTGTTTCCATTGCTTTTTTTTGTACTGCTCTTGTCCACAAAAGTTCACTCTATGTTGGTTGCCTTGGCCCTATCCCTCTGGATTTATTTTCCTTATTTCCCCCTTATTATCTTGTTGGTTGTCCCTGTTCCCTTTCTTCCACCCTAATTTTTACCCTATTAAGTGTATCACTTCTTCTGGAAACTTTTTGTGCCCAACTTCCCTCTTGTCTCATTTTTGTCTCTGCATATTCCTTTCTTATATGTCTATTTCCCCTTGTCTTCGTCTCTTTATTTTGATTGTTATATTTCCTAGTACTTATGGGTTCCTTTTTTCACAAGTTGAAAACCCCCTGTGAGTCGCCAAGAGTGTGGGTGAAATTTTATGCCTCTTCACCCACTCTTATTTTTTTGAAGATAATGATATCTTAGAGCTAGCCAATTTTGAAGCATTGATGGAAGAAGTGGTTTTCTGAAACCAAATGAACAACATCAAAACAAATCTCTAAGTATGATATAGGATGAAAGAATGGGCAGGGACGTGCTCAAAAGAAGATCTGAAATCCCACCCCAACTATTGGATGGAAGATTGAGATCCAAAACCTCAAACAAAAGAATTAGACTATAGTAAAATGATCACAAGTCTCAAGTTCTTGTCCACAAAGCTATATGAAACTTTGGGAAGGTAGCATTGAAATTTCGAGCCCAATTTTTCATTCCCATGAAGATCTGATGAGTGCAAGGATGGAAAGGTGGCACATGAAAGAACGTCCCTTATCATAGCTAACGACAAAGGAAAGCCTCTAGAAGAATCAAGATGTATCAATAATATTTGTAGCTATACTGATATGAGCTGATAACGAACAAGTGGAAGTATGCGAAGCCTACAACGATAAACCAGACTTCCAAACTACTCAAAAGGGTAAAGTAGATGAAATTTATTGCTTGAATAGGTCTGATAGGAGCGATCGAGGGCCCAGATATATGAAAATGTACCTAACTTTCTTTGGATAATCATCATGCTTTTGAAGAGCATAATATTAGTAGATCTAAAGATAATTCCAGCATGATTCTTCCCCGCCTAAGTGCCATTAATGCTTGTAATTTGAATTCAATGTAAAATATTCTATAAATAGTGGAATGCTTGACATTCCAAAGGGTGGCTCTATGGCCTTTACAATTCATATGTAATTCTTCATCACTTGTAAATAATAGTGAATCATTGTTTGATCTCTCAATATATCTTTCATTCTACTTTTGCCTTTGTTTGAATGTTTATTTCTATGATGGTTGTTTGAGTTGGTTCACTTGATTCTGCTATATAGATTTTATGGTTCTAACTGGGTGGTTCTGGAATTCACATTCACCACTGTGCATCGGGGTTTATTTTTATAAATCCAATCGGGTGGGAGCGCTCTAATTTTACTACCTATATTTCATGCACCTTCCCACTAGTTTTGGAATTCACCCTTGCATGCCAAGCTAAAGGAGAAGTGAAGATGGGGCGGGTTGATCTATTAGGTGGTTCATTGTTGTTTGTGTTGACGATATTGAAGGAGTGTGTCTTGATGCAGCCATACACATTCCTTGTTAGTTCTGAATATGGCTTCCTTTACTTTCTTTCTCATTACCTTTTCTCCTTCTTCCCCTTTGTGGCATAGTTAACTGGAACTAAAGGAGCCAACCTTCTCGAGAGATCGACCGTCTCTGCCTCTCCTAGGCTGGGCGGTTGTTCAATGCTGGTCAAAAACCTCCAAGAGTGCCTCAAGTCTGAAGAGCAAATCCCACCATTGTTAACTCTCAGTCATCCTGAATTCCAATCAATTTCCACCTTGCAATTATATCTTCTTCTATGAAATAAGGAAAAATCAAGTGCAAAAGAACTTATAAGCGAAGCCTACATTCGATGAAGATGTTGCTACTATTATTTCTATATTTTGATCTAAGACCATCAAGGTGCAGAACGGTAGGTAATTCTAGTTGTCATATGGTCTGATGACTCTGCCTACAGGTCATTTCATCTCATAATAGTTGTACCTGCAATTCAAGAAAATAAGAAAACAACAAGTTAGCTACAAATTAGGAGATTATGGGAAAAGTTCCATCGTGATCACCACTATAAGATGTACAAAATATATAACACCTAAACATGTAATATGAAATCAAATTGATAATACAAATTATGTAACCATAATGACAAGGAAATAGAGAAAATAAAGTGCCCTTCTCATTGATATATGAAAATTATCTTTACAAGAGATTACAAAATATCCCTCTTAGGATTTAAATCAAATTAATACAAATTACATCAAGTAACATGATAGGTGTCTTTGTAATCTTCAAAATTGATTATGGAGGGTTTCTTAGTGACATCCGCTTGATGATGCAAATATTGAGGAATCTTTATGATGATTTGCTCCTGTGGAAAACTGAGATCTGCACACAAAAGCACTTACAAGAAATTAGTAGCACGTGGAACCTCTCAAGATGAGACCCATTTCATAGTAAAAAAATGAAAATAAAATATGTAAAACAACATAGAAATGCATGCAAGATTGAAAGAAAATATGCTAAACTATGTTAGAAATCAAATTGAAAGCTGCTAAAACTAATATAACTAATAAAGACAAGCAAATCAAATGTTACCAAGAGGCCAACGTAGGGTACAACGGATAGCTCTATTACCCATCAGAGGGTCTAATGACTGTGCCTATGGGTCATTGTCGGGAAAAATAGCCACCAAATAGAAAGCTCATTCTTCGTACTCAATACAGGGTGATGTTCAATTTGACTGTTAAATTTATGTTCAAGGGTTTGTCTCTTTGAAATGTAGCTAAATCATGGGAATTGGATCAAATATGGGATGATTAATGATGCACAATGGGTGAAATCAGACCTTCAAACACAAGGAAACTCCATTGATGTGAATGCAATCTTCATGATGGAATTTGGGTAGTACCTTGGCGCTTATGAGAGAATGATCTCTCTGTTACTCAAATCGGTAGCACTTCGTTGCATTCCTATTCAATCTCAACTCTCTTTTTCTCAAGTTTTTGGGCACATTTTATATATTTTCCCAATTGGTATTTTTGTCTTGCAAGGGAAGCCAATATCAAGATTCAGTTAGGATTAGGTATCCCAAGCATCGTTTCTAGAAGCTTCCACGTAGTTAGTCGTTACGCGTAAGTGGCTCTGTAATGGATTTGGCTCAGCTCGGGGAGTCTGATTTTGTTACAGGTGAGACCATCCTAGGGTAGAGCAGCCAGGATTGGGGGTCATCATAGGATCCAACGACCACTGGAGGCTGCTCTTGGGTATGACAATCTAGGCTGAATAGGGTCAAATTGCCCTATTTGAGTGGTTAGAACCATTGTTAGGTCTTGGGAAGGCCCAAAATGAATCATATGTCCTGAAAAGGTGTACATGTGGATAGCCTCCTCAACATAACATGTTTTAGGTTTCTACAAATAGAAAAGCAGACATAGAAGAATTTTATTGAAAATGTCCAAGAAGACATTATAAATACATTGTAAAGACCTTTGAAAATGTCTTTATGCTTTCCATTGTTGTTGTAGGAAGATTTACCAATTGTTCATATTTTGAATTTTTCTTTAGAAGTTTCCATGTATTGTATGCGTGAATATTGAAGATTAATGGAATAACAACACTTTTCTTCCACAATTTTGTAATTGTATCTTTGTAATTTTATTATGTTGCATTCACTTTTATAAATCTCCATTTGATTTCCTGCACATGAATTAGCTAGAATAAATGTTAGATGAAAATATAATTTATTGAAGTAGAATAGAGTAGAAAGAATAAGAGAATAATACTATTTTCTAGGAGGTAGGGCCCACTCTGGAGCAGTTAGTCTCTTGCTCTCTTCATATTGAATTAGAGTAAGATTAATTAAAGAAATAGAACTAGTCGTAAAGCATAAATTAAATAGATTAATAAATTATTGTAATTATTCAATGCATTGTTAGATCATACGTGGATCCACACACATAGACACAGACACACAAACTTAGATTAAATCATAAATTACATTTTCTTTCCATTCAACACAATTTTATTTCCTGTAACTTTTATTTTTTGCAACCCGAAACTAAGAAAATAGAATTAAGTCAAAGGTTAATAATTACAAAATAATCTATACTAGATTTACTATTCTTTAAATCATTTAACCTGGATTGACAAATTTAATGTAAGAGAAACAACTCAACAGTTTTGATACTTGGGCTTGGAAAAAGCAAAACAAATGTGTGTGCATTTTAAACAAGAACGTAAAATTTTTATTATCATTGTTTTGTATGTGGATGACATGTTGTTAATTGGTAACAATAAGGAGATGATAAAGTTACTAAAATATTAGTTATCTTCTAAATTTGACATGAAGGATTTGGGTGCTACAAAATTTATTTTGGGTATGGAAATAATAAGGGATCATGCAAATAAAAAGTTGTGGTTAAATCAAAGAAAATATGTTGATTTGATACTACAAAGATTTAGAATGCATGATTGTAAACTAGTATGTACTCTATATCTTCTTGTTTAAAAGTTATCTGCTAGACAATGTCCTAAAATATAAAAAAAAAATCAAGAAATACATTGTGTTCCTTATGCTAGGATTGTTGGTAGTCTGATGTATGAAACAATCTATACTAGACCTAACATTGCACATGCAGTGGGAGTAGTTAACAAATATATGTCCAATATAGGAAAGGAACATTGGACTATTGTGAAGAGGATCTTCAAATACTTGTGTGGAACTTCAGACTATGCTATCTATTACTAAGGAAAATATGAAGATAGTAATATTGTAAATCTACAAGGTTTTGTGGATGTTGACTAGGTTGGAGATCTAGACAAGAGAAGATCCACAAGTGCTTATGTGTTCAGACTATTTGGAGGGGTAGTAATTTGGATGAGTAAAAAACAATCAGTGGTTGCTTTATCTACAATAGAGGCAGAGCACATTGTAAAAACTCATGCTTGTAAAGAAGAAGTGTGGCTACAAAGGTTGTGTTCAATATTTGGTCTTAAGCAGAAGGCTGTGAGAATTGATTGTTATAGTCAGAGAGAAATATATTTGGCCAACAATCTTGGCTTTCATGACTAGTCAAAATATATTGATATCAAGTACCATTTTGTGAGAGAGATGGTTGAAGGGAATCGGGTGATGCTGGAGAAAATTGATACAAATAATAATGCTACCGATTCATTAAAAAAGGTTGTATTTGCTCATAAAATTTCTTGGTGTAGAAGATCTATGGGCATGGTTGCCCTTGACAGTTGATAATGGTAGTTTTTGGTCCCTATTGAAAGTATTCAACAAGTGGGAGAGAATATATTGAATATTTTCCATGTTATTCTACTGGGGTTAACTCTAAAAGGTATTAGGCACTCTCCATGTATCCTTGCTGAGGTTTGGGTTCGGGTCGGGCCTTGAGCAGGGGTTTGGGGGTGGTAGCCCTTCAAAATTAGGGGTCCAAGGGTGATCGTCCTCGATGAATTTTTTATGGTTTATTAAGCTATTTTTAGACCCATATGTGCTATTTAGGGTAAATTATTTAAACCCATCGTTATTTGCCCATGGTATTGTAAAATCTATTCTTGTGTTGTTGTTATTTAATTACACTTGCATCAAGGTTTGAAGAGAGATGAGAGATGAACATTATTGTATTGGAGATGATTAATTTTATACAATAATGAGATATTACTGTGCTAGGTTTTTTCCTATAAGGTTTTCCTAGGTGAAATATTGTATTATGTGTGCATCTGTTAGCTTCTTCTTTTTTCCTTTGATTATGTATTTACTATTTTTTAAGATTTAGTTCATCAGGGTCTTTTGCTCTTCATTGTGTTTAGGGGATTGAGTTGGGCTTGTCAGTCTTACTTGATGTCCTCTAAGTAAATAATTCAATCATCCAGCTTCAATTATCCTCTTTTGCATCAACAAAGATATTTTTATTTCCTTGTTGAAGACCAGAGTCTAAGGTGCAACTTTTGGTATAATTTTGGGTATATACATTACTAGACTCGATTGGCTCTTTCAGAGATCTATTGGTTGAATATGTGTAGATGAGACAGTGATGATTTATGTCTAACCAAGGACTTGGGTAGTAGGCTGGGATTGTGAAGGGAAGGCAACAATAATTTATTTTCCTTTGCCTACATTTTTGACAATATCTTGAGCAAGTTGAACTATTTGAGGGATTTTTGCTACCATTTTGGTTGTATCAACAACTTCTACCAATATTTCTAGTTGTTCAACTCCTTGGTTGATAGCTTCCAAGATAGGGTCTTGAAGTTATTTTGGAGTAATGATTAGAATAATTGGGGCAACTAGTTCAACTAAAGCCCTTCTTAATATGACTAGCTCATTGGGATAGTCCCCTACATGTTGAATCTCTATGTTGGATCTCTTGTTATATGTGTTTCTTCCATATGGGCTTAAGAGTATCTCCCATTTGAATGGCTTCATGGAATTCATCCTTGAATAGGTCAGGTCTATGATGTACCCATGTATATTGCCACTTCTAGAATTATTTTCAATAATCTTGTTTTGGATCATATGGCCTCCAAGTGAGTTCTAAGAAACCAAAATTGTCCATTTTCCATGTTGCTTTGAGCATGCTTGAGTACCCTTTGAAAACATAGTGGCCAAATTTGCAGGGGATTGTTAACCATGAGATTATTCTATTTTTCTTTCCTAGTCTCATATTTGCTTCTTATGTAGTCTATCTAGCTATCTCAAGTGCAACTATAGACATAGGACAATATTTAAGCAGGGCTTTTGGAGGCATTTTTGCCCCATATAGCCCATATGTATGTGAAATATTCTATGAGAAAGTAATCTCCAATTTTTTTTTTTGTAAGAAAGAAGAAACTCTAGGACCTATCCTTGATGCGAGAGATCCACAGAGTAACTTATGAATAGTGGTGAAGAAATTATCAAAGAACCATGCATAACTTGAACACCCTTTATGTATCTAGGAAAGCTTTTCTTGTATATCATCAACATCTACCTCTCCTAATTTCTTAAGGGTTTGTGAATCAAGTTGTCTAGGAGATGGAGTAGAATCGAGTAATATGAAAAAGGGGGCAATTTCTCATGCTCTTACCTAATGGTTTTTTGTAATTTAACTAGTTTAGAATGCATCTGATCACTTATGGTGTTTTCCCATCTATACATAGGTGGGGAAAATGTTCTACTACATTGCATAATTAATTTGCATTACTTTCCTATAGACCACATTTAGGTTTTTCACTCCCAACATTTTACCATGTCAGCATAATACCTCACCTAGGGTTGTAATGCACCTTTTTGAATTGTAAAATCATAGGATATCGGGTCGTTTGGCCCAAAAAACTTTGCATAATAATGTGTAAAGATAAAGTGTTGGGAGTGGAATTCTATTACCTCTTTCTCCAAGTTGATGTCAAATCGCTTAAGTTGGAAAACCTTTTTGAAACTTTTAGATGTAATTTTGAAAACATTTTGATTACTAAAATCCTTGAAAGCCCTAGTACTTGGATCGTATGCCATCGTTAGCCATACCATGAGGTCTAAAGAAAATTAGACCTTTGGGCATACTAATTTTCCCAAATTATTGTTTGATTTATTATGATAAGGAGTTGGCCTATGTTGTGAGCTCGGTGCTCTTTTAAAAAAAACCTTGAGTAGAGTTGGGTGGCATTGGTAGTCTTCTTCTACCAACTTAAAACTAAAAATTGGCATATTCTCCAATTCCCACTATTGCATGGGGGTGATATTTCTCTCAAGTCTCGATTTCTTTGAAAAGTCTATCACTTCTTTACCAAAGGTAACTATCCTTGTTATTCATTGGTATGGATAAGATTTAGTTAGCAATTTGATATTGGCCACAATACCAATGGAGCAGTCGTTGGTGTGCTAGTGGAAGCCATTGTCGCTATTGAATCACCTTTGAAAATACTTTGTGAGGATTTTTTATTGTTGAAAAAACTCGGGTCACTAAAGAATCGATGGGCTTCTGTACTTAATTTTTTGCAAATGGTTACTGTGAGTGATAGCCAAAGAATTGATTCAAATATTTATGGTATTTTTGAGCCTATCTTTGCATGCTTAGATTTTTATTACTTCCAACTGCATTCACTTCCTCTACCACCCAAGCCTTACCACCTTTTTCTTTCTAATGACATTAACTGTTATGGCGTGGAAATTCTTTAGTTTTATATTGGTTCAAAAAGCTTTGGTGGGCATATCATTCTCTATTTAAATTATGGTTGTTGGTTTTTAGGAGATCAAACATGAGCCATTGAATTACTTTAAATATGCGCATCAAATCCTCCTTTAACCTTTTTGTCTCTTTCTCTGTAAAATGATCTTTTTGTCATTTTTGCTCCTTTGTTTGTTTCTCTCTTATGATGCAAATCATTGATTTAGGCACCGAATAATGTAGACCATCCATTTATCTTTATCTTTAGGTAGCTTAACATATCCCATTCGTATTTATTCGTCATTATATGTAGGTCATTAATCTTCATGTTGATGAATGCAGGCCATCAATTTTGTCAAATTTTTCACAATAGAAATCACCTGTTATGTTAGCCAAAAAGAAAATTAATTTTAATTGACTAAACTCACAATTTAGGTTGTAGGCCATTAATATCAACATTGGTGATCATGGAACATTAGATGATTTATCTTTTTCCTGTATGGTCCAAATATTTTGTCTTCCTCTTTTGTGTGTTGTAAATCATTCATTTTTTCATAGGTCATTGTGGACCATATATCTTGGGTAGGGGTCTTTTGTTCTTTTTAGTGCATGTAGGTTGTAGATTCTCTAACCAATTGGTGCAGACTATTGATTTTTCAAAGAATAATATAAAAATTTAGATAAGTCAAAGGCTTTGGATATATTTTATAATATTTTGATCATTGTAGGCCATTCATCTCAATGACTGAATAATGTAGGTCATTGATATTATGATAGATAACACAAAGTAGAGTTTCTAACTTAATACATATCATTCATATTATATAGAACAGACACACGTTATCCATTTCCTACCAATTTTGGTGATGACAACCTTTTATTTATATTTGTGGCTTCATGCAGGCCGTCCATCTCAAGCATCGAATCCATGCGGTCCATTCATTCATGTATGAATTTTCAAAGGTTCTTCATCTCTT
This sequence comes from Wollemia nobilis, assembly GCA_028583015.1. NCBI lineage: Eukaryota > Viridiplantae > Streptophyta > Pinopsida > Araucariales > Araucariaceae > Wollemia > Wollemia nobilis. The sequence continues at coordinate 6,228,055 of JAQPPZ010016370.1, read as the reverse complement.
TTTCGCTCAATTCATTGGGTTACACATGTCATGCCCATGTTTGATTTGGAGGTTCCAAAGAAATGTGGACCATCCATCAAATACAAAGGAGTTGGCTATTTTTTAAAAGATGTTCATATTTAATCAACGTGTGTCGTAGATGTGGTGGTAAATCACTGTGGATTGTTCATATCAATGTTGTATACTCTACTATGGACTGACTCAATAGAGTACACATGACAAATGTAAATCAAAATATATTTCATCTATAAATGTGGGTCGTTGATCTAGAATGGTTGTTGTAGATTGTTGATATGGCAATGATCTATGCGGACTATCCATCTGTTGGCCAATCAGATTTAAGTACTATATTTTTTTAGATGAATGTGAACCATTGATCTTATGGGGCCTTTGCAGGCCATTGATCTAGTGGCGCATAAGACAATTTTTTTTATGGATTTTGACCTTTTGATGTAGACTTAGGCTTTGAAACTTTTGGTCCAAATTTGCTAACGATGGTGTTAATAAACGAGGGCCACTAGATATGATGAAGGTGCATGTTATTTAATAGAAGGGGGCACATGGACTTGATTTAAGAAGTAAACTTAGATGATGATTAATGCATTAACCTTTAGAACCTTAGAAAAATAAAATTGTAGTGGGACCATGTGATCAAGTTTGCATAAACTTAGGCTTTATGAAGTAAGGTCGGGAAGAACAAGATTTACTCTTTTTCACACAAGGGATCTTGACCCTTAGTAAAATAAAAGGGGGTAAATTTGATATTTTATGAATGTGGAAGCCTTAGTAAATGATTGAAATTTGTGTGGAAGGGGTTTATGAGCCTTAGGAAAACAAAATGACCATGAATGGGGTTAATCAAAATATTAAAGGACTTTGAATATTTAGAAACTTTGAATTTTGGAAAGCACCTTTATCATGATAAATTATGAAATGGGAAAATATTTGAGGACCTTGAAAACTTAGAGACTTTGGATGACCCAGATGAGAAACATATTTCTACAGTGGACTATAGACCTAGCTAGGAAAATTATAAGGCCATTAAGGATATACAGAAGAAATTGAAGGGCACAACAATAAATCTATAAGCCTAAAGGAGTAAAAGAAAACTGAGTAAAGCTTAAAAAATGGAACCTAGTAAATGTAAGGGATAAATTTATAAGCAAACTACAAGACTGATACACAACAAAATTTTGAGATTAGAGGTATACCTCAGGTTGAATTTTGAAGATACGACACACCCTTTCATAGCCCAAGCATACCTTGGATATTTTACAACATTTTTAGATATAAAATTTCAAGCTTGCTTAAATTCACTTAGATTTTGGTTTAGATAACCAAATAGATTGTAATACCATTATGCTAGATGCTACATTATATCAGTCTCTTGTAGGAGGTCTCTTTTAGTTGACTCACACTCAACTAGAAATTATATTTGTTATTATCTATTGTTCTAGGTATATGTAGGCATTTTGGGAGAGTCACTAGATAGTGGTCAAGAAGATCCTTCACTACATCATAAGTACATATTAAATGGGTATCAATATTAATTAGTCCACCTCCAATTTTTATAGGCTTCTCAGATGTATATTGGGTTAGTTATTTGGATCAATGATGATTCATTATTGGCTATGTTTTTAAAAATGGCTTTGTCCTCAAAGCGACCAATTTCATCTCATAATCGTTGCGAGTGGGTTATCTTTGAATGGAGCGTTTGCCTGTTTCATTTAAGCAGCTGACATGCCTGCAATATCTGGATTTTTCCAATTGTAGGAGGCTCAATTTTACGTTAGAGAATTTAGATATTTTGGAAAACATCACAATGCTTGACTATTTGAGCTTTTCATACTATGAGGAACTGCAAGCGTTGCCTCATTATATCACAAACCAGCCATTCTTGAGAGAGTTCAATTGTTCTTGTACTAGCATAAGGAATGTGCCTCCTAACATATATAAACTCTACAATTTGGGAGTGAGGAATATAGAGAGCATGGTGTTGAGAAGCTTGCCAATTAATTTTGGTAATTTGTCTAACTTGACTAAATTGGATGTTACGGATTTGGAATGTTTGCCACCGTATTTTTAGTTAATTTGTCCAGCTTGATTTCACTGTATATTTGTTTCTGTGTAAGTTTGGAGTTTTTGCCCGACTCTCTAGGTGTCTCAATATTTTAAATAATTGTCATACCATCGAGTATCGTGAACTACAGTCTTCTTGTTGTTCTCAACCTAAGTTCCAATAATATTTTTTTGTGGTATGCTTCCAGAGCTAGGTCATATCTCGAGTTGTCTTCTCTGTTGTACTGTGTTTGACCACTTTGTTTGGTGTAAGTGATGGCAGCATTTTTGAGGCCCAAAGGATTAGAAACATCTCTTAAGAATTTCATGTGAGCTCCAAGTTATATTTGTGGCCAGTGTCTCTATTGGACATGACATTAATGCAAACGCAATGCAGCCAACAACGAAGATAAATATGTATTTTCCAGCATAGCGAAAGAGTTACAAAGCTACCCTTTAGCTTCAAACTGTAGTGGCAATACTCTAGACAAGAATTGCTGCAAAATACCACCTTCCAAGTATAAAAAAGAGAACCAAAAGCCAATGAGAACGGACCAGAATTGGAGTTGGGGATATGGAAATATTTCCACTGGTGGACATATTCCCCCTCATGTGAAAACTACAGGGCCAAAATCACACATCGAGTAGCAAGTATTGGACTAGTTCCATTATGAAAACAAATAAGACATAAATAGCTATTCCATTTTCTATGTTGAGGCTTCTTTCACCAGAATAAAGACAGATATTTGTATTGACTGATAGCTATTCTATGGGACAACTAAAATTTCCACGTAAATCTAAATCTGTATCCACTTTTTTTTTTTTTAATTCAACGTGGTGGATATAATTCTAGGAAGGGCTCTATTAATTGTAATAAAATTTGGTTAATCCATCATCTCTTGATAACAAGCGTTACCCGCAAGAGTTCGTCATCTTTTCGAGTTCTATATATATATATATATATATATATATTTTTGGTAGCTTGATCATTTAAATTTTTATCTGCATGGATAGGCAACTTCAATGTCTACAATATGTTAATATCTTCAGTCATGGAATTATAAGAGCCTTCCTATCATGGAATTATAATAGCCTTCCTATCATGATACCTACGTAATAGAATTCACATATGCATATCTATCATGGTATTGCATTGTATTTCTCAGGTAATTCAGGCTACAACAGCTCTTAGGTTTCAATATTGATCATATTACTTTGATTTTTGGTGTTCTGATTTAGTATGTGCAGGCTCCTACTGCGGTCGTTGAAGAGGGGTCACCTTAGCAATATTAAAAATGTCTCCCTACGAGCATGTGACCTGTTGTGAAATTATATGAACCCTTCATGCATGCACTGCATCTTGGCTCCTTTTTCTTATAGGATACATGTTGGTACTTTTCTTCTGACATTGCTTCTTCAACCATTTCTATCTCCCACTTGGCACCAGGTTGCTCAGGTGATTATAAAATTTGTCCAGAACTCAAGTTTCTTATATTTTCCTTCTATTGTGCAAGGTCATGACATGTTACGAGGCATACCTTATACAATTGCATTTTCCCTGCGCCAATCTGGCTTTGCATCAGTGACTTTTCAAATATCTTCGAGACATTTAATATCCATAAATAATGTTAATATTTCATGGTGATGTCCATATTGAGATTACAAAAACACTGTTATTAGTGGTATAACTTCTAAATTTTTGAGTATTTTATAATACCACATCAGTTGGTGGAAGAACAAGAAAGGGTCTTCCATTTTTTTCAGTATTGTCTTTTGTTCTCCTCACAATCATAAAGTGAATCATCCAATGGTGATATCAGTTGTTGTAAGTGATCATAATCACAATTATGCTTTGAGTGGAAGGAAGTCTTGGCATGATCTAAGCTCCCATGCATTGGCAGAGTGGCCTGTTCCACTCTGGAATAGCATTGGGTAGCCCAGAATATTCATTAAAATGCAGCTATTTTCAAGCCACAGTGTTAGAAACTAATTGAAATGGTGGAAGAACATAATAGTATTATAAATGGTACCTGCTTTAGGTAACTCAAAAGGCAGAAGCTTGACCACATCGTCTGGATGTCAACCACAATTTATCATGAAGTGGCAGTTGTTTTCATCTATCAAGGATTACATCTGGATTACATCTATCTAATATTATAAGGTTGCTGAAATCACTTTCTATCGCAATGATTTGTCAGACAATTTGAGTAATAATAAGTATGATAACAATGCATTATTCACAGATGTATTCATCTTATTGAATGCATATGCTAGTTTACACTCACACCTTGCTGGATTTATTTGGATGATGCACATGTCACGTGAGTGAGCGGAGAAGGAGGTGGCCATGGAGGAGTTCGCACGGATGAGAGTTGTGTGCAGGTGCTGGTTGTTTCAATTTTCCAATTGGTGTTACAGTTATCATAGAATTTTTTATAATTCAACTGGTAAAATGCAAGGGAATAAAGCAGTAAACCATGGAATATTTTTTGTGCAATTTCCAGTAGTTTTTTTTCTATGGAAAAATTTGCATTGTTGCTGGAAAATACCTCTTTTTCATTTATTTCTTTAAAAAAAATTGTATTTTTAGGGTTTGCATAATTTTCTTTTGGAAGTGCATCATGTACCGTTTAAAAATTTATGGCTTCAAGCTCTTTCGAAAAAAAATTAGTGTGTGAATCATCTTTTTCTTTCTTAGGGAGTGCAATGGTTACCACCTGGGATTCGTCGGATATGGGTTCTTCCTCCACCTGGGATTCCATGGCTATGGGTTCTTCCTCCTCTACCTGAGATTTCATGGCTAGGGTATCCTCTTGCATTTCCCTTAAATATTGTATAATACGATCCGAACGTTCCATTTGTTTATTTTATTTTCGTTCAATCATTCTTCTAATTTATGCAATGTCATTTTTTATTCCTTTGATATTTATGTCCCATATGGTTGGATCCATACGGCTCTGATACCAGATGGTAGGAACCTAGGGTTCCTACCACATAAAATGATAAATAAATAATAAATAGACCTAAAACTAAGAGAATCACCTTTTGTATTGTCGGGAAGTCCCTTCAATAAATTGTATTATATTTCATATTCATGGATATTGGAATGATAAGTTCTTACAATATTTTATACCCACTCTAGGGTTATAGGTGAAAGGTTGCAATGCTTCCTAACCCTAATCTTATAATAATAATATAATAATTAATTATATTAATTATTATATTATTTTATTATTATAACTATAGGATATGAAATACATTATTACTATTATTATTATTAATTAATGTTAGTATATGACCCTAACAGTTGTGGCCATGTTTCTAGGTGTTGTATATGGTTTCCCACTTTTTTTAGTCTTCCATGGATGTTGAATATTATGCTATGCATGAGGCCTTCCAATCACCTTCGATGGATGCTTATAATTTTGGAGTAGGTGGGCATTCCTCAATCCTACCTAGTCACTCTTGACTATGACAACCAAAGCACCATCAACCTTATTTGTAATCTAGTGTCCATAAGTAGACCAAGCACATTGAGATTTGGATACACAATGTGCATTGGATTTATGCCCATGCGATGCTTGATCTAGTTTTATGTCATAAAAAATCTAGTAAATAGATATCTTAACCAAGACCATGCTTGAGGTACCATTTATGCATATGAAAGAGCATATTGGCATAGGATAGTGTCCCTTAAGGGGATGATTTATGATGATATCTCTATGTGTTCCCCATTTATTCTAATGGGAACATTGAAATATGTGGTGGTTAAGTTTCACTTGAGGCCACGACTTAGTTTGTATTACATTCTTTGTATATTCCCTTTGGTCCCTTGTACACCTTGTAAAGGTGATATTTTAATTTAACCTAAAAACCATTTACTTAACCTTGACCTAAATATCTCTTGTTATTGGTATAAATACCCCCTCATACCAACCATTTTGTGATTGGTTAGAGTGTATTCTATTTTTATTTAGTGAGATATTTTAGTATCCACGAGCATCCTTTGTGTTTCTTTTCTATGCATTATTTGTGTATATCTTGGTAACATATTGATTTGATTTATTTCTAGAAAGTACTTACAAATTCTAACAAGATTTTAATCATTATATTTTACCCTTTGGGCCAATGCACACCTAACAAGATGAAATTTTTGTGTTATTATATTACTATCCAATGGTTAATCTTTATACTTATATTCTATAACTTAAAGTATGGGTTGGTATCTATACTTTCACTTGTCCAACCATTTGTTCATCGATTGGAGGTTACTATTTATTCCTTAATGAGACTACTAGTGTTAAATGGAACCTTCCATATTTGTGTTCTTCTTTATGAGTGATATGTTTTGATTTGTTGAGTAATATATTTGAGTCCATTCATTCCTAAATATATTATAAATTCTAATTCAAGTTTGGTTTTTCATGGAATGAAGAGAATGCATGACCTTTTATGTAATGATTATATTATACAATCAAGGATTTGGTTTCCATGAATAAAACCACTTCTTCCTCTAAGATAACAAAGTCTAGAATGCTTTTCATTCTATTTTCTATCATTTTTTAAGATTATATTGTAAACCATGGTACAAGGCTTATTGGAGAAAAGTTACCAAAATATTTTATCTCATATTTCTTGGGAACTAATGAAATAAATATGACATTGATCTTACTTATTATTAGTTTTTTTCCTAGCCTCTTCAATCGTAGACAATATATTACTCTTCAAAAAATCTAAAAAGTAAAATAAAAGTGTAGGATATCCACTAGGGCCAAGTGCATTATTAGGGGAGAAGACAAATCTTCCTTTTGTAGCTCTTGCAGAGATATTTTTCACATGAAGCTTTACCTTCATCTTTATATGATAATTGCTAGACTATTTTTCAAAAGCTTACTTTCAACCCTTTTATCTTGCTCAAATTTTGATAGAACATATTTGAAATAATTGATTTTTCCTTTCTAATATATTTTTTCCTCAATAGTTGTTTCATCTAGAGCTGAAATATTTATTATACAAAAAAAAGACATACATTTTAGTGGTAGCGTGAAAATTGTTTTTTCTATTCCCTTTTCATGTCATCTATCCATGGATTTCTAGTCCCAATATACATCTTACTTTTGTAATACATTTTGATAGTGAAAAAGTAATTGTTTTTCTTGCACATAAGTATCTTGGTTCATTCCATTAATTTTTTACTCTCTTGTAGATTCTTGAGTTTGAATATAATTCCCTCCTATTTTAGATTGTTACCAAAATAATTTATATTCCAAATCTTCATTTGCATATTAGATGTTTCATCTTTTGAATAAACATGTACATTAATATTCATTTATACCTTTTAGTCATCAGATAATAATTTGCAAGAAATTAGGGTCTTGAAGCCACATAAACTAAAAGGGAAAAGGATTTGGATGAGAATTATTTATATCACATCTCAAGAGAATATCTTTATAATTTGATCCTACTTGTAGTGAAATGTCTAAAGATATTTCATGTTTTATTTGTAAACATGTCCTAGACAATAAAAACCTATCCAATTATTGCACTCCATTAGTTTACTTAAATATCTATTATCCTATGTATATTGAAATCATGAATGAACAACATCCCAAATCCCAATTGAATTAAGACAAATCAAAATATTCTATTGATTTAGATCATCCAAGAATACCAATTTTCATTATTTTAACAATTTAGAATTAAAAAATTTACCTCCTAAGAATCCATAGATCACATTTATGAACCATTCTTGAACATGATATAAACAAATTGAGCTCTTTCCAACATCTATCAGAAAAAGTAACTATATTTGAATTTGAATTTGAATTTTGTATTAATGTCCATCGGTGACCAAAAGAGGTCAATAGGACTATAAAGTAAGACATATACAAAGCAACGAGAGTGCCTAATGCAACTCTAGAGAAAATAAAGTAAGAAAAACAGTAAACAGTATGACATATGATATATAAGATCTGCGGATCAAGGATTACTCCCAACATTAAAGGCTAAAGAGAAGTGAGTGATGTAAGAGTTGGATGTCATCGTAGATGTTCTTCGACGATGAGTTGATTTTGTTGTATCTCTGTGATCACCCTAGCGCTTCCTGGTCATGGCCTTTGGAGGCTGGAAGAATGAAGTGATAAGTCGAGATCCTGTTATCTTCTGCAAACTGTTACTAAGTAGTTATTTCCTGAGATTGAATAATTATTGGATGAAAAGGGCAATGCATCTCTGATCTTCATAATTAATCCAAAATTTTAGTGTATGGGTGTCTTTGAATAAGCAATAATATCTACCTCGTATCTCGTAGTAGATAGGACAGGTGAAAATGAAATGCTCCTCGGATTCCACATCAAGACTGCACAATCTGCAAATATGCTGATCTCTAGGGAGGTGATGATCTGTCTCAATACGCAGTTGGTGGGAGCAAACTCATAGCTGAGCTATGATATCTCTCTTTCATGAAAATAAGACAAGAAACCCAATTACTTCTTGCTTCTAGAAATCGTCCATCCCATTTGCAATTGTATGATATTTTTGTAGTTCCTCTTGAAGCTCTTGTAGCAAAAACATCTAGACAAGCCCCCATCCTTAAATTTTTTTTAATACATCCTAACATTCATAATAAACAACCATAATATGACTAGATAAATATATACTAATAAACCTTCCATGTTTGGATCTTGGATTCAAGCTCTGGAGTATGAAAATATTTCGGTAAAATGCAGTTCTTGCATGAAGATAGGGCATCTGAATAGGGATTGCCCTCAAAGGATAACCCTCTCATGTTGGAAATAAAATAAGGACAATGGCAATAAGGAAGGAGCTTCTAGAAAATCAAATGAAGAAAGGAATGGAGTGGACTAGGTGAAACCTCCTCAACCAACCCCTAAAAGCATGGAAGAAGGAGAGATCGAGGAAGCCGATCTACAGGTAAGTAAGATCAGTGACCCCCATCCCATTGATTCAATTGTTGTTGTTACTCAAAATCACTTTGATTGCTTAGAAATCCCCCTTGAAGATCTAGATCAGGTAGCCCCAGATGAAGAAAAGGTTCTAGGGAAAAACTCCTTATTAGTGGAAAAACAAATGAATCTAAATCCCCCTCTGCTCCAGTTGACCCAAATGAAAATCAGGAGACCCCACCTAATTCCCAAATGATGAGGAAGGAACCAGGGAGCCCAAATAGAACCTCTAGGATCTCAAGGAAGACTCATGCATATGTGGGAAAGGATAAATCTAGGGGTAGACCCTCCTAGAATGAAATCAAATAGAGAGAAACGACCAAAGAAGTGGCCAATGGAAATCAACTGACCCTAAAATTAGGTGGTAAAAAGCCTCCATTCAAATCTAAGAAATGAGAACCATCTCCTGGAATATTAGAGGGCTTAATGCCCCCTCTAAACATCGATTGGTTTATTCTCTAAGGAAAGACCTAAAACCCCAAATCTTGTTATTGAAAGAAACTAAATTGGATGATCAGAAGCTAGAAAGAATTAAGAGATGTGTATGGAAAGAAGCTGAATGTGTTGTTAGTGTAGGGAACGGAGCCTTGAGAGGGGCTCCTTTGTCTATGGGATGGAAAATTGGTAGAAGGGAAAGTTATTGTAACCTCTGATAGGTTAATCGGTGTCCTTTTTCATTGCAAAGACACCAAGGTCAGCTTGGTATCAACCAATGTTTATGCACCAAATACTTGTTCAGGAAGAAGACAACTCTGGAGAGACCTAACCTCAATGAGAAAGGCCTTCCATAATTTGGCCTGGATCCTTGCAGGTGACTTCAATACTCCTCTCTACCCCTCTAACAAAAAAGGTGGAAACCCTAGCTAGGTAGAGGGCATGAATGACTTTGAGCAGTTTGTCATGGAGAATGGGTTGATGGATACTAACCTCAGAGGAGTCAAATACACTTGGAGTAATAGAAGGCTAGGCAATCAACTCATCCAAATAAGACTTGATAGATTTCTCGTTTCTCAAGAGGGATTGATCAATTGTGGGGATGCTACTTTAACGACTCTTCCTAAAGCTAGCTCAGACCACAACCCATTGGTTTTTTATTCTCAAATGGATAGAAGAATATTCTTTAGCCCCTTTAGGTTCGAGGCCATGTGGCTTAGTAATGAAGGACTTGAGTAGTGCATCAAGGTCTAGTGGGAGACTGATTTTTTGGCCCTCTTGTATCCCAAGTAGCCAAAAAGCTTAGATTCATCAAATACAAACTGAAAGACTGGAATAAGCATGTTTTTGGAAACTTATTTAAGAGAAAGACTGATTTGAGACAACAACTTATGGAGATTGAGGAGTTGGCAAATGAAGGGCGATACTCACAAGAGATCAGGGACAAGGAAAGAGCTCTCCTCTATGACTACCACAACACCCTGGCTTGCGAAGAAACCTTTTGGAGGTAGAAATCTTGAGCCCTTTGGCTCAAGGAAGGGGACCGTAACACCAAATACTTTCATGTAACAACTCTGAGACACCAAAGTCATAATAAAATCAAGGAAATCCTGAAAGAAGATGGCTCCCTTACTGACAACATTGTGGAGATTCAAGAGGAAGTGATCAGTTATTTCAAAAACCTCATTGGCACTATAGAAAGGATGGATGAGAATGAAGCTACCCTTCTTCTTCACAACATTCCTCCACTGGTCACTACTGACCACAACTCATATCTGATTAGCCCCTTCAAGGAAGATGAGGTAAAGGATGTTGTTTTTGAGATGGTTGGGGAGAAAGCCCTAGGTTTAGATGGATTCCCAACCATATTCTACCAAAAATTTTGGCATATTGTGGGTAAAATGGTTTGTGCTACAATTTTTGAGGTCCAAAGAACTCACATTATCCCCTAGATGTTAATTCCACCTTCTTAGTGCTCATTTCGAAAGTGGATGGAGCCAAGGACTTCAAAGACTTCCGCCCGATTAGCTTGTGTAACACTTTGTACAAAATTCTCACCAAGGTTATGGCTAATAGGCTCAAAGTCATCCTACCTTTTATCATTGACTCTAACCAAGGGGGGTTTGTCTTGGGGAGATAAATCTTGGATGGAATCATAACTATCCATGAGGTGATCCATTTTGTTGACAAAAGTGGCACTATCGACCTTCTTCTGAAACTTGATATGAACAAAGCGTATGATAAAGTCTCGTGGGACTTCCTTCTACAAGCTCTCTCTAAGTTTGGCTTCCATCAAGAATGGATCAGATTGACCAAGGAATGTATCTCTTCCATAATGTTCTCAGTTTTGGTGAATGGGGCTGTTACTGGCTACTTTCCTAGTCATAGGGGTTTAAGGCAAGGGGATCCCTTATCCCCTTACCTATTCATTATCATGGCAGAGGCCCTTGGTAGAGCTATTTCGACAACCATTGCAAGAGGGACTATTTTTGGCATCATGCCTGCCACTACTCTTCTCTCGATGTCCCATCAATAGTTTGTTGATGACACCATCCTAGCCACCACTTCTTCTATTCCCCAAGTAAAAGAAATCAAATCTCTTTTGAATAGCTATGAAAAAGTAGCAGGGCAAAAGATCAATTTCTCAAAGAGTAAAGTCTACTTCCTTAATACTCCCATGAGAAGGTAAGGTAGAATAGCCAGAATTTTTGGATGTGAAATTGGGGAGCTACCTACCACATACTTGGGGATGCCTCTCTTTAAAGGAAGTATGAAGACTATGCTTTGGGATCCTGTGGTGGAAAGAATTAGAAGGAAACTTGCAGGGTGGAAAGGATCCCTTCTAAGCCAAGTGGGAAAAGCCCAGTTAGTTAAGTATGTCCTCCAAAGCATTTCGATTTACTTTTTGTCCCTGTTCAAAATGCCCTCTAAAATCTGTGAAAAAATAGAGTAAATTCAAAAATCTTTTCTTTGGTTCGGCACGGAGGAAAAAGGGAGACTATTCCTTGTGGTTTAGGACCAAGTTTGTACTCGCAAGGAGGTGGGAAGCCTAGGACTCAAGACATTGATTAGGATGAATAAGGCTTTGATGGCCAAAATTGGTTGGAAATTGCTCACTAATGAAAAACTAGGATGGACCAAGATCCTCAAAGCCAAATACCTCAGGAATGGGAAAAATCTAGTTGAAGAGCAAAATCCCCCTCAACGGTCCTAATCACTTGCACAAAACCAAATCCCTACTCTTGAGTGGAGCTAGATGGAAGGTAGGGGATGGAAGAAAGGTTGATTTTTGGAAGGATTGTTGGCTCTAGCAAACTCCTTTGATTGAGAACCAAAATCTAGCTCCCCTTGAACCCCTTCTCTCTCAGTTCTATGGTAAGATGGTCTCAAACTTCATTCTAGAAGATGAGAATGGGAGAAGATGGAAGCCCATTCATCTCGTAAACTTGGACCAGCATGGTAGACAAGCTTTGGAGGAACTCAATAAAATGTTGAGATTCAATATTTTAAATCCAGAAAGAGAGGTGGACTCCCTATTTTGGAAAATGCATAAAAGTGGGCAATTTACTATAAAATTTGCTTATCAGTTATTGGAAGGTGAAGGTTGGGGTTGGTTATCGACGTCCAAAATTTGGCTCAAGTCCCTTACTCCAAAAATCAACTTCTTCTATTGGCTTTGTGTTCAAAACAAGATTCTTACTATTGATAACCTCCACAAGAGGGGACTGGTTATTCCCAATAGGTGCTACCTGTGTGAGAAGAACTTAGAAAGTGTTCAACACCTGTTTCTCGAATGTCCTTACTCATAGGAAGTTCTCTCTAAGATCATCAACAAGTTCAATATTTTCTGGGTCTTACCAAAGAACTTGGCTGACCTTTGCTTTCAATGGGCTCCCCCCTTTTAGAGCTCGAGATTACAAACTCTTTGGAAGTTTAGTCTTCCACACACCCTTTGGGGTCTGTGGAAGGAAATAAATAGAAGAGCTTTCCGAGATCAGAGTAGGGATTGCAATTTTACTAAAGCTAGAATTAGTGCTGCTCTAGTTGAAAATATTCAAAGCATTGATTTCAAAGATAATTGGGAGGACAAGGAGGAATCAACTATAGCTGGTCAATGGGGCCTTTCCAATGCTCTAGATCGCTCATCTTAGATAACACCTTCTAGTTGTTCTCAGACCAAATGGAAAGCACTTCCTACTGACTAGGCCAAGTTAAACTTTGATGGGGCAATGAAAGGTAATCCGGGTAGGGTGGGAGCAGGGGGAGTGATTAGAGACCAGGAAGGAAATCTAATTTTGGCCTATCTGAGGTCTTAATGCAAACCAGTCACTTTGTGGAAGCTCAAGCATTATTGTAGGGAGTTCTTTTGAAGAGGCTGAATATTAATAAGATTGTAATAGAAGGCGATTCACTCAACATTATTAATTGTGCAAAAGGACTACAAGAGCCTAGTTGGAGCATAGAGGATATGTTGACAACGATGAGGAAGCTCATTCAGGATTTGCCTAGTTCCCAGGTGGCCCATGTTTTTAGAGAAGGGAATCTTGCAACGGATATAATGGCCAACATTGGTGTTTTGCAGGAGGAGCTTACAATTTGGGAATAAGACTTTCCTCTAGCTCTCAAGGAGGTAGTTAGAAAGGAACTACCCCTACCTGTGAATGATGCCAGTTTGGAGTGCTAGTGGTGTGGAATGGGCTTTCCTCCTTGGCTATCCTAATGTTGTTATGCTCCATTGTTGGGGCTCTGGTTCTAAGGAGGAGTTAAACATTCTTGGATCGATGTTGGATTGGTATTTTTATCCCCCACCAAAGTCATTGTCTTTTGAGGAAAGAATGAACCCCTATTGGAGAACTTTGTTTAGGTCTTTTTAAAATATTTTCGTGGAACTATAATGTTTAATCCTGTATAATATTTTGTAAAAGGTTCGAGTTCCCTTCTAAAACTCCTACTACCAATTTTATGATAAGGAAAAGAAAAAAACTATATACTAATAAACATACTTTATCTTTTATAATAAAATAAGGAAAGGACCAACACAATAGTACGGGCTTTGGCTCTTCTTCACTAGGTCCAAAATTAAAATCATGTCAACTTTTTACTTTATCTTAAAATTGTAGGTGTATGGCTGTGTTAATTCCCTATTGATAAGCTTAACTCTCCCTCTTATGAAAGGTCATGATAGGATGAAGCTGACCAACCCTAAATATCTATCACATTACCAAATTTAAAAAATAAAATATTTAATAATTAATAATATTAAATTTTAAATGTAACTAGAAGTAAAAGCGTTTATAATTATTATTTTATATAAATTAATTTCAAGCCTTCTGCACTTCAACATTTTACGACCGTCATTGCAACTACATGTACCGTGAGGGCAAGGTGGATTGGTAAGACTTTGGGCACTTACGAGGAGGAGACCTAGGTTCAAACCTTGTGGGCATGCCCACTTTGTGCTAAAGGTAGTAGTCTGTTCTGAATCCTTTGAGTGCATGTCAAACTGATGATGATGGTACGAATCCCGAAGCAACGGTGGTCCCCATATACGCCGATTAACCTTAACGAGACGAATAGGTTTGGTGGTTGCAGTCCCTATGGTTTGAACGCTGACCAGTTACTAAAAATAGTGGCTGTTACCAACTCTCCTATGTAATAAAAAAAAATTAAAAAATTAAAAAAAATCTAGCCCCTCTAAAAAGTGAACCTTATTTTTTTTGTTTTTAAGAGGTTGGGTGGATTGGTAAGTTTCGACGTTTATTAAAAAGAGATTTAGATTCAAACCTTGAAGACATACATGTTTGTACAAAGGTAGTTATTTCCTCACTCGACTAAATGCACCTATGGTCCCCTCACTCTGAATTATCACCAACAAGATGACAAAAATTATAAAAGACAAAAAAAAAAAAATGTAAATATAATCGATTCCTATTTATTTACAAAAAAAACTATCCCATCTCAGCCAAGTATCAATGCATTTAAAAGTCTTGTGGAGTAGGTGTGTCCTTGGTTTGACAAGGACAAGGAGGCAAATGAATTTGGTTTTTAGTGGTTGCGACAACTTTGTCGGCTAGTGCTCAACTGCAACACGTCATTTCTCCTCCAATAATTCTTTCCTAGGACTTCGAAAATGTGGGCGGCTTGTAAGGTTCCACTATGCATATATTATTTGTCTAAATTAAAAAGGGGTGGTTTTGTGCAGTCTAGGGGAATCCATGTTTTTATACTTCAAATAAAGAGTGATATAATACAACTTTTGTTTGTTTAGGAACCCACATTTGATATAGGCAATATTCCAAATTTCTATACATGAATGGAAACCATTAGTAAATGGATTGATTTGATTATTCACATGGTTTGGTTATCATTTTCTTGGCTAGTTTTGACCCTAAGGCAAGCCAAGCCAAAAAAAGGAATCATTTGATGGCTACCGGAGGTTTGAATACATCCGAATCTTAGTCTGATTGTGGCCCACTTTATTTATTTTAGACTATAGAGAAATCTTCTTAGACTAAGGTTGAAAACCATGTATTGAAATAAAGTGGATCTGTAGGAAGAGGAAAACCATGTACTTGAAGGATGCATGTTTGTCAAAAGATTTGCTTTTCTCACAACAGGGGATTGGTAGCTTAGACAACATAGAATATGATATGTTTGTGACTTTTTCTACATAAAAAGGTTGTATATCTCTTACTTTTAATAAATTATAAAGTTTGGAAGATTTAAATCTCATTACAATGGTATGTTTGACTTAACATTGTACCTATTTCTATGCATATCAAATTAAGATTAAAATATGTGATGATATTTTATTATTTTAATTAATTATATAATAATAAATTATGTTATGTGTGACAACATAATCGTTTGGGGTTTGGTTTTTCTTTAGAAAATCTAAGGTTCAAACTACTTCCCAAGGTTCAAGGTTCAAATTGTGGTGTGTGAGAGATTGTGTGTTAATCCCCTATTGATAAACCTAGCTCTCGGCCTTACCAGGGATCATGGCTGGGAGGGGGTTGCTCAACCCTATGCATGGTTGTAGGGGTTTATCACACTACCCAAATTAAAAAATAATAATAAATTATATATATTTTTTATTTTTATTTTTTTGATTTGGTTAGTTTGAGAAACCCCTACGACCAACACACAAGGTTGAGCAGTCTCCTCCCAACCATGACCCCTCGTAAAGTCGAGAGCTATGCTTATCAATAGGGAATTAACACACAACCCCTCACACACCCACCCCCTCACACACTCACCTACGCTGCCACAGTTTGAACCTCAGTTTGAACCTTAGACCTTCCGAAGAAGAGGCAAGGGTCGAACCCCACGCCGTGGTTTGAACCTTGGACCTCCCCAAAGAAGAGTCAAGACCCGAACCTTTGCGTTGTCCCCGTGGGACACTATGTTAATATTTTATAAGTTTATCATATGCTTTTATTTTTATTTTTAATTGATTATATAGGATTAAAATTGTTTTATCTATTTTATATCGTGATCATCTATAATGGTATTTAGTTTGTCAATTATTTATGAATCACTTGTTAAGATTTGAATACAGGTCTCTTTCACGGAAGTTGAAGAATTTAAGTAGTTTGTATTACTATTAAACTGCATAAACTTTAGAGCTCTAAAGAAAAGGTCTAACATTTGAATCCTAAGCAAAAATAAGGTTTATAAATTGATAACTATATAAGATGGTTAGATAACCATATATTGAGATTTTCCTTTAACTTTTAACTTTATGATACTTATAAAATTTGAATTTTATTAATTAAAAAAATTAATACATTTATCTACTAGACTTTGTATCAACTAACTTTGAAAATTGATTACAAGTAATATGTAATAATATTTTTAAAAGAATATATATATATATATATATATATATATATATATATATATATATATTTTAAATAGACATTTAAGTTGATAATAACCGTATAATGAAAACTTATAAAATACAAACATACAATTACTTTAAACAATTAACTCAAATATACATTTCATTTCAATGTTTTGTTTTTAAGCTTTTACTATGTTAATATATATATATCCTCGTGGGTGTAGTCTAGCAAGGGCAAGGATGTCACTTTCATTATCGATGTGACCCGGGTTTAATCCCCATGGTGGATGTGTATAAGAAGTATTACTCTATATATTTATTTATTTATTTTGATACACCCATCCCCTCACACACTCACCCACACTGTGGTTTGAAGCTTGGACCTTCTAAAGAAGAGCCAAAGCATAACAGTTGCGCTGTCCCAATGGGACACTATGTTAATATTTTATAAGTTTATTTTATGTTTTTTAATATGTAATATAGGATTGAAATAGGTCTATGTTAATATTTTATAAGTTTATTTTATGTTTTTTAATATGTAATATAGGATTGAAATAGGTCCATGATATGACATCACAACCATATAGTAGTATTACAACAATTTGACAATTATGTATATATTATTTTATAAGATTCAAATCTAGGTGTTTTGCATGGAAATTTGAGAAATGTAAACGGTTTTAGCTAATGTCATTTGATTATAAGCTTAATTTATCTTACAATTATTAAAAACATAGATTATAAATTTTTTTAATTAATGTTAAATATAGTTTTATAATTTATACTTTAAAATGTATAAAAAGTATTTACTCAGAAATAATCATTATGTTTTATTTGTAATAATATCTAAATGTTTATGAAAATATGAAATAAAATTCAAATTTATAGGTCTTTGCACAAAGCATAGAAAAACTTACATTTTAAAATAGTCTTAATTCATTTTTAATGAGTTATATGGAATTGACAGACATTCCACCTATATCATTATATGACTATGTAGTGGTATTATAACAACTAGACAATTATGTTTGTATTGTTTAACAAGATTTGGTCTCCTTGAAATAAGATGAAATTAGTCAGTTAAACTAATGTCATTTGATCATTAGATATCAAACGTGTATATGTGAGATTACGAGGAACACTCTTTAAGTGTGGAGCAAACTCGAATCTTTGACCTCTTTAGAGTTAACATCACCCACTCAACCACTTTGTCAAGATCTCCTAATCTTTACATAATTTAAACCTTAGTCTATGGTGTGAAATTCTTAACTCCTAACCAATTATCCTAAAAACCATGGCCAATTTTATATCTCTTTTAAAAGAGAATGAATTAACTCATTCCACAAAAAAAAAAATAATAATTAATTTTCTATTTTAAATAATTAAATGGGATTAGTTCTTATGACTAAAGATGTGGTTTTTTAGTAAGGGGATCCACGCTCAACACTTACTAAACAATATAATACCACTATATGATTTATTGAGATACTAGAGTAACATGATAATAATGTAGTATAAATAAAGTTTGTTTCAATAAATAAATATATATAAATAATAAAAATAATCATAATATTTTTGTCACACATTGTGGCTTGTTGAAGCACCATAATAACGTGATTAAGATGTAACATGGGTTAGATTTTTTTAACTCTTTATTGATAACATTGTTTGAAGATTGAAGATAAAATGAACTTATGAGAAGTATAGAAAATAGTGTATTTTAAACTAAAATTTGGTTATTATTATGTTTTAATAAGTTATATGTGGTTTTTATTAGTGCCACTCCCATCAAATAACTAAAATATTACATCCTTTTTTGGGTTATATAGGAGAGTTGGTCACAACCATACTATTTTTAGTAACTGACAAGTGCAAAGTTCAAACCATAGGGGTTGCTCCCACCAAACCCATTCCACATCGTTATTGTTGACCCAATATAAAGGGGACCATCGGTTGGTCGAGATTCATACCATCATCGTCAGTTAGGCTGTCCCCGAGGTTTGAACTTGGGTGTCTTCTTAGTAAGTGCCTGGACAAACAAGCACTTACCAATCCACCTAGCCCTTGGCGATAAAATATTACATATGTTGTTAGATCAATTAAATCATATCCAACATGTCTTTCTATGACAAATATTTTTCATTTCATTTTCTATTAAATATATTCTTCATATTTTCCAAAGTGCTATGTTTCCATAATCAACTCCTTGACATCAAATTTATTAAAAGATAAAATATTATTTGGCTACTTGCCTTCTAAAATTTTAATTTCACCAAGATGAAGGGCAACACTACAATTGGCTGAATTATCTGCGATCTGATTTCCTTCTCTATAGATATGCTCACATGTTCAAATATTGCCTCTAGTAATAAATAAGGAAAATTAGCAATAATATTATTTTTTATCCAATCCCCACATCCATTTTTGTTGATAACATTAATGATAATTTGTGAATCTCTCTCAATTAAAATATCTCCCTGTTTTTTCAATTATAATTTTAATCCTTACAAGAAGTACCCTGACTTCTACATTGTTGTTAGTTGAAGTTCCATCTGGTTTTGAGTAAGTGGGGATAATTTTACCTTCATTATTTTGAAAAACACCACCTTCGCCAACTTTTCCTAGATTTCTTTTAGAAACACCATCAAGATAAATTTGATAAACCCAATTTATGGACATTTCTATTTCACCCTAGAACAAAGTAGGTCCTCTGTTTTAATTTCATTATTGTAGACGACTCTTCCATGTATGTTCAAATCTTGTATCCAAGTTGTTGCCACATTTTTTCTACATTTGAGACTTTCCATGATGAGCACCATACTTGTAAATATTCTATAAGGAGGCAATAATATGGTTCCAAACTTGGGCATGATTTGAGATTTATTTTTGAAAATTATATTATTCCTTTCAAGCCATAAATTCCAACAAATAATGGTTGCTCTAGAATACATAATGCTTTAGCTTTGAAATAATTAGTCCAATATTTCATCAACTCTTTCAATGTTGATGGAGCTATCCAATATATTTTTGTATTTAAAAAAGTAACCCCAAATGGTGTGAGCAAAGGAACAATGAAGAAGTAAATGGTATGATGTTTCTAAATCCTTCTCACACAAGGCACATCTAAAAGGTCCATGATATTCTCTTCTTTGTAGACTATTTTTATAATAATCTTGCTTTGAACTACTAACCAAAGGAATGATGAGACCTTAGGGAGAGCCTCTTGTGACAAAATATTCTTCCAAGGCAAATTTTTGGGAATAGAAAATTTTGATTACTCTAAATCCTCAAATACCAACTTGAATGAGTATCCACCATATTTTAATAGATTCTAAACCAACTCATCCTTTCGTGTAACGATTTATAGATAAAATTCTTAAAGCAAATTTTGAAGTTCATCTACAATTTGTTTGAGTTCCTCTCCTTCAACCAAGTTACTAATAGAAAACCATGATATCCTCTTCTTTGTAGACTCTCTATTATAGTAATTTTATTTTGAATTTCTAACCAAAGGAATGTTGAGGCCTTAGGGAGAGCCTCGAGTGACCAAAAATTCTTCCAAGGAAAATCTCAAGGAGTAGGAAATTTTGATTTTTTAAAATCCTCATATATCAGCTTGACTAAGTATCCATAATATTTGGATAGATTCCAAACCAACCCATCCTTTAGTGTAAAAATTAGTACATAAAAATCTTGAAGAATATTTTTAAGTTCATCTATAATTTGTTTGATTTCCTCTCATTTAACCAAGTTACTAATAGAAATCCATGATCTAGATTTGTTATTCATATTAATATAATTTTTGACCTCTAGACCTTTATAAGCTAGGAATGCTTGAGTAAATGGTTACCATTTTGAGAGATAAGACAATAAGGCTTTAACCAAGCATCAAACAAAAACATTGCATAATTTTACTCATTGAATGTATTTTTATTGGTCAATTCTAAACTATCTGATATGATGTTCATCTTGAAAATCCTTGAGGTGGGGTTTTTTCCTAAATAATTTCATTGCATCAAGAGAACATATATATTTTTGAAGTAATATTTTTACCCAATTATTTCCTTGATCTTTGAATAATCTCCACCAAGCTTTGCCCATAAGACCAAATGCATGTCTGCAATTTGACAAGTCTACTCCTCAAATATTATTTCCTTTGCAAACCCTATCCCACTTAAAAATAGAAAACCTAAATTTTTCTTTGGATCCTTTCCAATTTATCAAAATTTGATGCTATACCTAGTGTCAATATTGATCATGATGTCATATAAATGGGGATGGATAGAAATGTAGTATTTATGAGTTGTTGCATTCCCACCATGGATAAGAACTTACAATTCCAACCTACCAAACAATATTTTGTTTTATCCAAACAAGATATCCAAAGCTCATTTTTATATCCTTTATGATAAAAAGGAATACCCAAGTAGGTTGATGAAAAATTTTCAATTTTAAATCCTAAAGTATTCATAATAATTTATTGTAAATCTAGGGCAAAGTTAATGAAAAATCCTAAATTTTTTAGCATTAACCAACTATCCAGTAGCCTTATCACAACATGATGATATTGATTCAAAGTCCATGGCCTCATTAAGGGATGACCCAAAAGAAAAGTATCATCAATAAATTGGAGATGAGATTAGAAGGAACCATTTTTTACAACCTAATTGATTTTTCTTTCTATTTTTTACTTTGAGAAAGTTCTCCCTAATGCCTCCACAAGAACAATGAATAGATAAGGATATAGTGGATCACCTTGGTAGAGTCCACAATATGACTTAAAGTAATCAGTACAAGAAACATCAATCAAAATGAAATATTTTTTTAGTGCTATAACAACATTTGATCCATTTAAACAAATTGTAATCAAAACCAAACTTTTTGAGAATATCAAGTAGAAGACTCTAGGAAATATTATCATATGCTTTGTTCTTATCTAATTTCCTAAGCATACATTGTTTTTCATGGAATGAAGAGAATATATGGACTCCTATGTAATGATCACACCATTGATAATTTTTTTACCACAAATAAAACCACCTTATTCCTCTAAGATAATATAATCTAGAATACCTTTCAACTTGTTTGTCATAACTTTAATAATGATATTATAAATCATATTACAAAGGATTGTTGGATAATAATTATCAAAATATTTTGTCTTATCTTTCTTAGGAGCTATAGGAAAGTTTTTCCTACAACCTAGCTTCACTCCAAAGAAACTTAGTCAAAAGCGAGATGAGCCAGAGAGTATAGTCAAATGGTGCTTCTCATATTCAATTGAAAGGAAAGAGCTCTAAAGAAATGGTAGACAAGCTTAAAAGTTTTGCTGACTATTAGATCTTCCACCTGTAGTCAATGCTCCTCTACCACTCTAGATCAACCACATTGAGGGTATTAATGCCTATAGGTTGTTGATTTTCAGTCCAACGATCCATGCAATTATTTCAATGAAGGAGGGCACAAAAAAGAGAGAAGTCTCTAATAGAGCCTAAATATAAACATGTGGAGATGAATTAGAAGCCTAGGGAGAAAATAGCTAATATTTAGATAATGAAGGCCTACCATTGGAAGGAGGTTCCACCTCACCCAAGAACATGTAGTAGTTGCATGTGCAAGGAGGGAAGTAGGTGAAGAAGCATTTAAAAGGACCACCCACCATTGGCTACAAAGATTGAATTTTATGGTCAATCATGTCAGAGACAACTACATGACATCCATAACAACTGCCTACCATATACATGAACCTACCCTATCGATATGCACTAGTAAGGGAGTCCATACCTACCACATCAACAAGGTGATTCATTCCATTAGAAACATTATGTAAAATCAATGGCACAACCATCCCAACACAATGGCAAAGAGACGAGTTAGTGACAATCGATCATTTGAAGGCCCAAAATCTCTTAGCAATTATAGCTTTGGATCTAGAGACCTTTAGGCTACTATTTCTAGTTGTAGAAGAATTATAGTTGTAGACCAGAGGATAATTTGTAGGCCTTCTACATAGAACTTCAAAGGGAAGGAACCCTCCTCTTGGATTATAAATAAGCCATTATTTTATTGTAAAGGCATTGGGAGTTGTATGCTTGTGCCTACTACTTGGCATTACAGACTCTTCCTTTCAATTTATTTTCAATTATAACAAGCAAATATCAAACCTTAGCCCACTACCTAAGGAGAATCAAACCCTTTGGACTTCATTGTCTTATCAATATTTCTAGCATGTTAATTGAAGCCATGACTAATTTTGCTCTATACTCCTTTATTTAACTTATTATCGATTCATGACAACGTGTTTGTTTGTTTGTATTCACTTAGCCATAGGATGGTGAATTTTGTGTTCATTTATAACCACTTGTTATAGTCGAAAGTAGGGGTCTTAATTCTTTGGTGCATCACCCTTGTAGCTTAGGTTTTATTTTTCTACAAGTATTTACTTTTTCTATTTTTTAAATTCATTGCAATTCCTTTCTCTATATACCTTAGCCTTAGCTTGAAGAGGTCTCTAAGTATTAAGGATTACTTTTTATGATAATATAACCTCAATTAAAAACCCTAGATTTTTTTCCATTGGTGGTATTTTGTTTGTGATGCTTCCTACTATTTCACTCTACACAAGGTATGGGTACATCTGGCTCATTAGGCCTTCTACCTAAAATGACGTGTATTTAAAGACAACAATAATTTATTTAGAATGCCTGATAGGATTAAATTCTATGTTCAACCCATGAAGATTAAGGAATTTTTACTGTGATCCTAGTGAAGGTCATAGTCCACTTGCTTGAAGTGAAACAACCAAAAATTTACTTGGAAACTCTGCTTGATGATTCCACTTGAAAAGAGATAAACTTTGAAGAAGTCATATGATAAAATATAAATTAAGATTTTGATGGGGGTATTTGTATCATGATATTATTGAAATAAAATATTCACACCTAGTGAATCTATTCTCAAAGGAAGGGCCTAGAATTATATGAGTGGAATACCCATAACCAAAGCCTTCATGCAAGCCAATCAACAAGAGCTAGGGATACCACTAGACCAAAGATAAAGGAGGAAATAATGACACAATAGGGAAGTTATAGTACATCATCCTCCTAGAAATTTTTTGACATGGAATGATAGAGATCTATTTATTCCCACCTAATGTATGGGACCTGATTCTTGCCTCAATTCTCAAGTCCTTACATTACTTCTTGGGAGAATATTTTGTCACTTCAACATAACATTTACAATACCTAGTGAGATGATGCACTATGCATTTCATTGAAAATTGAGATACATCCTTGAGGCTGTCGATGAATTATTTCCAAGGAGAGCTCATGAATGGTACCTTATCCTCAATCCATGATCGATTGAAAGCTTGGACCAGTTGGTGAATCTTTTGATAAATAAATTCCATGAGAATATTGAAACAACTCATGACCATTAAGAGGGTACCTATGAAAACAATGGATGAAATTAATGTCCAATTTCACAATAATTGGTAAAATATTTTTTGATGATATCTGACCACATTTGGGTATAGCTTTTATTTTATATCTAAAAGCTTTCAATCTTGAGATTGCCATGATGGCCAAGTCTAAAGATGGGAATTCATTACCAAAATCCTATGAGATAGACATATAGGATGAGAAGGATCTAACATAAATAGGAATTCTATCTCTTGGACCACATCCACCATTATTTCCTTTTATTCAACCCTCTTATCATTTCTCTCTTACCATATAGCCTGCCAGTTTGACTCATCATGTCGTGTACTCAAAGAAAAATTAAACTCCCTCTCCTTTATATGTCAAAATGGAAGAATTTTTAAAAACTATGAGGACCCTCTCTAATGATTTTGTAGCCCTAAAGAGGTAGTATAATACCCAAAGGTTTCCCTACCAAAGTTATTCTAATCCTTATTTCTAATAAGGAAACCCATGTGTTTGACTGAATCCAACTAGATATCATAAGCCTCCATTTTTGACCAACAAGAATCTCGATTGCTCTTAGGCCATGACTCAACAAATAATATCCATGCCAATATTTATCCCACAAGTGCCTACAAGATCAACTATAGAATTGGTCACCACCTAGAACAACTACATTGAAGACCCTAGTGGTTTGTACTATCCTACTCCTGACTATCCTTCTTTTGACTGTTATGTTAAAATGAAATCTCAAGTTGTTGTGATGTATCATTTTGACCAAAATATTGCACATTATCATTAGTTAAAAGCCTCAATTAATAGTCTAGAACCTACCACTCAGTCTCTAACTACACCATGATTTGTCACCTCCTTGACTCTAGAGTATACCTTTGTTACTTGGGATAAAGAAGAAGTATATGGTGTGTTAGATAGGCCCCTTAAGTAGGAGGCCACAAGTTTATTCAAAGTATAATACTTGGTCCAAGAGGAGGTCTATTGAAGAGTAGGGAATTCCTAGCTCATCAAAAAACTATACCTTAGAGGAGGGAAGCATATAATTGAAAGACCCCTCAAACATAAGTTGCACTAGAAATTTGGGTTTGAGCGGTCTTGACAATAATAAGAGTTGACCCTGAACCTCTAAGGTAGCCTATTGTAAATACACCAAGGCCATATATGATGATATAAAGTACTAGGTTTATGATATCAATAAATCCAGGAGCCCCTTCTACTGGATCCTTCAATGTGGTGGAGCACCTAAGGATGTCAACTATAGTCATACCTCTTTGGGACATCCTCTTTATTACATAATAGATAAGGAACCTAGAAGAGGCCTTGAAGAATAAAAAAGAGTTGAGTGGATAAGGGACTTATACCATACTATAAATTTTAGACCTAGAGACCAACAAGCCAAAGGCTATGCCATTCTACCTAACCCTGATATGTAGAGATCGCCTGATACATAACTACATAGTCTATTTAGGTTCCAAAATATTAGTTATGCTAAAAAATGTAGTAGATATACTTGGCCTATCCCTAGAGCATGCTAATAGCAGGGTGGTGTAGTTATATGACACTTCAATGCTAGTATTTGAGCTAATTCATGACCTTCCTCTTGCAATCCAAGCATACCCCAACTTGATGGTTCATCAAGACAAAGTGGTGATTGATCTCCTAGCCACATTTGGGATATGTCTCTCAAGAGACTTTACTACTAAGATTAGGGGATACATATCACTAGACTAGACTCACATGCTGCTCCAAACTAGATATGGGACCAAGTTCACAATCCTATTGAAGCTCCTCCACATATACCACATAGAGAAAACTCTTTCAAAGGAAATGAAGAGAAGCAGACCTACTTGGCAGAAGAAGAGTTGTTAGTCTTTGATTACTTCATGGACAAGGTGCATCTATACACTCCTAATGAATATATAGAGCAATGGGTATATGAGACATAGGGTATTTGATTTTGACAAGGTTTTCAAACCAGCTAGCATAGGGTGATCTATCACTAGGTATTCCTTTGTACATAGTGTAAATATTGTATATAGTTAAAAAAATAAAGATTGACCAAAAAGCTTTTTGATGCAAAAGGAGCCAAGGCCTACAAATTCAAAACTCAAGATAGTACCTAATACCTATTCGATTAGAGGAAGAATATTTCACACAAGGAAACATAGCATGATAATGATGAATGAAAGACTCCATCTACCATGTGATCAAAGATCATTCATAGATAATTGACACTTGGGAAACATGTTCCAAGAATAGACAACTTGGTGATAGTGCCATACTCCCTAGGACAAGTAGTGATGTCATGTTTTCATAGGTAATATTGGAGGTTCACACAAATATAAGGTAGCCAATTATCATCAATATTATTTAAAGCCATCCACCTTGTTAGAATCACGTCCACCATGTAAAAAACCTATCAAATGGGAAAATATATAACTATTGTAGCCAAGTGTAAAAGAGGAAGAACCAATCCAGATGAGATGAAAAAATCCAAAACTTCTATTTATCAAGATACTGATGCTATTAGAACATTAGTAAGGCCGATAAGGGGAAATTTGCACCAAGAACTGGTAAATTTGAAACTCCCCATACCACGAGGTGATGATGACCACTCAGACTAGATAAGCCAAGAAACATGACCATTTTGATGATAACTAAGCTAGAACTCATTAAGGTGATAAACCTTGAAATATTTTTAATGGTGCTAAAGGGATATGTTAGGAGGATATTTACTTGCTCGATGATCTCGAATCCACTCTCCACATAGAGGTCTATATTTGGGAAATAAACCATCCTCTCATGGTGAATGAGTTTCATCTACCTACAAAATGAAACCCAAGATCTAGAAAGAAGGGATGGTAGCAAAAGGGACGAGGGATAAGTCTAAAGAGATAGGATCAGTAAGCTTGCCAAAAGTATATCGAGCCACAAAATCCCTCCCAAATTATGTGGAAAGAGGTATAAAAGGGAATTTGGGCATATTTTTCATATTCTTGATGATCCTATATAAAGACCACCTTAGAACATAAAAAATTAAGCAAGTAGGAAAGCTAAAGCAAAAGGTAACATTCACTTGAGAGTCTCAAACCTGAGGTGATGACCTTCATCATTCCCTTCTCACTTCTTTCTTTTTGTTATTTTATATTTTATTATTTATTTCAATTTTGAATCTATTCTTAAGGACAAGGTAAGAATTTTGGGTGCATTATAATTTCAATAGGCTAAAAGGCCCTAGGAATTGTCAAAAATGTAGGGAAGTTTTTCTTGTAACCCCGATTCACTCCAAATAAACTTAGTCAAAAGCAAGATGAGCCAAAGAGTATATTCAGAAGGTGCTTACCACCTTAAGTCAGAGGGAAAGAACTCCAAATAAAAGGTGGTCACACTCAAAATTCATGTTAACCGTTAGATCTTCTATTTATGATGAACGATTTTCTACTATACTAGATCAATCACATTGAGGTCACTAAGGCTCATGGGCTATTGATTTTCAATCCAATGGTTTGTGTAGTTATTTTTATGGAGGAGGGCATAAAAAAGAAGAGAAGGCTCTAACAAATCTTAGAGATGAACACTTAGCAACCGATCCGAAGCCTAAGGAGGAAGGTGCCAATGCTTAAACGATGAAGACCCACCATTGGCCGAAGGAGGTTCCACCTGATCCAAGAACACATAGTAGTCACACACACAAGGAGGGAAGCAAGTGAATGAGAAATTAGGAGGACCACCCACCATTAGCCATAAATATTAACTTTTGTGGCCAAGCCTTTTAGATCCAACCATGTGTCAACCATGAAACCACCCACTATATACATGAGCCTACCTTGTTTATCTATGATAGTTAGGGAGGCCATGCATACCATTTCAACAAGGTAATTCATTCCATGAGAAAAATAATAGAAAAGTAATGGTTTGGCCATCCCAACGCAACAATAAAGAGACAAGTCAACGATAGTCAATCATTTGAAGGCCCAAACGTTCTTAGTATTTATGGCCTTAGATCTAGAGACCTTAAGGCTACTATTTCCTATTGTATAAGGATTATGACTATAGAGAAGAGGATAATTTGTATACCTTCTACTTAGAAATTTTAAGGGAAGGAACCCTCCTCCTAGCTTATAAATAGACCCAAATTTTACTGTAAAAGCATTAGAAGTTGTCTTCGTATGCCTAGTACCTGGTCTTATAGGATCTTCCTTTCACCCTCTTTCAGATTATAATAAGCAAAGCTCAAATCTTGGCCTAATGCCTAAGGAGCATCAAGCCCTTTAGGCCTCATTATCTTGTAATCATTTCTAGCATGTTAATGGAAGTTGTGACTAATTTCATCTATCCTTTCTTTAACTTGTTTTCATTTCTTGGAAATGTGTTTGTTTGGTTGTTTTCACTTAGCCATAGGATGACATATTTTATGTTTATTTATGGATACTTGTTATAGTCAAAACTAGGTGTCATAATGTTTTGGTGCATTACCCTCGTAGTTTAGGGTTAATATTTTCTATAATTATTTACTTTTCTTGTTTTTACTTACATTGAAATTCCTTTCCCTATAACCCCCCTGGCCTTAGCTCATGGAGGTATCTATGAATCAAGGGTTATTTTTTATAAGAAGGTAGACTCAATTAAAAACCTTAGATGATCCCTCATAGGCACTCTTCCATCCATGGTGCTTCCTACTATTTCTCTCTATGCAAGGCATGTGTGCATCTAGCTTGTCAGGCCTTCTATTTGGACTGGTAGGCGCATTCAAAGATGATAATAATTTATTTATCATGACCAATGGGAAAAGATTCTACATTTACCTCACAAATTTTAAATAATTTTGACTATGATATTAGTGAAGGTTATAGTCCATCCGCCTGAAGTGAAGCACCCAAAAATTCACCTATAAATTTACTTGATGACTCCTCTTGAAAAGAGATAAACTTTGAAGAAATCATTTGAAAAAAGATAGATCGATATTTCAATGGGGGTCTCTATCTCATGAGCTTGTTGAAGTAAAATCTTCCCACTTGGTGAATCTATTCTTAAAGGAAGAGCCCAAAATTATACGAGTGAAAGGCCCATAACTAGAGCCTTCATATGATCCAATCAACAAGAGTTGGTGCCACCACTGAACTAAAGACAAAGGAGGAACTAATGGTAAAATATGGTGGTTGTAGTACATCATCCTCCTAGAAAGTTTTTATCATCAAATTATAGATACCCCTATATTCCATTAGTTACACCTAATGTATGGGACTTGATTCTTACATTAGTGCTCAAGTCCTTACCTTACTTCTTAGGAGAATATGTTGTCACTTTGAAAAAACATTTACAACACCTAGTGAGCTTATGTGTTGTGCATTTTATTGAAAAAAAACATATAGCCTTAAGGATATTGGTGACTTATTTAAGAGGGAGAGCTTGTGAATGGTACGTCAACCTCAGACTATTATCGATCAAAATATTGGACCAATTGATAGAGCTTCTAATAAATAAATTCAAAGAGAAAGCAGATGGAGCATCTCTCTTGAAAAAAATCATGACCATAAATAGGGTACCTATAAAAATAATGTATGAATTCAATGTTCAATTCCATAAGACTTGGAAAATTATCCTTGATGAGATCTGATCACCTTTGTCTATGCCATTTATTTACTATCTAAAAGCTTTCAATTTTGATATTACCATGATGGTCAAGTCTAAGGATGGGAATTCACTATCAAAGGCCTATGAGATAGTCATCCAGGATGAGAAAAATCTAATCCAAATGGGAAGGCTAGCTCTTGCACCACCTTCACCATTATTTTCTTCTACTCAACCCTCTCATTCCTCTTTGACCATACAACCTACCACTAGTTTGACTTGTTGTGCCATGCACTTAGAGCAAAATCAAACTCCCTCTCCTCTAGATGCTAAAATGAATTATTTAAAACTATTAAGACCCTCTCTAATAATGTCACAACCCTAAAAAGGTAGTATAATATCCAAAATTTTCCCTACCAAAGTTATCCAAATCCTTCTTTCCAATAGAGAAACCCAAGTGTGTAACTGCCTCCTACTGGATATCATAAGCCTCCATTTTTTACCAACAAGAGTCTTGGTCACTCTCAAGTCCTAACTCAATATATAGTAAACATGTCAATCCTAGTCCTACAAATGCCTACAAGCTTAGCTAGGGACTTGGTTACCACCCAAAAAAATACATTGAAGACCCTAGTGGATGGTACTATCCTACTCCTAACTATCCTTCTTTTGACTATTATATCAAAATGGAATCTCAAGTTGTTGGGATGTCTCCTTCTAACCATAATATTGCACACTCTCCTTATTTGGAAGCCCCAATATCGAGTCTAGAACCTACCACCCAATATTTGACCACACCATCAATTACCAAATCCTTTACTCTAAAGCATACCTTTGTTACTTGGAATAAAGTGAAAGTATACACTATGTTATATGAAGTAGGCCACTTAAGAAGGAGGTTGTAAGCCTGATCAAAGTATAATACTTGGGCCAAGAGGAGGGTTGTTGAAGAGTAGGGGGTACCTAGCATGACAAAGGCTAGACCTTAGAGGAGGGAAGCAAATAATCTAAATATAATGATAAGAGCTACCCTTGAACCTCCAAGGTAACTTGTTGCAATTCCACCAAGGCCATCTCTGATGGAAAAATGGACTAGGTTTTTGATATCATCAACAAATCCAAAGCCCCTTCTATCAGATCCTTCATTGTGGTGGAGCACATAAGGAAGTTGATTGTAGCCATACCTCTTTGGGACGTCCTCTCTATTCCAAAATAGATGAACTTAGAATAGGCATTAAAGAAGCAGAAAGAGTTGAGTAGACAAGGGCTATTGGATTTTTAAGCCTATCTACCACAAAATATAGTGAAATATTTTATAGGATCAAATATAAAATAGCCACAATATTAAAGGTCAATGTAAAGATAATAAGAGTAGAGTAATATGAGCAAATTAATATGTATATCAAGGCTTATAATAAATCAAATAACATTCACTTATATGAAGAAATATGAATGTAAATAGCTTGAATCATTCATGTACTATGCATGAAGAACAACTTACAATATTAATTGCTCAAAATGTATACAAGCTTTATTGCTCCTTTTTTTATTACAACTATGCTATTCAATTCAATCCCAATTCAACTCATGTTCTTATTTTATTCTATGGAGCATTGTCTCCATAATATAGCAATAGTAATGTGACTCTTTGGATACTTGACTATTGCTCTCCTATGACTCTTGGATTCTCATCTTGTTGCTTGTATACTTGATGAACACTTGACTCTATGAATCTTGGACATATCTACAAGACTCTTGAACTCCTAATCTAGGACACTTGTGCACATCCTCACATTACATATTTTCACTCTTACATACAATACACTTGTGCACATTCTCTCTTACATGACACTTGTGCATTTTATGCACATTCACACTTACATAAAAGGGGAAATATAAATCACACCCTAAACTATAGACTCAACTTTAATATACTATTTACAAATGTACCATGGGGGTACATTAGCATGTACCAAATAATATAATATTTTCAAACACCCCTCTGTATTACATTATTTGGTCATTGAAGACTTTAGTCTTCAATATTGATCTTCATCTTTGTCTTTGGTTTCAAAATATTCTATTAGCCTTCCTTGTGTGATTTATTTTATTTTTCTCCCTTATTCTCTTTTGCATCTTTATATGTGATATACCTAATGATGTACCTTCTAAACATTGAGTCAGTAAATCATCACAATAGTATAACTTTATTTTCAATGTTTTCTCGTTGAAGCTAACATAAGCTTCATTCAAGTTATATGCATCATATTTCTTTTCTTGTCTTTTTTCTTAAAAGATATCGAAGGTAAGTAATGACAAATACATCATTAAGCATTCTTCTGATGAAAGTATAATGGTGTTTTGTGCATTGCACCATGTTCTAAAAAGTTTTTAAGTATTGTAAATTGTTCACCTCTTGCTTCCTTGAGAAATAAAAATAGTTTCTCTTTTAAAACATTTATCATTTGCTTCTTTCCATCAAATTCATCTATCAAGTTTTGAGAATAAAACTTTAATTTATGCACCATTTCTTCACTATCCTCATTGAATGCATTTCTAATAATTTCTTCCATGATATAAATGTTTTATTTTCTTTGACGTAGTAAACATTATAAATCCAAAATTTAAAAAATAAATAACCAAAGTATAAAATTTTGCAAATTATAAAACTTCAAAGTATTTAGTTTTACAAAATTTTGAACTCTAAAAATAATCTTTCTTTTATTTAATTTTTTTTTTTGTTTTTTAAAACGTCACTAATAATCTAATTTAAAATTCTTCAAATTAAAAAACTTTAAACTTAATAAAATCCTTATAACTCCAACTAACCAAATTATTTTCAAAAGTATTAATTATTCTAACCTTATCACTCCAATCTAATAATTATGTTTTGAAAAACTTCAATTATCCAATTTCAATCCTTATTACTCCCTATTGGTTTTTCAAAAACATCAAATATTCTTTATTTCCCTCCAATAATCGAATGTTGGAAATATTATGTAATGTTAAGAAGTGTTACCTATCCTTTCATGATTTTTACTTCATGCATCCTGAACATGTATTTTTAGAATTGATGTTGAAAATGCTTGCTACTTTTCAAACATTTTTCTTCATGCATGAATTATGTGGAAAACCTAATGCTTTCCTTTGCTTGTCCACTACTATGGTTCTATGCTAATATATTTATTGGTTGCTCTCACATTCTACATTGTCCTTTACTTAATATGATGATTGTGAGGAGGCCAAATAACCTATGCTTGATGAAGACCAAGCATTTCCTTTGCTTGTATTCACTTAATGACATTCAAGCCATTTTGTTACCACTCTTCACCTAGAGCAACTCAAGTACATATTTGACTTGTCTTAACTTGGGGAAGTCATAACTATGGGTCTTTGCTTGAAGGAGTTCAAGCGACTATGCTCTTGATCTATGCTTAGGATGTCAAAGCAACGTTGCTCTTGGTCTTTGATTAGAAATTCCAAGTGTCTTTTATCCTAGTATTCACATAGGAATTTCAAGTACCTTTGCTCCTTGTCTTCACTTGTATGGAACCAAGTGATGTTGCTTCTAATATTTTCTTGGATGGAATTTCGAGAAGCGTTGCTTTTGGTCTATGCTCATGAGACTCTAGGATGAGATCAAGTGATGAGACTTGTCTCTCTCGATCATAGTGCTATAAATGAGGTTTCTCTCTATGATATAGATGATACTGGTCTCTTTATCATAGTGCTATAGATGAGGTTGGTCTCTCTATTTTGTGTCTCTACTCTTTCTTATTGATCTTATGCTTTGATAAGACCAAGCATTTATGTTGCTCTCTACTTGTAGAAGACCTTATCTAATTTGTATTTATTTTGATTTATTTTTTGTATGTAGGATTATTAGATCACCACTCTAGAATGGGCCATGTTTGACTACAATTTTGGCTATTAACTCTTCGTTATTGGCCTTTGTTGGTGAAATTTCTTGAGGTGGAGAGATAAAAAACAACAACAATAAAGCAATTTTGATCTAAGACAAAATGAACATTAATGGAGAATGAATATCACCCAAAAATGGTCCAAGAGTGTTTAGTGATTAAGCTAAAACAATTATGAATATCAAATGATAAAATATCCTTAACAAAAAATCTCTAATTTTAGCAAACTATGTTGCTGGTCCAAACCAAAAAATTAGATCTAGAATTGAAAAAAACACACAAAAAAAACTTAAAAAAGGCTCCACAATAGTGCACCCAATGTGTGCTCTAAAAAATTTGATTATTCTATATTCAAAATGAGTCCAATTACAATGTATATAATGATCAATCAGCCTTGATCAATCAAAAAAACTAAAACAACTCAAGTTTCTAAAAAACTAGCTTTTGTCATGGCCACCTTGCATGGTGTTTTTTTTAGTTAACTAAAATTCTTAATTGGCATAAAATAAAGCACCCAATTTGAGATATTTTTGCATGTGCTTTATTTTAGTTACAACTCACTTAACTGGCCTTGATTTGAGGCACCCTCTTCATGAAGATAACTTACCTAGAAATTAACTCCATGTTGGCCCTATTTTCTAGGAATAAATCTAGAACTTGACTTTAACTCAATCTAACTATCCAATCTGATATAGATTGACTTATTAACTGATTCTAGATAAAAATAACATCTCCTAAAAAATATAACACTAATTTAATAATTATGGGTGACTTTTGACATCACCCTCAATAGTTGGCCACTTTTTCCTTTTTTTCTAATTTTGAACTTGTTATTCATCTATGCTGCTCAATTCTTGTTGTTCCTTCTTGCTTTTTGTTCATTCATTCATTCTAATAAGCTTAAATAAAGTCTTATCAACCTTCTTATATTAACTATGGGCTTCTCAACCCTCTTATATTCAATGTGGTCTTCTCTGGCCCTCTTATATTCAATGTGGGCTTCTCTAGCCCTCTTATATTCAATGTAGGATTGCTTCTTAAAAACATTGCTATTGCTGTTGCAAAATATGTTAAGGTATAATATCTCTATGACCTAATTCTTCTTCTACTACTAATAGCTTTACAAATATGTCAAGGTAAAATATCTCTATGACCTTATTATTCTTCTACTACTTATAGCTTTCAACTAAATGCTTGTAATTATATAAAGTAAGCTTTGTATGATTCTTTATCCTTCTTCAAGACTGATATATCATTGATATATATATCTTATTTCTATCTCTTCTACAACCCTATATTTTTCTTCTTCTACACTCTGGTGCAATTATTCTCTTTCTTTATTCTTTATTTATTTTACCTTTATAAGTTGAAACTCTTCTCTATCTATTATAGGAAGCTTTTCAAACTTATGTAGCTTAGTCTCTGCTACTTATCTTCTTTTCTAAAATCTTCAATATCTTAGGTTGTACCTAAGAATCCAATATGATTCTCCTCCCTACTAGAGAATCCAAAATATTATCAAGGTGACCCTCATAATATTCAATATGAGAAATGGCTCACCCAGGTGTTGTAGGTGAGTTGGAGAGGAGAGGGCAATCCTCCAAGGGAGGTCTCAGGTTTGAATCTCCACCCTACCAAAAAGTTGAATTGGGTACCCAAAATCCAATTGATAATGTTGGTGCGGGCAGGGTTGGGTGTGATCCCCGGGTG
Organism: Wollemia nobilis; assembly: GCA_028583015.1. NCBI lineage: Eukaryota > Viridiplantae > Streptophyta > Pinopsida > Araucariales > Araucariaceae > Wollemia > Wollemia nobilis. The sequence continues at coordinate 6,192,615 of JAQPPZ010016370.1, read as the reverse complement.
ACTTTGACGGTGTAGAATCCCCTGTTCGTGGTCTCTTAGACCAAGGTGGCCCCACAAGGGGTTTTCGCTTTAAAAAAAAAAAATATATGAGAAATGGCTCAAGGGTGAAGGATATTTTTAGTGTATTATGATAATCAAGGTGACATTCATGAGGCCATAGGCCATATGAGATGATCCTCATTGAGGATGTTGTTTTCCCAATATATGGATATCCATAACCATAATATAGTTAGTAAAGAATGGTGTACAACCCTAGCTCCCATAGGATTCAAACCTTAGACCTTTATTCAAAGTTCCAAACTCTCAATTGTTAGGCCACTTCAAACTCAAAAATTTACAAGAGATAGTAGAAATCAATGTAATGGACCAGGTTTCTTCTGTGAAAGAAAATATTTACTTTTTGATTTTCATAGTACACTAAAAAGGATTCATATTAGTTCCAAAAATCTAGGGAGAAATCGCTCAAGGAAGGATATATAAATACAATTGTTCATGCTACATTAAAAGAAAATTTTTATTTTTTGTCACATTAAAAATATGTTAACTTTAGATGGAAGAAACATTGAGGAAGAAGAATATATTAGATAGGAATCAATTAACTATTTCAAAAATATTTTGTTAGACACTATGCAAGATAGGGAGGCACAAGACAAGCTTTAAAAAAATATTCCATCAATTATCACATAGGGACAAAATAAAATCTTGATGAAGAATAAATTTGTGGAGGAGCTACATGAAGCAGTTTTATCTTTCCATCCTAACAAGGCACTTGGACATTATGGATTTCCTACAATTTTATTTCAAAATTTTTGGGATTTATTAAAGAGTGATATGTTGGTTACAATTGAAGAGACACAAAAATGTAGGCTACAATGAGCAATATCAATGGTACTTTAGTATATTGGTTCCCAAGAAAGGCATTTCAAAATATTTTGATAATTTTCATCCAATAAGCCTTTAGAATATGATTTATAAGATAATTTCAAAAATTACTGAAAATAGGTCCAAGGTGTAGACCATTTGGTTCCCCCAAATCCCGTAATGGGGGAAGAGGTCCAAGGTTCAAATCTTGAGCCTCGCTAGACTAAACGCTTATCCCTTTCTTAGTGCTTTTAGTGGCGTAAAAGGTTTAAACTGATCATGGTATGGTGGTTATAGGTGCAAACTACGTGAAGATCTGTGTGGCGGATTTTGGGGTGGACATCATAAATACTGTGGTGGTCATAAAAATCTAGACAGTCTTCCCGAATTCGTGGCAGCTACCAATTCCACCATGTAAATTAAAATAAAAAATTACTGAAAACATGTTGAGAGGCATTAGATTGTGTTATATTAGAGGAACAAGGTGGTTTTGTAAGTGATAAGCAAATTATTGAGGGTGTAACAATTTCATAGGAGGCCATACATTCTCTTTATTCCATGAAAAAACTAGGCATGCTTATGAAAATATTATGAACAAAGCATATTATAGGGTTTCCTAGAGTTTTATACGTGATATTCTAAAAAAAATGGTTTTATTAATAATTGGCATGAATGGATTATATATTTCTATAACACTTCAAAATATTCTATTTTGATCAATGGTTGTCCTATTTGTTACTTTATCTTGTGGACTTCACCAAGATGATTTGCTATCCCATTATCTATTCGTTATTCTTGAGGAGGCATTATGGGGAATTTTCTCAAAGACACATATGGAAGGAAAAATCAAAGCTATTAAGGTTGCATAAAATGGTCCCTTCAAATCTTAGCTCTAATTTTTGTATGGTACTTTTCTTTTACACCATCTTGTAAAGGAAATAAAATGAGCCTTGAGTCTCATGTTTGGATAGAATGTAATTTTGTTTCGATGGTTAAAATGGGTAGTTATTGTTTATGGAAGGAAGGCTACAACTAATAAAGAGTGCATTGCAACCCATCCTTATTTATATTACATCACTTTCAAGATTACGAGTATGTATAACATTAGAAATTGATAAAATTCAAAGAGAATTTCTTTGAAAATGATGCAAGGAAAAATTTAGGTTTTCTCTTTATAAGTTAGTTAGGGTTTGCAAATAAAAGAATATTGAAGGAGTAGGATTGAAAAATTACAAACTTATGAGTTTGGTCTTAGGGGAAAAACTTGGATGGAGATTATTAAGAGATTAAGGAAAGAATTGGAAAAAAATGTTACTTCAAAAATATGTAGGTTCTCTTGATGAAATAAAATTATTTAAGCAAAGAACCTATAGTACCTCAACACTAGCTTGGGATTTGTAAATTTTGAATGAGCATGTAGAAGAAAAATTAGACAATGAATACCTCACAAAATATTCTAAAAGTTGTCTAACTACTGCACAAGTAACAATTCAATTGCAAAAGAGGTAGATTGGATCTAAGGAGTGATCTACTGGTAATAGGGGCCAATTGGATCCAAGGAGCAATTTGCTTAGGAATAGATTCCAATTCACTTGTAAATGTAAATGATTCATTTCTAACTAAATAAAACCACTTGAAATTTTACAAAGTTAAATTGAAAAGTATGGATCATGAGGTAAATATTTTGGGAAGTTATATTATAGCATGTAGTGGTACACTAAGTCATTTTAGAAGCCTTCTAAGACTATTAGAGGTATATAACATTTTGTGGTTCACATTTTGCTAAAGATGCCTCTAAATAATTTATTTTACTAGTAGTAATTGATTCTCACCCTAGGTAACTTAGGGATAAACTCTTACTATAAATAGGGGCCTAGGATCCCATTCTATTCATCATTTGGACATTAGAGTTTGAGATACACTTTATGAAACCCATATTATGCTTTAGCCTCATGAGATTGTAAGAAATTGGCAAGTCCTTGGGGATTCGAAGTGGTATTTCCCTTGTGGTTTGCTAAGTGTGTGGCAATTGTGGCATAGCCCTTTTAGCCTATCTTGTCATTTGCTTATCAATATCATAATCTAATGAATGGGTGGGAATTAATATTATTTGACTTCTCATGTGTTAATTTATCACACACTTTCTTTGATATATTTTAAACCCATGTTTATTTTGAATTAGTTGCACCCTTATAATTTCATACATTTTTATTTTTACACTTTACTTTTTCATACTTGATTTCTCATATTTTACTTTCAATTCAATTTAGCATAGGTTAGTGTTGGAGTCTATGAGAAATAATGGGGCGGTGATCTAAATCTAAAGGTTGTGAAAAACCATTGGCAATCCCTTCCAACTTTGTTGAAACTGGAATTGGGCACAAATTTTAATTAGAAGTCAGGATGATTCTTTGGGTCAATATAATATCTAGCATATTGATGGGACAAACCTTATTATCTTTAAATTGCACTTAATTATTTGATTTTTGTGCTAAATTGAATTCATCATGGATGAAGTGATTGGCTCAAATTTATCTGAAATTTTACCAAGTTCATATTTAGGAAACAATTCACTCTAAAATTGGAATGAAATGCAAAATGCCCAAAAATTTTCTAAGTTAATTGATTGATTTGGTCCATAATTTCTACACTTTCATAGGTTAAATCTAGAATTAGTTGCCAAGGTTAGAGAATTGTTTTATTAGTTCCAGTCTCAAATTGATTTCATCATTTTTGTTAATTGTGCTCATTCTTTGCAACGACTTTATGAATGGTAACTTTGACATGAACTCAATAGTTTTGAATTTTTTACAAAGATAACAACTCGAGCAACATATGAGCTTCATAAAACATTTAATTTGAACTTATATATACCTCTATCATAGATAGAAATAATTTAAGCTATATTTTAATTTATTCTTCCAAAAGGTCAAACAAAAATTGATTTGCTCAACCTAGTGAGCAATTCATTCCAAAAATAGTAAATTATCTCCAAGTCAGATCCATCAAGTGGTTCACTCCAAATCTAAAAAGTGATTCACTAGAAACTCCCTACCTCATGGGAATATGATTCACTCTAAGTAATCCACTTGGATCCCTTCTTTTTAAAAATTTCCAACTTCATAATAAGTGAATGAATCACTTGGATTTGCAAGCGAATCATTCCATTTTACGAACAAAGAGATTTGTAATTAAAATTAGTCCAAGTCATTTTCAGCTAGCAAATCACTCCAAATTTCAAGGGAATAAACTGCTTTTGCAAGTGAATCATATTGATTTGTGAGAAAATTGTCTTGTAGACAATTTAATTTTTTTTAATATATTTTGACCATAAAACCCTGTCCATGCAAGTTTGTACATGCAAGCTTATGAACATATGATCAAATATTTATAAAACAAAAAAATAACATCAACTAGTGGACACCATTGTACCATGAAATAAATGTGAAGTGGAAGAGAAAAGATTAAATTTCCACATAGGTGCATTTAGAAGATGAGTTTGAGGAGATTACAATATCTAGTCCTATTTTATCAAAATGTATATTCTGCATGGCCAAACCTATCAGTCAAAGCTTTTCAACCCTACAAGTTAGTTACTTGGCCTAATAAATGAGTTATTCATACACTTTAGTGAGTCAAAATTGGTCTAATACAACCATGACCTTAATCCATACCAATATCTTTTATGGAATATCTATAGTTATGAATAATATCACACACAACCCACTCTTCACAAGCTAATACTATCAATTAAGGTGGTTTCACAAATTGCAATTACAAAAGGATGGAAATATATTTTAATTGAGGGGGATTCACAAATTATCATTAATGTTATCAACAAAAATGGACGTGGGGGGTAGATAAATAATAATATTGTTGATGTTCATCATCTATTATTGGAGGAAAATAATAATATTATTGATGTTCATCATGGTGTTGATCTTCTTCTTGGTGAAATTAAAATTTTAGAAGGTAACTGGCCAAGTGATATTTTATCTTAATAAAAATTATGTCAAGGAGCTTGTTATAGAAATATAACACTTTGAGGAAGGTGAAGAATATATTTGATAGAAAAAGAAATGAAAAATATCTATCATAAAAAGGAAGGTTGGATATGGTTTAATTAACTTAATAATGAATGTAATATTTTGGTATTTTAATGGGAGTGGCCCCAATAGAATCCATATATAGCTTGTTAAAAAAAATAACAAAGAAAAATGAAACTTAAAGGGATATTCATTTTGGAATCTAGAAACAAATATCATAATTTTTAACAAGAAGTGGGGCTAAACACATAAATAATAATAAAAAATTGTGATGAAGATAATATGTTGGAATATTATGGGTATGAATAAGAACCCATTAAATATAGCTATCATGGAATCAAGTTGTTACACTCATGGGTTTATTTAATATAAGAAATACAAATAAGTAGAGAGGAATGTAGAGATACATTTAGAAAGATTAGAAATATGGAGGATTGATAGTAGTTCATGTTGTAGAAGCTTTAAGATGTACTACAACAATATGGGATAAAGAAAAATAATATGGGCAATTAATAGAAGCAAGAAGTAATTAGGTTACTAGTCCTTGTTTTCAAGAAAGAGAGAATACTAGCTTAGATATAAAGGATATATATCTAAAAACACCGAGAGTTATCAATATCGAGGCGTCTATATCATTTATTTTATTAAACAGTTGCAACGGTTGGTTAGTCGGCTATTTTAGTTTAAATATTTTAAATTTTTGCAATGGTTGGTTAGTCAGCTGTTTTAGTTTAAATATTTTAAATGTTTTTGTTAATGTCGGCTTTTGTAATAAAAAAAAAAAAATTGTTTACGACGTGACATGTATGACCTCTTTGCCTCCCACCCCCTTGTCTGCCATTGTAGGAACGCCTCTCGATGTAATAAAAGTATGTATGTATGTATGTATCTATGTTGCAATTATAATTACTCTTCATTATAGATGTTAAAATAACCTTATTTTATTTAGGTAATATTTAATATTGATTCATAATTATTATATATATATTCTTAGGATGAACTTTCATACAATTCTATCTCCATCATAGAAGAAGGGTGGTACTCATGGATTTTTAAATTAATGGAGGATTTTTCTTCTTTAATTCAAATAAATTTTGGGATGATATTCTTTAATATTTCAACATGCATGGGATAATAGATGTATTGGGAAAACTCATATAGTAGAAATATTAGATAAATTTTTGTTATCTAATACATTGTTGATCGAGGGTGGGATGACAGGGCAAGGTGGGAAACCTGGTTTTCAATGTTCTAATGGAGGGAAGGATGGTAACAAGGATGGAGCACAGGATGACAAAAAGGACCAGGATGGCAGAAAGGAAGATAGTGAGGACCCAGTTGATGGACGGCCAAAAATAGCTAAATCTCGTGAACGAACTGAGATTTTTTGGGGGGATGAACCACCTGACATTGGGTCCCATACCCAAAATTCAAAGGGACCCACTGTTGATTCTACCAAAGGAACAACATCCTATGAAAATATCTTATCCAAGGAAGGATGTAGTATTCACGAGCTTCCTTCAACAACCCTTATTCTTGATGGGTAAGACATTCTCATCCCTAATAGCATAGCTGATAACTATCTCTCAATGGAAAGGTTTGCCCTTGTGGGTAAGTTCATTGGGGGAAGGCCTGACATGGAAACCATCCATAGATGGGCATTCACCAAATGGAAAACCCTAGGAAATATGGAAATTGTAGCTCTTTCTAGGGGTTTCTTTGCTATCATACTGAGCAATCACGAGGAAACTAGCCACATCCTCACCGGAGGACCTTGGTTCCTTGGTCGCAAGAGCTTATTCCTAAGAAAATGGGACTTGGACTTCGATCTTGAAACCTAAGACATCAACTATACCCCCATTTGGGTTTGTATTCCAAATCTCCCCTTTCACCTTTGGCATGATGATGTCCTCTTAGCCATTTCAAAAGTTGTAGGGGATCTAGTTGCTATTGATCTTGTGACCCGAGCTCACAAATGCATGAATATTGCTAGGATCTATGTCAACGCCAACCTAGCATCAGAGCTTCCTACCTATGTCAACCTGAAACACAAATCCTATTTTAGGAAGCAACCTTTGGAGTATGAAAATAAACTAGCCTTTTGTGTTGAATGTCAGACCCAAGGGCACCTCAGGATTCAATGTCCTAACCTCAAATCTCAGCTCACCAAGGAAAAGGAGCAGCGACAAGAAGAAGGTGCTCCTCAAGTCCAAGGGGCCCCTGCAGATCAGAATAAAGGCAAAAGATACCCACCAAATAGTGGCTACTCCAAACCATAAAAGAAATGGTAGCATCAAATCCAGACAGGAAAAGGACCTTACCAACAACAAAGGATGCCAAAACCCCAAGGTGGCCCACACTCTTACAAAGGCAAGGAAATGGCTATTGCAAAAATGAATCCAGATCAATAAAAAGTAAGTTCCCCTCTTGCTATCTCCAATAGATTCAATATCTTAGGTGAATATGATAAAATATTAGAGGAAAATGTGAACTCCTCTATTTCAAATCCTCCTCCTGAGGAAGCTCAAATAGGTACAACAAACTTGAGTCAAGAAGGAATAAAAAATTCACCCATCCCAAATTCCACTTTAGAAAATACCTAGATCCCCTCCTCAAAAATAGGTCAATCCTTTCCCCCTGAAGATCTAAACATTGACCTGAGTTTTGTTGATTCCCCCTCCAAGTCAGGACCCTCTCACAGTCCTCATGATGAAAGTCTTGTAAATATTCCTAAAAATCTAGTGGTAGATATGATGTCTCCCCATATGAATCAGAGTAGTGGTAGACCTCCAAGCCCCATCCTTGAGCAGATAATTCCTTACAAATTTAGCCCCAAGCAAACCCGAAGTACTACCAAATCACCCATTGACTATGGTAGTGATAAAAATAGAGGAAGGATTTCCAAAGATGAGCATTGGAAGAGAGGCCTTGTAGATGATATCGCCAATGGTATTTAGAATATGCTCTTCCCCACCATTACTACTCAACCTAGAGAGGAGAACAGAAGTTCCAAACCCCCCCAACCTCAAGGAAGGAGAGGCAGAAAGGCATCCAAATATTCTAAATGAAGATCCTCTCATGGAATGTGAGAGGCCTCAATGGGCCCACTAAAAAAAGACTTGTTAAGTCAATGAGGAGAGACATAAAGCCCTCAATTTTCATTATGCAAGAAACTAAAATAGATGCTAACAGTTCCTTGACCATAGCCAATATGATTTGGAAAAATGCAGGTGCAATTTTCAGTCATGCTAGAGGATCCTCTGGAGGCCTTATGTGCCTATGGGATAAGCAAAAAGTAGAAGGCAGATTACTACATTCTAGTGACAGACTCTTAAGTGTACTTTTTCATGATAACAATCAATGATTTGTCCTGGATCCTCACAAATGTCTATGCTCCTAATACCATAGGAGGAAGAGCTCAGCTATGGGATACTCTGAGTAGAATAAAAGACTCTTTCCAAAATATTCCCTGGATTGTAGCAGGGGATTTTAACACCCCCCTCTACCCATCAGATAAAAAAGGATGGACTAAGGCTCCGGTCAAAAGCATGGAGGATTTCAATGATTTTGTTAACTCCAACAATCTTATGGACATAAAACTCAAAAATAGCAAATTCACATAGAGCAATAAAAGAGTGGGAAATCAACACATTCAAGTAAAGCTAGACAAATTTTTTTTTCTCTCATGAAGCATCTCAAGTGTTTTGGGGATGCTTACCTTCATCCTTTACCTAAAATAGGGTCAGATCATAATCCTCTCTTGCTTGAAATTGACAAATCTAACCCTTACAGAAGACCCTTCATATTTGAGGCTATGTGGACACATAATCTAGATCTGAGGCAGAGAGTTTCACATTGCTGGAAACAAGATTTCCAAGGATGTCCATCCTACAAACTCACCCAAAAGCTCAAGATCCTCAAAGAAGACCTAAAAATATGGAATAAATAAGTCTTTAGCAATATCTTTGCTAACAAGCAGTTTCTCAAGGAAAGACTGGAGAATATTGAAATAAAGATTCAAAATGGGTAGATTGACGAACAAACCAGATCAGAAGAAAAACAAATCCATGTTGAATTCCACAATGTACTTACCTATGAAGAATCCTTCTGGAGGTAGAAATCCAGAGCTCTTTTGCTCAAATAAGGAGACTCAAACACTAAGTTTTTCCATGTGTCTACTCTTAGGAATAGGAGCAATAACCGAATCAAATAACTGGTGAAAAGTGATGGTAATTCTACTACAGATTTAGAGGAAATTAGAGATGAGGCTATTTCATATTTCAAATATTTCCTCAAGAATGAAAATTCATGTTTGGCATTTGATCAAGAGGCCATACCCCTTCATATCCCCCATTCCATACCAGATAATGTCAACCTTAGCTTAATTGCCCCCTTTCAAGATGAAGAGATCAATTCTGCTCTTTTCTCCATGCAACCTGACAAAGCTTCGGGACCTAATCGCTTTCTCCCCTAATTCTTTCAAAAATTTTAGGAAATTGTAGGGCCTGATGTGTGCCTAGCCATTAGAGAATTCTAGTCCTCCAAAAGAATTCTGTGAGGCTTTAATTCTACTTTTATTGCCCTTATTCCCAAAAACCCCGTTGCAAAATCTTTATCTGACTTCAGACCCATTAGCCTGTGTAATGTTACCTACAAGGTTCTGACTAAAATCATGGCTAATAGGATGAAAAATATCATACCCAACATCATTGATCCTTGCCAAGGAAGATCTTTCCAAGGAAGATCAATCCTAGATGGGGTCATTTCCATTCATGAAGCTTTACATTCTGCCTCAAAAACCAAAAAGCCTGCCTTTGTTCTCAAACTTGACATGAATAAGGCTTATGATAGAGTGAATTGGGACTTCCTCTTGGACATCTTACTGAAATTTGGTTTCCATCCTGAGTGGATTGAGCTAATTAAAGTATGCATATCCTCACCATGGTTCTCAGTCCTCATCAATGGATCCACAATAGGGTATTTTCAGAGTAGTAAAGGCCTAAGGCAAGGGGATCCTATTTCACCCCTCTTATTCATCATTATTGTTGAAGCCCTAGGAAGGACCATCCAAGCAGCTTGTAGAATAGGCCTCCTATCAAGAATTAAAGCTTCCTCCCAGACCAATCTTGTTTCACACCAACAATTTGTGGATGACACTATTTTGTCTACTAATGCTTCTATTTTTGAGGTGCAAGTTATCAAATTTATTCTTAAACTATATGAAGCAGCTATTGGGAAAAAGGTGAACTTCAACAAGAGCAAATTGTATTTCCTAAATACACCTATTCAAATACAAAACAAGATTGCTAGAATTCTTGAATGCTCTATGGCTAACCTCCCAACCACTTACCTAGGCCTTCCTCTTTTCTATGGTCAACCCACAACCTCTATGTGGAACAATGTTATAGAGAGGATCCAAAAGAAACTTGTAGGGTGGAAGGGCAATCTACTATCCCAAGATGCCAAGAGCACCCTTACATCAGCCTCCCTCCAAAGCATCCCTATGTATTTCCTCTCTATCTTCAGAGCCCCCATTGTAGTTTACCATAGAATAGAACAGATCCAAAAAAAATTCCTATGGTCAGGAACTGAAAATAAACAAAGGTTGCATCTTGTTTCCTGGGACAAAGTATGCAGACCTAAGGATAGAGGAGGCATTGGGCTCAGAAGGATTCAATCCCTCAATACAACCTTGATAGCTAAACAAGCTTGGAGATTGGTGTCTGATACCAAAAATGAGTGGACTTCCATTGTCAAAAGGAAATATTTACAAGTTGCTAATTTCTTCAGTGATGTTGCTCCTACTAGAGGATCCACCTTCTAGAATTCTATCATAAGCACTAGGTCTCTTCTGAAGAAAGGTCTAATATGGAAACTAGGAGATGGTACCAAAATAGATTTTTGGAATGACAAATGGATTACCAAAAATCCTCTCATTGAAGATCCTATCCTGCCTAGACTCAAAGCCTACATAGATTCCAGGATAGGACAAAAAGTCTTTGACTTCCTATACATCCAAAACCATACTGTTAGATGGAAAACCATTAAGTGCATAGCCCATCCCACTGAGTCCTTGAGGTTGAATTGTTGAACTCCCTCTTGCAAGCTACTATCATCCCCCCCACTAATTCTATTGATAATTTCATCTGGGAGCCTTCAGAGAGCAGGGAATTCATTGTTAAGTCTACTTATCTTCTTCTCCTTGATAATGAGGAAGTTCTACTACCTTTTAATCTCATCTGGATTAAATCCCTCATTCCTAAGATATCCTTCTTTTCCTGGCTCACTATCCAAGAAAATATCTTGACCATTGATAATTTTATCAATAAAGGCATCACCATCCCCAACAGATGTTCTATTTGCCTTGATTCTTGGGAATCCCCCTCTCACATTTTCCTCCACTACCCCTTTTCCTCATCCATCCTTGACTCCATATTCCAATCCTTCCACATCCTTTGGGCCAAACCTTGCTCCATCATTGAACTCTTTCTCCAATGGCCCTCCCCCTTTTTTGATCCTCACCTCAAATTCTTCTGGAAAATGTGCCTCCACCATTTCCTTTGGCAAGTCTGGCTTGAAAGAAACCGCAGAGTCTTCTCCCATCGTCCGATGATCCCGGAGCTCATCTCTAGCAAAATCCTAGTCAATGCCAAAGAAAATGCTTCCCTTATTCCCCCCTCCCCCAAACCTGCCTCTAGTTTTGAGCTTGCTTTGGGAAGATCTCTTGGCCTATCCTTAGAGGACTTTCATCCTCCTATCAACCAAAGAATCGATTCCAAGTGGATTCCTCCTCTGGTAGGTTGGTTCAAATTAAATTTTGATGGAGCTACAAAAGGAAACCCAGGGAAAGCAGGAGTAGGAGGTATCCTCAGAAACCACCAAGGAGAAGTTATCCTCGCCTTCGTTGAGGGATTGGGTGACCAGACTAATCATGTTGTTGAAGCAAAAAGCATGTGGAGGGGTCTTTCCCTTGCTAAAAACTTTCCCAATAGGCTAATTGTTGAAGGAGACTCACTCAATATCATCAACTACCTCAAAGTCAACAACAATAGGCCTTCCTGGAGGGTAAGGGACTACATTGAAGGTGCCAAGAATTTAATCCTTGACATGCAGGAAGTCACATTCCAACATGCTTATAGAGAAGAAAACAGAGTTACGGACAGGTTGGCTAACATTGGAGTCCACACATCCAACATCTTGACCTAGAATGATGACATTCCTAATGAAATTTGTCTTATTATTGATCAAGAAAAACCTCAAAGGAATAATCCCACTGGTCTTCCTCATGAGGACGTGGTCCTCCATGATCCTCATCCTCATTCCCATGATTAACAACAAGGAGAGTTATGGGTTGTCCATGTGGAGAGTGATTACTCCAATGAATCACAGGAAATGAAAGCTCCTTATGTCCATGTGTACAATCATTCTTCCTACTAAGTGCAGGAAACACAGGCTCCTTAAAATCCATACTAGAAGTGGGATCTAGCTATCCACTTGGCCCATCCACCACCAAAAGGTCATCCCTATCAGGACCGTTATGTTTGGAATGTACGCTAACACTTTTTTCAATTTTTGGCATTCCATGTCAACCATGTGTAGGTACCTAGGTGATGGTTGGATTCCCAACAAAAGTATGCTCCATGAAGGCACCCACATCAATTGCTCCGAGTGTCATCTACCTTGGCATCAACATCATGCCAACATAGGGCCGAGCAATTTCCACTTCCAAAACAAAGACGTAGCTCGAGAAAGGTGGATTACAAAAAACACCATGAGGAGGACATGGCACCTTCAACAGAAGAGGAAAGGACGACATCGGTTGTATCACAATCATGTATTGGAACTTGAGCACACCTTCCTAGAAGATCACAATGACAAAGGTGAAAATTCCAGAAACACCATCCTCGACAACATAACCAATCATGGCCAAGATCCTAAGTTTTTCATTTCCAACCTTCCATATCTCTTCGAACAATGTCCTCATTTAAGCAATAATTCCCAAAGCAACTTTGAATCCTCCAATCCCCTAGTGCTAAATTCAAATTCATCTGTTATGGACATTAATGGCAACCTCTAGTTTTTTAGGAATTTTCCCCAAGTCTCCATCCATAAAGTTACCACTGTTCCTCCTTGCATCTCCATCGTCTCCATTATGCCCTTCGCCTTCCTCCCATCCTGGTGCAGTGCTTCCCTCAACCCTTTGGTCTCTAAATTTCCTTCAAGACCTTCACCCAACCCCCACTTCCCTCCCACCATGGCTTATATCGAGCCCAACAAGGTTGAATGTGATGCCTTCGCCGAAAGAATCCTCACTGAATGACATTTCTTTCCTTTCTTCCATATTTTCTCAGGAGAGGACCTTGAAATCACCCCGACATTCTTAGAAACCTAGGATAATGGGTCAATAACTGTTCATGGTAGGAGTTTATCATGGACCTCCACCTCCTATCCCAAATTACTGGCCAAGCCCTAAAAGGTTGTTCAATCCAGCGACATAGGAATAATTGGGAAGTAGAACTCAAGGAGTTCAAGGATAATGATAAGATATATAAAGGAGCCAAGTAGGGCATATATAGGTCAGACCTGAACACTCCCTAGAATTATGTGATGAAGCCAGTGATGGAATTCATCACTGTAGATGACCTAGAAAAGATCCTCTACAGTTTCTATATGGATTTTGTCAATCATTTTCATGACATTAATCCCATCAACATCTCGTAAATTTTCATCAATTCAATGAATTACTCAATCACGTCCTACCATAACAAGAAAAGCAACAACCTCCCCTTTCACCAAGGCATGTTCAAGGTCATTTTCACCTACATCCTTGCTCACAGTCCCAACCCAATTTGAGGATGCCTAGCCCTACTGCCAAATCTGTTGGCCCATCTACCAAATATGCTACTCCTATTTGTTTATCCCTAGCAGATAAAAAAATAAAATTCATTGAAGCAATTTGAAAGTTAAAAGTGAGGAAAAGCATCAGCTTTGAAACAGAAGGACCTATTCGAAAGTCTACGCTTATTCAAAACCAGGCATCAAGAGGAAGTAAGAACGTCATTGACGTTAAGCCTGATGATGACGAGGAGGACGATGAGGTCAAGAGGCTGAAGGATTTCGTGATTACTGCCACAACTACAATGATGAACACCATGATCAATTATACCATGGACATCATAGAAGGCTTGCATAAGCTACTCTTAGGGTCTTAGAGAGGACAAAAGATCGATGGTGGATCTAGTGCTAAAAATGTTGATGTTTTCAAGGAGGAGAAGAAGGACCCAAAAAAAGGCAAAACCAAGGATGAGGAAGAAGCCTCCACAGAGGAATAACATCCTCATGCTATTTATTATTTTTACTATTATGATTACCCTACGTGGAGCCTTCTTATTTTTTTTTAGGATGATTTGTTGGTTATACGGCTACCCTGTGTGGAGCCTATATTTTTTGGCCATAAGGAATGCTCTTCCTAGGATTAGTCTTATATTCTCTTTTATCTTGACATCTGAGGCTGTGTCCTCATTTTTTTTCCTTGCTTTTCAAGATCAGGGTTGTGTCCCTTGTTCGATTTTACACTATGATAATAGCGGCTGCTATTGTATCAAGGTTTTGGGATCCTTAAAACCCATTCAGTAATGAAATATGTTAACTTACCAAAAAAAAAATCTCTATAGATATTTTATTAAGAGTAATATTAGATCAGAAACCCATAATCTTATGATCTAACCAATAATAGTCATCCAAATCCATTTTGATTTTAGCCTATGTGGCTCCAACACATTGATTTTTTTTAAATGGTTATGTTATGATAGGATGAAGCAAGGTTTAAAATTGATGTATGTTCAAGTTCATTTAAAATATAAAATATCTAAAGGGGAAAATAGATATTCAAAATGTAAAATATTTTGAAATATTTAAAATAAAAGAGGAAGTTAATCCAAGCTCAACAATTTATGAGAATTAGTAGAAATTAATGGAATGAACTAAGACACTTATGTGCAAGAAAAATAACTACTTTCTTTGAACAGTCAAATTGGGCCTACAATCATAAAGAGAGATTGCTTAAGGGAATATAAATATTAATTTTTTTATATAATAGAAAAAACATATATGTATTTTTGTAAAATCAAATATATTTCAATCTAGATGGAAGAAGTATTGAGGGAGAAGAAGATATTAAGAAGGAAGCAACTGATTATTTAAAAATATTCTATCAAAAATTGGGAAATATAAGGAGAATGAGTGTAAGTTTATGTAAAATATTTTATTAATTATCACACAAAGAAAAAATGAAATCTTGATGAGGAATATCCATGGAGAAGTTGTAGTAAGTGTTTTTTTTCCACCTTAATAACACACTTGTATTTAATGGATTTTCTACAATTTTATTTTAAAAAATTTAGGATTTGATGAAGATAAATATGTTAGATGTTGTTGAAGAGGATAGAGAAAAAAAGGCTACAATAAATAATATCAATACCAAATCTATTGCATTTGTTCCAAAGGAAGGCTAGACAAATTTTTTGTTAATTTTTATGCAATAAAACTTTGTAGGATAAGATAATTTTAAAAATTATGACAAATAGATTGAAAATTACTTCAGATTGTGTTATCTTGAAGTAACAAGGTGAATTTGTTCATGAAAAATAAATTCTCAATGGCATAATCATTGCACAATAGACTATACTTTCTTTTCATTCCATTAAAAATGGTTTTAAAATTATATATGAAAAATCGTATGATAGAGTTTGTTAGAGTTTTCTATATAATTGTCCTAGAAATTTTTATATCGATCAAGGTTGGTGTGAATGGATTAGATGTTTTTATAGAATTCCAAATTTTCCTCTTTAATCAATGGATATCCTGGTGGATGATTTAAATCATCCCATAGACTCTACTAGGATGATCCACTATCTCCCTATATCTTTACTATTCTTGTTGAGGCAATGGGGAGAGCTTACTTTTAGGTAAAAATAGAAGGAAAAATCAAAGTTATTTAGGTTACAATAAATGTTCCCTTCAAATATCATCTCCTATTTGTTGATGATACTTTTCTTTTGGATCATCCCCTAGTCATTAAGACCATGAATTTTAAATCAATATTACCATATTATGAGAATGTTGTTGGATAGTTGGTTAATACCATAAAATTGGAGATGTTTTTATTAATGTTGCTCTAGATTACAATGGTTATAGTGGATATTTTAGAGTTTAAAACTAGAAAATTACCATCAATGTATCTAAGTATCCATTTATTTAATAAAGGAAATAATATTAGAATGAATTCTAGTTTAATAGGTTGGAAGGTGAGCTCTTAACCATTCTTGAAAGGATACAAATCATATAAATATTAGATTACAATCTATCCTTATATCTATCTATCTATCTATGTATCTATGTATGTATGTATCTATGTATCTATCTATATATGAGTTATTTTCAAGATTTTCAATAGATATTAGCATCCAAATTTGATAAAATTAAAAGACTTTCTTTGAAAAGGATGCAAGGAAACTTTGAGGTCTTATATTTTTAACTGGAACAAATTTTACAAGGAAAGAATATTGGAAGGGAAATTTTATAAAATTTTAGACTTAGAGGCTTATCATTAGGGGTAAAACTTGGTTGGTAATTATTCAAAGATCAACAAAAGAGTTAGATAAAACATTACTTTAAAAATATATAGGTTCTAATGATGCCATAAATTGTTCAAAAAATAAATTTTACTTAAGGGATTTACAATATGGAAATTCATATCAAAGAGTTTACAATAGATCAAGAAATATATTAGGTGGCCAGTTAATGAGGGAGATTCTAAATTTTTTTGTTTGATGCTTGGTTAAAGCATTATCCTTTTCTCTTTGATCCAAAATGGAAACTATTGGCTCAAGCATGTTTAGCTTGTAGAAATTCAAATATTAAAATTAATTTTAATGTGAAAAATAATTCTAGATCATGGATTTTTATTGATAACCTAATTTAAGAAGGGGATATCAAACAAAGCTTCAAATTTTACTTGAAAATTTTTATTTACCTTTTTTATATAGAAGATTTAGAATCAAACAAAATATGGTTGATACTTAAGTTAAGTTGGGATATAAAACTTTAGAGCAATAAAACTTTTCTACTTCCAAATATTTTTCTTGGAAGAATGCTTGATCAATTGAGTGCCTCCATAAGGCCTCAAAATTCCTTTGGTTAGTAGTCTAAAGCAAAATTCTTATAGGTGTGAGTTTATAAAATAAGAGTATATCATGGACCTTGTAGGTGTACCTTGTGCAAGAAGTATCTAGAAACATCATATCATTTGCTTCTTCATTATTCCTTTAATTACATCATTTGGGGATGATTTTTAAAAAATGAGAATATATTGAGTAGATTCATCAACATTGAAAGAGTTTATAATGTTGGAATATATTACATTATATAGTACATGCTAATGTACCATCATGGGTACATGTTTAGATTAGGAGTTTGTCTTAGATTAGGATTTAAGTATTTACTTTATGCAATGGAATAAATGCACAAGTATTATTAGAATGTGCAATGATGTAAATGTGCATGTTGTCCACATGTGCATGAGTCCTTAAGAATAGGAAGATGAAGATTCATAGAAATATGGAAGGCCTCATTATATATAGGCCTTCTTAAGTGATAGCAAAGAGAGGATTTTTGGAGTGCACAAGGTAGAGTAGTAGTAGATACAATGTAGAGCATATAAGCAATATGGAGTGTTTGAGATCTCCATTTAATAGTAATTACTATTTTTGTGAGCTTTCATTGATGGCTGATTTATGAGTATTTTCAAAAGTTTATCATCTTATTCTCATGCTTAGTATATTTCCATTTTCATATATTTAATATTGCAAGTTCTTTTTATGCCTTGTAGTAGTTATTTCATTAAATATACAACATCAAAATCTAATAGATAAAATACTAGATCAATTATTTTATAACTAAAGTATTGCATTCTACGAAGGATTGTCCTTCCATTATTTGTTCTAATATATAGCTCAAAAGGAAGAATACAATTTCTAAAAATAAATCTTAGAATCATGCCCATGTTTGAAATCATATTATTACCTCATTTGTAGAATGTTTATAGGTATGGAGTTCATCATGGATAGTCTCATGTTTGGAAAATTAAGTGATACTAGTTAAAATATTTAAATCTACATGTAAGGGTCATGTGCGATAATGGAGTTTAGACAGGGATATGCATCTATCTATGGTAAAATGAAAATATCCAATAGTTCAATTCATCAAAATTAATTTTTATGGTGCTTCTAAAAGAAATTTAGGAAAAGCAAATGGAGGTTTTATTTTTTGGAATTATAAAGGAAAATTTCTCCGTATTGAAAATCATATGGAACTTCAACTAGCAACTATATAGAGGCTAGGGGACATATTATAGGGATTATTATTAATAGTAAAAAAGGATGAAAATATATTTCAATTGAGTGCATTTCAAAAACTATTATTAATGCTATCATTAAAATACATGTGGATATTGTATAAAAATGATATTATTTTGATGCCCGTAAAATACTCTTGGAGGTAGTGTCATGGATAGTCTCATGTATGGAAAATTAAGTGCTAGCCTCTTAGTTAAAATATTTAAATCTACATGTAAGGGTCATGTGTGACAATGGAGTTAAGGCAAGGATATGCATCTATCTATGGTAAAATAAAAATATCCAAAAGTTCAATTCATAAGAATTAATTTTTATGGTGCTTCTAAAGGAAATTTAGGAAAATAAAATGGAGGTTTTATTTTTAGAATAATAAAGGAAAATTTCTCCTTATTGAAAATCATATGGAACTTCAACTAGCAACTATATAGAGGCTAGGGGACATATTATAGGGATTATGATCATTAGTAAAAAAGGATGAAAATATATTTCAATTGAGTGTATTTCAAAAACTATTATTAATGCTATCAATAAAATACATGTGGATATTGTATAAAAATGATTTTATTTTGATGCCCGTAAAATACTCTTGGAGGTAGTGTCTAAAAAAGGTTAGCATATCTATAAATAAAAAAATAGGATAGCATGCAATTTTTCTAACTATGATTTTGATTTTATCTCTTAATGAATATGATATAAAGGATTTGATTGTAGAAACATAGCACTTTGAGGAAGACCAAGAATATCTTTTATAGAAAGGCAAGCTAGATATGATCTAATTGACCTAACAATAAATATAACTTTTTAAATAATTTAATGGGAATGTCCCCTAATAAAAGCCACTCATATCTTATTAAAAAATATAAAAACTGTTAAAAATTCAACAATTCAAATTAGACACCTAAGTAACATAATATGTGTTGGAAGAGTTATTACATCATAATAAGGTCAAAGTTGGTTGAAGTGGTTAGAACTACTCAACCCAAGAACCATGTGAGATCTAGTTGTAACTTCCACCAACTAAAAATCACATGGATAACATGGTTGCTCAATATAGAGCAACCAAACTTGTATATAAATAAGTACTTGATCAATGAAGATCATCGAATCATTTATAACAATTGGTTTCAGAGTAGGATTTAGAATCCTTGGTAGAAATTTTAGATTTTATGTCAACTACATGTACCCATTTAATTCTATAATTTATGGGTAAGCCAAGGAATTTGTGATTGTTGGAGGAATTTTGTTTAAATACTAATTGCCTCCCATTTATTAATAGGACTGAGTCCATTAGACTCCAAGACTAGGCTTGTGGGAACTTGTAGGATGTGTGAGCCTTGGGAAATGTAGAAGGGGATTCAATTGAGTTTAGAGAACTAGTGTTTAATCATGATGCTCTTGCACCAATCGTAGTGAGGACTACAATGTGGATGCTAGCTAAATTTTTGTCATGGAAAACCAGAGTTGTCTTTAGTACAATCAAAGAAAGTGGTGGTCATTGTTGAGAGACTCATCCATATGAATGAAAAATAAGTTTTAGGATATGCATTCTAGGTTCTATCATATCTAACAATCATAATGAAGGATAAATTTCAAGCTGAATACAACATCTTCCAAAATCTATCCTTCCATATTTGATCAAATACCAACATTGCCTACCTCTGGTGAATTATTAACCTCCTTTGTGCCTTTGCTCTTACATTGTGAACCACCAAACATCATAAAAAATGTTGATTGACATCATAAAAAATTACCAAAAATAACCCCTATAGACCTACAAATAGTAACTTGTCATCTATGATGAAATGTTTTGTTTTTTGGTTGGAAAAGGTAGCACTGGAGGATAAAATATATCCATGAATGAATCTCCTATAAAATGGTGCTATGTGACCTTGGAATGACTGATGACCAACATTAGATATTGACTGTGTAAGCAAATTATTTGGATGAATGAAATTCAATATTGGAATAAGGAAATTAAATGATTATACCAAAAAAAAATTAATAGTCCAAGATATTAGGTTATTATTAGATGTCATAGTGTTATTAAAAATTAGAAAAAAAAGAGGTCATATTAGTTTTATAAGAGGGGAGAAATTATTATTTCAAAAATTGAGTCATATTTTAAAATAGTCAATTATAATATTGAGTCAAAAGTTTCATGGTCATTGGACATATTGAGTTAGAAGTGCCTATTGAGTTAAGTCATTTTTATGTAAAATTGAGTTATAAAAGGTGTATTATAGGTGGATCCCTATAACTTTTTATAGAGTGTTTTTTATTAATGGAGGGAAATATTGTTTCCTCTTGTTGGTACTCATGGATAAGACCATGTTGATTGAGAAATTCAATGGACAAGACTTTCACACATGGAAAGTGAAGTTCCAATTGATTCTAATTGAGAAGGATCTTTGGGATGTCATGAATAAAACTACACTAGCATCACAAACTTCTAAAGAAGCAATAAAATTAAATTCAAATAATTGAATAGCAATAGAAATTGTTGGTGTTGGACTCTTAGATGCTTACTTGAATCACATTAATCTCTCAAAGACTACAAAAGAAGTTTGGGAGTCTCAATATTTGTTTTGGTTTACAATCATCTAGTGCAAATATGACACTCAAGAAAAAACTATTTGGGCTAAAGATGAATGAAGGTGGTGATATCACCCAACACATTAGTAAGTTTCACTCCTTGATGGATCAACTGGATGGAATTGATATCAAGATAAAAAGTGATGATGCAAAAACTATTTTGTTAAATAGCATACCTTCAAGTTATGGGAATATTGTGTTCACATTGAATGTGATAATCCCACCTTGGAAGCTATGATCTCAGTTTTGATTGATGAAGCAAATTGAGTTAATAAAATTGAATTGATGAATGAAGAGAAGATATTGCTTGT
This sequence comes from Wollemia nobilis, assembly GCA_028583015.1. Taxonomy (NCBI): domain Eukaryota; kingdom Viridiplantae; phylum Streptophyta; class Pinopsida; order Araucariales; family Araucariaceae; genus Wollemia; species Wollemia nobilis. The sequence continues at coordinate 6,171,390 of JAQPPZ010016370.1, read as the reverse complement.
AAAGAAGAGATAATTTAGTAGGAATTCTTCATCCATGGACCGATTAATGTGATTCTACTACAAATAAAAGGTGCATATAATTATGAACTACATCCAATGAGCCAAGGACTTGATTGATGTAAAGCTAAAACCAAACAAGGCCATGGTTGCAAATGAAGAAAATGATGAATAATGTGAGCTTATAGCATGTGATAAATAGCATTTCCTCGAGGAAATAGGAGTATCTCTTCTAAAAAAATATAGTTGTAATTGATTGGTTATGTATGTTCCTAATCATAGATGTTGTGGATGGTCATGTATGTCCATGTTCACAACTTTGATGTAAGGATAATGTGTATGTCCCTAGCTATGTGTTAGTGATTAGTTGTGTATGTATATAATCATAGATGTTATGAATGGTAATGTGTGTCCCTATTCACAACTTTGATGTAAGGATAGTGTGTATGTCCCTATATAGGTTTTTGTGATTGGTTGTGTATATTGGAGTATATTACATTATTTGGCACATGCTAATGTATCCCCATGGTATATATGTAAATATTAGATTAGGGTTGAGTTATAGTCTAGAGTGTGATTTATATTTCTCTTTTATGTAAGTGTGAATGTGTAGGATATGCACAAGTGTCATGTAAGTGTGAACTACAAGATATGCGCAAGTGTCATGTGAGTTAGTGTGCAAGTGTAAGTTGAGGATGTGTGCACAAGTGTATTATATCTAAGAGATAAAATATGTAATGTAAATATGTGCACAAGTATCTTATATTAGAGTGTGTAAAGTGAAGGTCAAGAGTCATGTCTACGTGTGTATACAATATAGAGTCATGTGTTCATCAAGTATGTAAGTGTTATATAGAGAAGCCAAGAGTCATGAGACTTGGCATATGGAAAGGAATAGTCAAGAATATAAAGAGTCATTCTACTATGGCTATATAGTACTCCATAGAGAAGGATATCAGTATCTAATTATCAATATCAAGATGTATTACATTATAGAGAAGAGCAAGTTCTTATTATAGATGTAATAGAAATATGAGTAATAAATATTGCATATATTTTGAGAAAATAATATTGTAAGTTGTGCTAGTTTATTTGGACATGCATGATTTAGGATATTTACATTCATATTGTTGTTTATTAGTGATGTTAATTGATATATTATAAGCCTTTATATACATTTTAATTTGCTCATATTATTCTGCTCATGTCATTATCTTGACCTTACTATTTTTGGCTATATTATATTCAATCCTATGATATTTAACCTATGATATTTGTGGTAGTATTAAGGCTTAAAATACCATTAATGGGATCAAAGATACCACCATAATATATCCAAATTAATAGTTTCTATTGGTCTGGAAATATATCTAATGGAAAGGTTGTGCACCCATAAACCTTGACCAACATTGAATGACCTAAAGCTTGTGAAGCTTTGGTGGTCAATCTTCGGAGGAGGCTGGTTCCTTTGAAGTTCAAGCTAACTATTCCTAAAGTATGGGGGGAAAAGGGTGCTGAAAGAAGAAAAAGGAGCTAAAGCTAGAACTTATGTTGGTGCAGATTAAGCAACATCAAGACACATGCATAATAAAAGACTATGCAAATAAACAATGAATTACCTAACAGACCAACCAATTTTACTATCAACCATAGAACATTTAATTTCAATATAATGTAGCTTATCAGACTACAAATTCCAGAACAAGTGAATGAACACAACATAAATTCAAAAATTAGAGTAAACACTATGAGCATTCAACAGGCTAAAATTAGAAATAAGTAGTCATCCATACATACATGTTCTGCAAATGAATTGAACCAGAGGCCAAACAACAATCACTTTGTATTAAGATGCAAGTATTCCGTTCTTACATATGAATTGTAAAAGCCTAAGAGCCAACCATTTTTCATTTTACATCTTAGTATTTATAGAATTTTTACAATGTTATAGTTGTCAAAGCATCATTACCTTAGAAATGGATTGTTGTTATGTCAAAGGGTGTGCCAACTGATTGAACCACTCAGAGGTATGGTTGCTCCAACTACCTAATAATGACTTGCTGACCTAGCCAAAATATATGTTATTTTGAGTCATGCTAACCTTGCTGCTTGCATCTGGTTCATTGCTCTTTATCGATCCCTTTTAGTTGAGCCACCTTGTAACCTCCATGATGGCCTTGAGCATAACCATATTATTGAGATTCTTCTGATAGGTGATCTTATCCAATAGGTGTCATGAGATGATGATAGTCCTCATGCAGGTAGGTCGGTGCTAGATTTTGATTAAGCACTGGTTGCCAAACTTATACGTTGTGATCTCATGGTGTTGGGTATTTGGGACCCTGGTAGACTTCGATCGAGTACAAGGTTGTTGGTGGCATCAAGACTCATCCATTTTTACAATCAGGTAACCTATGGTATTGGGACAGAGATTTTCTATCTCACCATGCTTTGATCAGGTACAAATATTTTGATACTTTTAGCATTTTTCTCCATTTTTTTTGTTAGCTTTTGGTCTCTTGGATGGAGAATTCATGCTATGCTAGGTTCCATATGGGTATGAATATTTCGATACCTTCTAAACTTAGCCAAAATTGAGCTTCCACTAATAGGATGGAAATTTTGTACCCTATCAGGTTCCAATCGGGTTCAAATATTCTTGTGCCCTCTAGAATCAGTCATTTTTTGCTATTTTTTTCCTAATAGCCTCTGGCCTTTGGATAGGGAATTGGGACCCTGGTGGAATTTGACCAGGTACAAATCTTCTGGTGCCCTCTAGACTCAGTCATTTTTGTAATCGAGCATCCTCCAATAGTAGGTCAGATATTTGGTACCCTACTGAGCCTTGGCCAGGTATGAATCTTCCTTTTGTTTCCTACATGTATCAATATTTGGGAATCTAGTGGGCTCTGGTTGGGTGCAAATATTTTGATGAATTCTACACTTAGTAATTTTTTTATGTCTCGAATCAACGATAGTGGGATGGAGATTTGGTACCCTATTGGCTCTCATTGGGTACAAATATTTTGACGCTCTTCAAACTTAGCCATTTTTTTGAGGTTATAATATTTCTGCTCCATAGTGCTTGATCCTTTTTTTAATTTTGTTGTATTGTCCATCTTTGCACTTTCTCGCTAAAGTGCATGTGGGTGGTGATTTAAAAATACCCACATTCTTGGTGACTCATAGGGACTTTTCATCTCATGAAAAGAGAACTTAGACTGACTATTTATATACCACAAACACATAAGATTTGATAAAAATAGGGCTAATACAGGAGACAAATGACTGAAGCTTTTAAAAATAGAATCTGCTTAATCGAACAAACAACTGGGAGAAAAGAGAAAATAAAATTGTGATGATGGAATGGATAGTGGATTTTATCTTAAAATTTATAGGTGGTTGGTGATAGTAGGATAGAGATGATGAAACCAAAATTGTGCATGGGGATACCTAGAGAATGGGATATTTCTAGGAGACCCAAGCTAGGATTCACAGGATAAAATATGGAAATAAAACTAAAGGTGAAAGTATGGATAGAAGAGAAAAAATGGAAGTAGAAAACAAAAAGGGAATACCTGAAACATGAGACACACCCACAAAAATGGAACTCCATGAGTAAATCTGGTTGCAATTGAAGGCTATTTTAGGCCCAAGTTGGGCACCTTAGGAAATCACCATTCTTCCACTTGTTGTGCTTCCTATATTTTCTTCTTTTCTTGACTTGGCCTAGTAAGAAATCCTTCATTACATCATCTACAAGCTTCCAATTCTTTATGCTCTTCCTCATCCTACCATCTCTCAATGTTGAAGGATGCTTATCCAAGTGTGGCCTAAAATAGGTGTATGCCTTGAGCTGATTTGTGTGAATTATCACTTCATCATTATTTGTAATCTAGGTAGATCCTGCAAATGCCATTGATCTGGTTTAGAGTAGTACATGAATTGATGTGCATCTAATATTCAATACTGATGATCTGATGGCAATTACTATTGCTACCCCCTTGTTTGTTGTGCTAGGTATGAATTTTATAGCTACCTTTCAATCTTCTTTTAAGTTGTTCCATTGGGCTTCGAAGTCATTATTTTTAAAAAGAATTATAATACAACTGTACAAGCAAAAATCAATATAATACAAGAAGATGCTATTCTTCAAACTTCCCTAATCACCCCTGGTGATGTATGTTGTTGTGACTCTCCTTCTTATGGAGGCTCCCTTTGTGTAGTTATTTCAGATGATTCCCCATGTTGTGAAATAACCTTAGATGGTATGATGATCTGGAGTTGTTGGCACATATTGTTCTAAACTTTTGAAGGGGGTCTAGAATTCCTCTCAGTTCTGAGATAATTCCCCTTAGCCTACCAACATGGTGATAAGGAGGGTCACTATACTTCTCAGCCAAGTATTGTGCTTTTGCTAGGATTTGAGAAAGCTTATAGAATAGTGTGAAGACCTTATCCACCTCCAGTGGTTCAGATAGTGATTCAATCTCACTTTGATATTTTATTCATATTTCAAACAATTGGGTGAGTGCTTCTTCCTTGTGCCAAACTGAGTTATCATCCCAGAAGCTTGGTGCACCCAGGGTCTTGAGATCTTGTGCAATGGTGCTCATTTCATCGACCTCTTTTCTAATGATGGTGAATATCTCTCATCCCAGATCAATGAGCTCATTTGCTTGATAGATCTGGTGGGCCAGAAGTCTCCAATCTTCTATATCCTTGTTAGGCTATGTTTTCAAGGCAGGGAAACTTTTAGGATATCTTAGCATTTTTCTAAACTTTTGTGCCTCTTGAAATTTGGATATCAGAACCTTTTCTACCCTTTCTATCTCCTTTCTGGCCTCCTTAGTAATAACACCAATTTGTTTAAGCTTTGTATAGAAAGGGGGGAAAGTTGGCAGAATCGTTCCTTTTATTTTTCCCCAATAGTAGTCCCAAATCTGTTTGAGACCAGTATTTGGAGATTGATGAGCTGGGTGGCTTATCCTTTTCCTACTACAACTCATTCATGGCTATGGATAAGGCTTCCTCCTATTGTACCAATTTGTTCTTCAACTCAGTCAGTGTTGAACTCTACTACTCTTTCTCTTCTTGTACCCCTTTCAACTCAGCCTCTAGATGTTTGATCTGTTTATCTTTTAGCTACAAATCCTTCTCATAGGGGGCCTTATCAATGATGCCTTTCAACTTGATGATGTCATTCTTCAGGGTATTATTGTCCAACCTTTCCTTAGCGAGCTTGGCCTCAAGGGTATCAATTTTCTTTTTAGCAACTACCAAACTCTTATCTATTTTTCTTGACTACACAAGCAATGTGTCCGTCTCTGTATGGATGGCCTGGATGGTTTCTATCTTTGATATCATGGAGATATCCCTTATGTACTCTTCTATTTCCCAATATTTTGATCTCATCTGAGAGGTAGGATTTTTAACTTTTGGTTTGGCTACCACCTTAATCCTTTCTTCCTTGATGGGATCTATTGTGTCATAGCCCATGGTGATAACTTCTTCCTCTTTTCCTTACAATTATTCAAACTACTCTTCTTCCTCCCTCCATCTTTATTGGTTCTCTTCTACTAGCTGAATGGTAGAGAAAATTTTTAGTAGTGGCTCCTAGGTAGCAACTAGGAGGATCGAAGTAGCCAAGAAGGTTGGTAATGGAGTGAGAGGGTAGGAAATTATGGATTTTGTAAGGGGAGTACTTCCCTGCACACTTTGACCTTTTTGGGTTGTAGGTGGAGTAGAGAAGAATGGAGGTTGTGTTGGTGAATCTTGAAGGGTATATTATTGAGATAGTGGGATGGACTCAATGAATGGTGAGGGAGTTGTTTGAGTAGGTGGAGCTTGTGAAGTGGTAGGTAGATTGGGAGAAGGGTTTTCTTCTACTATAATTTTAGCAATTGTAGGAATCATTTTTGAAGGAGGTCAAAATTGATGTGGAGGGGAGGTTAGGATTTCAAGGGATGAAGGACTTGAGGGAGAATGTGGTTTAGGAGACATACCTGTGTCTTGCACTCCTAGCTCTAGCTCCTCCATCTGCATGGCCCATGTTGATTCTACTTTGAGCTCACTCCTTCTTGCTTGCTTAGCTTTTACCTATGCAACTACTACCTCACACCTTTGTGCTTCTTGTTGTAATTCTTACCTCTTTTGTATCTACCTTTCTTTTTCTTCCTCCAATATTTATTTCCTTGTGGCCTTATTTGTTTTAGAAATCCCCAAACTTGAGTGATCCTTTCACTTTTTACTTGATTTAGAGCTCTGATCGAAAGATTCAAGTTAAACTTTTGAAGGTATTTCAACTACTTTGGGTGGAGTTGATCTTCTGATATGGGCCATGGGTGGATTTTGAGGTAATGATTCTTCTTCTACCTTGACTTCATCTTCTGATCCTTCCTCTTCCTGATATCTTATATCTTCAACCATTTGTACCCTTAAGACTTTTGGGAAGAGTTCTTTTTCATGCTTCTACTTCCAACTGATATACTCTACATCAAATTTCTCATTGAACAACTTGTTAGTATTCTCATTGGGTTTTACCTTCTTGATCAAATTACATTCACAACGCATCACCCACCATTCTTCAATTTTGTACTCCTCCCAACCTGTGTTATCATTGATTATGTCAATAAGACTTGGATCAAGCAACTGATCTGCATTCCTTTTTGGATCATAAATTTGCTCATACTTGTAACAATTTCTCCATGATGGTCTTTCTTGCATCTCCTTATAGTCGATTGGTGCCACTTGATCTTCAGCCAGGTTCCTGTACCTTTCAATCTTCGATCATGATAGATGCTTGAACCTAGGTGCTTTAACATTTACTTTTAATTTTTTAGTCAAGATACCTTCTGGGTCATAGTGCCACATGTGCGGTACTACCGATAACTTCAAGGTAGTGAGCTTAGCCTCCAAGTATTTGTACTACTGAGGCTCCCTTTTGGACATTATGATATGTTCAAATTTGATAGGAAGCCTAAATATTACAACCTTCTTGGCTCTTGGACCAAGGCTCTGCTCTATTGTGTAGGCCTACCTGTAGTATTCCAATCCAAACACCCAATTAGTCACATAATATGGTAGTAAGTAGGGGAATTTGGAGAAATCGAACAGTCTGACGATGGTGCCTTCCTCCAAAAAGTACCAATCCCCTTGCTCCCATATTTTTCCTCTTAAAATATCTACAGCTTTCGATGTAATGCGAGGGTATTTGCCATAGATTGTTGCTAGCATCGGTCCCAAGAATTATCTATTGAATTCAAGATATGAACTACTATCCCTTAGTACATGAGTCCAGTCTAATATCAGATGAGCCACACCTTTCTCATCTATCTTTTGTAGTTGAATGTTATGTTTATTTATAGAATTCATATAGAATAGAAAGAGCCAAGCCATATAGGAAGGGTATGTGAATACATCACATTTCTTGTTCTTCATAGACTTTAATTGTTCATGTATGCTAACGGCCAGAAATTCAGCCCAATCCAGAGTGATGTGTGTGAAGGCAACCATAACTATGTTTGCCATACCCATATGATAAGGGTACACTATTGCATCCATTCTCATCCCCAAGATTATCACCAACATAGAGAATATAGGCTGTGCTTCATCATTAAATTCCATGAGCTTTCTATTCTTCGTCATGAATCCATCTAGCAACTTCCCTCCTATCCCAATGAGCCAATCTTGAACTGGTTTATTTTTTAGGTATAATATTTAGTTCTCCAACCCAATTTCCTTTAGCCTGGTGCTTGAGGGTTCTTCTACTACAAATGCCTCCATTAAGAGTTCCCTATTTATAGTGAACAGTGGCTCAGACTCGGAATTACAAATAGTAGTTGTACTAGGATCATAAAATTTCACCATCGCATGGATGAGCTCTAGGCATGGGTGCACCACTTCAGGCATAAATTTGTTGAGGTTTGAGTGGTAAGCAACACCAGTTGGATGAGTTTTGGAAAACCTTTTCCCCTTTTCTTCATAGCTGATTCGAGAGATCTTCAACTTGGACTTAATTGTGAGCACTGGGTCATGAATTCCCACCAACTCATCAGTCAACTCACTTGTGGATTTCTGTACAGTGGTACTCTTCTTTCCTCTACCCATTTTTCTGACTCTACTTCTATTACTGACCACTGGTTCTCCTTCAAATATCTAGGGCTCTCTACTGCACTCGTACTTAGAACTATCATGAAGGGGAGAATGCTTGAAAAGGTGTAGTCAATTTATAATGCTCGAATAGGTGTTTCACTAGCTTAGAGATGTTAATGTGCTTGTGTGATGGATTTACACATTACAAGAAGGATTTTCTTAGGAAATTGTTGCCCATTTCTAAGGTCTAACACATATTCTTGGAAGGAGTACCCCACGACCTGTAACATTCCATTGCAATTTTAGAAAATCAATTATTTCACAACTTGGAATGTATTTCATCATAATTTTTGATAGATTTAGTTGAGGTCACATAATTTTGTGGACTTGCATTTTTCAAGAAAATCTTGTTAGGATCGCCAACCATTATGATATTAATATCGCACATTGTATTTGGTATTTTATCTAACCAATGACCTTGCAGTATTTATTTAATCATGGGTGGCCTAAATAATTTGACAACCGTTAACCTAACAACCACTTTGTGAGATGTGCCAAGAAATGCTAATCATTTTTTGGACCTGTTGATTAGTGGCTCAGTTAGGATGCGGTGAGGGGTTGTGCAACTTGAGATGCCAGGTAGACAGATGATCTACCCACCTTTGAGCATTAATTTCAGTAAGCACCACCTTGTTTAGAAAAGATAAAAATCATATTTACAAGAAATGTACATGCATCATATTTACATATATACAAGATGAGCACCACTTGTCCTAAGCATAATGCTTCAGGTGCTGACCATTTACTGAAATTGGTAGTAGATGACCATCCAGGTGTCACAATTGAAAGGCATTCAAGTCTTTCTTGTGTTCGATCATGTATGGTCCGGACCACATCAAATCAAACTTTTCATGTGAGCCGAGTTTCACTCTATTTACATCCTATTTGAGCACTAGGTCACCTTCTTCAAATGTCTTTGCCATGGTATTTTTTTCAAACCAGTATTTGATAGTTATCTGGTGATGATAAATATTGTTATACGCCTATTCACATTTTTCTTCCAATTGAACCAGCTCGACCATCCTTCTTTCTACAGGTTGTAGATCATCCAGATAGTTTCCCTTAATGAATCTTAACATTGAAAGCTCTAGGTTGATTGGTAGCACAACTTCCTTACCATAAACTAGAGCATAAGGAGAAGTTTTTAGGGCCTTCTTGATTGTGATTCGTTCAGCCCATAGTGCTTGATCCAATAGTAAATGCTAACTTTTAGGGTTATCTTGAATACTCCTTTTGATGATTTTTAGTAGATTCTTGTTGGTAGACTCTGCAAGACCATTCCCCTAAGGGTAATAATTTGATGAAGCATTCCAATATATCCCATACTTCCTTGCAAAATCAATAGTTTTAGCTCCTATGAAAGATCCAGCATTATTTGATACAATGGTTGCTAGAATTTTGAATCTAGTGATTAATCTTTCCATAAATTCAATCACAATGTCTTGATCAACATGTTTCGTAGCTTCCACCTCAGTCCATTTTGTGAAATAATCTATTGTTATTAAAATATATTTATGTTCGATGGATGAATTTGGGTTAATCATACCAATGAAATCCAAACCCCATTGCTGAAATGGCTCTTCCATGACTATCGACTGTAATGGCATTGTCGGATGTTTACCTCTGCCTACAAACTTTTGATAATTTTCACAGGCTCTGGCCCACTTGAATGCATCTACAAAAATGGATGGCCAATAATATCTGACCCTTAGAATATTTGTTGTAGTAGTCTATCCAGAATAGTGGCCTCCTGAGAAGCCATTGTGAAACTCTTCGAGTACTTCTCTGGTTTTCTTTGGAGGTAGGCATCTTAATAGTACCCCATCAAAGTTTCTTCGATATATGATATCTTCAATCAGCATATATTTTCTAGCCTACAATCTGAATCTTCATCTCTAGGATGTAGTCAAGTCATCTAGACATCTCCCTGAAGCAAAGTAGTGATGCAATTGTTCGATCCAATTCTTTAACTGCCTTGTTTCTATCTCTAGCCCATTATCATATTCAACTTGATTTGACATATTAGCATTATGAGATGCAGACTCTACTAAATTCTGGCATAGGGCTCTACCTCTTATCAATTTTTTTGGTTTAATCTCAATGTCATACTCCTGGATTTTAGTCACCCAATCGGCTCTCTTGTCACCAAGTTCTCCCTAAATCACAAAGTTTCGGACATCTGGATGTACTACATATACCAGAGTCTTGCTCTGAGAAATAAAATACCTAAATTTCTTTAGAGACTTCATGATAACATAGACTTGTTTTTCAATAAAATTATATCTTTCTTCATGATCTTGAAATGTTTGACTTAAAAGGCTATTGGTCTTTCATTATCTTGCTCCTTTTTCTGAGTTAGGATAATTGCATAGCTCCCTTCTACTCCAAATGCATAGAGAATAAAGTCCTTGGAGTAGTCTAGATTAATGAGAATAAGAGCTTGAGATATTGCCTCTTTGATCTCCTTGAAGGCCTTCTTCCGAGCATCTATCCATTTGAATTCTACTCCCTGCTTCAACATCTTAGTCATTGGTTTTACTATTTGAGCAAAATCTGAGATGAATTTTTGGATAAAATTAATCTATCCAAAGAATGACTGGAGTCCCTTTTTGTTTAGTGGGAGAGAGAGAGATCTAGATGGCTTTAACCCTATTTAGATCAATTGCCAATCCTATTTTTGATACCACATGTCCCAACAATTTTCCTTCATGTACTATGAAGATTGATTTCTTGGGATTCAAAGATACCTTGAATTCTCTACATTTCTCAAATACCATCCGAAGATGCTCAATATGCTTGCTCTTATCATGAGAGAATACAGTCATATCATCTAGGTAGATCAGGATTATCTTATTCACCAACTCACCAAATGCTAAATCCATAGCCCTTTGAAAAGTGGCACCTACATTTGATAGCCCAAAAGGCATGCATTGATATGCAAATGTACCCCATTTTGTGGTGAATGTTATCTTATGTTGATCTTCATATTTAACCCAAATCTGATTAAAACCAAAAAATCCATCCAAAAGAGAAAACCTCTTGGCTCTAGCTACAGTATGTAAGATTTGATCAATTTGTGGGAGGGGATAATGATCCTTCAAAGAGGCCTGGTTCAAGTTTTGAAAATCCACACATAGATGGATGTCTCCATTTTTCTTCCTAATTGGAACCAAATTAGCAACCCATGTAGAGTGCTTGATGGGGTATATGATTTTGGCAGTTAACAACTTCAACAGTTCTTGCTTCATCAAAGCCTCTATCTTGGGATTTACTAGTCGTTGCTTCTATTGGAAGGGCCTTGCATCTAGCATAAGCTCAATAGTATGTTGAATAGTGTCTTTGTCATATACCTTGAGATCCTCATATGTCCAAGCTATGATATCATTAAACTCTTTGTACAAATCCACAGTCTGATTGACTTCTTCCTCTAAACAATGTACACCGATGTTGATATCCTTTTTGGGTTCAATTTGCATCCCTTTATAACTCTTACTATCAACCTCAATTCTATGAGCAATTGGTCTATCACTATTATCAAATAAGATTTCTAAAGTTATCAACCCTTTGGGGATATGATTATTTTTTAGCTGAATCATTTCACCTTCTTCATCTTCTTTCGATAGTTGATCACTTACGCAATTCATTTCCTGGATTAGGAAATCAATTATTTGTTCATCATTCTCAAATACCTACCAAAATATGTCTCTATCTGGTACATAGGGTCTATAAACCAGCCTTACTATCTTAGCTTTGTGAATGATGTTGGATACTGGATAGAAATTTGCTCCCATGGAAGCTAGTATGTCAACATGAGTATTGTGTTCTCTAGGGATAGCTTTGATGTTCAAGGCTTCAAAAGACTCTAATAAGTCCCATACCCTATTTATATAAGCCTTGAGGTAGTGTTGTTTGTTGCTACATTTTTCTATGACTTGATTAACTACCAATTCAGAATCACCAAAAATTTATAGTTGCTTGATTCCCATTTTTTAGCTTTCCTCAACCCCAAACATAGTGCTTCATATTTTGCTACATTATTTGTGTAGCTCCATGTCAATCGATATGAGAAGGTTTTTTCCATTCTAGTTGGTGATACCAACACTACACCTACTCTAACACCATTCTTGCATCTAGCACCATCAAAGAACAATTTCCAAATTTGGTCTTGTTTGGGAATCTTGTCTACCAGGACTGTGAATTTTATCTCTTTCGACTTCATGATTGAATAGGTACCTATTCCTGTTTCAATCATAGCATTAAAATCTCTTATGGAAAATTGATCCTCTATTTGGAGGTCCTCCAACACTTCCTCCATCAGATCTATTTCTTGAGTGGTTATATTGACTGTGTCAGCTTGTTGCTCTTCTTCCAACTTTTCTATATGGAATGAGGATGGCTTTTCAGAAAATATATCAACTCTTTTTTCTTTGAATGGCACCTCCATATAGAAGTAATCAAGAGATAAATAACCACCCAAATTGGTAGTAAATTCTCTTGACAAGCACATCCCAAAATAGGGTTCTAAATCTACCACTACAATTTCCTGAATGATAGTGATTTGGGGTATTCTATGCAACTTCATGGGGACATATTTGATTACCCCTACTATTTTCATAGGTGTGCCATCCAATTGTAGCACTCTAGGACTACTTCTTGTGTATTCCATACCCATTATTTCACAAACTACTTTGGGCATGATAGTGGTAGCTGCTCCGGAGTCAATCATACAATTATGTACCACCCATCCTTCCATTCGTAAGGACAAGTAAAATGGAGATGGCATGTTCTTTCCGGTTATTGAAGTAGGGTGTCCTTGATCCAAATTCAGCTCTACCTATTGCTTCCCTTGACTCTTTATTGATTTGAGTGAGGCCTACAGAAGATCAATTTGTCCCAAAATGAGGAGTGCATCATACATGCTAGCTTTTGATGGGATTTTCTTCAATTCTTCTACAATGTTGAAACTAGAAGAGTTTGGTTATTTTCTATGTTCTTTCATAGGTTCATCATATTTATTCTTATAATCCTGGGTAGCTTCAATCCTCTAACATTTAGTCAAGGAAGGATATCTTAGCTTATCTCTAGCCTATTCTTTCCCTTCACTTTATTTAGTTCCCTTCTGCTATTGATAAACTATTTTTTGAATCGAGGTAAGTTGAGGCACATCCTTCTTTGGACTGTCTTGTGATTTAGAGGGTACTTTGTGTAGACACCTAAAAGTTACACATGCTCACCCATAGATACTTGTAGATATGCATAGAAATTTGTAGGCTTGCATAGGCCATCGTAGGATATCATAGGCATCCATAGGCCATCATAGGCCATTTTAGGCCATTGTAGGCCATCGTAGGCCATCATAGGCCATTGTAAGCCATCTTAGTTTTTCGTAGGTGCAAACCCTAAAAATTGTGCAAAACACATCCAAAAAGCCTCCTATTCACAAGAGAGCTACCTATAAGCCCTTTAAGGTCACCTAAGCCTTTTCCTACACCTAATTAGGGCCCCCATGGCACCATTCCATACTAAAAAATCTAATTAGGCTAATTAGGATTCTAATTTTCAAGTGACTTTCACTTAAAGTGCACTTTACCATTAAATTGGGTTTAATTAAGGTTAAGAGTCAAATTAGCCCTAAATATGTCCTCACACATGTGTGCACCTCAAATTAGTTAGGATATTTCCTAGGAAACCCTAACTCAACCCTCACCTAACCTAGGGGTTAGCTAACTCTAGTTAACCCTAAACCTAGCTCACACATGTGTGAGGATAGGATATTTCCCTTAGGAAATATGAGAGGATGACTAGGCATACCACCTCACAAACCCTAACCTAACCATGCTAGGACTTGAATCTAGGGTCTAGTACACCTAACTACGCATCTAACCTTGGTTTTTCTTATAAATAGAGGATCCATTCCCTCATTTATCTCTCTCTCTACACACTTTTAGACAACATACCCATACTATGCCAAAATTAGATTGGAATCCCTTATGACTATTCTACATCCGACAAACAGTAACAGACACCACATGCAACATGTTTAGATAGAAAATTTACAACAACAGTCAATAGCAGCTCAGTTCGCACCCTGACCTATGAACCCGAGATCTAGTTTACATGCTGCCATGTGAACCAACCCTACAACATATTTACAACATCAAATGAGGTATATGTCAGTTTTGAATAGTTTTATAGCATTTCCATCAATTTTCATCATGTTTTTATTTATGTTTGAGTTGATTTGTCTTCATAACTATGGGGCTTGACCAAGGTAGGCTCCCAAACACACTAACTCCATTTTGCAAGCCCAAAGTTGGTATAAAGGGATAGAATCAAACATCATTACCGATGGCACAAGCACATAGAAGCCCACCTTCACTGAGGGAACTGAAAGACACTAGCAAATGTTCTAAAATTTATGTGGAAAAGGGGATAAAAACATTCTCAATAGGAAGCTCATTTTGTAACCCTAATTTCAAATTAATAAAATAGCATTTAGCACAAATTGGTGATTTTCGTGTTTTATATTTTGGCACGCCCAGTGGCACCCCCCATGAAGGTTGATTTAGACTAGTTTTTCTAGTTGACATTTTATTTTGCTATTCCAGGTACTGTGAATGCAAGACAGAGCCTAGAAAAGCCCTAAAATACATCTCAGACCCTCAAATTCAGAGTTTTAAGCCTTAAAACTTAGTTTACACCCCGACATGCGAACCAGTAGTCTAATTCACACCTTGGCCTATGAACTCCACCAAACTATCTTAGAGCAACCTGAAACTCTAGAGATCTACGACAGAGGTAGCAAGAAGCCCATTTGAAACCTCAAGAGTTAGGTATATTTTTTGGGGCCTTACTATTCCATCATTTCTTTTAAAGACATTTTCCTCTCAAATACATCAATTTATTTTGGAATATTTTCTTTTCAAAAACACATTAAATTAGTGTTTTCAGTCATTTTCAAACCAGTTTAGTTAAATTATTTTAAATTTATTTTTGTTCTTTAGATTAATGTTACATTATTTTTTCAATTCATTAGGATACATTGTCATTTATTTCACATCTTTGAATGCACTTTCAAGTTATTATTTTATGTACTATATAGGATTCTCAACCCCTTTTCGAATTACACTTAACATAGGACTTTTAAAATTTCTTTCATGTCATTTGCATCTCTTTTCGAAAGGCATTTAACAAAGGACTTTCAAAATTTCTTTCTTGTCATTTGCATCTATTTTTGAAAGGCATTTAACATAGGACTTTCAAATTTTCTTTCATGTCATTTACATTTTTTTTCGAAAGGCATTTAACATAGGACTTTCAAAATTTCTTTCGTGACATTTGCATCTCTTTTCAAAAAACACTTAGATTTAGAAATTTCCCATATCTTTTCAAATCCCCTGGGTAAATTGCATTTTCCCTTTCCAAGCATTTAAATTAGGGTTTCAATTTCTTTTTTGTCACTTATATTTAGAAATTTTCCATTTCTTTCAAAATCCCCTAGGTAAATTACATTTTCCCTTTCCAAGCATTTAAATTAGGGTTTCAATTTCTTTACGTCACTAAGATTTAGAAATTTCCCATTTCTTTCCAAATCCCCTAGGTAAATCACATTTTATTTTTTTCAAGCATTTAAAATTAGGGTTTCAATTTCTTTCTAATGCACTTATATTTTCAAATTCCTTTTTGATGCACTTTAGATTTCTTGTTTTTACGCTTTCTAGTTTAAATTTCTTTTTCCAAAAGAGCACTTAGATATAGTTTCATTTCAAAAATGTATCTAGGGTTAGTTTCACTTTTGAAAATGCATTTAGTTAGTTGTTTTTGCTTTCACCTCAATGGTAGCAAATACACCATCACACACCCACATGGCATACACAGTGGTAATATTGTACTTCATCCCCAATCCATCGCTCAAGACTGGTGACATTGAAATTCATTTCCTTCCACTAGCTCGCCCCCTAGACACCATAGTAGCCCCTAAGGGTGGTTTTCTAGACTTCATCACCAAATCATCCTCTACTCTTGAGACTCTTTTTCTAGAATTCATCATCGAAAGGGACCTTCATAGTAGGATAGTATTAGACACCTTTTATTCATAAGGCTCACATAATTAGTGAACAAGTAACTATCGTTCTTGACTAAGCTCACCCGAGAGCGAAGCGACCACCTAGTTGGGCTAGTTGCAGGTCTTAGACAGTGCCACTTCTTCTCGTGAGAGGTTTTTGGACTTTTTAGTGCATTTTGAGTTCCCTCCATTTGGTTATCATTTTACTACACCTTTCCATTCAGGTCACCACTTGCTTGTTGAGACACCGTTCTATTCTATAAACCCTTGGGTATTGCAAGAGGTTTTATGCCAATGACACTCCCATTCTTTCTAGAGTTTCACCCCACTTCCCATGATATTTTATAGAAGCAAAAATCAACATCATAACACACAAAAACAAAAAAACATTTTTTTTTTTGTATTTAGCACTGATCCTAGTTATGCTTTGTTTGCATGTTCACAAAATTGGTTTCAACACATTCACCTATTAGCAGACCATCTGTTGGCTGTCTACAACCTATCACTATTAGTTTTTTGTTGGATTCACTATTTGAGTCCAATTTGCATAGCACCATGCAAACTATATTTTTGTAGTCCCAGTTTGCATAACATCATGTGAACTCTATTCTAGGGCATAGAAACATCCCAAAAATCATAGTATTATAAAAAATCCTACACACAGTACACCCATAACTTTATATTTCCATTTTTGGATAATTTGAGCACCTAGTTATATTACATAGCACAATGCTTGCCACTACTCGCAATCATGCGTGCAAATAAGTGCATCTTGAGGAGAATGCTTCTTACACCTCCTCCAATCAGTCTACTCCTCCCCCTCCCTTTACAAGGGAAGCTTCCACACTCACACCTGATCTCTTCATGGGTTACGAGTCACTTCACACATGCACTATGTATTATGAAGAGACTTCTATTTCTAGCAACATGATTGCCACCTCGTTTGACGAATATCATCCGCTTCTTCCCCATTCACCTCCACCTAATCCACCTTCCACATTTTATGACCACATTATTTACACTACTCTAAGAAACCCACCTCCCTTATTCACTATCAATGAGGAAACTCCACCCACCTCATTGACCTTTGCACATCCTTTCTTTTAGGATCTATCTCACTCTCTTTTT
Source organism: Wollemia nobilis (assembly GCA_028583015.1). Classification (NCBI taxonomy): domain Eukaryota; kingdom Viridiplantae; phylum Streptophyta; class Pinopsida; order Araucariales; family Araucariaceae; genus Wollemia; species Wollemia nobilis. Next base: position 6,154,046 of record JAQPPZ010016370.1, on the reverse strand, counting down.
GAGAATGACTCTTCCTTACTCAATCGTCCTTACCCCGAGGGTACATTGTCCACCCCTACCATAGGGATGATCTCAGATCCCTCATCTTCCACCCTAAGCACTTAGGTTACCTCATCACAATTCCCTCTGCAATAAGATTCATTGTAGAAATAATATACCTCCCCTACATCATCACATTAGTACACTTCCCAATTGTCACAACCATCACCTTCCCAATAATCCCTTTTCCTTTATTTTGATATCATATCATAATCGTCCTCTCAATCACAACAATTCCAATATCAACAACACCAAAAAATCCCATATTCACAATCCTTTGTGGACACGTTCACCATGTATTCCTCTCAAATATATATATTTGAGGCCTACACTTCTCCTTTGCCATTACCACCACCTACGTTCCCCTCTTTCAGAATGTATGGTATACCATATTTTGTTCCTCCTCCACCTTCAACCACTTCCACCTTTTTACTCCCTCCACCTCCTCTGTTTCAAGCTCCATATTCCATTTCTTTCTCATATTATAATCCACACTATCCATATTATCTCACTGATCCCCCATCATATTCTACCCAACTTGGATATTTACTTTACCACTCCTCTGGCACTATGTTGCTACCCTCTTTTGGAACACCATCTCGATCACCACCTTCATCCTTTTCCCAGACACCATTACCACCACAATTTATAGTGCCTATATTTTTCATGATAACTATTTTATGGTCATCATCCCCCACTATGTAGCCATTACAATAGACCCCTGTGCAACAACTATAAATCCCACAACCATAATATCTCCACCCTTAGTAGATATCTGTTCCTCAATAGAATATCCCATCTACTTTGGTATCTTACTCCTTTTAGCAATCAAATCCATAAGGACACCTACAGTACATTCCTACTTTACAATGGGAAGAATAGTAGATCCAATAGCCTCCTCACTCTCAATATGTGACTACTTCATCACAGTTCATCACACCTCCATCACCCAAACTTCAACTCTTTCAAGAGGAATTTAAGATGCTAAATCTTCACATAGTTGGTTATGGGCCCCAAAAACCCACATACAATGAGCTATGCAATGAAATAATCCACCCATAAATTCATATCCCTCATTTTACTTGTATCGCTTTGAAATTCCTGAATTTAACAAGTACAAAAGGTAAATAGGACCCTCGAGAACACATCAAAAACTACCACTTTGCATGTTATCAGATCCACAATAGTTATCCCCTCATATTGCATACCTTTGTTGTATCCCTTGTGGGATAAGCCCTTGATTGGTATAACATGCTCCCGCGCCATAGCCTATTCACATTTGAACAATTTTCCAATCGGTTCCTCAAATATTTCTCAATCAATATAAAAAATAAGATAAAAACTTCTTTGACATCTATGTCTTGCATCTGGCTGATGACAAACCCATTACAAATTTTATTTCTCGATGGATATTGGTCATCCATGACCTAGCCTACAACCTTCCTTCCGTCAACCTTGTCACGCTCTTTGCCAAGATTTGTCATAAACACATCTCCATACCTCTGAAACTTCATCAAAGTTATACATTTTATGAGGCCATTACTCAAGACAAGGTCATCAGGGATATCAAATTCCAATTTGGCAAGATCAAACTCATATAGAAACCTTCTTACAACTCAAATTTTTATTTCAATCAGAATGCACCAAATCAACCCTGCTCAAAACTACCACAAACCAAGCGGTAGTAGCTTCCACAACTTCCCCATAAATCTCGTAGTTGCATTATGTTATGCATTGGATGTTTTAAAATAAATAATTGCCTTAGGAACCACTTTGGAATGGATTGGGTAGTGTTATATAAGGCCATATTTTCAATTTTGTAGGTTTGGTTGTTGCTGCATATTTGCTGGTAAGAATCTGAGTGAGTTAGACTAGGAGGTTCTGAGTTATTGCAATAATTGTTGTAGATTAGCCATATTGTGATTGCATTGATAATAGAATAAGATAAAAATGAGCATGAATATGTTGCTCTAGGTTTTGTATGATTATGGCATGGATGAGTGATGATTTATGGTTTAATCATGTTGCATGTACTTTCTGGCGAATGCTTTGATTAGTTTATGCATTGGTTTGGTAACTTGGATGAATCCAGTATTGGTGGACCTTTATGGAATGATCTATGATCATGGTAGCACTTAGGAGGATGTATTGAAACCTACTGTATAATTTCTAAATGTAGTCATTGGAAGTGCATCTTTCTCAAACCTCGTTAAGATGTCTTGCATGTTGCAGGAAATGGGTTAATTGACATATTAAATTCTAACAAAACCTATCTAAGAAAGGTTGGCCTTGTGGAGTATCCAATTTAGCACTTGGTTGAACCTTTAGTTCATACAAATCGTACACCAAAGTTCGTACAAATCATACAAATACGATTTACCCGATTTGACAATTAGACGATAGAAGGAAACTTACCCGATTTGGTAGTTTTGTGGAATCGACTTATTAATTATAAAACTATGTACGGTAGCCTCCAAAAATGAATATGATAGTTTTTCTAAGTGTATAATCATACAAGCCATATCACTATATGATTTTGGATCGTACAGTGTGTCAAGCTGACTTTCGTACAAGTTGTTCATTAGGTGTACAAGGGTAGTTTTAAGGATTGTACGATCGTAAAATTTGATAACAAGTTAAGGATAATATATTGATCATTCTAAGCATTAGAAAATCACCTCCCTCTGGGAATACTGCATCCCTATGCTATATTTGGCATCGTTGCCTTATTGAATCTAGCATTTTTGTTAAAATGGGTCAAATTAACAAAGAAATAATACTACAAAAACTAGAGGTGAATGATAGACACCAGTGTACAAAGGCATAGGAGATAGGAAGTACATAGAAAATTCTAGTAAGAAGAAGCATGAGGATTTCTCAAAGAGAGAATGCAAGTAACTCAAACCATAGTACAAATAAACCAAAAATAGAGCAAGTTTGGATATCCAAAGAAGGAGACTTTGAGGTATTTTTGATAGAGACAGAATACGAGGAGATATAACCACCTAGCGTAGAGATGAGAGTTGATAAAGAAACAATGTAAAGGGATGGAGAGTGGAAAGTGACACCTAAGAAAGTGATGGAAGGGTTGTAAGGGAGTGCAGAGGATGGGAGCCAGGCACTAGAGCAATAGGGTATGAGGTCTCAAGAGGAAATACCAATACCATATCCCTCACATTCGCAAAGGCAGTCGTAGAGTGAAGATGCATGATAGTTTGGTCAAAGAGTGGTGGGACAGAACAAGATGCCTCAAATAGAAACTTCTAACAACGACAGTAGCAAGACACCCCAAAGGAGGAATCAGACAGAAATCCCATGGGAGACCTCAAGTGATAATGATGATTCTTCGAAAATGGCTAACAAGGCAGCCAAACAGATATGTCCACCATTTTTAGGTGAGGGTAAGGAAGACCCCACAAGACACATTGGAATTTGTATAACCATTTAGAGAGAAAATGGTGTAGACATACCAGATGATTGGGTAACTTTATTTCTTGCTACCTTGAGAGGATTGGTAATTAATTGGTATTTGAAGAGAGAAAATACTGCATATTTTTAGACTTGGAATCATATAAAGGAGAATTTCATCGAGGAGTTTTGAATTTTTAAGGATGATGGAGACATTGTTACTGAAATTTGCATAACAAAGCAAAAATTTGATGAAGATGTGAAATCATACAACCACAGACTAAAGCAATTAGTTGATAATATGGAGATACCTCTGGTAGATTTCCTAATAAAGTGATGGTTTTTTGATGGATTACCACCTAAATATAAGAAAAATATGAAGGCAGCACCATCAGAAACATATGAATAAGCTTTAAAGTATGCAAAGAATTTTGAAAGTGAATCAAAATAGATATATACAAGAATTTTATCTCACCCCAAGTCTAATGATTTAGATAGTGGAGAAGATGACACTATACAGAGGATAGTAGCATCATTTTATCAGGAGTTTGATAAGATAATGAAATAACAAAGGAGAAAACCTAACAAAAATGACATTTGGTGCACGAAATGCAAGATGGAAGGTCATACAAATGTAAAGTGTCCATGCAATGATTATTTCCATATATGTAATGTGATGGGACATAAGGTAATGCTATGTCCATATAATGCAAGAGTACATCCATAGGTCCTATCAATCCAAGAGCAAGAAGAGAAACCAAAGGCCCAAGGGAGTGGGCAAAAAGCAACAAGTGGTGGCTATAGGAATAGTAGGTGAGGTGGAAGGCCGAACTAGGGCAATCGGTAAGGAGGCTAGGTCTGTTTGTAGTATGATTTGGAAGGAAGGCCGACCATACAGTGTCACAATTACCAAGAATGGGGGCATTTCATTAAAAATTATCCTTCACCTCAAAAGCAAGAAACACCATAAGCAAGTACTACATATGTGTGTATATGATGTGGTCTAGAGAACCACAAAGAAGTGAATTACCCAAATCAGGCAAGTTCAAATAACCCACAGAATGTCAATTATTTAAACATTGAGGTTCCTCAAGTTAAGGAAGAAATCCAAGAAGTATTAGCCATGATGAGGAATCAGGATAAAAAGGATAAGTATCTAGAACCAGAAAAGGAAATACTACAAGATGAAGCACAAAAGGCTAAACAAGTGAAGTTAGTTAAAGGAAAGGAACTAGAAAAGCCATCAGAAGAAAAGGTGATTGTGCAAAGTTTGGCAGCACAAGTTTTGGACACCACAGTAGAGATTAAAGTGTTGAACCTATTGGAAGCTATTCCAGCATTGTAGAAAGTAATTGTGGAAGAAATACAACCACATAAGGTGATGGAAGTACATAGCCAACCAATTTAGGAGAAGGAAATGAAGGATCAATTTATGGATCTATCTATATTAATGATTGATGTGGGAAATAAAACCACATTAGTTCATATGGATATCCTAGGGCACAAATTGACACAAGTGATTATGGATGGAGGATCTAGTGTTAATGTGCTACTTGAAAGAACTTAGCTAGAACTAGGCGCTCCATATCTATGGAAACTGAGCTTTTGATTATATGGTGCTAACCAGTATGATATCCAGACAATGGGTGTCTTGACTGCACAACAAGTGGTGATAGCTGACCAAGAGTTTGTCTTGGATTTCGTTGTGATTACAATACAAAAGCCTGTATACAATGCTCTCTTGGGGAGAGGCTGGCTACGAGTAGCCAAAGTTAATTACAACTAGGGAAATTATCAAATCAATTTCAAGAAAGGACAACATAAATATATGATTAATCTAGCTAATCAAAAATTCAGTGAGGATGTAGCTACGACGGATGAATCAAAAAATTCCTCAAGAGATGAAGGGTATGAACCTGATGGAGAAGGAATGTTGTACCTAGATGAATGTAGTGAATATGAAGCTAGATCTGATAGTGGACTTCTTCATTGGAAAATGGAGGAGTACAAAATTTTTTAGCCCAACTGCCTCTGTATTGAGTCAGAGGAGATCAAGGAAAAACAAGATGAACCAAAATTCAATCGAGAACCTATGAAGAAGGTAGAAGAGAAATGGACATTCCAAAAAAGTTTTGCAGAGTATATAATAGGAGACACGAAGATTGATACATGGTCGGCACACCCAAATAATGTAGAGAAAGTAACAAGTAAGCTATAAAATATCAAATATGAAGGACCTCGAATAGTGGACATCAATCTAGGAATGGAGGAGGAACCTAGGATGATTCACTACGATGATGATTGGAACCCTATACTGAAAGTGGTGGATTTTAATATATTCTTGGAATATAAGGATGTATTTGCATGGAAATATAAGGACCTGAAGGGAGTACCACCAGATTTATGTGTCCAAAAGATTACGCTAATTCCTGGAGCTCAACCCGTAAGGAGGAGACCATACAGAATGAATCCCAAGTATGTTGCATTAGTAAATGCAGAGATAGATAAGATGTTGTAAGCAGGAATCATCTTCAGGGCGACAACCAGTGAATGAGTCTCACCTATAGTGATAACTTTGAATAAGGAAGTAGAGAAGATAAAAATATGCATGGAATTTAGTAGTCTAAATGTAGTAACTATTAAGGACCCCTTCCCCATTCCCTTCATATATTCCATCTTGGAATAAGTCACCAAATACGAGACTTATTCATTTTTGGATGGGTTTTTAGAGTACAATCAAATCAACATAGTCAAGGAGGATAAACTAAAAACCAAATTCATTGTGGATAATGACATCTATGTATATGATCTAATGCCATTTGGGCTTTGTAATGCCCCAACTACATTTCAGCTTATCAAACTGTATATATTTGATCAGTTGGCAATAGGGAACTTTAAATTATTTTTGGATGATTGGTCCATTTATGGGAAGATCAAGGAGCATCTTCCTACCCTCAATGAATGTATGAGTAGGTGTAAAAATGCACAAATATCATTAAATCCTAGGAAATGCTACCTGATGGTACCATATGGGAAATTGTTAGGACATATAGTGTGCAGTGAAGGATTAAAAATAGATCTTGATAAGATTCGTGTGATATTGCACATGGAAGAACCATATGATGTGAGTTCACTTAAAACCTTCTCGGGATCGACAAGATATTATTGAAGGTTTATCAGGAACTATGCACATGTATCCTACCCATTGGATTCATTGAAAAAGAATAACATTCCTTTCAGATGGACGGAGGAGCACTAAGGAGCCTTTGAGGAGTTGAAGATTAAGCTTGTGATTAGTCCAATTTTGGTGTTCCCAAACTGGGATAGGGAGTTCCATGTCCATATTGATGCTTCAAATTTTGCAATTGGATGTGCTTTGGCATAAGAAGGATAGTATAGGCTAGATCAGCCTATTTTCTTTGCTAGAAGGAGAACCTAAGGGGGTCACTTTGTTAATGATATTATCAAAATGATGACAACAGAGTTATGGAATAGAGGGAGCAGACTGGGAGGAAAGGCTACCATTTGTATAAGACCCTAGAATAGAAGGAGAACCTAAGGATGATGAGGGGATAACTCCAAGGAGCAGTGTAAGAAATGAGGGAGCAATCACAAGTTCACAAGTACCACCAAGTGATCCACCAATGATGAATGAAGATGCAAAAATATTGTGGCGAGACATTGAGGAAGCAACCACATCACTTGAATCACAAGGTAATGTACGACTGGATGTGAGTGACTCTAATAATGAAGGAATGCCTTGGCTAGTAATGGAACCTAGTACAAAAAGTAGTGATGAGGATGATTTTCTAGAGAACCCCCAGAATCCTTGAGGTAATCATGATCCCCCTATATGTACAACACAATGACAACTAGGGAGACTACAAGGCTGTCAAACCAACCTCAACCCACAAGCATATATAATAGCCTATCGATAGTTGAGAAGACAAAGGAGAGAAGTATGAATATTGAAGATATTTAGGAATATACCAATATATTAGGTAGAACATAGAGAAGAGAACCAGAATAACTCAAGTTTTGATACAGATTTTTTTGATGCATATAGAGAGGTCTTGGTAACCTCATCTCCACAAAGAAGCTTTGAGGAGAGAATATGGAGACGTCACCTAGCATGTGCAGATCAAAGAATTAGAGTACTACGACAATTTTTGCCTACGACAATTTTTGCCAAGCACAAGAAGAAGTAGAAGTCCACTAGCCAAAATTGAGTTGGTAGAGATAACTCTTGATACCCGAACAATGGGAGGAAGAACCAGAGAAAGACCCCTAAGGCTTCAGCCAGAAAGGGGAGGAGGTATTCGACCATGAAATGAGTAAGGACAAGATGATGTTACAATCAGAGGAGGAAGAGGATGAGGAAGGTTATGACCTCCTACTCCTAGATGGCTAGGAGATACACCTTTAACCTATATGAACTGGACAAGGAATCTGCGAGGGTTACCACGGATGAGAGGAATCTTATCTATCCCCGCAAGGAAAAATCTAGTAGGATGACCACCACTAATACGACGAGGACCCCAAAGAGTGGTAGGTGGTAGAGGATTACTCCAAGGAAGGTAGGAATCACCATTGGTGCAAAGAAACCTGATTTTAAGAGGAATAGGATGGGGAAGACACTCGCACAGGAGAGGCCTTGCTAGTAGAGGAAGAGTGCATTTTGTAGATGAAAGAAACTAGGGACAACTAAGAATTTGATCACCAAGTCTGGATCCAGAATTGATCCGAGGGGATAGGTAGATAAGTCACTCGAATGATAGTAGATTAGTAAGGACATAATTACCAAGGGATCAATCACCTATGTGACAAGGAGAAAGGACACCAAGTGAAGATACTCCAACTTGCAATTGTACAATTCCAAATTTTACACATGGAAGGGGGCGACCAAGAAATTCAGTAACATCACAAGTGTATATGAATCGACCTAGGGAGCAAGTACCAACAAGTGACACAACCGCTCAAAACATCACATTCGAACCTCTAAGAGAAGAATTCAATGGGATTGTACAAGTAAATTTCACTATATGATTGCCACGACGGTAAGTGTAAATAGACTAGGATTTAAAAAAAAGAAATAAAGTGCCTTGCGAAAATCCCTTGAGACGCAATTAAGAAGGAAGTGGGTTGAAAACCAGAAACGACGATCTCTTCAAAAAGAGAAAAATTTGAAAAATTCTCTAAGTATAAGATCGTACAAGTCAAAATTAAAAATGAAAAAGGCACAAGTATAAGATCGTACAAGTAAAATTGGCAAGGGATATGGGAAATCATACAAAAGAATAAGTTGTATGATTTAGGTCATACAATGTATGATTTTAGGTGCAATGTACGATTTTCAACTACCCCATTTAATGCGACATGTGTGAAATAAGAGGTGGTTGGAGAAAAAGTGAGAAAAAGATAAAATTTTTGAAATGAAGTGCTGAGTTGTCAATCATCTAAGCTAGGAGGATGGAAAATATGCAAAGTGGTGCAATTTTGAAAATAAATTGATTAGGGTTCAGTTAGGGTTTGATGAACAATTTAAATAGAGGGTAAATTGGCAATTTCTTTAAACCATACAAAGGAGAATTCAAAATTTTTAGGAGGACGAAGGTGAAAAGCGTGCAACCAAATGAAGAGGACCACATGGGCATTAAAACTCATTAGTAACCTACAATAAATTTGTGACCCATTTTTGAATTAGCACCAAGGAGAACTTTTTGCATTCGAAAAATCAAACTGGAGAGGAAAAGGGAGAAAAAGCTAGGGTTTGACTCCATTGAAGGGAAAATTCGAATTTCAACAAAAAATAAGGGAGGATTAGCAGTAGAAGGCATCCAAGTGAGAACTAGGTGGTGGAGAAACACATCTTAGGGTTCGAAGAAGTGATAACTTGGATCAAAAGTGGAGAAATTGTAAAAGGAAGGAAGTACAAACCCTAAATAGAAAAAAAAGCAGCCAAAAACGAAGGGAAAAAGATAGTGGGAAGAAGGATAAGTCCGTACAGCCATAAAATACAACTAGAAATTTTTATTTTTGAGGATAAATTGCACCAAGGGTGGAAAAGTTGGAAATTTGCTCTCGAAAAGCATTAAAAAGAGAGATCGGGGCAATCCAACAACTAGGTTGGTGAAGAATTTGGCAAAGGAAGTGAAAATAACAAATTTTTGACAACCTAGGGTTTGAAAAGCTATACTGTATGATTTTTTGGTGGAGTGTATGATCTCAGGAAAAAACTTGTGCAATTTCAGGCAGCTTTTTGGCTGTTTTAGCCATTTTAGAGCAAATCGTACAAAATCATACAAAATCGTACAAAATCAAAGAAGGGGAAGTCAACCAGAGGAAGACCATATAGAGTAGTATGGGCTTGTACAATTTCATGTGGTAGTTGTACAATTTGAGGGAGATAGAGCAATTTTAATATCGAACAATGATAGTTTGAAGGATTGTACAATCTAGAAGAGGTGCTCCTAAGGAAACCGTACAAGAGTAGGAAGAAGAGAGATTGTATGATTTTTTAATAGATTGTACAAATTGTAGTAGTTGTATAATTTCCAAAACTTCCAATTGTAGAATTGATGATGTTCGATTAGCAAGACAACCAGAGGTATGGCAAGAAAATGATCTCAACAAAAGAGTTTGGATATCGGTTGAGAAGGATTACAGCCAATAGGGTGGAATGATCACCAGGACCTCTACACAAGAGAGAGTCATGGCCACGGTAGTACCAAGGGTGACATTCTTAGTCCCATGATTGGTATGGTACTCATCCTTGGAGAAGAGGAGGATACAGGTCATGGAGAGGTTAGAGGTACTGGAGGGCTGATATAAGAAGAACACCACCAAGATATTGAGAGGAGAGAATGGCACAAGAAAGGGTTATTAGAAGGGAATTGAGGAGCGAGGTACATATCCTAGATCAGGATGAGGATATGAGTAGTGGACCTGAGGAAGGTCAGGTGGAGATAACAAATATTTCATTCATACAACATGGAGGAGAAACATGCAGGCGATGGTGGAATGATAAAAGAAATAAGAACCATCCCTAGAGGAAATGGTTTGAGGAGGTAGTGTAGCTATAATAGCACAAGTGCCACCACACCAAAAAACCTTCTTTTACAATTATCTATTGTAGATGGTTCAGGCGTATAATCCTACGACTAGAACTACCTTTGTCAATGTGGACAAGAGGTCGATGAGAATAGAAGTGATGGTAGATGCATTCAGGAAGACATTCAGATTGCCAATGTACATCACAAATATAGTTAAGAATTTGGTTGATCCGATTGAGTCATATCGTATCATCACTTCATTTACTGATGTGAAGTCACCAACTACTGCAAATATCTCGGGTGCAGGAACTCGAGGAATTAAATAGAGCGAACTGAAAGGGAACGATTGGCCATGTGCTATGAATACAATAATGGCTCGACTGTCAGGGGATACATGAGCTATGGAGATGCCAATCTAGATGGCTCAATATGTAGAAGGTATCACCCAAGGAATCTAGTATGATTGGGGTACCTATCTGGAAAGGAAAATGCATGAAGTACTGACGAAAAGATCAAAGAATTTTGGAATGACTTTCCATGCCATTGGATTGTTATTAAATGCTATCACAGAATTGGGAATCCACTTTCCAGGTTTGATAGAACCTCAAGAATTTGGGGAAGGATAACCAACCATTTTGAGGTGGGCAAAGTCAGTACCCATTAAGAAGGAGACTCTGGAGAAGCCTCGAACAAAGAGGGAACAACAAGCCACAGAGGTACCAGAAGACACTCCTTCGGATGATGAGGATGTACATCCTTGAAGGAAAAGGACAAGGAGATTGGAACCTAAACTAGAACAACAAGCAATGCAACAATGATAGCAGGAGCAACCATCAGTTTAGGAAAGGGAGGAAAATGTGGAGAGACAAGTAAGCCCAATTCAAATAAGAATGAGATGACAACGGGAAAGAATGGCAAAGAATCCCATTCCAAAAAAGCAAGATGAGCCTCCATAAAAGGATCAGTAGGAGGAAGAACAGTCAGATTTAGAAAATATGGATCTGGATGACTGGAGTTGGGCAGAAGTAGATAAGATAGTGGTATCTCCACAAATTTTCCAACATGATGAATTTGAAATCCTGGACACTTCAAAATTTTTGAAGAATATAGAGATGGGGCAGATAGCATAGGAAGTGGCAACCACCACTCAGGAGGAAAAAGAGGAAACTAAAGTGAGAGTGGAAGCCTTAGAGGAAGAGTCTAGGAAAAAGAAGAAGCCCCTATTCAAATTTGTGATGGGGGGAAGTTCAAAGAAAAATAACCCAAGTGATGCGTAAGAAGAGACAAAAGCATCACAAGAACAAGAAGAACCTATTATTGAGAAAGTCACAACAATAGGAGCACAACAGAATCAGGAGGAAGAACAAGTGACTGAAGAGCAATAGGTGGGCTCCACTAAATAGGAAGAAGCCCAGGAACAAATAGAGCAACAACAATCTCAATAGGATATTGTGAATATAGAAGATAATGAGGAGGAGAAGATTATAGAATGGACTCCACCTCAAGAAAATATAGACATAGAGAGAGCACTTTGAGAGCTTGGGGGAAGCTCTAGCCACCACATGGAGGAAGAGGAAGAATGAACTCCTACAAAAGAGGAATGACGGAGAATGAGAACAAGTTACCTTTTGAAGGTACCGTAGTTCGGCAAGATCGAAATAAAAGAGGAGGTGAAAGGAGTAGAAGATGATGTGGAACATTTCATTTCATAGATAGGTGATGCCATAGCCAGCGCCAAATTATAGTTTTGTATTAGATGCATGGGAGAATTAAAGTTGTGGGAGGAACAAGTGTCTCTCGAATTGGAGAAAATAATAGAATGGGTGAGTAACAAGGAGCATACAAGGAAAATCATAGATATTCATGTACAACACCCATGGAAGTTACCTAGGGAAGAGGTAACCACAATGTTGGGAAGAGATGACTTGCCAAAAGGAGTGATAACCAACTACAAGCAACATCCAAGGTTGTACTTGGATAGAACCAATCACCCAACTTGTCCAATGAACATAGGATAATTGGAGTACAAGAGGGTCACTACATATTTGGCTATCACTCTGAGGAAGTTGAACTTTCTCACACATTGGATAGAGTGGTTGAGCATCGGATTGGAGTAGATTTATCAACTCAAGAAAGCTCAGAAGGAGGAGATGGAAGCCACTCAAACAAAAATTATTGCAATGGAGGAAGAATTGCAAAAGTGTAAGGCTGCAATAGAGGAGAAAATAAAGAAACTAGAGGAAGATATGACAAGCATAAAGGTTGAGTCTAAAACTAGACTTAATTTTCTTGAAGAAGAGAAGCGATAGATCTCACAAATAGTAGAAGATAGGATTAAGGAGTTGGAGGCACAACTCAAGGCAAAGGATGAACATATGACAACACAGTTGGCTAAGAAAAATGAGCAAGTGGTGACACATGCCAAGCAGATAGAAGAACTTCAAAAGGACAATAAAAGATATAATGAATTGGTCCTGGAGAAGCAAGCGCAATTGAAGGCCAAGGAAGATATTGTTCGTGTCTTGGAGGCTGATATTAATCACCACCTGGAGACCATTGCTGAGAAGAATGAAGAACTTTAGGTGGCAGCTCGAATAGAAGCCCACTTATAGGAGAGGTTGAAGAGGAGTGTCACTGATCGAGAAAAGCAAATGATGGAATTCTTGAAGACTGTTGAAGAGAAGGCTAATTTCCATGGGGTAAAAGCAGTGGAAATGGGAAGCTATGCAACCAAGTTGAAGAATGAACATGCAATTATTCAAACCAAAGTGACTAACTTGTAGGAGATAGTTGCGGACTATGAGGCACAACTAAAGCAGAAAGGTCAGTCGATGAGGACATCGACCAAAGTAAAGGGGAGGGCATATGTAGGTAGCAAATCCACCTCCTAGAAGAAGAGAAAGTGATAAAATGGATTTGCTCAATTTTGACAATTTTGATAGTTAGTACAAGTTTTGCAAATCATACAAGTAGGAGTAAACCGTACAACCAGGAGGGAAAACCATACAAGGCGAAGGTAAACCATACAAGGTACACTAAAATGCAATGAAATGCATGGGAAATGTAATTTTAGGTTGAAATGGTGCATAGGTTTGATAATTAAAGTGTTAGACTTAGTAAAAGCCTTAATTAATGCATTATGTTATGCATGGGCAGTTTTAAAATAACTAATTGCCTTAGAAACCACTTTGGAATGGCTTGGGCAATGTTATATAAGGCCCCATTTTCAATTTTGTAGGTCTAGTTGTTACTGGATATTTGTTGGTGAGAATCTGAGTGAGTTAGACTAGTATGTTTTGAGTTATTGTAGTAATTGTTGTAGATCAGCCATGTTGTGATTGAATTGATGACATAATAATATACAAATAAGCATGAATACATTATTCTAGGTTGTGTATGTGTAGACACTAAAATCTAGTCAATCCGATTATGCTACCATAAGAAACGACTTCATGACACACCAAGGCCCCTAGGGCAGCCCTCAAGAGGCATACAATGGTTCTAACCACTTTGTACAAGGTTTTGAAAGGTTCTAGGCCACTTTTGAGACCTTTTGGACACCATGCTACTATTCGTTCCACCCTGGGATTTGGTAAACAAGTTAAGGATAATACATTGATCATTCTAAGAATTATAAAATCACCTCCCCACTAGGAATATTGCACCCCTGTACTACACCAAGATGCACCCCTCGCTTCTCCCTTGGTACCATTAACTTCACCCCAATCTCTTATAACATTGTAGACTTCAACACCCGTACCACAAAATAGCATCACTATTTGCAGTAGCTTCACATATTAGCTACACAATACCCTTGCCAGGATATCCATTTTTGATCTATTACAACAATATCAACCCCATTATGAGGTATTGAATGACATCCTTCGATCCATTAACCTTGAAACTCATGACACCAATGCCTTTATGAATTTTGTAGGGAATATACCTTGTTGCAGACAACCATCCATCAATTTACATGATCATAAGATTACCAAAATCATGGGTGAGGGAGATGATCCTCCCATCCATATCAAGGAAACTATCAATGACATCACCTACAAGCATGTACTCATTGATATAGGTTCTTCCATTAGCATCATCTCCACTACTGCTCTTCATCACATACAAATTCCACCCACCCACTTTGCCATGCCATAACTCAACATTCGTACTTTCGATGGTTCTATATGATCCATAATAGGTTCTATCATCCTACCTATCCATGTAGGCATTAGGACCATCTCCATTTTATTTCAAGTTATTCAAGGTGAGATGAAATACAATATCTTTCTTGAACATCCATGGATTAGAGACATGCAATGCATTCCTTCCACCCGACATCATTGTCTCAAGTCTGTGTATGATGGACTCATCCATTGTGTTCCAACTGATGGTGACCCATTCAATTTTTGCAACATTGTTGACCTCCCACAAAGACCTTTATCATCTTCTACATAGGTCCTTCCCATCCCTTTGCACCATCAAGAAGAGACCTTTACACCTTCTCTGCAAATTGTTTCACCTCTACATAGTTCATCAGGGACACTTGCATTTCCCCTTACATATTTTTCCCACATGACTTCATCTTCCTCTATGGATTCCCATCCTCCATTCGTACCTTCTCACCACCTTCCTTATGGCCTCCTCCTCCCTCCCAACCTTCTTCTTCCATGATTCCACCTCTCGCATCTATACCTTTTTCACCACCATCTTTCTGGCCTCCTGATTCATCTCCTCCATCTTCCTCCACAGAACCCCCTCTTCTCCTTACTCCTCAAACAACCCACTTCCCTTTCATTCTCGATCTCGATATTTCATATCTTCTTCCATCCTAATACCTAGGCCTACTCTTCCCACCTCATAGTTTCCACATGCAGGTCATTCAATACCTTCCACTGCAATCGAATGTCATGATTTGGAGCAGCAAGACTCTCAACTTGATGACCAATTATTTCATCCCTCTATCGCTACTATCCATGATTTTCAACTCTCATATTCATCCTCTAATTCAGACTCACTGTCGTATTCACCACCTCATACATCACCCCAAGTCTCCATTTTTATGATGAACTCTAGCCCATACGTATACAATGTTCATGACACTTGTATGTGCCCTCCTACGATCCAATCTACCCATAATTTTGGTTACCCGTCGGCCTTGATGCTAACCATTGGTATTGTATTACCCATAGGTCCATAAAAAAATCATACCAACATCATCTATGTTGGTTTGGACTCATCGCTCCCAACAAATGTACCCCTGCTACCATAATATAATTTTTATGGTACCTTAGACCACATGTCCAACCCAAACTTCACCTTATGCTACCTTTGGCATTTCTATTGATGTGGATTTATACTAGGATGTAATTATAAAGTCTTATGAATGCCTATCAACCCTCGTGTTCAATTACCCATTGATAAATTTGGGCTTGAATATCACCCTACAGCTATCCATATGCTCAAAAATGAGATTCAATATCTCTCCCTAAAGATGCTTGGGTATCTATTAGAACCACTACTTGAACACAAGGGTACCAATCCCCAAGGAGCATAGTCTAATCCACAAGGCCAATATAGATAGCTTAAAAATATTTAACTTGATACCCCCTCACGTGGTGTGCTCAGTATGATTAACCTCACCACTCAGACCCAACGTTACCAAAAATGCCAGGTGTAGGCAGCAAATCCACCTCCCAGAAGAAGAGAAAGTGATCAAATGGATTTGCTCAATTTTGACAATTTTGATAGTTAGTACAAGTTTTGCAAATCGTACAACCAGGAGTGCAAACCATACAACCAGGAGGGCAAACCATACAAGGTGAAGGTAAACCGTACAAGGTGCACTAAAATGCAATGAAATGCATGGGAAATGTAATTTCAGGTTGAAATGGCGCATAGGTTTGATAATTAAAGTGTTAGACTTAGTAAAAGCCTTAATTAATGCATTCTGTTATGCATGGGTAGTTGTAAAATAACTAATTGCCTTAGGAACCACTTTGGAATGGCCTGGGAAATGTTATATAAGGCCCCATTTTCAATTTCGTAGGTCTGGTTGTTGTTGGATATTTGTTGGTGAGAATCTAAGTGAGTTAGACTAGTATGTTCTGAGTTATTGCAGTAATTGTTGTAGATCAGCCATATTGTAATTGCATTGATGATAGAATAAGATACAAATGAGCATGAATACGTTTTTTCCAGGTTGTGTATGATTTTGGCATGGATGAATGATGATTTATGGCTTAATCATGTTGCATGTGCTTTCTAGTGAATGCTTTGGTTAGTTTATGCATTGTTTTGGTAACTTGGATGAATCCAGCATTGGTGAAGCTTTGTGGAATGATCTATGATGATGGTAGCACTTAGGAGGATGTATTGAACCCTATTGTATGATTTTTGGATGTAGCCATTGGAATTGCATCTCTCTCAAGCCCCGTTGGTATGTTTTGCATGTTGCAGGAAAAGGATTAATTGGCATATTAAATCCTTACAAAACCTATCTGAGAGAGATTGGCCCAGTAGAATATCCAATTTAGCACTTGGCTGTACCTTCATTTCATACAAATCGTACACCAGAGTTCATACAAATCGTACAAATACGATTTACCCGATTTGGCAATTTAGGCGATAGAAGGAAACTTACCCGATTTGGTAGTTTTGTGGAATCGACTTATTAATTACAAAACTGTGTACGACAG
The DNA here is from genome assembly GCA_028583015.1 of Wollemia nobilis. Classification (NCBI taxonomy): domain Eukaryota; kingdom Viridiplantae; phylum Streptophyta; class Pinopsida; order Araucariales; family Araucariaceae; genus Wollemia; species Wollemia nobilis. The sequence continues at coordinate 6,136,849 of JAQPPZ010016370.1, read as the reverse complement.
CTTGCAAAATAAAATCTGAAGGATTGGTTGAGTGGATAATTATACAAGCCATGCCACAGTATGATTTTGGATCTTACAGTGTGTCGAACTGACTTTCGTACAAGTTGTTCATTGGGCGTAAAAGGGTAGTTTTAGGGACTGTACGATCGTACGATTTGGTAAACAAGTTAAGGATAATACATTGATCATTATAAGCATTAGAAAATCACCTCCCCACTAGGAATACTACACCCCTATGCTACATTTGGTGTCATTGCCTTATCGAATCTGGCATTTTTGTTAAAATGGGTCAAATTGACAAAGAAAGAATACTACAAAAACTGGAGGTGAATGACAGACACCAGTGTACAAAGGCATAGGAGATGGGAAGTATGAGAGAAAATTATAGTAAGAAGGAGCATAAGGATTTCTCATAGAGAGAATGCAAGTAACTCAGACCATAGTACACATGAACCAAAAATAGAGCAAGTTTGGACATCTGAAGAAGGAGACTTTGAGGCATTGTTGATAGAGATAGAAGATGAGGAAATAGAACCACCTAGCGTAGAGGTGAGAGTTGATAGAGAAATAGTGCAAGGGGATGGAGAGTGGATGGTGACACCTGAGAAAGTGATGGAAGGGTTGCAAGGGAGTGTAGAGGATGGGAGTCAGGCACCAGAGCAATAGGGTGTGAGGTCTCAGGAGGAAAGACCAAGACCATCTCCCTCACATCAGTGAAGGAGGTCGTAGAGTGAAGATGCATGAGAGTTTGGTCAATGAGTGGTGGGACAGAACAAGATACCTTGAATAGAAACTTTTGATGATGATGGTAGCAAGACACCCCCAAGGAGGAATCAGATAGAAATTCCATGGGAGACCTCAAGTGATAGTGATGATTCTCCAAATATGGCTAACAAGGCAGCCAAACAGAGATGTCCACCATTTTTAGGTGAGGGTAAGGAAGACCCCACAAGACACATTGGAATTTGTATAACCATTTGGAGAGAAAATGGTGTAGATAGACCAGATGACTGGGTAACTTTATTTCCTGCTACTTTGAGAGGATTGGCAATTGATTGGTATTTGAAGAGAGAAAATACCATAGATTTTTAGACTTGGAATCAGATAAAGGAGAAGTTCATTGAAGAATTTTGACCTTTGAAGGATGATGGAGACATTGTTACTGAACTTTGCGTAACAAAGCAAAAATCTGATGAAGATGTGAAATCATACAACCGTAGACTAAAGCAATTAGTCGATAAGATGCAGATGCCTCTGGCAGATGTCCTGATAAAGTGATGGTTTGTTGATGGATTACTACCAAAATATAAGAAAAATATGAAGGTAGTACCATCAAAAACATATGAAGAAGCTTTAAAGCATGCAAAGAATTTTGAAAGTGAATCAAAATAGATATATACAGGAATTTTATCTCACCCCAAGTCTAATGATTTGGATAGTGGAGAAGATGACACTATACAGAGGATAGTAGCATCATTTCATCAGGAGTTTGACAAGATAATGAAAGAACAAAGAAGCAAACCTGATAGGAATGACATTTGGTGCATGAAATGTAAGATGGAAGGTCATACAAATGTAAAGTGTCCATGCAATGATTATTGCCATATCTGTAATGTGATGGGACATGAGGTAATGCTATGTCCATATAATGCAAGAGTACATCCACAGGTCCTATCAATCCAAGAGTAGGAAGAGAAACCAAAAGCCCAAGGGAGTGGGCAACAAGCAACAAGTGGTGGTTATAGGAATAGTAGGCGAGGTGGAAGGCCAAACTAGGGCAATCGACAAGGAGGCCAGGGCCATTTGTAGTATGACTCAGAAGGAAGGCCGATCATACAGTGTCACAATTTCCAAGAATGGGGGCATTTTATGAAAAATTATCCTTCACCTCAGAAGCAAGAAACACCACAAGCAAGTACTACACATATGTGTAGATGGTGTGGTCCAGGGAACCACAAAGAAGTGAATTGCCCAAAGTAGGCAAGTTCAAGTAACCCATATAATGTCAATTATTTAGACATCGAGGTTCCTCAAGTTAAGGAGGAAACCCAAGAAGTATTAGCCATGATGAGGAATCAGGCTAAAAAGGATAAGTATCCAGAGCCAACAAAGGAAAAGTAGTATTGGCAAGTAGCAAATAAAATATTATAGGATGAAGCACAAAAATCTAAACAAGTGAAGTTAGTTAAAGGAAAGGAACTAGAAAAGCCATCAAAAGAGAAGGCGATTGTGCAAAGTCTGGCAGCACAAGTTCTGGATACCACAGTAGAGATTAAAGTGTCAAACCTATTGGAAGCTATTCCAACATTGTAGAAAGCAATGGTGGAAGAAATACAACCACATAAGGTGATGGAAGTACAGAGCCAACCAATTCAGGAGAAGGAAAGGAAGGATCAATTCATGGATCTAACTATATTGATGATTGATGTGGGAAAGAAACCCACATTAGTTCATATGGAGATCCTAGGGCACAAATTAACACAAGTGATTATGGATGGAGGATCCAATGTTAATGTGCTACCTGAAAGAACTTGGCTAGAACTAGGTACTCCATCTCTATGGGCACCGAGCTTCTAATTATATGGTGCTGACTAGTATGGTATCGAGACAAAGGGAGTCTTGATAGCACAACAAGTGGTGATAGTTGACCAAGAGTTTGTCTTGGATTTCATTGTGATTACAATGCAAAAGCTTGCATACGATGCTCTCTTGGGGAGAGGATGGCTACGAGTAGCCAAAGTTAATCATAATTGGGGAAAGAATCAGATCACTTTCAAGAAGGGATAACATAAATATATGATTAATCTAGCTAATCAAAAAGTTAGTGAGGATGTAGCTACGATGGATGAATCAAAAAATTCCTCAGGAGATGAAGGGTATGAACTTGATGGAGAAGGAATGTTGTACCTAGATGAATGTAGTGAAGATGAAGCTAGATCTGATAGTGGACTTCTTCATTGGAAAATGGAGGAGTACAAATTTTTTAGCCCAACTGCCTCTGTATTGAGTCAGAGGAGATCAATGAAAAACAAGATGAACCAAAAGTCAGTCGAGAACCTAAGAAGGAGGTAGAAGAGAAATGGACATTCCCAAAAAGTTTTGTAGAGTATATAGTAGGAGATGCAGAGATTGATACAAGGCCGACACACCCAAAGAATGTAGAGAAAGTAGCAAGTGAGCCAGAAAATATCAAATATGAAGGACCTCGGATAGTGGACATCAATCTAGGAATGGAGGAGGAACCTAGGATGATTCACTATGGTGATGATTGGAACCCTGTACTGAAAGTGATGACTTTTAAGATATTCTTGGAATATAAGGATGTCTTTGCATGGACATATAAGGATCTGAAGGGAGTACCACTAGAGTTATGTGTCCACAAGATTACACTAATTCCTGGAGCTCAACCCGTAAGGAGGAGGCCATATAGAATGAATCCAAAGTATGTTGCATTAGTGAATGCAGAGATAGAAAAGATGTTGGAAGCAGGAATCATCTTCAGGGTGACAACCAGTGAATGGGTCTCACCTATAGTGATCACCTTGAAGAAGGAAGTAGACAAGATCAAAATATGCATGGACTTTAGGAGTCTGAATGCAGTAACTATTAAGGACCCCTTCCCCATTCCCTTCATAGATTCCATCTTGGAAGAAGTCATCGGACATGAGATCTATTCATTTTTGGATGGGTTTTTAGGGTACAATCAAATCAGCATAGTCGAGGAGGATAAATTGAAGACCACATTTATTATGGAGAATGGCATCTATGCATACAATCGAATGCCATTCGGGCTCTGTAATGCCCCAACTACATTTCAGCGTATCATACTGTATATATTTGATCAGTTGGCAATAGGGAACTTTAAAGCATTTTTGGATGATTGGTCCATTTATGGGAAGATCAAGGAGCATCTTCCTACCCTCAGTGAATGTATGAGTAGGTGCAAAAATGCACAGATATCATTAAATCCTAGGAAATGCTACCTGATGGTACCATATGGGAAATTGTTAGGACACATAGTGTGCAGTGAAGGATTAAAAATAGATCCTGATAAGATCCATGTGATATTGCACATGGAAGAACCATATGATGTGAGTTCACTTAAAACCTTCTTAGGATCGATGGGATATTATCGAAGGTTTATCAGGAACTATGCACATGTATCCTACCCATTGGATTCATTGATGAAGAAGAATGTTCCTTTCAGATGGATGGAGGAGCACCAAGGAGCCTTTGAGGAGTTGAAGGCTAAGCTTGTGAGTAGTCTAATTTTGGTGTTCCCAAACTGGGATAAGGAGTTCCATGTCCATATTGATGCTTCAAATTTTGCAATTGGATGTGCTTTGGCACAAGAAGGGTAGTTTAGGCTAGATCAACCTATTTTCTTTGCTAGTCACCTTTTGTCAAGGCTAGAGAGAAATTATAGTACAATAGAAAGAGAAGCTTTGGGAATGGTATATGCAGTTCAAAATTTTAGGCATTACCTATTGGCAAATCCCTTTGCCTTCTATGTCGATCACCAAGCTCTATTGTACTTGATAAATAAGCTGGTGATACAAGGATGGGTCAGTAGGTGGCTTGTCACCCTACAGGAGTTCGTATTCTGAGTAGTAGTAAGACCTGGTAAGAAGCATGTCATTGTGGACCAGTTGTCTCGGATACGATCAGGAGAGCCTACAGGAATGGGAGTTCTGGATGAATTCCTAGATGCACAATTATTCACCATCAATGTTGTTCCATCATGGTACAAGTTGATTGGCCAGTACCTATCCATAGGTGAGTTGCCACAAGAAATGATGGCAACCAAGAAAAAGAAAGTGATCATGAAGTCAACACCCTTCCAGTTGATAGCAAGATTGTTGTATAATATGGGAAGCGATGGTATCCTATGAAGATGTGTGATGGAAGAAGAAGTCAAAGCAACATTGAAAGAAGCTCATGAAGGCTTAGTAGGAGGGCACATGGGACCAGATGCGATAACTAGAAAAATATTACTAGCTAGACTATGGTGGCCCACATTGTATAATGATGCGAAAGAATATGTGAAAGCATGCGATACGTGCCAAAGGGTAGGAAAGCTGGTAAAGAGGGACTTTATGCCTTTGCATCCATCGCAACCCCAAGAACTATTTGAGCGATGGGGGTTAGACTTCGTTGGACCATTGAAAACATCTCGATGAAGGAAGTGTAGATACATCGTAGTCACAATGGAATACTTAACAAAATGGGTCGAAGCAAGAGCATTACCTGACAACTCAACAAAAAGTACAACAAGATTTTTGTATGAGCAGGTGATCACAAGATTTGGTATTCCACTATAGATAACAAGTGACCGAGGGGGACACTTTGTCAATGAAATTATCAAAATGCTGACAATGAGTTCAAGATTTTACACTCATTGTCTAGTCCGTATTATCCCAGAGCTAATGGGCAGGTGGAAGCAACAAATAAAGTCTTGGTATCTACTCTGTATAAAACCTATGGAATAGAGGGAGTAGATTGGGAGGAAAGGCTACCATCTATTTTGTGGGTATATAGAACAACTTTTAAACCTACAATAGAACATACACCTTTCCAATTAATGTATGGATAGGAGGCAATGGTGCCAATTGAATTCTTGATACCAAGTTTGAGAGTCACGGTAGAGCATCACTTGGGTGATCAAGAAAGTTTGGAAGAGTGACTAACAACACTGATCAAATTAGATGAAAGAAGATTCATGGCACAATGGGCGATTGAGGTAGCTCAAAAAATATGGAAGGTATGGCATGACAAACATTTGAGGAAGTTAGAACTTAGTCCGGGTGACTTGGTTCTAAAGTTTAATGGGAAGCGGGAAATCAAGCCCGGTAAGTTGAAGATGTTATGGCTTGGTCCCTATAAAGTAGTTGAAGTAATGAATAATGGAGTAGTCAAGTTATAGAACTTGAATGGGATAGAGGTGCCCAACACTATAAATGGCTCAAAGTTGAAGCCTTACAAGGTACAATGCTTATTCATTTCTTCAGAAGAGATTGAATGATGAAGATGAGCAAAAGCTCAAGGGAGAGCTCAGAGTGAGCTAGGTCCATCACAGGAGGAGCCTGATATAGGACTCACACACTTATTTGTAGAAGGGGAGGAGACACGACCAACCATAGAATAACAAGAGTTGGCACCTCGACCTGGAGAAAGAAGAAGATTGCGAGTACATGTCAGATTTGCGGATGGGACCGAATGAATAGAGGAAGAAGATGAAGATTGGATTCCTCCAAATGAAAGAGGACATCAGGAGATAGTACTATTACCCAAGAATAGGGGAAGGTGGGAAGAAGCACCACCAGTAAGTAGAAATATGATGTATCCTCAGGTAGAATAGAGGGAACTACCCCAACAAGTGGAAGGACGAAGAAGGATACGGTTAATAGTACGATATGAGGATAGAGTGGACACCTTTGAAATGGAAGTTCTAGAGGAAGATAGGAATGAGACCATCGATCAAGAATTGGTTGGACTTACTCCATTGGCTCAGATAGGGCTATTACAGTAGAGAATGCGGTTACAGACTCAACAACTACAAGAAGAATATCAGACGTTGTGAGGTCATAATGCAAGGTTGAGAGAACAAATCATCCAAGAATTGGATAGTACAATACGAAGGTTGGATGAGCAAAGAACAACTAGGCTACAAGAGCTAGAAGGAGAACCTAAGGATGATGAGGGGATAACTCCAAGGAGTAGTATAAGAAATGATGGAGCAAGCACAAGTTTGCAAGTACCACCAAGTGATCCACCAATGATGAATGAAGATGCAAAAATGTTGTGGCGAGACATTGAGGAAGCAACCACATCACCTGAATCACAAGGTAATGTATGACTAGATTTGAGTGACTCTAGTAATGAAGGAATGCCTTGGCTAGTAATGGAACCTAGTATAAAAAGTAGTGATGAGGATGATTGTCCAGAGAACCCCTAGAATCCTCGAGGTAATCATGATCCCCCAACATGTACAACAACACAATGACAACTAGGGAGATCACAAGGCCATCAAACCAACCTCGACCCACAAGCATACATAATAGCCTATCGATAGTTGAGAAGACAAAGGAGAGAAGTATAAATATTGGAGAGATTGATGAATTTACCAATATATTGGGTGGAATAGAGGGAAGAGAATCAAAATCACTCAAGTTCTGAGATGGACTTTTCTGATGCATATAGAGAGGTCTTGGCAACCTCATCTCCACAAAGAAGCTTTGAGGAAAGAATATGGAGATATCACCTAGCACGTGCAGATCATAGAATCAGAGCACTATGACAATTATCACCAAGCACAAGAAGAAGTAGAAGTCCACTAGCCAACATTGAGTTGGTAGAGATAACTCTTGATACCCGAGCAATGGGAGGAAGAAATAGAGAAAGACCCCTAAGGCTTCAGCCAGGAAGGGGAGGAGGTATTCGACTATGAAATGAGCAAGGACAAGGTGATGTTACAATCAGAGGAGGAAGAGGATGAGGAAGGTTTCGACCCCCTACTCCTAGATGGCTAGGAGATACACCTTTAGCTTGTATGAATTGGATAAGGAATCTATGAGGGTTACCATGGATGAGAGGAATCTTACCTAGCCCCACAAGGCAATATCCATTAGGATGACCACCACTAATCTGATGAGGACCTCAAAGAGTGGTAGGTGGTAGAGGATTACTCCAAGAAAGGGAGGAATCACCATTGGTGTAGAGAAACCCGATGTCAAGAGGAATAGGATGGGGAAGACACTCGCATGGGAGAGGCCTTGCTGGTAGAGGAAGAGTGCATTTTGTAGATGAAAGAAACCAGGGACAACTAAGGATCCGATCACCAAGTCTAGAGCTAGAATTGATCCGAGGGGATAGGTGGAGAAGTCACTCGAATGATAGTAGAGTAGTAAGGACACCGCTACCAAGGGATCAATCACCTGTGCGACAAGGAGAAAGGACACCAGGTGAAGATACTCCAACTTGCAATTGTACAATTCCAAATTGTACACATGGTAGGGGAAGGCCAAGAAATTTAGTAACATCACAAGTGGAGATGAATCGGCCTAGGGAGCAAGTACCGATAGGTGACACAACCACTCAAAATATCATAGTTGAACCTCCAAGAGAAGAATTTGATGGGATCGTACAAGTGAATGTCATTGTACGATTGCCACGATGGTAAGTGTAAATAGACTAGGATTGAAAAAAAAAAAAAAAAAAAAAAAAAAAAGAAAAAAAATGCCTTAATTGTGAAAATCCCTCGGGATACAATTAAGAAGGAAGTGGGTTGAAAACTGAAAATGACGACCTCTTCAAAAAGAGAGAAAATGAAAAATTCTCTAAGTATAAGATCATACAAGTCAAAATTAAAGATGAAAAAGGTACAAGTATGAGATCGTACAAGTAAAATTGGAAAGGGACATGAGAAATCATACAAAAGGATAGGTTGTATGATTTAGGTCATACACTATACGATTTTGGGCATGTTATGATTTTCAACTACCCCATTTAATGCAGCATGTGTGAAAAAGAGCAGTTGGAGGAAAAAGCGGGAAAAGATAAATTTTAAAATGAAGTGTTGAGTTGTCAATCATCCACGCTAGGAGGATGGAAAATATGCAAAGTGGCATGATTTTGAAAATAAATCAGTTAGGGTTCAGTTAGGGTTTGATGAACAATTTAAATAGAGGGTAAATTGGCAATTTCTTTAAACGTACAAAGAGAATTCAAATTTTTTAGGAGGACGAAGGTGAAAAGCATGCAACCAAATGAAGAAGACCACATGGGCATTAAAACTCATCAGTAACCTATAGATAAATTCGTGACCCATTTTTGAATTAGCACCAAGGAGAACTTTTTGCATTCGAAAAAATCGAACCAGAGAGGAAAAGGGAGAAAAAGCTAGGGTTTGACTCCATTGAAGGGAGAATTTGAATTTCAGCTAAAAATAAGGGAGGATTAGTAGTAGAAGGCACCCAAGTGAGAACCTGGTGGTGGAGAAATGTAAGTTAGGGTTTGAAAGAGTGATAACTTGGAGCCGAAATAGAGAAATTGCAAAAGGAAGGAATTTTAAACCCTAAATAGAACAAAAGTAGCCAAAAACAAGGGAAAAGGTAGTGGGAAGAAGGAGAAGTCTACACCATAAAATATAGCTAAAATTTTTTTTTGAAGATAAATTGCACCAAGGGTGGAAAAGTTGGAAATTTGCTCTCGAAAAGCATTAAAAAGAGAGATCGGGGCAATTCGACAACTGGGTTGGTGAAGAATTTGGCAAAGGAAGTGAAAATCATGAATTTTTGACAACCTAGGGTTTGAAAAGCTGTATTGTATGATTTGGCAATGGAGTGTACGATCTTAGGAGAAAACTTGTGCAATTTCGGGCAGCTTTTTGGTTGTTTTTAGATATTTTTGAGCAAATTAAAGATGAAGGGGAGTAGTTAGGGAGGAAGATTATATAGAGTAGTATGGGCCTGTACGATTTCATGTGGTAGTTGTATGATTTGAGGGAGATAGAGCAGTTTTAATATCGAATAATGATAGTTTGAAAGATTGTACGATCTAGAAGAGGTGCTCCTAAAGGAAATCGTATAAGAGTAGGAAGAAGAGCAGATTGTACAATTTTTAATAGATTGTATGATTTGTAGTAGTTGTACGATTTCCAACACTTCCAATTGTAGAATCGATGATGTTCGATTAGCAAGACAATCGGAGGTATGGCGAGAAAATGATCTTAGTAGAAGAGTTTGGATACCGGTTGAGAAGGATTGCAGCCAATAGGGTGGAACGATCACCAAGACCTTTACACGAAAGAGAGCCATGACCATGGTAGTACCAAGGGTGATAGTATTAGTCCCATGATTGGCATGGTACTCATCCTTGGAGAAGAGGAGGATACAGGTCATGGAGAGGTCAGAGGTACTGGAGGGCTGACATAAGAAGAACACCACCAAGATATCGAGAGGAGAGAATGGCACAAGAAAGGGTTTCGAGAAGGGAATTGAGGAGTGAGGTACATATTCTAGATCAGGATGAGGATCTGAGTAGTGGACCTGAGGAAGGTCAGGTGGAGATAATAAATATTTCATTCATACAACATGGAGGAGAAACATGCAGATGATGGTGGAATGATAAACGAAACAAGAACCATCCATGGAGGAAATGGTTTGAGGAGGCTGGTGTAGCTGTAATAGCACAAGTGCCACCACACCAAAAAATCTTCTTTTACAATTATCTATTGTAGATGGTTTAGGCATATAATCCTGTGACCAGAATTGCCTTTGTCAATGTGGACAAGAGGTCGGTGAAAATAGAAGTGATGGTAGATGCATTCAGGAAGACATTCAGATTGCTAGCGTATGACACAAAGATAGTTAAGAAGTTGGTTGATCCGATTGAGTCATATCGTATCATCACTTCGTTAACTGATGTGAAGTCATCGAATGTTGCAAAGATCTCGGGTGTAGGAACTCGAGGGATTAAATAGAGCCAGTTGAAAGGGAACGATTGGCCATGTGCTATGAATATAGTAATGGCTTGACTGTTAGGGGATACACGAGCTACGAAGATGCCAATATGGATGGCTCAGTATGTAGAAGGTATCACCCAAGGAATCTAGTATGATTGGGGTACCTATCTGGAAAGGAAAATGCATGAAGTACTAATGAAAAGATCAAAGAATTTTGGAATGACTTTCCATGCCATTGGATTGTTATTAAATGCTATCATAGAATTGGGAATCCACTTTCCAGGTTTGATAGAACCTCGGGAAGTTGGGGAAGGATAGCCAACCATTTTGAGGTGGGCAAAGTCAGTACCTATTAAGAAGGAGACTTCAGAGAAGCCTCAAACAAAGAGGGAACAACAGGCCATGGAGGTACCAGAAGACACTCCTTCGGATGATGAGGATGTACATCCTCGAAGGAAAAGGACAAGGAGATTGGAACCTAAACTGGAACAACAAGCAATGCAACAATGACAGTAGGAGCAACCATCAGTTCAGGAAAGGGAGGAAAATATGGAGAGACAAGTAAGCCCAATTTGAATAAGAATGAGATGACAATGGGAAAGAATGGCAAATAATCCCATTACAGAAAAGCAATATGAGTCTCCACAAAAGGATCAATAGGAGGAAGAATAATCAGATTCAAAAAATATGGATCTGGAAGACTGGAGTTGGGTAGAAGTAGAGAAGATGGTGGTATCTCCACAAATTTTCCAACGTGATGAATTTGAAATCTTGGATGCTTCAAAATTTTTGAAGAACATAGAGATGGGGTAGATAGCATAGGAAGTGACAACCACCACTCAGGAGGAAAAAGAGGAAACTGAAGTGAGAGTGGATGCCTCAGAGGAAGAGTCTAGGAAAAAGAAGAAGCCCCTATTCAAATTTGTGATGGGGGGAAGTTCAAAGCAAAATAACCCAAGTGATGCGCAAGAAGAGGCAAAAGCATCACAAGAATAGGAAGAACCTATTGTTGAGAAGGTCATAATAATAGGAACACAACAGAATCTAGAGGAAGAGCAGGTGACTGAAGAGCAACATGTGGGCTCCACTAAATAGGAAGAAGCCCAGGAATAGATGGAGCAACAACAATCTCAATAGGAGATTGTGAATATAGAAGATAATGAGGAGGAGAAGATTGTAGAATGGACTCCACCTCAAGAAAATATAGACATAGAGAGAGCACTTCGAGAGCTTGGGGGAAGCTCTAGCCACCACATGGAGGAAGAGGAAGAATGAACTCCTACATAAGAAGAAGAATGAGAGAATGAGAACAAGTTACCTTTTGAAGGTACCATAGTTCGACAAGATTGAAATGGAAGAGGAGGTGAAAGGAGTAGAAGATGATGTGGAACATTTCTTCTCATAGATAGGTGATGCCATAGCCAATGCCAAATTATAGTTTTGTATTGGATGCATGGGAGAATTAAAGTTGTGGGAGGAACAAGTGTCTCTCAAATTGGAGAAAATAATAGAATGGGTGAGTAATAAGGAGCGTACAAGGAAAATCATAGATATTCATGTACAACACCCATGGAAGTTACCTAGGGAAGAGGTAACCACAATGTTGGGAAGAGATGACTTGCTAGAAGGAGTGATAACCAACTACAGGCAGCATCCGAGGTTGTACTTGGATAGAACCAATCACCCGACTTGTCCAATGAACATAGGAGAATTGGAGTACAAGAGGGTCACTACAGATTTGGCTATCACTCTGAGGAAGTTGAACTTTCTCACACATTGGATAGAGTGGTTGAGCATCGGATTGGAGCAGATTTATCAGCTCAAGGAAGCTCAGAAGGAGGAGATAAAAGCCACTCAGATAAAAATGATTGCAATGGAGGAAGAATTGCAAAAGTGTAAGGCTACAACAGAGGAGAAAATAAAGAAACTGGAGGAAGATCTGACAAGCATAAAGGCTGAGTCTGAAACTAGACTTAATTTGCTTGAAGAAGAGAAGTGACAGATCTCCCAAATAGTAGAAGATAGGATTAAGGAGTTGGAGGCACAACTCAAGGCAAAGGATGAACATATGACAACCTAGTTGGCTGAGAAAAATGAGCAAGTGGTGACACAGGCCAAGCAGATAGAAGAACTTCAAAAGGACAACAAAAGATACAATGAATTGGTCCTGGAGAAGCAAGCATAGTTGAAGGCTAGAGAAGATATTGTTCATGCCTTGGAGGCTGATATTCATCACCACCTGGAGACCATTGCTGAGAAGAATGAAGAACTTCAGGTGGTGACTCGAACAGAAGCCCACTTGTAGGAGAGGTTGAAGAGGAGTGCCACTGATCGAGAAAAGCAAATGATGGAATTCCTGAAGACTACTGAAGAGAAGGCTAATTTCCATGGGGTGAAAGCAGTGGAAATGGGAAGCTACGCAGCCAAGTTGAAGAATGAACGTGCAATTCTTCAAACCAAAGTGACTGACTTGCAGGAGATAATTGCGGACTATGAGGCACAACTAAAGCAGAAAGGTCAGTCGATGAGGACACCGACCAAAGTAAAGGGGAGGGCAGATGTAGGCAGCAAATCCACCTCCTAGAAGAAGAGAAAGTGATCAAATGGATTTGCTCAATTTTGACAATTTTGATAGTTAGTACAAGTTTTGCAAACCGTACAACCAAGAGGACAAACCGTACAACCAGGAGGGAAAACCATACAAGGCACACTAAAATGCAATGAAATGCATGGGAAATGTAATTTCAGGTTGAAATGGTGCATAGGTTTGATAATTAAAGTGTTAGACTTAGTAAAAGCCTTAATTAATGCATTCTGTTATGCATGGGCAGTTGTAAAATAACTAATTGCCTCAGGAACCACTTTGGAATGGCCTGGGCAATGTTATATAAGGCCCCATTTTCAATTTCGTAGGTCTGGTTGTTGCTGGATATTTGCTGGTGAGAATCTGAGTGAGTTAGACTAGTATGTTCTGAGTTATTGCAGTAATTGTTGTAGATCAGCCATATTGTAATTGCATTGATGATAGAATAAGATACAAATGAGCATGAATACATTGTTCTAGGTTGTGTATGTGTAGACACTAAAATCTAGTAAATTTGATTATGCTACCATAAGCAACGGCTTCATGACACACCAAGGCCCCTAGGGCAGCCCTCAGGAGGCATACAGTGGTTCTAACCACTTTGTACAAGGTTTTGAAAGGTTCTAGGCCACTTTTGAGACCTTTTGGACACCTTGCTACTATTTTTTCCACCCTTGGATGAATACAAAACCTAATCATCCCACCCTGTGATGAACAACAACATTCATCCCAAGGTGGGGTGAATACCAGGTTTGACTATCAAAAAGTAAAATTTGGATAAATGGTGCCTATAAACAGTTACTTTTTCTATCTACCAATGCCTAAAAGTCATAGCATGCAACATCTTAATGTTGTATCTCATAAGGGAGGCCAAATTTGGAGATTCTCTTCCCCTCCAACGCATGTCACCCTAGTGGCCAAGTGGCGCCTCTTGCTTCGCATGCCCTCGTATGAATTTTGACCCATGAGCCTCCTTGGGCTATAAATTGGATGCATTTTCCATAAAAATGGAGAGGATATGTTGAGGACAAAGTGGCTAAGTGCTATTAAGATTTCCTTCCACCCTTTTGTGCCCATTTTTCCCTCGGAATCTCTACCTAGCGAAGGAGGTTCACGAGTGAACTAGGAGGTGCAATTTGTCACATAACAAAACCATATGAGTGAATTACCTCACCAAATTTTATGATAATACATCCCATAGTGTTTTTCATCAATCCTCAGTGTAATTGGTGGCAACATTTGGGAAAAAATGGTGGGCGTCCCACCCCTAGGTGCCCCCAATTTGTGACAGTCCTATTCGTCCCACCCTATGAAGAATAGAAATATATGTGCAATTTTTTGACTATTTTTTATTACTTATTTTCTACATGTTATTATTATGTTGCAGTTCAAATTTTAGGTTTTTTTGTGCTATATTGGCCGAGATATCACACTTTTAGTGTTTTGTAGGGTCTCTTGCAGGTATCTGGCGGTCATTAGAAATAACACCTAAAATATAACTGGTATTGTAAATTTGATAAAATGGGTTTTCTTATAATATCATTTTATGTATTATTTCCAATTTTCATGTGTTTTGGATATCTGTAGGGCTAAAAATTGTTTGATTTATGTTTTGTAGGTTGTGCACGATCATTGAAATTATGAGGCCCCATCGGACTCAATATTGGAATAATTTTTGGTGATATCTTCCCAAATATTATTTTTTACATCCCTTTATAATTTCAAGTCATTTGGAGTTGATTTGATGATTGTTTTCACTATTAGCTATTTGGCCCCTATGGGGATTACATGTTTCTCAGCACATGCACTTGCTATTTGATATTTTATTTTTCCTTGTGTGTAGGTGTAGGTTATACAGAACATTGGGGATCAGCATTGGACCTCAAATAATTAGAGATACAATCAATGGTAACCTTTGCCCACCCACTTCGATTGTGGGTACGAGGAAATACACTAGATGTACACCTAAGTTACTTGAAGGATTTTGATCCTTGGGCACCCAATTTGTAAAAATTTGTATCATCCATTTGAGCCCTCAGAGGGGGCATTTTTTAACTTGGATTTTATCTGTCCAATTAATAAGAATTTAATATGCTTTGCATCATTTCTTGTTATTTGCTATATTTTCCATCTTACTTGCATGCGTTTGACGCTCATAAGCAATAGGACATAGATACACATATTGTTTATTATCATTTGGTGCACCATTTTTCCCTACTTCAGTATGATTCTAGCATGGATGAATGATGATTTATGGTTTAATCATGTTGCATGTACTTTCTGGTGAATGCTTTGATTAGTTTATGCATTGTTTTGGTAACTTGGATGAATCTAGCATTGGTGGAGCTTTATGGAATTATCTATGAGCATGGAAGAACTTAGGAGGATTTCTTGAACCCTAATGTATGATTTTTGAATGTAGTCATTGGAAGTGCATCTTTCTCAAACCCCGTTAATATGTTTTGCATGTTGCAGAAAATGGGTTAATTGACATATTAAATCTTGACAAAAACCATCTGAGAAAGATTGGCCTAGTGGAGTATCCAATTTGGCACTTGGCTGTACCTTTATTTTGTACAAATCATACACCAGAGTTCTTACAAATATGATTTACCTGATTTGGCAATCAGGTGATAGAAGGAAACTTACCCGATTTGGCAGTTTTGTGGAATCGACTTATTAATTACAAAATTGTGTACGCCAGCCTCCAAAACCAAATATGATAGTTTGGATGATTTTAGAATCATACAATCCATACCACTATATTATTTTGGATCATACAATGTGTTGAAATGACTTTTGTACAAGTTATTCATTAGGCGTACAAGGATAGTTTTAGGGATTGTACGATCGTACGATTTGGTAAACAAGTTAAGGATAATACCTTGATCATTCTAAGGATTAGAAAATCACCTACCCACTGGGAATATTTCACCCCTATGCTACACCAAGATGCACCCCTCACTTCACCCTTGGTACCATTCACTTCTCCCCAATCTCTTATAACATCATAGACTTCAACACCCCTACCACAAAATATCATCACTATTTGCAGTAGCTTCACACATCAGCTACACAATGCCCTTTCTAGGATATCCATTTTTGATCTATTACAATAATCTCAACCCCATTGTGAGGCATTTAATGACATCCTTCAATCCATTAACCTTGAAACTCATGACACCAATGCCTTTATGAATTTTGTAGGGAATATACCTTGTTGTAGACAACCATCCATCAATTTTCATGATCATAAGATTACCGAAATCATAGGTGAGGGAGATGATCCTCCCCTACATATCAAGGAAACTATCAATGACATCACCTAAAATCATGTACTCATTGATATAGGTTCTTCCATTAGCATCATCTCCACTACTGCTCTTCATCACCTACAAATTCCACCCACCCACTTTGCCATGCCATAACTCAACCTTCACACTTTCGATGGTTCTATGTGACCCACAATAGATTCTATCATCCTAACTATCCATGTAGGCATTAAGACCATCTCCATTTTATTTCACGTTATTCAAGGTGCGATGCAATACAATATCTTGCTTGAACATCCATGGATTAGAGACACGCAATGCATTCCTTCCACCCTGCATCATTGTCTCAAGTATGTGTATGATGGACTCATCCATTGTATTCCAACTGATGGTGACCCATTAAAGTTTTACAACATTGCTAACCTCCCACTAGGACCTTTATCATATTCTACATAGGTCCTCCCCATCCCTTTGCACCATTAGGAAGAGACCTTTACACCTTCTCTGCAAATTGTTTCACCTCTACATAGTTCATCAGGGACACCTGCATGTCACCTTACATATTTTTCCCACATAACTTCATCTTCCTCTATGGATTCCAATTCTCCATTCATACCTTTCTCACCACCTTCCTTATGGCCTCCTCCTCCTTCCCAACCTTCTTCTTCCATGAATCCACCTCTCACATCTATACCTTTTTCAGCACCATATTTTTGGTCTCCTGCTTCGTCTCCTCCATATTCCTCCACAAAGCCCTCTTCTCCCTACTCATCAAACACCCCCACTTCCCTTTCATTATTTATCTCAATATTTCACATATTCTTGCAGCCCGATACCTAGGCCTACTCTCCCCACCTCATAGTTTCCACATACAGGTCATCCAATACCTTCCACTGCAACCAAATGTCATGATTTGAAGCAGCAAGCCTCTCAACTTGATGACCCATTATTTCATCTCTCTACCACTACTATCCATGATTTTAAACTCTCATATTCATCCTCTGATTTAGACTCACTGCCCCATTCACCACCTCGTACATCACCCCAAGTTTCCATTTTTATGAACTCTGGCCCAGATGTATACAATGTTCATTATGCGCGTATGCGCCCTCCTACGATCCAATATACCCATAATTTTGGTCACCTGTAGGCCTTGATGCTAACCATTGGTATTGTATTTCCCCTAGATCCATCAAAAAATCATACCAACTTCATCTACATTGGTTTGGACTCATCGCTCCCAACAACTGTACCCCTACCGCCACAATCTAGTTTTTATGGTACCTTAGACCACATGTCCAACCCAAACTTCAGCTTACACTACCTTTGGCAATTCTATTGATGTGGATTTTGAATAGGATGTTATGATAAAGGCTTATGAATGCCTATCAACCCTCGTGTTCAATTACCCATTGATAAATTTGGGCTTGAATATCACCCTACAGCTATCCATACACTCAAAAATGAGATTCAAGATCTCTCCCTGAATCCTCCATCGATTCCTACACACTCATTGGAAGAATATATCGATGCTAACATCCTAGATGAGAGTCCTTCTCCTTATTCTACCATCAAAATTTTGTGCACCTTCTTTCAGGAAACACCATTCTCTAACACCATGTCCGCTTACTGCATTGATGAGCTATTTGATAGGTTCACTGCCCTTTCCCTCATAGTACCCTACTTAGAGCATGTTTTTCTAGCCTCATATTCCATCACCTACATATTTATTCATGCATCCACATCATTGACAACAAACTCATTATTCTATAACTCAATCTTGTTCTCCACCCATGGTGCTACACCCATCGCTAAATGTACCACATTGTTGACACACTCCTTAGTCTTCATATTTAGAAACATCATCTGACATTGTTTCCACTACATTTGTTAAAATTATTGACATTGATTTATTTTCCCCACTTTGGTATACCTCTCCTCCAGACTACACCAAGGCACCAAATTCAAACTTCATCGAATTCACACACATTTTCCCTACACTTTCTTCACAAGAATTCTTACTATCACCATCCATCCTACACACTGCCAATGCACCTTCACCTTCCACTTCACCCCACATCCCATGGTTCAATCATACGGATGTATACCTGGATAATTAATTCGATTTACCTAATGCTATCGATGACCTCCATATTATTCCTATCTCTGCTCAGCTTTAAGATAGTTCCTACATGCTTGTAGAGGACATTATCAATGTCAACATTGGTGATGATCCAAAAAATCCCCATATCATTAAACTTGCTACCAACCTCTCCTTAGAGAAATGCACCTCATTCACATATTTCCTTAAAGAATATATCATATCTTTCACCTAGTCGTACATGGACATGCCTAGACTCGATCCTGCATTAGTAGTTCACAACCTCACTCTTGATGGGGATGCCAAACCCGTTAAAAAAAATGCAAAGCATGCATCCTATAGTCACTTTAACGATAAAATCAAAGCTCAAAAATCTCCTCGATGTAGGGTTCATATAATCCATTTATTACCTAGAATGGGTGTCCAACATGGTCTCAGTACCCAAGACCTCTGGTGAAGTTTGTGTTTGAACTGATTTTAGAGATTTGAACAAAGCTTATCCCAAGGATAAATTTCCCCTTGCAAACATTGATTCACTAGTTTATTCCATCGTAGGAAATGAAATGATATCCCTCACAGATGGATTTTCTAGTTACAATCAAATCAATATCAATCCAACCGATCAACACAAGACATCTTTCACAACCCCCTAGGGGACCTTCTGCTACAAGGTCATGCCTTTTGGTCTTAAGAATTCTAGGGCTAATTCTCTGTGTGCCATGACTTACATTTTCCATGACTACATGCACAAAATCATGGAGGACTACATCGAAAACCTCATAGCTAAATCAAAGGAATGCTCGCAACACCTTGCCAATCTTCGTAAGATCTTCGATCACCTTCTTGAACACAATGTGCATCTCAACCCAAGGAAGTGTATCTTTGAAATCATTTTGGGTAAGATCGAGGGGTTTATTGTCTCCCAACAAGGCATTGAAGTAGACCCCAACAAAGTCAAATCCATCATCGAGATGTCCCCACCCATAAATATCAAACAATTACATAGTCTACAGGGCAAAATTTGATCCATTCATCATTTCATTGCCTAATTATCTGATAAATGTAAACTATTTAACCACCTTATACAAAAATGGGTTGCCTTCAAATGGGATACCAACTGTTAGCAAGTATTTGACTCCATCAAAGCCTACCTCATGTCATCACCAATTCTATCTCTACCACATCCACAATTGCCATTCCTCCTAAACATTTCTACTACATATTTTGTAATTGGAACGTTACTGGCTCATAAGAATACCCTCAATCATGAATAAGCCATCTATTATATCATTCGTACATTAGTCAACTATGAAACACAATATGCCTACATAGAGAATTTATGACTCATTATAGTGTTTTCTACACAAACAATGTGGCATTACATGCTTAACCATACCACATTTATCATTGCTTGCAAAAATCTATTATGCTATATGATGAAAAAGAGTTACCATAACTCTCACACAGTTAATTGAATTATACTTCTCACCAAATTTGATCTCGAATTCATTTCCCAGAAGTCCATCAAGGGACAGGTTACACAGATCAACTATTTGAGGCTCCATTTCCTGAAAACCATCCCCTCCTCATTCAACTTTCTAATGATTCCATATTTCATATCATCGAAGCTAAGGAATATGTCAAACCTGATGTACCAACTAATGTAACACTCTTCTTCGATGGCTCCTATTACACTCATATTGAGTGTGTTGGAATCATATTTTTCACACCCAATAGAGAACCTCTCCCCTTTTCCTTAAAATTAGGATTTTCATGCATAAATAATAACATCAAATACGAAGCCCTAATTCTCAATTTGAAATATGCACTCTCTATGCACATTAGACACTTTCAAAAAATTGGTGACTCCCTTATAATTGTAAATCAAGTCAAGGAGATCTAACAATGTCATTGCCTGGTACTACAACAATATAAACAAATTGCTCAACAACTACTTGCCCAACTTGAATGGTATGACATCAAGGCTACTCCTCGCTCATATAACCGTTTTTCAAAAACAATGGCTTCCTTGGGATATTTAATACCACAAAACCTCCTCTTTGACATGATACATGTGTTCGTCCATACCTTAACATGATATGCTATTTCACCTCCATCCCCCACTATTGATGATGGTATTCATGTCATCCACAATGAATGACATGATCCTTGGTCCTCTCAGATTAAGGATTATATCAAACTAGAATTTTTGCCTTGTGACCTACCACATGCTCATCGTTAAGCATTCAAACAAAGAGTAGTCCATTACAAACTACTGGGGAATGTCATTTTCCATCTCAGTCATGATGGCATACTTTTACGTTACCTAGAGCCATATGAGGGTCAATGAGGAGTTCAAGAGATCCATGATGGAACTTGTGATGACCACTTCAGTGGCATGGCCATCACTCAATATATTTTATGCATGGGATACTATTGGCCCAATATGGAGCACGATTGTTGTGAATATGTCAAATGGTGCATCAAATATCAAAAACATGCTAACCTCACACACTTACCTTCACAAGAAATCCAACCCATCCAATCCATGTGGCCCTTATCATAATTGGGTCTGGACCCTATTGGTCAAATCTCACCTGCTTCCTCAAGCAATCATAAGTTTATCATCACTCCCAATGAATATTTTACAAAATGGATCAAATCTATCCTACTTGTTCAAACAATGATATCCAAAATCTCAACATTCATCACTGATCATATCATCTGCCACTTTGGAATTCCCTCACAAATCATCTCTGACAATGGCATCCCTTTTAAAAATAAAATTATTTGTACACTATGCACCAAATTTAACATTCACCATAGCTTCTCTACCCCATATTACCATAGGATAATGGTTAGGTCGTAGCTACTAACAAAACCATCTATGCTATCCTTCAAAAAATAGTTGTAGAATCTCATCATTATTGGTATACTCAAATTCCATTAGCCTTGTGGGCCTACCGCATAAGCATTAGTACTCCTACTAGGACAACACTCTTTTCTTTGATTTATGGCACCGAATCCAGTATACCCTTAGAACTCGAGATACCTTCTCTTCACATATCTATGGACTTCATTGATGATGACATTGTGCATTAAGCCATGTTAGACCAATTAATGCTCTTAGACAAGCATTGCATCCATGCCATAGATAACACACATGTTTTTCAAGACCATCTTCATTGTGCCTATGATAGTAAGGTACACCAATGCAAATTTTTGAAGAACACAAGCTTATACTGAGAGGGGGGGTGAACAGTATAAGACCTCTTTTTACTTTTTCCTTTATACTTCAAAATAGTAAAGCAATATACCCAAAGCAATATCAAAACAATGCACAATATCATCCACAAAGTGACACCAATTTTAACGTGGTTCACCCGGAATGCTCGGGCTACGTCCACAAAACTTTTCTCTAAAAGTTATCTCAAAGTTCTTTGGGAAACCTTCCCAATTACAATGTTTATGAGCCTCGGCCCAAAGGAGATACCTTCCCCCAATCTGAATTTATGAGCCTCTGCTCAAAGGAGATACCTTCCCCTCTCGCTCCGGAAATGATCCCTCAGAAGATCAATCGCCTCTACCTCTTGCCAGCACGTGGAACTCCTTTCCACCGAAGACCTCCTGTCCTCAATGCTTAGCCTAAGAGACCTCTGCCTTCTATGATCACGTCCACAGCAGCTTAGCAACCTGTACCAAACACAGTCAGTCGGTCTAGTACAAGTCTTCCTCTGTCTGTCAGATCTGTCCAACTCTTGAACAAATCAATCCTCTACACACAAGCCTTCTCAAAGACTTGCCAAATCTGTCCTCGAGGTTCTTCTCAAAGAATCAATGCTCTCTGTCCTCAAGTTCTCTGATAGAACTAACAAACTCAGCTCACAAGTCCTCTACTAGGACCTGTCCAAAAACCTGCTCACAAGTCCCCACCGAAACCTGTCCAAAACCCGCTCACAAGTCCCCACCGAAACCTGTCCAAAACCTCAACAAGCTCACCAAGAAAAACTTGCTTAGCATGAACCCACAAAGAGAATTGTTAGAGACCCAATGTGATTCATCAACCTCATAGAAGCATAAAGAGAATTGTTAGAGACTCAATATGTTCTATACTTAACTCCCAATCTCAATCTCAAATCTCATAGAAACATAAAGAGAATTGTTAGAGACTCAATATGTTCTATACTTAACTCCCAATATCAATCTCAACTCAATCTCAAATCTCAAAAGAATAAGATAGATGTAGTATGCTTTTCTCAAGAACATGAAACACAACCCAACAATTGCCAACCATGCAATATCTCATATAACAATGATACTCATGTTCTTTTCACCAACAATTAGGGTTTCAACAACAATGCTCATCAAACAAGGTTTAGTCAACCAACACCATTCAACTCAACATCAACCTTGAAGCATTCAACCAATCATCACAAGAAAAGGAAACAAGTAGAAATCCTTTTCCCTCCAAGGATATTTGAACAAAACAGCCACCAACACAATTTCACCAAATGCAAAGAATAACTTGCTCAAATCAACTCAATGGAGTAAGCCCAAATCATGTATCAAGTAAAGCACTAACTTGATCAAAACAACCTCTATGGAAGCAACTCAACCATTAATATCAAAACAGCCAACTAAGGGTTTCACCATCTCAATGCAAGTAGCAAGACTCACAAATATCAACCCTAGTGCACAAAGCTTCCACTATCTCAAACCAAAAATTATGCATTCACCAAAAACTCTCCTTAAGGATAACAATGCATAAGTAGTCTTCAACAAACCAGAAAATAGGATTTACACCTAGCCATTAGGATACCTAGTAGAATACCTTTTCACTCCAACCTTATTTCAGAAAACATACACCAATCATACTCATAAGAAGAATGTGCCCATACCTTTTTCTTGATGATGAAGGGGTCTCATACATCTGCCACAACCACAACAAACTTCTATGCCAATCTCAAGAAGGTTAGAAAATAAATCTTTCTCACAATGTAATGTAAATCCACAATTACACCTTATTACTCCTCTCACTTAATTTTAACATAAAATACCTTTTAATTTCACAAATATCTAAACTCTTATAACTCCCAATTGAAAGCTTTAAATTAAAGTTTAAACAAAGCCTTATGACTCCCTCTTTGTAAAACTTATTTCTCTAAACTTTAATCACAAAAGAAACTTTGAGTCATACCTTTGAAAATAAAACATTGGTGCGGATGGGTTTTGACCCTCCAACCTTCATCAACTCAAAATTGTCCACGGCCACCTACGCTATCCACTTGGATGAGAATACAATGGAAAAAAACCTATTTAACTCCTTCGTCCTCTTCCAACAATAAAAAATTAACGCCACTGCGACTTGACCTTAGGACCTCCCAGATCGCAGCACCTTCATTCGAACAAGCAACCGACTCCTCCACACTATCGGATGGAAACGAAAAACACGAATAGCAGCCTTATTTTCTTTTTATCCTTTCGTAAATTATGTAACCCTCACTTACTGCCACGTCGCTGAAAATTTTGAATCACATGCTCTATACTTGCTCGAAAAACGATATTGTTCGTCCCTTCTTTAACCGCACCTTCCAATGTCATATCAAATTTCCGATCGCATCATTAGCATTTTCAAATATTAAAACAATGGCACACCAACCAACATTTGATTTGCTCCCTTTATATATAAGGTATATGTTTTAATAAAAGCGTCGGCCCTTTTTAACATGATTTTCGTCGATGGAAAATATTTTAATTTAATTTTAAAATTTTAATTTAAATTTTAAATAAATAAAATTTAAACTAAATATTTAAAATTAAATATCTCCATCACCGGGGCACCTTTTTCAATGAAACGAAAAGCCAACTTGGGTTTTAAGAAAAACCCATTTCAAATCTGTTGTCCATGGTTTTAAATAAAACCTTTTATTTTGTCTTGCCTTGGTTTTCACAAAAACCCTTCCTTGAACTTAGATTCTTTTGACATCAAATCAAATTCCTTCAAAAGCTTCTTGACATCAATGACAACTTATACACTTGAGCAAAGGCAATGTACCCAAAGTACCCAAAATTGCCAACAATCTCCCCCTTTGTCATTGATGGCAAACCTTTACTGAAAACACTTCTCAAGAGCCAAAACTGAAACCAACTATGCTAACAACTAGACCAACCGTGCCCACAACCGAGAATCTTCCTTTGAAGTTTTGCTCCCCTGACTTGAAGCTTTCCTCTTCACTTTGAAGCTCTCCCCCTTACTCATATCTCTCCCCCTTTGTCATCAATGGCAAAGGGTCACCTTTGGGGCTCGGGACTAAGAATGAGCCTCTTAGCTTAGTCCCTCCCCCACCTCCTGATGAGGTGATTAATTCTGGGGTGGGAGTAAAACTCCCATTAGGCACTGATCATCATCAGCATCTATAACTTCCTTGTCGGGCCTTCTCTTGAACTCTTTGTCCATATTCCTGTTCTTGTCACTGTTCTTGTTCTTGTTCTCATCCCTGTTCTTATCCATGCCTTGATCCTTGGACCTGTTCATACCACTGTTCCTGTTCCTGTACCTTGGAAGTTCAGCTCTACCTTGTCTAGTTGTGTGACCTTCATTGTTGCACTTATAACAAGTAACAATGTTATTTCATTTAGGCATACCTATTCTTTGAATCCACCGTTCGACTAAACTTATTACAAACTTTAATACAAACTGTTTCGACCAAACCTATTCGACCAAACCTATTCCGATCAAACTTGTTCCTCGTTATTTGCCTTGCAATAAATCGCCTTGTGCCCAAACTATTGACAAGAGTAGCAATACCCTTGAAAGTAACTAGCACTTCTAAAACTCGTCATTTACCTTCTTCACTTGAGCCATGCAATGTGAAGCCATGTGACCAAACTCGTGACAAGCAAAACATCTCGCCATTGAAACTTTCCTTTATTTGACCTCCTGGGTCTTGTAAACTTCTTCTCCCTTATTCTGAATTCTATTTTCTATTTCTGTGCATCTATCATTCAAGGACTCATGATCTCGAAATACTCTCCTCATCAGAACTCTCTTCCTTTTGGAGTCTCTTACTAGATTCTCCAACTTGTTCTTTGTGCAGCTTAACAAAACCAAGGCCTATTTTATCTCGTTGTCTTTCTTTGACCTTTGATGAGTGACTTAACCTTTTTGGAGCTATCTTGAAACCTCGTGAAGCTTATCCTTGTACTCTTTAGTTTCCTCTTTCAAAGAAGCCATTTTCTGTTCTAACTCACTATACTCAAGAACCTTAGACTCTAACTCATCCTTGAGTTCTTGTGTCTTAGCTATAGAGAAGTCAAGACTTTCTATAAGATCATCTCTCTCCATACAACATTCATCTAACTTATCCTTGAGTCTAGCATTCTTCTTTCTTTCCTTTTTCAAAGCACTAAGAGCATTAATAAGTTCACCTTCAAGATCCTTTCCTTTATTTGATTGCTTTTTGAATCATCAAAGCCATTTTCAGATTTCTTATCACTAGAGGTGCTACCTTTTTCAAAAACCATACAAGCATCTTCCTTATAGTTTTCTGAAGCATCCTCATACATACTAGAAACCAAATCATTATTTGTGCAATCATCCTCAAGGTGACCAAAATTTCCACATCTAAGACATTTCATGATAATGAATCTATGTTTTGGTTCTTCCTCTTTTTCTGATATGAACAACATCTCATTTTCATTATCACTTGAAGAACTTTCACTATCACTACTAGAACACTTACTTGCCTTGTCTAGGTAGAAGCTCTTCTTGTGTTTGTGAGAGTACCTCTTTCCTTGATTGCTTTGCTCATATTTATTCTTCCTTTGATGCCTATGCCTTTCAGAATCCTTGCTCTTACAATCCTGTTTATCTTCATCACTTTCATCCTTGGCAACAGTACAGTCAGTAGCATAATGACCAAACTTTCCACAATTGAAGCATCTTACATTTTTCATACTTTTGTGTTTTCTAGAGAACTTGCCTTTCTTGTTGTAATATGCCTCTTCATCACTAGAAGACTCATCACTATCTTGAAGTTGTTTACCCTTGGAATAATCCATTGTGTTCTTTACTAGCTTTTCCTTCAAGCTGTTAAACTTTTCGAAGGCACCCGCTCTGATACCAATTGAAGAACACAAGCTTATACTGAGAGGGGGGGTGAACAGTATAAGACCTCTTTTTACTTTTTCCTTTATACTTCAAAATAGTAAAGCAATATACCCAAAGCAATATCAAAACAATGCACAATATCATCCACAAAGTGACACCAATTTTAACGTGGTTCACCCGAAATGCCCGGGCTACGTCCACAAAACTTTTCTCTAAAAGTTATCTCAAAGTTCTTTGGGAAACCTTCCCAATTACAATGTTTATGAGCCTCGGCCCAAAGGAGATACCTTCCCCCAATCTGAATTTATGAGCCTCTGCTCAAAGGAGATACCTTCCCTCTCGCTCCGGAAATGATCCCTCGAAGATCAACTGCCTCTACCTCTTGCCAAGCACGTGGAACTCCTTTCCACCGAAGACCTCCTGTCCTCAATGCTTAGCCTAAGAGACCTCTGCCTTCTATGATCACGTCCACAGCAGCTTAGCAACCTGTACCAAACACAGTCAGTCGGTCTAGTACAAGTCTTCCTCTATCTGTCAGATCTGTCCAACTCTTGAACAAATCAATCCTCTGCACACAAGCCTTCTCAAAGACTTGCCAAATCTATCCTCAGGTTCTTCTCAAAGAACCAATGCTCTCTGTCCTCAAGTTCTCTGATAGAACTAACAAACTCAGCTCACAAGTCCTCTGCTAGGACCTGTCCAAAAACCTGCTCACAAGTCCCCATCGAAACCTGTCCAAAACCTTGCTCACAAGTCCCCACCGAAACCTGTCCAAAACCTCAGCAAGCTCACCAAGAAAAACTTGCTTAGCATGAACCCACAAAGAGAATTGTTAGAGACCCAATGTGATTCATCAACCTCATAGAAGCATAAAGAGAATTGTTAGAGACTCAATATGTTCTATACTTAACTCCCAATCTCAATCTCAAATCTCATAGAAACATAAAGAGAATTGTTAGAGACTCAATATGTTCTATACTTAACTCCCAATATCAATCTCAACTCAATCTCAAATCTCAAAAGAATAAGATAGATGTAGTATGCTTTTCTCAAGAACATGAAACACAACCCAACAATTGCCAACCATGCAATATCTCATATAACAATGATACTCATGTTCTTTTCACCAACAATTAGGGTTTCAACAACAATGCTCATCAAACAAGGTTTAGTCAACCAACACCATTCAACTCAACATCAACCTTGAAGCATTCAACCAATCATCACAAGAAAAGGAAACAAGTAGAAATCCTTTTCCCTCCAAGGATATTTGAACAAAACAGCCACCAACACAATTTCACCAAATGCAAAGAATAACTTGCTCAAATCAACTCAATGGAGTAAGCCCAAATCATGTATCAAGTAAAGCACTAACTTGATCAAAACAACCTCTATGGAAGCAACTCAACCATTAATATCAAAACAGCCAACTAAGGGTTTCACCATCTCAATGCAAGTAGCAAGACTCACAAATATCAACCCTAGTGCACAAAGCTTCCACTATCTCAAACCAGAAATTATGCATTCACCAAAAACTCTCCTTAAGGATAACAATGCATAAGTAGTCTTCAACAAACCAGAAAATAGGATTTACACCTAGCCATTAGGATACCTAGTAGAATACCTTTTCACTCCAACCTTATTTCAGAAAACATACACCAATCATACTCATAAGAAGAATGTGCCCATACCTTTTTCTTGATGATGAAGGGGTCTCATACATTTGCCACAACCACAACAAACTTCTATGCCAATCTCAAGAAGGTTAGAAAATAAATCTTTCTCACAATGTAATGTAAATCCACAATTACACCTTATTACTCCTCTCACTCAACTTATTATACCTCTCCAATTAATTTTAACATAAAATACCTTTTAATTTCACAAATATCTAAACTCTTATAACTCCCAATTGAAAGCTTTAAATTAAAGTTTAAACAAAGCCTTATGACTCCCTCTTTGTAAAACTTATTTCTCTAAACTTTAATCACAAAAGAAACTTTGAGTCATACCTTTGAAAATAAAACATTGGTGCGGATGGGTTTTGACCCTCCAACCTTCATCAACTCAAAACTGTCCGCGGCCACCTGCGCTATCCACTTGGATGAGAATACAATGGACAAAAACCTATTTAACTCCTTCGTCCTCTTCCAACAATAAAAAATTAATGCCGCTGCGACTTGACCTTAGGACCTCCCAGATCGCAGCACCTTCATTCGAACAAGCAACCGACTCCTCCACACTATCGGATGGAAACGAAAAACACGAATAGCAGCCTTATTTTCTTTTTATCCTTTCGTAAATTATGTAACCCTCACTTACTGCCACGTCGCTGAAAATTTTGAATCACATGCTCTATACTTGCTCGAAAAACGATATTGTTCGTCCCTTCTTTAACTGCACCTTCCAATGTCATATCAAATTTCCGATCGCATCATTAGCATTTTCAAATATTAAAACAATGGCACACCAACCAACATTTGATTTGCTCCCTTTATATATAAGGTATATGTTTTAATAAAAGCATCGGCCCTTTTTAACATGATTTCCGTCGATGGAAAATATTTTAATTTAATTTTAAAATTTTAATTTAAATTTTAAATAAATAAAATTTAAACTAAATATTTAAAATTAAATATCTCCATCACCGGGGCACCTTTTTCAATGAAACGAAAAGCCAACTTGGGTTTTAAGAAAAACCCATTTCAAATCTGTTGTCCATGGTTTTAAAT
Source organism: Wollemia nobilis (assembly GCA_028583015.1). Classification (NCBI taxonomy): domain Eukaryota; kingdom Viridiplantae; phylum Streptophyta; class Pinopsida; order Araucariales; family Araucariaceae; genus Wollemia; species Wollemia nobilis. Next base: position 6,107,588 of record JAQPPZ010016370.1, on the reverse strand, counting down.
AAAACCTTTTATTTTGTCTTGCCTTGGTTTTCACAAAAACCCTTCCTTGAACTTAGATTCTTTTGACATCAAATCAAATTCCTTCAAAAGCTTCTTGACATCAATGACAACTTATACACTTGAGCAAAGGCAATGTACCCAAAGTACCCAAAATTGCCAACAATTTTAAATTAGTGACTTGGTTCTTAAAGAGAAACAACAAATCACTAGTCAATCCCATAAATAGCGAGACAAATTCATCCCAAATTGGTTGGGTCTTTACATTGTCACACATAATTTTTTTTTTGGAACCTATCAATTGGCCAACCTCGAAGAAATTGTAGAGCTTGAACCTATTAACATTATTCACCTTTGCACATTCAATACCTAGCTAGCTTAGGTACACATCACCAGTGGTTGCACATCCTATCATCATCATGTTATATATCACCTCACTCACATAGTAGCACTCCACATTGTACTACACACACTTTTCACTTTCTATTACAAGACAAAAACACTTTCACTTTATATATCATTTTTATGCTTTTGGTATATTTTGTCTTGCAGGTTCACAATTCTTAGTCTCAACACCTTCATAGAGACACATTGCTTTGGATCTACACTTTTAGCACTCCATCACTCCATCATGTAGGATCTTTTGACACTCCCTCCAATACCAATCACCCCAGACGATCTTGCAATGCCACTTGGTCCCATCCATGTTCATCAGTCATCCCTTTCATCACATTCATCTCATGAGACATCACCTCGACCTCACTCACCAGACCATAGGGATTCCTCCTATTCTCCTCACTTTGGTGATAGTCAAATTTATCTTTCCTTATTTGTGGATAAGGAGAAACATTTCCACCCACCATACCATCACACACAAGGCCCATCCCCTCCTCTATTAGTTGGTGAGCGAGATCCTTATCTATTACCCTCTTTAGATTAATGACCTTCACTTCGCTAATTTCCTCCTAACAAGGGAAATTCACCTTCTCGCTTACAGTCCTCAGGATTACCTCCATCCCTATTGAGTGGTATGTCACCTTATGACCAATCCCTTCACCAACATATTTTCTAGGCCAACCCTTCACGTGCTCACCCATCTTGACCATGTGTCTCTATACAACCATGCCATGCACCATCCATTCTCTAGACACCCCCATACCCATTTCATGGTATTCTACTTCATCCTGCTCCACCACTAACTCATCAATTCCAATACCCTCATCCTTATCCTCATCCATTATCATATTTGTGCTCGTATCCCAACCCCATTGTTACACTATAATCTTGCTCCCCACTGACCTTAATTCCATCACCCCCACATCTTGATATCTAGTAGATTCTCTCCTACCTCAACAACCTCAAGTTACACTTGAATCATTGTCTATTTCATTTCCTTCCATGCCATTCTACCATGACTTGTATCCCCTCACCTTATACCATTCTTATTCCTCACTCCCACACACATCCCCCACTATATTCCAAGGCCACGGTCCAACCACTCAAGCTTGTCACACATCCTTTGTGCTCATCACCATACGAGTTGTACATTTATCCCAAACTTATACTTTTGGATTCAATCTCTCACATATTTTACCAGTTGATTCATGTAGGACTTCTTGAGTTACTAGAAATCCATCCCATCAACCCCATTCACCCCACACTAAGGAATTACAAGGAAAACCAATTTTGCATTTACCATCGATAACCGGGGTATGACATCAACCATTGTCACACTTTTGAAAGCCTCATCAATAACATGGTAGATGGCACACTTCCTCCATGATCCGCACATACCCCACATCCTATATTTTTTATCACTATGCCTCCTCCCATTCCTCGCCCCACACCTCCACGCGAGTCCTTCACATTGATAACCCATTATTTTCAGCAGTTATCCAACTACACAAATTGCTAGAATCCTAGCCACATCGCCACATAACCTTAGTCATTCATGACCTAATATTTGCCACTTCACACATTCTTAGATTACCTTCCAATTTCTTCATTTTTTCTTCTTTTTTCCTTTCCTTTTACTATCCAGCATTTTTGTATGGTCATGCTTCGAGCGACTACATACCTATGCTAAATTTCCCTTCTTCCTCTGTCCTTCTCGTTCTTTTGCATTTTTGTATGGTCATGCTTCGAGCGGCTACATACCTATGCTAAATTCCCCTTCTCTCTCCTTCTCATTATTTTGCATTGTTGTATGGTCACTCTTCGAGCAATTATATACCTATGCTAAATTTTCCTTCTCTCTCTCCCTCTCTTTCTTCTTGTTATTTTACATTGTTGTATGGTCACACTTTGAGTGGCTACATACCTATGCTAAATTTTCCTTATTTTCCTCTCCTTATCGTCATTTTGCATTTGTCTCTTCTACTTTATATGCATTCCCACATGCTAGGGCAACCGTTATTACTACCACCTCTTCTCATCATCTCTTTCCACATCTATTTCTTCTAAAAAAACCTCCAAGCTCATCTCATTGAGTTTCACAAAAATTTCCTCTTGTAAATATTTTCCTTGCATGCTATATCTCTCATCTTGCATATAACATCACTCCTCTTTTTACACCTTCGTTCATATTTTTACATTCCCCCTATAGAAATGAACTCATGATAGGATTAAAAATATGCAATTGTTAGCATAACCACTTGGCTGCCCACTCCCCTTCTCAGGTTTTTAGATTATATAGTGATTAGCATGATTTTATCACTCACAAGTTAAGGCAATCAAATGTCACCTCTAATGACAAGTTCTTATGCTTCTTACAACTTTCTTTGGTTTTCAACTTCTTTTAGGGACCATTCACACATGTCATATTTTTAAGCAAATTTTGAGTCTAGGGAAGACAACACCTTGCATAGATATCATCATCTAGTTGTAGGTCTAAAATTCACACATTCCTTTCCTCCAGGCTAATGGATCCATACCTCGAAGGGTAATGTGGGAATGATAGGTCTACACCTCAGAGAGAGATACTTGATCGTGCCTTCTTATGGTGACTTTTTTATGAATTGGTTTAGGGTTCACCAGGAAATATTTTATGGTAGTTTCCATGCCTAGGTTTTGGAGTTTATTTTGATGTGTTCCTTTTATCAAATCTCACATACACCTAGTTTTTCCAATATGCAACTACGCTAACCTATATGCAATTTTGATTTACATGTAGACAACAAACATCAAAAAACAATGTCTATATGGACAATGTAGTGCTTAAAAATTAATTTAGAACTCTTACCTGTATCCAGAAGTCTAAAGAAGATTCTAATTTTTTATTGTAGTCCAGATCATACACAACAGGGCAAGATCATATGAATAGAGCAATATTATACGAATACGATCAAATATTGGCATATCCGATCTTGAAAAAAACTTGCAGTTTCATGGATAAGGTGCAGAAAACAGAAAATAAATAATTCTAATATTTCTTTTTAAGAAAAATGAGACTTAATTTCGGTTATTTAATATTTTAATTAAAAGCAAACAATAGATAAGTTCTTAAAACTATATGCAATATGCGATTATATGCAAATCGGTGAACTCCAAGAATGCAAATGATTGAATTCTCTATTGTATATGATGTAAATGATAAGTGAAATAATAGATCTAAAAAGAAGCAAAGCTAAACATGCAAACCAGCACTCGGAGTTACCCCAAAGTGATCTCATAGTAAGATCGTACAATATGAGCAAGATCGTACGCCTCTGATGCATGATCGTACCATCCAATCATCGATCGTATCCTTTGATCCTGCATAGAAAAGAAAAATACCTAGGTCTAATGCATAAATTGTAGTGATTTGAATGCAAAAATTAAGTTGATATGCTATTAGCGCCAAGAGGAATCTGAGGGGAGGGGTGTCTAATTAAATAAGCTGGGAAAATCAACTAAAATAGGCTAAAAAGAAGCAAAGCTAAACATGCAAACCAGCACTCGGAGCTACCCCAAAGTGATCTCAGAGTAAGATCGTATAATATGAGCAAGATCGTATGCCTCTGATGCATTATCGTACCATCCAATCATCAATCGTATCCTTTGATCCTGCACAGAAAAGAAAAATACCTAGGTCTAATGCATAAATTGTAGTGATTTGAATGCAAAAATTAAGTTGATATGCTATTAGCTCCAGGAGGAATCTGAGGGGAGGGGTGTCTGATTAAATAAGCTGGGAAAATCAACTAAAATAGGCTAAAAACCAACTTAGTTGCAACTCCTTCCAAGCTGGGACTTATCAGGCGAATTCGATCATATAATTGCTGCACAGTTGCATAGGTAAAGACAAAATAGGTTACAACTTAATTTATCATTTTGCTTAACTGATCATTTTCTATTTTTGGTCAAGATCGTACGTAGGATATCAAAGATCGTACGTACAATCAGGTATTGTATCGTACCATCAGGGATCATATCCTACGATCTCACCAGGAGGTTAGACATGTACATAGTTGTTTGGTAGTTTGAGGGGTCAAACAGTGTCAAAATGGGACATATAATATATTGTTGGAAATATCTTTTCAAGCCCTATCCAATGGTGTAGGTTTTGGGAAATTTGGAGGGGATTGTTTTAGGTAAAATTAAGCTCAAATATGACCTTACTTATCTAGGAGGAAAACTAAGGAAAATAAGTCAATTTTTCATGTCTACATTTTTCCCCCTCTTTGGCGTATTTATGAACAATAAATGCATCAAATAAAAGTGTAGATACTTGAGTAGTAGTAATTATGATTGACATGGGTAGAAAGGAGTAGATGGTTTAGAATGAATAGTTCATGGAAAATTTATTTTTTAGAAAAATAATTACTAATTTACTTACTAGGATGCCCCCTGGAGTTTTTACACCAAATTCTATGTTTGGTGGAAAACTTGAAATTTTTGAAATATATATATATATATATATATATATATTGATCTTCTTTGTTTTATGTGACTTTGTGTGATTTGTTGGGTATTTATTACATTTGCTTATGATGGTTGTGTTACATAATTTCTTGTAATCATGCTTTGATTTTTGAACATTTTTAATCATTCTTAACATAAAAGGAAATGATTTTGATTTTTGTAAAGTGTGTTTTGAAAAATATGTTTTTGTGTGATGATAGATTTGATGGATTAGCAATGAACCTCAAAGGATGTTGTGTTGTTATATGACCATTGGTGGAGATCAATGCTCGCTAGGTCATGAAGCGGATCCTATTGTGAGGAAGTTTTGTATTGCTAATACCAAAAAAATTTGGGCTCAAGAGTGACCTTGAGGCTTATGATGATGAAAGGAGATGTCGATTTTAAAAGAAATTGATTTTGAGAAAATAGGTTGATAAATATTGTTTTTGTGAGGGATATAAAGTGATTTAAGGATGAAGATTTGGGAAGGATGACTTGTGCTAGGCATAGAATCCCTAGTGTAAAATTTGAGAAAAATAATTACTAGGAATTATACCATCATCGCGAAGTCAAAATGTAATGCATGATTATATATGATTTTGAAAATGCAAGTTGTATTTTGAAAATAAATCATTGTGTCACATGTTGGAAAATTTTGAAGACAATATATATATATATATATATATATATATATATATATATATATATATATATATATCTGTTGTAGGTGCTAAAATGAAGCGATTTGTGGGGATTAATGCAAGTGGTTACAAACTGATGTTTTCTAGCAAAAATCAAAGAAATAATTTAAATTATTTCAAGGACAAAGTCAAATTTATCAAGAACCCCATGTGTGATTGTGTGAGTACATTATCCATCTTGATTTGACACAATGATACAAAATCTCTCAAGGATCAAATGTGTGTGCTTATGAAATTGATTTACCAATTTTGAGTAAGGTAGTGATACAAGAAAACTTTTATGAACCAATATGTGTGCAAGTGAAATGTTCATTAACCATGATTTTGTGCATGCTATTGTACCGAAATACTATGTAAGTCAAGTTACCAAAAGCTAGCTAATCCACAAGCGGACATTTATCTATACAAAAGAAGGTCGCTAATGTGACAGACATGTCACCACGTGAAAGGGATTACCCAAAGTCAAGCGGGTTGGGCATAAACCACCTATTATGGGGCTTACCTCATGGCTTTCAAATAACTGAGGAATTCTAGGGATTCAAGCTCACTACCCCCTTATTTTCTTTTGATTTTTTGGAGTAGGGATTTTTTGGACACAAATCTGCCTAAGTACAAGATTTCATCACTTGTGCGCCCTAGACTCGGCCAACATTGAAAGGCCGAGAGAAAGAGAAGTCTCCCGGGCCAATCTCCAGAGAGGGCTGGCTCCCAAACTAATCTAAACTTGTTTCAAGATAAGGATGCAGGAAAGAAATGGGAAAATGCGAAAAGAAATGGGAAATAACAGAAAGAGATGGAAATATGGCCGAAGCCGATAGTTGATGGGGAGAACAACCTCGAATAGCAAATAACCTCAACTAGATCCTGAAGCTAAGCAGCAACTGACTCTTAGAATGCATATACAAAAATTGGATCAAGCATTAGCCGTAAGTTCGCTTCCAATTGTACTCCAAACGTTCAAATGCAAATACAACCAAATTCAGAACAACAAAATTTAACTTATATTAACACTGGACTAACAGAAGTGACTCAGATAGAAAGCAAAACATGCACAACAATTTGGATCACCAACTCCAAAAGACACTAAGAATAGAGCAAAATGCATCTAGGATTTCTGTTTTAATTTTTGCAAAAAGGTCCTCCTCCTTTTGCTTGAGATTTTACATTGGTATTTATAGAGGCCTTCCCTCTTCCTTTCGTATTACAACATTTAATACATGAAACAGATTTTGAAGAAACGATCCCCTTAATCTGCCTCGGAGAAATGACAGTCCCTATTTTAATGGATCAAAACTAAAAATTAAACAGAAACAAGGGACCATATTTCTTCATTAAATGACCATTATCGAGGCAAGCCGAAAGTTGTTAAGAGATCACGAACAAGAGCTTTTAATATTGGAGGCATCTTTAATTTTGGTGGCATCAAAAATTGCCTCATGTTCTTCCATCTAGCGCACATCGGTAATCAACAACATTTAATCTTTGAGCTTCTTTGACCACGATCTCAAAATCAGTTGGAGAGCTTTTATTACATTACTTCGTTTGATCCTTATCTTCTCCTCACGTTCTCCTATGCAATTCTGAAGGAAAATGCAAACAGAACTATATCGGGCCTTTGTTATTGCTTCTGTCACGAAAATGTGACAGGTCACGAAAATGCGACATGTCACGAAATCGTGACACTTTTACCTTACTGCTTTCTATTTCTGCCACCAGTCATGAAAATGCGACATGTCACGAAATCGTGACATCTTCTCTTCGTTCAGCTTTGTCTCCATGATATGTCATGAAATCGTGACATTCTCCTCTTTCTTGGCTTCTTCGCTACTCCTTATCGCGAAAATGAAACATGTCACGAAATCATGACATCTTTCACTCGGCGTTGTCTTGTCTGCTTTATCACCACGAAAACGTGACATGTCACGAAAATGCGACATGTCACGATATCACGACGTTTTCTCCATTTTGCCCTTTCATCTTCAACAAGTCATGAAATCGTGACATGTTTCTCCATTTGGCTTTATCTCCACAATATGTCATGAAATCATGACATTTTCTCTCTTCTTGTACTTTGCTACTTTTAGGCCACGAAAATTCATCATGTCATGAAATCATGACATTTCGTACTATCTGGCTGCCTCCGTACTTCCTCCTCATGAAAACATGACATGTCATGAAATCATGACATTTCTCTACGCTTTGCCCTTCCTGTCTAACATGTCATGAAATCGTGACAATTTCTTGCCTTCTCTATCATTGCCGCTTCCTGTCACGATATCGTGACAAGTTCCTCTTGCTTGGCTTCATTTCCAAAAATGTCATGATATCACGACATCTTTCTCTGCCTTGTGTTTATCTTTCAGCCCTTCCGCGATAACGCGACATGTCACGATATCGCGCCATTCCATACCATTTGCTCCTTTTCTATTTTTCTATCATGATATCATGACAAGTTTCATATCTCTCTTTGGCCACAAGTCATGAAATGACATGTCGCGATATCGTGACAACTTTCAATTTAGTGCTCCCTCATCGCAACAAGTCACGAAACTCCAACATGTCACGATATCATGATAGTTTGACTCCCTTGCTTCCGTTGGCTATTTTTAACCATGAAAATGTGACAGGTCACAAAAATGCGACATGTCACGATATCGCGACATTTTTTGTACTTAGCTGATTTTTGCATTTGACGTCGCGAAACTGCAACATGTCGCGATATCGCGACATGTTACAGTTACTTTGCTCTAACACAAAACTTATAGAGATTTTTACATTTTCCCTTTCAAAGTGCTTGGAGGGACAAACAGAAGAATTAGTATCTCTACAACTTGTGCATTCTTTTACATGAACAGTAACAACAAAAACAATGTGGCAAAAATGCCAACATTCTTGGCGGCTCATGGGGTATACAGTTCTGTTGTATGCACGAACCTCAGGCCTTTATCCATTGGGCAACAGAGTCAAGAAGCTGGAGGAGCAAAAAAAGTGAGTGTTGGTTGATGTTGGACGTGTCTGCGGGCTGCTGCAACAAGCTCTTGCTGGCACTCGGTACTCAAAAATAGGACCTTCAACAAAAATTTATGGAAGAACAGAACTTCCTTTATTTCTTTAGAACTACTACACTTTGCCTAGCTCGGTTGAGCTGGGTAATCACCAGGTGCTATGCAAGGATCTCCATGGCAGTAGTGAAAAGCACCTGAGTTGCAAAAATGGAAATGAATGGAATGGATGACCGACAGATGTGCAGGCCATGGAACGGGAATGGTGAATGATGAAATGATGGAAAATGGAGGAGTAGAAATGGTAGATACAACAACTGAAGAGGGTGCTACTGTGCTACCAACTGTTGGGTTTTGATGAAAATAGATAATGAAATGGAAGTGGATGGAATGGAGGAGGTGGTAGGAACTGTGGAGAAGTGCTCAAAAGACAAAGGATTAGAAGAAAGGGGAAGTGAAGAAAAGGGAACATCAGAGAGGGGAGTAGAAACAATAGTAGTGGCTTGATTATTTGCAGAAGAAGGAGTAGGAGAGGAAGGGAATGAAGTAAGGAAGTGGAAGAAAGAAGTAGAGGGGAAGCCACTAACTATTGGGAAGGAAAAGAAAAAGAAAGAGAAATAAACATACCTGCGGGCTCGCATGCAAAAGGAGCCGAAGTTAACAAAAAAAAAATTTTTTTCTTCTTTTCTTTTTTTTTTTTTTTTTTTTTCTATGTACAAGGTAACCCCCGAATTTAGCTATGAACTCTCGGGAGAGACACGTACCCAAACATGGCTCTATGATCTCCTGGATCCCAGACCTTGAACAGACACTCATTGGTCTCCTGATTGATAATCAGCTCGGAGTCACCAAAGATTTGCAACTGTCGTGCTCCAAGTTTCTCAGCCGTCTTGAGACCTAGGCATAAAGCCTCATCTTCTATTGTATTATTTGTGCAGCTCCAGGTCAACTGGTATGAATAGGATCATTGAATTCTAGAAGGTAATATTAGAACAGTCCCAGTTCTAGCACCATTTTTGCATCGTGCTCCATCAAAATAGAGCTGATCTTGCACAGAGTCTTGACCAACTTGATCAGGAGGCAACTCTACTTCAACCTCTTCAGGATTTGTAATGGAGTAACAACCAATTTCAGTTTCCATCATGGCATTAAAATTGAGCATTGAAAACTCATCCTCTAAGCAAAGCTCATCCAGGACTTCATCCATCAAATCAGGATCTTCCAATTCTTCAGTTATCATGTTGACAGAATGTTTGGACTTTTCTTCTTCTTCCATCTTCTCTATATGAAAAGTAGAAGGCTTCTGATTGTCAATACGGACTCTTCTTCCTTTGAAAGGAATCTCCAAGTGAGAATAATCTAGAGAAAGGTAGCCTCCCAGCTTGGCAATGAATTCTCTCGATAAACACATACTAAAATATGGTTCCAAATCAACCACAACTATCTCCTGAATTACTGTAATTTGAGGCATACTATGTAGAGCAATAGGAACATCCTTGATTACACCCACTATTTTCATGGGAGTCCCATCCAACTACAAGACACCAGGGCTACTTCTTGTATACTCCATACCCATGACTTCACAAACTGCCTTTGGCATGACAGTTGTCGCAGCACCAGAATCAATCATGCAGTTGTGCACTATCCAACCCTCCATCCTGAGTGACAAATAAAATGGGGGTGGTCTATTCTTTCCAGTGGCTGAAGTGGTCAGAGTTTGAGACATAACTACCTGGGCTGGAGCCTTCCCCTTACTTTGTATGGTCTTCAGGGATTCCTGTAAGAGATTTACCTGTCCAGGCAGCTGCAAGGTGTCATACAGACTTACCTTAGCTGGTATCCATTTGAGTTCTTCCACGATGTTGTACTCCATCGAGATCTGCTCTTTCCCTCCACTGGCAGATTCAAATTTGCTTCTATATTGTTGGGTGGCCTCCACTCATTGTCGTTTAGTCAATGATGGATACCGCAACGTCTCTCTAGCTTGTTCCTTTGTGTCCGCTTGCGGTTGAGAGACAGAAGCTTGTTCCTTCTCTTTTGCTTGTGGTGAAAGTGGATCCTTCGACAAAATAGGTGGTTGTTGTGGAGCTGGAGAATCATGAGTCTTTGTAGGTATTTGTTGCTTTGTTGCTTGTGCAGGAGGCACTTTCAATGGCTCCATCTTAGCCGGATCTACCAACATTGGTTTCTTACCGCTGCGTGTCAAGACTGCTATGTGTTCCTCAAGAGACTTCACGGAATTAAGATCCACCTCTCGAATCATGTTTACACGGCTCCTCGCAAGAACTTGCAAATAATTTTGGTGGACCATGCAAGTGGACTCATCATGTGGATCATTGCATGAAGAACACCAATAAGAAGGCTCATGTGAAACTTCAGAAGGGCCAGCCTCTTCACTTACCAGGATCGCTGAGTTCCTCTCAGGTACTTTCTCCATAGCCTTGCTAGGAGCAACTTGCTCTCTAGTTACCACCGAAAAAAATCTTCATGGCTGATAGTTCCTCTCCGCCTCTCTCCGCTCCATAGATGTCACCTTGTTAGTGAGAGCTCTCATGGCCGATTGAATTTCTTGCAAAACAACCAATTGAGGATCTGGGCTTGAGGACACAGGTGGTGCAGGTAGAGGTAATGGAACTGGTGGAGAAGGTAATGCAGGAGTTGGAAGTGGAGAGGTTATCTATGGAATGGGAATCATAGGTACCGAAGGTATGGGAGGATTCCATGAAGATGAAGGGTACATGGATGGAGCAGTGTAAGATGTATGGGCTGCACCTGTATGTTGGTATTGTGGGAGCTCAAGAAAAATAGGCATAGTCATCTTCGGAGGCAATTTCCCAATGGCAATCAGATCGGCCTCAGCCTTCTGTGCCTGGGCATATAGTGCAGGAAAGGTTTGAACACCGGACATCCTAATATTCATACCAATATCTGAATGGAAAGCCCTAAGAAAGTACAATGTTGCTTGTTCATGAGTAGGGCGAAGACCTTCAGGAACTCTCTGCCAAGTTCGGGCAAACCTAACATTGAAATCCACTATCTCCTCTTGAGGATGCCTCTTGATATTATTAAATTGATGCACTAAAGAAAATGGGTCTGCTTGCTCATTGAACCCTTGGATTAGCATCTCTGCTAATTGATCCCATGAAGTTATGGAGTTGGGAGACAAGGATCTATACCAGCACAACAACTTACCTCGGAGTGACAGGACGAGCAATTTGATCATGACATCTTCGTCTGTGATATTATGAATTGAAGCCAAGGTTGCCACATCTGACACATGCTCGTACATTGTCTTTCCAGTCCCATCGTATGTAGGCAAGGCTTTTATTGCTGCAGCAGGAACTAGATTTTGAAAAGGCAGGTCCAACGCTCCCGAATAGTTCCAAGCAAGAACTCGCCATGGAGGAGGTTGTTGGGCCATTTGGACTGTTGGATCTGGATGTAGCAAGCTCGTAGCAGTACTGGGAGGAGTCGGAGATGGCACAAACTGACCCACTGCCTACGAAGAAACAACAAATGATGGGTTCACAGGACTTACCAATCTTGAGCGCTCCCTCCAGTTTTGAACATCAATCTCGAAGAATTCGACTGGATCTTCCGATTCTTTGGCACTTGATCTCGTGATCATGAAGCAAAGATGCAAAAATTTTCACCAGCTTCAGGATTAGAGATTTCTAGGTACTATACAGTCACCTTCAGCAGAGTCACCAGATGAACTTACAATCTCTGCTATGAGGTCAAGACAGTTCATCAAAATCTTGATTCCTCCGGGTGTCAAAAAAATGGGACTTGTGAGTCCCACCGATTATGGATCTTTAGAAGAAAATGTCAGGGTGCCAAAAGGAGGGGGTTGTCAATTTGGAATAACACTTGTCCCACTGATTATGGATCTTTCGAGAAGAAATCCGGTTGTCATGGAATGGGATTGAGACAAAAATAGTCTGTCCCATTGGGCATGCCAAAAACTGTTGGACACAAATCTGCCTAAGTACAAGATTTCATCACTTGTGCACCCTAGACTCGGCCAACATTGAAAGGCCGAGAGAAAGAGAAGTCTCCCGGGCCAATCTCCAGAGAGGGCTGGCTCCCAAACTAATCTAAACTTGTTTCAAGATAAGGATGCAGGAAAGAAATGGGAAAATGCTGAAAGAAATGGGAAATAATAGAAAGAGATGGAAATATGGCCGAAGCCGATAGTTGATGGGGAGAACAACCTCAAATAGCAAATAACCTCAACTAGATCCTGAAGCTAAGCAACAACCGACTCTTAGAATGCATATACAGAAATTGGATCAAGCATTAGCCATAAGTTCGCTTCCAATTATACTCCAAACATTCAAATGCAAATACAACCAAATTCAGAACAACAAAATTTAACTTATATTAACACTGGACTAACAGAAGTGACTCAGATAGAAAGCAAAACATGCACAACAATTTGGATCACCAACTCCAGAAGACACTAAGAATAGAGCAAAATGCATCTAGGATTTCTGCTTCAATTTCTGCAAAAAGGTCCTCCTCCTTTGCTTGAGATTTTACATTGGTATTTATAGAGGCCTTCCCTCTTCCTTTCGTATTACAACATTTAATACATGAAACATATTTTGAAGAAACGATCCCCTTAATCTGCCTCGAAGAAATGATAGTCCCTATTTTAATGGATCAAAACTAAAAATTAAATAAAAACAAGGGACCATATTTCTTCATTAAATGACCATTATCGAGGCAAGCCGAAAGTTGTTAAGAGATCACGAACAAGAGCTTTTAATATTGGAGGCATCTTTAATTTTGGTGGCATCGAAAACTGCCTCATGTTCTTCCATCTAGCGCACATCGGTAATCAGCAACATTTAATCTTTGAGCTTCTTCGACCACGATCTCAAAATCAGTTGGAGAGCTTTTATTACATTACTTCATTTGATCCTTATCTTCTTCGCACGTTCTCCTATGCAATTCTGAAGGAAAATGCAAACAGAACTGTATCGGGCCTTTGTTATTGCTTCGATCGTGAAAATGTGACAGGTCACGAAAATGCGACATGTCACGAAATCGTGACACTTTTACCTTATTGTCTTCTATTTCGCCACCCGTCACAAAAATGCGACATGTCACGAAATCATGACATCTTCTCTTCGTTCAGCTTTGTCTCCATGATATGTCATGAAATCATGACATTCTCCTCTTTCTTGGCTTCTTCGCTACTCCTTATCACGAAAATGAAACATGTCACGAAATCGTGACATCTTTCACTCGCTGTCTTGTCTGCTTTATCATCGTGAAAACGTGACATGTCATGAAAATGTGACATGTCACGATATCATGACGTTTTCTCCGTTTTGTTCTTTCATCTTCAACAAGTCATGAAATCATGACATGTTTCTCCATTTGGCTTTATCTCCACAATATGTCACGAAATCGTGACATTTTTCTCTTCTTGTACTTTGCTGCTTTTAGGCCGTAAAATTATGACATGTCATGAAATCATGACATTCCGTACTATCTGGCTGCCTCCATACTTCCTCCTCGTGAAAATGTGACATGTCATGAAATCATGACATTTCTCTGCTTTGCCCTTCTGTCCAACATGTCATGAAATCATGACAATTTCTTGCCTTCTCTGTCATTGCCGCTTCCTGTCATGATATCACGACAAGTTCCTCTTGCTTGGCTTCATTTCCAAAAATGTCATGATATCACGACATCTTTCTCCGCCTTGTGTTTATCTTCCAGCCCTTCCACGATAACGCGACATGTCACGATATCGTGCCATTCCATACCATTTGCTCCTTTTCTATTTTTCTATCATGATATCGTGACAAGTTTCTATCATTGCCCTTGGCTACTCTAATGTCGCGATATCGCGACAACTTTTCATTTAGTGCTCCCTCACCACAACAAGTCATGAAACTCCAACATGTCGCGATATCGTGACAGTTTGACTCCCTTGCTTCCGTTGGCTGTTTTGAACCGTGAAAACGCGACAGGTCATGAAAATGCGACATGTCGCGATATCGCGACATTTTTATACTTAGCTGATTTCTGCATTTGACGTCGCAAAACTGCAACATGTCGCGATATCGCGACATGTTACAGTTACTTTGCTCTAACACAAAACTTATAGAGATTTTTGTATTTTCCCTTTCAAAGTGCTTGGAGGGACAAACAGAAGAATTAGTATCTCTACAACTTGTGCATTCTTTTACATGAACAGTAACAACAAAAACAATGTGGCAAAAATGCCAACAGGATTCTTGTCCATTTTTTAACAAGGGGATTTTTATTGCTTTTGTAGTGGAACTACTTTTTCTTTTCTTTTCTTTTTGCTTTTTCTTTGCTTTTCTTTCTCTTTTTATTTTGCTTTTTATTTTCGGGATACTTGCTCAGATTAGATGTAGAGCAAGGGATTTTATTCGGGTAGGGGGGAGCTTGTCCTTTTTCCAATTCTAAGTATTCTAGACCATGTGCATAATAGGATAGCAAGGGAAACTTTTCGCTTAAGGAACTAAGACTAATATGTAGTATCATTTTTGAATTTGCAACAAATTATTTTTAAGATGTGAGAATGTGTTCTTGGTTCAAAAGTAGCAAGACCAGTTCCCAAAAATCAAAATTTATATTTAGTGAAGTAATAATGCTTTTTAATACAAGAGAGATTTATAATCAAAGTGACGAAATCAAAATCATTAAAGATGTAAATTAAGTGCATGGTTCAAGATAACTTTTGAGTTTATCTGAAATAAAATAAGATATAACTTGAATCTTGGAAAACAACACACACTGATGCAAAAAATGAGAGTTTAACAATTTGAAATATTTTTGGAAATTTTCATGATATTTTGATTTTTTTTTTGATGATATATACAAAAATGTTGTATATACACTATACAAGGTGATTTATGCGTAACATGTCTAAGGTGGATTCAAAATCAAAGGAACTTTTGAAGGATCACTTAGTTGTGGTGAAGGTGATTGAAGTTGATTTGTTGATGTTTGATATTGTTGTGATGGAGGATGATGCTCAGATATAGATGAAGAAAGGTGATGAACAAAAAGTGATGAAGAGGAAAAGAATAGAGAACTTGATGTGATAATGATAAAGAAAGAGAAAATGAAGAACAAAAGGTAACGAACAAAAGGTGGTAATGATGATAAAGAGGAAAATAATAGACAACTTGTTGTAGTGATGATAAAGAAAGAGAGAATAAAGAACAAATATTCCTTATGAATAGGAGAGGTTTGCAAAAGTTCCAAAAGAGATATCTTATGTAGATGATTATCCCATTGTTGTTGAATGTTGAGGAAGACTTTAGGTTGAGACTTCAACACTAAATATGGGTTTACTATGCTTGTATCTTCTTTTTTATTATTCTTCAAAGCTAAGAGAGGTTTTGAAGGTTGGTTGGATGAAGAATTTATTTCTTGTTTATCAAATTGAGTTGATTGAGCTTGAGGTTGCTCACTTGTAGTTTTTATTACATTATTAGTGATATCATTGTAATTGGACACATTAGGATGTAATATTTGATTGGTTTCCTATTGTTTATGATTTAATAGGGTTTTTTGAGAGATCCCCATGTCTTGATTAGTTGTTTGAGTTTGTGATTGGGAATTTTTATTTTAGACTTGTTGTCTAGTAATGGCTCCAATAGTACCTACAATATTATTATGACCAAAGCAAAACCTAGCACTTTTTGCTTGTCGATTTGAAAGCATTTGTTGATATGAGGGTCAAGTGGTTACTCTTCTAGGGAATGGTTCTTCTGGGACTGATAAATCTGAAATAGGAGTAACTTGATATGATTCATACTCAAAACTATTTGATTTTATCTCTAGTTCACTTCCTATTTCACTTTTGGTGTCATTTTTAGTATCTTTTGAAGATGAATTTTGAAAGTATTGTATTGGTCTAGTTGTGACAACAGAAAAAGTAGGTAAATATGAGGTTTGCAAACTTTGTTATGGTAAAAATATACTAATGGTTCCCATATACCGATTTGGATGAGGAACATTGTGATGATATACTTGATTTACTACTTCTTTGCTATGCTTAGGTAAGGGGTGTTGAAAAATATCTAGATTTTGATTTACATTTTGATTTGTTTGTTTTTGGGTATTATTTTGGGTATTATTTTTTGCAGGGAATTGTTGAATATCCATATTACCTTTATCAATCAAGTATTGTATCATGTGTTTCAACATTTTACAAGAATTTGTAGAATGTCCATATACTTGGTGAAAATTACAATGCAAATCAACTCTAAATCCAACTACAGTTGTGTATGGTTGTCTTACCTCAGGTAACTGTATTAAGCCTTGTTCCAATAATTGAGGTAAAATCATAGCCAAGGGTTGATTCAATCTTGTAAATTCTCTTGGTGGCTTATCAGGGATTTTCAATACAAATTTCTTTACGGTTTCAGTAAGATTAACATTAGAGTTATTTCTGCTATCAGTGACCCCATCACCCACTACTTGCTTATTCTTATATTGATTTTTAGAAGTATTATCTTCATCTTTCTTCCTAAGTTGTCCTCTCCTAAAGAGATCATCTTCTACCCTCCTATCTAGATCAATGGCTTGATCAAAGGAGGTTATTGTGGTAGTAGAAAGCTCATAATATAGTTGTTCTTGCAAATTACCAATAAATATATCCAACATTTCACTATGTGGTAATGCAAAATATAGTTTGCCTAAGATTTGTCTCCACTTAGTCAAAAATTTAGCAAAACTCCCATCTTTACCTTGTTTCAGATTGTTATATCCTTAATGGTTACATACCTATCTATATAGGCACTAAATTGATGGACAAACATCTATGTTGTTTCTTCAAAGTTCCTTAAAGAGTTTGTAGGTAGTTGATAGTACCATTCTAGATCCATGCCTCTAAGACTTTTAGGGAACATTTTTAGCAACAACAAGTCATCATGAGAAATATCATGACATGTTGTCCTAAACATGAGAAGATGCTCAATATGATCTTTGATTCTTTTCTATATCGGGAGGACAAGCATAGGGAAATTTTTTGGATATGGTTGGGCAACCACAATAGGATCTAAAGGTTGGCTACACATATCTCTATAACTATATGAGGTACGGTAAGGATCTATTTGATCTAATCTTAAATCTAATTGTTTAACTATGTCTTCAAGACCCTGTGGTTGTCCAATAAATTGATTTTGTTGCACTATGTTGTTGTGTCTTTGATAAGTTGATGTTGTTGTATAAGGATTTCCAACTGAAATACTATTGTGTAAAGTGTTGGTAGGAGGATTGTTGTGAAGTTGTTGTGGAATTGTGTTTTGTTGAATTTTTTGTTGATGATTGGTATTTTGCACTTGTTTAGCCTTTTTTTGGTTTGCCATTTGTTGATTAAGATCTTGAGAGAAAATGGTCATGGATGGTTGTTTTTGTTGTTTAGGATTTTTAGGGTTGCTAGCAGCAATCTTGGATGTTTGTGCCATTGGTTTTTGAACATTTTGATTTAAAGGTATCATGTTTTGAGTAGATGGTCATGCTTGATCATTATCTTGGTCTGTTGAATTCATGTATGATAATGGATTTGTATGTATCCAAAATGCATATGCTAAGGCTAATTCCATATCACCTTCTCTTGAATTATCAATTTGTACTACTTGATTAAACTCTTCTATGTGGTTTTTTATAAATTGGGTAAATTTACTAAGAGACTCAAATGTAAGATTTCCTTTTTCATCTAATGTAGGTTTATCAGGATCTTCCATTTCATCCTCTCCATTGTCACCTTCATATTGTTCTGAAGATACATAATCTTCAATGAGTATTCTATCATCAATGTTTTCTTGGTCTTGTTCTTCCATGTGACTAGATTCTATTTGTTTACCACTTCTTAATTTAGATATTTTGATTTTAGGATTTTTATCTTGCAAATATATATATTATATATGCTTAAAATTTTGGGGTATATATGTTATATATATACCTAAATAACTAAGTATGCAAAGATGTAAATATTTTTAGTTTTTTATATTTTTGAAATAAAGCAGAAAACAAAAATTATAATATCCTAAATATTATATCTTAATCTTCCTGAAAGAGTCTATAGATATCATTAATGGGTTCAAGTTCTTCTGGGGTCATATAGTGTTCTTCCTCAAACTAAAAATTGGCTTTTAAGAACTTAACAAAGTGGGCTATGGTGATATTGTCAACTTCAATATCTTGACCATAAAAGTAAATTTCATGACAATATTCATGGTAGTGTACTGCCCTAGGAGTTCTGTAGAATCTTGTTCTATTATCCAAGACTACTTCTTGATCTTCTATGTGTGCTAAGAACTTGTGCATTGTTATAGCATTCTCAAGGTAATCATCAAAGGTGTAAATGGTTGAAGAGATGCTAGCTCTTTTATCTGCCAACCACCTCTCACATGCTCTTTGAATGTCAAAGTAGCGAGAAGCGGTTTCAGGATCCAAGATTCTAGCTAAGTCAAACCTTATGATTTGATTAAGTCTTGGTTTGTGATATTTTATGATGTCTAATCTTCTCCAAAGTTCATTCCACTATTCCAAGGATAAAATATTGGAGTTTCCAAGTGTTTGAGAAATTTCTTGTGTATCTAACAATGCTCTAACGTTTATGAGTACAAATCTTCTAATGTTGTGATCTAACATTTATGAAATTCACTAAAGATGTGCAAATTTGACTAATGAATTTGATTGATCTTTGATTTTTTTTGTTTTGTTTTTATGTTTTGTAATTTTTATGTTTTTTTGTGTTTTATAAATCAGAAATATGCCTATGTTTTTCACGTTGGGTTCACCAAAGAATGTAGCTCTAAAATTCTCACACTCCTTTCCTCCAGGCTAATGAATCCATACCTCGAAGGGGAATGGGAGAATAGTAGATCTACACCTTAGAGAGAGACACTTGATCGTGCCTTCTTATGGTAATTTTTTGATGAATTGGTTTAGGGTTCACCAAGAAATATTTTATGGCAGTTTCCATGCCTAGGTTTTGGAGTTTATTTTGATGTGTTCCTTTTATCAAATCTCACATACACCTAGTTTGGCCAATATGCAACTACACTAACCTATATGCAATTTTTATTTACATGTAGACAACAAGCAATAGAAAATAATGTCTAGATGGATAATGTAGTGCTTAAAAAGTAATTTAGAACTCTTATCTATATCCGAAATTCTGAATAAGATTCTAATTTTTTATTGCATTCCAGATCATACGCAGTAGGGCAAGATCGTACGAATAGAGCAAGATCGTACGAATACGATCAGAGATCATACCTGGTGATCAGATATTGGTAGATTCAATCTTGATAAAAACCTACAGTTTCATAGATAAAGTGCAGAAAACATAAAACGGATAATTCTAATGTTTCTTTTAAAGCAAAATGAGACTTAATGGCGGCTATTGAATGTTGTAATTAAAAGCAAACAACATATAAGTTCTTAAAACTACATGAAATATATTATTATATACAAATATTTGAACTCCAATAATGCAAATGATTGAATTTTATATTCTATATGATGTAAATGATAAGTGAAATGACAAATCTAAAAATAAGAAGAGCTAAAACATGTAAACTAGCACTCGGAGTTGCCCCCAAATGATCTTAGAGCAATATCGTACAGTATAAGCAAGATAATACACCTCTGATGCAATATTATACCATCTAATCACCAATCCTATCCTTCGATCCTGCATAGAAAAGACAAATACCTAGGTCTAATGCAAAAATTACAGCGATTTGAATGCAAAAATTAAGTCGATATGCTAATAGTGCGAGGAGGAATCTGAGGGGAGGGGTGTCTAATTAAATAAGTTGGGAAAATAAACCAAAATAGGCTAAAAACCAACTTAGTTGTAACTCCTTCCAATCTGGGCCTTATCGGGTAAATCAGATCTCGTAACTACCGCATGGTTGCACAAGTAAAGACAAAATAGGTTACAACTTAATTTATCATTTTTCTTAACTGAGCATTTTCTATTTTTGGTCAAGATCGTACGTATGATATCAAAGATCGTACGTATGATTAGGGATCATATCGTACGATTAGGGATCGTATCGTATGATTAGGGATAGTATCGTACGATCAGGGATCCATGAGATCATATCGTACGATCTCCCTAGGAGGTTAGACATGTATATAGTTGTTTGACAGTTTTAGGGGTCAAATGATGTCAAAATTGGACATATAATATATCGTTGGAAAGATATTTTTGAGACCTATCCAATGGTTTATCTTTTGGGAAATTTATAGAGTATTTGTTTAGGTAAAATTAAGCTCAAATATGACCTTACTTCTCTAGGAGGAAAACTAAGGAAAATAAGTCAAATTTTCATGTCTACACTAGCAAATGGTTTCCCCTGCTCATCCTATAATTTTTGTGATCAAAATATGACCTAGATATAAACAAAGGGATATGCACAAGAAAATATCAAAAAATAGGTAGAAAACAAAAGACAACGCCC
The DNA here is from genome assembly GCA_028583015.1 of Wollemia nobilis. Classification (NCBI taxonomy): domain Eukaryota; kingdom Viridiplantae; phylum Streptophyta; class Pinopsida; order Araucariales; family Araucariaceae; genus Wollemia; species Wollemia nobilis. The sequence goes on along the minus strand of JAQPPZ010016370.1, from coordinate 6,086,528 downwards.
ACATTCCAAAAAAAAAGAAATGAAAAATAGTACCACACCTAGAGAATCAAAAGAACAAGGGGCATAAAACAAAAGAAAAAGACTCTAATAACACTACTTTATGCTTGGTCTCCTTTGGTCCTTCGGTTTAAAATAATATCACGAGACAATTTCCATCACTAGCAATAGGCTCTAAGTGCTTGCCTGCTAGTGGAATAGTCTTACAAGTGGTGATATATATGTCACATTAGCGATCTTCTTTTTTATATATCACTGTGCACTTGTGGATGAGATAGCTATTATGGCTATGTTTACAATGGGTTAGTTCTACCTCCCTCAAAATAGACAAATGAACATCACTCTTCGCACACACTGGTCCCTGATAAACTTTGATCTAGTTTGATTAGTTATGAGTTGTAATCAAACATTTTTCAATTTCTCATGAGGTTTGATTGCTATAACTATGATAGTCAATATTATTGTATAATATCATATACCATCCTACATCCCTAAGATAACAGAACATATCACATTGCCATCGGTTCTATTATGATACAAGTGCTTCCTATATACATTTCCTCATTCACATACATGCATCATTACATCTATTTTACATTCGTGCATTTACATTATGTCATTCCACATTACATATAATCTAAAGTGATATCATTATCCTACATTTTACCACAGCCATACATATACATTCACCTACCAATATTCTACATTAACACATACACGTAATGATAAATCATACGTTCATTCACATCAAATCATGACACATGTATATAAAACTGCAACAAAAAGTGTGTATATATATTATTACCAAAAATATCCTTAGGCTACAAAAATAGAGTCCATTCAACATACATCTTAGTCTTGCTAACTGCTAGGAGTCTTGTCACTCCCCTCTTGAGCTATCATCACTACCTTCACCCTGTGCACCTCTGTTGCCCCACTCATGTATAGAAATACCTCCACCTCGTGCACCTCTACCACCCCACTCAACCTTAGAGAAACCTCCTCCAAAAATGATATCATATGCACTGCTGCCCTATCCATATCTAGGGCAGCTCCCACTACCTGAGACATCATGGGTACTACCATCCTCAGATTCCTTGACACTATTAATGGAGCACTCCATTGACTCTACTACAAATATGTCTATGTCCATGATTGTGACCTTGATCTCAACTATTAAGCACCAAAAATGCTCATTTTATAAACACTTTTAAGGGGTATCATATTGGAGAAAAATTTGCCTTTGGTTACGTTTGCACCCAAGACTTTGCCAACATTGAAAGACCAGGCTAACAAAGAGTTTACCTGGTTCAATATCTATAGGATGTTGGTTCCTTGCTTCTTTTAGTAAAATGGGGGAAAAGATAAATGCATAAAGAGAGGTAAATATAGTGATAGCTAGAGGATTAAAATGGTACATATTAAGTAACAACAAAGCAACTATTGCAATATTTTGTAGAGAAGCATAACAGAGAACCAAAATAGAGAAACTAAAACTTCTGGTGAATATCTATTTAAGTGTAAGCATGTCTATGAAGTTAATTGCAGATCTAACTGAGCTTTATTGCAAGAATTCGTAATAATAATTTATGCAAGTTACATTCAATTTAAATTTATATAGAAATAGACAACACATACATACTTGATTTGCAACACCAGTGAGCCAAGAACCATAATGGATGTTTTTTATTAAACTTTTAGAAGTCTGCATACATAGCCTTGTAAACACCTAAGAGTTGACCATTTGTTTGGGTTGCTCATTCTATATATAATAGTTTTACATAATAGAACAAACTAAAACTTGTTACAACATCATACCCATAGGCTCATTCTGGTTTAGAAGTAGTTGAGGGATCATGGAATCCTCAATTGGAAGTTGTTGAGATATTTTGTTTATGGAAATATTCTTTAACCTCTTCAAATATGTCATGGTCCATCTAGCCTTTAGAATTTCGCATCCTCGTGACTCTTCACATTAGTTCAGCTTTCAGCTTTCAAAATATGGCCCTATCGTGACTTGCCACCTTGGCCCTACCTTAAGCCCTCAAAATGGCATGACATCATGACTTTTGATCATGAGTTGATCTTTGGCCTTCAGAATGTTACGTCCTCACAAATTTTCACCTTAGTTCAACTTTTGACCTTCAGAATGTTGCGCAATCATGACTTTTGGTCGTGGCTTGACCCTTAGCCTTCAAAATTTTGCGTCTTCACAACTTTTGGCCTTAGCTCAGCTTTCAACCTTCAAAATGTCATGTCATTGCAACTTTTAGCCATGGATTCATATTTACTTTTCAAAATGTCATGCCATCATGACTTTCAATCTTGGATGTACCTTATGTCTTCGAAATGTCATGACATCATGACTTTTCATCTTAGTCCTGCCTTAGGTCTTCAAAATGTCACCTAATCATGAATTTTTGCCTTAGTCCTGCTTTCAATCTTCAAAATGTTGCATCATCATGACTATTCTCCATAATTTAGCAAAATCTTAAGAATATTACTCCATATTTCCCTAGGTGTGGTCATTTTGACTAACATTCGTAGCACCTCCTGGGATAATTCTGTTAGTGGAATGTCAGAAAATAGAGCCTTTATTCATTTGGGAATAGAGTAAACAAAAACAAATTAATAAAAATAAGGGAAATAAGCGGAATGATACCAAGCACAAAAAGCTTCCTTCTTTGGGGCGGTCATTCTTCTGGAGTATCTTCTTCATTAGATTTTTCTACTTCACCTTGGTCGGGAGTTGTTGCATTGCTTGACAAAGATTTCTTAGTTTTTTCCTATTTGTCCTTTTCTTTTACTACTTCGTTATATGTGGTGCAAGACTTCCTCCAGGTTTCCTCATATGTATCTATTTTTTCCTTACAAGTGTTGTACAAATACTCCAATTCTTCAACCTTATCATATGATAGGGTTCTTGATTTCATATACAGCTCATGTAGGCAAGAGTTCATCTGGGTAATATCTAAACCATACTAAAAAATTGCTCTTCTTGAGCAGGTTCTTCCTAGCTATCAATTTCTGATTCATCTTCTAAAAATTTCCTCCAAGCGGTTTTTAATTCATCTCCTATTAGGAGCTTTGAATCCTTGTCCTAGAAGCTAGACATGCCACAAATTTTAGCTATGCTTATATGTTTTAGAATCGCCTTAGCCTCTACTTTGAGCTCTTGTATGAGTTTGGCACTTTTGGTCACCAGCTTGTGCCTCTTGAAGAAATTTTTGGTAACTATTTTGGCCTGGGAGCAATTCTTATCTCATGCTCTATATCCAATTATTGCTTGCATGCTATCCATCAGGACTTGAATTTTATTTGCTATTGATAGCCTTGTTGCCAGGAGCTTGATATATACTTCTAATTTGTCTTCTACTTGTCCCAACGTATCTTTGATTTTGATAAGATATGAGAGTGTGGGCCTAGCCTTTGGGGTAATCTTGTTGACACTTTCAATCATGTTCTTTCTAAATATCCTTACTTTTTCCTTAGATATCCCGCTAGTTTTATCAATGATGTCAAAGAGCTGATTTTAAGGTCCTCGACCTATTGTTGCAATACTTGAATATGCTCTTCAACTTTCATCGCTCTCTCTTTATAGGGGGCCACTTCATTGAACATATGCTCCTATTTTTTGGCTTCATTTTTCAAAGCCCTTTCTATTATCTTTTGCTGGTGCAAGGCTTCCTCTAAACATTTTCTTGATTATTTAGTCCAGAGGTATTTTTCTTTGTAGAACTCAGCATTCAGATAAATAATTCCCATCTGAGTCTGAGCCTTGCCCCACTCATCATCCATTGGTATCTGAGTGATATCTTCTATGGTTACCTCAGCTTGGTAGTCCTCTAGGGTCATTTCTTTCTCTGGCTTCTACATGAGTGGGGGCATCTAAAGAACACAAGCTTATACTGAGAGGGGGGTGAATAGTATAAGACCACTTTTTACTTTTTCTTTCCCAATCAATATTATGCAATGTATCAATAGCAATATCAACAACAGTAATCAAAGCAATGCACAAATCACCACACACAATAGAGACACCAATTTAACGTGGTTCACCCAATGTGGGCTACTCCACGGAGAAAATATTTCACTAAAATTTTCTCAACAAATCTCTTGGGAAACCTTTCCCTATTACAATGTTTATGGACCTCTGTCCAAAGGAGACACCAATCCCCTAATCAAGTTCATGGATCTCTATCCATAGGAGACACCAATATCCTCAGCTGGTTTGTGGATCTCTATCCATAGGAGAACTCCTTTCTCCTTTGCTCTGGCTGGTGATCTTCTAGAAGAACTACTGCCTCCACTACACTGGCTAATGGATCTCTATCCACTGAAGACTCCTACCCTCACTCAGAAGACCTATCCTCACTACCCTAGCTAATGGACCTCTATCCACTGGAGACTATCATCCTCTATACTCTATCACCTCCAAAGCTTGCTCTCAGCTCTATCTCAAATTTGTACTAAACATGGTCCTTCGGTCTAGCACAAATTTGCTCAATATCTATCCTCAAATCTGCACTAAACATAGTCCTTCGGTCTAGCACAAATTTGCTCAATATCTATCCTAAATTGTATACTAAACATAGTCCTTTGATCTAGCACAAATCTTCTCAATATCTATCTTTGGTCTAGACAAAACTGTCCTTAAATCTGCACCAAAATTTATCCTCAAATTTTCTTTTCAAGCCTTAACACAAAGCTTGACTCAATCACAAATCAACTCTGCTAGATCTGCTCCAAACCTTAACTCAAGGTTTGAACAAATCAATCAATCAACTCTGCTCTCAAGTCTTCTCAAAGAACTTATCTCAAATCTATATAAAACTCACAATCTATCCACAAGTCCTCTCTAGAACTTGTCCAATCTGCTCAACAAGTCTTAACTTAAGTCCTGCTTACAGTCTTCATTCACTTACCATCAATTCTCAACAAGTCTCTCACTAGAACTTACTCAAACTCTGCTCAACAAGTCCTCACTAGAACTTGTCCAATACTCAACAAGTCTTCACTAAGACTTACCTCAAATCTGTATTGTAAGCTTCCACAAAATCTTACTCAACTCAATTCAATCTAACACAAAATCCTCTTCAATCACTTAAACAAGCTTCACACAGAATCTTGTTTAATCTCACAGAAACATATAGAGAATTGTTAGAGACTCAATATGCTTCACACTCACAACAATGCTCAATCACTTTCAATCTCTTTCTCAAATAAATTTAGAATATAGAACAATTTGTTTCATATAACTTGAACTATCACTTCAACACTTCCACTTGACTAGGCTCAATCAACTCCACTCAATCAATCACTCAATGAAACACTCCTTGCTTACAAACCCTAGTCCAAGCATATGAACACTCACTCAATTATTTCCAACAATGCTTATCAAACAATCTCACATAACAATGATACTCATGATCTTGCACAAACCCTAGTTCAAGATAGTTCAACTTCACATAACAATGATACTCATGATTCTTGCACAAACCCTAGTTCAAGATAGTTCTCAACTTCACATAACAATGATACTCATGATCTTGCACAAATCCTAATCATGCATATGAAGGCTCATTCAATATTTCCAACAATGCTTATCAAACAAGGTTTTTATCATCAACTCTCACTCAGAAAAACCTTTAACAATCAAACTCAACAATGCTTATCAAACAACCCTTTTCTCTCCAACTTAGCATTCACAACATCCAACAATCACTCACAAGGAAGATGTGCCCATACCTTTTGTTTGATGAAGAATTATCCTTAAAAACCTGTTTTAATCATAACCACTCTCTTTGCCAATCACAAGGGTTAGATGTCACAAATACACCTTATCACTCCCTCTAGATTTTAATGCACTTCTAAAAGAAAAATAATCACCACTTCAAAATATTCCAAAGCATTGACAAGTTTTTCTTGATTTTTAATCAAATTATTTTATCTCCCTTTTATAAAGCAAGATCACAATAAAATTCCTTTTTCACCTTTTAACTCCACTCTCTAATTCATTTCCAAGGCATCAAAGAATTAAAATAAACTATTTTAATCCTTATACCTCCCTACTTCAAACACTGCCCTCTTAATAATATGTATGCCTCAAAACACCCTTTATTATAACATAGGCCTTGCAAAAATTAAATTAATTTTTCATACCTTAGAATTTGCACCAAAATGTTTGCGCACCACACAAACTACCTCTACATGAATTCAAACCCGAAACCTCATTGCCAGTGCTGCGCCCTAGCGAACGCTAGGCTTGCCACGTGGGCTACATGCCCACTTGAAACAAAGAGCACACGATATCCCTTTTATCCTTGTCTTCCATGCCAAACATGTTGAATGCAAAAACCTTCCTCTCTTCCTTGCAAAATGTGATCGTGCGACTTGAACCCATGACCTAGCCTCCATGAAAGTCTTATCACTACCTTGCCTACCATCTGTGCTACCCAGCGCATCATGTAGGATCTTCGTGCCCTCGCTTATTTCAACACACACACCTCTGTCCTTTCTGAATTGCATGAATATTCCTCCCTCGAAGTGCACACACAAAATATTACTTTGCTCAACTCAAAATTCGAATGCTTGATCGACTTTGGGGAAATAATTTACCCCCTCTTTATATGCAATGTGATGAATATGAATGCGTCGACCCTCATTTCGATTTTGCCACCATTTTTCAAAAAGAACTTTGCATTTCAAAAATAATATTTTAATTATAATTATTTTAAATTCAAAATGAATTTAAATATTATAATTAAATATTTAAATGTCCTTTGGGCCTTTTTAAATAAAATAAAATATAATCTTCCTTAGGTTTTTAGGAAAACCTTTTGCCATTTTCACCTTAGCAAAATAACCTTATTATTTTCTTTCAACCACCATGGAACGGAGATATCTTTTCAACCCTTTTATTTTACCCAAATATTATAATATTGTTATCCTTCTTGCTTCTCTTTTGGGGTCTCTAGGCATATAATATTTAAATTAAATATTATATCCTTGCCTCTTATAAAATCAACCATGAACCATTTTCTTAACATTATTTTGACATTTGCTTCATATTCCTTTGACATCAATGACAACAAATCCTGCTCATATTTCCAACAATCTCCCCCTTTGTCATTGATGGCAACCCATTTACCTTTTATCATTTCTTTTACCTCTTTCTATTCTACTCCCCTAGAAAGCTCCCCCTAATTGAATGCTTTCCTTCTAACTCAAATCTCTCCCCCTTACTCAAATCTCTCCCCCTTTGTCATCAATGGCAAAGGGTCACCTTTGGGGCTCGAGGCTAAGAATGAAACTCTTAGCTTAGCCCCTCCCCCACCTCCTCTTGAGGTGGTTAATTCTGGGGTGGGAGTATTTCTACTCCCAGCATGCACTGATATTTACCTTTGTCCACTTTCCTCCTCATCTGATCCTTCTGATTCCTCTGACTATTCTTGTTCCTGTTTGTTTCTGGAATTTTTTCTCTACACCACTTTGTTGTATGTCCATCATTATTGCACTTATAACACTTAATGTTATTATTTCTTGGAGGTGCAAATGTCTTGGGATTTCTCCTGGTGAAACCATATCTATTCCTATCATGAACCCTACAATTCATTGCCTTGTGACCAAACTGATTACAAGAGTAGCAATACCCTTGAAAAAGTTACCTATTTTTAAACTTCCCATATTCCTGTCTTTCATGTGTCCTACACTGAGAAGCTTTGTACCCAAACTTGTGATATGAAAAGCATCATCCATTGAAACTACCTTGCCTTGACCTCATTGGTCTCTTAGTCTCTTTTACCCTATGTTGGTTCCTGTTCCATCTGTTCCTCTTTTGTGCATTGTTCCTTTCCTTGTTGAACTTTCTATTGTCCAACTCATCCTCATAAGTCTCACTCTCTCTTACACTCTCTTCTTCTAAATTTTCTTCTTCTTCAGAACTTGAGGTTGACTCCTCTCCTTGTTTCTTTTGTACCTGTTCAAAACCAAGACATGTCTTGCTTGATGTAGGTTTTTGTGTCTTGATAATCTTATCCAAATTCTTTGAGCTTCTTCCAAACTTGTGTAACCTATCCTTAGACTCTTTTACTTCTTCCCTTAGTAGAGCTACTTCATGCTCTAACCTTTCACATTCTAAGACCTTTGCTTCTAACTTATCTTTGAACTTCCTTGTCTTAGCCATTGACTTATTTAGATCCTCTATAAGCTTTCCTTTCTCTTCATCACATTCTTGAAATTGAAGCTTAAGTTGGGAGTTTTGCTTTCTTACCTTCTTTAATGCATCAAGGGCATGAATAAGCTCTCCCTCAAGATCAACTTCTCCATTCTCTGATTCTTCCTCTATTTTTTTACCTTTGAAAATATCTTCATTCTTTTTTGACTCATCTTTTATAGGATCACCTCCTTCTTCTTCTAATGCCATTAGAAGATTCTCTTCTGGTCCTTCAAGTGTATCTTCATATTCATCATCACTGAAACTGAAACCACTTCTTGTACAACTATCTTCAATATGACCAAAGTTACCACATCTAAAACACTTGAGAATTATTGGTGACCTTTTCCTAACCACTTCTTTTTCTTTTTCCATAAATAGAACTTCATATTTATCATTATCTGAGGAACTATTATCACTATCACTTGAGTACTTACTTGCCTTGTCTGCATAGAAACTCTTCTTCTATCTTTGGAAGAACTTCTTTCCTTGCTTGCCTTGACCATCCCTACTTTTCTTTTGGTACCTATATTTTTTTGATTCCCTGTTCTTATGATCCTATTTTTCTTCATCATTGCTATTTCTAGCTTCTTGACAATCAGATGCATAGTGACCATACTTTCCATAATTGAAACATCTAACATATTTTGCATCTTTAAATCTTCTTGGATCCTTGTTCCTTCTGCCATAATTTGCTTCTTCATCACTGGATAACTCATTGCTTGAATCTGAATTCTTACCCTTTGTCTTCTTAGTAGCTTTGAAGGTTGCTTCTTTCTGGATATTAGGTTCCTCTTTTGTTCTCATCTCAAAAGTTGTAAGAATACCAAGTAATTCATCCCTTGTCAAAATATCACTATCTTTTGATTCCTCTATAGCTGAAATATTTTCACTAAACCTTCTTGGGAGTGACCTTAAAATCTTATCACAAACATCAGATTCTTGAACTTCAAGTCCAAGTCCTTGCATGGAGTTAACAACCTCATCTACACGAAGTAGATAAGCACTAATGTTTTCCTCATCCTTCATTTTTAGATCTTCAAATTGTCCCTTGAGATTTCACAACTTTACCTTTTTGACCTTTTTATCTCCTTCATATATGCTTTGCAACTTATCCCAAATTTCTTTTGTTGATTTGCAATGCATAACCTTTATGAACTCTGTTCTATGCAAACCTTTCAAAATTGCATTCATTGCTTTTGAATTGTAATGATGTAGAAGCTTACCATATTTATCTGTAGGTGGAGTAGTTGGTGGTGTGTATCCATTTTCAACTGCTTCCCATATTTCATTTCCAAGTGCCATCAGGTGAATCTTCATTCTCATACTCCAGAATACATAATCACTTCCATCAAATACTGGTGCTGAATTATCTGAGGATCCACTCTTAGAATCCATTTGTGTTCTTGTAAGATTTTCCTTCAAGCTGTTAAACTCTTTTGAAGGAACCCACTCTGATACCAATTGAAGAACACAAGCTTATACTGAGAGGGGGGTGAACAATATAAGACCACTTTTTACTTTTTCTTTCCCAATCAATATTATGCAATGTATCAATAGCAATATCAACAATAGTAATCAAAGCAATGCATAAATCACCACACACAATAGAGACACCAATTTAACATGGTTCACCCAATGTGGGCTACTCCACGGAGAAAATATTTCACTAAAATTTTCTCAACAAATCTCTTGGGAAACCTTTCCCTATTACAATGTTTATGGACCTCTATCCAAAGGAGACACCAATCCCCTAATCAATTTCATGGATCTCTATCCATAGGAGACACCAATATCCTTAGTTGGTTTGTGGATCTCTATCCATAGGAGAACTCCTTTCTCCTTTGCTCTAGTTGGTGATCTTCTAGAAGAATTGCTGCCTCCACTACACTGGCTAATGGATCTCTATCCACTGAAGACTCCTACCCTCACTCAGAAGACCTATCCTCACTACCCTAGCTAATGGACCTCTATCCACTAGAGACTATCATCCTCTATACTCTATCACCTCCAAATCTTCTTACTTTGTCTCAAATTGTACTAAAACTTTGTTAATTTAGTCCAATTTAAACTGTCCTTTCAATATCTAATATTTACTCAAATATCTTACACTAAATATAGTCCTTCGATCTAGCATAAATCTGCTCAATATCTATCTTAGTCTGGCATAAACCTATCCTCAAATCTATACCAAAATCTTGTCCTCAAATCTATCCTCAAGCTTTAACACAAAGCTTGACTCAATCACAAATCAACTCTGCTAGATCTGCTCCAAATCTTAACTCAAGGTTTGAACAAATCAATCAATCAAATCTGCTCTCAAGTCTTCTCAAAAGACTTATCTCAAATATATCATTGTAAGCTTCTCACAAGAATCTTACAACTAATCTATCCACAAGTCCTCTCTAGAACTTGTCAATTTCAAAGCTCAATTAATAATTCTCACTAACTTCAATTCAAAAGTCTTCTCAAGACTTACCTCAATTCTCAAAAGTCCTCACTAGAACTTGTCCAATTCCAACAAGTCTTCTCCAAGACTTACCTCAAATCTGCTCAACAAGTCCTCACTAGAACTTGTCCAATCTGCTCAACAAGTCTTCACTAGAACTTATCTCAAATAAGCTTCCACAAAAGCTTACTCAACTCAACTCAATCTAACACAAAATCCTCTTCAATCACTTAGACAAGCTTCACATAGAATCTTGTTAAATCTCATAGAAACATATAGAGAATTGTTAGAGACTCAATATGCTTCACACTCACAACAATGCTCAATCACTTTCAATCTCTTTCTCAAATCAAATTAGAATATAGAACAATTTGTTTCATAGAACTTGAACTATCACTTCAACACTTCCACTTGACTAGGCTCAATCAACTCCACTCAATCAATCACTCAATGAAACACTCCTTGCTTACAAACCCTAGTCCAAGCATATGAATCCTCACTCAATTATTTCCAACAATGCTTATCAAACAATCTCACATAACAATGATACTCATGATCTTGCACAAACCCTAGTTCAAGATAGTTCTCAACTTCACATAACAATGATACTCATGATCTTGCACAAACCCTAGTTCAAGATAGTTCTCAACTTCACATAACAATGATACTCATGATCTTGCACAAACTCTAATCATGCATATGAAGGCTCATTCAATATTTCCAACAATGCTTATCAAACAAGGTTTTTATCATCAACTCTCACTCAGAAAAACCTTTAACAATCAAACTCAACAATGCTTATCAAACAACCCCTTTTCTCTCCAACTTAGCATTCACAACATCCAACAATCACTCACAAGGAAGATGTGCCCATACCTTTTGTTTGATGAAGAATTGTCCTTAAAAACCTATCTCAATCATAACCACTCTCTTTGCCAATCACAAGGGTTAGATGTCACAAATACACCTTATCACTCCCTCTAGATTTTAATGCACTTCTAAAAGAAAAATAATCACCACTTCAAAATATTCCAAAGCATTGACAAGTTTTTTCTTGATTTTTAATCAAATTATTTTATCTCCCTTTTATAAAGCAAGATCACAATAAAATTCCTTTTTCACCTTTTAACTCCACTCTCTAATTCATTTCCAAGGCATCAAAGAATTAAAATAAACTATTTTAATCCTTATACCTCCCTACTTCAAACACTGCCCTCTTAATAATATGTATACCTCAAAACACCCTTTATTATAACATAGGCCTTGCAAAAATTAAATTAATTTTTCATACCTTAGAATTTGCACCAAAATGTTTGCGCACCACACAAACTGCCTCTACATGAATTCGAACCCAAAACCTCACTACCAGTGCTATGCCCTAGCGAACGCTAGGCTTGCCACATGGGCTACATGCCCACTTGAAACAAAGAGCACACGATGTCCATTTTATCCTTGTCTTCCATGCCAAACATGTCGAATGCAAAAACCTTCCTCTCTTCCTTGCAAAACGTGATCGTGCGACTTGAACCCATGACCTAGCCTCCACGAAAGTCTTATCACTGCCTTGCCTACCATCTACACTACCCAACGCATCGTGTAGGATCTTCGCGCCCTCACTTATTTCAACACACACTCCTTTGTCCTTTCTGAATTGCATGAAGATTCCTCCCTCGAAGTGCACATGAAATATTACTTTGCTCAACTCAAACTTCGAATGCATGATCGACTTTGGGGAAATAATTTACCCCCTCTTTATATGCAATGTGATGAATATGAATGCGTCGGCCCTCATTTCGATTTTGCCACCATTTTTCAAAAAGAACTTTGCATTTCAAAAATAATATTTTAATTATAATTATTTTAAATTCAAAATGAATTTAAATATTATAATTAAATATTTAAATGTCCTTTGGGCCTTTTTAAATAAAATAAAATATAATCTTCCTTAGGTTTTTAGGAAAACCTTTTGCCATTTTCACCTTAGCAAAATAACCTTATTATTTTCTTTCAACCACCATGGAACGGAGATATCTTTTCAACCCTTTTCTTTTGCCCAAATATTATAATATTGTTATCCTTCTTGCTTCTCTTTTGGGGTCTCTAGGCATATAATATTTAAATTAAATATTATATCCTTGCCTCTTAGAAAATCAACCATGAACCATTTGCTTAACATTCTTTTGACATTTGCTTCATATTCCTTTGACATCAATGACAACAAATCCTGCTCATATTTCCAACATATATCCATGGTGGAATGTTGCATGCTGATGGGGTCTAGCACCGATCCTTCTCTGATGTAGGCTATATCATTAGAAGAACAAATGCAATAGTTCCCGACCAAGGTGAAGTAGAAAAATCTAACGAAGAAGATATCATTCCCCTTATTTCCCTTCTTTTTCTTAAGTTGTTTTTGTTTACTCTATTCCTCATTGGATAAAGGCTCTAGGTTCTGACATTTCACTAACAGAATTACCCCAGGAGGCACCAAGAATGTTGGTCAAAATGACCACACCTATGGAAATAGGGAGTAATTTTCTCAAGATTTTGCTAAAGTATGATGAAAAGTCATGATGACACGACATTTTGAAGACTAAAAGCAGGATTAAGGCAAAAAGTCATGATCAAGCAACATTTTGAAGACCTAAGGCAAGACTAAGATGAAAAGTCATGATGGTGCGATATTCCAAAGATCTAAGGTACAACCAAGACCGAAAGTCATGATGGCGTGACATTTTGAAAAGCAAAGATGAAGCCATGACCAAAATTCATGATGGCATGACATTTTGAAGGTCGAAAGATGAGCTAAGGCTAAAATTCGTGAAGACATGACATTTTGAAGGCTAAGGGTCAAGCCATAGCCAAAAGTCATGGTTACATGACATTCTAAAGACTGAAAGCTAAACTAAGGTGAAAAGTCATGAGTATGTGACATTCTGAAGGCCAAAGATCAACTCATGACAAAAATTCATGATGATGTGACATTTTGAGGGCCTAAGGTAGGGCCAAGGTGGCAAGTCATGATAGGGCAACATTTTGAAAGTCAAAATCTGAACTAAGGTGAAGAAATGTGAGGACGCAATATTTTGAAGACCAGATGGACCATGACATCTCTAAAGAGGTTAAATAAGATCTCCATAACCAGAATATCTCAATGACTTCCAGTTGAGGATTCCATGCTCTCTCAACTACTTTTGAACTAGAATGAGCCTATGGGCATGATGTTGTAACAAATTCTAGTCTGTTATGTAAAACTCTTATATATAGAATGAGTGACCCAAACAAATGGTCAGATCTTACGTGTTTATAAGGCTATGTATGCAGACTTCTAAAATTTTAATAAAGAACATCCATTCTAGTTCTTAGCTCACTGGTGTTGCAAATCAAGTATGTATGTGTTGTCCATTGCTATATAAATATAAATTAAATGTAACTTGCATTAATTATTATTTTGAATTCCTACAATAAAGCTCAGTTATATTTGCAATGAACTTCATAGATAATATTACACTTAAATAGCTATTCACCAGAAGTTTTAGTTTCTCTATTTTGATTCTCTGTTATGCTTCTCTGCAAAAGACTGCAATAGTTGCTTTGATGTTACTTAATATGTATTGTTTTAATCCTCTAGCTATCGCTATATTTCCCTCTCTTTATGCATTTTCTTTTTCCCCCATTTTTCTAAAATGAGAAAGGAACCAGCCTCATCTGAAGATTGCACCAGGTAAACTTTGTGTTAACCTAGTCTTTCAATATTGATAAAGTCTTGGGTGCAAACATAACCAAAGGCAAATTTTGCTCCAACAGACTCTGTTTGTCTTACGTACTTGAGGAATCAGAGGAACACAAATAATCAAGGGACCAAGAAGGAACAAGGGAAATCTTTGAGCAAACTTTTGAGCATCAGAAGACAGGTGAACAAATGATCAAGATAGCTAAGGAGCCTCCCCCAAAAGAAAACCCCAGCATGGAGCAAACCCTGATGAAAGTAACAACGGGTGTCAACGACTCAATCTAGAAGCATATTGTAGAAGCTTACATCAAAATATTGTAGGGGATCGACGACACCAATCCACCAAAGAACTTAGATATGTCTCCTATCCATATCGATACTCCTTCCTCTCCTCATTCCTAGAATAATTCCCTCCATATTTTGAACATCGAGATAATCCTTCTCCCAGATCTTCTCATCAGCCTCCACCATATCCCACATCTTCTCATCAACCTCCACCATCGCCATCACCTTCTCATTAGCCTCCACCATCACCACCATCAACTCAGCAAACTCCACCAGCATCCTCCTCTGCTCACACAGTGTAACATCCTCTCTATTTTGCTATATGTCTGCATGTTATTAGTTGCATAATGAGATACTGCTGATGAACTTTTCTGAATGCAGGAGCAGATAGTTATATGTTGATGAGCTAATCAGTGTACCTATTACCTACCTCCATGCAGAAAGGTTAAAATATATCCGCTTAAGGTAAGGTAGGATATGATGTTTAGTGTCTGATGACACCATAGCCTGTGAGTACATGGAAGCTCACTGAGCTAAAAATCATATAGAATCATCCTGCTTGTTGCATACATTTGTATAATGCTTGTGTTTGCTTTAAATATTGAATACATTTACATTATAATTAAAATTAATCTTATCCACATAAGTTAATAATAATAAAGAAATTTAAATAAATAATAGTATAAATAAATATATATAAATAATTATGAAAGTAATATATAAAAATTAAAGAATAAAATTTGGTGATGAGTCACTGGATTCATCCACACGGTAGACATATTATTGCATGTTTAATCTATGGTTCATCAGAACTTTATGCTAGTAGTTCTATATAAGTTGTTAAATAAAAAGTCATAGGTATGCTTTTCGAAAGAAATAGTTGATCTGCGTTGAAGTGAGTCCATTTGCTAAAATCTAGTAATGAAGTATATCACACTTATTTTAACAGGTTAGGTATCCATTACTTCTTGGGTGAAGACTACATGGATTGTGTTTTGAAATATAATATCATTGCTTGGTTGCTTAATCTCTTTAATGATAAAGTGCATTGAGAATGAGTTTGCTCACATAATACAAGTAGACAAGTTAATCTGAATAGTTTTGCATTGAGTGAAATGCATTGTTTTCCTATGTCTTCTTTTAGATGCATTGTGCATTATGGCTGTACTGACCCAAAAAGCACATTGAATTAACCTTTCCATCAGGTTCTGTGTTTTTGGTTGAGTGGATGAACAAACCCGCCTGATGGAAAAGCTTATTTCAGGAAAAGCTTCAGCTGATCTCTTACGTATGGCCGATTGGTGAGGATAATCTAACAGAGGGTCAGCTTGCACAATTGGCTAAGTCTCACACTATTTCAGATAAATATTATCTTCATAAATTACGTTAATGAGATAGTTTATAATGAAATTCTATTGGTTGTAAACTTAATTACTTTTGTTCATTATTTTTAGTAAAGCAACCTGTTAAAGAGCTATCGGATAGCATATGGTTAATACACTCGAAGTAACTACTTCGGGGGACAAAGTTCCGAAGTAAAATTACTTCGAGAAATAATGCTCCCGAAGTAAGTACTTCGGGAAGAAGTTGTCGAAGTGAAACTACTTCGGGGAAAACTGTGGAGTTTGGCAGCCTGCGGCAACTTCGGCGAAATGAAGTGTCGTAATGTGGTTCGGCACAAACAAATAAACCCGACTCCTTTCTGGATCGAACGGGTATTTTGCCACTTCGGAGCAAACCCTAGTTGAGAGATGTCTACGGACAAGACAATACTTCAAGGGCAAGAACAAATATGCAGAGACCCGAATTTGCAGAATAATATTATATATTAAATATAATGTCGGATTACAAAGAGCTTCCTTCTGAAGCAAATACAAACTTCTGCAAATTAAAATTTTGCAGGATAAAAACATGGATTTTAATCTGGAGGTTGCTGCTCCACTCTCCGGCTGTTGGCAGCTGCTAGCTTCACCCTTTTGCTAATTTGCTGGTTGAAACCCTAGTTATGCGGCTGTTCTGAGGACTCTGCTGCTCTGCTCCTTCCGCTCTTAACACTCCTCTCTCTGCTTCTTCCTCCTTTATAAAAGACAAAATGACCCCAATATTTATAGGCGGGGAATGAGGACGATAGGCGGGATAAATCCACCAACCAATCGACAAGAAATGAATGCCGGAATGGCTTTTTGACAAATCGCCGAACACTCCAACTACTCGCACGCTTGAACAATAAATGCGTCGATTCCCGTGCTTAATTTTTGCTTCGGCCGATTTCCGCTTCGGGGCAATTTGTTTTTGCTTCGCGACGAAGCATTTTTCGAAGCTCTTTCGGAAGTGCTTCGCGCCGAAGCATTTTCCGAAGGTACTTCGAAAGTGCTTCGCGTCGAAGCATTTTCCGAAGGTATTTCGGAAGTGCTTCGCGTCGAAGCATTTTTCGAAGGCGATTCGGAGATGCTTCGCGTCGAAGCTCTTACGGGCGCGAAGTTGGATTTAATATTTCCAACACCCTCCTTTAAATCAAACTTCACGAGTTCTCTGACGCCCAACATTTCTCGCAATCTGGCGAAGTCCTCCTCCTTCAAGGGTTTTGTGAAGATGTCAGCTAGCTGCTCCTTGGACCTGCAAAACTACAACTGTACTTCGTCGAATTTCACCAGCTCTCTGATGAAATGATACCGGATGTCTATGTGCTTTGTCCGGCCGTGGAAGACTGGGTCCTTCGAGAGCGCGATGGCAGAGTTATTGTCGCAAAATATTGTTGTTGCTGCTTCGGGCGGATGATGTAGTTCACATAGAACTCTTCTCAGCTAGACTGCCTGGCAAGCGGGTGAGGTGGCGACAACGTACTGCTGCCTGCTTGTAGATAAAGCAACTATTGGCTGCTTCTTCGAGGACCAAGAGACAACTCCGGATCCAAAATGGAAGGCATATCCCGAAGTGCTCTTTCGATCATCTATGCTGTCGGCCCAATCACTATCAGTGTAGCCAATCAACTCAAGCTGGTCTTGTCTGGCATAGTGAATTTCGTGGTTCCTCGTGCCATTGACATATCGCAGGATTCTCTTGCCTGCTTGCCAGTGAGTATCTTTTGAAGTCTCCATAAAGCGGCTGATCAGACTGACTCCGAACATCAGATCTGGCCGAGTTGCAGTCAAGTACATCAGGCTTCCAACTAACCTTTTATAGAGAGTTGGGTCAACACTTCTATTGTTGTCTGTCTTGCTCAACTTCAAACCAGTGGCTACCGGGGTGATGGCAGGCTTGTTGTCCTCCATCTTAAAATGCTTCAGGACATCCTTTGCATACTTGCCCTGAGAAATGAAGATGCCATCTGCTGATTGGTCAACTTCAATGCCAAGAAAATATTTCATCAGCCCCATGTCTGTCATCTCGAACTCCTTCTTCATGGTTGTTCGAAACTATGCAAATAGGTTGCTGCTATTGCCAGTATATATCAGATCGTCTATATACAGGCAGACGATTATAATCTCCCCTGCTTCATTTGTTTTCAGGTACAGGGAGTGCTCATATGGGCATTTTTGAAACCCATTCTCTTGAAAATAGCCGTCAATCCGACTGTACCATGCCCGGGGTGCTTGCTTCAACCCATATAGGGCCTTCTTCAACTTCAGGACCTTGCCTTCTTGTCCTTGTATTTCATAACCGGGTGGCTGGTCTATGTAGACCTCTTCTTCCAACACTCCGTTTAGGAAGGCAGACTTGACATCCATCTGGTACACACTCCAGCCTTTCTGAGCTGCTAGTGCCAGAATCATTCTGACTGTGTCAAGTCGGGCTACAGGTGCATACACCTCATGATAGTCAACTCCTGACTTACGCTGTAGCCTTTCACCACTAATCTGGCCTTATGCCTGTCAACTTCTCCTTGGGCGTTAAACTTTGTTTTATACACCCACTTGACCCCAATGGTCTTCTTCCCTGTTGGAAGATCTATCAGCTGCCATGTCTCATTCTTCTCAATGGCTGCTATCTCCTCATCCATCGCATTCACCCATTTGCGATTCTGACTTGCTTCTTCAAACTCCATTGGATCACATTCCATAAATAAGGCAAAGTCAGAATATTCTTCATCTAACTGATTACGGGTTACCTCATAAATGTCTTGCAAGCTCCGAGTCTTCGTAGGTGTCCTCAAGTTTTGAATTTTGCTTGCAAGTGGAGGTGACCGGGATGATGAGGGTGTGCTACTGCTGGCACCACTGTTGTTGCTTGAAGGTACAGGTGGTTGTACACTGTCTTCCTCCAAGTTTACAGGTTCAACAGTTGCTGGTTCAGGCTCACCAGTCTTTGACTTCCAGTTCTAGGATTCGTTCTCCAAGAACTTCACATCTCGGTTGATGACAAGTTTCTTCGTCATCGGATTGTACAACCTGTATGCCTTTGCTTGTTTGTTGTACCCCGTGAAGATGCATTTTTCAGATTTGTCATCCAGCTTCCGTCTTTTCTCATCTGGAACATGTGCATATGCTATGCACCCAAAAACTCGCAAATGAGCCACACTTGGCTTCAGATTGCTCTAGGCTTCCTCTGGAATTTTGTCCTTCACACTCTTGGTGGGACATCGGTTCAACGAGATAAACTGCACAACTTACGACTTACGCCCAGAACTCATGTGGCAAAATTTTTGCCTTCAACATGCTCCGTGCCATCTCCATGATCGTTCTGTTCTTCCTCTCAGCTACACCATTCTGTTGTGGTGTGTATCTGGCAGTGAACTACCTTCGAATTCCATGCTGCTTGCAGAAGTTGTGGAATTCGTTGGAGATGTATTCTCCACCTCCGTCTGTCCTGAGAGTCTTCACGTAATATCCGCTCTGTTTCTCAACCAGAGCCTTGAACTCCTTAAACTTCGCAAATGCTTCTGACTTCAACTTGATGGGATAAATCCAGGTCTTTCGGTTGAAGTCGTCAATGAAGGTCAGGAAGTATTTGTTGTCGACAAACATGGTGGTCTGCATCGGACCACAAATGTCTGAGTGCACCAGCTCCAATGGCCGTGATGCTCTCCAAGACTGTCCAACAGGGAATGCATCCCTGTGTTGCTTGTCGACCAGGCAACCTTCACAAACTTGGTTCGGTTGCTCAATAAGGGGTAAACCCTTCACCATCTGCTTCTTGTGTAGCAAATTCAGGCCACTGAAACTCAAGTGACCGAATCTGAGATGCCACAACCAGGTAGCATCCTTCACAACTGCACTCAGAGACATTAAAGATTCATTCTGAATCTACAGTGGAAACATTTTGTTTTTTGTCATGGACACCATTGCGATTTGTCCATGCACTTTGTCTCTGATGGAACAGACACCGTCTTTGAACTGCATAGTGTGTCCCTTCTGGACAAGCTGTCCAACACTTAGCAGATTATGTTTCAGGCCAGGCACATAGTAGACGTCACAGATCTGCTTCCGTTCATCGTGCCTGGTTTGGATGAGGATTTTTCCTTTCCCCATCATAGGAACTTTGTTGTTGTTCCCCATCTTGACTTCGGACTGGACTGACTCGTCCAATTGTGAGAACATCTCTCTGTTCCCAGTCATGTGGTTGTTGCACCCACTGTCAAGATACCAAATGTTTTTCTTGCTCTCCTCCTCGATACTACAAGTCAGCAGCACATTTCCTCCTGTCGCATTTCCAGCTTCCTCTGTATAATGGGCTTGTTGTTGATTCTCGTTAGCCATCCACGTTCTGCATTAAGAGATGTAATGGCCAAACTTCTTGCAGTAGTAGCATTGGACCTTTGACATGTCCTTCTATTGAGAGCTACCTTGCTGGTTTTTGCCAGTGCCTCTTCCTCCTTGTTGATGAAAGTTGCAGCTGGTCTCACTGACATGAGGGTTTGATCTCCCTCCTTGCTTGTTACTTCTCCCATGCCTGCTCCTGCCTCTTCCACCTTGAGAACTAGAGGCACCTTGGTGGGAGTCTTGTCTGCTGCTGTCTCGGACTGAGACATGCGCCTTAAATGCTTGCTCTAGAGAGGACTGAGTTGAGCGGCTCAGCCTCTGCTCATGTGTCTGCAGAGAACCCATCAGTTCATCTACAGAGAGGATTGTCAGATCCCTTGACTCCTCTATTGCAATTACCACAGAATCAAACTTCGCTGGCAGACTCCGCAGAATTTTCTCCATGATCCTTTGATTCTGCACAATCTCGCCATTCAACCGCATCTGGTTGATGACATCTGTTGTCCGGGTGAAGAAGTCGCTCATCGACTCGAACTCACTCATCTGCAGGTTCTCGAACTCCCTCCTGAGCATCTGTAGTTTCACCAACTTCACTTTGTTGGTGCCCTGGTACGAACTTGCCAGGATTTCCCAGGCCTGCTTGGCCTTGGTGGCTGATGCAATCCGCGGGAAGATGGTCTCTTCAACCGCTTGCATGATATAGAACAGGGCTTTCTGGTCTTTCTTCTTGTTCTCCTTCAGAAGGTCTTTTTCAGTTTGGGAGAGGGCGGCCAGCGCTGCTGCATCTGCTGGTTCCGGGTACCCATTCTCGACCAAGTCCCACAAATCCTGAGACCCGAAGAGGATCTTCATCTGTATGCTCCAGTAATCGTAGTTCTTGCCGTTAAATCGCGGGATCTACAACTACAGGGAATTTCTTTCGAAATCCATGCTTCTATCTCCGCGTCACGACAACAATTGCTCTGATACCAATTTGAAGGAAATTTAAAATCACGTCGCGAAACACTTCGGACGGTTATCACGCGAGGACGGGAGCTTCGGGGAAAGTTCTCCCGAAGTATGTACTTTGGGGAAATTATTCCCGAAGTAAATCTACTTCGGGGAACAAGCTCCCGAAGTAAACACTTCGGGGGAAATTTCGCCGAAGTAAATTTACTTCGGGAAAAATACACTCGAAGTAACTACTTCGGGGGACAAAGTTCCGAAGTAAAATTACTTCGAGAAATAATGCTCCTGAAGTAAGTACTTCGGGACGAAGTTGCCGAAGTGAAACTACTTTGGGGAAAACTGCGGAGTTCGACAGCCCGCGGCAACTTCGGTGAAATGAAGTGTCGTAATGTGGTTCGGCACAAATAAACCCGACTCCTTTCTGGATCGAACGGGTATTTTGCCACTTCGGGGCAAACCCTAGTTGAGAGATGTCTGCGGACAAGACAATACTTCAAGGGCAAGAACAAATATGCAGAGACCCGAATTTGCAGAATAATATTATATATTAAATATAATGTCGGATTACAAAGAGCTTCCTTCTGAAGCAAATACAAACTTCTGCAAATTAAACTTTTGCAGGATAAAAACACGGATTTTAATCTGGAGGTTGCTGCTCCACTCTCCGGCTGTTGGCAGCTGCTAGCTTCACCCTTCTGCTAATCTGCTGGTTGAAACCCTAGCTATGCGGCTGTTCTGAGGACTCTGCTGCTCTGCTCCTTCCGCTCTTAACACTCCTCTCTTTGCTTCTTCCTCCTTTATAAAAGACAAAATGACCCCAGTATTTATAGGCGGGGAAAGAGGACAGAAGGCGGGATAAATCCACCAACCAACTGACAAGAAATGAATGCCTGAATGGCTTTCTGCCAAATCGTTGAACACTCCAGCTACTCGCACGCTTGAACAATAAATGCGTCGATTCCCGTGCTTAATTTTTGCTTCGGCTGAGTTCTGCTTCGGGGGGCAATTTGTTTTTGCTTCGCGGCGAAGCATTTTCCGAAGCTCTTTCGGAAGTGCTTCGCGCCGAAGCATTTTCCGAAGTGCTTCGCGCCGAAGCATTTTCCGAAGGCGATTCGGAGATGCTTCACGCCGAAGCTCTTACGGGCGCGAAGTTGGATTTAATATTTCCAACAGTTTTGTGTTGTAAGAGAATAATATATTAAAGAAAAATTATAAACATTTTATTGTCCAGTATAAAAGAGAACGTTATAACACTATTTTTTTTATTCTGCTAAGTTGTTCACTCTCGTCAGTAGTTGAACCATTAGATTTGTTGTCCAATGGAATGAGCCTGAGATATTGTTGGTTATTTAGCTTAACTGAAAGCTTTGGCTTTCAGTATCTTGGTAATAGCTTGTGTACATCTATGTATTTGGAATATAATTTCTGTGACAAAGCCAGATTATGGAAAAAAGAAACACAAGTATTTTTTTTTTTTAAATATCCCTTGTATTTCTATGTCAGTTGTTTAAATTCTCCATATTGGTTTGTCATGAATGCCAACACAATTAGGTTGTTAATCATATTCTTGAGAAACATGTCATACAAATGAACATTTATTTTAAACCATTTGATTCTATCAAAATTTAGGAAATTAAAACTAGGGAAACACGATTTTTGGGTAAGCGAGATCACATGCCTTTTAGGATTTTAAATGAATATTTAAACTTTACTTTGGTGGGGGTTTAAAACCAGTAGATATCATGCATAATTAAATATATCTTGAGGATCGAACCCCATCCCGCGAAAATTAGTTTTGGTTAAATAAACTAATTAATCAGATCTACTTAAATATTCGTAGGGATTTAAATCATAAGCTAAAACATTGTTGAGGTTAACTAAGTTCTCGTATAGGAGAACATTTTCTTTGCATGCAGTGAACAACCCACTTTTGTGAAATCTATTCCTTCCTTGGTTGCTATTTTCAATATATTTTAATATGTTTAAACTGTTCTTCCAACTTGGCACAACAAGCAAAAGTATTCACTAAATCCTGAATGATTTATTTGTATGGTGGTTTATAAAATAAAATCATACAAGAATACTTCCTTTACAAAGAATATTAAAATTTAGAGAACTAGTTATGTTATTTTAGATGGGCTGTCATATTTCAAGGTAGAATTGTTACTTAAAAAAAAAACCTCTGACATATGAAGACAACCAGTGAGAAATTCTATAGAAAACTAACCCAACATGTTTCTTATTATTGTCAGTGTTGATTTGTGGTTTGAATTACAACTTTGTATGTGCAATTTAGATTAAACCCTGTACCTGAAACTTAGCTTGTTTAAATTTCATGGAAAGTATTAAAAGAAACACTAATGTAAGCATTTCTATGCAATTGGATATTCTTATTTTCAAGCATTCATTGCGCTGGCTGCGTGCTATTGAAGTTTTAATTATTTTAATAATTTGTTTAGGCATTGTTGATTGAGCTTTTGTATCGGGTATAAGTAAAGTCTTGTTCAACTTTTCATTTTGAATAGCCCACTTCACATAGTATATTAAAACTTAGATACTCGTAATAGAATGCTAGAATACCTTGGCATCAATATACTTCATGTGAAAGATAAGTTTTATAAGTTATTTCTGCTGTCAGGAAGTATAGTATCGAGTTAAGTTTTCATAGAAGTATTAGGGAAAAAAAAAATTAAAATAAATAATAATAATAAAATAAAATAAAATAAATGTAGTCACAATATATGAGAAGTATGTATTATAGGAATTGCTAATGAGGCAATTACAAATACTATAAAACTGTCATAATTCGTTCCTCCGATCTTGGCCTTTCCGTCCATCAATTAAAAATTGGAACATAAAAAAAAAAAAAAAAACTCTGGAGAAAATTGAATTATCTGTTCTCTTTGGAAGCTGTGTTGATAGTAGTGTTTTACTGAGTGAAATCCTTATTATAGAAGATAAATTTTTCCTTCTCTCGGTGGAGTCATGGATGGAGAAGAAGGCCGTCTTGTAGTCGTGTAACTTGTGGTGGTTTTGCCGTTAGAAACACGAACTTTTCTGTGATATTATGAGAGGTAGATGACTAAAATGGAAGTTTCCTTCCATATTTAAGTTCGTAGAAATTAAATTAAAAAATAAATTAGAAACTGATTCTTACATAGAATACATCGTTTGGGATGCAACCCTAAAACCTGCCTCTAGATTTGATTATCAAGAAACCAATAAGTTAACCTTGAAGGAATGTCTTTCCAAGCTGTTGAATGCATATTAAATAAAATACTAGGAAATAGAAGTTAGATATCAATATAAAAGCCTTCTAATGCGGCATTTTTGAACCACATAGAAAAACTCTTAACATGATAACTCTTAACATGATAGAAAACTATTTTAAAACTTAGATTATGAATTGTATAAACTAGTTTCCATAAAGTGATAGTTTAACTTCATAAATCCGATTCACTAACTTATATATAATCTTCAAAATAACAAATATTATTATGATTTATTCTAGATACATATCAAACTATAAAAAAAAAGTGTGATTAAGTTATTAGGTTTGAATTATTTAAATGTTATATCTTTTTATAATTCTTGTTACAATATTCCAATGACTAATGGAATTCATGATCTATATATATATATAAAGGTATGCTTCTTGAAAAGATTAAATAAGTTATAATATATTTAAAAATAACTTAAACTTAAATGATTGAAATTCTTAGAATGTACTTTTATTTAATTCTTATGATCATTATTATGAATGCTTATTTAGGAATAGATGATGTTATCTTTTTTCTAATACATTTATGCTTTAGAGTAATATTCTACTTGTAAAAAGTTCAAACCATCATATATCAAATATTTGCATGGGGTACTTTACGACACCAAAATCCAATTAATTCAACCAACGAGAAGGTTGGTATCTCTATAGACCATCAAGAGGGATGGATATAAGTGAACAATCAGTAACATCGAGTAGGACGTACACTTCACCCAGCTCCAATAGTTCACAGTGGCAACAATTGTGAATTAGAGATAATCGTTCTCCAGTGAATAGAGAAAGGATAGGGGTCCTGCATTGTAGAGAGTAATGAACGACAGTATGGGATGTCGTTCTAGGTCACCACACGAGTAGTACTTGAGGATGCTCATGAATCTACTCTGATTGCAAAATTTCCAACTTGACTCATGGCTAGGGAGCTGGCTCATGAGATTGGAAGATCCAGTGGTAGATGGTATGGGCAACATTACCGTCAACTGGAGATGGATCTGAGACATCTGGTCCAAGAGCCATGCGATGACGAATCCTGATTAAACCTTAGTTGAGGGTCAATTATTAGGCATTGGCATAGCTATGCTAGTTCCAAAGCATGAATTTTATGTTTATGCAGCTCAATGAACCTTTATGGACAAGAATGGGATTGTGTATCCAAGTCCAACATGCTTTGAAATGGGGGAATTATTACGTCCACCCTTCTAAGTGTTATGGGCCCTGGAAGGGCAACTCCATGCCAAGATCAACTGATACCTGAGGGAGGGGTAGGGATCTAATAATAATGGCAACTTATCATGATAAGTTGGTCGATCCTGAGCACTTAAGTCACTAGCTACAATGGTGGAAAAATTTAAAGTGCAATCCTCTATGCCAAAGTACTAATAACAAGTTGGGTGTATTTTCGTAAATGTGTGACATTTATGTTAGACAAAAATTTTGAAGTTTTATTTTGAACAACCAGGTGAGTAGACCTGGGTTTTGATAGTTGGTATCAAAGCCTAGGTTGCGAAAACCCTAGGTTGCAAACCTATTTTAAAAATAAAAGTGTTGAAACTATGAAAGTGACATAGCTCTTTTACATTCAGATGTAATGGTCGGAACCTCTAAGAGAATAATTGCTACTCTGCAAGAAGGGCTTGCATAGGTTTTGAGAAAGGATTAAGAAGACTCCTTGGAGAGTCACATTGTGTGCAAGTTGTTGAAGCCCCTTGATGTGTTCTAAGAACATACAGTAGAGAGGATTGCTCAAAATGATGATAATATGATGATGATGATTAAGTTAATGCAAGAACAGCTAAAAATAACACATGGAAATACAAAGAGCTCAAGGGAATGAACATATGGAGCAAAACAAAATCAAAAATATGGATATCTCCAAATTTGACGAAAAGGGGGGTGGTGAGGTAGCCGATAATTGGCTAGGTGATATTGAGGGGTACTTTGCCATCCAATATCTATGCTCTGAATCTAATACTGTTTGGGTTGTAGCATACTTATCAGATCCTACTAGATATTGGTGGATAATGTATAAGAAAATCAACCAGAAGGAGGCCTCTAATATATTTTGGGATGTATTTGAGATGGAATTTAGGGATAGATTTCTTACTCAATAATTTTATATTGAGAAGTATGCTGAGTTCACAAACCTCCGTCAAAATAATATAAAATGTCAGTAATAGAATGTTACTAGATATTTGTACAACTATTGAAATATGTACCCAAATACAATAGATCGAGAGGGTCAATTGATATGTTGTAAATTGATGAACAGACCAAGAGGATCAATTGATATGTGTATACTCATGTCATGTTGGGCATGGATCTAAATAAAGCCCTATATGGGTGTAGGTGTTGAACACCTTTACCTTGAGATAATCTGGAATATCAAGCAATGATTAGACCAGATACTGGGGAATAAATGAAGAAAATACACCAGTGGCTCAAAGAAGTCATAGACTGCCAGAAGAGCCATACCGATATTAAGAGATCACCTTGAGAATTTTTTGTTTGTGATAGTCTTTTTGAGATTCAAAACCTACTAAGAGTTCCATAGCTTCACCTAGGTTTATAGGACCATTTGAAATTACTGCCAAAATTAGTCTTGTAGCTTACCAGTTGGCCTTGCCACCTAATTTACCCAAGATCCATAGTACTTTCCATTTAGTCCTCCTTAGGAAGTATATGGCAAATCCCTCTCACATATTGAATGTTTCACAAACACCAAATCCGCAACTCATTGAAATTTATTTGGTTAGGATTCTTGGGTTTAGAACTAGAAAACTAAGGAAGAGTATTTTTAACCAATGTAAATACCAACGGGAGTCCAACGGGACCTCTGCTCTATTAGGAAAGCCACTTGGGAAGACATGGCAATGATGAAGGAGCAATTTCCATTTATTATTTGAGGATTGATATGTACATATGTTGTTAGATTTACTTTTGAATTAATGTTTTGACCTGATGATGATGTGAATATGGATAATATATTTCATGTGATCTAACATTAACAAGTATATATGTGTTTACTATATATTACATGATGTATGTTAGTTATTACAAACACATGGACTATGTTTAATCCTAGTGGGGGAGAATGTAACATCCTCTCTATTTTGTTATTTGTCTGCATGTTATTAGTTGCAGAATGAGATACTGTTGATGAAATTTTGTGAATGCAGGAGCAGATAGTTATGTGTTGACGAGTTGATCAGTGTACTTGTTACCCACCTCTAGGCAAAAATGTTAAAATATGTCCACTTAAGGTAAGGTGGGATATGATGTTTAGTGTCTGATGATACCACAGCCTATGATTACATAGAAGCTCACTGAGGTAAAAAGCATATAGAAACATCCTGCTTGTTGCATACATTTGCATAATGCTTGTGTTTGCTTGAAAATTGAATGCATTTGCATTATAATTAAAATTAATTTTATCCACATAAGTTAATAATAAAGAAATTAAAATAAATAATAATATAAATAAATATATATAAATAATTATAAAAGTAATATATAAAAATTAAAGAATAAAATTTTGCGATGAGTTAGTGTATTCATCCACATGGCAGACATATTGTTGCATGTTTAATCTACGTGTCATCAAAACTTTATGCTAGTAGTTCTATATAAGATGCTTAATAAAAATTCTTAGGTATGCTTTTTGGAAGAAATAGTTGGTCTGTGTTGAAGTGAGTCTATTTGCTGAAATCTGGTAATGAAGTGTATCACACTTATTTTAACAATCAGGTCTCCATTACTTCTTGGGTGAAGACTACATGGATTGTATTTTGAAATATAAAATCATTGCTTGGTTGCTTAATCTCTTTAATGATAAAGTGCATTTAAAATGGGTTTACTCACATAATACAAGTAGACAAGTTCATCTGAATATTTTTGCATTGAGAGGAATGCATTGTTTTCCTATGTCTTCATTTAGATGCATTGTGCATTATGGTTGTGTTGACCCAAAAAGCACATCGAATTAACCTTTCCATAAAGTTTTAAGTAGATTCAAGTACTACAACAACAGGTAAAGGACCTTAAAAAGCAACTCTCTGACATCACTGATAAAACCAATGAGTTGTCTAAGGAAAAATTAAGGATAGTCAGAAAGAACATGATTAAAAGCATCAAGAAGATGACCCTGAAGGCTAGGCCCACACTCTCATATCTTCTCAAAATCAAAGATATGTTAGGCCAAGTAGAAGATGAATTAGAAGCATCTGTCAAGCTCCTGGTAACAAGGCTATCAACAACCAATAAAATTCAAGTATTGGTGGATAGCACGCAAGCGATAATTGGATATAGAGCATGAGATAAGAATTAGTCCTAGGTCAAAATAGTTTCTAGAAATTTCTTCAAGAGGCACAAGCTGGTGATCAAAATTGCCAAGCTCATACAAGATCTCAAAGTAGAGGCTAAGGCGATTCTAAAACAAGCATAGCTGAAAATTGTGGCATGCCTAGCTTCTGGGACAAGGATTCAAAGCTCCTAATAGAAGATGAATTGAAAGTCACCTGGAGGAAATTTTTAGAAGATGAAACATAAATTGATAGCTAGGAAGAACCTATTCAAGAAGAGCAAATTTTCAGCATAGTTTAGGATATTACCCAGATAAACTCTTGCCTATATTAGTTGTATATAAAATCAAGAACCCTATCATATGACAAGGTTGAAGAGTTGGAGTATCTGTACAACACTTTCAAGAAAAAAATAGATACAGATGAGGAAACCTGGAGGAAGGCCTACACCGCCTATAACGAAGTAGTAAAAGAAAAGGACAAACAGGAAAAATCTATAAAGCTTCATCAAGCAATGCAGCAACTCTCAGCCAAGGTGAAGTAGAAAATCTAACGAAGAAGATAGTCCCAAAGAATGACCACCCCAAAGAAGGAAGCTTTTTGTGCTTGGTATTATTTCCCTTATTTCCCTTCTTTTTCTTAAGTTGTTTTTGTTTACTTCATTCCCTAATGGATAAAGGCTCTAGGTTCTAATATTCTACTAATAGAATTACCCTAGGAGGCACCAAGAATTTTGGTCAAAATGACCACACCTAGGGAAATAGGGAGTAATCTTCTCAAGATTTTGCTAAGTATGGAGAACAATCATGATGACACGACATTTTGAAGGTTGAAAGTAGGACTAAGGTGAAAAGTCATGATCAGGCGACATTTTGAAGACCTAAGGTAGGACTAAGACAAAAAGTCATGATGGAGCGACATTTTGAAGACCTAAGGTAGAACTAAGATGAAAAGTCATGATGGCACAACATTTTGAAGAGCGAATATGAAGCCAAGGCCAAAATTCATGATGGTGTGACATTTTGAAGGCCAAAAGTTGAGCTAAGACCAAAATTCATGATGACATGACATTTTGAAGGCTAAGGGTCAAGCCAAGGCCAAAAGTCATGATGGCGCAACATTTTGAAGGCCAAAATCTGAGCTAAGGCCAAAAGTCATGAGGATGTGACATTTTGAAGGCCAAAATCTGAGCTAAGGCTAAAAGTCATGATGATGTGACATTTTGAAGGGCTAAGGGTCAAGCCAAGGCCAAAATTCATGATAGCGCGACATTTTGAAGGCCAAAAGCTAAACTAAGGTGAAAATTCATGAGGATGCGACATTTTGAAGGCCAAAGATCAACTCATGACCAAAAGTCATGATGGCACGACATTTTGAAGGCCTAAGGCAGGGCCAAGGTGAAAAGTCATGATAGGGCGACATTTTGAAGGCTAGAAGCTGAACTAAGGTGAAAAGTCATGAGGACACGATATTCTAAAGGCCAGATGGACCATGACATCTCTAAAGAGGTTAAAGAAGATCACCATAACTATAATATCTCAACTACTTCCTGTTGAAAGCTCCATACTCTCTTCAACTACTTCTTTACCAGAATGAGCCTACGGGCATACTGTTGTAACAAATTTCAGTTTTCTATTATGTAAAAACTCTTATATATAGAATGAGCGACCCAAAAAAATGGTCGGCTCTTAGGTGTTTACAAGGCTATGTATGCAGACTTCTAAAAGTTTAATAAAGAACATCCATTCTGGTTCTTGGCTCACTGGTGTTTCAAATCAAGTATGTATGTGTTGTCTATTGCTATATAAATCTAAATTGAATGTAACTTGCATTAATTCTTATTCTGAATTCCTGCATTAAAGCTCAATTAGATCTGCAATTAACTTCATGGATAAGCTTACACTTAAATAGATATTCACCAGAAGTTTTAGTTTCTCTGTTTTGGTTCTCTATTATGCTTCTCTGCAAAAGACTACGATAGTTGCTTTGTTGTTACTTAATCTGTACCATTTTAATCCTCTAGCCATAGCTATATTTCCCTCTCTTTATGCATTTCCCTTTTCCCCCTTTTCCTAAAAGAAGCAAGGAACCAACCTCCTCTGGAGATTGAACCAGGTGAACTCTATGTTAACCTGGTCTTTCAATGTTGGCAAAGTCTTGGGCGCAAACGTAACCAAAGGTAGATTTTGCTCCAATAGTTTTTGGCATGCCCGGTGGGACCCAAATCCCATGCAGTATACAGATCAAAGCCCTGGTGAATAGCTTTGCCCTATCAATATTTTATAAATCACCTGGTGACTCTGCACTGAAAAGGAACCCTAAGAAAGCCTTTACCCAACTTCTGGTTATGTACCATATTTTATGATAACCAGATCTAAAGCAAGAAATTCAGAAGAGCCCATAGAGTTCTTCGAACTACACCTTGGTAGCCTCTGAGCTAATCCTATTTTAGTGGCCAAAACAACTTCTGCATATACCCATAATATAGGATACACAAATCCTTCCCCTGCAGCCTTCCCTAGTACTACTGCTAGTGGAACTTTAACTCCAGCTACCCATATAATCACAATGGCCATGAATCAGCCAATCCTACCTTACCCCGTATGGAACCACACAGGTCCCTTGAACTTGGCAGCTCAACATCCGATTCCTATGATGGCCTTGAAAGCACTACCCTAGTATGATGGTACTAGAAATATGACTTACGAACACTATCAAGATGTAGCCGCACTAGCCCCGATACATAACATCCATGAAGAAGATGTTATGATAAGATTGCTGGTAATTTCCTTGAAAGGAAAAATGCTCTATTGGTACAGAGCTCTTGAAAATCAAACTATATCCACCTAGGCACAACTTGTTGGTAAACTAGTGGAAGAATTCAATGAGCAAGCAGACCCATTCTCCCTACTGAATCAATTTACTGTTATCCAGAAACACCCTCAAGAGGAGATCATAGATTTTAACATCATATTCAGTCGGACTTGGCAGAGAGTACCTGACGGGTTGAGACCAACACATGAGCAGGCAATGTATTACTATCTGAGAGCTTTCAACTCAGATATAAGTATGGCCATCAGGCAGTCCCACATGTTTACCTTCCTTAAGATTTATCAGGAAGCATAGAAAGTAGAGAAATATCTGATTGCCATCGGGAGATTCCTAGCCAAAATGATGATGCCCATTTTTCTAGATTTACCCCAAGCTTCAAGTGCTGCTAGTCCAACCCCTACTTTAGCTTCCAACTCCAATCTTCCCAAATGGACTGGACAACCTAATATTCTAGTAATACAGGCACCCCCTACCTCTCCAATGCTTCCTACTATTCCTACACTTCCTCTGGCAATAGTCCCATCAACTCCAGATCCTCAATTGGTAGTTCTACAAGACCTGCAAGCATCATTCAAAACTTTGGAAAATAAGTTTACATCAATGGAATGAAGAGAAGTAAAAAGAAATTTCCACCCAAGGAGATTCCCACAAGTAACAAAGGATCAAGCCTCCATGAGTGGTAGAAGTTATGACAAATCTAACACTATTTATGCCAATGAAGATAGCGAACCTAGTAATGTTTCAATAGAGTCAAATTTTTGGTGCTCCACATGTAATGATCCCCATGGTGAAACTTCTTGCATGATTCACCAACATCAGGTATAAAATATAGCCATTGAGAAGGCTGAAAGAAGCCTCAAGGGTCAAGTTAATATGATCAGAGAAGAGAATCAAAATTTCATGATGCCTTCTATTGAACAAGTAGCTATTCTTACTAGATCAGGAAAGAAACCCTTACAGGTTGATCCCCAAGATCTCAACCCCCTGAAGGTGCCTTCACCTATAAGGAACCCTATTGAGAAAAGGACCTCTTATGAAAAATCTCCCCCGAGTTCAAGCTAGAAAGATGCAAAAACTCGTAAGGAAGAACCTCGATAGAAAGAAGTAGAAACATAGGAACAAGCTAGGGATAAACTGAGATATCCCTCACTGACTAAGCATCAAAGGATTGATGCTACTCAGGGGTACAGAAACAAGTATGATGCAATAGTGAAGGAGAAGAGTGTTGAACCCCTTCCATTTAACATAGTCGAGGAAATGAAGAAAACCCCCTCCAAGGCAACTATGTATGAAGCTTTGCAGCTTCTAGGATAGATTGACTTGTTGCAAGAATCCTTGAGGTCTATGAAAAATAAGAATAAGACCCCAACTCATATGGATTCTGCACAAGCTAGTCTGACATCCACTTCGAGAAAAAATAGACCCCCTCCTTTTTATCTGTCTCTCCAAATGGAAGGGTGGGTAGTTCACAACTGTATGATAGACTCTGGAGCTACAACCACTGTGATGCCCAAAGCAGTATGTGATATCATGGGCATGGAATATACAAGAAGCAGTATCGATGTCTTACAGTTAGATGGAACCCCTATGAAAACTTGTAGGGGTAATCAAAGATATCCCAATAGTGCTCCACAGACTGCCCCAACTTACAGTCATACAAGAAGTGGTAGTAGTGGATTTGGAGCCCTATTTTGGTATGTGTCTCTCTAGGGAGTTCACAACTAAGATAGGAGGATATTTATCACTAGATTTCTCACATCTGGAAATCTCGTTCAAGGGAAAAAGAGTGAAAATATTTAATGAAAAACCATCAACTTTCCATATTGGAAGACTTGAAGAGGAAGACAAATAGTCCACCACTATGAACATGATGACAGAGGAACTAGGGGACCTAAACTTGATGGAAGAGGCTCTAAATGTATTATAGGAGGAAGACCAGTTCTCTCTCCAAGACTTCAATGCCATGATCGAGACTGACATTGGGAGTTACACAATTCTAAAACCTAAAAAAAGTGATCCCATTTCTCCCCCTCTGGTTAACCAACCTATTGATCAGTTATGGAAGCTTTTCTTTGATGGTGCTAGATGTAAAAATGGAGTTGGAGCAGGTATTGTCTTAATCTCTCCAATAGGTGAAGAAAAGGTTTTCTCTTACCGGTTAACCTAGAGTTGCACTAATAATGCAGTAGAATATGAAGCACTCTGTTTAGGACTCAAGAAAGCTAAAAATATGGGTATCAAGTAACTACAGATCTTTGGAGACTTTGAACTGATAGTGAACCAGGTAACTGAGAAATGTGTAAGCAAGCAACATTACCTTAAGGCTTACAAAAATAAAGTTTGGGACTTGTTAGAATATTTTGAGTCTCTGAACCTCAAGGTAATTCCAAGAGAGAAAAATACTCATGCAGACTTGTTGGCTTTAGTAGGGGTAAATTTTTGCCCTATCAACAATGTCATCCAAAAGTCAAAAATAGTTAGGCTAATCTACAGGCCTTCTATGCCAGACAGGGATACCTTCTGGCAAGTTTTTGAGAATGATAAATAGATAGTGGACTTCCTCATCCATGAGATGAACTGCTCTAGTAATAGGATAACCGATGATGAGGAGGATGCAAGCATGATCCAGTTAAAGAACAATCACATCCCAAAAGGGTTGGTCACCCTTGAGAGCTTATTCGATAACAATGATAGGTCAACTGGCCATAAAATGAAAGTTGACAAGCACAGATATAGAGAAGCTCAGATGGGACCTGATAAAGCTATCAAAATAGGAGTGAACACTACGAAAGTGGAACTAGATGAAATCAGGGAGTTATGCAAAGAATTTCTAGACATCATCACCTAGACTTATGGTGACCTGAAATTCTATTCCAAAGAAATGATCCAACATACGATCAAACTTGAGGAAGGTGCAAAGCCATTTTGGCAAAAGCAATGATCGATGAATCCTAAAATTGAAGCCTTGATGAAGCAAGAGCTACTAAAATTACTTGAAGCTAAAATTATTTACCCAATCAAGCATTCAACTTGGGTCACTAACCTAGTTTCGGTTAGAAATAAGAATGGAGATATCCAACTATGCATCGACTTTCAAAACTTGAACAAAGCTTCACTCAAGGACCATTACCCTCTCCCCTAGATCGACCAGATCCTACACATAGTAGTAGGAGTAGAAAGGTTCTCGCTCCTAGATGGCTTCTCTGGGTACAATCAAGTGTGGGTCAAAGATGAAGACCAATTCAAGACCGCGTTCACAACCAAGTGGGGAATGTTTGCTTACCATAGAATGCCTTTCGGGTTATCCAATGTCGAAGCAACTTTTCAAAGAGCTATGGATGTGGCTTTTGGAGAACTTGTCAATAAAATAATAGTAATATATCTAGATGATATGACAGTGTTCTCTCACCAAAAATGGGATCATATAGCACATCTCAGAAGTGTGTTCGAGAAATGTAGAGAATTTGGTATCTCCATAAATCCCAAGAAATCTATCTTCATTGTGGAAGAAGGACTGTTACTCGGCCATGTTGTCTCTAAGTCTGGTCTAGCTATAGACCCTAATAGAGTGAAAGCATTGTTAGATCTCCCCCTTCCCCCTAACAAAAAGGGCTTGCAGTCATTCTTCGACCAGATCAACTTCATGCACAAATTCATTATTGATTTTATGTAAATCATCAAACCCATGATAGAGTTGTTGAAAAAGGATGTTGTGTTCAAGTGGACCGATGCAAGGAAATAGGCTTTCCAATAGATCAAAGAACAAATAGCTCAAGCCCCCATCTTGGTGAACCTAGACTACTCTAGAGGCTTCATCTTGTATGCGGTAGGTGAACAAGAAAGTTACACCGTAGTGCTCACGTAAAAAGGAGCTGACAATGAAGAAAGGCCCATAGCTTTTTTGAGTCAGACTATGCAAGAACATGAAGAAAAATATAACTTCATTGAGAAATAGATCTATGCTATAATGAAGTCACTAAAAAATTTTAGGTATTTCCTATCGTAGAGCAGGATTATTGTGTATGTAATTCACCTCGATGTATGAAACTTCATCATACAAGGGGAGCTCGATGACAAAAGAGTTGGTTGGGTGACAAAAATATAAGAATATGATATAGAAATACACCCAACCAAGTTGGTAAGAGGTAGAGCACTATGCCAAGAGCTCACCAAGCAAGCTTCATCAGAATACATAGCTTGCCAAACTCAGGAAGTAGCATCAGATGATGATCAACCTTCAGAGTAGCTCGACTGGGTAGATGAATTAACTCAGTATTTCCAAACTAGAAAATGCCCATCAAGCTTGAATGCTTCACAAAGAAGAAGGTACATGATTCAAGGCTCTAAAATACACCCTACTACCTGAGGGGTTGTATAGAAAGAATTTGGATGGAGTGTTGCTTCGATGCATAAATGAAAATCAGAAATAGAAGATCCTAGAGGAATTCCATGGTGGCTCATCTGGAGGACACTACTCAGGAAGGACCACTACCTTAAAGATCATCATAATTGGATGCTACTGGCCAACTATTTTTGTAGACACCTTCAAAATAATAAGAAACTATGAAGAATGCTAGAGATACGTCGGAAGGAATAGGAATGCTTCGATGCCCCTAAAGTCCATTCAAGTTGAAGAACCTTTTCAACAATGGGGATTGGACTTTGTTGGAATAATAGAGCCCAACTCATCCACTGGACATAAATACATTCTGATGGCTACCGACTACTTCATGAAGTGGGCAGAAGCAATACCTACTAAAAAAGTAGACCAGGAAGTTGTAATGGAATTCATGGAAAGCTTGATCATGAGATTCGGCATCCTAGATGCATTAGTCATAGATAATGGCTCATCCTTCATAGGTACCAAGATGATTGAATTTACATGTAAATATGGGATTTACTTAAAAATATCCTCAAACTATTATCCATAGGGAAATGGATTAGCCGAATCTACAAATAAAAACCTGCTCAAGATTTTGAAACGAACCCTATAGGACAATAAGAGAAGTTGGCACTCTCTAATAAATCAAGCACTATGGGCTGATAGAATAACCATCAAGAAGTCCATAAACACATCTCCCTACTCTCTGGTCTATGATAAAGAAGTAGTTCTTCCGATACACATAGAGATCCCAGCTCTAAAATTACTCAATCAGACCGATATAGAGGAAGCTGAACCAATGGAGAATAGGTTGATCCAACTCCTATAGTTGGAAGAATAGAAGGAGCAAGCCTATGACCACTATCAAAAGCATGTGGTCACCACAAAAAAATGGTTTGATAAAAGGGCCACTCTCAGAAATTTCAAGGTAGGAGACTTGGTCCTAAGATGGAATGAAAAGAAGTCAAAACCTAGAAATCATGATAAATTTGATGCATTTTGGGAAGGCCCTTTCGAAGTAATAGAAGAAAAATAACAAAACTCCTTCCAACTAAGAAATGAATAGGGTCAAGTTCAACCTATCCCCATCAATGGCTTCCACCTGAAGTTGTACTACAAGTAATAGGTCTTCCTCTGCCTTGTATGTATTTTATGTAAATATTTGCTTTCTTTTAGGCTCCAAGGAAAAATGTCATGATGGCATGACTTTTCAGCACTCAAAGGCCCCTTCAAGGTAAATTGTCATGATTTCATGACTTTTTGGTAGTCGATGGCCGCTCCAAGGAAAATGTCATGATGGCATGACTTTTGATGCTCAAAGACCCCTTCAAGATAAATTGTCATGATTTCATGACTTTTTGGGATGGTTCAAGAAATATGTGATGATGATTTTTGATGCTCAAAGGCCCCTTCTATGTAAATTGTCATGATTTCATGACTTTTGGAAGATGGCAGGAAAATGTGATTTTGTGATGGCCACTCCAAGGAAAATTTTCATGATGGCATGACTTTTCGGTGCTCAAAGGCCCCTTCAATGTAAATTTTCATGATTTCATGACTTTTTGGTAGCCGATGGCCACTCCAAGGAAAAATATCATGATGGCACAAATTTTTAGTGCTCAAAGGCCCCTTCAATGTAAATTGTCATGATTTCATGACTTTTTGGCAATCGATGGCCGCTCCAAGGAAAAATGTCATGATGGCATGACTTTTTGGTGCTCAAAGGCCCCTTCAAGTAAATTGTCATGATTTCATGACTTTTTGGCAGTCGATGGCCGCTCTAAGGAAAAATGTCATGATGGCATTTTCTCAAGGCCCTTCAAAATTTTGTGGGAGATGGATTTTTGGTGCTCAAAGGCCACCTTAGAGTAGTCAAGAACTTTTGGTAGGAAAAGTAGTTTTCTTGACATTATAAAAGGTCTCCACTTTTTAAGGTACTATTGTACCCATTGATTGGCCTAAAGTAGAGGTGACACCATTTTATTGGCCTAGAGTAGAGGTGAGCAATATCATTGGCCCAAAGCAAAATGGTAATATATGGTAGTTGGTTTCTTAAAGAGGCACATGAATCGAGGCACCTAACAATGTTCAAATTTAGCATAGGGGTGTGTGCCACCAACCATAGTTATTCCACATCACCTTGATAGTTAATGCATGGCACCTTGGCATGTGCATGCATAGTCAGTTATATCATAAATATTTTGTTCATCACCCTTTTCATCTTCTACATTCTCTCTTTCTCACTGTGCTCCCTGCTCTCTCAGAAAGCTCTACAACACGTTGTTAAGCATGTTCAAACTGGTTCTACCACCAAATATTAGAATACAACCATGACGGCCACACCTCCAACTTCTTCTTCAAATGGGAAATGAATATCATCCAAAAAGAGAAGTAGTTTCGTAGATCTTGATAACCATATCATGGATACAAAGTTGACATGGAAAGACCTAAGGCAAATTCAAAAGGATATAGCAGCCATAATGGCCATAGATGTCTCCCCATCGAGCTTGAGCACTTTCCCTTACCACTCTCTACTCTACTAGTACGTCTACCCTCAGGTTCACCCCTACCCCGAGTTAATCAGGGCCATGGTAGAATTCTATGATGCCAAGAATAGAATAGTAAGAAACTCCAAGAATGAGGTCATCTTCACACTCGATGTTGACTCAATTAGGGCTACCTTCACCTATGGTAGGAAGCCTATAGTTTCCCCCATTCCATTTGACCCTACTAATTCTATAAAATATTACACCAATGGCCTAAACATTTGGCTATTCCTGCAAGAGCATTGGTTAGACTCTCTTCTTGAGGGAGCCATGCCAAAATCTCCAATGCCCTTGGAAAAATTCAAAAGCAAGGAGCTCTTTTCCATGTTGGCCATGGTGGCGGGGTTGGAAATAGACACACAGGTCTATGGGTGGCAAATAGCAATAGCATAGTGCATATCCAACCCCAAGTTTTATGATGCGATGCATGTAGACCCAGCCAAAGTGCCCATATTCTTCGACTAGCCGAAATACCTAGCCCAATAGCTGCATGCAGGGCTCTTCAAATTACAAAAGGATATCCCAGATGCCTTCAGGTTCTCCTCTTACCTGGTATGGATTTTCTTTTACTTTCAGGTAAATTTTTTGAATTTTATCCCTACCACACAAAAGGACCAAAAGGGAGACCTCTTGCCTGTATGTGAATGGATGTCACTCCTTTCAAATGCGGGTTCATACTATCACTTTAATATGGAATTATTGGGCCCAACATTGAAAATCATGTATGGTACCATGCCAAGAATTCCCCAATAGATGCGAGATACCTTGAGGCACCCCCATGCAGAGGAAGGAGATTGGTTTATTCTAACATAGGGGGTGGTCGTCAGGCTCTATGGCTTCATAGAGAAGCCCTTCTTGTTGCCTTATTATGTTACTAAGTGATTATTCACTCTGGAGTACGTAAGGCAAACAGAGTTCATTAACTGTAAATTTGGTACAGGCGCTCATTTGATAGGTACTTGCCTCATGCCTTTTCAGTACGAGGGAGTAATAGTGTCAAAAAATGGGGACCACAAAAAAATTGCTTGAACTCTAAGAAATCTCAAATTGATAGAGCTACCACAAAAATGGAAATATGACCCTGAGGACAAATTCGCTCAGAGGCAAGCCACCCTAAATAAATCCCCCTTCAAGAAATTTCACTCATCTGACAGACAAATTGATAAGCAGGGTAGGAATAATGATGAAGATCGACCTTTAGAATGGCACATTGAAAAAATGCAGCCATTGCCCCCATGGCACGACTTCTATTTGCACTTGTCATATTGGTGCCCTGAGGTGAACCCAGCCCACAAGCTAAGTAACAAGACCATCGAAAGCACCAAGAAAAGGGGAGGAAGGTTGGGATCACGCTAAAATATTAGCATGGTGGCAAATGAGATGTCACATACAA
The DNA here is from genome assembly GCA_028583015.1 of Wollemia nobilis. NCBI lineage: Eukaryota > Viridiplantae > Streptophyta > Pinopsida > Araucariales > Araucariaceae > Wollemia > Wollemia nobilis. Next base: position 6,046,475 of record JAQPPZ010016370.1, on the reverse strand, counting down.
ACCTTTTCCAGGTATGGGATGAATATTGACAAGGAATTCTCTATGAAGTATGATGAGAACCATGATAGTTGGTCTGAGACTTTGGTGGATAAAGTCCCTTTGGGAATAAATGGCATCCCCATCAAACAAATTGAAGGTAGTACTAAAAAATATAAAGGGAAGCAAATCACTACTGAACAAACAAAGGTCCCTAAAAGGAAACATCAAAATTTCATTCCCCCTTCTGGATCAGACATAGAGTCTGATGATGGTGCTCAACTCGAGCATAGGAGGAGAAAAAAATCAAGAAAATGAAAAGCAGAATTAGATAAGGGAGGAGACCAAAATAAAAGGAAAAGAGAAGAAACACCCTCTAAAGAATCAAGAGGAGAATATGAAGAATTAGAAGAACTTGAGGAATCAGAGGAACACGAAGAATCAGGGGACCAAGAAGGAATAGGGGAAAGCTCTGAGTAAACTTCTGAGCATCAAGAGATAGGTGAACAAATGGTCGAGATAGCTGAGGAGCCTCCCCCAAAAGAAAACCCCAAAGAGGAGCAAACCCTAACAAAAGTAACAATGGGTGTTGATGACTCGGTCCTGAAGTAGATCGTAGAAGCTTACACCAAAAAATTGTAGGGGACCAGTGACACCAATCCACCAAAGGACTCAGGTATGTCTCCTATCAATATCGATACTCCTTCCTCTCCTCATTCCTAGAATAATTCCCCTCCCCATTCTGAACATCGAGATAATCCTTCTCCCACATCTTCTCATCAGCCTCCACCATCGCCATCACCTTCTCATCAACCTCCACCATCACCACCATCAACTCAGAAAACTCCACCAACATCCTCCTCTACTCACACAGGTTCCCCCACCAAACAATTGAGTATGGAAGCCCCTCTAGCCACCACTCCTTTCCCTTACTCCACCAACCTGCTAAGCTTCCAAGCCATGCAAACTGCTTCTCCCGCAAGCAACCCTACCATTGCTAAATTCAAGAAATTGAAGAAAGCCACCCTGAATGTTGCTACATGGCTGAAGTCATGGAGCTCCCAAAGTTCTAATGATATAGCCCATATCAGAGAAGGATCAATGTTGGATCCCATCAGCATGCAACATTCCACTATGAAGATGACCCCACTCGTGTAGAATTCAGAGAAAGAAATGACCCTGGAGGACTACCAAGCTGAGGTAACCATAGAAGATATCACTCAACTACCAATGGATGATGAGTGGGGCAAGGCTCAGACTCACATGGGAATAATTTATCTAAATGTTGAGTTCTACAAAGAAAAGTACCTCTAGGTTGAACAATCAAGAAAGCATTTAGAGGAAGCCTTGCACCAGCAAAAGATAACAGAAAAGGCTTTGAAAAATGAAGCCAAAAAATGGAAGCAAATGTTTGATGAAGTGGCCCCCTACAAAGAAAAAGTTGAAAGCCAAAGAACAAATTCAAGTATTACAACAATAGTTCGAGGACCTTAAAAAGTAGCTCTCTGACATCACTGATAAAACCAATGGGTTATCTAAGGAAAAATCAAGGATAGTCAAAAAGAACATGATTGAAAGCATCAACAAGATGACCCCAAAGGCTAGGCCCACACTCTCATATCTTCTCAAAATCAAAGATACGTTGGGCCAAGTAGAAGATGAATTAGAAGCATCTTTCAAGCTCCTAGAAACAAGGCTATCAACAACCAATAAAATTCAAGTCCTGGCGGATAGCATGCAAGCAATAATTGGATACAGAGCATGAGATAAGAATTGGTCCCAGGCCAAATTAGTTGCCAAAAATTTCTTCAAGAGGCACAAGCTGGTGACCAAAAGTGCCAAGCTCATACAGGAGCTCAAAGCAGAGGCTAAGGCAATTCTAAAACATATAAGCATAGCTAAAAATTATGGCATGCCTAGCTTCTGGGACAAGGATTCAAATCTCCTAATAGAAGATGAATTGAAAGTCGCCTGGAAGAAATTTTTAGAAGATGAATCAAAAATTGATAGCTAGGAAGAGCCTATTCAAGAAGAGCAAATTTTTAGCATGGTTCAAGATATTACCTAGATGAACTCTTGCCTACATGAGTTGTATATGAAATCAAGAACCCTATCATATGACAAGGTTGAAGAGTTGGAGTATCTGTACAACACTTTCAAGGAAAAAATAGATACAAATGAGGAAACCTGGAGGAAGGCCTGCACCACCTATAACGAAGTAGTAAAAGAAAAGGACAAACAGGAAAAATCTAAGAAAGCTTCGTCAAGCAGTATAGCATCTCTCGACCAAGGTGAAGCAAAAAATCTAATGAAGAAGATACTCTAGAAGAATGACTCGCCCCAAAGAAGGAAGCTTTTTGTGCTTGGTATCATTCCCCTTCTTTCCCTTCTTTTTCTTAAGTTGTTTTTGTTTACTCCATTCCCCAATGGATAAAGGCTCTAGGTTCTGACATTCTGCTAATAGAATTACCCTAGGAGGTACCAAGAATGTTGGTCAAAATGACCACACCTAGGGAAATAAGGAGTAATCTTCTCAATATTTTGCTAAGTATGGAGAACAGTCATGATCAGGCGATATTTTGAAGACCTAAGGTAGGACTAAGGTAAAAATTCATGATCAGGCGACATTTTGAAGACCTAAGGTAGGACTAAGGTGAAAAGTCATGATGGTATGACATTTTGAAGACCTAAGGTAGAGACAAGGCTAAAAGTTGTGATGGTACGATATTTTAAAAAGTGAAGACAAAGCTAAGGTGAAAAGTCATGATGGCATGACATTTTGAAGGTCTAAAGTAGAGCTAAGGTGAAAAGTCATGATTGATGCAATATTTTGAAGAGCTAAGAGCAAAGCCAAGGTGAAAATTCATGATTGCATGATATTTTGAAGAGCTAAAGTAGAGCTAAGGCGAAAAGTCATGATGATGCAACATTTTGAAGGGCTAAGGGTCAAGCCACGGCCAAAAGTTGTGATTGCATGACATTTTGAAGGCCAAAAGCAGAACTAAGGTAAAAAGTCATGAGGATGCAACATTTTGAAGGCCAAAGATCAACTCATGACCAAAAGTCATGATGATGCAATATTTTGAGGGCCTAAGGGAGCTAAGGTGAAAAGTCATGAGGATGCGATATTTTGAAGGCCAGATGGACCATGACATCTCTGAAGAGGTTAAAGAAGATCACCATAACTAGAATATCTCAACCACTTCTTGTTGAAAGCTCCATACTCTCTTCAACTACTTCTTTACTAGAATGAGCCTACGGGCATGATGTTGTAACAACTTTCAGTTTTTCTGTTATGTAAAAACTCTTATATATAGAATGAGCGACCCAAAAAAATGGTCGGCTCTTAGGTGTTTACAAGGCTATGTATGCAGACTTCTAAAAGTTTAATAAAGAACATCCATTCTGGTTCTTGGCTCATTGGTGTTTCAAATCAAGTATGTATGTGTTGTCTATTGCTATATAAATCTAAATTGAATGTAACTTGCATTAATTCTTATTCTAAATTCCTGCAATAAAGCTCAGTTAGATCTGCAATTAACTTCATAGATAAGCTTACACTTAAATAGATATTCACCAGAAGTTTTAGTTTCTCTGTTTTGGTTCTCTGTTATGCTTCTCTGCAAAAGACTGCAATAGTTGCTTTGTTGTTACTTAATCTGTACCATTTTAATCCTCTAGCTATCACTATATTTCCCTCTCTTTATGCATTTCCCTTTTCCCCCCTTTTCCTAAAATAAGCAAGGAACCAGCCTCCTCTGGAGATTGAACCAGGTAAACTCTATGTTAGCCTGGTCTTTCAATGTTGGCAAAGTCTTGGGTGCAAACGTAACCAAAGGCAGATTTTGCTCCAACACATCGTTATTGGTTTAATTAGCATTTGAGATGTATTTTTATATAACTTTTGCATATAATTGATAGAAAATAAATTATTATGCTTGACTGGTATTTCTAGTGGAAAATGTGTGTAAATGCAGGTTTTGCTACTAATTTGGTATTTTTGAGCATATATCCCATTTTGACCTGGTGATGCACAAAGACATCTTGAAAGGTACTATGGTAAATGGTGGAGGTGGGCACCTAACTCCCAACCATTGTAGGCGTCTAACTCCTAACAATTTGGAGGCACCTAACTCCTGACCATTAAAGGTGCCTAACTCCCAACCATTTGGAGGCACCTAACTCTTGACCATTTGGAGGTGCATAAATCCCAACCATTGGAGGCGCCTAACTCTCAATAATTGGTGGCACCTTACTCTCGATGGTACCTTACTCTCGACAACATCTTACTCTTGGTGCCTTACTTCTAGTGGTGCCTTACTCCTGATGCCTTACTCTCAACGGTGCCTTACTCCCATATAAAGGCACCTACCTTCTGACTACAAGATAGAGCTATGTTCAAACGTTGACCGGTTGACCAAACCAACATTGATCGATTGACCAATTGACTATGCACTTTCCAAGGAGGTTGTTGCACAAAAGATAAAGGAGAAATATTCATATTTTATGCATATTAGATTTTAAATGTGCATTATCATTAAAATAGAATAAAGCACTTCTATTCTAAGTTGATCGGTTGACCGGTTGACCATGTAAGCTTTTTAAAGCATTATTTTTAGGATGCATTATTTTAGGATTAGTTTGTTACATACACCTAAGGATTATTATATTTATCCTTTTGGTGAATGGTCATGCTTTTAATAGGAGAATAATATTTGTGCATAAACGAATTGTAACAAATCATGTCATGTGATTAAAAATATACCAATTTGTTATTGTAATGAGATTTAGCTACATTTTATATAAGAACACAAGCCAGATGAATGGGTCAATGATCAAATACACAGAGAACTATTTTATTTATTTTGTTTTGTATAATTTAAGAGTTGCAAATACTCTTATTTTCTTAAAAGTAGGCTTTACGTAATTAGTCGAGTGGACTATCTGTAGGAGCTTGGGCCCACTCCCTGTAGTAGTCCTCCCCTATTTTATTTTTTTCATTTATTTTTAGTAGATTAGCTTTACTATTTTATTTTCTACTTTATTTTAATTCAGTTGTGTGTTTTATTTTTCTGCACTTTAATTTCCTACACTTTTATTTTCAACATTTTATTTTCAGCACTTTAATTTTAGTTTGTAATTTATTTATTTTCCTACACTTAATTTTATTTAGTTTGGATGAAATGAAAATGTTTAAACATCCCCCACAAAACTAATAGGTACATATGAATTCATTTCCCACACTATAGATATATATTGTGCATGACACTCGTAAGTTTACGAACTTACTGGATTGATAATTTATGGAAAAGAAATGATTATTTTCTAAACATAATTTTTGCTCACCATCGGCCATGACCTATCATAATCTGGAATCACATACCCAAATGAAATCAAGGTAACCTCACACTGCATCCTCATCGATCCCTCCTCTCTATATAGCCTCAACACATCCTCATTTTCTTATTACAAATGATCCACCTCTATCCTCAAAACAACCATCTCCATAATGACCTACTCTACCACTCTCACATGATCGATATCCTCCCATACCTATTGCTATCTCTCTATCTTAGCATGCATCTCTACGACCTCTACCTCATGTGCTACTCAAACTGCATCCCTATCATCTTGCACATTTTGCACACTCTCCTGCACCACGGTAATATCTACCCTCAATCTCTCCTTGGAAACCATAATCTCTATAACCCGATGACATAGATCCTCAACAATATCAGCATGCCTCCTTTACTCTACCTCAAGCTATCCTCGTAGCTCCTCACACTACCTCTCTAACCCCTCCCTCTCAGTGTGACTCATTTTCTCACCTATCGCTAACCTCTCCTCTAACCCCATCACTCCTCCCTCCATTTTCCTAAATATAGATCCCAATATACCTTACTCTCATGTAATCTCCTCTCTAGATATCATACCCTCTCCCTCAGTATCACCAACTCCTCCTGAGAATCCATCCTCTCTTGTATGTTAAATGTTATTTCTACCATATCTCTAGAATCATCCTCCTCCATCATCACCAGTAGACCCTACCAATACATCAACCACCATTCCACTGCCCTCCTTCTCCATAGGCACTGCATCATCCAAGGATTGGCCTACACCACTGATATGGTGATCTCACTATAGAATACCAAACCCATCATCTTGATGTTACCTCTACCATAAAAGAGGCTCCTCAGTCTCATCCTCTGATACTACATTCGGCATAGGTCCACATCCCCTTGGTACATGTCCTCATGTTGTAGGCAATCCTTCCATTGGCTGCATCGAACCATCAATCACTTCAAATTCTGGTTCCCACATCTGGATGGCCCACCGTGCATCATACTTAGGATTCATCCCTATGTCATCCACATCTAGAATCACTATCAGTGTATCCCTCTCAACACCCAAGGGAGGCACCACAATTTGCATTCTCGGATTGCCCTACCTCCTCCATATCACAACAAGTGCACCATGTCTCCCCTATCGTAACCCAAACTGATGCATGACCCTTATAAAGGGTAATAACTCTACTTATTGTACATATCACCCTACTACCCATCATCCTCAATGAATTATCCCTAACTGATCAACATCCTTCTCCCACACTACCCCGCTCTTCTAGGGCCTCCACTAAATATGCTTAGGCTCCAAATTGCCTAAGTATCTCCTCCAAAAAAATTAATAACCCTCATGTCCCACTTCATCCCCTTTTCCATATCCATACGTCACCTTAAGGTATAAGGTACAAAGTCACCCATCAACTCATGATCCTTATATGGAAACAACATTGGTTGCTCTATCGCAATATGCTCTCAAGCCCAAACCTATAGTAATGGGCTCCAACTCAAGCTCGTCTTTCACTCTCGCACTATATCGTGCAACTTCTTATATACTTGTGCCAATAACACGAGCACTCATGTAAACACTACCTCATGCTCTACCATCTTGCATACTACATCCATCATATTCTAGGATAAATTCACTCCTAAAGCATTTGGTAGACCATATGTTAATATCATAAGCATCACCATGCAATGGCGATCAGACATCTTCTGATGCCAATAGTACTCATAATCCAACCCCTTCTCAAATTGTACCTCCCTCCACTTTGTACCAATTATGTGCTACGATACCTCCTTATGTGTACCATATCTTGCTACCCTCACTGGAACATCCTCTATCGATAGTTTGTAAATTTTGTATATGTCCTCCAATGTAATGGTCATCTCGCCTATGGGCAAGTGAAAAGTTTTCCTGTTGGATCCCACCTCTCACACAATGCTAAGATATATGCCTTATTAGAATGAATATTCAACACATCCTATACTACCTTCATCCACACCCTACCCATCCACTCTACATCTGCCTTGTTACATGCCTTAACCAGGACAACTCTCAACCATCGCACACGATGTCGTGGCTCAATATTCTTCACCTATTTTCATCCAAACACATCACACAAATTTTATCGGTTTTGCATCTATATAAAATCATTTACCTTATCTCATACAAATATTCATCACATACAAACCTCAAATAGCACTCCCCATGCATCACACATTACACCAAAAAAAACCTAGTTTGCATGTCGCCATGCAAACTCTAGTTCGCACCCCACCATATGAACCAGGTTCACATGCTACCATATGAACTATGCAAAAGTGGCATTTTAGGGGACCCATTAGGACATTTCATGGCAAAATTTTCATTTACATTCTAAAACAACACATTTCGGGCATACAATACAACCTACAACACAACAGTACGTATTCCAAGGCACGTAGATCCAAAACACACAAACACGTGACAAAACAACAAACATATCACATTTTTGGATACCCATTTTACCCTTTCATGATGAAAATTCAAACATATTTCCAAAACAGTACGCATTACACATCACATACCAAATTCAAACTTCACCAACATACACCTTGCGGTACACATCCACATGACTTACCAAAACATCACAAAATAACAAAAAAATTACATTTTTGAACACCCATTTCACCCTTTTATAGTAAAATTTCAAACACATTTCTAAAATAGTACACCAATAAAATGACACAATAAAGTCAACCTTCACAAATGTGCCACATGTCACAAAGTCAAACAATCGGTCAAATAAAAAACATGCAACACTTCTGGATACCCATTTGGCCACTTTGACACTTTGTGCATAAATTTCAATCATTCATCACATGCAAACATACATACACACTCAAAACCCATTACTATACTATTTAAGCATGCATGAAATTCAAAATCAAAACCAGTTTGAGTCTTAAGTACTTACTGGTGGGGTCTCGTGTCGATTGCTCAAGCTTGCATGCCCTCTTGTCATCTTTGCACTCACTTGGAATTTCACAAGCACTTTTCTTTGACAAATCTCACTCAATCCTCTCCTTAAAACTCTTCACAATATAATTGACTCTCACATGAGTGAGAAGGGGTTTTATACTCCCAAAAGCCCTAGTTTGCATGTCACCATATGAATTCCAGTCCAATTTGCATGCCACCATGCAAACTCTAGTTCGCATACCGCCATGCGAACCTAGTTCAAATGGTGATATATGAACCAAAATTCATGACACAATTTTTCCTTTTTCTTCACTCCTGCAACTTCTTCTTCCTTTCCCACCACTGTCTATCCCAATTTTTCCACCTCTTGTCACTATTTTCTTCTATCAATCGACTCATCACCACATCACCAAGTTTCATCTACATCATTGTTGATTCCTCACTTGAGGAGGTATTCATACACAAATCCACTTTGCATGCGATCAAACAATCAAACATCCAAATCACGGATATCACATATGTCTACAATATTTTTTTCTTTTTATCTCAAGATAATAATAACTCGATCCCAATTACACATTTGTTAGTTCACAAGAGCCATGTGTACTATTGGACACATCTTGATTTCATTCTGTATATCGGTGTTGACCACATTCTAAATGTTACTCTTGATTTTTCCATACCACTCAGCTCAAATGATTTGACAAATATCATCATGCGCTCATCAATTAATCAGAAGCAAAAGTTTGAATAGGCAGTTTTTCTATTCGTAATTGGACCATCTTGCATTGGTCGTAAAAGCAAAGTAGTCTTAAGTTGCCCTCATAAACAACCAGTACGATATTGCAAAATATTGTACTAAATTGGGAAATCACTTGTTTTATCATCATGTTTCATCCACATTCATTCATTTGCATTCATCCCCACATTCTTTATCTTCTTAAAAAACCTCACCACCTTCTTCCATCATATTTTTGTACTAACTATGTTTTACACAATATAATACAAAAATGGGTAAATGTAGACACCTAAAAGTTGCACATGCTCACCCATAGATACTTATAGACCTGCATAAACACTTGTAGGCTTGCTTAGGCCATCGTAGGCCATCGTAGGCCATCATAAGCATCCATAGGCCATCGTAGACCATCGTAGGCCATCATAGGCCATCGTAGGCGATCATAGTTGTTTGTAGGCAAAAAACCCTATAAAATTGTACAAAACATGTCAAAAATGCCTCCTATTCACAAGAGAGCCACCTACAAGCCCCTTAAGGCCACCTAATCCCTTTCCTACACCTAATTAGGTCCCCCATGGGACCATTCCCTACTAAAACCCTATTAGGCTAATTAGGATTCTAATTTATAAGTGACTTTCACTTAAAGTGTAGTTTATCATTAAATTGAATTTAATTAAGGTTAAGAGTCAAATTAGCCCTAAACATGTCCTCACACATGTGTGCACCCCAAAATAGTTAGGATATTTCCTAGAAAATCCTAACTCAACCCTCACCTAACCTAGATATTAGCTAACTCTAGTTAACCCTTACCCTAGCTCACACATGTGTGAGGATAGGATATTTTCCTTAGGGCATATAAGAGGATGACTAGACATGCCACCTTAAAAACCCTATCCTAACCATGCTAGGACTTGACTCTAGGGTCTAGTACACCTAAGTACCCCCAAAATTTGGTTTTCCCTATAAATAGTGGATCCATTTCTTCATTTATCTCTCTCTCTCACTTTCAGTCAATATACCTAGACTCTGCCAAAATTAGATTAGAATCTCATCTGACTATTCTACATTTGACAAATAGTAACAGACACCACCTACAACCCATTCGAATAGAAACTTTGTAGCAACAGTCAATAGCAGCTCAGTTCACACCCCGACCTATAAACTTAGTATCATGTTTGCATGTCGCCATGCAAACTAGCCCTACAGTAGATTTATAGTATTAATCGGGTATATGTTAGTTTTAAATAGTTTTTATAGCATTTCCATCAAATTTCACCATGTTTTTCTTCATGTTTGAGTCGATTTGTGTTAAAAACTATGGGGCTTGACCAAGGTAGGTCCCCAAACACACTAACTCCCTTTTTAAGGCCCAAAGAAGGTACAAAAGGATAGAATCAAACATCACTACTGGTGGCACACGCACACAGAAGCCCATCTTCACTGAGGGTACCAAAAGACACTAGCAAATATTCTAAAAATCATGTGGAAAAAGATATAAAAACCTTCTCAAGAAGAAGCTCTTTTTGTAACATTAAATTTAGACTAATTAAATAGCATTTAGCACAAACTGGTGATTTCCATGTGTTACACTTTGAAAGAGTCCAAGATTTTGGTATCAACGAGCAAAGGCTTATTTCCAGATCTTCTAATAACCACCACTTGTTACACATATGGCATCATGAAATTATAGTCGTTCACTTCTCTCATCATGTTTATTTGCCCCTTTTGTGTCTTTTTTGCCTTCTCAATTGTAATTTTTAGAATGTAATATTTATGCATCATACATGTACTTTCACCATGAGGGTAATTGCAAGTTGAACACCAATAGTTAGACTCATATCCTGAGGAAGAAGGTTTCTCCTCTTGATTGGTGTATATGGTACTGGACTTTTCCAAAGGCTTTCTAGAGGAGGTAACCTGATCCCTTGTAACATATGGAAACCTTTGTGGTTGAAAATTTCTCTCAGCTTCTCTTCACATCATAGTTGTGACTTCGTTTGTGAGGTTCTTCATAGTTGTTGCAATTTCTTGGAAGGTGAATATCTGAGGGTCAAGAGATGGTAATGCAAGTATGATAGTAGGAGGTGGGAGCAATGATACTGTAGGTGGAGCAGGAAGTATTTTGGAAATTGGAACTATTTTTTTTGGTAAGTTAAATAATTTCATTAAAGAGGGCATTTGAAAGGTGCCCTAACACTTTAGTACAACAGAACAGGAAAAGGATGCATCAACCACAAAAAGACCATCCTTGACGGGTAGAAAAAAAAGAGGATAAGAAAAATAGTCCAAAAACATAAGGCAAAAACCCTAAACGTTCAACAACAACAACACAAAAACTGCTTAGGTGATAACGGGCTCATCAACATCTTCCTTTTTGGCTTCCTTGGCCTCTTCCTTAGGGAAATCCTTGAATATTTCCTTAGCAATATCCACTACCTCATCCTCCTTTGCTTCAAATTAGTAGCAACAAGTGGATTTTGTAGGGGTATCTTCTTCAAAGTTATCACAAAATAATAGGAGACTAAGAGCATTCCTATGCTCTTTCAACTGTGAAATGGCTTCTCCAATAGTAGCCTAGGCGGTTTCCAAGTGAGCAATAGTGGATGACGTAGTCTTGATAACATACTTTTATAGAAAATTCTCATTTGGGTTGTTAGGATCGTCCTCACTAGCTTCCTTCAGCTTCCCTAGAATCTGAAGCTCTTTGTTTTTGAGCTATTGAGAGCTCCTCATAGGAGTAACCTCCACTTTGACCCTCTTCCTTGTGATATCAGGACTTTACTGCTTGTCCTCTAATTTCTTTATTTTAGATCCTTACACTCTAGAAGCCATGGTGGAAGAAATGTCATCCTCTATGTTGTCCGCTTGCGTATCTTGAGTCACAATGTTGCTCTTTGGAAACTTTTCTAACAAGAATGTGTACAACACCTTGAAGAGGCCTTGATGAGAAGGCCAAGCAGCTTCCTTCTTGGACCGAGTTGAGGTAATGGTATAGTCCATTGACAGATAGAGGAACTTAGGAATATTGAGCACCTTAGATTCTCTAAAATGATTGACAAATGAGATATGAAAACTATAGAGCTAAGAGTTAGGATCATCCACCGTTATGTACTCCATAACAGGTTTCATGACTTCCTTCCAAGGAGTAGGAAGATCACTGTGAGACATCCCCTTCTTTATGATTCTTCTTAATGGTGAATTCGGTTCAAACTAGCTCAATTCAACATCCTAGTTATGTTTATCCCTTCTCACCATGCATCCAACAGTCAATTACCCAATGATTTATGCCAAGATACCTACATCCACCAAAAATTCAACACCATGGATGATAACAATCCCCTTCTCCTAGGTAGAAGTGAATGCCATATTAATATCCCAATCAGTTCCAAAAAATAGCTTAAGGAAGGGAATAAATCCCCTATCATTGAGAATTGCTTTTGCAATAGGTTCGATTGAGATAGTATCGGGCTCAATGAAGCTCATCCTGTCAGCACTCGGAGCCAAGGACAAAATCTTTCTGAAGTGGTACAGGGAAGATGAGGATAGGCAGGGGATATGCAGAGAATGTTCAGAGTCATGCTTAAGTAAATCCAAGGTGAGCTTGAATATTTCTAAAAACCCTTCGCCTTTCCATACACAAGAAGCCTAGATCTAGGGAAACCCACATGCCATAAAAAATGGCCCAAAGGATGACATTCTTTACATAGTGTGAGTTTCCAACGAAGGTGATCTAGAACAAAAATATATATGCACACCTAATATTGGAATGGTTGACCAATAAAAAAGCATGGAAGTTCGAACAAAGAGAGAACACAGGCCCAATAAAAAACCCAATGTATTGGGATGCGAGAATTTATAGGTATGGAAACGGATCTGGGAAACATATGAAAGGGACAAAGATGTAAGTATGGTCACAGATTAAAAGGAAGAGGGCATATGTGATTCCCTCTATCATGGAAAAAGATGGAAGAAAAATTCCATAACATGGTTTGAAACAGATCCCTATCATGAACAAAAGGGAATAAGGTGGTGGCACGAAAAATTGGCACAAGGATTAAGCAAAGCACAAGGGGAATGTGTGAAAAAATAATTTCCAAGATATTACTCTGAAAAGATAAATACCTAGGAAAAAAAAAATCCATCATGGAGAATATTAAAGAAGTGATCATGGGATTAAGCAATTCACATGAATTATTAAGGCTTGGAGATCGCCTCCTTTTTGGTTTCGTAGGCATACAATGATGAATATCATACATTGAATGATGATGATTGTGCATTTTGTTGAGTTTGCAATTTATCTAACCTGGAAATTTCACTGACTTTACATGGAATAGTATCATTCTAGGTCATCATCCCAGGGGCAAACACGCCAATGTTGGCCAATTTATCTATGACACCATTACCTTGCCTGAAAATATATTGAATTATGACTTCATGTTGGAGCAGTATTAGGCTTCTAGCATCCTCGATGAGATTTCTAACCTTCCATGCTGGTGGTCTAGAATTTTTAAGGTAGTTGATAACATTTAACGAATCCCCTTCAATGATAACTTTTCCTAGGAATTATTTGATAAACTAGAACTACTTTTTGTTGAGGAAATTTTGGGTATATAGGCATTATGACTTTTGGAGGTAATCTCCTTATAGCAATTAGATCCTTTTTGTAGGCAACAAATCCACCTCCTAGAAGAAGAAGTGATACATGTATTTGCATAGTTTTATCGAGATTTGCTCAATTTTGACTAGACTGTACAAGTGTCAAAATGTACAATGTTGCACATGTACGATGTGAAATGAAATGAAATTAAGTTGAAATGTGCATTTGGGATTAATTTGATAAAAATTGAATTAGACCTTAGTAAACCTTGTAAAAATATTTATTTTAGAATTAGTTGGTAAAGGCAGTTGTAAATGATGCGATGCTTTAGAAACTACTTTGGAATGGTCTGTTCATGCATTATATAGCCTCCCTTATTCATTTTTTGGTGGTTCATTCATGTTAGTTCATACTCATATGCAATTCATTATGATTATTGATTGAAAGTTCATCTATATGATTGTTGAGTATGATTATTGTTCATTGTTGAGATTGTAATTACTGATGGAAGATATATACAAGGCTATTGATAATATGAATATGACAATCATTTTCCTCATTTAATTATCTCTATGAATTCCATTGTATATTCTGGATGTTGTAGTTTTATTGGATAATATTTACTACTTATTTTGCTATGAGAATGTGTGGAATTATCTTATGAATGATCTTGGTTACCTACAGACTTTGTGTGAAGGATGGAATTGATTTTTTGGAGAGTTACAGTCATATTTTTACATTTCCAGACCAATGTACAATTTTTGGAATCATCCATGAAGAGTATAAATCATTATTAATGGTTTAAGGTTCTGCATGTTATGGAGAATTGGACCAATTGAGGCATAGAAACTTCCTAAAACTTATCTTGGAAGGATTGATGATGCAAAGTGATATATCTAAATATTATTTGTAGCAAGGTTTTGTACAAACCGTACAATCACAGTGACAAATCATACAAACTGTTTGATTTCCCAATTTGGTAATAAAAGTTGCAACTCAATTCTACCAAATAAAGAATTATTGCTAGTTTGAGGAAATCGATTACAAAACTAATCGATTTGACCTACAAAACCTATTCCAGTGAGTTGGATAAGTACCAAATTGTACCACACATAGTTTTGTATGATTTTTATCATACAACTATACGGTTTGGTGATCGTACAAGTTTTTTTGACAAATTGAACTAGTCTACGATGAAGACCATACAGACTATACGACTTGTGCAAGTTGGGGTTTGATATATTGTGGATCATTTCCATAACTTCCAAACTAAATCCCCATAAATAATACTACACCACTATCATATACACTTTTTAGCTTTTAATGCTTCTTGAATATTTCCAGGAATATTATCACATTAGACTACCTTATGGACATACCCAAATTTGAATTAAAAACTCTCAAATAGTAGGATATTGCTTGTTCATTGGTTGGGCGTAGACCTTGAGGTAACCTTCTCCATGTCCAACTGAATTTAATTTTGAAATATATTATCTCTTCTTGTGGGTACCTTTGAATCATAGTGAATTTTTTCAGTAGAGAGAAGGGATCTACTTGTTCATTGAATTCTTCATTCAACTTTCCAGCCAACTCGTTCCATAAATTTATGGTTAAATCTGACAAGGTTCTATACCAGTATGATATTTTTCTCTTCAAGGATATTACCAAAAACCTTATCATGATATACCATCTTGAATATTATGTATGGCTACTAATAATTCTACATCTTGGTAATGCTCATATGTAGTCTTGTCAATGCCATAATACGTTGGTAATGCTTTCAAAGTTGCTTGGGGAATAGGATTCTGAATAGGTATATTCAAGGGACCCATATGATTCTAGGTTGGTTAGTTCTAAGAATTTTTATTTTGATTTATAGCCATTTTTATTTGTTCAATAGGATGGATTATCAGAGTTGGATTGGTAATAATAGGATCAACTACGCTAGTAAGATCTTCAGTAAGAATCGAAGAGGTTGTTGAAACATATGGGAAGATTGTATGTATCCTAAAGTTGTCAAACTGCAATTCTAGAAACTCAATAGATTTCTCTGATTCTCTAGTTGTTTGTCTTGTGATCATATATCTAAAATTCTTAGCAAGGTAACTTAATAAAAAATGAATATACACATATTTTTTTGGATATCATTATACGTAGTAGCCAAGTGATTAAAATGAAAATTTATAATGAGCAAAGAATCACCATGTCTTTGATCTAATAAAAATAGTGGGATTGGGTCCCACTGGGCATGCCAAAAACTGTTGGTCTAGAAATATATCTAAAATAAAGGTTGTGTGCCAAAAAACCTTGACCAACATTGAATTACCGAGAAACTATGAAGCTTCGATGGTCAATATCTAGAGGAGGTCGGTTCCTTGGTGTTCCAACTAACTATTCCTAAAATATGGGGGGGAAAGGGGTGATGAAAGAATCAAAAGGAGTTGAATCTAGAACTTATGTTGGTTCAGATTAAGCAACATCAAGACACATGCATAATAAAAGACTATGCAAATAAATAATCAATTACCTAATAGATCAGACATTTTTACTATCAACCACAAAATATTTAGTTTCAATACAATGTAACTTATCAAACTAAAAATTCTAGAATAAGTGAATGAACACAACATAAATTCAAAAATTAAAAAACACCATGAGCATTCAAAAGGCTAAAATTAGAAATAGGTATTCATCCATACATACATACTTTGCAAATGAATTGAACTAGAGGCCAAACAATAGTCACTTTGTATTAAGATGCAAGTATTTCATTTTACATATGAATTGTAAAAGCCTAAGAGCCAACCATTTTTTATTTTACATCTTACGATTTATAGACTTTTTACAATGTTACAATTGTCAAGGCATCATTACCTTAGAAACATATTTATATTATGTTATATGGTGTGCCAATTTATTGAACCACTTGGAGGTATGATTGCCCCAACTTCCTGATCATGCACTGCTAACCTAGCCAAAATATATATTATTTTAAATCATGCGAACCCTATTGCTTGCATCTGGTTCATTGCTCTTTACTGATCCATTTTAGTTGAGCCACCCTATAACCTCCATCATGACACTAAGCATACCATACTATTGATATTCTTCTAATAGGTGATCTTATTCAATAGGTTTCATGAGATGATGATAGTCCTCATGTAGGTAGGTCAATGCCAGATTTTGATTGCATCAGTTGCCAAAATTATACGCTATGATCTCATAGTGTTGGGTATTCAAGACCCTAGTAGACTTCAATCGGGTACAAGGCCTCTGATGGCATCAACACTCATCCATTTTTACAATCAATTAATCTTTGATATTAGGACAGATATTTGGTACCTCATCAGGCTTTGATCGGGTACAAATATTTTGGTGCTTTTAGCATTTTTCTCCATTTTTTTTGTCAGCTTATGATCTCTTGTATGGATAATTCATGCTATAGTAGGTTTTAAATGGGTACGAATCTTTCGATACCTCCTACACTTAGCCAATATTGAACTTCCAATAGCAAGATAGGAATTTGGTACCCCATTAGGCTTCGATCAAGTTCAAATCTTCTGGTGCCATCTAGACTCAGTTATTTTTTGTTGTTTTTATCCTAACAACCTCTACCCTTTAGACATGGAATTGGGACCTTGGTGGACTCCGATCGGGTACAAATATTTAGGTGCCCTCTATACTTAATAATTTTTTTAATCAAGCACCCTCTAGTAGTAGGCTAAACATTTGGTGCCCTGCTAGACCTCGACCATGTACGAATCTTCCTTTTTTTCCTACATGTATCGAAGCTTTGGTACTCCATCGAGCTCTGGCTAGGTGCAAATCCTTTGATGGCTTCTACATTTAGTCATTTTTTATGTCTCAAACCAATGGTAGTGGGATAAATATTTGGTTTCCTATCGACTTCTGATTGGGTATAAATATTTCGACGCTCTTCAAACTTAGCCATTTTGCTAAGGCTGTAATGTTTTACTCCATAGTGCCCAGTCCATTTTTTTATTTTGTTGTATTGTCCCTTTTATGCACTTTCTCACTGAAGTGCACATGGGTGGTGATCTGAAAATACCCATAGTTTCATAGCTATATACAAAAATTGATTTTATCTAGTTTTATGAAATTAATTTAGAGTCTATCCACTTTAAAGGCAATGCGACTCAAATTCTATTATAAGGTCATATTGAGTAGAAATAATAGAGTATTTCCATGGTTGGAGACTAACCAATTAATACCAAGACTTATTTATATATTATTTCCATGGTTGAAGCATGACTACTGAAGACCAGAATTCATCTATAGAGTCTTTCCATGGTTATAGCTAGTGAAGACTAGGACTCGTCTATATTGGAATGTGTATCAAATTTGAGATAGTTGATCATTCAGGGACATAGCCAAACCTTGAAATTGATAGAAGTATCAAATATAGTAAGGTCACCTTGAATTTTATTGAATGTATCAGGGATATTCAAGTCACCTTGATAAGATAGAAGAAAGAATGGCAACAAATATTGATTGTCAAGAGTGTGTGAAGCTTCCTAAAACATATAGAGAAGAATTTCATCTTCTAAGTGCAATAGAAATAATAATGGGATAAATATATATCAATTTGAAAGTAAGCTTTCATAAAGTAAAGATTAATTAAAGTTGTAAGATATTGAAGTTTTAGGTCATAGAGAAATTGACCTTGATATTGAAGAATCAGGTTTCAGAAATCTTGACATTGAAGTTTCAAGTCACAAAGAAATTGACCTTGAAAGAAAGGATTCAGGTCTTGAAGATAAACCTTGACATAAGATATAGAAGGTTTCAGGTCTTGAAGATAGAACTTGACATAAGAGACAAAAATATTCAAGTATTGAAGATAAACCTTGACATAAAGATGATTCAGCTTATTTCAAGTTACTCAGACCTTGACATTGACAATAAGAAGAGAAAGGACATAATAGAAGCAATAATAGCAGCATAAGATCGATGTTATCTATTTTGAAATAGTTATTCAAAATAGATGTAGTCTATAAGAAGATAGACTCAAGTCATTTGACCTTGACAAATATTCAAGATACAAGAAAATTTTAAAAAGATACAACAATATATAGAAGAGGTCTAACCTTGGAAAAGGATTCTAAATTGCAGTCTTAAAGAGAAATCTATTAGGATTAAAAAAAATAAAAACATCTTGGTGAAAATCAAAGAAATACAACCTCATTTAGCTTTGAAAGAAAACATTTGGCTCTAGTAGACAAAGGTATTCAAATCTTGAAGGTAGCATTATTCAGATCTAGTAAACAACGACATTCTACTCAAATAACTTTTAGGATCAAAATAAAGTCAAAGAGAAAGTATAAAGATGTGAACATAACAAGTCAGTACTAGAACGGTGATTGAAGTGTAAGAAAGAGAAAGAAAGGATGTTAAGCAACAATGTAAGGAGGTTAACATTCAAGAGTTGGACAGCGCCCAAAATATAGAACAACACCTAGAGATTGGATAATACCCTAAGATTTGATAGAGCTTAGAATATTGGTCAAGCACTTTGAGTATTGGACAACACCCTAACCTCGGTATGTTGACAACATCCTGGTCAAGATAGTGTCATGATCAAAGGAAAACATCTAAGTTATTGATAATTCTCACTCTAACAACATCTAAGTTATTGATAATTCTCACTCTAACAACATCTAAGTTATTGGCAATACTCACAACAACAATGTCCTTCAAGTTTCCTACGTTGAGAAACATTGAAGCAATAGATAACATTATTAGGAAGCACTATGGATCAAAACATAGTAAGGAAGATAAAATATCCTTTGCAAGAAAAAGCACTTTACAATTAAAATATTGAATGTTGGCCTATGGATGTGAAATGAAAATGAAACATTTGATTGGCACTAGAGTCTTACTTGAGTTCCAAGAATAATTCAACATCCTTTATAACACTCAAATCATAGGTAGAATGACACAACAATTATGGTAATAAATGCAATTTAATTAAGTAATGCAAGGAGTAATACTTCTAGTGTAACACATGCAAACCACTTGGAAGTAAATTCCTTACAAGACAATTGAAAATAAAATATTAGACAATGTAATGTTCAACTTTGTGTTGGTTGCAAATCCAACCTAATATGAAGGCAGGGGGAACGGATCAACCTGATGCACCTACGAAGTTGCACCAACATTGAATAGCCACTGCACTCAGGGAAGATGGGGTGGTTGATCTATGGAGAAGGTTGGTTCTTGGATGGGTTGCTAGCTACCTACCTAAAAATTGAGGGAGGAAAAAGTAGAGCAAGAAATGAAGAAAGCAAATGAGGACATAGTCATAAATAACAAGGATAGATGTAGCCACATCAAGACACACGGTCCACCCACCCATGGGAGTAAACATAGGTGCACCACCTAACAGATCAGTCGATGGTACTCTTGCCTTGCACTGAGAACAGGTGGGTTGAAGGCAATTTCTAGAATTGGATAGATGGGTGCATGAAATCTAGGATGCAAAATTAGAGCACTCCCAACCCCACCACCTTTAGAAAAAATAAACCCTCTTCCCCAATGTGAATGTGAATGTGAATTCTAGAACTACCCAACAAAGCCCACAAAATCTAGATAGCAAAATTAAATGAGAATGCTCAGATAGCCATCACATAAATAAATATTAGCACACACATACATAAAATAGATTGCAAGAGCACTAGTCGGAGACCAAACAATGACACACTTGTATTTATAAAATAGAGAAGGCTTTACATATAAATTGTAATGTCTATAGAGCCACCCTTGGAAATGACCAACATTCCACTATTTATAGATAAATTACAATAAATTAAAAAAATAGGCATTAATGGTGTAAGGCAAGAAGACATTGCTAAGGTGGACTAGCATTCAGCTGGTACATTGCTCCTTGGGAGAATATCATTTGTTCAAAATAGAGTAGGAGCCTTGCATGAATATAGGTCTTTTATCACTCTAAAATTTCTACCAAGCATTAAATTCTTACCTACTTTGCCCCTTCAATATGATGATGAGCCTTCAAACAGGTTGATGAGTGATTGAATTAATTGCCTTGGAAGCTACGTGATTTCAAACCACCACCTTGTTGCCCATGTAGAACCCGTACTTAAGCAGTTGAGATAGTTAATGCGCATTCCTTAGGATTTCCAATTCTTGTAGTACTGGGTGAACACTTTGGCTTGTAATTTATCTCAAATTTTTGCTCACCTACATGTTTTCAATGGGGCAGCGAATTAGGCCTAATCTTCAATTATCACTTTTTCAAAATTCTACCCAGGCTCTATCCTTAGTCGGGGCGGTGGCCCAACCATCTAGATTTTTCATCTTTGATAGGGTGGGTTATTTTTAACAAGCGAGAATGAGCACTTCTTTTAAAATTTCCTACCAACTATTGGGTGGGGATTTGAGGTTAGCCTTTGATGCTTGTCTTCCCAAAAATTTGCCTAACCATAGAGTTAGCCATTCTTTCAATGGGGTGAGTTTTCAGGATTACTCTTTGCTTAGCAGCTATCTATGCTTCCACCCATTCCACATCAACCTCTACTATTCTCTTGCCTTTGATATCCCTCCTAGCCATCAATACCAGAGCTTGGCTCCAAAAATTACCTATTTTTTCAAGGCATCATATTTTCAAAAAGAGTGGGTGAAAGGGGATAAAATTTTACCCACATTCTTGGTGACTCACAGGGGCTTTCCATCTCATGGAAATAAGAGGAATCCAAAAATTCATCATGCGATAAAAGTACTAACAAACAAGGGAGGGAAGAAAGAGGGAACAGAGAGGGCACAAACAAGAACAACTAGAGTAAGTTGCAAGACAAAGGAGGAAAATGGGTAATGGGGGAATGTACATAGAAAATAACCAAGTGAGACGAGGTGAAAATGCAAAGAATAAGAACACTAGGAAGAATATGAAATAGAGGGAATGGGGCCCTTGAAAATAAGAATGAGAAAAAATGAGAAGAGAGGAAAAAAGGAAATAAAAAACTATAGGATGGCTATAGATGAGACTATCTGAAAGGATAAATAATGTGGTCATTAGAAAAATAATATCCAAATAGGGATAATAGGACCAAATAGGAGAACAAGAGAGGACACAATACCAAAGATATCCCCACAAGAAGGTAAGCAGAACCACTAGATTCAAAAGATACCTCCAAGCATTGCTTACCCATAAATATACTCCACTGTAGCCCGAAGTGGATTCAAGAACAAATAGGTTTCCAAAGAAAGTAAATTACCAGGTAAGCAAATAATTTTGGCAATGTAACAACCTAGATCTACTCACCTGGTTGTCATAAACATAAATTCAAAATTTTGATAAATTTGATAAATTAACTCATAAATGAAGTAAGCACACCCAACTTTGTATTAGTACTTAGGCATAGATGTTCACACTTTGAGATCACTTACTGCTATAGAAGGTATCTCAAGTGCTCGAGACCAGCCAACTTCTTGCGATAGGTTACCATTTATGAAATCCTCTCTCTTTTCTCGAGTTTCCAGATCTTGGCATGGGGTTGTCCTTCCAGGGCCCATAATACCTAGAAGGGTGGATGCACTAATTTCCCTATCTCATAGCATGGAGGACTTATATTTATGATCCTACTCTTATTCTATCAGTCCACTGATCCAAATAATTTTGGTAATGTAACAACCCAGATCTACTCACCTGGTTGTCATAAACACAAATTCAAAATTTTGACAATTTTGATAAATAAACTCACAAATGAAGTAAGCACACCCAACTTTGTATTATTACTTAGGCATATATGTTCACACTTTGATATCACTTACCATTGTAGATGGTATCTCAAGTGCTCGAGACCAGCCAACTTCTCACGGTAGGTTACCATTTATGAGATCCTCTCTCTCTTTTCTTGAGTTTCTAGATCTTGGCATGGGGTTGTCCTTCCAGGGCCCATAATACCTAAAAGGATGGATGCACTAATTTCCCTATCTCATAGCATGGAGGACTTAGATCTATGATCCTACTCTTGTCCTATCGGTCCACTAACCCAAATATCATATTTAGATCCATGATTTGAGTTAGCGTACCTATGCTAGTGACTGATTATTGACCTTCGCCTAAGGTATTATCAAGGTTCGCTAATTCTCTCGTTTTTCAAACCAAGTATCCTAGATCAACTCCTAGTTTACGGTAATGTTGCCCATACCATCTACCGCTAGCCCTTCCAACCCTAAGGACTAGCTCCCTATTCTTGAGTTTAGTTGGAAATTCTACAACTGGTTATGTTCTTGAGCACCCTCACATACTACATCATACATCAACCTAGAATGATATCCCATACCATCATTCATTACTCTCAATATTGAGGTATCCACTGATCCTTCTGCTAGATAATGGTTGACACCGATTCTCAATAGCTGCCACTACGAACTATCAGAGATGGGTGGTTGACATCCTCCTCGATGTCATCTATGGAATACAATATATATATTCAAATCATACTTTTGGATGAGTCTTATTAACATTGGCCAAGTTTTCTCTTCTTATTTTTTTTAATAAAAAGTGATCGAACCCATAAATCAGTGATATTAAAAGTATAAATATGTTTCATCTCTAAATTAATATTTCCTAACATTTACCTCTAAATTTTTAGTAAATAGCATCAAGGTTTAATCATTATTAATTAAATATTTAACATAGTATCTACTTAGTTCTCCTTTTTAAGAAAATACTAATTCAAAGATCAATACTTAAATAGTTCCATCATATTATATTTACAAGTCACATTCAAAATTAAGGCACCTTATAAATTTTACCCTTAAATGCAAATGTTGGAAACATAATGAGGCATCAAAAATCTTACAAAACTAATCCTTAGATTCCTTTACCATAATCCAAATATTTCTCACCTAGGGTTTGGTAACAAGCCTTTTAGTATCTTATAATTTTATCTCCTTATAATTTTATCTCCACAATTCTCTCGTCTAAAATAAGATAGTTTCTCTTATTATGGTTGGATTATTAACGAGATCATTAGGTACAATGGGTATAATACAAACTCAGAAACTAAGGTATATATTGACAACTTCGTAAAACATGAACTCCCAAGATCGGCCAATAAAATATTCTATATGGTTGTACACTCTAATAGAATAGTTTTTACTACTCTTTATTCTAGAGCATGTGTTTATATATATATACAAGGGTAAGTTTATGGTTTGAAAAGAGAACCTTTATGCATTACTTCGAAAACTATTCTACGGTGAACTTCGAGATTGGTTTGTATTATTGTTATAATTTATAATTTATCCTACAAAAATTACGTGACCTAGCACCTTTGACATATAATTTTAAACCATATTTGACGTTATGTAAAAGTATCTTTCCATAAATCTATTAGCAAGATGGATTGGTAGATAGTATTTCTATATTTAATACATATGGTTTTCGAATGACCATCACTGCTAGATTACAACATCCTTGGTACAAAATTTCTAGTTTTTCTTTGTCCGAAAAAACATTGTTACTCCAATTTGATAACATGAAATCATGGAACAAGTCAATCTACTTCTTTTAAAACTAATTTAACATCATGGTTCACGCTACAAAAGTAATGTTTCAATAAAATATTAGTAGAGTATTGCCATAATTAAGAGCAACTCAATACTATTTATATGATTTTGGAGATAAAAATAAATATTCCTATGTTGCAAGCATTTTCTCTAATATTGCCACATGGTTCAATGAACAGAAACTTCACATATACTATGTTTTCAGCCAACTTCTAAAAATTGAAGTATACTATCAAATCTCTCATGATAGAAAACGTCTCACTCTCAAACACGTACATGGCTTGACTTAAACAAGCCTCAAACACAGGTTCTATTTTGATTCTCGGACCAACCCTATCATATAGCAAAGGAAGTATAATGTATGGATTTTGGTCATTAAATGCTATGTTTATAAATTTTCCAGACACACAATTACTTCGCCATTGCACAGATATGGTGCTCGTTGTCTTGTGAACCAAATGTCCAATTTTAAATTTTAATCTAAGTTTCGCACTAAAAAGGAAACTTATAATTTAATAACATCTCAAATGAAATATATCTAATAGAGAAACAACGACGCTCAATCGAATATTGCTCATGAACACATTCAGTCATTTCTACACAATATCCAAGGATTAGAATAGTATCTCAATATTATGCTCTTTATTTTTTTTTCTGAATTTAACCAAGAGATAAATAATATTTAATGAAACATATTGAAGGTATAAATAAATAGCTTACCTCCTATAGAATCCCATACGAAAACATAACAGATACTCGTTTAAGCCTACATGAACAAGTTTCATCTCTCTTGTATTTGAAATACAATTTTTTTAATGAAAAATGAGCATAGCTTGTCCATAACCAAATACATTTCTCAACAACGTCATCCTTTTCATATCCAACCCGAATTCCTACAATATAATTTCTTATAGCAGAGAGAAATATATTGAAAGTAGTATGGGTCATCTTGGCCCTTTCTTGGATGCATTAATCTACGTGAATACGAATGGATGCAAACTACTCATTCATATACACTCAATTTCATAGCAATGTTGTCTATATTTTTTTAATTTTTTCCTATTATTATTTTTATAAGATTATCAAAACTGCATTTATCATAGCAGCTTAATAGAAACCATACCAAACATGTTTAATAAAATTTCAATCATACGCATATCCCATCAACATATCAACCATTTTCACATAAAACTCTCATATTCTAGCTAACAAACCTATTTTAAAGAGATTCACAAATTCCAACCTGAAAAGAAGGTAGAAATTCAACTCGCTACTGGTTTACAATAGAGTGTTGGTCATACACAGGCTAAAATTTAATTTTCCCCAAGAAAATCCTTCCACAGAATTTTTGTTTTTCCTCGTCGAATGCCCCCAAAAGAAACTTTCTCTTCATTAGAAAGAAATCAATTCAACTGATATGGTGGCACGTAATAGCTAGACATGCAAAAAGGTTAACTCATTTTCAATCGGGTGATGATGTGTTGCTTTTATCCACCTGGTGGATGGAAGAAATATATTTTATTTATGTTATTTCCTTTCAGACATATATTAAAATATTTGATTTTAATTTTTAATTTATATTTTTTACATTTTTAATTATTAATTATTATTTATATAAATATTTATATATATATATATATATATATATATATATATATATATATATATATATATATATATATATTTTATTTAAAATAATAATTCCTTCTACCACTTTCACCTAGCAAGCAAAAGTGAAGCATACAATTTTACAATTAGACATATGCACAAAATGCAACAGTAGACATAATGACCTATATGAAATTTTTACGTGGGCTTCCATGTACCCACGGCCAAGGTGCATGAGGCACAACATCATATCCCACCTTACCTGACGCTTTCAACCATTGTCTCCGCCAGGGGTGGGTATTTGCCTTGTTTGATTTTCCTGCTACGAAGTGAAAACCTGCACTTGCAATCACAAATGCTTCCTGCAGTATCACATTCTTCCAAAAAAAATGATAAAATAATGGGGATGTTACATTCTTCCCCACCAGAATTTAACACAGTCCCTGTGTTAGCCATAATATTTTAGTCAAAGTAATTGAACATATAATTCATGTATCATAAAATCAATTATATGCAATATCCCAAAAGTCACATTCATTACAACATCAATATATCAAACATGTATCATAATACCAAAATATACAAGTATTATCATATCAAATATCCAAATTGTTCATTTAAATTTTAGTTTTCAAACAAAAAAGGAAATTGTCTTTTCATTTCTGCCACATCCTCCCATGTGGCATTCCTTTCTGAGTAGAGATCCCACTGGACTCTACACTGATCAACTATTCTTTTTCTCAATTGCTTAGTCCTATATCCCAAAATTTTGATAGGTCAAACCTCAATGAGTTGTGGGTTCGATGTCTACAAATGAGAAACATCCAAAATATGGGATGGGTCAGCCACATATTTATGGAGGAGAGACACATGGAAAACACTATGGATCTTGGATAAATTAGGTGGCAAAGCAAGCTTATATGCAACAAGACTAATTTTGGCAATGATCTCAAATGGACTGACAAATCTGGGGCTAAGTTTGGTAGACTTGATGGAGCTTTTGGTTGGTTTGACTCTAAGAAAGACCTTATCACCAATAGCAAACTCTCGAGGGGTTCATTTTAGGTCAGCATAGCTCTTCTGACGGTCTATGGCTTCTCGAAGTCATTGGCAGATTTCTTTTAATTGGACCTCCATTTTCTTAACAGCATCAGGACCGATCATTTCTCGATCATCCAGATTATCCCATGTTAATGGTGTTCTACACCTGCGCCCATATAGGGCTTCAAAAGGGGCCATGCCCAACGTGGTATGATAGCTATTGTTATATGCAAATTCCACCAGGAAGAGATAATCTTCCCACTTACTTTGGTGGTCCATACAATACATTCGTAACATATCCTCCAACACTTGATTGACCCTCTCGGTCTATCCATCCATCTCAGGATGATAGGTTGTGCTGATATTAAGCTTTGTGCCCCATGCTCGGTGCAAAGCTTACCAAAATTCAGAAGTAAATCATGAATCTCTATCCGAGATGATTATTTTAGGGAAACCATGCAACCTCACGATTTCTCGAGAAAACTTTTGTGCTATAGTAGGGGCATCATCATGAACATTACCTAGTATAAAATGTGCCACCTTTGTTAATTTATCCACTACAACAAAAATTGCATCATGTTGGAATCGAGTCTTGGGAAGACCAACTATAAAATCCATGGAAATTACTTGTCATTTTTGCTCTGGTATATCAAATAAGTGTAGTTGTCCCCTAGGATGTTGATGCTCAGCTTTGACTTTCTGATATTCCAGACACCTTGCAACAAATTGAACCACATATTTCTTCATGCCAGGCCAGTAGAAGTCTTTTTCAAATTCTCTCTCATTTTTACCACACCTAGGTGAGCAGAGTATGGAGCACAATGTGCTTCTTGCAAAATTGTTCTTTTTATCCCTTCATCATTGGGTACTATTATCCGGTCTCTAAAGTATACCAGATCCTCCTTGACTTTGAAATCCGTATGCCGATTTGGTCCTTGCTCAACCTTAGTGCGGCATTGGTTGCAAAATTCATCATTTTTCTGTAATTCCTTAATTTGCTCTTTTAATCCATACTGGCATCGTGTTAGAGCAACTATGTGTCTTCTACGACTAAGGGCATCTGCTAGTTTATTTTCTTTCCCTTTTATATATTCAATTCCAAAATCATATTCGGCCAAGAATTCCATCCATCTCCGTTGTCTGGCATTTAATAGAGGTTGAGTGAAAATGTACCTCAAACTCTGATGATCAGTTTTTAACTCAAAAGGTTTACCCAACAAGTAGTGTCACCATATTTTAAGAGCATGGACTACAACAGCTAATTCTAGATCATGAGTGGCATAATTAACCTCATGTTTCTTAAGCTTCCTAGACTCATATGCCACAACGGCTTCATTTTGCAATAAGACACCTCCTAGCCCTTCTAAGGAGGCATCTGTACAAACTGTAAATGGTTTATTAGGGTCTGGAATTTGAAGAATAGGTGCAGTTGTCAACTTTTCTTTAAGGATTCTAAATGCTTCCTCACACTGAGCTGTCCATTTAAATACTTTTCCCTTCCTTTGCAGATTGGTGATAGGAAAAGCAATCTTTGAGAATCCCTTTACAAATCACCAATAATATCCAGCCATTCCCATAAAACTTCTCACTTCAGTAACATTGGTGGGAGCTGGCCAGTCTACTATGGCTTCAATATTTTTAGGATCAACCGCTACCCCTTCGGCCGAGACAATATGCCCCAAATACTGAACTTGTGGAGTATAAAACTCACATTTAGACAATTTTCCATACAACTGGTTTTTCTTGAGGATTTCTAGGACTATTCTCATATGTTGGTCATGCTCCTCTTTGCTTCGAGAATAGATCAAAATATCATCTAGAAATATCAATACAAATTGATCTAACTGCTCCCTAAATACACTATTCATTAAGTTCATGAAAGCAGCTGGTGCATTTGTTAACCCAAAAGGCAGCACTGTGAACTCATAATGCCCATATCGAGTTCTAAAAGCAGTTTTGAAGGTATCCTCTTCCTTGATTCTTAGTTGATGGTATCCTGACCTAAGGTCGATCTTTGAAAAGATAGTCGCTCCCTCTAAGTTGATCAAATAGATCATCAATCCTAGGTAAAGAATACTTGTTCTTTACTATCATTTTATTGAGCATCCTATAGTCAATACAAAGTCTCAAAGATCCATCCTTCTTTTTCACAAATAGAACTGGTGCTCCCCATGGTGAGACACTAGGCTTAATGTGCCCTTTTTCTAATAGATCCTGAAGCTGGGTCTTGAGTTCTTGCAATTCAAGGGGTGTCATTCGGTAAGGGGTTCTGACTATAGGTGATGCTCCTAGTAAAAGCTCAATAGAAAAGTCAAATTCTCTTTTTGGAGGAAGTCCAGGTAGATCTTCAGGAAAAACATCCCTAAACTCATTCAAAATAGGATATTGTTGAAACAGAGCGGAGCTAGACTCAATTTCTTCCTTCTTATTTAGTTTGACTACATAAAGTCTACACCCTTTCCTTAAAGCTCTTTTGACTTGCATTGCAGTCATCAGGTGGGGTTCAAAAGATATTCTATTACAATGGACATGGATTCACTGATTGGAATCATCTGTGAAGTCCAACCACCTCTCTTCAAAATTTAGCAAGGCTTTGTGGGCTTTTAGCCAATCTACTCCTAGGACAATATCAAAGGCATGCAAGGGTGCTACATAAAGGTGCCAATTAATCTTTCCTTGGGGTATATCTATTTGAGGGTCAAATAAACATTGGTTGACCATATAGGTCTGTCCTGAGCCATACTCAACTTGCCACCCATTTGCCATGATCCCAGGTCTTTCCGGTATGTCCCTCAAAATACTAGATGATATAAAACTATCAGTTGCACCACTATCTATCAAAATACGAACATCTTTCTTGCCTAGTTTTCCTTTTATGAGAAATGGAGTAGCTTGCCCTAAAAGATTAGATTTACCTGTGGTAGCATAGATCCTATGTGGGGCCTCTTCTGTTGGATTCCTCTTATCGACTCTCTATGGACATTGATTCACATAATGATCTAGGGCTCCACACACAAAGCATACATTTGGTCCCTTATTCTTTTGCTTGTCCCCTTCTCTATTTTGGTTGCCATTCTTTCCCTTGTCCTGATAATTATTCCTTTTTTCTTGAAAATTCCTTCTATCTGCCTACCCCTTATTCCCCTGAAACTTTCCTTTGTTTCTATTATCTCCTCTGAAATGGCCACCATCTCTATATTTCTTATACTGATTTTACCCTTAACTAGCTCTAGGTATTTTCTTTTCTTAGGATCCTCCTTTTCAAATTTTTGGTAGTAAACCTTTGCATTTTTTGACTTATCTCCTCATATCGGGCAACATCATAAGCAATTGTCAAGTTTTTAGGTGCTCCTCTCCCAACAGGTGTTCCAAGTTTGGGATGTAGTCCCATTACAAATTTTTGAGCCTTGAATTCCTCATGCTTATCATATTCTGGAGCGTATTTCAAAAGTTGGACAAATTTTTGATAGTATTCAATCACAGTCATGTTCTCTTGGCGTAAATTGGTGAATTCAATGTATTTCTCAATATAGAATTGTGGCATAAGGAAACGATCCTTAAATTCCCTTTCAAATTCCTCCCAAGGGATGTTAGCAACCTCCTATGAGTGGTTTTCTTATAGGTGGTCCACCAATCTCTGGTTGGACCTATTAAATGAGCCACTACCCAAGTTGTTTTGGATTCCGCACAAAGGGGTTGAATTGAGAAATACCCTTCTACTTCACTCAACCAATTAATAGCTGCTTCACCATCACCCTTTCCATAAAATTTGGAAATATCTAATTTCTTAATCTCTTTCTGCAATTCAACACCGACCTTCCTCCTCGAAGACCCCTTAGGAAACTCACTTACTCTTTTAGTCTCCTTACTTTTTGTCAGATTTTCAATAACCTTCTATTGTTGAGTAATGATCTCCTGTTGTTGAGCCATTTGTGCTCTTTGTTGATCCATGTGCTCACTCATTTGAGCCCTTTGGATCTCCATTTGTTCCTTCTACTGATTTAGTTGTTCTTGCATTAACTGAATCATTTTTATCATATTCTCATCATTTTGTGTAGCTCTTGCAGCTACTGGCTCCTTCTCTTTTCTTATAACACATCGAGGCACTTTGGCTATTTGTACTCACTCTGACTCCCTCATGAGTCATCTTAGTCCCTTCCTCAGGGACTTCTACAATCTCCTCTTGTAGATTAGCATTCGCTCTTCTTGAGGTCCCCGCCATACCTGGTGATAAAAGAGCTATGTTAATTCAATAGTTCATATTTATAACCTAGGGTTTTGCAACCTAGGCTCTAATACCAATTGTAACAACCCAAGTCTACTCACCTAGTTGTCAAAAACACAAATTCAAAATTTTGATATATTAAATCACAAATGATGTAAGCACACCCAACTTTGTATTAGTACTTAGGCATAGATGTTCACACTTCGAGATCTCATACCACTGTAGATGGTATCTCAAGTGCTCGGGACCGGCCAACTTCCCATGGTAGGTTGCCATTTATGAGATCCTCTCTCTCCTTTCTCGAGTTCCTAGATCTTGGCATGGGGTTGCCCTTCTAGGGCCCATAACACCTAGAAGGGTGGACGCACTATTTTCCCCATCTCATAGCATGGAGGACTTGGATCTATGATCCTACTCTTGTCCTATTGGTCCACTGACCCAATTATCATAGTTTAACCTTTAGGTCCATGCTTTGAGTTAGCGTAGCTATGCCAGTGCCTGATTATTGACCTTCACCTAAGGTATTATCAGGGTCCACCAATTCTCTGGTTTATTGGACCAGGTGTCCCAGACCAACTCCTAGTTGATGGTAATGTTGCCCATACCATCTATCGCTGGACCTTCCAACCCCAAGGACCAGCTCCCTAGTCTTGAGTTTAGTTGGCAATTCCGCAACTAGTTATGGTTCATGAGAACCCTCACGTACTACATCGTACGACAACCTAGAATGATGTCCCATACCATCATTCGTTACTCTCAATAGCATGGGATCCACTGATCCTTCTACTAGAGAACGGTTGTCCCCGATTCACAATAGTCGCCACTGCGAACTATAGGAGGTGGGTGGTTGACATCCTCCTCGATGTCATCTATGGAATACAAAATATAGATTCAAATCATCCTTCTAGATGATTCTTATTAATTTTGGCCAAGTTTTCTATTCTTCTTATTTTTTTAATAAAAAGTGATCGAATCCATAAATTAGTGATATTAAAAGTATAAATATGTCTCATCTCTAAATTAATATTTCCTAACATTTACCTCTAAATTTTTATTAAATAGTATCAAGTGTTCAATCATGATTAATTAAATATTTAACATAATATCTACCTAGTTCTCTTTTTTAAGAAAATACTAATTCAAAGATCAATACTTACTTAAATAGTTCCATCATATTATATTTAAACATCACATTCAAAATTAAGGCACCTTATAAATTGTACCCTTAAATGCAAATGTTGGAAACATAATGAGGCATCGAAAATCTCACAAAACTAATCCTTAGATTCCTTTACCATAATCCAAATTTTTTCACCTAGGTTTTGGTAACAAGCCTTTTAGTATCTTATATTTTTATCTCCATAATTCTCTCATCTAAAATAAGATAGTTTCTCTTACTATGGTTGGATTATTAACGATATCACTAGGTCTAATGGGCATAATACAAACTCGAAAACTAAGGTATATATTGACAACTTCGTAAAACATGAACTCCCAAGATCGGCAAATAAAATATTCTATATGGTCGTACACTCTAATAGAAGAGTATTCACTACTCTTTATTCTAGAACATGTGTTTATTTATATATATATATATACAAGGGTAAGTTTATGGTTTTAAAATAGAACCTTTACACATTACTTCAGAAACTATTATGTGGTGAACTTGGAGCTCGATTTGTATTATTGTTATAATTTATAATTTGTCCTACACAAATTACGTGACCTAGCACCTCTGACATATAATTTTAAACCATCTTTGACGTTATGCAAAAATATCTTTCCATAAATCTTCCAGCAAGATGGATTGGTAGATAGTATTTCTATGTTTAATACATATGGTTTTCGGATGACCATCACTGCTAGTTTACAACATCCCTGGTACAAAATTTCTAGTTTTTCTTCATTCGAAAAAATATTATTACTCCAATTTGATAACATGAAATCTTGGAACAAGTCAATCTACTTCCTTTAAACTAATTTAACACATGGTTCACACTACGAAAGTAATGTTTCAATAAAATAACAGCATAGTATTTCCAGAATTAAGAGCAACTCAATACTATTCATATGATTTTGGAGATAAAAAAAATATTCCTATGTTGCAAACTTTTTCTCTAATCTTGCCACATGGTTCAATGAATGGAAACTTCACATATATTGTTTTTAGCCAACTTCTAAAAATTGAAGTACACTATCAAATCTCGCTTGACAGAAAACGTCTCACACCCAAACACGTACACGACTTGACTTAAAAAAACCTCAAATGCAGGTTCTATTTTGATTCTCGGACCAACCCTATCATATAGCAGAGGAAGTATAATGTATGGGTTTTGGTTGGTAAATGCTATGTTTATAAATTTTCCAAACACACAATTACTTCACCATTGCATAGAGATGGCGCTCATTGTCTTGTGAACCAAATGTCCAATTCTAAATTTTAATCTAATTTTTGCACTAAAGACATGTTACTCATAACCAAAGCGGTAGTGAAAGAAAAATACACAAAGTGGCAGGCTAAAGAAAACATATAATTTAATAACCTCTCAAAGGAAATATATCTAATCCAAAAATAGCGATGCTCAATCAAATCTTGCTCATGAACACATTTAGTCATTTCTACACAATAGCCAAGGATTAGAATAGTGTCTCAATATTACACTATTGTTATTCCGAATTTAACCAAGATATAAATAATATTTAATGAAACATATTTAAGGTATAAATAAACAACTTACCTCCTACAAACTCCCATACAAAAACACAACAGATACTCGTTTAAACCTACACGAACAAGTTTCATCTCTCTTGTATTTGAAATACAATTTTTTTTAATGAAAAATGAGCATAGCTTGTCCATAACTGAATACATTTCTCAACAAAGGCATCATTGTCATATCGAACCCAGATTCCTGCAATCTGACTTCTCGTGGAAGAGAGCAATAGATTGAAAGTAGTATGGGTCAGCTTGGCCCTTTCTTGGATGCATTAATCTATGTGAATACGGATGGATGCAAACTACTCATTCATATACACTCAATTTCATAGCAATGTTGTATATATATTTTTATTTTTTCCTATTATTATTTTTATAAGATTATCAAAACTGCTTTTATCATAGCAACTTAATAGAAACCATACCAAACATGTTTAATAAAATTTCACTTATACACACAACCCATCAAAATATCAACCATTTTCACATAAAATTCTCATATTCTAGCTAGCAAACCTATTTTAAAGAGATTCACAAACTCCAACCTGACAAGAAGGCAGAAATTCAATTCGTTGCTGGTTTACAATAGAGTTTTGGTCATACGCAGGCTTGGCAGCTGATTTTTCCCAATAAAATCCTTCCATAGAATTTTTGTTTTTCCTCGTCGAATGCCCCCAAAAGAGACTTTATCTTCATTAAAAAGAAATCAATTCAACTGATATAGCGGCACGTAAGAGCTAGACATGCAAAAAGGTTAACTCATTTTCCCTTGGGTGGTGATGTCTTTCTTTTATCCACCTGGTGGATGGAAGAAAATTATTTAATATATTTTATTTATGTTATTTCCTTTCATACATATATTAAAAAATTTAATTTTAATTTTAATTTATATGTTTTACATTTTTAATTATTATTATTATTTATATAAATATTTGTATATATATATATATATATATATATTATTTTATTTTTATTTAAAATAATAATTCCTTATACCACTTTTACCTAGCAAGCAAAAGTGAAGCATACAATTTTCACAATCAGACATATGCACAAAATGCAGCAGCAGGCAGAATGACCTATATGAAATTTTTACAGTGGGCTTCCATGTAGCCACGGGCCAAGGTGTATGAGGCATGACATAATATCCCACCTTACCTAATGTTTTCAACCTCTGTCCTCGCCAAGAGGTGGTATTTTCCTTGTTTGATTTTCTTGTTACGGAGTGAAAACCTGCACCTACAATCACAAATGCTTCCCGTAGTATCACATTCTTCCAAAAAATAATAAAATAATGGGGATGTTACAAGCAATCTACCTATTCTTGAATCAACTTTCCCTTTTGTAGGATTTATTCTTTGCAACTAAAGGCACGCCATGGGAATTTTTAGTTATATCACTGTTCATTGCTTCTAATATGTATATATATATAGCATATTTTTCTTCTAAGCTGACCCTTTATTTGGATGCACCTTTATCTCAAGCTGACATTACTTTACTTACTCGTGTATTTCTAACATATTTGACCTTAATGTACTATTCTATCCTTATCCATTAGGTTGCAGAGTCACAAAACAAGGAAGGAAAAAAATAATATAGGAAGAAGAGAAAGATAAATGGTGGGGGAAAGAGAAAGTACCCAAAAATTGAGAATACCTTATGGAGATCTATTTCTATCCTAGGTCACCAAGGTACAAGGTGATGCCACATGGCCAGGTGCATTCTACACTTTTATTTTTATGTCGATCTATTTACACAAAACTACAGTGTGATTGGCACACTATAACCAATGATTTGTCTTGGGGTCATTTGATAAATCTACAATGGTTGGATCATATCACACCAAATCTATGATGTTCTCT
This sequence comes from Wollemia nobilis, assembly GCA_028583015.1. NCBI lineage: Eukaryota > Viridiplantae > Streptophyta > Pinopsida > Araucariales > Araucariaceae > Wollemia > Wollemia nobilis. The sequence goes on along the minus strand of JAQPPZ010016370.1, from coordinate 6,010,850 downwards.
GTGTTGATTTTGGCATTACTTGTGGCCACTCTTAGGTTTTATGACTTACCAACTAGGTGTAGTACTTTTCCTTGGGATTTGTAGATTAAAAATACAACGCCAAACAAAATATAAAACCATAATAATGGAATACAGGAAAGTTGCACAAAACAAACGATTATTATTAATCAGTGGAGTTTAAAAACTCCTTTTGAGTACAACAGGGCCTGTAACCCTTTATTCGTGATACACGATTACAATTTATGCTAGGGTTCTCCGAAACCCTAGCTGGCACAAATGATGGTGCTTCCGAAGAATGTATCTCCAATACCAACAGAGTGAGTGGGCTTTGTTGTATCCCTTGCTTGGACCACTCCGACTTAATCACTGCCATCAATAAATTGGATCTGCATGTCAAAACTCGCACACATTAACACTATCAAGGAGTTAGAAATTAATAAGAGGGCTCCACCGTGTGAGCCCTCTGAAACAATCTAAAACCCTAAAAAAATGAAATGCAAGAATTCAATAACAGATCAATAAAAGAAAAGAAGTTACTTGCTTTAAACTAATTTATACCTGTTCTCTGTTAACGCAACTAGACCAGGCGACACTTGGAAGTAATGTGGCTATCAAATCGACTGCGGAAGGCGCCCTGGTGCACTCGCTGAACGCCCGCGTGCTTCTGGATTAAGGTTTCAGACGTCGGTCTGAGTCTGTGGCTGTAGGTAAACGCCCGCGGGCACTTGGTAAACACCCGTGGGCACTTGGTAAACGCCCGTGGGCACTTGGTAAAGGGGTAAACGCCCGTGGGCACTTGCGACAAGAATGGGGGATTCTGCAAAATGTTGCAGAAGAGATGGCGGCGAAAGCAGTGATGGAAGCGGCGATGGATGCGGCGATGGATGCGATGAAAAGGTAGCAGAAGAGAGATAGAGGGGATCAGAAAAAGAGATAGAAGAAGTTAAGAAGATAGAAAATATCCAAGATAGAAGTAGCAAAATACATAGGGTTTTGAGCCATCAAGGTGACTCAATTTATAATCTACTCTTAGGGCACACTTTAGGGTTTTAACGACACTTTGAACGTGTGGCTAAGATTAAAGTGGATCTAAGGGTAGAGAATAAATCTAGGTTGTGAAATGGATCAAGATGGATGGACGGATGAGATTAAATGAAGGACGGACGACTCAGATTAAATCACTTAAACTATTATTTAAATATATATATTAAAATATTAAAATATATATATATATAAATATTAATTTAAATAAATTTGGGGATGAAAAATGGCGGGAAAGGTGAAATTGGGCCAAATAATGGCGGGAAAGTGTGGATTTGGGCCAAATAATGGCGGGAAGGTGGATGACCGACACGTGGCTGACAGGAAGGTATAGATGACTTGCAAGTGGCTGGATTTTGGTGTCTAGGATTATCAAACCAAAATTAAAACCAGATAACATAGGGTAGATATCTACCCAGTGAGTTCTAGTGCTTGAGTCATTTGGATATGAGTAGAGGAACCATCTCCTACTTTGACCCATTTGATCCAAATCCCATTCCTCACCTTGATGGACTGGCATCCAATTGTGAATATTTTGCTGCATTAGTTGCCTTGTAGCTAAAGCATTAGTGATTGACTCCTCAAAGAGCATTGAGATAGCTCAAGATTTTTTTTTGCTTAGGATAGGGAGATAGTGGGAGATCAAAATTGATGCCATCAATTATCTAAAGGGGGAATTCCTCAAATAAATCATGGGACAACACTGAATCTTCTTCCTTTTTCTCAAGGTCATTCGCCAAGAAGAATGACTCATGGCTTCCTTTATCTACTAAGGCAACATTGTGGTGCTGACATTCTACTCGTAATTCATGATTGTTTGATCAACTTCCTTCTTCCCTTGTGTTTGGGTCTGGCATAAAGAAGGGATATTTTTGGAGGGCAAATTTCCCACTTGTACTAATCTACTTTCGACTAGAATGGCTTCCTTATAAATTTATGGGAATATCTTCTCTTTAAACTGCTGAATGATAAGGCTTATTTTTGAATAGAAATCCCAAATATAGCATGGATATTATTGAGCAGGGGATGGCTAGAGCTGATAGGGGATCTTACTCAAAGATTTTTTGAATTGGATGTTAAATTCAATAATGTTCTCATGAGACTTTATTCTACTGTAGAAGAATTGATTGAGCATAAAGGTAGGGTCCTCTGGATCATCGAATGTGCTAATGAATACTTTTTCCAAATTAGCCCATACCTGAATACTTCCATATTGCAAGGTCCTGTACCATAGCAAGACTCTTCCTCTAAGAGAGAATGAGCAACTTCAGCATCACATCTTTGTATATTGCAATTTGAAGCATAAATAAATCACTGAGCTATCTGACAAAGAATGTCCTATGAAGATTCACAATTTTGACTATGTACAGCAATTTTGGTAATGTATGAATCATGTAAATGACAAGTTTGCAATGTAAAATCAGCCGATCCAATGAATACGGCTTGATTAGTATAAATGCACAAAAGGACAAACACAGCTATCTTTGTGTTAAGATGTCCTGATTAGTTAGACATCCAACCTAACTAGTCAGACGTCTAGACTGCTATGTTAGACGTCTAAAATAGTCTGTTATGCAGTAAATGACATGTTAAGCAATAGGTGGTTGGGACGGTTGAGACGGGTTAGTTGCAGTAACTACCCGGGCTTACCTATAAATACCCCCCTATTTCATTTTGTAATCTATCCATACTTGTCTATAATGCAGATCTGTTGTGCAACAACCATTGTTCTGGAATGCGTGTTGTATGTGATTGTGTCTGTGTTATAGTGTTGTGTTGCAGGTATTGATCATAACTTGGTACGAGGAGTATTGTTGTGTGTTGTTTTGTTGTTGCAGGAAGCATTAAGGAGCATTCAGGATTGAATATGAACACTCCCATTGTCGACGTCTAGACCTATGCATATCCACTATCATACACTCCAGTCTAGCCATCTAACCTAGATGTCTATCTATCTAGACATCTAGTCATCTACTTGTTCATATGTCTAGCCATATAACCTATATGTCTACCTATCTAGATATCTATCTGTATAACCTAGATGTCTCATCTATCCTAGATTTCTATTTGCCTAGACATCTAGTCATCTATCCTAGATGTCTACTCGTCCAGACGTCTAGCCCATTTGTATTAGATGTCTACTTTTCCAAACATCTAGTCTATCTATCCTAGACATCTATCCATCTATACGTCTGCTAACATGCTCAGACGTCTACTGTTCTAGATGTCTACTAGAACTTGTTTATCCATAATTATAGAGCATGATGACTTGTGTAACCAGGTTTATCACTCCCTCCTAGCTTCTTGTCATTCCCTCATCTCGGGAAAGTACTTACCCTTGTCTACATTTGGCATCGTTGCCTAAAAATAAACTTTGGGTCAAGAAGTATATGTGATAAGGCAAAGAGGTGAATGACACATCGCAGGTCACAAGGTAGAAGAGGAAGGAGTCCAAGACAGCCAAGAAGAAGTGCACGACTAGCGAACCAAAGAACACACAATGAAGAAGAAGTTTCACAACCTGAAGTGGAAAGAGTGTGGAATCCTATGGAAGACGAGAATCTGAGAGTAGAGATGTTGTTGGTGATAATAGAAGATGAAGAGCAAATAGTAGAGGAAGTACCTATTATTGAAAATGAGGATTGGATGGTAACACCTAAACCAGCAGAGAGGAGTTGGTCGATGGATACAGAAGTAGGAGACTTTGTACCGTAGCAACCATGCATCGGTTCATGGGGAGGAAGACCAGAACCACATCTCGTTTATTCGTGAAGGAGGTCACAAAGTGGAAGTAGAAGGCTATTTGACCCAAATTTTGCACCATCAATAGTAGAGAGAGAGCCAGATAGAATTCCACCATGCTCACCACCAAGAAACTCGCCTAGTGGGATAGTCCCAATGGCGCATACTGCTACTCAAGCAGATAGACAAAAATATCCACCTTTCCATGGGGAAGGAAAGGAAGACCCAACCCATCATGTGGGAACTTGTATCACCATTTGGGGATCAAATGGGGTAACACAGGATACAGAGTGGTTGCGATTGTTTCCAACCACTTTGCGGGGAATGGCTATGGATTGGTATTTAAAATGATAGTGTACGCAACCATTCACCCAATGGACCCCCTTGAAGGATGCATTCATTGAATAATTCTGACCATTAAGGGATGACATGAAGATCATCACTGAAATATTCACCACAAAACAAAAACTAGAGGAAGATGTCAAGAGCTACGATAGGAGACTAAGGTAGCTAATAGATAAAATGGAAATGCCACCAACCGATGGAATGATAAAATGTTGGTTCTTGGATGGATTACTACATAAATATCGAAATAAGATGAAAGCGGTACCATCCTCGACATATGCGGAAGCCCTCGAGAAAGCAAAGAACTTTGAAAGTGAGGTTAAGCAAACAACTACAGGAATCGATGGACAACCAAAACGTGAAGAATATGATAGTGATGAAGAAGATAAAGTTCAAAGTGCAATACACTCCTTTCGAAAAGAGTTTGATAAAATTATAAAAGAAGTCAAAGGAGAAGTGAGGAAAGATAGGAAGGATATTTGGTGTTTCGACTGCAAAATGGAAGGACATGCCAATACCAATTGCCCAAAGAAAGCGTATTGCAACATATGTGATATTGCAGGTCACCCAGTAGCAGATTGTCCATTCAATCTGAAGGGAGCAAGGCACCAGACATTAACAATCCAACAAGGAAGTCAACCTGATACTTCAAGAAATGGACAAGGTGCAACAAGCGATGGATACAGGAACAACCATCGAGGGGGAAGACAAGGAGGATAGAGTCGACTATAGTACGACTCTGAAGGGAGACCTGTAATTCAGTGTCAGAATTATCAAGAGTGGGGCCACTTTGTGAAGAACTGCCCCAAGCCTCAGAATACAAATAATGTAGGTGGTAACAATGCTACCCAAATGTGTAGGTGGTGTGGTCTAGGGAACCACAAAGAGGCTAATTGCCCAAATAAGGCAAGCTCCAGTGGAACACAGAATGTCAATTTGATTGACATTGGTGAAATAAGTACAGTGATGGAAAGGGAAGATGAAGTCCTAGCCGTAACAAGAACACAAGCTAGGAAGTTAGAAGAATACCCAAATCCTGCCAAGGAGAAAGAGCGATGGCAGGAAGCTCAAGAATTGATAAAAATAGAACTAGACAAAGGAAAGCAGGATAGACTAGTTCTAGAAAAAGCTCTAAAGAAGGTGGAGATCACAAATGATAAACAAGCATCAATAGAAGGCTTGGTGACACAGGTGTTGAATACGATAGTAGAAGTGAAGGTAGCAAGTCTATTCAACATAGTACCTGAGTTATATGCTACGGTGGGAGAAGTCATAAAAACAAAGAAGAAAGAAACCCGATAGGTAGCACACATCAAGCAAAGTCAGTTCATTGATCCAATGATACTGATGATCGAGGCAGGGAAGAAGCCAACTTTGGTTCATATGGAGATACTGGACCATAAGTTGAATCAGGTGATCGTTGATGGAGGATCAAGCGTGAACGTGATGCCAGAAAGAACGTGGCGGAGTATTGGTCAACCCGCACTTAGATCTCCAAACTTCAAATTGTATGGAGCAGATCAATATGGCATCGAGACAATAGGCGTACTAATGAGCCAAAAAGTGTGCATAGCAAAACAAGATTTTATACTGGATTTCATTATAATTGCCATGCAGAAACCAGCATATGATGCATTGTTGGGATGTGGGTGGTTACGAATGGCAAAGGTAAACCACAACTGGGAGAAAGAGCATCTAACCTTCAAGAAAGGCCAGCATAGATATTTGATTAATTTAAAGAACTAGGTGGTAAGCCAAGAGATTGCAAGTTTTGATGATTCAGGAGTTTCTTCCTTGGATGAAGAGTCAAGATATGAACCAGATGAAGAGGGAGTACTACACCTAGAAGATTGCATAGAGGATGAGTACAATGAAGACAAGGGCTTACTCCACTGGTAGTAGGAAGATTATGAAGTATTCTCCCCCTAGTGTTTTTGCATTGAAGTAGGAGATGAAATCCAGAAGGATGAGAAGAAGGAACCAAAAAAAGAGGAAAGCAGTAAGAAACAAACAACAACAGAGAAGGATAAGGAGAGAGAAAAATGGACATTCCCCAAGAACTTTGTAGAATATACGATGGGAGATGCAGTCATTGAAGATAAACCAGCCCACCCCATCGATGTTCTTAAGGCAGTAAATGAACCTGAGTCCATTAAATATGAAGGCCCTAGAATGATTCAGGTAAACTTGGGAGAAGATGGCAAGGAGAGGATGATTAAGTGTGGAGATGATTGGGATCCAGTGCTAAAAGTGGCAACATTTAAAATCTTTCTTGAGTATAAGGATGTCTTCGCTTGGATGTACAAGGACCTGAAGGGAGTTCCACCAGAACTCTACGTACACAAGATTCCCTTGATTGAAGGTGCACAACCAGTTAGAAGGTGACCATACAGGATGAATCCCAAATACACAGCTCTGGTGAATGCTGAAATTGATAAAATGTTGGATGCAGGCATTATTTTCAAGGTTACGACAAGTGAGTGGGTGTCATCGATTGTGATCACCTTGAAGAGGGAGGTAGATAAAATTTGAATTTGTGTAGATTTTCGAAGCCTCAATGTCGTAACCATCAAGGATCCCTTCCCGATCCCTTTCATAGACTCCATCCTGGAAGAAGTAGCAGGCCATGAGATCTATTCATTTTTGGATGGGTTCTCAGGGTACAACCAGATTAGCATCGTAGAGGAAGATAAGCTGAAGACAACTTTCGTAGTTGAAAATGGAATATATGCTTATAATCGCATGCCATTTGGTTTGTGCAATGCACCAACTACTTTTCAAAGAATCATCTTATATATCTTTGATAAGATGTCCACAGGAAATTTTAAAGCCTTCCTAGATGATTGGTCGTTGTATGGGAGGACACAGGAACATTTGAAGGCATTGGAGGAATGCATGAGCTTGTGTAGGCGAGCTCGGATATCACTGAATCCAGGAAAATGTGTCCTGATGGTACCATATGGAAAGTTGTTGGGGCATATTGTATGCCAAGAGGGCCTGAAGCCCGATCCGGATAAGATTCGGGTGATACTGCTGATGGAGGAGCCACATGATGTGAGCTCGGTGAAAACCTTCTTGGGAATAGTGGGATACTATAGAAGGTTCATCCACAACTATGCATTGACTTCTCATCCATTAGATGCTCTTACACGTAAGGGTGTTCCTTTTCACTGGGTAGAGGAGCATCAGGGAGCTTTTGAGAGCTTGAAAGCACATTTGGTGAAGGCACCTATCCTGGTTTACCCAAACTGGGAGAAGGAGTTCCATGTGCATGTTGATACCTCAAATTTTGCTATTGGTTGTGCATTGGCTCAAGAAGGTCAATTTGGGTTGGATCAGCCCATCTATTTTGCAAGTCGATTGTTGTCTCGAGCCAAGAAGAACTATAGTACAATAGAGCATGAAGCACTAGGGATGGTGTATGTAGTACAGAAGTACCAACACTATTTGTTGGCTAACCCTTTTTCTTTCTATGTAGATCACCAAGCACTATTGTACTTGATCAACAAGCCAACAATCTATGGATGAGTGAGTCGATGGCTCGTCACTCTACAGGAATTCGTGTTTTGGGTGGTAGTGAGACCGAGGAAGAAGCACGTCATTGTGGACCAACTATCAAGGATTCACTCAGGAGAACCTGTAGAAGGAGGGATACCAGATGAATTCCTCGATGCACAATTGTTCATGATAAGTGTGATACCCACATGGTATAAACATATTGGGGATTATCTATCGATAGGAGAGCTATCGAAGGAGATGATGGTAGTTGAACAGTGAAAGGTGATTACGAAGTCAGCACCCTTTACCTTGATTGCAGGATTGCTATACAAGATGGGGGAGGACCACATTCTAAGATGATGCATGATGGAAGATGAAGTACAATAGACCCTGAAGGAGGCACACGAAGGATTGGCTGGAGGACATATGGGACCTGATGCAACAACAAGAAAAGTGTTGTTGGCGGGCCTATGGTGGCCTACTCTTTTTCATGATGCCAAGAACTTTGTTAAGGCATGTGATACATGTCAAAGAATAGGGAAGCCATTGAAATGAGACTTCATGCCACTACATCCATCGCAACCTCAAGAACTTTTTGAAATATGGGGGTTGGATTTTGTGGGTCCATTGAGAACAAGTCATAAAAGGAAGTGCAGGTACATCGTAGTCGCAACAGAATACTTAATGAAATGGGTCGAAGCAAGGGCTTTACCTGATAATTCTGCAAGAAGCACGACTCACTTTTTGTATGAACAAGTTATCACACGGTTCGACATACCTCTTCAATTGACAAGTGATAGGGGAGGTCATTTCGTTAATGAGATTATCCAGAATTTGATGAAGGAATTCAGGATCTTTCACTCTTTGTCAAGTTCGTACTACCCCAGAGCAAATGGGCAAGCGGAGGCGACAAATAAGGTCCTGGTTTCTATCATGTATAAAACATGTGCAATCGAAGGCGCAGACTGGGAGGAGCGCTTACCAATAGTTCTGTGGGCATACAAAACTACCTTCAAACCAACCACAAACCACACACCCTTTCAATTGATGTATGGACAGGAGGTGGTAGTACCAGTAGAATTCCTGGTACCAAGCTTGAGGGTAGCTATTGAAACCCACCTGAATGAAGAAGAAAGCATGGAGGAAAGACTCGCAACATTGGTACAATTAGGCGAGAAAAGGGTGTTGGCATAGTGGGCAATGAAGATTGCTCAACAATGATGGAAGTACTGGCATGACAAGCATCTCCAAAAAATGAACTTGAAGGTTGGTGACTTAGTACTCAAATACAATGGGAAAAGAGAGATCAAGCTAGGGAAGTTGAAGACCCTATGGCTTGGACCTTTCCAAGTGGAAGAAGTACTGGACAATGGGGTTGTCCGATTGAAGAAGTTGGATGGAACAATTTGCCCCGAAGTGGTAAATGGCTCTAAGTTGAAGGTGTACAAGGCACAGGCACAAATCAATGTAATCAACTTAGAAATTAAGGAGGACACTTCTGGTAACTCAACTGAAGAAGCACAACTAGGTATACGATCCTACGAACACGGTGGGCCAAGTAATGTTGTTCGGGAGGATGAACCTACCAACCTGGAATGGTTATTTGGAAAAGAAGAAGAACCTATAACCGAACGAAGGGAGTTAGAACCTAATGTACGAGTTCTAGAAAGCGAAGTAGAGAATCGACTTCGAAAAATTTCGTATCTAGCTTCACAAGGGCAAATACCAAAAGTGGAAGAATATGAAGGTCAAGGAGAAAAAGTTCTACAATGGATAGGTTCATGGAAAAGCTAGATATCATTAACAAATCTAGAGCTCCAAAGTTTTACAAAAAAATAGGGATCACATAGAGCAACATAGGAATAATAAAGAAGATAAAGAACTAGAGTGTCATATGGCTAAAATGTAACCATTGACCCCATGGCATGATTTCTATGAGTAGGTCATGGATTATGACCCTGGGAATGAACCAATGCATGTCTTGGAAGAATCAAAGATTAAGCACATGCAAAAAATTATAAATGGATTGAATCCAAGATACATGCCTAGTGGATTATGAGGGTTAAAACTAATGTAATCCCTTCAAGATATGGCCTTAAGAGCAATGATAAGTTATCTATTAAGTACGACCAATATTGTGAGCCCTAGGTGGAGAATAGTGGAAAAAGGATTACCTTGAGTTTTTTCCAAATTCATAAAGAAGAACACATCATGAGGAGCATATTAAAGGAGGTAGATGCAGGCAAAGGGAAAGTAATCTCTCATATTCAATAGCATGCCCCCACAATTACACACCCCACTAGTTTTACCACTGGAAATGCACTTATGTATACCCCTACGTAGGAACAGCTAGAGAAATATTCAAAAGCACCCAAAATAATTTATAAGATAGGTTATATTGGGGAGGGACTTGGGAAGCATAACCAAGGAATCACGAATCCTATACAAGTGCAAAAAAGGCTAGGTCCCTTGGCCTTAGGCATAGGAACTTCAAAAGATAAAATTTCTGAATTAGCTTTCCCCTCTATTAAATTTATATCGCCAACTTTTGCTAGGACAACACCTCCCTTTATTAAAGTGAAACCACCATGAACTTGGTAGCATGTTTTAGAGATAGATATTAATTTTTCTCATAGAAGATCCAAGAGAAAGTCAGAGTATACACCCAAGGAGGAAACTCCCAAAAAGAGTAGAAATAAGGAAACATTAGAAAGAATAGATACCTCAAAATAGGGGAAGGATACTGAATAGGCTTCTCGATAGAAAAATGTGGACTCTCCTGAGTAAGAGAAGATCATTGAACATTCACCTCCCAAGGAGAGTATACAAGGAGAACAATAGTTGCAGCAATCGAGCTTGGGTATGATGAATATTTCTTCCCCTCCTCCTTATCCTCCTAATTCCCAAAATAATTACTCTTCTCATTCTAGTCAAAGAGATGCTCAATCTTCATCTCCACAACATCCATCTTCACCATGAGGATCTCCACCCCCTTATCCATCCATTCCAATTGTCACAATTCACCCTTCATCATCTCCAACTCCAACACCACCATTATTCCCATCTACAACCTTTGTAGCAACATCCACCACAATTGCAATTTCTATAGCAAAACCCATTGTAGTTATAGCCCTTATGGCAGCATCCATCACAACCCCTACCAGTGTGGATTCTACTCTTGTAACAATTCTATTTTCCCCCACTACCAACTTTCCATTGTTATAGTCTCTACCCAGTTCCTCTACTGAGACTCATTCCACTACCTCCAAACTTCAAAAATTTAAAAAGGCCTCCAAAAATGCTCATGATTGATGGAATGCAAAAGTTGCTCAATTTTCCATGAATTCTGCTTATCCCGTGGAGTTGATCGCAATAGATTCAACTACCCTTCATCAAACCAATATGACAATCAAGCCCTTGGTTAATAACCCAGAGGAAGACATGACTATAGAGGACTACCAGGCCAAAGTAATAATAGAATATATCAGATAATTGCCAATGCAAGATGACTTAGTGGTCACCAAAGCTCATCCAAAAACTATCTACCTACATGGAGATTACCACAAGGAAAAATTTACATAGGTAGAATAAAATATTAAATAAATTGTGAATGCATTGAATGAGCAAAGGAATATTGAAAAGGCCCTTAAAAATGAGGTCAAGAAGTGGTAAGATAAGTTTCATGAAATGGCCAAGTTCAAGGAAGAAGCTATAAATACCAAAAAGCAAAATTAAATTCTATCAAAACAAATTGAGAACCTTCAGCAATAGATTCATATGGAGAAGGAAAAGGCCATATGACTCTCCAAAGAAAAGGCTAAACAAGTAAGAAAAGAAGTGTCCAAGGAAATTCTAGAATTAAGCCTCAAGGTCTGACCTATGCTACTATATATGGAGAAAATGTGTCGAGTGTTGGGGATGGTAGAGCAAGAATTCAATAATGCTAAAGATTTTATTAAGGTAAGATTATCTGCAGCAACAAATATTTGAGCTCTAGCCAAGAGCAACTTTGAACGGTTTGCAAATAGAGCTCCAAACCAAGGGTGGTCCTATGCTAAAATATTGGCTAGAAGATTTTTTAGGAGACATAAAATGATGACTCAAGGGTGGAAGCTCATCTAGGAGCTCAAAAAAAAATCCAAAGGTATAATGAAACACATTGACAAAGCTATAAAGTGTGGATTCTTAGGATTATGGATGAAAAAGGTGATAGCCTAGGAGAGTAAAAGCTTCAGATTGTCTTGACTATAGCCATGGATGATGAATCTAAAATAGAAGGATGGCCTAATCCCATACAATTGGAACATATTTTCTAATTGATGCATAACCTTACCTAGATCAAATCTTACTTGTATCAGCTAACTATAAAGGCCTGGGGCCTTTCTTATGATCAGGTTTTAGATCTGGAGTTTATATATCAGTAGTTCATTGAGTCATTGTACCCCTCTTAGGAAAGTTGGGAACAAGCTTGCAAAACCTACAATGATATTGCTAAAGTGCTACAAGATAAAGAAAAAGGAAAAAATACCAATAAGAGGAAGGAGTTGAAGAAGAAATGGAGGAAAATGTTGGAGGAAATACTAAGAAAGAGGTAGAATAATAAGATTAGCAAGAAGTAGAAGGTGAAACAAAAGAGGGAGAAGAATATCCTTATGACCAAGGGGTAGAGTAAGAAGAAAAACTGAAGTTCATCCCTATTCCCCAAAGCCTCCATTCATTTTTTCCCTCCATTCATCCCCTTACTTTCTTATTTTTTTCCATTCAACTTACCTATTTTTCCTCTTCTATATTTTTAGACTCTATTTACCCAATGGATAAGGCCCTAAGTTCTAAAAAATTTACAAGAAAAATACCTTGGGAGGCACTAATAATGTAGGTCAAAATTGACTACATCAAGAAAAATAAGGCGAGGAACTCTAATTTTTTTTGAAAGTTGCATAAGGATGATTTAGGGCACAACATCACAACATGCCTCAATGTCAAGGTGGTGATGGCTTAAAAAATTATAAGTTCAAAAAAAGATGTGATATCGCAACATGCCTCCATGTCGTGGTCATTGAGATTCAAAAGAATCAAAGTCAAAGAGATGTAAAATTGTGACCTATCACACTATCATAGTCACAACTACTGAAAAGCCTCAAAGGTAAGAAAACATTGCGATATCCTGACCTATCACTCCATCATAGTCTCGAAGGCTTCAGAAGGCTTAAGGCAAAAAGCAATGTGACGTTGTAACTTGTCTTCTTGTCATGATCACAAATACTTGAAATACTCCAAAGTGAGGAAAGAGCACAATGTGGTGCTATGTTTCTCCATTGTGACTTCACGTTATGTTCTTGGGTCATGGTCATAAAGACTCGGGAGGCTTCAAAGGAGAAATAAAGATATGACACCATGGTTGATTTAATGTCTCAGCTATTGAAGCATGAAGAAGTCTTAAAGGAAGTGTCATGATGTCGCTACATGTATCCACATCACAAGCATAGAGGTCTTGGACCATCAAAGGTATAAAACTAAGTGAGGCATCATGACATATCTCTATATCACGACCTTGGTAGTTGCAAAAACTAAAATCTTAAGAATGTTTTAGCTTGTAATAATTGTTATAGATTGGTGGTGGTAGATTGTTTCAAGAATGAAGGATGGACCAGATTTAAGCTCACCTCCACTACTTCCATGCATACATGAAGCATTTAATAATCAGTCCCATTTTGGATCGACAATACTGTAGTTTGTTGTAATAGATTTTTGAAATAAAAGTTATTTTTATATTTTTATTATTGAACCATAGGAAGATTATAAATAAGAGCAATGACCTCTTGTGAAAGGGTTGGATCTTAGGCATTTACAAGTTGCATGTATGAGGAGTTTTTGAAGAAAGCAATACAATTCAAATCCTTGTTTAGCCTCTGTTTCAACACCTCGTAGAATATGTATGTATGAGTGGATGAACTTTTTTATTATAGGTAGATGAATGTGTGTGACATTAATTCTACTTCCTAGATTTTTGTGTATGTTAGCTCTCTAGTTTTGAACTTATAATCTACTGGACTAAAAGTTGATTTGAGAAAGTCTTTTTGTATGTAATAAAAATTGGTTGGTATTGTAGGGGGCTTGAATGGTTGTTTTGTTTCATGATCTTTGTGCACTTCTTAATTTTGCTTAACCTACACCACTTTAAGTTCTAGCTTTAGCTACATTTATTTATTTCTACATCCTTTTCCTGCCATAGTTTTGTCTAGTTAGAACCTTACACAAGCCAACATTCTCTGGAGATTGACCTAGTTAAGCTTTGTAGCTTGACTGGTCATTCAATTTTATCCAAGTGTAAGGTGCACAATTTACCATAGGTAGATTATGGACCGATAGTTCCAACTAGGATTTGATCATCGAAAAAGGCTTTAACCACATTTAAGGAGTCCCCTTCAATAATAATTTTTTTTACAATTTAAAGATTCCATTAACGTGTTAGAGTATATTACATCATTAAGGTCATGGAAATGTACCACCCTTGGTACATAACTAGAGTAGTAAATTAATTTAAGGGGTAGATAGCTAGTTACTTCAAGTATTATAATAAATGCACAATTGTCTATGTGCAAGTTGTAATGTGAAAGGTGTCCCCTTGTACAACTAGGTAGAGTGTTGGTAAAGCTATCCATATTTCTATATAAATGGCTTCATAGTAAGTGATTACATATCATTGTAGGTAGTAGTAGATATACTGGATAGATCACCATATTGGTGAGGGAGTGTAATGTAGTTATTTAGTATCATTTCTAGAGTGTTCATTTCCTCCATACTGGATTGTATCATTTTTATCACTTTCCATTAACAGCATATTTCAGCATCTTATATGTTTGCATATTTTGCATCTTCTAATTGCATTCTCCAATAGATCACATTATCAAAATCTAATAGTGGTATCAGATCCATGGTAGATCAATAGGATTAGGGAGAGTCACAAGAGAGGAGAGAAGCAAATCTTAGTTCCAAAATTACTGAGATTGCATTTGGCTAGTCTTTCCACGGAGTTGTAGAAAAATTCATGAAGACTAGGACTCAACATTCATTCCACTAGATTGACAAATCAACTAGTGAAGACTCATCCTTGACAAGATTTAGACTCATCATACTAATACATTATTGCAGGAAAAGGAGATTCAAAGAAATATATGGAGCTTCCTACAGAAAGCTAGGAAGAATACCATCTTCATAATCAATCCAGTACCAAAAGAAACAATCAAAATGTTCCAGAAGCCTGAAGAAAAAGATCCCATTGCAAGATTTACAGATTGAAGAATACCAATTGGAGATTGAGGAGATTTCAAGAACCTACAGGAATCCTGTTGTAGACCTACACATTGTAGAAGAGAAGGCCATAGAAGCCTTGAGCCAGAAGAAAAGGCCATAAAATCATTGAACTAGAAGAAGACTCCAGAGAAGAGTCTATGAGAAATAGAAGATAGGAGATTGGTGATCTTCATTGAAGACTGCAAATTGTAGATTAGCTAGAGTCTTTCCACAAGATTGTGAAGACCAGGACTCAACACAAAATTCATACCACTAATAACTAGTGAAGTTTCAAAGAATCAAAAATTGAAGAGGTCTAAGAAAAGATCCCATTGGAAATAGCAGATTTAAGATTTATTCCAGAAGAAGATGAAGAGACTCACATAATTTCTAATTGAATAACTTCCATCCCTACAAGATATAGAGAAGGACTATTAAAAGTCTTGTTCCAGAGATCCATGAAGAATTTCTCATTGCCAATAATTTTGTAGTTGAAGGTTGAAGGAAAGGTCTCATCAAGAAGACCAAAGAAGTTGTAAGACTAAAAACCTTGGAGAGGTCTCAAGGAGAAACAAGAAGAAACCTTGGATAGCCTCATTGCAAAAATTGGATAAGCCATCAAAGAAGTTCCTAGGAGAACTCATTTGAGAAATTCACTACAAAAGATATTGAAAGAATTGGGACAATTGTCACCATCCAAAAACAAGTCCAAAGGAGAAATATTTGGTAAAAAATTTGTCAAAATTTAGAGAGAACATTCATGAAGACATAAATACCTTTAGATTCCTAAGAGGAAATCCATGTTTAAAATTAGAACTCGGATAGAAAAAACCTACCAAATCCAAGAATATTTGGAGATTGTCTTTCATAGCTAAGAAGACACATTTCAGTGAATCGATTGACTACTAAAGGATAGCAATCAAGATAGCATTACTAGCTACAAAACTTTGAATTTCTAGGCCATATCCTAATGGAGAAGTTGAAATCATCTACTACAATTATAGAGAAATAGATTAGAATAATCCACAGTTGCAAGCAACCACCATTCCAGACAAAAAATTTGGCGAATCAACTCATCAAGATATTCATCATCAAAGGTAAGCAACTTAGGTGCAAAAGGTTCATTACTTGAACACTTAATTTAGATTACTACTTAATTTCACTAAGCACCTTATTAGAATTTGAAAATTGCAAAATATAAGGTTGTATTTTAAGTCCTCAAAGAAAGTGCAGAAGATAGTTTTTGTTAAGGTTCATTACCGACACATTAATAGGAGTTAGACACATTCTTCTTATTATCTAATTATTGAGAAGAGGACTACATTAAGAAATTTGCAATGATCATTAGTACATTTGAAACTACTTTGAGAGATTATTAATAGGAGCAATAAGGTAAGATTATTAAATTGCATTAAGTTGGAAATATTATTGGTTCATTGCACTGTATTAGTTGTTCATTAACTAGTTACTCCCAAAGGGTTATTTTGTGTATTGATTTTTAATGTCAAAGGCACAAAAATCTACAAATAATCAAAGTGTCTAAAGACACTATTTAGAACTCAATGCCTACAAGATATTATGGCATATAGAAGCCACTAAGCAGATCAAAATTCCTCCAAGGAATGGATAAGAAGAAGGCAACCATTAAATCAGTGATAGAAGCTACAAATAGAGACTTGGTGAGTCTCAAATTTGAGGTGCACTAAGAGTTCTTTATAAGTAAAATATTAGTGCAGAAATTACTTCTTCAAAAGCTTACTATCTATGTGATTATTAGCTTGGATTCATTACCATATTAACCAAGAAAAGGAGAGAGTTGTCTAGCAAATAAGACAACATCCATCAGCTCTCACCTACAAGAAATAGTACAAAAAAACCACCATCAAAACTAGCAGGAAGATTTCAAAAGCAGGGTATTCTATTATAAGCATATTTACATTATTTTGCACTAGAATATCTTATCCTACATAGCAAAAAGGATAGATTATAAATGTCATAAATATGCATCCTTCACAAGCAAGAATCATCTCATAAGAAGTCGTAGAGGAGTGCTACTCAAGCAAGGTCAAAGAGCTCTCAAGAATCTCACATCACCCACAAGGTTGAACAACAAGCAACCTGCAAGTATACATAGCACAACACAAAGAAAGAAGCCATCATATACAAAGGAAGAAGAACAACAACTGGAAAGCAGGTGAATATTAAAGCATAAACAAATAAAGCAATATCCAATAGCTATATTGGAGAATACGTCTGCTCAAAAGGAGCGCTTGAAGCCACCTGTTGGGTTTCATAAATTCCCAACCTAAATCACACCCCTAATTTTTCAAAGGTTGTCAAGATTGGGTGACTAGGTGATTATAGGATGTGATGGTAAACTTCAAAAGTGAGAAATTCTTAGGAAATTCATGATGGTCTAAAGGAGTTTCCATGGTCATGGAAGGTATAGGTCTTGGTCATCTTGTGCTTAATTCATTAAAGGGTATCCTTCACAAATTCGTTCCTATCATCTCCATTTTAACCATAATATTATATTTTACCAATCATCTCCATCAAAGCTTCCACTTCATTTCATAAACCCACACAACCATTCCATAAGTGTTTAAAAATTTGCTCCATCCATGAACATTAGCATACATTACCATATATAGGTCATCCATCCACCCTCATCACTCCAAAAAAATTTACATAACATCCACCTCATAATTCCATTAGCATTCCTTATCCATTCTAAATCATCCCACTAAGCCATATATTTTAAACCCACATTTCTCTATTATAGTTAGTCATAGCCACATAAAATATTAAATTCAATAATTATCGTTACCCCTCATGTTCATTAAAATCATACCCCTTCAATTTCCCGTCATACACCTAAGTATCCAACCAATCGATGACTCATAGTCCTAAGACATATTTTCCAAAGTTTAGCCCATAAAAATATCATGGCCATTTCATTTTTTCCTAAGTCCTAAGTTAGCCACCATTATTCACAAATCCACTGACTTATTCATATTTCCTAAAGTGTAAAGGGTGTTGTCTACGTAGTAAATTTCCCCCCTTTCGAACACATGAAGACTCCAAGTTCCCTAAGGTTTTAATGTTTTAATCATCATACCTGACAAAATGAGCCTCACCTAAACCTTTTGCTTGCTAAACCTCATCGGCCATGATACTAGATTGCTTTTGAAAAGTCTTTGAGCCTACCTGATAAAGTCTTGTTGGTTGTCTTACCCAACTAAATAAAAGGTTGTGACTGTCTCACTCGATGCTTTCTTTCTCTCACCCAATTTCCCATACATATGTCGGCCAACTTGCATACCTCTAAAATGCCTAGTGGCTAAGACATCCACTCCACATTACTCATCACTTACCCCAACCGATAGTCCTTTCACTTGCCCAACCATGTCAAAAGCAATAAAATTACCTTAGCAACCATACTAATTGTTCATCGGATGTGTCGCCCAACTAAGGCTCAACACCTCACATCGTAGGTCTTTTCATCAACCGCTCCATTATAACCCTTAGTTGTCATCCACTACACGAGGTAAATTTTCATCTTTTAAAGTGGGTGATATATATTATGGTGTCAGGATAGTCGGGTATCTCAGCCGATAGTTATTCTTGTAGGTGCCTAAGTCCCAAATATTAAAATAGCCCCCTAGTTCCATAGGCTTCTCCTTTCAATGCATAAGCACTAGGCACACGTCTCACCTGATGAAATTAAGTCAATTGACTATATCTGATCATCAACCACCAAAATTGGTCTTGTTATTTCCATTCCCATCTCATCGACTATTCCACCCACGTGCATCCTCATTAGTGACGATAAACTACCACTTGAGGACAAATAAATTGACACCACGGTGCAAGGAGTGAAGTTTTTGTACCACGACAAGATAAATTTAGCTTCATAACCTAGCAAAAAATAAAAATAAAATAAAAAAATGAGAAGATAAATGTATTAATAGGCCTTCCTTAACTCAGCGGTCTTCAGCGATTGGTCTGTTAGTTTATAGCATATGCCAATGATTGTTTGAGTAGAAAATGACAAAATAAAAGGAAATCAAAGCCTCTTATGAAAGTCACCTAATGGAGATCCTAGCTGGTCCATACAATGCTAGTGTTGCTCAATAGTTAGTCCAACTTGAGAAAGAATAATTAGCACAATAGATCAAAAGGATAGGTTCTCGTTGCTCAATAAGCAAATATTGATGATAGGAATTCAGTAAGGTCATAAAAAATGGAAGAGAGTTAGCTTTCATAGATGATTTTGTGCGTAAATAACTCTAGTAAATTTTCATCATCATACATTCTCAGCATAAAAATATCGGCCAAGGCAAAACTAAACACTAAGCTATGAAAACTTGAAAGATGATCAAAGGGGAAAGTATTGAACCACACACGAATGAAATGTACCACACAAACTAAAATCTCATGGATTGTACTAAGAAAATCAAGTTCATGGAGCAAGCAACATAAATGATAGATTATGTGATGGTTCAAGCAATCTTAATCCTTTCATATATATAGAACATGATGATATAATTATCAAATGATGAAATGTATCCTCCTAACATGGCTCTATATGAAGGCAGGTGCCAAGGCAAAGGTTGTAGTAATAAATATGGGCCAAAGTGTGCAACAAGCAGAATATGAGCAGTATAATAAGTTCCTATATATCAACACTAAAAGACACAAAAAGCACAGCAAAAGAAAGTAGATACTGAATCTTCAATAATATATCTACTTTGGAAAGATATAGGTGCCTTGATGGAATATAGTTACAGAGGAAACACAATGATAGAATATAGTTATGGAGGTGCTTCATTTTTTATGGTTTTATTCATTAGTGTACCTCCAGATCTCATTTTCCATTTCTTTTTCCTTTCTATTCCTAATACCTTAGTGCTACTTCTATCATATTGCCTATAAATACATTGTTTCCCTCCTCTTTATGGATATTCTCTCTTGATTGTCATTATGTTTTATCCCCAAAAGTGCCATCTCACCACCGTTGTTTGTAGTCTTCCACTTCCATTATACTCAACCATTCCCAAAACCACCCGTAATGTTTCCCACTCTATTCCATTTTGTGTCATCTATTATTTTCTCTCTTCACCATCACAACGGGTTGCCCTCTGTTTCTCATTAAATATATAGTTGCGTTAGAATGGTCCAAGTCCAGCCAAAGATAAAAAAATGGGTGACTAGGACAATCATGAATAAAATATATATATATTATTGTATTTTGCATTAAGTATAAAGCTCAACCAAATGTCTAGCCCACCATAATTCAATAAATCCCTTCAAATCAAAAGTTGTTAGAGTTGGAGAAGTTGAAACGATGAAACATAGTTTCTAACAGATAACAATTTGATAGAAATATGGATAGCTTGCATCAACTAGTTTCTTGCTATAGGACACCCAAGAATATGAAGAGGCATAGGACCAAAAAGAACACATGTGGTTGAACCAACACCAAGCATTTATAATATATTTTGGACAACCAAGCTACATAAGGAGCTGAAGTGACCAAGAGTCATCATCAAGCAACCACTACAAAATTTTGCAAGAGAGGTATCCTGAGTGTTTGGTCTGGGTTGATTGTATTCCTTCTATGTCTCTATTTTTTCATTTTCTCAGTTCTTCTTACCTTTGTGCAGGTATTACCAAGAGTTGAGTTAGCTACCTAAGATCATTTCTAGGAGTTGCTTGAGGAGCTAGAGTCTATATGTCACTATAATTAGGATAGTAGATCAAAATTCCCTTGTTACAACATTCAAACAGGGTGAATATTGTATTGTATTCTTTGAGAGACCTGAGTACACTACCAGAATCCATTATTGTAACATTTGATATTGAATATAATACAAAAATATTGTTTCTCCTCTTTGGCATATTTTATCTCATTGTGTATGTGTTGTTTATTTGTGCATTGCATTATTTGAATTCACAAATAATGCCTTCTCTCACTGATTTAAGACCTATATTGATTGTGATATTTGAATGAATGCGGGTATGTCAGTTTTTTCTTTCTCTTTCTCTCTATTTCATGGAGTCAATTAAAATTTGCTATAATCACCCAATAGACAAGGCATCGGTCTTCTCTAAATTAGGTAGGCTTCACTAATGCTTGGTCATAATTAAAATCACAATAAACCCTTTAAATTTGGTTGAGCATAATTTTCAAAGAACACTGTTAAATAGGCTCATTTTGGGGTATCCTAACCCAACCTATTAAAATTTATCATTTTAAGGTTAAAGAGGCAAGTCCACCAGAGCTTGCATGCTGATTGTGAATTAGGAAATTTGATAGTGTGACAACTATTATTAAGGATATCAAAATTTCCCATAATAATTAGCTGGCACCATTGTCAGGGATAGAATGTTTTATTGTCTATGTGCCTCGTAATCTATCTCCTCATGATATAATCATCATATTTTTCTAAAAAAATTATGTTTTGAGATACCTCCATGCATATCTAAGATATTGAAGATAAATATTCTATTGCACTATAGTGTTGGCGACTCTAAATGAACCTAAGAATAGAATATAGAAGAATATGACCTACTGCATACTAGAAGAAGTGACAAACAACTCTTCCCATAATTTGAAGGCCTAGATGTATTTACCTGCACTCTGAAAGTTCTAGTTCCTAAGAAAATTATAGATCAGAATAAATCTTATTTTGCTAATAGGAAATCTACTAAGAAATATAATCCTTTAGTTAATCCTCTTATGAATAATTCCACCAACATACCAGTTATTAGAACTTCTATCCATCCTATTATTACTACTCCCATAATCAACATGGCTCAACCTAACTAGAACTAGAATCTTCAGATCTGGAGGACCAATGGGTATAGATCTTTTTGATTACCCCAAAATTTGCATGATTTACCCACCAAAGCTCACAAGTACTTGCCCAAATTCCAAGGTAATATTGGAGTTACTATCATATTAAAGGTTTCTTATATGTCTTAGATAGCCTCAAAGTTGAGCATGAAGATGTAGTCCTTAGACTATTTGTGCAAACCTTGGAAAAAAATGTAAGATATTGGTTTAACTATCTCTTAGCTGATCAGATTTCCAATTTTTAGACTATATAATAAGTCTTTTTAAGGATATATGGAGCAACAAAGAATGAGCAGTCTTTACTCACAAAATTTGCAATAGTAAATAAAAGAGAGAATGAATCAATAGAAGATTTTAATAGATGTTTTTTAAGACAAGAAATAAAATCCCCACAACTCTAAGGTCCACTAACCACCAAGCCATATGTTTCTATAAAAATGCTTTTCTTGGAGAATTCAGCTATGAATTGAGATAGCATAGAACCAACTCCATTGATGAATATATGGAACAAGCCCTGGAGATTGAGATAAATATGATAGATAGTGGAAATATGAAGCCATACACATTTGATTCAAGCTCCAGTCAAGTGGACAAGAAGCCTAAAAAGGTTGGATTCTCACTGTTAAAGAAAATTGAGATAGATCCCATAGAAAAATTATCCAACCAATTTACTGAGATGTTCAACACAATTAATAGTAGGCTATCTAGAATTGAAAGAGAAAAATCAGTAAATGATGAGCCACCTGCTCAACCACAGAATGATAACAAGCCTCAATTTAGGAGGAATTTTAATAGAAATTGGGTTAGAAATAATGGAGAAGAAGGGAATACAAATAGAATTAACAATGGTAATTGCAAGAAGAAGGATGGATCAAAAGATATAGATTCAGTATCGAATCACATGGTCATGGTTATTATTGCTTCAAACTTTTCATTATTTTGTACTACATGTGATGCCCCACACAACCTAGCTAGATGTGGTATATACTTAAGTACACATGCCAATGTAAATTTAGAAGAAGAATCAGATGAAGAAATAAGGATCAATGCTTGTTGGACCAAAGATGATGAAGAAAGAGAAATACAATTTGAGAAAGGATGAGCTACCTAAGTCAAAAAAGAGCCTAAATATTTTATCCTGGAAAATATGGAAATATTAAAAATACCTTAGGAAAATAGGTTTGAAAATATAAAGCAAGGCAAGATCACTCCAATGACAGAAGAAATTACAGCGTTAGAAAGGATCCATGCCATTAATCTAAGAAATAGGATAGTCTTTGATAAAATTGATAGGTCTGATAAGACTGATGCAAGTCAATAAATTCAAAATAAGGACAAGGTTTATAAGAAATAGAATACCAATAAACAACAAGTAACCCCTGAAGTTGAAGTAGGAAATGAATCTAAAGATAGTTGGATTCTAACAAAAACATAGAGGTTAAGAAAATTGAATTTGATGTTGGTTAGTAGTTAGTCAAACAAAAATTTTAATATTAATTTTGGAGAGCTGATGACCATACCAAAGTATAAAAATCAAGTATGTCGAGTTTTTGGTCTAGTAGAGAAGCCAAACAATCATGTATGTAATGTTTTAGCAATAGAAAATCCCATACCTATTCCTAGAAATACATCATCAATCAGATCCTTTTACATATCTCTGAGGTATAATTCAGATCTAAGAGATCAGTATGTGATTCATAATTGTATGTTAGATAGTGGAGCATCACAAAATATTATGCCTAAACAAGTAGCATATCAACTAGGTTTAATGTGCACCAAAGATTCTCCCCCAATATCGGTTATGGATAGTAGGCAAGTACCTTGTGCTAGAATTATCATAGGACTATTAATTTATCTAGACCAGTGTTAGATTTTGATGCAGTAGTAATGGGATATAGCAAAACACAAGATGCAAAATAATATGAAATAAAGTAAATATGCTAGATGACTAAAAATATACTATAAATAGAAATTATGGAGATATTTACAAAAGTAGTTGTGGAGGAAATGAAAACTCCATGAATATAACTATAACTCAAGGATGGGCAATGAGCATATTACACCCCATCACTACATCATGCCACTTTGGTCTATATCACACAATGACTCTGAATTATGACTATATCATGTGATAACTGGCATCTATACCTATGACCCTTTATATACAAAATAAGTTCATTGGCCAACACTCTACCTAGATGTGCAAGGGATAGCTTGTACATGTACAACTTGCACTTTGACACTTGTGTATTTATTACATTGCATGTAGTAACAAGATAACTTCCCCCTAAAGTAATATAATGTCCTAAGTATGTACCAATAAACATACATTTACATTATCCAAATTATGCAATAGCCTATTTCTAACACCCCCCTGTATTACATTATTTGGATATTGAAGACTTTAGTCTTAAATATGGATATTCTTTTAGCTGATGATCTTCGTCTCGTTCAGGCTCATCATCCAACCACTTGTATTGTTCTCTTTGCAAATATCTTTATTTTGTTATGATTTCTGATGATTGAGTAGAGCATGGTGTACTTGTCCTCTCATCTTCTTGATTTTGGTGTCCCTGAATGTCAAGCATTTTTGGTGAACAATTGTTCTCATGATTTTGCATATCATGAGTGGATCTGAATAGGTTCTCCTCCTTTCTTTTGTACCTGTGTAAGACCTATTTTTTTGCTTTTCACAAGTATCAAACTTGAGATCATTGTTAGTAGATCCATATGAAATAAGTTCTTGAAGATAACAATTTATTATCTATAGTAATATTCTCTCATAGCCCTTGTAGTATCTAAATTTGAAATAATAGTAAAAGGATGAGTGATTTATTCCATCACATTATTTGCAAAGATGGAAACTCCAACAAGTTGATTTTTCATGACCATGTTGATTGCAATAGGTGCACAATAGAGATGATCTGATAGCTTTGAAGTCTATTTTAGGAACATCATGTTTGTCTATTTCCTTAATAATATATTCTAACCATATGTGCACAATTGAAGTTATTCCATATTTTCCTTTTTGAATAAAAACTTGTTGATCAACCTTTTTTTGTCTTGCATCCCCTTTAGATTCATTAGATGAACCTTCTTATATATGGCTTTTAATTTCAGAGTTTATTTTAGTTTGTAATGCATCTTCATTTTCTTTACCTTTTTCATCATTGTAGTCCATCAGGTTTTTGATCCATGTTGGGATCTTTCTTAATCCACTTTTAAGAGTGGTTCTTAGCATGTTAGTAGACATTTGTATTACCTGTATTCTTTGTGATAGAGTAGACTACCTTATGGATCCCTACTCAGTGTGTATAAAATCCCAATTAATATAAGCTTGATTTTATTAAACCTATAATAATAATCCTTGTTTTGTAGACTACCTTATGTCTCCCAAATAAAGTGAGTATATACTCCTAAGGATTTTAAGGTTATGAGGAAAGCTTATATTTTGTAATTTGATAATCTATGATGCATGCCTAATATTACCAAGTTTGTAGAATGCCTTATGACTCCCAAGTATGCTATGGATAATATATAGTGTTTTTGTAGAGTTATAGTTCAATATTGATTGATTTTGTAAGGTTTTGCAGAATACCAAAATCAATTCCTATTATCCCTTATTACTCCTATTAAACTAAGCATTGTTCCCAAATTTTAAAGAGGTTATAATTTTAGATCGTTTGTCTCCTTTTGAAAGGAATGAGACAAAAACATTATGAATATCCAATTTATGATAAAACTCTCTTTAAGAATTATTATTTGGGAATTAGGTTATGTGTATCTAATTTTCCAATTAAAAATATTTGATGTAGTAGCCCTTATGACTCCCTAAACTTTGGATAAATTACAATTAATATTTGCAAATATAAAATATTTATCTAGTAGAAAACCTTATTACTCCTAGGTTTTATTGAAGAACACAAGCTTATACTGAGAGGGGGGTGAACAGTATAAGACCACTTTTTAATTTTTATTTCCCAATCAATATTATGTAATGTAAAGATAGCAATATCAATAGTAGAAAATCAAAGCAATGCACAAATCACCACACACAATAGAGACACCACAATTTACGTGGTTCACCCAATGTGGGCTACTCCACGGAGAAAATATTTCACTAAAATTTTCTCAATCAATCTCTTGGGAATCCTTTCCCTATTACAATGTTTATGGACCTCTGTCCAATGGAGATACCAATCCCCTAAATCAAGTTTATGGATCTCTATCCATAGGAGAACTCCTTCTCCTCTACTCTGGTTGGTGATCCTCTAGAAGACTACTACCTCCACTACATTGGCTTGTGGATCTCTCTCCACTGAAGACTCTTGTCCCCACTCAGAAGACCTATCCTCACTACCCTAGCTAATGGATCTCTATCCACTGGAGACTACTATCCTCTCTGCTCTATCACCTCCAAAGCTCTATCTCAAATCTACACTAAACATAGTCCTTCGATCTAGCACAAATCTGCTCAATCTCTATCTCTGGTCTGGCACAAACTTATCCTCAAATCTGCACCAAACTCTGCTCTCAAATCTGCACTAAACATAGTCCTTCAGTCTAGCACAAATCTATCCTTGATCTCTATCCTCAAGCCTTAACTCAAGGCTTGTATCAACTCTGTTGGATCTACCCTAAACCTTATCTCAAGGTTTGAACAAATCAATCAACTCTACTCTCAAGTCTTCTCAAAGACTTGTCTCAAATCTGCCTTGTAAGCTTCCACAAAAGCTCACACTAATCTATCCACAAGTCCTCTCTAGAACTTGCTCAAATATGCTCTACAAGTCCTCTCTAGAACTTGCTCAAATCTGCTCTACAAGTCCTCTCTAGAACTTGCTCAAATATGCTCTACAAGTCCTCTCTAGAACTTGCTCAAATATGCTCTACAAGTCCTCTCTAGAACTTGTCCAAATATGCTCAATAAGTCCTCTCAAGAACTTATCCAAATCTGTATTGTAAGCTTTCACAAAAGCTCACACAAAATCAGTCCACAAGTCTCCTCAAAGACTTACCTCAAATCTTCTCAACAAGTCCACACAGAACTTGTCCAATCTCATAGAAACATAAAGAGAATTGTTAGAGACTCAATATGTTCTATACTAATCACAATGCTCAATTAATTTCAATCACTCTCTTAGAAACATAAGGAGAATTGTTAGAGACTCAATATGCTTCAAATTCAACTCAATGCTCAATCACTTTCTCAACTCAATTCAGAATATAGAATAGTTTGTTTTATGGAACTTGAACAATCACTTCACACATCCACTTGACTAGGCTCAACCAACTCTACTCAACCAATCACTCAATGAACTAATCCTTGCTTACAAACCCTAGTCCAAGTATATCAACTCAAAATATTTCCAACAATGCTCAACAACAAATCTCACATAACAATGATACTCATGTTCTTTTCAAACCCTAGTTCAAGTTCTTCACTCAATAACTCACTTCAACAACAATGCTTATAAAACAACTCTCACATAACAATGATACTCATAACCCTAGTTCAAGTTTTTCACACAACCAATGGCTTCAACAACAATGCTTATCAAACAAGGTTTTAACAACAATTCTTTATTCCAGAAAACCTTGAAGCATTCACTCAACACACTCAATAGGAAACCCTAATCAAGTCCTTTTCACTCCAAACTTATTTTCCAGAAAACCAATCAATCAACTCAACTATGGAAGAATGTGCTCATACCTTTTCCTTGATGATGAAGTGCTCTCATAAATCTGTCACAACCACAAACACTTCTATGCCAAGCTCAAAGAGGTTAGAAGATAAATCTTTCTCACAATGTAATGTAAAAACTCAATTACACCTTATCACTCCTCCTTTCAAAACAACCATCAACATACATAAAATATTTATCCAAATAACACCTTATAATCTCCCAATTAAAAATAAATTCAACATCCACCAAAATTAACTCAAAACCTCTTTAAATCAAATTTTAATGGCAAGAAGAACTTTGGCAAAAATCAAATCCACTCCAATAACATAAATCAATTATCAATCAAATAACCTTTCATAAACCCTTATAACTCCAAATAACATAAATCAATTATCAATCAAACAATCTTTCATAAACCCTTATAACTCCAAATAGCACTTTATAGAAAACCTTAGGCAAATAAAATTTTAATTAAAAATACCTTTGCCACTAGTGGGATTCGAACCCACAATCTCTGCCTCCATGAGCGCTCTAGCCATGGGCTTGACCACCGTGTGCGCTAGACGCACGTTTGAGAGCTTAGGAGCACTTCGTGCTCTTTCTCCTAAGTTGGTACTCAAAATGAGCGCATCCCAAAAACTTTCCCCTTGGTGCTCAAGACAAACATGCCAACTCCACGTGAATCGATCGTGGATACTTCCACTCCCAATGCTCTTACGAAATGTGCGCTGCCAATGGACCACCGTGTCCTATGGGAGTGAGGCCTTCTCCTCCCTTTTCATATTTTTCCCTGGCGCTAAAAACAACACGAGTTCGTCTTCTTCCTCAATAATCGCATGAATTATTTTTCTCTTTGGTCGCATAAAATAATCGAAGAAGGGTAAGTTCTAATGTCCTTTGGCATGGTATTTATACATGATTTTCCCTTTTCCATAGACGTCGGTGCTCCACTAATATGAATTCGATGCTACTTTAAATGACGTGACGCTCCTTTTTAAAACCTTTTATAATTTATAAATTATTTAAATTCTAAAAGAATTTAAATTTTATAAATTATATTTATAAACCTTTGACTTTAATAAAAATTAAAGCCTTCCTTGGGATGAAATTTAAACCTTTAACTTGTACTCCACTTGATTTGATGAAGATTATTCTACCACCATGGTTTTAATAAAAAATTTTCCCCCCCCCAAATTTTAAGGAAGCCTTTATATCCTTATAATGATTTTAATAAAACCTTTTAATTTTCACCATGGTTTTAACACAAACCCTTATAAAACAATATTTTGACAACTTTTTCTTCAACTCTTTGCATTGTTCCTGGTGACAGTAATGGTGTACTCCATGGTATTAATGATAGCTTCATGTGTTCACTTTGGCATCAATGACAACTTCTCACCTTGACATCAATGACAACTAAATGAGCTCAAAATGTCCAACAATCTCCCCCTTTGTCATTGATGGCAACCCAAATTATTTTTACTAAAAACTTGACCTTTCCTTTGTTCTGCTCCCCTGGACATTGCTCCCCCTGGCTCAATGCTCTCTCAAATACCAAATCTCTCCCCCTTACTCAAATCTCTCCCCCTTTGACATCAATGGCAAAGGGTCACCTTTGGGGCTCGGGGCTAAGAATGAGCCTCTTAGCTTAGCCCCTCCCCCACCTCCTCTTGAGGTGGTTAATTCTGGGGTGGGAGTATTTCTACTCCCAGAAAGCAATGTTCTTTACCTTTATCCTCTTTTCTTCTTATCTGATCCTTCTGATTCCTCTGACTATTTCTTTCCATGTTCCTATCCATGTCTACATTCCTGTCCATGTTCCTATTCCTGTTCCTATTCCTGTTCATATCCATGTTCCTGTTCCTATTTCTGTTCATATCCATGTTCCTGTTCCTATTGATTCTGGAATGTCTGCTCTACACCACTTTGTTGTGTGACCATCATTATTGCACTTATAACACTTAATGTTATTATTCCTTGGAGGTGCAAATGTCTTAGGATTTCTCCTAGTGAAGCCATATCCTCTTCTGTCATGAACTCTACAATTCATTGCCTTGTGACCAAACTGATTACATGAGTAGCAATACCCATGGAAAAGTTGTTTGTTCCCATATTCTTATCTTTCATGTGTCCTGCACTGTGAAGCCATATGCCCAAACCTGTGACATGAAAAACATCTTCCATTGAAGTTTCCTTGTCTTGACCTCATTGGTCTCTTAGTCTCTCTTGACCTATTCTGATTGTTGTTCCATCTGTATCTTCTTTGTGCATTGTTCCTGTTCTTGTTGAACTCTCTATTGTCCAACTCATCCTCAGATGTCTCACTCTCTTTTACACTATCTTCTTCTAAAATATCTTCATCTAAAGTTTCTTCTCCTCCAAAACTTGAGGTTGACTCTCCTTCCCATTTCTTTTGAACTTGTTCAAATCCAAGACCTGTTTTGCTTGATGTAGGCTTTTGTATCTTGATGAACTTATCCAAGTTCTTTGAGCTATTTTTGAACCCTTTTAGCTTGACTTTGGAGTCTTCTAAATCTTCTCTTAGTAGTGCCACTTCTTGTGTTAACTTTTCACATTCTAAGATCTTTGCTTCTAACTTATCCTTGAACCTTTTTGCCTTAGCCTTTGATTTTTCTAAATCCTCTATAAGCAATCTTCTCTCTTCATCACATTCTTGAAACTGAATTTCAAGTTTAGAATGTTGCTTTCTTACCTTCTTTACCATGTCAAGGGCATAAATAAGTTCTCCCTTGAGATCATATCCATCCTTTTCTGAATATTCCTCTATTTGTTTACCTTTGTCCACATATTTATTCTCTATTGGCTTGTCTTCTATAGGATCACCTTCTCCTTCTTCTAGTGCCATTAGAATATTCTCTTCTGGTCCTTCAAGTGTATCTTCATATTCATCATCACTGAAACTATAACCATCCCTTGTACAATCATCTTCAAGATGTCCAAAGTTACCACATCTAAAACACTTGAGAATTACTAGAGTCCTTTTCTTAACTTGTTCTTTTTCTTCAATCATAAATAGGACTTCATCTCTATCATTGTCTGAAAAACTAGCATCACTATCACTTGAGTACTTACTTGCCTTATCCGCATAGTAGCTCCTCTTTTGTCTTTGGAAGAACTTCTTTCCTTGTCTACTTTGTCCATCCTTGCTTTTCTTTTGGTGCCTGTATCTTTCTGATTCCCTATTCCTGTGATCCTATTTTTCTTCACCATTGTTATTCTTAGCTTCTTGACAATCTATTGCAAAATATCCATACTTTCCACAATTGAAACATTTAATAGATCTTGTATCTCTAGATCTTCTTGAATCCTTATTCCTTCTACCATAATTTGCTTCTTCATCATTGGATGACTCATTGCTTGATTCTGACTTCTTACCCTTTGTCTTCTTGATTGCTTTGAATGTTGCTTCCTTCTGGGGAATAGGATCTTTTGTTCTTATCTCAAATGTTGTAAGAATACCAAGCAACATATCTCTTGTCAAAGTATCACCATCCATTGACACTTCTATAGCAGAAACCTTTTCACTGAATCTCTTTGGAAGAGTTCTTAAGACTTTATCACAAACATCTGATTCATCAATCTTCATTCCAAGTCCTTGCATAGCATTAACAACCTCATCAATTCAAAGTAGATAAGTACTAATATTTTCCTCATCCTTCATTCTTAATTCTTCAAATTGTCCTTTGAGATTTTACATCTTTGCTTTCTTGACACTTTTATCTCCTTCATATATATTTTGCAATTTATCCCACATTTCTTTTGCAGTTTGACAATGCATAACTTTCATAGACTCTATTCTATGCAAACCTCTCAAAAGTGCATTCATTGCTTTTGAATTGTAATGTTGTAGGAGCTTACCTTCCTTATCTGTAGGAGGATTAATTAAGGGATCATATCCAAATTCAACTGCTTCCCAAATTTCATTGCCAAGTGCCATCAGGTAGATCTTCATTCTCATACTCCAATATATATAGTCACTTCCATCAAATACTAGTGCTGAATTATCTGAGGACACATTCTTAGAATCCATTATGTTCTTGTTAGATTTTCCTTCAAGTTGTTAAACTCTTCTGAAGGAACCCGCTCTGATACCAATTGAAGAACACAAGCTTATACTGAGAGGGGGTGAATAGTATAAGACCACTTTTTACTTTTTCTTTCCAAATCAATATTATGCAATGTAAAGATAGCAATATCAATAGTAGTAATCAAAGCAATGCACAAATCACCACACACAATAGAGACACCACAATTTACGTGGTTCACCCAATGTGGGCTACTCCATGGAGAAAATATTTCACTAAAATTTTCTCAATCAATCTCTTGGGAATCCTTTCCCTATTACAATGTTTATGGACCTCTATCCAATGGAGATACCAATCCCCTAAATCAAGTTTATGGATCTCTATCCATAGGAGAACTCCTTCTCCTCTGCTCTGGTTGGTGATCCTCTAGAAGACTACTGCCTCCACTACACTGGCTTGTGGATCTCTCTCCATTGAAGACTCTTGTCCCCACTCAGAAGACCTATCCTCACTACCCTAGCTAATGGATCTCTATCCACTGGAGACTACTGTCCTCTCTGCTCTATCACCTCCAAATATCTATCTCAAATCTGTACTAAACATAGTCCTTCGGTCTAGCACAAATCTGCTCAATCTCTATCTCTGGTCTGGCATAAACTTATCCTCAAATCTGCACCAAACTCTGCTCTCAAATCTGCACTAAACATAGTCCTTCGATCTAGCACAAATCTATCCTTGATCTCTATCCTCAAGCCTTAACTCAAAGCTTGACTCAACTCTATTGGATCTACCTAAACCTTATCTCAAGGTTTGAACAAATCAATCAATTCTCTCAAGTCTTCTCAAAGACTTGTCTCAAATATCCTTGTAAGCTTCCACAAAATCTCACACTAATCTATCCACAAGTCCTCTCTAGAACTTGCTCAAATTGCTCTACAAGTCCTCTCTAGAACTTGCTCAAATCTGCTCTACAAGTCCTCTCTAGAACTTGCTCAATCTCAAAGTCCTCTCTAGAACTTGCTCAAATCTGCTCTACAAGTCCTCTCTAGAACTTGTCCAAATCTGCTCAATAAGTCCTCTCAAGAACTTATCCAAATCTATATTGTAAGCTTTCACAAAATCTCACACAAAATCAGTCCACAAGTCTCCTCAAAGACTTACCTCAAATCTGCTCAACAAGTCCACATAGAACTTGTCCAATCTCATAGAAACATAAAGAGAATTGTTAGAGACTCAATATGTTCTATACTAATCACAATGCTCAATTACTTTCAATCACTCTCTTAGAAACATAAGGAGAATTGTTAGAGACTCAATATGCTTCAAATTCAACTCAATGCTCAATCACTTTCTCAACTCAATTCAGAATATAGAATAGTTTGTTTTATGGAACTTGAACAATCACTTCACACATCCACTTGACTAGGCTCAACCAACTCTACTCAACCAATCACTCAATGAAATAATCCTTGCTCACAAACCCTAGTCCAAGTATATCAACTCAAAATATTTCCAACAATGCTCAACAACAAATCTCACATAACAATGATACTCATGTTCTTTTCAAACCCTAGTTCAAGTTCTTCACTCAATAACTCACTTCAACAACAATGCTTATAAAACAACTCTCACATAACAATGATACTCAAACCCTAGTTCAAGTTTTTCACACAACCAATGGCTTCAACAACAATGCTTATCAAACAAGGTTTTAACAACAATTCTTTATTCCAGAAAACCTTGAAGCATTCACTCAACACACTCAATAGGAAACCCTAATCAAGTCCTTTTCACTCCAAACTTATTTTCCAGAAAACCAATCAATCAACTCAACTATGGAAGAATGTGCTCATACCTTTTCCTTGATGATGAAGTGATCTCATAAATCTATCACAACCACAAACACTTCTATGCCAAGCTCAAAGAGGTTAGAAGATAAATCTTTCTCACAATGTAATGTAAAAACTCAATTACACCTTATCACTCCTCCTTTCAAAACAACCATCAACATACATAAAATATTTTCCAAATAACACCTTATAATCTCCCAATTAAAAATAAATTCAACATCCACCAAAATTAACTCAAAACCTCTTTAAATCAAATTTTAATGGCAAGAAGAACTTTGGCAAAAATCAAATCCACTCCAATAACATAAATCAATTATCAATCAAATAACCTTTCATAAACCCTTATAACTCCAAATAACATAAATCAATTATCAATCAAACAATCTTCCATAAACCCTTATAACTCCAAATAACACTTTATAGAAAACCTTAGGCAAATAAAATTTTAATTAAAAATACCTTTGCCACTAGTGGGATTCGAACCCACAATCTCTGCCTCCATGAGCGCTCTAGCCATGGGCTTGACCACCATGTGCGCTAGACGCATGTTTGAGAGCTTAGGAGCACTTCGTGCTCTTTCTCCTAAGCTGGCACTCAAAATGAGCGCATCCCAAAAACTTTCCCCTTGGCGCTCAAGACAAACACGCCAACTCCACGTGAATCGATCGTGGATACTTCCACTCCCAACGCTCTTACAAAACGTGCACTGCCAATGGACCACCGTGTCCTATGGGAGTGAGGCCTTCTCCTCCCTTTTCATCTTTTTCCCTAGCGCTAAAAACAACACGAGTTCATCTTCTTCCTCAACAATCGCACGAATTATTTTTCTCTTTGGTCGCATAAAATAATCGAAGAAGGGTAAGTTCTAATGTCCTTTGGCATGGTATTTATACATGATTTTCCCTTTTGCCATAGACGTCGGTGCTCCACTAAGATGCTCCTTTAAGATGACGTCGGTGCTCCTTTTTAAAACCTTTTATAATTTATAAATTATTTAAATTCTAAAAGAATTTAAATTTTATAAATTATATTTATAAACCTTTGACTTTAATAAAAATTAAAGCCTTCCTTGGGATGAAATTTAAACCTTTAACTTGTACTCCATTGACTTGATGAAGATTATTCTGCCACCATGGTTTTAATAAAAACCTTAATTCCCCCCCCATTTTAGGGGGCCTTTTTATCCTTATAATTTTTTTAATAAAACCTTTTAATTTTCACCATGGTTTTAACACAAACCCTTATAAAACAATATTTTGACAACTTTTTCTTCAACTCTTTGCATTGTTCCTGGTGATAGTAATGGTGTACTCCATGGTATTAATGATAGCTTCATGTGTTCACTTTGGCATCAATGACAACTTCTCACCTTGACATCAATGACAACTAAATGAGCTCAAAATGTCCAACATTTATATTTCAAATATTTGATTTGATTTGATAAAATATTTCCCTTGATATATATGGATTCCAATGTAAATAAATTCCTTTGATTTAACCCTTATAACTCTAAGGAAATAAAGCTCATATTCATGGAAATAATTTTACCTTTCTTCATGCACTGTTCAACACTGATTTCAGAGAAGTTTGGACTTCTAAAATACGTAGGAATCATGGATGCTTTGGGTGTATCCTCTAATAGAATTCCCTCTGTGTTTAATGCACTCTAAATCTGGCATCTTCAAGTCTCTTCCCTTGACTTCAGTTGCCTTGGCATTAAAGGCTCGAACACCTTCTTGACTACTGTAACTCGGCTCTTTATCTCTTGAACAACATAAGAGTAATTTTGATGTCAAATAATACTTCTTGACTTTGGTCGTTGATGTCCTTAAATGGGAATTATATATATCTTATGCGCCAAGTGGCACAATCGTTACCTTTGAGCGCTTGAGGAGAGTTTGGTGCCAACAAATAATTCATCTCCTTCTTGTAACGTAAGGACATTACGTTCTTTAGTGAAATGCTCAGTCTTCCTTCTTAGTGTATCCAATGCACCAAATGCACCAGGTTGTAAACGTAACTCCCCTTGAATATGAGCACTCTCTTGAATTGAGCGTTAGGGTTTCCCTTGAGTGACTAGTGTCACTTTCTTCTCTGCATGGATGAAGACCCTATTGTTGGTTCAAATGAATCCTTTGAGACCTTTTTAGTCTTGCAATCCTCCTCCTTTGAATTCATTTATCTACACAATCTTTAACTGGGATATGGATTAGGAGTATGGAGGACTTTGAGCACCACTTTCAACGAATGTACGTGGAGTAAGTACTACTCAAAATGGTGCTTCAACTTTCTTGCTTTGTACTTGATTTCTACCCTTCTTACGTAGACTCTCTTGCTCTTTAATAATGATGTGCTTCCATGCTTTTGTAGGTATGTTTTACAGGTTCAACACTCTTGAATGTGAGGAGTATGAGCCTTTCAAATGGCTCTCGATCTAGGCTTGAATGGTTGCTTATGTACAGTTGGTTCTATCTAGTTTTTATAGCAAGAGTAGTATCTTTTTGGTACCTTTGAATTTGCCTATTTTCCCTGTATAACCATATTAGATCAAGTGCACTATCATGTACAATAGTTTTAATACAAGATGACCTTGTTGCACTTTATTTTGCACTCCTCTTTATTGTTCATAAATTCTGGTTTTTTTGGCAGAATATTGAGTGCAATATAGGGTTTTTGAGGTTGTCTCTGGATTAGACACCTTCCCCTATTAG
This sequence comes from Wollemia nobilis, assembly GCA_028583015.1. Classification (NCBI taxonomy): domain Eukaryota; kingdom Viridiplantae; phylum Streptophyta; class Pinopsida; order Araucariales; family Araucariaceae; genus Wollemia; species Wollemia nobilis. The sequence continues at coordinate 5,974,778 of JAQPPZ010016370.1, read as the reverse complement.
CTTGGATATTTTATAAGAGAATCCAAGCTTGTAACCATATGATAGAAGCTTATTATTCTGCACTTTTTTTCTTGTGATTTGAACTTGAGATTCACCAAGTCTCGTTCGAGGCTTCTTTTGATGCTCTTTATGGTGGTTACATTCTTCTCCAATGCTTGGAGGATTGAGCAGATTTTTTGGCTTCCTTAAGCCACTTAAAAGTTGCAGATCACAGTGCATTAATAGTGTCTATAGACACTTTGACAAAATCTTATTTTTGTGCCCTTCTAATGAAACACAAACAATAATATTTGAGAGCAATATAATAGTGCAAAATAAATCTAATAATATTGCACTAACAATTTCACCTTATCACTCCAATCAACTCTCAAAAGCAATGCACTTAAATAATTTACTACAACTAATAAAGAATAATCTGAAATGAATCTTCAATAATTATTCTAAAATTTCTTTATAAATAAGGTAATAGGAGTTAGTCTTCATTTTCTTTCCAAAGTATATGATAGGTAGTTGATAGATAGTTTAATATTATGAAATCTAATCAACTCCTAAAGTGCAAATAAACCTTAAATAATCCTTTTTTTTGCATATTTGAAGACTTTTAATTCAACTCTCCTTTTTGCAACTTTACTCCAATCAGGGTTCTTAAAAAATATAAAAAGTAATCCACTTAATGAATTTACTTGCACCAATAGTTGCTTACATTTTTCTTGAAAGCCCTTTTTGCCACTTTTGTAGACGATGTAGATCTTGGTGTTTTAGATCACCAAGTTGCTATCTTGAGTAAGATCTTGTACCTCTTTATAAGCTGCCTTGAATAGCTTTGTCTTCACCAAAATATGGTCTCCAACTCTCTTTTACAAGCCTAGGTTTTGGTGGCTTGTTCTCCTCTTGTAGTCTCCTTTTTATTGTAGATTAGACAAGATATTTGATTCTAAAGTTGTTCCTTCTTGTTGTGAGAGGCAGGCATTAAATATCCTAGATTTAGTAGGCTTCTTCTATCTGAATATTCCTTCAAGCTTCTTATCAAATTTTAACTTCAAACAGGATCTTCTTCTCAAGATGTTGAATATCTTAAGATTTTTTTATATTTAGCACTCCTTGCCAAATTCTTCTTCTTGGGCTTGTTTTCATATGGTGATAATTATCCCAAATCTTTCACTATATCCAATAGTGAATTTTTCCAATGAGTCCTCCTTGGAACTCCTTTGATGATTTCTTCAGCAAGGTTATCCAAGCCTTTTATTGGATGCTCATAGAGGCCTCTCCAAGGTCTCACAGCTCCTTATAGTCTTCTTTGAGACCTTATCTTCAACAATCTACTCTTGGAAGTGTTGATGGTGAGATCTCCTCCTAGATCTTTGATTATACTACATCTTTATTTGAGTAGGACTCTCGTAGACCTTCTTCATCAATGAGATCTTCTCTTGATATTTTTTGCTTCAGGTACTGGATTGATTCTAAATAAAATACTCTTCCTAACCTTCTTGTAGGAAGCTTTCCCAACTCACTGAATCTACCTGTTCTTGCAACAAAGTATTAGTACTAAAATTTACTTTTGAATTAGATACTCCCTCTTGGATTTTTCTTCAGGATCAAGGCTTTTGTGGCCTTTTCTTCAAGGCTTTTGTGGCCTTCTCTTCAATACCAAGGCTTTTGTGGCCTTTTATTCAAGGCTACTATGGCCTTTTCTTTTGGATCAAGGCTTCTGTGTTCTTTTCTTCTTGTGAAGTTTCCAATCTATCAATGGAGATCTCCTGTCTCCAAACTTCACTACAATTATATTCTAGAAGTCTCTTCTGTAGTGATCTTCTCTTACAACAACTAATCTCTACACTATGAAGGTACTCTAACCTTCGAGTAATGAAGTTGAAATATCCTATATTTCTGTTGTAGGAGGTGTCCCAATCATCGAGTATTAAATTTTTTGCAATAAAATAACCTTCAGGTTAGTTTCTCCATATCTCTTATATGGGCTTCACTAGTTGGTTCATCAACCTATTGGATCAAGTGTTGAGTCCTAGTCTTCACAAGTTTTCCCTTGAAACTTTGTGGAAAGACTCTATCCATATGCAATCTTAGCATTCCAAAATATGATATTTCATTTAGTCCTTACTTGTGTTATTATTTAATTCTACCACCAAGACTCTACTGAGTATTTTTTATAGTGACTGGTCCAATGGCATGTCAAGTTCTCAAAAAACTCAGAGTCAATAATAATGGTGGTTTCCCTATTGACCTACCATGTCTCTAATACCATTGTTAGCTTTTTATGCAACGGTATTGGGAGATAACAAATCACAAGATGCAAAATAATATGAAATAAAGTAAATCTGTGAGATGACTTAAAATATACTATAAATAGAAATGATGGAGATGTTTACAAAAGTAGATATGGAGAAAATGAACACTCCATGAATATAACTACAACTCAAGAATGGGCATTGAGCATATTACATCCCATCACTATATCACACTACTACATCATACCACTCTCGTCTATATCACACAATGACTCTAACTTATGACTATATCATGTGATATATGACATCTATACCTATGGCACTTTATATAGGAAATAAGTTCCTTGGCCAACACTCTACCTAGATGTGCAAGGGATAACTTGCACATGTATAGCTTACACTTTGACACTTGTGCATTTATTACATTTCATGTAGTAACAATATAAATTTCCCCTAAAGTAATATAATATCATAAGTATGTACCAAGAAAGGTACATTTACATTATCCAAATGATGTAATAGCCTATTTATAACAACCAATATGCAAATAAGGAATAGTTATGGATGTAGCCATTGTTGATGTAGACCCTTTCTTCTCATTACTATTATCAAGGCATTGGGCTGAATAATTAGGAGGATCTATCCAGTTAGACTGGTCTTATGCCACTATCCCATTGATAACCAAAGAACAGGTTACTCTCAGAAGAGAACCCTTTCATAGGTATTCAGTAGAGTTGAAGAAATATGATAATACTACAGTAAATTTAGTTCAATCTATTGAAGAAAAGGAAATAGGAGTATACTCCATATGGCATTCACCATTCCTAGCTGAGGTACCAAAATTTGTAGACATGGATCCACAAATGATAGTAGAGATAGATGTTGAATCTACCAAAATATTGACATCTGAAATGTGGACAATGACATTTGACAAAGCAAAATCACATACTGGAGTAGGGGCAGGGGTCAACTTGACTGATATTAATGGAAATTACTTAGACATAACATACATATTATAGTTTCCTTGCATTAATAATATAGTAAAATATGAAGCCCTGTTATTAGGTTTGATAAAAGCTAAGGAGCTTGGGATCAATTACTTGACTGTGTATGGAGATGCAGAATTAATAATACAACATATTAAAGGAAAATATCAGACCAAACATCCTAGGTTAAAACAATACAAACAGGCTATTCAAGAAGAAATTGATAAATTTTTGGCTTTTAATATATCTTATATCCCTCGAGATGAGAATCATGTAGCCAATTTGTTAGTTGTAAATGCATCTAGTTTAGATAGTCCAGAGATAGATACAGAATATCAAGAGAAATTTCCAACTATTTTAGTCTATCATCCATCTATCCCAGATAATATAGTATACTTACAAGTGTTTCAAGATGATGTGGATATCAAAGATTTTATGACATTACAGAATCATTATGCTGATATTATATGTGATGAAGAAGATGAGGAAAAATTAAAAAATGTAATTGGAGAGCCTGTAGAGGTTATACAATTGAAAACTAACAAACTACCTAGAGGTCTAATTTCATTAGAGAGCCTTTTTGATGATTTTGATAGAGCTCACAAACCTACTCTTCAAGGATTAGAAGCAGAAGAAATCAATATTGGAACTGAACAAGAGCCTAGGATGGTGAAGGTTGAAAAGTCTATGTCAGAGAAAGAAAAGAAAGACTATATAAAATATCTAAAGAAGTATAAAGAAGCCTTTGCATGGAGTTATGAAGATCTCAGAACATTCAACATAGAGGTAATGAAGCACATTATCCCATTAAAAGAAGGCACTAAGCCACATAGGCAAAAACAAAGAAAATTTAATCCCACCTTACACCCTATGATGCAAAAGGAGGTCCAAAAATTACTAGATGCTAAGATTATCAAAAAAGTGAGATTCTCTACTTGGATAGCTAATCTAGTGCTAGTTAGAAAGAAAAATGGGGATATCAGGTTGTGTGTGGACTTTAGAAATCTGAACAAAAATTCTTTAAAAGATAATTATCCCTTGCCCAATATGGAGTAGTTGTTGCAATGTAGGATCAACTAGGATGTCATTACTTGATGGATTCTCTGGCTATAATCAGATTCAAGTCAACCTTGAGGATAGGCACAAAACAACATTTACTACCCCATGGGGAACATTTGAATACCTCAGGATGCCATTCGGTTTGATGAATGCAGGAGCCACCTTTCAAAGGGCCATGGACTTTGCTTTTAAAGGCTTGATGTTTAAGATAGTGGTAGTCTACCTGGATGATATAACTGTCTTCTCTAAGAATCTTGAAGATCACTTCGAACATTTGACTCAAGTGTTTGAAAGGTGTAAAGAGTTTGGCATTTCATTAAATCCTAAGAAGTGTATTTTTGGAGCAAGGTAAGGCAAGTTATTAGGACATATTGTTTCTAAAGAAGGAATTAGTATTGATCCTGAAAGGACTGAAGCTATTGCAAAGGTTCCTCCACCAAAGAACTTAAAAGGAGTCAGGTCATTTTTTGGAAAAATAAATTTTGTTAGAAGGTTTGTCCCGAACTTTGCTCAAATTGCAAAACCAATAAATGACATGATAAAAAAATATGGGAATATTAGATGGACAAAAGAAAATCTGGAAGCCTTTCAAAGAATAAAAGATGCAATTACACAGGCCCTTGTATTAGCATGTCTTGATTATCTCAAATATTTTAATATATACTCCTTTGCTTCAAAAGATACTATTGTTGTTGTTCTATCACAAAAATATCAAGAAAACAATGAAAGGCCAGTAGCATTTATGAGTTTAGGCTTAAAAGGAGCTCAACTGAAGTATACAATGATAGAAAAATAGGCCTTCTCATTAATAAAAGCTTTAGAGCATTTTAAAGGAATTTTTGGGTCAAACAAAGTGATAGCCTGCATTCCTTACACAACTATCAAGGATGTTTTTACTCAAAATGAACCTATAGGTAGCTCAGCCAGGTGGATGGTTAAATTATAGCAATATGATGTTGAATTCAAAGTTATGAAAACTATAAAAGGACAAGGCTTGGCCAAGTATATGGCAACCAAAGGAGGAGAAGACTTCAACAACACAATTATAACAACAAATGTGCAGCAGAATGCTAAGACAAAATGCTTTGAAGATGACTGGTATAAAGATATTGTTAATTACTTGCAAACATTGACATTTCCAGTTGGTATTTCTCATAATAGAATGAGGAGCATTAAAAAACAGGCACAAAAGTATTATATCCAGGATAAAAAATTATATTGGAGGCATCCAAATGGAGTGTTATTACTCTACCTTTTTTAGAAGGAAGTTCCTAGAATCATTGAAGAGTTTCATATTGGTTTTTGTGGAGGACATTTTGCACCCAAGGCAACTATTAATAGTATAATGAGAGCAGGCTATTATTGGCCATCCATGTTCAAATATGTACATCTGTTTGTAAGAAAGTGCCAAAACTACCAAATATTTGATGGTAAGAAAAAGCTATTTGCTATGCCATTAAAGCCTATAGTAGTGGAGGCTCCATTTACTCAATGGGGTATAGACTTGATAGGTGAAATTAATCCAAACTCTTCAGGTGGTCATAGATGGATAATAACTACAACTGATTATTTTACTAAGTGGGTAGAGGTTACCCCATTAAAGAGGTCAACCACTAAAGTGATTATCAAATTTCTAGAAGAAAGCATCCTCACCAGATTTGGAGTACCCAGGAAGCTGGTCACTAACAATGGCAAGGGTTTTGTTTCATATGAAATGGTAGAATTCTATAGTAGATATAGCATTGAGTTGGCACACTCAACCAATTACTACCCTCAAGGTAATGGCCTGGAAGAGTCTTCAAATAAAAATCTTATTACCAGAATTAAGAGATCTCTTGGTAGAAATAAAAGAAGCTGGGATAATGAATTGAAATTTGCCTTATGGGCTGATAGGATTTCTATTAAAAGAGCAATAGGAAAAACACCTTATGAACTAGTTTATGGAGAAAAATACTTGCTCCCTCCACAGGTAGAAAGGCCTACCTTAGCCTTGTTACTTCAAGACCACAAAAATCTAAATAGCCTCCAAAGGAGAATGGATCAAATTGTCAAGCTAGAAGAAGATAGAAGATATGCCTTGATGAAGATTATTCAAGAAACTCAGAAGACAATCTAAGTTTTTAATAGGAAATCTAGAGGAAAGCAATTTGATGAAGGAGACATAGTATTATATTGAGATTCAAATATTGAAAAAATATGATACAAAGGTAAACTGGAACCAAAATGGTTGGGCCCTTATCAGATCATCCAGAAAATAGACCATCATACTTACAGGTTGCAGACCCTACAAGGAGAAGAAATGCAGTTTCCAATAAATGGCCAACATCTGAAATTATATCATCCCTATGATGGGGATCAGTTCATATGAACTATTTATATCTGCCTCTTAAAAAAAAGTAGTGTCATGTTTTAGTCTGTGTCAATATTTTAGTCAATATTTTTGTTTTCAGTTTTGATCATTAGTGTTATCAATCTGTTACTTTATCTGGTCTTTTAGGTGATTAGAAAAATAAGTGTGTTTTTCTTCTAGGTGATTAGGCTAAAAGTTTTAGGTGATTAGAATTTTTTTATGAGTCAAGTTCTAAGTTTTGAGTCACTCTATATGTGTCCTTATGTAAGTCAGAATAATGAGCATGGTTACAGTCAGCTTGGAGTTGGTAGTCTATCACACCAAGAGGTCAACATGTGTGGTCAAGTCAACCAGAGATTATGAGGTTCTCAAGAGGATTCTTACTCCTTCAAATTCAAATACTTCTCTTGTCCCAGATAGAGCCTATGTTGGGCTTCAAAAAATCCCAACTTATATTACACCCCTAATTTTTCAAAGGATGTCAAGATTGGGTGTCTAGGTGATTATAGGATGTGATGGTAATCTTCCAAAGTAGTATAGGTCTTGGTCATCTTGTGCTTAATTCATTCAAGGGTATCCTTCACAAATTTATTCCTATCATCTCCATTTTAACCATAATATTATCTTTTTACCAATCATCTCCACCAAATCTTCCACTTCATTTCATAAACCCATAAAACCATTCCACAAGTGTTTAAAAATTTGCTCCATCCATGAACATTAGCATACATTACCATATATAGGTCATCCATCCACCCTCATCACTCCAAATAAATTTACATAACATCCACCTCATAATTCCATTAGCATTCCTTATCCATTCTAAATCATCCCATGAAAAGGCTTATAGATTCCTAACCCAAAAGCACACTCAATATTTACAATTAATCAAAATACTTCTTAATCAATAAGGAAAATAATAATAATGTAAACTAACTCAAGTACTTGGGTGACCTAGATAATCTCTATCAGGGCTATAGATGCCTAGCCGGCTGGAGAGTAATATCTAAAAGGGTTCAAGGTCATCTCCACCGAAGCTATAAACGCTTGACCAGTAGTGGAGCAATGCAAAGGCAAATCATTTTTTATGAGTGGCATCTTTAGTAGACTAAATTCAAATTAAGTGATGAAATTTTGATGGACCTAAGAATAGAAATGAATGTAATAGCACACACTTTAAGATGAAGCAAAATGGAGCATTAATTTCAAACAAAATTTGTTTAACCCCATTTTCTTAGAATATTACCAAGTGATTTGCATTTCATTAGTTAAAATTTTACTTATTTCAAGTTGGGTTCTTTATCCAAAATGTTGAGGAGCATTTTTCAACAGAGTCACCATTTGTTGTTGTTAGAGTATTTTACATCATTTGGGTCATGTAAATGTACCACCCTTGGTACATAACTAGAGTAGTAGATTACTTTAGGGGGTAGTTAGATAGTTACTTCAAGTAATATAATAAATGCATAAGTATCTATGTGCAAGTTGTAAATGTGCAATGTGTCCCCTTGTACAACTAGGTAGAATGTTGGCCAAGCAATCCATATATCTATATAAAGGGCATCATAGTGAGTGATTATATATCGTTTTAGGTAGTAGTAGTTGTGGTGTGTATATCACCATATAGATTGGTGATGGATACAATGTAGTTCTTCAGTATCAGTTCTGGAGTGTTCATTTCCTCCATATTGCATTGTATCATTTTCTTCACTTTCCATTAATAGCACATTTTAGCATCTTACTCTTCTGCATATTTTATATCCTATGATTGTATTCTCCCTTGATATACACCGTCAAAAAATAACAGTTGTTGCCATTGCACAACTCACCCCAAATTGGGGACCCACTTAAAACATTAATTCTTCTGACCTAATTTTTTTTACTTGCACTAAGGTTTTGAAATTACTTGTATTGAACATTGTATAAAGACTTGAATTTTAATTGCTTGGATCTGCATTATTTATTTTAAAATTCACTATATTTCAATTGTTCTTCAAAGTTTTTACAAGAAAGGAAATCGGGTCGCTGACCACTTAGCAAATATGGGCATCTCATAACATAGTTTCACTGTGTGGATATATTCCTTCCCACAACCCCTTATTGATATCAATGTCATTAAAATCAAAAAATAGTGAATCTTGGGGTATCGGGATCAGAAACCAACTTTTACCCAATTGGTTCCAAGTTCATTCTCATCCCAACTTTCTCATTGGTCAATTTTTGCACAACATGGTAGGTTTTCCCTTTTGTCTCCGTCGAGATACGCTTTTGAGTGGTCAACCTTTGCTCAGCAAGGCATCTCATGGTCACTACATCCAGTTGGACCCTTTCCCTCATTGACAGGTCAAAAAGGCTCCTAGCTCCAATGACATCCCTAGTGGGCTTATTCATCACATGTCTAATACATGGATTCCCACATATAACGGTCTCTATAGGAATGACATCACATATGTTCCCAAGACATGGACAAATACAATTCACAGCAAAGCGAGCCCTCAAAATTATATCACAACAATTTTTCTCTGTTTGTATTCGATTTGTGTGCCCAAACTCTTGATATTAATGGTAGGTTTTCCACCTTCATCATTGGGACTTTAAACTAGTGGATGAATAATCATTTTTCAGCCACCTCGTCTGACTCCCTTTCCTCTAGCTTCGATTTGGTCATCGCTCCAATTTCGAGGATTGTTGGGTTTCCCGTTTTGGTTCTTTTCTTCAACCAAATCATGTTGATTTATCATTTCCCAAATTTAATCTTTGATATTTGGTTCGTGTGCATTTCTAGTTTGGTACCCCTATAGAGTATCCTTTATCAGAAGGATTTCCTTGATTCTAGAAATTCCATGGCCCCCATTTTCGTTAACCATTCTGAACACTTTTACCACGTGATCCAGTCCAACAAGGATGGTTATCTCTATCATCAGTTTCTACCCTGGAATACCCTATTTTCTAGCCTCAATGTCATCCACACCCATCGCCATTTGTTCCATACCCTTGTTCGGTGTGCCTTTTCACCCATGCCTACAAACTTTCGCTTATTTTGGATGACGTGGGCCACAAGTCGCCCTGTGTTCCAACACCTTCTAGGTCTTTCCACTAACTTCATTTCCACCCTCATATCTACCAACCTTCCATATTCGCCACCTTCCCTTCCTTGAGCCTCTTTCTTCTGCCTTGCATTTGTCTCTCACCATGGTCAAAATCGTACCATCCTCCCTTCAACTCACCCCTTTGGTTGAAGACATTTTTAGATACCATGGCTTCCTCAATTTTCTATAGCTATTTAATGGAAATGAATCGTACATATTGTTGGACTTTGTTCGTAAGTGTAATGGAGGACATGTTATCCTTAGAGGCCTAGGATTCACTGTCACGATAGATTTACTGGCCAAAATCATTGGCCTCCTCAACGATGGAGAAATTATCAATCGTGAGAAGCATTACCTCCAATGTGAATTGGCCTTCTTTAAAGACAGAGGAGAGTCATTGGTTAAGGAGAAAGGGGGCATCATGAGAGAGATGTTGTCCAAACCATGGGACACTATTATGATCACGATCAATACTTCACCCTCGATAACCCTAGTGTAATTCTAAGAAGCTTTCATCTGGCTATTTTGAACCACCTTTGAGGGAAAAAATGATCAACATTCCTAAGTACATGTTCATATTAGTGGAAAGGTCAATTATGAATGTCAAGAGGGAAATTTTTTCATCTTCCCTTCATCAGGACCTCCACCTTGTCCTCTTCAACCACGTCGTTGAGCAGAATCATAAATTTTTTGGCCCTCCAAGCCCTGCTCTCATTGCTAGTGGTCTTGCTATCATTGGTGGAGATGCTGAGGGAGATATTATAGTGTCTCCTCCTCCCAAATTTACTTTGAGGTCCACGACCAGAGTGAAGGACACCCCCAATTCTCATAAGTCTGAGCCCCGATGCTACTCCCTTCGTGTGAAGGTAGATTGTAGAAAACGTAAAGCTCCTCTGATCATCGATGAAGTCTCAAATGATTCTTTATCATTCCAAATAAAGAAGGATAATCTAACCAAGAGATCTATCCCCATAGAGGGTACTTATTCTCAAGCACCGATGTTGTTCTCGTAAGTAACTAACTACCCCAATCTCTCAGAACGTGGGCATCTCCAAGAAATTCAGAATCCTCATAAGGCTCTAAAGTGGGCGGTTAAGATAATTTCTTCTCTTTTTATCTAGGTGGATGCTCTCCTTGAAGAATATAAGGACCAATACAAAATCCTTAAGGAGTTCAAAAACTTGGTGGGAGCAAGCACTGCAGATAACGGTCAAGGGTCGAACAGTGCCAATGCCTAATCAGGCATCTTGGGTTAGGTTTCCTTTGGGAAGGTTTGAATTTTGCTATTTTTGCCCCTATGACGTTATCTCTTTTATTTTTTCTGGTTTCACCCCTGCGTGGGTTTGTTTCATGATTTTGTGTTTGTCCTATTTTGGTTCTCCTAAGGTGTGTTAGGATTCTCCTAGGCTCTTAGCCAGGATTGGTGCTCCTATTTCTTTTTGCCTCTATGGAGCTTTTTGTAATGGTTTTCTTTCTATAAAAGGTTATGGGACCCTTTCAAAACCCCTTTTACCAATAAAAAAAAAATATCCTTTAAAGTTGGAAGATTTAATTTTTTGAAGTTGTTTTTAGGGTTTTCTAAATCTCATCATTTTTTATAGTTGCAAACCTAAAATGACCATAACGTTGGCTAGATAACTCTGTTTGACCTGATTCAAAGCCTGATAGAAAGAGCTCAAAATTATATTTACAATGATTCTAAGTTCATATGTACAAAATTAATATTTCAACAAAATTGGTGAAAATACCATGCAGTAACCCTAATTTCCTCATTATAGCCCATGAATTTCAAGAGGCCATATATTCTGATCCATAGAAATTTTTCTAGTTATTTCAAATGTTTTGGATACCCATTTGTACTATTTAGAAGTGTATAAATTTTCATAAAATTATAGGTATTTTGAATTTTGCCTTATTTTGCACTACGAGATAATTTTGAGCTCCTCATCATGCATGGTTTCAACAAAATAAATTTAATTCTCCATTAAATCAGGCTTAAAATTAGCTTATGGATAAGAATAAACATTCCCATGATTGTGATCTACAGTTACATGTCTCATTGTTAGCTAAACTATCCATTTTAAATGGGTTATGGCACCAAAAAAAATTTGAATTCATGGTATCCCACACCACCAAGGGGTGACATCATTCATCAATGGTAAATCACCACAAAAATTAGCACCTTATAATAAAACCCATATTTCAAAGGTGCTCCCCGAAGATAATTCTTTGAAAGAAAAGGACCTTAAATTGTAATATTTACTCTATTTTCTAAGGTCTAAGAATAGTAGTCCCCCCTCAAAGGAATACATTTATTGTTCAAAAAGAATAATTTTTTCCTTGAGGTTTGGTCCAAATAAAGTCAGCAAGAGCTAAGGCCACTAGAATATTATTAGAGTGAAGTTGTAAAACTCTCAATTAATTAAAGCAAGAGATCCCAAGCTTTGAGCACTGAGTGAAAATCCCTAGCGCTAAGCAAAAATTCTTAAAGCGTTGAGTAAAAATCCTTTAGCGCTAAGAGGAAGGTCTTAAGGGCTAATTAGTAGGCTTAAGGTGCTTTGTTTTCATTAGAGTGGGGATCCAGGCACTAAACTCCCACTAGTTGAAATATCCAAGTGCTCTCATTTTATAAAGCAGATATTCCGCTCAATTTTTATTCGAGTAGGAGACTTCAACACTTTAATTTCATTGGAGTGGAGAGCTAAGTGTTGTAGTTGTATTGGTTAGAAAATATAAAGAGCAGGCTCGAGCGGGTTAGAATAAGCGCTATGATCTCATTAGTTGAATATTATAATATTTTTTCTAAAGTTTGAGGGTTCTAAGTACGTAAAATAATTTCCCCCTTTTGGGATTTGAAAATTAATGTTGTTCTATAAGGTTTGATCTTTAGAAATATTAATACTTGGACATTAAAATTAAAACATAAACCTTAGTGGACAATGGATATAAATGATTAAACCTTAGAGAAATGAATTAATTGGAATAATTTTGATTAAAGCAAAGGAAAGAAATTTATTAATGAGCCTAATCTTTAAAACTTTGGGCCTTAGTATTAATGTGCTAAACGTGTTGGTAGTTTTGCCACACTGAATTTTCATTGTAAAAATTCCAAGTATAAAATGAATGATGTGTTTTCGTTGTGGTCTTTTTAATATTTGTTGATTTTTGCTCTCTCCCTTTTCAATGATTTCGCTATTTCAAATAAAGAAGAATGATTTTGCCCATGGAATTAAAGAGCAAGTGTTTTCCAACAAGGGAAAGATCAAATGGTTTTACCAATAATTAAAAGTTAAACTCCAGAATGACGTTTGCTGAAAAGTATGTTTTTGCTGGCAAAAATAATCTAAGAGGATTGCACCAGCAATAATACTCTGGGACAATTTTGTGGGTGAAAATATAAGAAAGAGGTTGCGCCATCGAAAATAGTCTAAGAGGAGTTCACCCATGAAAATGGAAAAAGATAAGTTAAGAGGATTTCACCCAAATTCATTCATTCTAAGCAATCAAAGTCAATTTCACCCTTCTTTTGGGTGACTTGCTATTTTCACTCAACTTGGGAGCGAAACCAATTAGTGAAAGCATCTACCAAGTGCTTTCACCCTTTTTTGGCAAACTAGATGATTTCACCCAATTTGGAGTGAAAGTAATGAAAGCACCCAATTTGGAGCGAAAACAATAAAAAAGGCATCTTCCTGTGCAAGTCAAAGTCAATTTTGCTTCTCTTTTGGGCAACTTGCTATTTTCGATTGATTTCGGAGCGAAAATAGTTGGTGGACATCATTGGAATAAAAACATATGCAAGTCAAAGTCAATTTCACCCCAAGTGGGGATGAAATTTATTTTCACCCTCCTTTGGCAGTGAAAGTAAGCATTTTCACCCTAGTTCCTAGAAAAGGTTATTTTTGCCCCACTTTCTAGTGAAATCCCCTCATATGGAAAAGCATAAGCAAGCAAGGTCTCCTTTTGGGTGAAATTAATCAAATTAATGGTGAAAGTACATGCTTGGGTGAAATTGCCAATGAAACTCTATTTTCACCCCACTTTAATAATGAACTTCATCTGCGCCCAACATCTCAGTGAAAGTAATGTTCAATCGAATTTCTGGGTGAAATTATATTCTCAGTGAAATTCCTTGGTGCAATTCATCCTTGCCTTTTCCTCTTGCTGAATTCTTTTCCAAGAATGTTTTCAGTGCAGATCATTTTCGAGAAAGACCAAAGGCTCATGAATTTAATTCTTGTGGTGAAGAAATTAATATTTCTAGAATTATTGCTAGAGGGTTGCTGATTTTTGTGTGATCCTGTTCATTCTTGAGGTATCATCCATTGATTTTACCCCTTCTCCAAGCAAAGTTGATTTTCGTTGAGTCTTCCTAGAAAAAATAAAATTTTGAGGCACAAGATGATGAAGTAGCAACCAAGATTTAATGTTTGAGCTCCTAATTTTTGCATGATATTGCTGTGTTTTAATGCACCAATGTCTGAGATGATTTTCCATCATCCATTCTTGTTGATTTCCTAGGTGCTTTCCACCAAAATGGGATCACTGCTTCTTAAAGAATGCATTGATTTGTGCATTGTTATTTTCGAGGAGGAAATTATTGTTGTTTGATCTTTGACTAGCCAACATTTTGTTTTAATGTGCATTTAATTATAGAGGTGCAACCCTCTATAAATACTAAGCATTTTGATGTAAAGAAGGAGGATAGACACTCTACCAAAAAACACTTTGAGTTCTCTGCATCAATTGAAATATATTTGGCTCTGGTTCTTGGATCAATGGTGTATGCAATTACTTTCTGCCTATCATTTCTGTTATGTTCATGATCTTTGTTAGATAAGTTTAAATTTTGCATTTTGAATTTAATTCTTGATAAAGAATTGAATGCTGAAATGTTTATTGGAAGTTATCTCTGCAAGTTGTGAATGGTTCCTATGCTTTTCTTTCTGTTACATGCTAATTAAAACTTGATTTGGATTTTAGCTGCTAGTTTATCCCCACCTTACATTTCTGGCTCATAGCCATATTTCCCATTCCTTTCTATCATTTCCCATCTCTTTTTCATCCTAGATTATACTTATATTAGTACAAGAACCAACCCTCTCTAGAGATTGGCCCGAAGGACATCTCTTTCCTTCAACCTTTCAATGTTGGTCGGGTCTAGGGTGCACATATATTTTGTACTTAGGCAGATTCATGACCAATAATTTTTGGCATGCCCGATGGGACATTAAAAGTTCCACTTTGAGTAGTATTAAGGTTTGATGTTCATATTTTTACTATCTGACTAGAACATCTGGCGACTCAATTTTACCTAGAAGCCTCCGAACGTGAAGTGAGTGAAAGCTTTACTTCATGATCACAAGATCGAAGGCCAAAAATTTTAAAAATCCCATTGAGTTCTTTGAGCTTGACACCCAAATTTTAGGAGAGCATCCTAGGTTAGTCACTTCGACTATTCCATCAGTCGCAACATCTTCATAGGTAGCTGGTGTGTTTTCTATTCCTTCAAGTCCCACTAGCACTACTACTAGCTTTCCTCCTCAAGCAAACACTCTAGTCCAAATGGCCCAAAATCTACCACCACCACCAAGATAGTTCCCAGCCTAGAATCACTCTGGAGCTTTGAATCTGCAAGCTCAAAACCTGATTTTGCAAGCAACATTGAAGGCTTTGCCTACTTATGATGGTATGAGAAAAATGACTTATGAGCATGTCCAAGATGTGGCTTCTCTAGTGACCATTCATAGCATCATGGATGAATATGTCATGGTAATATTGCTCATGCTCTCTCTTAGAGGGAAGTTGCTTTACTGGTACCGATATTTATAACCTACCACTATTACCACCTAGGACCAGTTGGCTGAATTATTGATAAAAGGTTTCAATGAACAAGTGGATCCTTTCTCTCTATTGCATCAATTTACTACCATTTAGAGGTATCCATAGGAGGAAATTATTGACTTCAATGTCAGGTTCACTCAAACTTGGTAGAGAGTCCTTGATGGTCTCCGATCGACTCTCAAACAAGTCATATTCTATTACCTTTGAGCCTTCAATTCTGACATTAGCATGGCCATCCATCAGTCCAACATTGATACATTTTTGACCTTGTACTCTACCATGCAAAATTTTGAGGCTGATCTGATTGCTATCGGTAAGCTTCCATCAAAGATGATGATGCCTATATTTCTTGATCTCCCATAGTATTTGTATTCCAATACATCTTCTCAATCCTTACCAATGTCCCCCATGTATCTGGTCCCTTCATGGAATCCGAGTTCATCTCAAACCATGATGATAGTTTCTATCCTATTTCTCCATCCATTCCATAGCTACCCACTCTGGTTCCATTCCTAGCACTACCATATCTTCCTGTACCACTTCCATTACCAGCTCCTCCAACACCCTCAAATCCTGATCCCCAAGAGAAGTTGTTGAAAGAGATGTAATCAATGAACTCAGCCATAAGAGCGATGAGCAATGAGATCATGATGATTAAGAAGAAGTAGGTTAAGAGAGATTTCTAGCCTAGGATATTTCAACCTCCACCAATCACTAGGGAGCAAGCAACTTCAACTAACAAGGTGCCTAAGAGGAATTTGATTATATTGACAAATGAAGAAGTTGGCCCATCAGACAAAGTGTATTGGTGCTCTACCTACAATGATCCACATGGTGAAGAAACTTGCATGGTTCATCTGAACTATGTACAAATATTGGTAGATAGCTCTTTCGATGGTCAGATCAACATGATTATAGAAGTTGATCATAATTTCATGGTCCCTTCTAAAGAACAAGTTTTAGTTCTCATGAGAGCTGGAAGAAAGTCAATCATAGTGGATCTAGTTGAAATGGAGCCATTGAAGGTACCTATTGATCTAAAGGTGTAAAATGAGAAAAAACAAGCACAAGTGAAAGTGCCTATTCTAGCGCCCAAGCTAGATGCACCTATCCTATTAAAATATCTCTTGCCTCTATGAGTGAAATAAATATTGTAAGAAAAGGCTTCAACTTCATAAGCAAAAGCTGAAATAGAGGAATAGGCTAGAGAAAAGCTCAAATACCCATCCTTGACCAAGCATTAGAGGGTAGAGGCTACACAATAGTATCGAAGCAAGTATGAGGCTACCAATGAAGGAAGGGAGTCCAACGCATCTACGTACAACATTGTTGAGGAGCTAAAGAAGATTCCTACCAAGGTTAGTCTCTATGATGCATTGCAATTGCCTGGACAAGTCGACTTGTTGCAAGAATCATTGAAGTTTGTTAAATATAAGGGAAAGAATCCTACTCAGACTATTTTTTCTCAAATGCTAACTACTTCAGCTACTAGAAAGAATAGACCACCCCCTTTCTACTTGTCTCTTAGGATGGAGGGTTGGATTATGCATAATTGCATGATCGACTCTGATGCTATGATAACTGTCATGCCAAAGGTAGTTTGTGATGTTATGGGTATGGAATATACAAGAAGTAACCCTAGAATTTTGTAGTTATATGGAACCCCTATGAGAATAGTAGGTGTTATCAAAGATATCCCCATTGTGTTGCATAAAATACCTCAGATCACTGTGATCCAAGAGGTGGTTGTGGTTGATCTGGAGTCATATTTCAGTATGTGCCTCTCAAGAGAGTTCACTACCAAGTTGGGAGGCTATCTTTCTCTGGACTATTCCCATCTGGATATTCCTTTCAAAGGGAAGAGAATCTGAATCTATAATGAGAAGCCTTCTACTTTTCATATAGAGAATATTGAAGAAGAAGAAAAATCCATGAATTCTGTCAACATGATGATTGAAGAATTGGAAGAATTGGATTTAATGGAAGAAGTTCTGGATGAGCTTCGAATAGAAGATGAGTTTTCAATGCTTGATTTTAATGCCATGATGGAGACTGAAATTGGTTGTTACACCATTACCAAGCCTAAAAAAGTTGAAGTGAAGGTGTCTGATGATCAAGATCCTATTCTAGATCAATTGTGGAAGTTCTACTTTGATGGTGCAAGATGCAAGAATGATGTAAGAGCTGGAATCATTCTCATTTCTCCTTCTAGCATATAGAAGACTTATTCATACTAGTTGACCTAGAGTTGTACAAATAATGCTATCGAGTATGAAGCATTGTGCCTAGGCTTGAAGAAAGTAGAGAAGCTTGGGATCAAACAACTATAGATTTTTGGATATTCTGAATTGATTGTGAATCAAGTAATGAACAAGTGTGTCTCCAAGCAGCACTACTTGAAGGTGTACCACAATAAATTTTAGGACCTATTTGAAGCTTACACAACGTTGAACATCCAAGCGATCTCACGGGAGCAGAATAAACATGCTGATATTTTAGCATCCCTTGGTACTAACTTTTCTCCAATTGAGCATGTGGTGAGAAAACCCAAGACTGTGAGGTTAGTTTATAGACCTTCAGTTCCTAATAAGAATATCTACTGGCAAGTGTTTGAAAGTGATGAGCAGATTGTAAATTTCTTGATAAGAGAAGCTAGTACTATGGAAGGAAGAACACTTGATGAGGAAGAAGCTGAGGGACTGATCCAGTTGAGGAATAATCATATCCCAAAAGGATTGATTATGCTCGAGAGTCTCTTTGATCAGAATGATAGAGCTAAAAAGCATAAGATCAAAGTGGATGAGAAGGAGTACATTGAGCTACAGTTGGGACCTGAGAAGTCAATCAAAGTTGGTACCGATTGCACTCTAGAAGAGCTGGAGTAGATCAAGGAGCTATGCCATGAGTTCCCAGATATTGTCGCTTGGAGCTACCAAGATTTGAAAGGCTACAACAAGGATGTGATCCAACATACCATTGAGCTACAGGAAGGAGTGAAACCCTTCAGGAAGAAATAGAGGCCAATCAATCCCAAGATTGAAGCCTTGATGAAAGTTGAACTATTGAAGATGTTGGAAGCTAAGATCATTTACCCGATTAAGCATTCTACTTGGGTAGCGAATTTGGTCCCTGTGTGGAAGAAGAATGGAGATATTTACCTGTGTGTTGACTTTCAAAATTTGAATCAGGCATCCTTAAAGGATCATTATCCTTTACCCTAGATTGATCAGATTCTTCATGTAGTTGTAGGAGCTCAGAGATTTTCTCTGTTGGATGGATTCTCTGGCTATAATCAGATTTGGGTCAAGGATGAAGACCAATATAAAATGACATTCACCATGAAATGGGGTACGTTTGCTTATCAATGAATGTCGTTTGGTCTCTCGAATGTTGGAGCAACTTTTCAAAGAGCGATGGATGTAGCTTTTGGTGAGTTGTTAAATCATGTCATTGTAATTTATTTGGATGATATGACTATCTTCTCTCACAATAGGGAGGAGCATAGTTTACATTTAAGGCAAGTGTTCGAGAAATATCGAGAGTTTGGAATATCCATCAATCCGAAGAAGTCTATATTCATGGTGAAGGAAGGAAAGCTCTTGGGCCATGTGATTTTGAAAAAAGGTTTAGCTATTGATCCAGCTAGAGCTGAGGCTCTTCTGAAGCTTCCATTGCTAGCCAACAAGAAGGATTTGTAGTCATTATTTGGCTAGATTAACTTTGTTTGAAATTTTATTGTAGATTTTGCCCAAGTGGTAAAACCAATGATTGAGATTTTAAAGAAAAATGTTGAGTTTAAATGGATTGAGTAGAGGAAGTGAGCATTTAGAGAAATCAAAGAAAGAATTGCTCAAGCCCTGATTCTGGTAAACCTTGATTATTCAAAGGATTTTATCTTGTATGTCATTGGTGAACAAGAGAGTTACATAGTGGTGCTCATGTAGAAGGGAGATGATGGAGATGAGCGTCCAATCACTTTCTTAAGCCAAGTCATCCAACCACATGAAGAGAAATATAATTTCATTGAGAAGCAAGTGTATGTGGTAATGAAGTCCTTGAAGAAGTTTTGACATTTTGTTTCTTAGAGTAAAATAATAGTTTATGTTGTTCATCTAGATGTCCAAAGTTTCATCATTTAGGGAGAGCTTGGAGACAAGAGAGTTGGTTGGGTTTCCAAAATCTAGGAGTATGATGTTGAAATCCGACCAACCAAGTTGGTTCGAGGCCGAGCACTATGTCAGGAGCTTGCAAAGAGCACTGCTTCTGAATCCATGGTTTGCCAACTTGAAGATTCAGTAAGCGAAAGTAATTTTGCTAATCACTCTACAATTGATCATGATTGGATAGAGGACCTTGTCGAATATTTCAATTCAAGAAGGTGTCCTTCACATCTCAATGCTTCATAGAGAAGGAGATTCAGACTACAGGCCCTCAGGTATGTGATGTTGCCAAATGGATTGTTCCACAAAAATATTGATGGAGTACTTCTCAGGTGTGTCAGAGAATCAGAGAAGCAAAAAATCCTAGAAGAATTCCATTCTAGATTGTCAGGAGGCCACTATGCAGGGAGACCCATGGCATTGAAGATCATCAAAGCAGGTTATTTCTGGCCCACTCTCTTTGCAGATGCTTTCAAAGTCAGTCAAAGTTATGACAAATGCTAGAGATATGTCGATAGAAGTAGAAATGCATCATTACCCCTTCATCCGATTCAAGTAGAAGCACCATTTCAATAATGGGGCTTAGATTTCATTGGGGTCATTGATCCTAATTCATCTATCGGGCATAAGTACATTCTAACTACAACTGACTATTTCACTCGATGGGCCAAAGCAATCCCAACCAAGAAAGCCAACCAGGAGGTGGTCATCTCATTCCTTGAAGGATTGATCACTCATTTTGGCATCCCAGATGCAATTATAATAGATAATGGAACTCCATTCATCGATGCCAAAATCAGTGAGTTCATGGGTAAGTATGGTATTTATTTAAAAACCTCATCAAATTACTATCCATAGGGAAATGGCCTGGCCGAATCCACGAACAAGAATCTACTCAAGATTTTGAAGAGGACTCTTGGAGATAACAAGCGAAGTTGGCACTTGCTCTTGAACCAAGCCTTATGGGCTGATCGCATCTCAGTGAAAAATTCTATCAAGACATCCCCCTATTCCTTGGTGTACGATAAAGAGGCAGTCTTGCCCATTCATATTGAATTATCGACCCTTCAATCCTTGCACTTACTTGATGGTGAAGATGATGAATTCGACCCCATGAGCGCAAGGTTGGCTCAACTTTTATAGTTGGAGGAAGAAAGGGAGAAAGCGTACAATGCCTTCATGGAACATGCCCAGATGACGAAGAAGTGGTTCGGTAAGAAGACTTCTGAGAAGGCGTTCAAGGTGGGCGATCTGGTGTTAAAGTGGAATGAGAACAAGGCAAAGCCAGGCAAGCATCACAAGTTCGAGGTGATTTGGGAGGGCCCTTTCTAGATTTTGGGTGTGAATCAAGTTAACTCATTTTATTTGTAGGATATGGATGACCATGTGCTGCCAATTCTAGTCAATGGTCTTCATTTGAAGGCCTATTACTAGTGAAAAATTAGGATTACAAGTGTAAATATGTATATAGTTTTTTTTAATGTTTCTTTTGTTTAAAAAAATGGCTAAGGATGAGCAAATTTTTTTGTGAAGGTGTTTTTTGAAATTTTTTTAAAGTTTTTAAAAAAAAATTTTTTTTATTTTTTTTTATTAAATTAAATGCCTTATTTAAAAAAAAAAAAAAAAAAAAAAAAAAAAAAAAAAAAAAAAAAAAAAAAATTTTCTTAAAAAGAATTTCACCCTGCATATCTTATTTTTAGAGTGAAATTCCTTTTTGCTCCACCAAAATTTAATTTTGAGGTGAAAACTCAAGAGAAGAAAGGAAATTTCACATGCTTTTTTGGTACTCTAGTTGGCAAAGTTATTTTCGGTATGGAAGGGGGCAAAATTAATTTTCCCTTGCTTTTTCAAAAATGATAAAAGCTTGCTTTTTGGTAGTAAAGTTGGGGCATGATAAATTAATTTAAAAATGCCAAACAAGTAATTTCGGTAGTGAAAGCATGGGAAGGTATTTTTGAAGCTCTAGTTGAATGAAACTATCAGTTGCAAAGGGTTATTTTTGCCCTAGTTGATGTCTCTAGAAAAGCAAGTCATCCAAAAAGCATTTTCACTGGCATGAGCTAATTTTAGAGTGAACTTCAGTTAAGTGCATGAGATCAAGCTAATTTCACTGGTGAAATTCTCCAAAGATATTTTCAGCATCTAAATTCAATGAATTTACTAATTTCACCTCAAAAAGTGCTTCCATCATGCGTATGTGGCATTTATCATTCCTAAGTTAGCCATTAAATAACTATATTGCACCCTTCAAAGTAAAAAAGTGGTTGGGCATGATATTCAAAGAAGATTTATAATGCAAGGGTATTATTGGCAGTTAAAAATCATAAAAAAGCATGTCGAGCGAGAGAACCAAGGAGCACGTTCACCTGGATTTCTCAAGGCATGCCACATGCATTAAATCGGGTAGTTGGAAGTAAAAATTATAAATAGGGTGAACCGAAAGCTTGTAGATAAAGAAAGATTAAGAGTATTTTCTCTAGAGCATTGTAGGATCATCACTCAACTTTGTTGAATTGTTGCTTCATTGCAGAACTGTCAGAGTGTTGAAGTAAAATTACTGAAGGACGAAGATGGGGAAGAAAGTTGTCGATGCAAAGAAAATGCAAAAAAAGTAGGAGGCAAGAAAGCTAAAAAATCTAGGTGAAATGAAGATGAAGAGCTTGATCCGTATTATGATGCACTAGCTCAGATTGGTGACTACATCATTTTGAACAAGGGCATGGAAAAATTGTGCCAGGATGTAGAAGTTACTGTCAGACAAGGCTTGATGCTAGAAAGTCCATTAACTATTGCGTATCATGCATAGATTTTTTGGTACCTATGTACACCTGTTCACGCTTACCCAGAACTGGTGTTGGCTATTTCAAAATTTTATAACCCTATCACAAGAGTTGTTTGAAATGTAAATGGAGATAGATTATTCAGCATTTCATCTAACATAGTTAGAGAAGCATTCGCTTGTGGGGTTAGGCCTCCTCTGGATGTTATGTTCAAAAAGTTAAATCTCAAGGAGCAAGATGAGAGGTACTAGTCAACTGTGGCATTGCACTAGTTCATGGAGAATCAACTGATAAAAATACCATAGTTTGGAGAGTTGCCAACTTTGCCAAAGCCTCTAATAGATTTTAAGAGTCCAGACATGTTTTCCATGTTGGCCTGGGTGATTGGTCTTCCTACCGATTCTATGATGCATAAATGGCAAGCGACACTTGTACAATGTATTTCGTAGGTAGAATTCTATGCTCTGATAATAATGATAGTGAGCATGAATCTAATTTTCTTTGATTGGGTGGATTACATGGCTCAAAGAATGCATACCCAGTTAGAGAGAGTGCAGAGTGGAGAAGAGGTAGTGTTCAGACATTCTTCATTTTTAGCATGGTATTTCTTTTTCCACATGCACCAACACTTTTCATTTATAGCTGTCAAGTAGACTGATGAGGTAGATAGGAAGCTACCAATTTATTTATGGACTTCGAGTTTGTCCAGAAAGGAGTCATATTATAATTTCAATCGAATGTTCTTGGGCCCCACCCTTGAGCTTATTTTTGGCACATGTGAGAGAGTGCCAAGGGCGATGAGAGAGGAGGTCATCACGAAGGAGAAAGGTGACATTTTCTTGTTGATGCAAGGCATCATTGTATGAATTTTTGGCTTTACTGGCAAGTCGTTTCTCCTTCCATATTTTTCTATAGAGCACCTTTTCACGTTGGAGGTTGCCCACTAGAATGATTTCATTAATGACGTCTATGGGGTGGGTCGAGGGAAATGAACCACATGTACCATGCCCTTTTGCTTTGATGATATTGAAGTAAGCTAGGTTGGACAAAATTAGTTGATTATAGAAACCCTCTATGACCTCGGCTTGGTTGAGTTGCCCTAATGGTGGAAATATGACCCTTTGGGTCATTTTATGGTATTGATCAAAGCAAAAAGTTTTCATTGCTGTCCTAGGGTAGATATTGAGCGGTAGAGAAATAATCTAGAGGGGCATGATCTCGAGTGGCATATTGAGAAGATGATGATGCTTCCACCATGGCATGACTTCTATGAGATGGAGGCTCGAATATAATCTTGAAGTCCACAAGCACCAGATTCCTCCTTCGAGCCTATTTAGCAAAATGAAGGTTCAGTTGCCCACTTGGTTTGAGGAGAAAATCACCAATTGGTGGATTATGAGGGCCCATCAAGGAAATATTGGGTCACCCTATGGCTTGGTGATGGATGAGATATTTTCGAGCATCTATGATGATTATTGTGAAAATTACCAGCCTATCTCTTTCACTAAAATTATACCTCAAAGCTTTCAAAGATCTGATAGTGAAGAGATCATGGCTGGAGGAGAGCAACCTGTGGTTGAGGAAGCACCACTTGTGGAGGAAGAAAAATAGTCACCACCCAAAAAGTAGCCTCAGCGTAAGAGAAGAAATGTAGGTGAGGTACTTCCTTTTCCAAGTATCTCCAAGAAGTCGAGAACTGGTGCAGTCTCTTCTTCTAGGCACAAACCCTCCTCCTATAGTTGTAGCTACATAGGCTAGCATTTTAGAGACTCTTCCTTTGGTCCAGGAAGAGCAACTTGGCTAGGAGATGGAGATCATAAATCTTGAGGAGGAAATGGAGGAAGAACAAGCCAAGGAACAACCAACATTGCAACCACCCTCATCATCGGCTCAAATGGTGTCGAAGCTCGAAGGTACATTTTCCCTACCTTCTTCCCTTACTCATGAGCATTTGGTGACTGTCACACCCCATTCTATAGTTGTCACTTCCATTTCACCCCCATTTGGTATACCTTCCACTTCCATTTCACCTCCCAGTCCTCAGTTATCGATCACCAATGCTCCCTCTTCTTCTATTCCCTTTTCTTTTTCCCTTTCTTTCAGTTCTTTTGCATCCACACCCAATCCATTTTTGCTCCCTCCATCCTCCATTTTGGTAACTTCTACCATGGCTATAAGTACACAAGCTCCTCCTCGAGTAAGTATAACTGTAGTCGAACCCCTCACTTCCATTCCCTCAACCATCTCCATTCCATCAACTATTCCCATTTCTACTTCCCTTCTCGAGCCAAACCCTTAGTAGGCTCATTTTCCCTTTTCTTCATTTCTTGAGTTGTAGGTGCTACTAGAATCAGAGATAGAAGTTGTGCTAAAGCATCCTATTGTAGCAAAAATAAGTCGAGCCCACTAGAGTTCATCATAGTGGCTGAAAATTCGTAAGTGAAAAGAGGCTCAAGCTCCAACAAAGACGTTGAAGAAGGTCTCCTTTGACCTTGAAGCTATGGAGTCCCACACTATAAATATGATCCCCTAGGTCCAGAAGCCCCAAGGAGAGATGGCTCCAAGTGATTATGCTTATGAAGTCATTATAGAGGACTTGATGAAGATTGATACTATAGAGAAGATGGGGAATATTTAGGTGGATATGAGCTCACTTTACTTGCATGGTGAGCATTACAAGAAGATTTTTTGAGGTTGAGGTGAAGATCGTTGAGTTAGAAGAAGCTCTGGCTAAAAATAGGGCATAACTAGAGATAATGAAATCAGAGGTAGAGCGTTGGTAGTGGAAAGTGGAAGACTTGGAGAAAGCAGTTGAGGAGCATCAAAAAGTATGGGAAGAAGTTGAATAATAGGTGTAAACATTAACTACCCAACTAGAATCTTTATAGAATTAGTTGGTTGAAAATGCCACACAATCAGTGGGGTTCTCCAAGGAGAAGATCAAGGAAGCTCACCATATTTTGATTGAAGACTATGCAAAATGGGTAGCGAAAGCACTCTTGGTTCTGTTGTATCTTCAAGAGGTACGAATAGTAATAATATTTGGTGAGGAAGCATTATAGTATGTCGAGGAGCAGTTAGAACCAAAATTGGAGATGGCACTAAAGATTCAAACATTAGCTAACGTCACCCTCCAATGTAAACCAATGAGTGGGATGGATCGAGCTTGGTCTAATGCTAGGATAATGTTATGTAATTATTTTTCTAGGTTGGATCTGGCTAGAGAGGGTCGTAAGTTGCTTGATATGTATGAGAAGGAGCGATCTATTTCACTCATTTACTTTGAGGTTGTAGCTGATGCCGCTTCCTGAGCTTCATTGATGATCAGGGGAGATCTTGTCAAAGAAAGAGTTGGAGGTAGCATGGAAAGAGTTTGAGAGGATACCTCTGAGATCGATAGTTGGATAGAGCCAATTATAGAGGAGCAGGTATTGCCATTTATGAAAAGGCTCACCCGCATCGAGTCATCCTTGTATGAACTATGCTAGAGAGCCAATCACATCAGCTTGGACTAGATCTAGATATTGCACTTCATTATTAATTCACTCTAGTATCCTTCGATGATCGATGAAGATTCTTGGGCTGAGGTGGTTGTAGTGTATGAGACTACTAGTGCGAGTCTCATGGAGCAAGAAGAATGAGCAAGGGTGAAAAGAGAGTAGAAGGAGGTTATTGAATCAAATGTACCATCTGATGTAGCTAGTGGAGGTGAGAGTTGAGCCCAATGGATGAAGGCCTAGGGTCGATTGCATCTAGATGAATTGAATACCCCGAGAGCCACCAAAAGTGTTGGCAGTTTTACCACACTGAATTTTCATTGTAAAAATTCTAAGTATAAAAATGAATGATGTATTTTTTGGTCTTTTTTTTTGTTGTTTTTGTTCTTTTTAATGATTTCTATTTCAATGAAAAGTGATTTTTTTAAAAAATAAAAAAGTGAAATAAAGGGTTTGAAGAATAAAGAAAAAAGAAGGTTATGAAAATTTTTACCAAGTATCATTAAATCAAAGTCAATTTTATTTTTGGTGACTTGCTATTTTTTAATGGGAGTGAAAGTAATTAGTGAAAAGCATTCAAGGTGCTTTCACCCTTTTTCTGGTAAACTAGATGATTTCACCCAATTTGGAGTGAAAGCAATAAAAGCACCTAATTTGGAGTAAAAACAATGAAAAGGCATCTTCTTGTGCAAGTCAAAGTCAATTTCACGGGTTTTTTTTTAAAGGGGTTGGAATAAAGCATAGCAAGTCAAAGTCAATTTCATCCCAAGTGGGGATGAAATTTATTTTTCCCTCCTTTGGTAGCGAAAGTAAGTATTTTCACCCTAGTTCCCATTAAAGGTTTTTTCCCACTTTCTAGCGAAATTCTCTCAATGGAAGAACACAAGCAAGCAAGGTCTCCATTTGGGTGAAATTAATCAAATTAATGGTGAAAGTACATGCTTGGGTAAATTCAGTGAAACTCTATTTTTCCTCATTTTAATAATGAACTTCATTTGCGCCTGACGTCTCAATGAAAGCAATGTTCGATCAAATTTTGGGTGAAATTATATTCTCAATGAAATTGGAAATTCATCCTTGCTTTTTCCTCTTGCTGAGTTCTTTTCCAGGAACATTTTCAATGCAGATCATTTTTGGGAAAGACCAAAGGCTCACGAATTTAATTCTTGTGGTAAAGAAATTAATATTTCTAGAATTATTGCTAGAGGGTTGTTGAGTTTTGTGCGATCTTATTCATTCTCGAGGTATCATCCATTGATTTCGCCCCTTCTCCAAGCAAAGTTGATTTTCGTTGAGTCTTCCTAGCGAAAATAAAGTTTTGAGGTGCAAGATGATGAAGTAGCAACCAAAATTTATTGTTCGAGCTCCCAATTCTCGTGTGATGTTGCTGTGTTTCGATGCACCGATGTCTGAGATGATTTTCCATCATCCATTCTTGTTGATTTCCCAGGCGCTTTCCACCAAAATGGGATCACTGCTTCCAAAAGAATGCACTGATTTGTGCATTGTTGTTGCCGAGGAGAAAATTGTTGTTGTTTGATCTTTGACTAGCCAACATTTTGTTTTAATGTGCATTTAATTACAGAGGTGCAACCCTCTATAAATACTAAGCATTTTGATGTAAAAAAGGAGGATAGACATTCTGCCAAAAAACACTTTGAGTTCTCTGCATCAATTGAAAGATATTTGGCTCTGGTTCCTGGATCAGTGGTGTATGCAATTACTTTCTGCCTATCATTTTTGTTATGTTCATGATCTTTGTTAGATAAGTTTAAATTCTGCATTTTGAATTTAATTCCTGATAAAGAACTGAATGCTGAAATGTTTATTGGAAGTTATCTCTGCAAGTTGTGAATGGTTCCTATGCTTTTCTTTCTGTTACATGCTAATTAAAACTTGATTTGGATTTTAGCTGCTAGTTTATCCCCACCTTACATTTCTGGCTCATAGCCATATTTCCCATTCCTTTCTATCATTTCCCATCTCTTTATGTTACCCTAAGCTTATACCGATTGTTAGATTAGTACGAGAACCAACCCTCTCTGGAGATTGGCCCGAAGGACATCTCTTTCCTTCGGCCTTTCAATGTTGGTCGGGTCTAGGGCGCACATATATTTTGTACTTAGGCAGATTCGTGACCAACAGAACGATAAAATTAAAAGCATGAAAACCTTAATATTAGGGTTTAATACATCAGTCCTGAAAACCTTAGCATTTGATTTAATACTTTGACAAAAGAATTAAAATGGAGGTCTAATGTCAAATCTAATACTTTAAAATGAAATGTTAATGTTAAATTTAATAATTTGACCCTAAAATTAAAAATGAAAAGACTCAACATGGAATTAAATAGAAAAAATATTGGACCTTAGTGAATGACCTTAGTATTAATTTTAATACTTTGGCATTAAAATTAAAAGGGATGTTAATGTTAAAGCTTAATAATTAGAACCTAAAATTAAAGGAGATTAAACCTTAGAAAATCAATTTAATAATCACCAATATTAGTAATAATAATAGTAATAGTAATTATTATTATTATCATTATTATTATTATTATAAAATAAACCTAATAATTAAATGTTGGAACATCATGAACATTAAAATTATAATAACAAAATGCTACGAATATTAATGGCTTTAATATTTTAAACAATAAAAATTTCCCATTCAACGCCCATATTAAAATAATTTTCCTGCCAAAAATAATACAAACTAATATTGATTATTTTTTATTTACAGGCAACATACAAAGGCTTAACAACGAAAGCCAAAGACGAAAATTGAAGAGGACTTAGGAGAAAATACATTGAACTTGGATCTAATTCATAACCTTGTGCATGACAACTCGGACCACTTCGAATGTGATGATTCAGCTACCCAAAGCTTTAGAGAGATGCTTCCAATCAATTGGATAATCCATGGCTGAAATTGAAGATCTGAATCAAGAAAATTCCCAATTGGACACCTCATCCTCTCAGTTGAAGATAACTCAGATAGCCAACTCATTCATCCAATTGTAAACCATTGAATACCAACTGTAAAGCACTAAAAGACTTATAAAGCACTAAAAATTGAAATTGTAAGGCTATAAATAGCCATTGAGACCCCATTCCAAAGGGTCAGATTCCACTATTAGCAATAGGACTTTTAGAATTTTCTTTTCTTTGGTAGTTGGTGGAAATTTGTACCCCTATCATTGTACTTGGAGAATTGTATTTGCAATCATCTATAGCAAGCAATTATGAGAATGTACTTATTGAACATCTTTATTAATGCAAAATATTATAATTCTTGGTGTAATCTATGCATGATGATGGTGGTTACATTTGAGTCAATTCTAGTATCTTATCTCTTTCCCTTTGAAGATGGCACCACTTTGACCTTAGATTGTGCAAGAGTTGGTCTAGTCAGATCTAGTTTGATTCAAAGTTTGTTGCTTCAATAGATTCTTCTGCAAATCTTCAATGATGCACTAGCTTGTTTTCTTTTCTTTCTCTAACCCTTTTCTTTTAAATTTTCTTTGAAACTTGATTAGATTAGGAGTATATTAGTTGAATTTCAATTTTGAAGCTTATTCTTATGATTATGTGCTTCATTTCTTTCAAGTTTTAGAACAAACATTGCAATTTTCTATAAATATTATGTTTCATAATGCAATGAATGTGATATATTGATAATTTCAAGGTAGCAAGCCTAGAATCTTGCTTTTCTTTGATATTTTGAAGTAATTTGTGCTATTAAACATTCATATCTAATGATTAATTGAGCAATTAAGCTAGACCTTTAGTTATTCATGTTCAGACAGTGAAGCAAAACTCACCCTTGTAACAGTTATATGTAACCCTAAGTGATCCACATGCTTTCCCTTTTATATTCTTTGATTTAAGACTTGATAATTGACATATTTTATTAATCAGGTTAGACCAACCTTACCATAACCTTGGGGAAATTAATATTTTCTTTCAAGAGAGGATATCTTGTCCTAATCGTTGGTGTATGTTTGCAACTGGGCAAATGTATCACTCAACAAGGAAAACACTCATGGGTTCAAAGAATCTACATTCATTATTTCAATATTTCCATCCTTCATTGCATTTTTATTTCACACTAAATAAGATTGTGGTTCTACGTATGCTCTCCCCTCGCACCCTAGGGTGATCTTGGGGATTCAAAGTAGGTCATAATTCCTATGGCAATGGAATCCATGCTATACTTCATATTAAGGTGGGCCTCGTATGCTCTCTCCTCACACCATAAGGAAATATTGGAGATCAAAAGGGTGCATATCCTTCTAGGGTAAGGAACACCATTCTACATAAGCATCTCACATTAAACAGGGACTTCCTACTTCATGTATGCTCTTCCCTCACGTCTAGTACAGATCTTGGGAATAAAAAATGGATAGGTCCCTAAGGTCAACAAACCCCTATCATCATCCCCATCATTTTTTGCATAATTGCTTAGAGTATATTTTCTTTTCTATTCATCCTTTGTTTTCCTATAATAGAATTTTCTTTTCAAATTTTTACTGCTTTCCTAGATTAGTTTGTCTTTTAATGTTATTAGATTAGTTTTCTTTCCACATCATTTACTAATTTCTTAGAATAGTTTTTAGTTTAAAGGTCCATTATTGTTTTTTAGTGTAGCTTCATTTCATGTTTTTATTGCTCCCTTAGCATAGTCTTTGAATTTCGTGTCTCAATCTCTTTTCCTAGAATATATTTTCATTCATGATATTTCCCTCTTTCTTAGAATAGTTTTTTCTTTACTTTAATAGAATTAGTTTTGTTTTATAGTTATCTTTTGCTTTATTAGAATAGTTTTTCTTACAAGCTTATTTTGAAATAAAGTAGAGTTCCTTTTATGTCTTTTCCTTTCTACAATAGATTAGTTTTTCTTTAATGCACTTTCTTTGTTGCCATTAGAAATAGAGTTCCTTTATTTGTACTATCATTTGATTTTCCAACATAGACTTGCCCTTCTTGTGTGGTCATATCCCTTTCTTATCCATAGGAACTTGTTTCTTGCCCCTTGCATTCCTTTGCTAGAAGTATTAATTTTACGTAAATTTTTCTAGGTCCTTTCTTATATTGCCTTAATCTATGTTTCCTCAACTTAGGTCCCTTCTTTTCTTTCCTACTTTTGAACTCTTTCATCTTGCTTGCTTCATTTAGGCCTCTCTTTACTGACTAAACTAGTCTTATTTTCCAATCAGACGCATCTTAGGCTTTCTCTTCTCAATATTTACTTCTATAACCATTGTGTTCTATCTCTAGAGTCACCAAATGATTCATAGTTGTGATCGTTCAACCCAAGATAATTTACAATTATGACCATTAGGCCCCAGACGATCACATCCTTAGTGAGTCCACAATTTCCTTTCTTTCCTAATCACCTTCCCTTAGGTTAATAGGTTGTTTTTTTGTTTCTTGCACTATATTCTCCCTTAAAATATTGTTTCTTTTAAAATAAGTTAACATAAGCATCTTCTCCTCTTTTCTTCTTTAGCATAAGTTTCTTATTTTTCTCCTTCTCATGCCACAAATTTTGTCTTTTTTTCCTTAGTTTAAAAGACCTTGCCTTCCTTTTAGATTAGGTTTCTTTCTTATTTTTTGCTTAGGTAGCATTAGTTCTTGTAATTTCGTTTTGGCTAGTTTAGTTGCATTTCATTCCTCCAATAGGTCTCTTGTCTTTGCATACTCGATAGCAAAAGAGCATTTAGGTTAGTGTTTTCTTTCTTTGCATTTAGTATAGGCAACTTTTGCATTTTTACATCTTTAGAATTTTACTTGTAGATAGGCATCTTTAAAAAGGAAAACGAACAAAAATCTAAAATCACACATGCACGTTGATCTCCTAGACACCATAGTATAGATTGCATAGTTTTTTGGATTTCATCATTGAGAAGCTAACTACACTTAGGACTAGCTCAGGGTAGTTTAAGGATTAGATGCCCTTGATCGTAGGGCTAAATAACCAAGGGTGTGTAGTTGTTTTTTATTGATCCCACTTGAGGGTGAAGCAAAAAGCGATTGGACCACCAAAGGTTCTAGATAATGCTCTCTTATACCCCTAAAAAGGGTATTGGAGGTCTATTTGCCCCCATAGGATACCTTGAGCCAACCTCACCCTAGGAAACCCTTTTGGCCATTTATGTGTTGCTTCTCCCCATGTACTCTTGGGTATATTGAGGAGTGTGCATAAGCACACCCTTGTAGATACTACCCCATCCACCCTTTTGTATATTTTAAGGATATGCTACATCAAAGCACACAAAACCATAAAAAAAAATAACAAAAACTTACAAAATACCAACAAAACCAAACCAAACAACACCAAAAACTTTCAAACAACATCAAACACCAAGTAAAGCACTTACTTGCTCATCCAAATCATCATTGCTTGTTTTTTTCTTTATTTGTATAGATAACGTTCTCTTTCACAAAACTCATTGCAAGCAACCACCAAAACCATCAAAACACTCAATAATAGTCATTCCACTTTTTTACCACTTGTCCTTGCCTTTGCCTCCCTTGTAACATGTCTCTAGAGTTAGTCATATGATCCCTAGTGGTTAATAGTGGTGACTGTATCACATCATACTGTTGATATCTATAGTCGTCAGCCCCTAGACGATCATATCCAAGATTAGTCTATAGATTCCCCTTTTTGACCTATCCATTCCTTCATGCTTTATTCTATCTTTAGTCTTTTATGATCCAGACTCAAAGCCAATCTAGAGCTCAAGCACATACTTCCATGGAGTGTTTTGAGAAAATCCCCCATCCTTTGACAAATCCTCCAATCCACTTGGAGGATATGCCTCCTCCATTGCCTAGTAGCTTGTCCATCTCTCACCATACCCCATAGCCAATCAAAGTCGATCTTTAATATGATAATTATGGCCAAATTGTCTAAATTGTGTCACCTGAAACCTCTAGTGATGAAATCCCTTTGTATCCCACACATACTCATCTCGTCCATTCTATCCCAAATGTCTATCCTACCCACTCTATGCACCTCGCTCAACCTTTGCCTCCCACATCTCTTGGTTCATGTCATCACACAATGTCCTATCTTTTTCCACATGATTCACCCTGACTATCCTTACCTTTGATTCACGTACCTAAACATTCATTCTTGTTTTTTTCCAAGAGCAAACCCAACTTCAAACCTCATATATTCCATTTTCTTTTGCTCTACCTACCATTGTTCAAACCATGGGTGTAGTGTCGATTACCACTGATACCAAGTGTCCCCCCTCTTCTAACCTCGCTTCTTCACAATATCCTCTTGCTTCTACACCACCCTCATATACATATTTTGATACTAATCCACCTCCTAATTCTCAAATAAATATCGCTTCTTATCCTACTTCTTCTATCCCCCCAATATCTTTTCACTTTCCTCCCCACCACCCCAATCCACCTCTCTTAACATAACTCCCTATTTTACCAATTTCCCTTCTTCTATCCCCCTTCCTTCCATGGGTACAAATATTGCTTATGCTTCTACTTCTTATCCACCTACCCCTCCTGCCTCTCATGATTTGCTACAATATTCATCTTATCCTTCTTCTCTCTCCTCTTCAATCTTACCCTCATCCCCCTCCTCCTTCCAATTATTCTTCTTCTCAGCAAGCTCATGCCAGTGGTTTTCAACAACCTCCTCCTCTTTATCACAACCTTACTTCTCAACCACCTCCTCAACATTTGATCTCTCATCCTCCTCCATCTAGCCAAGCTTCCTACTTCACTCACTAAACCCCCCTCGTGGGTCTCCATACCACCTATTGTATCTCCAACAACACTTTCTCCTCCAACTTCTTATCAGTGGTCATCGACACAACACCAACCTCCACCTACCCAATATCAACCTCCACATTCTCAATACCAACCTCCACCTACTCAATATCAACATCTAACTTCCCAATATCAACCTCCACCTACCCAACACCAACCCCCTCTATGTTCTCATACACCTTATCAACCTCCCCTTGGTCATGCACATGCGGTAATTGTACCACCAATGAATCACCCTCCTCCAAACACTCAAGTTGCTCAACATCCATATCCTCCATCTAACCAACCACCTTCTTCTTCATTGCAAATCACTCAGGCACCCTCTACCACTCAACCTACTCATCCTTATTAGTATTATCCATACACTTATCCTTTACCTAATATCATTTATTTTTCCTCGTTGACTAAGCCCCCTCAGGCATCTCCCAATTCATAAAATGAAATCTAAATATTGACCAATCGAGTCAACAATTTAGCATTATAGTCCATTGGATCTGGATGAAAATTCTACTCTTAGCTAGCTATCAACTCAAACCATTCATTCATTAGTCCCCATGCCTCAATATCCCTTTCATTTTGAGATGCCCAAATTTTAAAAGTTCAAAGGGAAAGAAGACCCTAAGGAGCATGTGAGCAATTATATCAATGCTTGTTATCTAATCAATGAAAATGATCCCCTCATGCTTCATACTTTCTCATTATCCCTTGGGGGAGGGGCTTTAGATTGGTATAAAAGCCTACCCCAACATAGTATTTATACCTTTGAACAATTAGCTAATCTTTTTTTGGAACACTTTACCATCAACATCAAGAAAAAGACCACATTTACTGACCTCTATAACCTTTTCCAACTCAACAATGGATCAATTCATGACTATGTCACTTGATGGAGGAATGTTATCAATGACCTAATTTTTTCATTATCTCTTGTCCAATTGGTACGACTATTTACCCGAAGCTATGCAAAATATATTAACATGACCCTACAACTTCAATAGCCCTGCTAATTTGAAGAGGCCATTGCCCAAGCGAAGATCATCGAATATATCAAGATTAAAGTAAGAGAGCTTAAAATTAAAATGAAAGAATACCATGGCAAAAGCACTAAAGGTAATAATAATAGTCAACAATCATAAACCCCCCATGTCAACCAAATAGTGTTTCACATGCCAATGATGCCTCCTCAACCTAATGCTCAACCCCAAACACTAACATTTTAGGCTCGTTTGGCCCCCACACAACCATAGACTTTCCCTACTTTCCAATATGCCACTCATCCTCAATGTCCTTCTCGATCACCTAGAAATTTCACTCCTCTTTCTAAGCCCTTGTCAACAATTTTCCAAAAGCTGTATGAATCATAGGTGATCTCCTTGCTCAAAATTTGACCTGAGAACCCTACCAAACCTAAGCCCAAATGGTACAAGAAGTATCACTTTTGTGTTTTCCATTGCCAAAAGGGTCACAACATTAGCGACTATCGACAATTTAAGAATCTGGTGCAAGCCATGATCGACCAAGGGGATATCACAGTTGACAATCCCCTCGTTCCTCCTAAACCAAACCTTGGTTATACCAAAATACTTTGCCTCAACATGGTACGACACATTCATAGAATGGCACTTTGACTTCTACAACCATTCCTAATCAAGTTAATCATTAAAATAATGTCCCATCTTATCAAGGTTTTGTAGGGATGATAAATATTGTAACCAGGAAACAACGATACCCTAGTCGACAACCCCCACCAAGTAACCCTCAAAGCATACCTTCATCGTCCATCGTGCCACCTCCCCAGTCTAGGCCACACTCCCTCCGATCTATCTTATACTTCATCTAAAATCTTGCCTTACCCATAGTCTCAAAATGGCATTAACTAAAATATCCATCTATTAACTAATTCAATAATCTCCCCCACATCAGGAGGCTTTGATGGATATCTTAAAATCTATAGATTTACATACACAAGATCCCAATGCCTTTGTCAAATTTATGAGTAGTGTAAGGACATGCATATCGTCCTCCATCACATTTTATAATCATGAGATTAAAACCATCCAATGGAGGGACCTGATCCTCCCATGCACATTATGGATTGTGTAGATGACACAGTGTTTAAGGGCATCCTTGTTGACACGGGCTCATCTATTAATATCATTTCTTCTATCACTCTTAAGCAGCTCAACCTTCCCTCCTCCCATATTGTTACCCCAACCTTCTCATTGCAGGCCTTCAATGATGCATTGTGCTCAACACTTGGCACCATCATCATCCTGATCAGGGTAGGCGTAAAGACCATTCATATATTATGTGATGCCATTGAATATGAGATGCAATATAATGTGCTTCTTGAGCACCCATGGATCTGAGACATACGGTGTGTATCGTCCACCTTACACCATTGCCTTAAATATATTCATGAGGGATGTGTCCATTATATCCTTATAGATGATGAACCCTTCAAATACTACAACATGGTCACTCTACAATAAGAACCCGCCTTACCATATACTCATTTCACCCCCAAACCCAACCAATCTCTTTCACTTCCACTCCATCTATCCCATTGGTGGCCAATCTTCCGCTCATGGCCCAACAAACCAATCTTCCTTCATGTATCCCATTGGTGGTCAATCCTCCACCCGTCAACCAACCCTTGTCCTCTCCTATCTCTCTACCTACACTTCATTATCCCCCTCACCAACCTTCCATTTGTCCTCCCTTCATCCCTCCTTTTAGACCACATCCTTCACCTTTCAACCCACCTTCTCCTAGACTCCCTTCTTCATTTGTATCTATTGTCTGCATTTCTTTAGCTAAACCTCCCCTTATTCCTACCCCTTCCTATTTTATAATTAATCCCCTGTCAGTCTCCACAATACACAATTCACATCCTATCAACCCATGTCCTTACTCTCCTACCTCACCAGCCCCCTTGGATACTCCCCATCAGTGACATTCTAATGAATAAGGTGTTACTCAATCTAATCCTCAACTAGACACCCCCACTCCTTTTATTACTCTCCCATCACTGGATATGTTACTATGACTTCCCCACCTCTTGCTATAATTCCACCCTCCACAACATTTTCTCAAACTAGCCTCACTTCCTTGTAAACTGATATTTCCCTTGCTCAAACTACTCCTTCTTCCTCTCTTCCCCCACATGTTCACTCTACCCTACCATCTCCTTCATCCCCTCAATTAGAATCTTCACCTTATTCCCCTAAGAATTTTGCCTTTGCCAATCCCCCTCACTCAGAATCATCCCCTTAGCCATACCACCAGGTACCCTCCCATATATTTGTACAAATGTC
Source organism: Wollemia nobilis (assembly GCA_028583015.1). Taxonomy (NCBI): domain Eukaryota; kingdom Viridiplantae; phylum Streptophyta; class Pinopsida; order Araucariales; family Araucariaceae; genus Wollemia; species Wollemia nobilis. The sequence continues at coordinate 5,937,648 of JAQPPZ010016370.1, read as the reverse complement.
TAATCCAGGCTTAGACAAGTATCGTGTACATAATGTAACCTTCTCTTCCCCTCTTTTAGAGTTAGTTAAGGATTTTGGTTGCCCTCATGACATCCTCTTAACTATTGGCATTGTTGTCCCTATTGGCTCTTCAACTAACCATACTAATGTTTTCTATGGGGGCCTTAATTTATCTTTCGAAAACATAGCCTCTAAAGAGCCTAAAGCATCATTTTGCGATGATCTTAACTATATTTCTAATCCATATTTTGTCGTACAATATTTTCAACGTTTCAATTGGCATGGATTCGACTTAGGTAGATATGAGTAGGGCCCACGATCCATCATTACTAGCTGCCCAAAGACAAATCTAGTTTAGGGTATGACAAGATTTCTTCAATAGATATTCTCACATGCGACTTTCAATGCCTCACCCTTGATCTTGAGGAAGAGTATTTCGATGAGTATATTGATCCTGAATATGCTCATATGATCTCCTTAGACTTTTTTTAAGTTGCCACCATATATACCCTGTTAAAACTGAACATGACATTGATACGAAATAAAGAGAGCTAAACATAACAAGGAACAACAAAATAAAGACACAAAATCATTTTTAGAACAAGAGAATAACAAGGGAAACCCCCCCTTAAGGGATGTCTAGACATTCCAACTTTTTTCCATTAGCAATCTCAAATAAATACTACATTGCATATTCTATAAGGCAAACCCTAGTATATATCGCTATCAACTCACATGTGCATGCAAGGTGACACCTCATCCTTACATACACATTGACACCTTATCCTTGGACTTTGACCCATATTACAAATATGTGATTACATAGAAATTTAATGTCATAATTCCCACCTTAATGGCATATTTGTAATTTTGTAGTACAAATAATAATTTTCTGACACAACCCTTCATGGGCACAAGCTAAAACCAGTCCTTTCGAAGACAAGCAGCCTTAACCCGGTTACTACCACCAACCTATAGACCTGTAACTTCCACCAATTATATCCAGTCATTCCAAGACCTAGCCACCCTACAAGCTACCTTTAACCTTCTAAACACATTAGCTTCACCTGTTACCCTCAACCATATACCGACAAGGTAACAAAAATTCCAAAAAACCACTTTTAAAACATTACAAATATTATTGGAGCTAACTCTAAGAACATTACACTAGGCAACCACCACTAGCATCCACACCAGTCTCTTTTGGGTATAACTACACCAGTTACAGTAGCATTAATAGCCCTATAAGCTACACCAGTTACAATAGCCAATAATCCAACTACACCAGTTATAATAGCTTCTTCAAGTACAAGCTACACCAATTACAATAGTTAATACTTGCCCAAAACTTATGGTACAACCAATAAACCATCTTAGACATTCTTTAGAAACTTTGCAAAACATAGATTTGAGGTTTTAAATCTACACAATACACCAAAATAGGAATAATACCAAATGCAAAATGAAACCTCATGCATGGACACCTTTGCAACTTGCAATATAAAACCACTAGAATAGACATTTCCAACCTTAAACTCTAGCACCTATTTAGAAAATAAACATTTGAATACAAATAAAACATAGTGTCGTTGTCAAATCTCACCAGATCTATCACTATTGAAGATCACTAGATCTATTATTGTCTTAGCTCATGATATTTGCCACTGTTGAAGCTCACCATATCTATCGTTGTTGAAGTAAAAAAGGTCTAAATATCAAACCCTAGCATGAACAATCCTTAATCTAGATTTATCGCTATCAAAGTTCACTAGATCTGCCACTATCAAAGCTCACTAGATCTATCATTGTTGAAGCTCACAATATATGCTACCGTCAAAGCTCACCAAGCGCTACTAAAGCTCACTAGATTTATCATTGTTGAAGCTCACCAGATCTATCGTAGTCAAAGTTCACTAGGTTTTCTATTGTCAAAGATCACTAGGTTTATCATTGTCGAAGCTCACTAGGTCTATCATTGTCGAAGCTCACCAAATCTACCGTTGTTGAAGCTCACTAGATTAGGTTTGTCACTGTCAAATATCACCAAATTTATCGCTATCAAAGTTCACCAAATCTACCACTATCAAAGTTAGCAGATCTACCATTATCGAAGATCACCAAATCTATTGTAGTCTAAGCTCACCAGATTTACCACAAGCCATAAACCCTTGCATATTTTCATATAATGCCATAAACTACCTAGGTTCAAGACCATAGGCTATGATACCAAATATTAAAACTAAACATGATATTGATACAAAATGAAGAGAACATAACAAGGAGCAACAAAATAAAGATGCAAACACAAAACCATTTTTAGAACAAGAGAATAACAAGGGAAACCCCCCTTGGGGGATGTCTAGACATTCCAATTTTTTTCCATTAGCAATCTCAAATAAATACTATATTGCATCTTCTACAAGAAAAACCCTAGCATATGTCGTTGCCAACTCACATGTGCATGTAAGGTGACATATCACCCTTAGACTTTGACCCGTATTACAAATGTACGATTACAGAGGCATTTAATGCCAACATACCCTTCCATAAGACACCTCGAATGATAAGCAAAAACTACAATTGGATACTCTTTTCATCACCTTTGATAGCTTGAAAGAGATATCATCCTCCATTGTATCCCTAACCAAGGGTCCTAATAATGGTAACTTTTACCTTCACCTCTTCCCCCTTCCACTCCCTATCTTCCCCATGCTCCTTTCTCTTGAGCGATCCAATGCTCCCATTAACCCTCCACCACAACAGTTGCCCCTTCAACCCAATCTATGTCTATCCATCCATTATCAAATCCTTCCTCACAAGAATGAATCAGAAGCTCGATCCTCTAATTCCCCTACCCTTAAAACCAATCAAGTCAACATGATATTCATTGACCTCTTTGCACTCCTTTATTACGAGATTGATCCTCCCCATATCCTCCAAATTGATCCAAACATCATTGATTTCAAGCAAATTTTTTTCCCCCTTCTCCTTTAGATTTCCTTCTAACTGATCACTTGATCTGTGCATCCAATTCCTACATTCCTCCTCCTTCTCTTTCCTCATCCTCTTTTGTCTACCATGTCAAAGTTTATGATGTTGAACTTATCTTTTTTGAGAACGTCATCGACGGTCTCCATCTCATCCCTACCTCTCATCAGCTAGAGGATGCTTGCCACATGTTCATGGAGGAAACCATCAACATTGATATAAGCCTTGATCCCACAAACCTCCATTCTTTATTTTTTCTTCTCTCCCTTCTCCTCTCCTTAATCTTACCTTTCCTCCCACCTCTCTTCCATTTTATCACACGACACTCACATGCTTCACTTTACATCACGTATCCATCCTTAGCCTCCCTAAATTTTGATCACATACTCCTTTGATCACCTTGTGGATATGTTTGTATTATTTTCTAATCATGATTTATTTTATTAATCCAAGGTATCCACATAGTCATATATGCGGTGTTCATCTCCACATCTCTAATGTTCTCCTAATAATCCTTTTTGCTCATCTCACCTTTCAACTTATGTCTACAACCGTACTGCCCATTTTATGACACACATTCCCCATTAATTACCCTCGATATCATAATTTTTTATCCACTCTTTGTCTTAGGTTGTTGGAATCTCAAGGTTATTTCGGTTATTTATCCATGCCTAGTGTTCCACTCAACTTTTTTCATATGTCATCATGTTCTAAGGAGATACGAGCATCCCTTGGCTACCTCATGTTCTCTCTTGGACCACCCACATATCTCACACATTAATCGTATTTTGCATTTAGGGAATATGAATCCAAGTATAGCTCTTTCCATAAAGTGAATGATTTTCCCTACTCATCCTATCATGCACATAATTTGAACATAAGGATCCACAATGCACAAAAAAATTATATTATTAAAAATTTATAATAATGGATCGTTAGGCATTTTAGACGCTTCCATTGGGGCGATAGACACTTGGATGGAAGTGGAGCTACATCGATGGATTATGGGATTATCCTTTGATGTAGCTCTCCTATTTATATTTGGGCGTATGCGATTGTCCCAGATGATCGCTATCGCCAGAACATTCAAGATGGTTTTGAAATTAAAAAATAAAAAATAAAAATAATCATTTATACCACACTCCAAATATCCCTTATCTTTTTTTCAAGCACCTCATTAATGTCCTCCTTTTCGTCACTTGAAGGGGTAGATAATACTCAAAATATTTTCCCAAACTAGTCCAATACCCAAATATCCAATTTTGGAATTGCACCTGTCCAAGAATCTTTACCAAAAATCATTACTAGATTTCCTCTTTTGGGGCAAAAGCAAAAATTCTCTTCCTACTTCAACTCAATCAATTCTCACCCATCATGCTTTGACAAGTCGATCAAATTGTCGTGAGGACATCTACCACACAAATCATCACTTCAAGTTCCCCAAAGATAAAGTTTTAAGGCCATGTGACAGTTTTATAATTGGGGCATCTTATACAACCCCTGATTTGAGATAATCTTACATCCTCCACCTAATGTCATTGTTATCATTGTCAATCATCCATTGTTGGTCCAACTAACCTGGTGTCATCTATTTTTGTACCACATTATGTTCACACGCAACGCGATACAAAAAGGGTTAAATGTAGACACCCAAAATGTGTCATTTTTGTAATTGCATAAAATAATTTTAATATTTTTGTCAAATACCTAATAATTCCTTAAAACTCCCCCAATCTCACCTTACAACATTACAAAAATTAAAATCCCCCTTTCTAGCCCCCTTTTATCCCATTAAACACCCTCCTACACTAAGCCCCTAGTCACCATGTGACTTCCCAGCCTCCCTAGCCTAGGTGAACAACTTCTTAGTCGTGTGCACACCCATCCCCCTAGATTCCCCCTTTGACCCTAAAATAGGTCCACATCACCCTAGATTTCCACTTCCCAATGCACCCTCATCACTCCTTGTACCTATTATGATACTTGGAAAGGGTGAGGATCCTCTCACCTAAGTCCATTTATGTGGCATGGTGTGCACATGCCACTTGGGTGGGTGAGGACTCTCCCCACCCAAGGTCATTAATAGGGGAAGGTGCACATTCTCCTAAATAGAAATCTCTAAATTTTCCATGTCCCCTCACCCATGACACATGGCTACCACATCATGCCATGTCACTTCCAAGTCACCACCCCCTCTCCCTTGCACAAAGTCTATAAATACACCCTCCTCTCCTTAATTTGCAAGAACATTAGAAAATAAAAGCCAAAACTCTACCAGAATTTATACTCAACCCCCTTTGTGTGTGCTTAGTCTCCCTTTGCAGTCCACCCTCTTGGATATCACTAATCAACCATGAAGATGAATGTGACCTTCACTATGCACATATATCATTTTTTTAATTGCTCATAAATGAAGTATTAAACCTGCATCAAATTGCTACCAAAGGCTAGTTACATCCTATTGGAGGTCCATAGAAAATTTCAATCAAACCTGATCAATAGATACCTTAGTTGCGAGTCCCCTTACAGTTTGCAGTCATTGTCGTCAGGCCCTAGATGATCTATAGAGAAAACTACTAGTCCCCTGATGGTCACAATACAAAGTCCGAATCAGCCACGGTCGCAACAACAGATAGAATAGAAAGTGAAGCAAGGTATATTTTTAGGTTTTTATGACATTTTGAGATTATATTTTCATCTTAAGCAATATTTGTCAAGTTTCATTGTTTGCATCTTCTACAAAGTTTAGGCCTAATCGAGGTAGGCCTACTTGATGCTAGGTACCTACCTTGGAGGAGCATTCGACCCAGGGTGGTCAAGCAACCGAGGCTTCAAAACCCATCCAACCCTCAAGGTGGCATAGAAGACTTTTGTAGCACCATTGTTATTATACTTTGTAAAAGGGACATTCTCCACTTTGGAGGCCCTATTGTAAACCCTGAAGAGAACCATTTGTAAAAGGATAACATTTGTAATATCTTATTATTTATTAATGAAATGGTGCATCTTCTATTCTACAAATACAACCTAAGGCCTTCTTCCTGATTCCTATTTACTTCTACCTCTTCTACATAAACTTAAAAAAACAACTAAAAACTAATATAATTTTAGGTACTCAATAGATGTAAGATATAAATAAACAAATCTCTTATGTTACATGTATTTCACTTTTGATGCTAAATAGAAAGGAAGAATCTTTATTTTTCTTTTAAGGCAAAGGGTCCAAGGAGTTATGCAACATATAAGTACCTAAATACTTAAAATTCAAATTCTTTGCAAATGCAACCTAACTAATATGATTGGTCCAAGGTTCAAACCCCACTTAGTATGAGGGGACCAGGACCCCTCATAAAAACCTATGTAAACTCATTAAAAAAATCAAAATGGCATTAGCTCAACCGATTAGATTCCTCAATATTTAAGGAGGAGACCAAGGTTCAAATCTTGCCAAGTGATACATGGATAATATCCAAGCTTTGTTGTAATACCACTACGTGGTGATGATGTAATATGGGTGGGACCCATTTCAATCCCATATATAACCAATTTTAAAAAAAAACCTAACTAAGATAATCAATTGTTCTTATTGATTGATCTAAACTTTGATACTTCAAATTCTAAGGTAGATTCCACTTATGAAAAAGCACAATGCTAATAGTAACACTATAATGCTTTCAACAGTGTTAAGAAAGGATGACACTCTTATTAAGAATAAAAACAAACAAAATACACAATGGATCATAGTAGTAAAGGATTAAGTCCTAAGCTATTTTCAATAAAAAATAAAGATAAAGTGGAGAAATTAGGCCTAACATATTTTTTGCTTCAAATGCAACAATAACTGAAATGGTTAGAAGCCACAACTTTTGCTTCCTTACCTTCTAGTCTATACTTTATGTAAATGACACTTACACACAAACAAAACTTGAAAACTGATTAATTTCTTTAAGGGTTTACCTCAATCAAACCCCTATTCAATAAAATTGATAAACAAACAATTTAAATTTTGTGAAAATATTTTAAGTTTTTAATCAAACCTACAAAGTATTGCAATAGTGTTGCACTAACGATAGTGCTATGGTGCTCGTAATAATGCACCTATAACTTAGCGCTACTACCTACAACTTCTACCTAAATAATGATCTTATTGATATGACAAAAATCAAATTAATACACTCTAAAGATCCGATTACCAAAGACAAATGAGTACAGTGATGAAGATGATTAAGCTCATCTAAAATAACAGGGAGAATCAAGTAAAGGGTATGATATAAGACAACAAAAGGATATAACAAAGTGAAAGAGAGGAATGACAAAATCAATATCACACATTCAGGGTGCCAACTAAAATAGATTTTGATCAAGCTTGAAGACTTCTTGTTGAAATGGAGTCTCCTTGATCCTTGACCTATAAAAACGCTAAAGTTGATGTGGCACTAACACTTGATCACTATACTCAGGGCGTGACCATATACAATTCCAGTTGATTGAAGCTTGACTGTTTATATGGATTTTTGTAGTGATTGAGTACATTTCTTGACCACCTCTTAATGCCTTAAGGAGACTGATTTTATAAGTTTTCAAGGATGTGACTATGGGAGCATATTTGCTTGATTATTGATTGATTGATTAGGGTAGATTTGATTGATTAGATCGAGTAATTAGATCTTGATTGATCGAATCCCGATTGATTGGATTGATTAATCAGGATCAATCAACACTTGGTAGAAGATTGGAAGCCAAGGTGATAGGTAGTTGATGTGTGTTGGTTGCCTATTTTCATTAATGCCAATTTTGGTAATAGTGCTACACTCAAAAGCACTATCAGTGCTAATGCAAAAGATGACTATTGACATGTTTGCTAGGTGAGAAAAGATCATGTTCAAACTTTGAATAGGAACACTTTTTCATACAACAAAAGCACTATGGTGCTATGGTTTTTGGGATACCACTTCTAATAAGGGATACTTAGGCTCATTTTTTATCAATTCGAACATACTCTTTGATGGACTAGAGGTTGTTTTGATTGTGTTATAGTTTGATTGCTCAAATTTGAGTATCTACATAGGGATTTTGCCAAAGTTAAAGGAGACAAATAAACGAAATAATATAAACAAAATAGACAAAAGTGTTCTTTATATACCATTACAATGACTAGTGTGATCATCTTAAACTCGTTGAAGAATGAAAGTTCATTAGTGAACTTGAGCATACTATAAATGATCAAGTCTAAATGCTAATAATTTTGAAATGGTTATATGTAATTGAAAAATGCTCCATTTATATTACATCATGACCACATAGTGGTATTACAACAATATTTTTAGTGATTATACATATATCATCTAACAAGATTTGAACTTGGGTCTCTCCTTAAAAGTTGAGACATTTAACTAACTGAACTTATACCATTTAATAAAATATTAAGGTCCACCTACGAAATTAATTCCTTACTTTATGTATAAAATTCATCATACTCCAACCAATTATATTTAATCCTATAATTATAAATATTTATAATTATTTTTATTTTTTATTTTTTTATTTTGTTGATTTGGTTATAATTATATTTTTTGATTACATAGGAGAGTTGGTTACAGCCACTATTTTTAGTAACTGACCAACACAAGGTTCACCACTATTTTTAGTAACTGGCCAGCACAAGGTTCAAACCACAGGAACTACTTCCAACAAACCTATCCATCTCATTCTTGTTGACCCGACGTGATATGGGGACCACTGGTCGCTTAGGGTTCATACCGTCATTATCGGGCTGATGTGCACTTAGAGGATTCAAAGCAGAGTACTACCTTTGCAAAGGGTTGGTTTTCCCTAAGGTTTGAACCTAGGTCTCTTCTTGGTAAGTGCCCAACCACGCATGCACTTACCAATCCACCTAGCCCTTGGGGGTGAATACTTATAATCTTAGTTATCAAATTCGTCGAATTTTTTATATGAAATTCGAAAATCGTCGAATTTAAAACCCTATCGCATAAATTCGTCGAACAAACCCTAAATTCGACAAAAAAATTGGATGAAAAACAAGCATCAAAAACCCTAAAATCAATTTTTAGTTGTTGAAAAAAATACAAAAGAAGCACTATAAACACGGCAGCTGTAAAACAAACCCTCCTGCAATCTCCCTCCTCAAATATGCAATTTAGAAGCTTGAATTTTTTTGCAAATACTATCAGAAGCAACCATTTTCAATCTATTCTCAACCTCATGGAAATATTGTTTTCTTTATTTTTTATCATCGTTTGAGAGAATGGATAGCTCCCATAATCTCCCATAATCTCCCATTTGGAGGCTTCGGTATTTTTGCACCTGCTATTTGAAATACTCCTTGTTGTGAGTTCTTCAAGATAAAAGAAAAAAAAAAATTGCTCTTCAACCCTAAAATAAAAGAAAAAAAACATTGCTCTTTAACCCTAAAATAAAATAAAATAAAAATTGCTCTTTAACCCTAACTTCTAAGGAAACCTAAAATTAAACTTTTCTAATTTTTAAACTTGAATAATATAAGATATTTTAAGTGCTTTCATGATCTAATTTATATTTTAAAAAAATTATTGATTGAACTTTTAAGAATCTTCTCATGCCTTAAAAAAATTACTATATTTATATAAAGCTATAAAAATGTTTATATTTTAAAAAATATTTTAAAGTATATATTTGAAAAATATATTAAAAATAAATATTATAATTTTGTATATTTGATTTTTAATAATAAAATATATATACATTTATTATATATATCAAATTTTATGTCAAAATTTCAAATATGTTGAATTTTTTTTGAACTTTAAAATTATGGAACTTGAATACGAATTCGAACTTGATAACTAAGCTTATAATTATCATTGATACTTTCAAATTATCATATTAAAATTAATAAATTGTTGTCCATGGGGATAGCGCAACGGTTTGGGCTTTGGTTCTTCTTTGAGAGGTCCAAGTTCCAACCAAAGTGTGTGAGAGGGTGGGTGTGTGTATGGTTGTGTGTTTGGCCCCTATCACCCTTATTAGAGGTTATGGTTGGGACGAGGATGCTTAGTCCTTAGCGAGGATTGTAAGGGTTTCTCACACTAATTCAATTAAAAAATAATAAATTGTTAAAATTATTTTTCAAAAACCATAATAAAGAAAATAATTAATAAATATTATTTTTAAAATAAAAAATGTCTAAAACCAATGTCCAGCCTTGAGCATGGTTGTAGGGATTTCTTACACTAACTTCAATAAAAAAATTAATAACTTGTTAAAATTATTATTATTTATTTATTTATTTATTTTACATGGTAGCTGCACGAATCCGGATAGGGTGTTTGGCTATTCTATTTTGTGTTTTTTGTCTAGAAGCCGCCACACAGATCTTTGCGCAGTTTGCTCCTATAATCACCATGCCACGATCATTTTAAACCTTTTACGTCATTGATTGATTGAAAGATTTTAATTACGTCCGCGAGATCCAAATATGGTCTATGGGACCTCAAATATGGAAGTACAATTACTCAAATCATATCATATGATCTTTAATATCTTTGAGAAGGTTTTTCCTTCTCCTGCTGATTTGTGTTAGCAATTCCCCAACTTTTTTTATTTTATTGTCTTCAAATAAATCTTTCACAAACTCGTTCCCAAGTGTTTCTTTGTATTTGTCACGGATATCTGAAAAACTCGGGCATTTATAGATGAAGTGTTCCTCTGTCTCTACTGCCCTTGTGTTGCATAGAGTACATATCCTTTCTTCCCATTGTTCTTTGGGCATTGTCCATCTCCCTGTTTCACATCTAAGCCTATGAGAGCTAGTCCTTATCTGAGTAATGAGTATTTTTTCCTTCCACTTGATTTCAGGGCCTATATACGTTTTTTTCCTTGTGGTCATACGTTGGGTTAAAATTTGCAATATAATATTCTCTTTTCCCCGCTTGCATTTTTCCACATTCCACTTCGAACTTTTCATTCACATAATTTTTTATGTCTTTGTTGACATTTGGGCATTCATTTATGTTGATTTCCCAACGTTTCATCCATTTCTGATTTTGTTTCATCCATGTATTCTTTCGCCTATGCAACTCTTCGTCCCTAGCTACCCTAGGTCATCTATCATTTGTCATGTTTTCTATTTTTTTCAAGTAACATAACAACTTGGTCATAGCAATTGCTTCTAAAGGGAACATTCTAGTTTCAACTAGAATAATTTCATAAGGGGTTGTGGCCTTAATTTTGAGAAAGTTTGTGATTAGATATTTTTGAATCCTTTCTATTTGCCTCCATTTTGCATTTGTTGTGCCACTAGCCCACTCTTCGCAACCATACAACAGAACCGGTGTAACAAGTAGGCCAAATAAGACCTTGGTGGTCTTCCAGTCCCACAAATCGACATTCCTACACCTGTTTTGAAGTGCATATAGTGCTCTCCAACCACTTTGAGTTATTTTCATCCTACATGTATTCCAATTAAGTTTGTCATGAAAGTCTATGCCCAGGTATTTGTATTCTACTGCTACATCAAGCGGTTCTCCCTGCAAACTGAAATTTGAGTTGTTGCTTATTCTTTTTTGCTGAAAAAATCATAATTTTTGTTTTGCTCATGTTCACCTGCATCCCAACTTCTTTACAAAATATTTCTAGAGCTTGAAGGTGATATTCTAGATCTTTGGCTGTTTTGGCCACAAGAATTACATCATTTGCATACATGAGGAGTTTTACCACATATTTGGCTAAATGCACACCCTCTCCCCCAAATTTGTTTATCCATTCTTCTAACTTGTCAATGTACAACCCAAATAAGGTCGAAGATAGAGGGCGACCTTGTTTGACACCTATGTCACTACCCAAAAATTCAGATAACCCTTCCTGTGTTCTGATTCTAGCCTTTACATGCTCATATAGTCTGTGAATTGTTGCCCTGTAGTGAATTGAAACCTCTAGCTCTTCCATTCTGCTCCATAATTTTTTCCTTGGCACTGTGTCAAATGCCTTTTTGAAGTCTACAAAACAACAAAAAGCCTCCTCTTTTTTGTCCCATATTTTTTCCACTGTGTCTGAGTGTGATATAGTGATCAATAGTTGAGTGCTTGCCCCTTTGCTCTCTTTCCCTTTTCTTCTGCCCATATGTTGATCCTACGCTCTATCATACTCCCAAACAACTTTGCAAAGAGAGGGTTGATCATGATAGTTCGATAGTTTAAGAGATTATTTACATCTCCACTTTTAAACAAATGAATGGTCAAGCTAGTTGTCCACTCAGTAGAGAAGCCATTTTGTATGACCTCATTGAAAATTTATTTGATTTGCGGTGCCAAGATATCTACCCCCCATTTTATATGCTTTGCTTGAAGATTGTCTATGTCACAGGCTTTACCAGTTGCTAACTTTTTTATCCCTTGAATAATGTCTTCAATTGTGAAAAGTTCTTTCTTGACAATGATAGTAGGGGGTGTCTCCTGCTGGTTATTACGCTCGATACAGCTTGTTTTGAATACTCCAACCACTGATTAACTGTTATGTTATTTTCAGTTTGCATCATTTTCACGCTTAGTTCCTTCCAAAATTTCTTTGGTTCATGCTTCCTTAAGTAAATCAATTCTTTCCTCTTTGTTCTAGTGTATTCTTCTTTTTTTGCCCTTACCAGTTTCTCATATGCTTTTTTGTTTGCTCTTGTTTTACCCGTTGGTTCCTTTAGTAATCTTCGCATTTTTTTGCAATCTTCATCGAACCATGGGTTGGTTGGGAAGCTATTCATTTCTTTCTTTTTAGGTTTAGCTCTCTTGCATTTGTTTAGAGCTTCTTGAATAACGTGCATTAACCATTCACTCTTACTGTAATCTCTACTACTGTGATGTAGTTATTCCCTTTCCTGTAACTTGTTATTTAATACTGCTCTAAAATTCTGCCGATTTTCATTTGTTAAGAGAATGTTTCCCTTGTGAGGATATTTATTTTGATTGCCTTGCAAGTGTTTTTCCCTTGGTTTGTCTCCATGCATTCGAAGTTTCATAACAATTGGATTGTGATCTGACTTAAGTTCCACTGGAGAATCTTCCACTTTTAGCTCCTCTATTTTTGGTATGTAATTCTGTGAGCATATTACATAGTCTATTACATTTTATCCCTTATATGTTTTGCATATATACTTTCTTGAATTTTTCCATTTGTTCATCCCATTGCAAATAATCAAATTGTATATGCTGCAAAAACCTAACAACTCTTCTCCATATTGCGTGATAGCCCCATGCTCATCTTCTCAAGTCCTCGGTCCATTGTTGATTTTCCTCTTCTGGCATCCAAAGAGGATTAATCTCAATATCTTCGTTACCTTCTAGAATGTTAGCTTGCTTATTTGTTGTCTTTGCATTGAAATCTCCAATTAATATAATCTCCCCCAACTTACTGTATATTGAAATGTATCTTTTTAGGGAGGAGTATGGGTCTTCTCTATTAAGGTCATGTTTCTTATAGAATTTAGAATTCTTGGGAGCAAAATAACATGCTGCTATGCTAATAACTGACTTATTTTTTAGGATCTTTATCCGGATGTACTGTTTGTTTTCATCTTGTTTTTCAATTTTAATGACCCTATCCCATTCCTCTTTTATTAAAACCATAATACCCCGATGCCCTTTGCCATTTTTTGCTGCTTTATTCCATATTGCTATTTTTTTGAAAGCATTAGGAAAGGGATGCCACGAATTCGGGCACGTTGTCCAACGCCATTGAAAGCACCAGGAAAGGGACGCCACGAATTCGAGCACGCTGTCCAACTTTTTATGGTCCACGTTATTCTGTGTTGTCCGTCCTAAAAGCTGTCACATAGATCTTCGTGCAATCCGCCTTATAACCACCATGCCACGATTATTTTAAACCTTTTACATCGCTAAAAACATCAGGAAAGGGACAAGCGTTCAGTCTGACAAGACCCGAGATTTGAACCTTGAACCTCCGCCCCCTATAGGGTTTGCGGGAACCAATTGATTTACAACTCGGACCTTGTTAAAATTATTTTTCAAAAACAATAACAAAAAAATAATTAATAAATATTTTTGTTTAAATTAAAAAAACGTCTAAAACCCAATCATAGAGGCTTTCACATAGGCTAACATTTTTATATCATTTTCTGCCCTGGACTCCCCCAAAACACTTACAAAAAGTCATAATTCTTTGATTAAAAAGGTACCATTTTATCTTCATTGTAAACGTGAAGACTTTTTTTTTTTTTCAACATTCAATCTATCCTACCCTACACCTAGATCCCAACCCTAAAGCCTTTACTTTGATTGGAAAAGACTTCTGCGGGCAGCTTTTAATTAATTGGTAACGGAAGCTTAAAAAGAAAACCAAATCCAGTTCATTGACCAGAGCCTAAGCAAATATATAGGCAGCACCAACAACGGCATACCACACCAGAAAGAATAGACAAGCTCCCTTCAACCAAAACGAAGACAAGCCATTTGTTTAATGCTTTGCCCACTCGTTTCTGTAAAAGCGAAGCAAATGAGGCAAGGGAGACCGAGTCACATAAAATAAGCTTTCCAACAACAATACCAGTGACACCACAACACCCTCACACCCACCATTCTTCCTTGCTCTACAAATTTCATCTCATCCTTTGAATACCCACAAAGAGAACACAGCATAGAGTAGTGCAGAACAAGGAGGAAGAGGAGGAAAGCAGCGAAAACAAGAAAGAAGGCTAGGAAATCCCACCTAGGACTAGAGATGGGGAAAGGGGATTTTGTTGGGCGTCGTGTAGGATTTTTTTTTCTGTTTTGGGTATTTCTTTTGGCTGCTGGGCAGGAGCAGCAGAAGCACCAGCAGTCAGAGCGAATTGCAGGTAAAGACCCAGCACCAGACTTCTATTTTATTCATGTTCATGCTTCTTTGCCATAGATCTGCCATGTAATTGAATTTAGGGCTTGGGTAGAGCTAATTGTGAAGTGCTTTTTAGTAATTTTATGAAAATGTGGGCAAATTCAATCAGTGCTAGAAATATTTGGATATTTTATTTGGATATTTTATTTTTATTAATAATGTGGAACAATCAAATATCACGATTTCAACCGGTTTAAATACCTCAAGGAGATCCAGGTTCAAATTTTACCAAGCTTAAATTCTTTAAATCCCTGAGTTTCAGCTAAGACGGGTCTACCAACTCTTTGAAACTCATCCTACCTATAGTCTCTTAAATTAACACAAGTAAAGTTATATAGATTCTTGTTGTAGTTACATTAATTGCCAAAATGCTGTTGTAATGGTGTTGCATAATTGTTAAAATGCTGTTATAATGCCACTATACTGTTGTCAAAATGCGGTTGTAATACTGTTGCCAATTGCCCAAAGCAATCCATGTATGATTGCTAAAATGCAGTTATAATACCATTGTGTGGTTTGATGTATTATGGGTGGGACGTCTTTCAATCACATATAACCATTAAAAAAAAGTGGGAACGGCTGTGTTTGGGGAGGGTGTTACATGAGGAATGTGTGGGTTTGGCGTTATGCATTTTGGGTTAGAGTGTGAGGGTTGAGATGGTTCTTCTTATGATCAGAGAGTGGGGGGCATACTGCCTAATTCATGATGTCTGATATTTTACAGGCATTTCTCTGACAACTACAACATGGCCCATGATAGCTTTTTCAATCCTGTAAACTGATATTTAACACTGGCGTTGACTTACATTCCGAAATTATCCAGAGTCATTCATAGCTTGGTCCTTAATTCGTGGTTTCATATCCACTGCTTCTGCAATTTGTCCTTTCCTTATTAATCCATCAGGCATTTAACTCCTTGTTTAACACTCTCAAATTCCAATTGGCATACAAAATATAGTCTATATTAAACATCATGCCATTCCACTTGCACAGAAACTATAGGATTGATCTGATATTTGCTTAGTGCATATTCATTCTACCTGGATCACGAGATTTATGTTAATTAAGAATGGGATTGTTCCATTTGCCTGCACAAAATAGGCCTCAGCCACAAACTATAATATCTGTTCACTTGCATGTTGTCCATGGTACTCATTGAGGATTTGGGTCATAGCCTTCTACATAGTTATCCTCAATGTCAGAGGAATCACTGGATTTTATCATAAATATCTGAATTTTTAGGCGAACATATTTGAACAAACAACAGTCAATGAAAAATCATATACATAACACCTAAAACTTTTTCCATTTCTGTCTTTCATTCCAACATCTACTTGATTCCATTCTACATCTATAAAATGTAAAGGTTGAAACAAAACTGTTAAACAACAAGTTTAAAGACAGGGAAAAATGATTTTAGGGCAACTAATTCATAGAGCCATTTGCAAGTCAATATCATTTTTATATGAAATGTGAGGTTCTTTGTACATATTTATGTTTATTTTAGATATTTATATATATTTTTATTTTTTTAATGGGTTATCTGGGATGGAAATGGGTCCCACCATATTACATCATGACCTCATGTTGGGATTACAACAAGCTTGGCAATTATGCATGTATTGCTTGGCAAGATTCAAACCCTGGCATCCTCCTGAAAGTCGAGGAATCTAACTGGTTGAACTAATGCCACTTAATATTTTAGATTTTATATTAATGAAACTATTTATTTTCTTTTTCAAACATTGTGATGAACTTTACGGCTATTTTTTTCAATGATGGTATTTTTTGGTTGTTATCCTTGTTGAACTCAAACATGAACCTGAACCTGGTAACTTATCCACCTTCACAAAATATAGTGGAGATGTTGACTATGGACTTGGTTTTTGCAAAGTCATTCATGTGCACACACTATACACTAAACTAAGGACTTGGCTGTGACATTGTCATCTTGTTTTATACAAACTAGATCTCAGCTTATGATTTACGGAAGGTAGTAAAGTACACTATACATCACTTGTGAGCTGAGCTAATTTCTCAATTTGATTTCTGATCTGGTGACACTTAGGCACAAAAATTATTCAAAGCTCCTTATGCAAGCTCATGATTTACTGAAGGTAGTAAAGTAGACTATACATCACTTGTGAGCTGAGTTAATTTCTCAATTTGATTTCTGATTTGGTGACACTTAGGCCCGGAAATTATTATATGCTCCTTATGCAACACTATTCTGTGCATGGATTAAGAGGGTCACAGCATCATTGTTATATTGGCAGAGTTTTATGGTCATGGTGTCCTGGACATGCTTTAAATTTCTTTCGAATAAGTCATTGGAAAAGACCCAGTTTATTCCTTCATGCATTACGAAGAAGGCAGGCTTCCCTTTAAAGGAGTTAACTGTTTTGCCATTTGGATGCAGGCAGTGCTGGTGATGTTTTGGAGGATGACCCAGTTGGGAGATTGAAAGTGTTTATTTATGAACTACCCAGCAAATACAACAAGAAGATTTTGGCAAAGGATCCTAGATGCCTCACCCATATGTTTGCCACTGAGATTTTTATGCACCGGTTTTTACTCTCCAGCCCTGTCCGCACTTTGAACCCAGAGGAGGCTGACTGGTTTTACACTCCAGTGTATACTACATGTGATCTTACTCCAAATGGGCTGCCACTGCCCTTTAAATCACCCCGAATGATGAGAAGTGCTATTCAATATATTTCCACTAATTGGCCATATTGGAATCGCACGGAGGGAGCAGATCATTTCTTTGTGGTGCCACATGATTTCGGTGCATGCTTTCATTACCAAGTAATACATCAATAATATTTCATTTATTTTTCTGGCGTATCTTAATCACATTTCTAGTGGTATTCTGTCTCTCTCTCTCTCACACACACAGACATACAGAAAGAAACTTACATTTTTAAAGTTATTCCTTGCACATTTTTCCTTCTATGGAATTTGAAATTTTTATTAAACTAGAGGCTTTTATATGCATGATCTTAACTATTGACAACAAAAACGTGAATATCTATGTTCACCTAGACCATATAAATGTGTTCAGGTGTTCTGAAGGATATAATAATCATACAACAGCTTATGAAGAGTGTGCATTTTTAGAAAGTCCTGTATGTAGCAACATGGGATATTGTTGAAGAGGTGGATGTTATTTGATTCTTTTTGTTGGATGTGATGGTGATTTCAGGAAGAAAAAGCAATTGAAAGAGGCATTTTACCATTACTGCAGCGGGCCACACTGGTTCAGACATTTGGACAGCGATACCATGTTTGTTTGAAAGAAGGCTCAATTACAGTTCCACCTTATGCTCCTCCACAAAAGATGCAGGCACACTTGATACCGCCAAGCACTCCTCGGTCAATCTTTGTTTACTTCCGTGGTCTTTTTTATGATGTAGGCAATGATCCAGAAGGTGGTTACTATGCGAGGTAAGAGTTAAATATCACTATGCATGTGAAAGGAAAGACCAATAGTGAGCTTTATGACTTTTTCGGTTTTCCTCTTTGATATCAGTTGTTATGGGTTGGTAATTTCATAAAAAAATTACAAAAATTGACCATTTTTTTGAGTAACTCTTTCTGCTTTTGAGCCAGGGGTGCAAGGGCATCTGTATGGGAAAATTTTAAAGACAACCCTCTTTTTGACATTTCTACTGAACATCCTGCCACATATTACGAGGATATGCAAAGGGCTGTCTTTTGTTTGTGTCCATTGGGTTGGGCACCTTGGAGTCCAAGACTTGTTGAAGGTGTGATATTTGGTTGTATTCCAGTAATCATAGCTGATGATATTGTGCTACCTTTTGCCGATGCCATCCCCTGGGAAGAAATTGGAGTTTTTGTAGCAGAAAAAGATGTACCAAAGCTGGACAGTATTCTCACATCAATTCCGCCAGAAGTCATCTTGAGGAAGCAACGGCTACTTGCAAATCCAGCTATGAAGCAGGCTATGTTGTTTCCACAACCTGCTCAACCAGGAGATGCCTTTCATCAGATCTTGAATGGCTTAGCTCGCAAATTGCCTCATGATAGTAGCGTTTACTTGAAGCCAAATCAGAAAACATTGAACTGGACAGCAGGCCCTGTTGGTGATCTTAAGCCCTGGTAACATGCTGGTATTGGATAATCAATTACCAGTGAACCTTTGCGGAAAATCTTAAAATGATTTTGAAAGGCAGTAGCCATCCCATTCTTCTGTCTCTTACCATTTATAAGTTATATGCTGATGGGATAGGATTTTTCTTAGGTGTACCATTGTTAAGAATTATTGATTCTGTACAATAGCAGAAGTCCTTGTTTCACAAAGTATATTCTATGTTTTACATTCTTAATGTTGTAAAGAATCAAATGGTAAGAAGTAAAAATCTATCCATTTCAGTTCTGTAGTTTGTATGCAAATTGTGTCCACTGATGGCCTTATGCTACAATATATGTCCTGGTATTTTACCTGATGTTTATATTCCATGTGTAAATAATTTACATTGATATGTTGGTTTGGGATAGGATAATTGGGAAGAGAATGCATAGCTTCTTTTAACTGGAAAAATTCTTCCTTTCAAAATGTCTAAAAATCAGTAAATTTGTTTTCCATGATTAATTGATCAGCTGTCTTTCCTGAACAAATTCCCTGACTTTTGACTTAAGTACAATCTCACGAGAACGGTATTCATAAACCTGCTTTCAACTTGCAAGACATGGACACCTTTTCACAGTTATTCATGTTTGTCTATGCATGAACCGGATGCCATACAATAACTAGTTTGTTGACCTAGGTTCATCTGATTGTAAAGGTGGAAGGTGGAGATGAACTTCTAAACCATTGTCATTGAGAAGTTAGTGAGTAGACAAATATGAAGTCTTTAATAAGCATGTGTAGTTCCACTTGAGGTTATAGTAACTGTTCCTTGTAAGTTATTAATTTTTCTTTCTTTTCATATATATGCAAGGTGATATGAACCCTTCAATAACATGACAAGTTAACTTGCAAACCGATATAGATGCTCTTTGAAGCGTGCATAGGTCTTATCCTGGTTAGAACATTTTCAAGATAAAATTGTGATCCCTATTCTGCATTGCTAAAATGATTTGTATGCTTGTATATGTTAAAGAATAACGTTTTCATGTTATATTGCATAGCCAACTAGCACTTATCTCATTCATAGAGTAGAAATGGAAATTCACATGCTAATATAGTCAACAAGGCAATAATTTAACTGCAAATTCAAATATCAAAAGGGCTTGTATTATGCAAAATTGTTGGCATAATGGCGATAAAACGGAAGTTGGTTACTATTTTCTTTTTTTTTTTGGCTGGAGAAAAAGGGCTTGTATTTGGGTCCTCCGCCCTTGACAAATCACAACTCTCTCCTTTAGAGTTTGAGAGTTTACAAACAAATTCAATTCTCATCTCAATTGAGTTGCTATAATTAGATATCTACATATTTTTTCATAATAAGTCTGAATTCTTGATTTTCATTTTCTGGATCTTCTTCAATTTTCTTTGTAAATACAAATATTCCAAAATTCAGTATCCTTCTTTTTGACATTTTCTTGCAGCAGCCTTCACAATATCAAAACTTTACCTCTATTGTCTACGCACTGCATCTTAGTAGAGTAATATTTTCAAAACTTCGTGCTATCATAGTCGGCGTTACCAGATTTGGACTGTTAGTTTCCTTTTTGAAGCATAAGTGCAACCATAAGAATTGTAATAAATAGTTTATATGAAAACACATTAATGTTATAAAATACAACAAATATTACCAATGAAAAACATTAAAGTAAATCTTAATCATTATTTGATTTAGATAGTCAACATTTTTTTGTCAATTTCAACTAAACTTACTACTTCCTCTAACCATGGAAAAGACAATTTAACTTCACGATCCTCCATTAAAACCCCTGTATTGGCTAGCTTATTTGCACATTTGTTCCCTTCCCTTAACGTGTGTAAACCTGATTTCTTCAAACTATAGTTAGAAAATCGTGATTTAAATCGCTGATTTGCGATTTTTTCCAAATGCTGAGTCAACTTGCCTAGAATCGCCAATTCACCAATTTTTTGAAAAAAATTGGCTGCCGCCACGCGTAGAGGCTACGGACGATTTTAGCTAAAAAATATATATATTTTAATTGTCTTTCATTTTGCCTATTGCAAGGGGAGAAAGGAGTTTGCCTACCTGCTACCACACCAACCCAAACACACTAGGGCATCCTAAAAGCAAGCGTATTGTGGTTTGAAGGAATCCGGTAGCCCGCAATAACCACCAATGACAATGCTATACATTATTAACGGATGAAACTTTCCATTAAAAGATGTTGAACTATCAATCCAAACTTATTGCTCAATATGCTTGTATATAGGAGTAATATTTAAAATTTAAAACCACAAATGATATGCTTGTATATTGAAAAATTTAGTTAAGATAGTGAAGGTATTAATGGTTTTGCTGTTGAGGTTTTGGGGTGCTGCCAAGGCACAGGTGGTGACCAACGTTAGCAGCGAAGGCACAAAAAGAGGAAGGGACATGGTGACCCTTTGACCCCCAATACAGGTGGTGACCGACGTTAGCAGTGAAGGCACAAAAAGAGGAAGGGGCATGGTGACAAAGAGAGACTAGAGCTTCTTCTAGGGCAAAGGGCGAAGGCATTCAAAGATCTTGAGACATTGTATTTGTCACGACTCATGACACATTTTGTAATCTGCACATTTTTTATATAATAAGCAATACAAAAACATTTGAATTTTGGACGTATTACAATTTCTTTATTTAAGATATGTTTTGTTACTTTCATGTGTAGTTTAAGGCTTTAAAGTTGTATCACTTGCCACTTTTATGTGTAGTTTAAGCTTGTATTAATTACAATATTAATATTTGATTTGCATAATGTTAATTCATTGTGATATGCATGAAAAAAACTTTTTTTTTTAATTTAAAATTGCGTTTTCTTCGGTTTTTCTTTTGCCGAATTTTTCCCTGATCTTTTCCGATTCCCAATTTTTCCTATTTTTTCTCTAGCCCAAGTTCAATCTGATTCCGATTTTCTCTACTATGCTTCAAACTTTGTAGCAAGGTCTTGTATTTCCACAATGATCTCTTGTATGTTCTATGAAGCCTTTGCTTTTCGTAAAATTGTATTTATTACTATTAGTGAATTGCCTTCCATTCGTACTCTGTTCCATTTTATTTATCTGCATATTTTTAACCCTTCCAAAGCCACCCAAGCTTCAGCTTCATTATTTGTCTTAAATCCACTACTGAAAGCATAGTGTGACAAAATATCACCCCTATTATTTCTAATTATTCCTCCTCCTCCTCCTCCTCCTCCTCCTCCTCCTCGTAATCTTGGATTTCCTTTAGATGCTCCATCAAAATTCAATTTGACCGTCTCCACTTCCGGTAGTTTCCACTTTCTATTCTTTGCCTTCCTTTTGTTTCTCCTGTACCCAACATCATAATTCTATTTGAAGACTTGACTTTATCTATCAAGGCTCTTTGCTTCAAGATTAGGAATTGGGTGAGTTGATAGGGTTGGTTTAGACTCCTCTATGGCTAAAAAAATCTTCCTTTTCATTACCTCTAAACTGCTTTCCTTTCCTTTAAATATTCTTCTATTCCTTTCCAACCATACAATCCAAAGTATTGTATCTTTTGATATATCCTAGATTGTCTGCAAAGCCTCACTTTTAAAAGTGCTCTGCCATTGCTTAAACCATTCTACCATTCATCACCATGCATTTAGCAAACATAAACATATTAAGAATCCATTGCCATAGTTTCTAGACTATTGAGCAATGTCCCAAGAGATGGTCTATGCTCTCCTCTTCCTTTTTCCATAGAACACATTGTGAGGAGCCATGAAAACCCCTTTTCATTAGGCTATCCCAGGGTAAAATTTTCCTATGGCCTTCTAGCCATACAAACATTTTGACTTTTGGAATGCTCGGGCTATCCCAAATATCTTTCCATATTCTTGCAGTACTCCTATATTGTTGGTGCTTTACATTATTTTGGCTTCTTGTTGTGTATTCTCTCGAGCTATTCAACTCCTAAATTAGCTTATCCTTAGCTCCCCTCGGAATAATGATATAATCACTGTTGTTATCTTTCTACTCAACTGCCTCCTAGTAACAATGTCTGGTGTACTTGTAAGTTTTTTTTCTTTTCATTGTATCTTCCTTCCCGATCCTTGTACATAATGTTTGAAACCCTATCACCATATTTGTCTTGAAGTAATTTCATTCATGGTCGCAAAATTGGATCTGGATTGAGTGGTTTTTTATCACACCAAGTATCAGTCCAAATAGAATTTTTTTCAGTAGTTCCCACCACCCATCTTAGATCTTTAATCACAAAATCAATTTGATTTTTGTAAATCGTTCCATATTGTAGAACCATCTGGTAGTGAGAATGCAGTAAAGGTTAAGCTTGGGTCATTGAGTTCAATGTACTTAGAAGACTTCTTGCCCATTGGCTTCAACTCTCTTTGTACAATCTCCAAATTACTTTTCCTCTTAGAGCTAAGTTTGCATCCGTAAGAACTCTTAAACCGAGACCTCCCCTAGTTTTATCATCACACACCTTGCTCCATTAATCCTGCCCACAAAAATGATCGCATAATATAGATTAAACTTTTTTCTACCGATTTTGGCATAATATATAAGGACATAATATGTTGGAATGACCTGTAAGACTGATTTAATTAGCCGCACTCTTCATGCTAACGATAACTATCTATCTACTTGTCCTATGAGGGATACTGTAGTGGTATGTCTTTGGGTTTCATCTAGGAGACCCAAGTTCAAACCTCAGTACAAGGGGACTGAGACCCCTTTCAAAAACCCGTGCTTTACCCTAAAAATTTGAATCAAATGGCATTAGCTCAACTTGGTAGATTCTTCAACATTCAAGGAGGAGACCAAGGTTCGAATCTTTCCAAGCGAGACATGGATAATTTCCACGCTTTGTTGTAATACCACTATGTGGTGATGATGTAATACGGGTGGGGCCCGTTTCAATCCCATATAGCCAATTGAAAAAAAAAACTGATAACTATCTATCTTTCCATGTGGGTAGTTTATTCTGAAATTTACTTATAACTGGATTCCACAATTCTATCCTCATTCTCCTCTTAAATAAGGGTATCCCTAGATATGTTGTTGGCAAATTTGCCTCTTCCATTTGAAGTAACCTACATATCCCTGCTTTGATTCTAGTTGGAGTGTTTAGGAAGTAAATTTTGGATTTTGTCCTATTAACTTTCTGCCCTAACACTCTTTCATATTCCTTTAATAAGTTATTCAAAGCTTTGGCCTCGTTTTTCCTTGCGTTCCCAAAAAGGGCTGTATCAACTACAAATTGTGGATAGGTGATGTTGACGTTGTTACTAGCCTTAAGTCCGCTTATTAGCCCATCTTTGTATGCCTTCTTCAAGTTCCTTCCCAGTACCTTTGCCATAATAATGAACAGATATGGTGATAGAGGATCTCCTTGTCTAAGACCCCTCTTGGCTTTAAATGATTTTGTTACTAGCCCATTGACTAGCACTGAATATGATACTGTAGAGACACAAGCTTTAATCCATCTGACCCATTTCTTCCCAAATCCAAACTTTTCTAATACTGCAAAAAGAAAATCCCATTTAACCCTATCATAGACTTTATTCATATCAAGTTTTAAGATTGTTGCTCTCTCTTTTCTAGAAGTTGCTGAATGCATTACTTCATGAGCTACTATGATCCCATCTAGAATTTGTCTCCCTTTTACAAATCCTCCTTGCTCTTCTGAAATAATTTTGGAGTTGGGTACCATTATTACGACAGTGAATTACTATTTCTATGGTAGCTTTGGAACAGGCAATGGCTCCTGCCAATGCAACTCATGAATGTAAGCAACACAATAAGCACGGTTAATGGAAATTAGAAATGAATCATCTGTGCTTACAATTCCTGTATCTATGGCCATGAGCACACAAAGAAATGGTTATAACTCTAAATGCTGTAGACTCATTTAGTCATGCAAATATAAAGAGTACAAAGGAAGCTTTCAGAAAGAGAAGCTTCTAAGAGAAAAAAGATTTGTACATGGAAGCTAAGAGGAGGAAGTTTCTAAGGATGTGTAACTATTAAATAGGCCTGCAATTTTTATTTGCAATAGTATAATTATACAATTCTTGGATGCACTTATAAGGATTAAATTTAATAGTCAATGTGACTATGTCTTAACATTCCACCGTTCTTAGAGGGAATTGTCCTTAGCTTTTGCTTTAGATTTGGAAACTGTAATGCTGATTGGGACAACCACTTGGCTTGAGTTGGGAATCAGCCTTTGCAAGCAATCATGTGGCAGTAGATTTATGTCTACTAATGTGTGCGTTGACATCAAGAAGTGTCTTTGAAATCATTATGCAGTAAAATTAAGATAACAGAAAGCACAAACTGTTTTGCAATGCAAATGAGAGAAGATAGCCACCAAAACTGATGTTGTACACACTCTTCAGTAGTGAGGTATAAATAGATTTGCAATAGGAGGTTGAATGGTTGCAAACTGCCTTTGAACCATGTATTGACAAACACCTCAATTAGTCTAACTTACATGTAGTCAATGAACTGTATATGTGCATGGTCATCTCATTCAACTGAGATGAACTGGATATGCATGGTAAGAATCTCTAGCTATTGACAAACGCCTCAATTAGTCTAACTTACATGTAGTCAATGAACTGTACATGTGCATGGTCATCTCATTCAACTGAGATGAACTGGATATGCATAGTAATAATCTCTAGTTTCTAATTAAGATGAACTAGATCTGCAAACTAAGACTCTCTCGTTGTTATGTGAAGCATGCAAGACGGGCTTAAAAATGTGGAAATAATTAGAACATGGAAATAGACGACTTCAAGGATGGAGACCATTGTAAACCATTTCCTCGCTGTTTAGTGGAAGCTGTACGCAACTTCTACTTTAGATGAGGAAACTTCTTTCCTAGATCTGACTCAAAGAACCACAAGGCCTACGCTGGCAAAGTCCCTTTGTGGCCCACCAAGTAAGTAGTGGTTTGCTTCTTGCGATTGGTGCGAGTTTGAACATCAAGCAAAGTATCATCCACCAAAGGTTGTCAAAATTCTGGAATTGGATCTTCAAGATGCCTGTAACAAAACATCCTCCAAGTGACATGGCTTGTATCGCTTTAGTTGGCTGACATTGACAACACATCAGGATTGTCAAGTTGTGCTAGAGGATCTGAATGAAAAGTATTAGACCCCACTGCATGGAGATTTGTATAAGACTCATATTTGATTGGTTTCAACTTGTGATGTTGTTGGTTGTGAAACCTTTGCTTGTCCAAGTGAAGCCAAACATGGCCATCTTGGAAAGAATGAGGTATTTGTTGGTGATTATTGAGTGCCTTGAATTTGACGCAAGTTTGCTAAAGAATATCTTGACTTTGGTGCGAAGCTTCACTAAGTTTTGCACAAAAAAGGAAACTTTTTCTTGCTTCTATTCATGGGACATATTCGCAGCCTGGAATAAAAATCAAAATCTCATAAGAGCCTAAGGTTGGAAGCCATTTTCAAAAAGAGAGTTTGGACAGATGAGTAGAATAGCTGTAGTTATGCTGAAGAATATGCAAATAATCATTTCTTTGCTTGTTTTGCTGATGAAGATGCATAAAACATGGATCAAGGTGTGATTAGCAACCTTAGTTTGACAATTAGCTTGCGGATGAAATGAAGTGGAGGAGTGCAATTAAAAACCAAGAAGCTTCCACAATGTTTCCTAAAGTAACCAGTAAGTCACAATAAAAAATAACAACGAGTGGTAGCTTAAAATTGGTCCAAACATGTTTGAAAAAACAAGACATGACAACTTGAGGAACATTGATTGTCTTGGTGCATGGCATAAAAATTCTCATTTTTGAAATGTTTTTATGTTGGCATTAAGTTGTAGGCAAGATGCTAATAATATCCATGGAAATGGATTCCCATGGTAGAGAAGGCATAGTCAAAGGTTGGTAAAATCGAAGCTTCCAATTGGAAGGCTTAGGTTGGCTACAAGTTGAGAATTGATGAATAAAATCATCAACGTACTTCTTCTTAGAAGGGCAATAAAAGTAGCGTTGAAAGTATTGGAAGGTATTTAACACACCAACATGCCCACCATAGGAAGGTGAATGAGCCTTCTTGATTAGAAATTAACAATAGGGGCCGATAAGAATGTAAAATGGGGTCAACTTATAAAATGATCCTTGGTACAACCTGAATGGGCCTAACGGTGGAGACTTTGGAACTTTGAATAGAGGTCCAAGGTTCGAATCTAGTGGGGGGTAGGGTTGTACACCATACTTTGGTAACCGGAGTATGGTTGGATAACCATATATTGGGTAAACAATATCCTCCATGAGGGTCGTCTCATATGGCCTTTGGTCTCGTGGACATTAAAAAATACTTTACCTTTACCCTTAAAACTATATTTAAGGAAAGATGTTTGATTGACTATTTTTGGTTGTTGCAAAGAATCAATAATTTTGCCAAAGTTAGGATCCACTCATCGTAGGCTATTCACTGAATATTCAAGATTTTAAGCACCTGAGGAGGGGGATGACTAAAAAGGTGGATCACTTTGTTGGAAATGCCTTTCTTGTATTTGGTGACCAAAATGAAATTGTTGAATGTAAACTGCCCACTTCAGATGTCAATGTTCTTGAATCTTTATTGAGAGTTCAAAGAATTGAAGGGGTTGGTGATTTGTATGCAAAATGACCTACCTACCACGAAGATAATGATGCTACTACTTGAGTGCTTGGGCTAGGGCATATAAGTCCTTGTCATAGGCACCATAATTAAGCTTGGCTTGTGACAAAGCCTCAAAATGATATGCCATTGGATGTTTTCCTTCCTTAACCTGCACCTATGGCATATCAAGAAGTGTCATTATCAAGCTTGAAAGATTTTGTAAGCTAAAGAAGTCAAGCATATGAGTAGTGCAAGAATCATCTTTCAGATTACAAATGTTTGGCCTTTGGATTCCAAGGAATCATTTTTTTTCTGTTGGATGAGTAAGTTGAAGGGGGCAGACAACATGTGAATAATTACGATACCCCAAGAACACTTGAGGTTTGAAGTGTTGGATGGAGTGGGCCACTCACAAAGTACCTTGAATTCTTCCAGAATCACATGTGCTTCATGTTGATCAATGACACAGCCCAAGTACTAGATTGAAGTTTGTACAAAGAAAGATGGGTTCATCTTGGCTTGGAGGTGATTTTGGTGGAGAAAATCTAAAATTGTCTTGACATGGGTCAAGTGGCCATCCCAAGTTTTGCTTATGCCAAGATGCATTGAGATAGATGACATCAAAGTTGGCAAGATGGGGCCTGTACATAATGTGGTAGGTGCCTTAGTGAGGCCAAAATTCAGGACCAACCACTTATAATGCCCAAACCTTGTATTGAAGGTTGTTTCCTAGACATCATGAGGCTTCATGTGGAATTGGTGATATCTAGATGTCAGGTTAAGCTTAATGAAACATTTAGGTCCTTGAAGTTGATCTAGAAGATAATCAAGCTGAGGAAATGGGCAGCGATTCATCACAGTTTGGTTAACATGCTAACAATCTATGACAATCTGCCACTCATTATGATCTTTCTTTGGCATTACAAGAGGTCCTTGAAGTTGATCTAGAAGATAATCAAGCTGAGGAAACGGGCAGTGATTCATCACAGTTGTTTGGTTAACATGCTAGCAATCTATGACAATATGCCACTCATTATGCTATTTCTTTGGCATTACAAGAGGTCCTTGAAGTTGATCTAAAAGATAATCAAGCTGAGGAAATGGGCAGCAATTCATCACAGTTGTATGGTTAACATGCTAACAATCTATGACAATATGCCACTCATTATGCTATTTCTTTGGCATTACAAGAGCAAGACAACTAGAAGGTGAAATGATGGGTTGAATCTTTGTAGTCCTCTAGCAGTTGCTTGATTTGGTTTTCTATGTCAGCACTCTCGATGGATTTTGTAATATATGGTGGTTGAACTGGTCAGCTAATGTTTGATTCAAGTTTAGTGGAATGCTGAATGGCCCTTGTAGGGAAAAGCCCTTTAAGCTCCTTAAAAACATTAGAGTAAGCATCAATAAGAGATTGGATTGTTGATGGTGGTAGCTTGTTATAGCATTGTCTTTCTCGGCTTCTTTAATGATACAAAGAATCGAAAGTTTGTTCAAGTTAGCTTGTCTGATTTTAGGCCTATTGGAATGCAAAAGATTAACAAAAGAAGTGAGTTTATACACTTTATCATCCTTTTGCAGCTGGTACATCTTTTGAAAGCCATAAAAAACAGCTTTGCAGTCATATTGATGTGGAAATCCAAGTAGCAAAATGCAGCAATGTAATGGAGTGACATAACATTGCACTATGTCTTGGGATGCTTAACGAAAATGTTATAAAATATTGGTGAATGACAAGTGTTGATTGCCCCCTTATTCTTGACCCATCCTGACCAGTATTGGTGTGGATACTTTATAGTTGGCAAATGAGTATCATCCACTAATTTTTGTTAAAGTATGTTCTTTTGACTGTCCTTATCAAAGATCAACTCTATGAATTTATCTTTGATTTGGACCTCAACTACCATGGGTTTTTGTGCCAATGTGAGCTTTTGCTGTGTCTTGAAATAAGCCTCTAGATTGCAAATTCAAGCATCTACTTTATCTGCATTGGTTGTGCACTTGAAATCAGAAATAGATTGGTGTCCAATTTGAGTTTAGGTTGGGAAACCGGGATGATTGTAGGGGTAGAATTTGTGGATTGTTGTTCCATGAAGACTTGGAACATATTTGCCATTTGATCCATGGGTTTCAACTGAATCTCATTTGTTGTTGTCAGTTGATCATTTTCCTTTTTGGTCAGAAACTGAATCAATTTGGATTTTTTAGTGGAGCTGTTTGTACTAGCCATAAAAAATTTGTTTTTTCTCATTTTTGGGTTGGGGGGCAAGGGTGGATGGTAAAGAAAATAATTTTTTTTTGTATTTATTTGATTTGCTTTGGGTGGTAAGAATTGACCACAAAGTTTTGCTGTTGGAGGTGTCAAATCAGAAACAATATAGTTAACAGCTGTTCAATCTTCAAATTGATGCATTGGAATGTGTGCACAAAAATTATCCAACAAAGAAGACCAACAAAAGGTGAATGTTGGTGTGCAAGTGAAAAACAACTTGACAAAAGTGCAGAATATTTTCTGCTATTGTATGAGTTAAAAATGTAGAAACAATGAACTGTGTAACAGGTGGATAGTAGGCTAAGGGGAGAGGGGCAAGGTGCTACAACTAGGCTCAACTTGAGGTGAGTAAAATGATACTCAGCTAAGATGGATCCCAAATCAGCAAGGAGGTATATGCAGACTTAAAGGAGGCTTTGATACCATGAGATTGAGACTGGGGCTTTATCTTGGACTTAGTGAGCTTGCTTTTTTGAGTCAGACTTAGGCTCGGGGCAAAACTTGGTGGAAAACTTGGCAGTGACTCGACAAATAAATGAAAACATAAGATGTTATAGTTTTTACAGAAAGAGACTTGCCCAGGGTCAAAATGACTTGCCTAAGGTTACTTGGCTCACAGTCATGAGTTTTTGTGGACACGAGGAGGGTCTTAACCCTATGTTTGATACCAAACGGTATGATCTTGTATTAAAATTAAGATGGCAGAAAACACAACAGATATGCAAATGAAAGAAGATAGCTGCCAAAATTGATACTGTACATTCTTCATTGATGAGATATAAATAGATTTACAATGATGAGGTTGAATAGTTGCACACTGCCTTTGAATTGGGCATGCATGGACACCTCAATTAGGTTGACTTATATGCGGTTTTTGAACTGTAAATGTGCATGGATATCTCATTCAGTGCAACTGAAATGAACTAGACATGCAAACTAAAACTCTAGTTTCTAAGTGAGCTAGACATGCAAAGTGCAAACTGAGACTCTCTAGTCTACCATTCTAAGTTTACAAGGTGGGATTTACAATTGATATAATTGTGATAAGGAAGGAGATGATTACAAGAATCGAGACCGTTATAGATCTCCTCAACCATATCCAAAGGAAGCTGAAAATAGAAAATGTTATTCTTTGGATGAAAGATGACACCCTCTTTCTCCAGATATGGTGCCTCATAAAGTTTAAGCTGACTCACATTCTATATATGAATTATACCAAGCTGAGAAGGAAGACCTGGTCAAAAATCATTCTCTTTAACACACCCCAAAATGGTATAAAGCCCATACCTAAGTTTTGATGATCTAAATATGTGTTTGTCCAAGTAAAGCCAAACTTTGGCGCCTGGCTTGAAAATGTGAAGAATTTGATGTTGACCATTAAGTGAAGTTCTTTGTAGTTGGCTTGAATCTTCAATAAGTATCATGAACCTACGCATGCGTTTTAGCTAAATGTCGGACAAAAGAAGATTCATCTTGCTCCTTTTGTGAATGGGATGAAAAAGTGATGGGAAGAGCTACAAAATCTCATATGGAGCAATGGGTTGATACCCATAGCAAAGCTCAAATGGAGAATGGCCTGTAGAGACATAACTAGCTCTTTTGTAACTATATGTTGCAACACATGAAAATAAGGCTAAGGATGCTGGTACTTGTTTTGATGATAAATATGTGATAGCATGAACCAAAGAGTAGTTAACTACCTTAGTTTGACCATTGGTTTGTTGATGAAAATATATTAGACATAATTTTATTAATTTCCATAGATGGCAAAAATAGGCTAATCGGACTCGTTGAAAAGAGCTGTTACAGTGCACTTTAGTAACCTAAAACTACCATGAAATTAAGCTAAAATAGAGTAAAGAAACTAGCATAAACTAGATTGAAGTGGAACAACTATATGGCATAAAACTACAGCCTTGAGGATGACCCAAAATGGATACCAGTAAAGCCTAAATGTTAAAAGTAATGATGAAGAAAGAGCCACCAGGTAAGGTAAAGAAACCTCAACTAAAAGCCTAAAATTTCTTGCAACATTTTCCAAAAGCGATTAAGAAAAGTTATGATAAAAAACAACAGTGATGGTAACCCGAAGTGAAACCATACATGTTGGAGAAACAACTCAACAGCTTTGGACACATCTATAGTTTTGTTGCATCTGATAAATATAACCATCTTAGAAAATTGACATGCAACAACAAAAATGGAATCATGCTTCCTTAGAATAGTTGACATCTGTTAATGAAGTTCATGATATGGATTCCCAAGTTGTGGAGGTAATTGTCATTGATATAAATTGAGCTTTCTGTTGGGAAATATAGATTGTTTGCATAATGAATATCTTCCAGTTAAATTTCCATATGCTTCCTTATGTGTCAAAATGAACACTATATGATGAAGAATGCCTCGTCTATGTGTTTGGCACATGGTAAACTAGGTAGAACACAAACCTGATTTATTTTGAACCATCTCTCAATGTATAATCAAGAAAAGTAGTTTGATCTACAACTAAAGGCCACTTTAAAGAAGTGAGAATTGGCCCAAAGAGTGAATCTGAAGCATAAAGTGTTTTCCAGTTGTCATATGCTACAAATCTGGTATTGAGAATGTGTAAAACCTTGGAAGGAGGTCTACTCAACATCTCAACAACTCAATTAGAAGTTCCTTTTTATACTCAAATCGCAAGATGAAATTGTTGTGTAAGAAGTCCATTTAAGATGCCATCATTCTTGAATCATGGACAGTAAATTCAGTAAATTCTAAAATGTAAGGGGCTGATGATAAGCTTGAAGATAATTTCTTTATTAAGGATGCAGTCTCTCCCCTGCTTGAGTGCTTGAACCCATGAATAAGTTTCTTTATAATGTGTGTTGTATTTCTGTTTGTATTAGAAACTATTTATGATCGATGTGTAATTGCATCAATGTATAGGATTCCTTATCATATGTGCTGTATTTCTGTTTTGTATCAGAAGGTGTTTCTGAATGATGTGTGATTGAGTGACCTCCCTACCTAAGAATAACACCTATGGCAAAATCTGATACCTTTGTTTCTATCTCAAAGGGATGTTGCATATCTGGAAAAGCAAGCATTAGAGTTGAGCAAAGAGCATCCTTAAGTTGCTAGAATGCTTTTGAAGCTGCTGCATTCCATGAAAAATTCTTCTAATTGAAGAGTTGATGAAATGGCATGGTGATAAGATTAGAATATTCTCGTCCCTTGTAGCTTTCTTTCTTTTTCATGGTTTGTAGCTTTATTTCTATCTTTTTAATTAGAACTTTCCAGTTAGTGTTTTTTTTTTCATGTGCTTTGTTGCCTTATCCAACAAGCACATCTTTATCCTTGTACATCTATATAATACATTCCAATATAGAGTGTAAATCATCAGTTTTGACAGATATCTTCTCTCATTTGCTCTTCAGTCTATGTTTTCTGCAGTTTGTACTTCAGTGAATGCATACTATTGTTATAATTTTACTTCAGGGACACATCATTTGGTATCATAGCCTCATTGAGGTCAATACATCCTTGCTTGCTTGAGATTCATCCTTGATGATTTTGTTCACCCTCAAGTTGAGATTAGTTACAGCACCCTGCCCTGCTGTTCAGTTTGCTGCTTCTGCATTTGCTTCTGCCCTGTTGTTTGATTTGCTTCTTTGAACTATTGTCTGTTTTTTCTTCACCCCATGCAAACCATCATGCTCCTTTTTGTTTTTTTTCTGGAAAAAAGGAGGAAAAAATTTGTGGTGGTCAGTTTAGGCAGCTCTACAGTTGACTCTGATTTAATTCAGTTTTTGACCCAAGAGTTGAACTCTCAGCTACAACAACAAAAAGAGTTTCACCAGAAACTCATGGATTGACTAGCCAATATGTTCCAACTTCTCATGGGACAACAATGCCAGTTCTTTCTCTTCGGCTTTCTTGATTGCCCAATCTGCCTTCCAGTTGGACACCAAGATCACCATTCATCATTTCAGTGGCACAACTGATGGGATGTTTCTCCTACACTTGATTCCCCTCGCCTACAACAACCGTTTGTCCTTGAGACAAACGTTTCTCAGCATGCCATTGATGCAGTTCTTAAGTAGGGAGGACATCCAGTCTGTGATGGCTTTCAACCCTTGGCTCCTATTCCAGTAGCTCTTCCAACTCCACATTCAACCCATGAACAAAAGGAGCAAGACAAAGCTTCTTCCTTTGTACAAAATTTGGCAAAGCTTCACACCAAAGTTTGGGTTATTCCTCTGCGTTGACAAACCACATTCAAGGCACCTCATGACAGACTTACAGTACCTCATTTTTTCAAGTTGGCGACCATATTTCAGTTGGAAAAGCATCATTTTTCCAAGTTGGTGACCATGTTTGGCTTCAGTTGGACAAGCATAGGTCTCACAGCCATGTCACTTGGAGGAGGAATTTTCTGTCACTCATCCTGAAGATCCAATTCTCGATTTTCAGCAACCTTTGGTGGATGATATTTTGCTCGATGTTTGGATTTTTCAACTGTTGTAGAACTTGGGGATAACTTCCACTAAGCAAAGGAAATGGTAAGATTAGAATGTTTTCCTGCTTTGTAGCTTTCTTTCTTTTTTTCTTCAAGTGCTTTGATGTTGTCCAACAAGCACATTTTTATCCTTGTACATATATATAATACATTCCAATATAGAGTGTAAATCATTAGTTTTGGCAGATATCTTCTGTCATGTACTCTTCAGTCTATGTTTTCTGCAGTTTGTATTTTAGTGAGTGCATATTGTTGTTATAATTTTACTGTAGGGACATCACATGGCAATATAAGAGAAATGCTGAATGAATTTCTCGTAGATATTCATACCACCTATAGTGAATTCTCACTACACTTATATGAAAGCCTTGACAAGGCAGCTTTGGTGGAGAAAGAAGCAGGCGGGAAGCTGAGAAAGAAGCGTCAGACAAAGCGCAGACAAAAGTTCCAACCAAAAAGTCCGAAGATCAGAAGTTTGTGGAAGACTCGATCCAAAGTAGAAAGAAAACGTTTCAACGCATGAAGTTCTGCGGTCAGATAAGGAAAAGTCCTGAGGTCAGAAGATAGTAAAAGCCTCGATGTCAGATGATGAGGAAACTTCTGAAGGCTGAAACCACCCGTCTTCCGAAAATTTAAAAGTTGAGGTGCACAGTCTTCTAGGAAGTACAGTCCTTTCCTACAAAAAAGTATGGCTTATCTCTCAGAAAGGACAACAACAGCATGGGAGCCACAACAAAAGCAACCTGCAAATCTGAAGCATTAAATGAAGAAATCTTCCGCACCCAGATTACGGGAATCCCCAAAAGGGGGTAGATGGTAATAATAACAGTAGCTGCTCATCCAAAGACTCAGAACCATTTGGCATTTATGATTCTAGATCTAGAGACCTTAGGGAGACCAATATCTTAAATAAAGACATGACACAGAATCAAGAACAACAGTCATCTTGAAATCTCTGCATGAGTTTTGGAGGAAAATCCTCTCTTTGTAATCTATAAATAGCTGTAGTTTAGGCTTTGTAAAGGAACGACAAGTTTGCAATGCTTTCCTTTCATTTTTCTCTGTATAGTAGTTTGTGCCTTGTGGAATTTTGAGCGGTCTTGTGGCTTCTGGCATAATCTTTTGTAATAGATTTTGCTTGCATATATATATATATATATATATTGGAGGCTGTGCGTCTACTTTGAAGTCCATTTGTGGATCTCATGCCATGACCCGCTTCTTTTATGTGTGTATGCTTGTATCTTGTTATTTTTGTGCTTATATATGTCGAGAAGAGTTAGAGTTCATTCTGGCACATTATGTTTAGACCGTTTGTGCAGGGAGATTTTATTTGATCTTTGATGCATCACCACCTTTTTAGCCTAGGTTTTCCTTTTCATTGCTTTTGTTTTTCTTTCTCTTACCCTTTTCCCCCAAGCTGTTAGAATAGGAAGTGCTCCAAAGATCTCATCTTATAAAGGAGCCGGCCTTTGTCAAAATCCTGGAGGCCCCCAAACAAGTCAAACCGCCCGCTTTTGGGATTGGCCTTGTTGTGTCACTCTGCACAAGGTGCGATCTGCCCTGTTCGCCTGGTCCACACCACGTCTGATGGCTGGGACAATCGGAGAGGACAACGCCACCAAGAATACTTTTTATATTTGTAGTACTTTACAAAATAGACCACTCCTTGAGAATGTTCACTTTTTTAGATCTGCATGTAGATCATATTGACATTAACCAAACCTAGATACTGAATGGAAGTTTTCCAAAAAAACAACTTCTGGATTTTGGCCTACAATTTTTGTTGTCATAGTATCTCAAGAGCAATCTGAACAAGTTTGACAAGATCATGTAAAACTGTTACTATAGACCAATATATCACCTAGATATACCAATACGGATTTTCCAAAATGTGTATGAAATATATCAAAAATGAGTCTTTGAAATATCATTAATGGTCCTCTGTTGGGGGACTCCTCCAAGCCCTACCCGCTAGTAGTGTAGGGAGGCCAAAAGGGGGTTGCTGCCTCCTTGGCCCTTACAGAGGCAGCCAAAAGTCATCAAGTTGGATCCCTTTTTTAAAAGGGTAAACATTTGGATTTGGTTTCAAAAGATTGACTTGACTTCAAGGAGGGCGCTGCATAATTAGTACATCACGCTTCTCATATCCTCAGGCAAAAGAGATCCGAACTGTAGATTGTTGGAGCTTCAAGATTACTGTTGGCACTGAAAATGGAAGAAAATCACATGATTGGTTCATTTCAGACTATTATGGTATTGTTTGATTTGAAAGGAGAGTGAAAAAAATCTGCATTGAGTATTTTCATTCTCTAACTGTACCTAACTTTCTGCATGCTTGTAGCTCAGACTGAGATGGATTGGCAAGACTTATGATATTTCATGAACTTGATCAAAATGTAGACACCCATAGAGCTACATTATTGAACTATTAATACAAAGTAACGTGAAAACTTCATCTTACTCACCAAGGGGGTCTCATATGCCTAGGAGATGTGCTGGCTTTGCTGGGAGCTTAAAAATCACCTTTAAATTCCCCTTTTTATCTTGTTATTTTATTGCTTTATCCACCCAAAATATGCAGATTAGATGATTTGAATTAAGTTTGTAGTAAGCTTTTGCACAGATTGGAAAATTCTGGTCATAATGTTGTTTCAGCTTTCTGTCAGTTTTGAGCCATAACTGCCATTTTTCATCTGTCATTCATGCCCTGAAAAATGACACAGACCCTGTTAAGAATGTGAATCATATTGGCACTGTTATTTCTTGACTGTAAGTGAAATCAGTGCTTCCTTTCACTGCTATTCATTGTGTGTAAAGTTTCACAATATTGGAATAACTATGCTTTCCATTGCCATGAAATAAGTTGTTTTTTTCTGCACAAAAATTGACAGTTAAGTCCTGAAATGGTTGCCTGAAGTCTTGAATCAGCCTTTCCCATAGTTAGATCTAAATGTATTGTCGAATCATGACAATTTTCTAGAAAGATCAATGTCTTTGATGTTATAAATTTTCTAATGTTATACCAATCTTTTGGGATGGGGACAAGGGGGTTCAATTCCTAGGGGATCCCCCTAAAATAATAGGCAAATTATAAAAAAGGGATCTTCCTTGAATAATAGGAAAAATATAAGAAAAGCTGTAGACATTCTGGCATAATGAGTATTGCTAATCACGAGTACATCATATGTGAAGTACAATGTATCACATGAGTTACAATCAAGATTATAACACAAGGACAATTTGAAATACAATGTATCACATGAATTACAACCAAGATTATAACACAAGGACAATTTGAAATACAATGTATCACATGAATTACAACCAAGATTATAACACAAGGACAATTTGAAATACGATTTTAATTCATCTGGCATAATAACAAGGATAACAACAAAGTAGCATGGAGCAAGCCACTGGCTAGCTCCAAATGCTTGTACTTGGTCCTTTGCTTTTTATGCTCTCTTAACAACGCCTCTGAATCATCCGCACTGTCCCTTAGGTAAAAATTAATAGAACTTACACTAAACATTCTCCCACCATAGGAAACCTGAGTCCCATAATAGAAACAAGCTTTTGTTTCTCAAAATATGTTCTTAAGGTTCAACTTCCGCTCCTAAAAACTTGATGCCTTTGTTTTCTTCTCCTGTTGGCTCCCATTTTGAAAAATCTGCTGGTATTGAGAAGAGTTTTTGAGGATTTACTACGGTGGGTGACCCTAGTGGACACCACTCAAAATTGTTTTTTGGGGAGTAAATGTTTTTCGGTGCCTGTTCTTGTGGGGGACATCCAGGATTCCCTGGAATGCCTGAGGGATGGCTGATCGTCCCCCTTTCTTGGAATAGGCTGTTCCAGCAGGCAATGCTTCAGTGATGTTTCCTTGGGATTCCCTCATGTCGAGGACTGCCATGGTTAACCCCACACTGGCCTCTAGTTCTTGAGGGGGAAGATGTTCACACCTTTACCCTAAACTGGGATTCATCCATGGGTTTCATAGTACTATTCGATTGTCTTTTCAGGTAAAGGAGAGGCAAGAGTTTGTTCAAGTAGTTGAAGTTGAAGGTGAAGTACCTTGAACAACTTTAATTGAAGATGAAGCCTTTGGAGGCCAAGTGGAATGCTTTTTTTTAACTGGTGTTTTCTGTGTCTGGAAGCAAGTGTTCTCATTCAAGGTGCTTTAAGGTTACACACATCTTGAAGGATCACAGGGAGTTTACTTTTTCTGACAATTGACAAGCTGGATAGAGGAATTAACCAATTTTTAATGATTTTCTCTTCTGCAGTAAGGTTCTCATTAAGCTGGCCTATTTTCATATTTGGAGCAGGTGGTTGATGATATTAGTAATGGACTTCTACACTGCAAGTTTCCTGTCAATAAAAATCTTGAAAGAACAACATGCAGAATCATGGATTCAGAATATTATGTATTAGAAGTCAGGGACCATAGGTTGCTGCCCTATGTGATGTATTCTTGGATAGATGCTTAAAACTTGTCCCTTCTTGAACATAATTCATGTAACCTAAGCGTTTTATTTCTTAATTTTTCAAAGGCTATTGATTGCATGACGGGAGAAAGAATATAACATTCCTGAGATGCCATTATGAGATTACAGTATTGAGGCTAAAGTGTGTACTGTCCTAATTTTTTAAATCAATTGTATTCCAGTTTCTAATGGCATGCAGGTATATAAGATGTGCAAGTGTATTCTTCGACCTATAATGCACAAACATTTGAAA
Organism: Wollemia nobilis; assembly: GCA_028583015.1. NCBI lineage: Eukaryota > Viridiplantae > Streptophyta > Pinopsida > Araucariales > Araucariaceae > Wollemia > Wollemia nobilis. Next base: position 5,898,514 of record JAQPPZ010016370.1, on the reverse strand, counting down.
TTCCTTGAAAGACATCGGAAAACTATAATGTATTTAAATGTTCTTGGATGAAGGAAAATCAAATGTGTATATGCAGCTGTCACACATGAAAGCAATTTGTTGTAAGCAGGTCAGTCTGCATTCACTTTGTATCTTGCCTTTATTGTTTTCTATCTAAATGTTGAGAGGGAGTGCCTTTCATGAATGACCAATGTTAGAGCCATAATCCTTCATAAGAATTCTGTTGAGGAAGTGTATGTTTCCTGATGATGCTTGCTGGGATTGATTTCAAATTTATAATTTATTGAACTTGGACAGGTAACCCATATTTGGGCATAATCTGTGAAAATGTTGAATTTATGCATGACTAAATTATCACAGTAGGAAAAAGTTGATCTTATAAATTTTGGTGGCAAAGTAAGTACATGAAAGTGGAACAAACAAGATACAATTCTTTGTACAGGAGAGTATTTCTTAGAACTCAGAAATATATGAAACAGTGTAAAGGAGAAGCCTCTATCCATCTTGTCATTAGGATGTGGTCATGTCATTAGGCTAGAGTGTGTAGTGTGTACTGTCCTAATTTTTTTAATCAATTGTATTCCAGTTTCTAATGGCATGCAGGTATAGTGCAAGTGTATTCTTCGACCTATAATGCACAAACATTTGAAATTCCTTGTAAGACATCGGAAAACTATCATGTATTTTAAATGTTCTTGGATGAAGGAAAATCAAATGTGTATATGCAGCTGTCACACTTGAAAGCAATTTGTTGTAAGCAGGTCAGTCTGCATTCACTTTGTATCTTGCCTTTATTGTTTTCTATCTAAATGTTGAGAGGAAGTGGCTTTCATGAATGACCAATGTTAGAGCCATAATCCTTCATAAGAATTCTGTTGAGGAAGTGTATGTTTCCTGATGATGCTTGCTGGGATTGATTTCAAATTTATAATTTATTGAACTTGGACAGGTAACCCATGTTTGGGCATAATCTGTGAAAATGTTGAATCTATGCATGACTAAATTATCACAGAAGGAAAAAGTTGATCTTCTAAATTTTGGTGGCAAGGTAAGTACATGAAAGTGGAACAAACAAGACACAATTCTTTGTACAGGATAGTATTTCTTAGAACTCAGAAATATATGAAACAGTGTAAAGGAGAAGCCTCTATCCATCTTGTCATTAGGATGTGGTCATGTCATTCTCTGCAGAAATAAAGATCTATGGGGAGGGAAAGTGTCCTAAACTTGAAATTAATTTTTCCAGCTTGCTCATGGGTGAGATAAGTTTGTGGATTTGTCATTCTTAAAAGGATCCTACAAATTGGTGATTCTCTATACTAAAGATCGCATTGCTGTTTGCCATATGCAACACTGTTCCTTTTCTACGTAGTCTTTCTTTTGTATGGCAATAGTCACATACTGGTTGGATTATTCACTTAAAGGAGAAAAGCTGATAACAGCTCAACATGATACATGGTCTGCATGCATTGCACCCCTCCACTTATATTTTGCAAAGGAAAGGTGGCCTCGATGGGTTGTTCTGATTAGAGCAGGCAGCAGATGAGCTACAGCTTAACGATTACGAATAGCTGGAGAGTAGCAGATGAGCTATGGCTTGATTATAATGAATAGATGGAGGGCTTTATGACAAAGGATGTTGGTGATAGTCTACATTATTGGTGTTAGTGATGTATTGGCTTTGGACACCGTAATTCAACATAATACGGATGTATTTACTGATACACTTTTGATTTTTGATGTGTTGGTTTTGAAGAATCTAGAATTAAATATACATGCATGCTTTTACTAATATAATTTTGATTTTAGTTAGTGCTTTCATTTTCTAATTTATAGTATACTTGGGTTTGGAATTGAATCCCTGAATCAGTCAGTGTCTATTTTTATCCACTCTTTTTTTAAATATATTTTTTCCTCTATTATCGAGGATGCATTTTTAATTTATCATACAACCTTTGTTTCTTGAAGCTTTTATCTTTCTTTTGTGTTTTGTCTTCTACTGATGTGTCAACATAGCTAGAGATGCATTTTGGCTACGAAAATCTAAAAATAGAAAATTACTATTTTTAGTAAGTATTTTGTTTTGCATTTTTGAGGGCCTTTGGAGCGTTTTTTCCACAAAGTTGTCGGCAACTGTGTCTATGACAGAGTTGCCTGCAGAAATTGTTGTTCTCTCTAATCTTTCCAATGCTTCTTGAATGGATCAAAATGGAGTCCCGAGCACAAAGTTATGCCCCTAACAATGCGGTTAGGATCAAAAAATAGATTTTTGGGCATTTTCAAGCATAAAGCCATGCTGCAAAAAGGTCACATGCCTGGATCATTTGTCCCCCTTTAAAAGCAATGGTCCCCATTGCATCAACTTTTGACATCATATGCATAAATTTCTTTATCTTATTTTTTGTGAGTCATTCCCCTTGGTGACCAAGTTGTCCTGCCTTGACCACTTTGTACATTTGAGTGGACTGCCTTCTAGTGGTCTTAGTCCATGTGTCAACAATCTGATCCTCCTCCATTGGTGCTAAACTATCTGGATTGAGTTCTTTAATGTCCAATTGTTCTAGATAGTGTCCAACAAAGGTGGATGATAGGGCCTAAGAAGTTCAACATTGAAGATTGGATGCAAACCAAGATAAGATGGAAGATTCAATTCAAAGGAATTTTCTCCCACCTTCTTGGTGATGGTGTATGGTCCATAGCAAAGAGGTCTGATCTTCCTATGGGGTCTTGCAAGTCTCTCTTTTTGAAGACATAACCATACCTTATCTCCAACCTTGAATTGATGTGGGACTTGATGTTGGTCATGGCGTTGCTTGTATTTCTGATTTGTCTTTTCCAAGAGGTTATGGACCTGTTGATGGATGTGTTGAATCTGTTCCACAAACCATGTGGCTTTTTCTACTTATTTTTATCCATGAGGTGAGTACTCCATGGGTTGCACAAGGAGAGCTACATCAATGGGTGCCAAGGGTTGGAACCCAAAACAGACATGAAATGGGCTATGTTTGGTAGAGCTATGCAGAGCTCGATTGTACCCATGTTGAATGTAGGGGAGGCTCTCATCCCATGTGCATGGATGCTTGGAATTGTACATTCAAGAATATGTACAATTAATCGATTCACAACTTTTATTTGGCCATCAGTCTGAGGATGGAAGGTTATGGACATGGTCAACTTGGTGTCCATCATGCTCCATAGGGTGGACCAAAAAATACTTAGAAATCTGCTATCCCTGTTAGATACAATGGACTTTGGCAAGCCAAAGTTGAGCCACACATGACTAAAATAAAGCTTAGCAATCTCCTCAACTGAAATGGATTTCTTACAAGGAATCATGATAGCCATTTTTGAAAAATGATCAACTACTACAAAAACACAATCATTACCATGCTTAGATGTGGGCAAACCTAAGAGGAAATCCATGGAGATAGATTCCCAAGGCTTGGATGGCACTAGCAATGGTGTATACAATCCCTGCTTCTTGTTGGTTGGTTTGGCAACAACGTAAGGGGTACATGACTTGATGTACCTCTCGACATCATTCCTCATCTTGGGCCAATAGAAGTACTTTTGAAGTACTGCCAACATTTTTTCCACCCCAAAGTGACCTGCTACTTTGTTGAAGTGTGCTTCCCAAATCATCTTTGAGCGCTCACTAGCTGGTACACAAATATGTCCCATGTGGTAGAGGAGGTTATCTTGCAAATAAAAATTAGAAACATGCTTACCCACATGAAGAGCTTGGTATGCATTTGCAAAATCAGAATCTACTTCATACAAGGTGGACCAATTGGAAGTATCATGCCCACAAGAATCAAGAATGGTGGTGAGTGCTATGATTGGAGGTCGGCTCAAACAATCTGCTGTTGAATTGGCACTCCCTTTCTTATGCTTGATGATCAAATGAAACTGCTGTAGATATGTGGCCCACTTTTGATGTCTTTCATTCCTTAGCTTACTCTATGTCTGAATGAACTCCAGAGGTCTATGATCTGTGTGGATGATGGTTTCCTTGCCCAAGATGTAGTGCTTCCACTATTTACATGCTTGGACAATGGCATAGAGCTCTTTGTCATATGTGGGGTATTTTCAAATTGCTTCATTGAATGTTTCACTGTGATAGGCAATTGGATGCCCATGTTGTGTGAGAACAACTCCCAATGCATACTCTGATGCATCAGTCATTACCTCAAAGGTTGATGAGATAGTGTAGGGAAGGCTAGAACACAATTGGTCCTTCAACCTCTCAAATGCCCTCTGTTGTGTATCTCCCCAATGGAACTTGGATTTGGCACCTCCTTTGGTCACTTGGTGTAGTGGCCAAGCAATGTGTGAGAACCCCAATACAAATCTTTGATAGAAATTGGCAAGACCCAAAAAGTTGCGAAGCTCTGTTAGAGTCTTTAGGGTAGGCCAATCTCTAATTACTTGAATCTTCTCAGGATCAACATGGACTCCCTCTTTGTCAACAATATACCCAAGGTATTGAATCTTTGTCATGCCAAATGAGCACTTCTCCAAATTAGCATATAGCTTGTGTCTTCAAAGAATCTGAAGTACTTGTCGAACATGTTGCAGATGTTCCTCCCATGTCTTACTATAGATGAGAATGTCATCTAAGTAGACTACCACAAATGAGTTGGTGTAGGGACACAGGATGTCATCCATCATCCTCATGAATGTGGCAGGTGCATTGGTCAAGCCAAAAGGCATAACCAACCACTCAAATAAACCCTCCTTGGATTTGAATGCAGTCTTCCATACGTTAGTGGGCTCTATGGGTATTTGATGATAGCTAGATTTGAGATCAATTTTGGTGAAGAACTTTGCACCACGAAGTTGGTCCAACAAGTCATCTATCCGAGGGAGTGGATAATGGTTCTTCACAATGATTTTATTCAAAGCTCTGTAGTCAATACAAAGTCTCCACGTTCCATCTTTCTTTGAAGCCAAGACAATTGGACTGCCACATGGTGAAGCACTTGGTCTGATGTGCCCCTTTTGAATCAATTCTTGGATCTGCCTCCTGATTTCATCATTTTCAAGGACTAATCTACGATAAACAAGTGCATTAGGCAAAGGAGAACCAGGAACTAAATCAATGGAATGCTTTACCTCACAATGAAGTGGAACCCTAGTTGGTGACTTGAACAAGTCATCATATTCTACTACAATCTGGTCCATCTGCTTTTGTTGTGCAAGGCCTACAATTGATGTAGCAATGATCCTCCTACTTTGTGGCTTGATCATCAATAGAATGAATTTTCTTGTTTTGGCTATCATCTTTGTGCATTGTTTAGCATTGATTAAGGAAATAGAGGTAGGAGGAGATACCTCTGGTATCCTAAAGCACTGACCTCCAATAGTGATGATGACACTTTGGGGCCTAGACTCATATACACCATGCCTCTTCCACATAAATGGTTGGCCCAAAATCACATCACAAACATCCAAGGGCACAACATCGCACAAAACTTCATCTTTGAAGGGCTTGATGGCATAAGAGAGGAGACATTGTTGAGTGACACGAATGTCTCTCCCCTATTGTAACCATCCAACATTATATGGTTGTGGGTGTGGTGTGACAAGCAAATTCAAATCCTTCACCATCTGAGCAGAAATCAGATTCTTTTGACTCCCACTATCAACAATGAAATGTAATGGCTTACCCTTGACCCACATTTGTGAGTGAAATAGGCATTCCTCCTCTTGTGACTCCTCTGGTGCAACATGTGTGGTGGCAATGGTCACATTTGGTTTGGCTTCCATGATTCACTTCCCTCTATCCTCAGCCTGTGGATGTGGAGGCGGTGGTGCAGTGGATGTAGAGGGTTGCGACTCAACAAACAATGACTGAATTGCTCGACACTCCTCCCTTGAATGTCGGTTGCTCTTGTGATAATCACACCATTTGCCACTCTTGGCCTTCAAGGGATTCTTTTCTTGGGAGTCTTTTTTTTGCTTCCAATTCTAATTTTGGGGTTGACCCCCTTTATCCTGATTCTTTGGAGAGTCATGTTGATAAGCAACACACCCCCACTGAAAAATGAGATTCCATCCTTAGAAAATTATGAACTTCCATTTTTGCAGCAGGGACCCTCTTGGTCATTTTCAGTTTTAAATCCATATTTTGCTTGCCTCCTTTTTAAAGTTGTGCTTTTTCTTGCATTCTAGTCTGTGTTATCCAAGAATTCACTTTTTACATGCTAGAATCATTCATGCACAAGAAAATCTTGCACCATTACCGAGAAAAATCCAGAAACCAGTTGCATAAATTCACTGAAAAATCAAACTTTCCATTTTTGGTAGTGTCGCGATATCGCGACACTTCCATTTTCCGGAAATGTCGCGATATCGCGACAGGTAAGTCAAAATGCGGCTAAGTGGCAGAAAGGTCGCGATTTACGACATGTCGCGAAATCGCGACGCTTTTGGGAGAGAGAAGCAACTCGTACGAGGGCGCGATTTTAGCGACATGTCGCGAAATCGCGACATGTCGCATTTTCGCGGCGGAGAGAGAAAGTGGGCCGCAGGATGAAAAATCGGCTAAGTCCGAAACATGTTCCAAAATCGCGGTCAACGCGGTCAACGCATGCGAGTAAGGGAACCGTCGCGATATCGCGACGTGTTCTAAAATCGCGTCGAAAATCAAGAAGCGTACGGAGGCCGGGAAGGGTCGCGATTTCGCGACATGTCGCGAAATCGCGACATGTCGCGTTTTCGTGCCGACGAGGGAGGAAGTTGCCGATGCTCTGGCAGGGTCGCGATTTCGCGACATGTCGCGAAATCGCGACATGTCGCAGAATCGCATTAGGAGAGAGAAAGTCATAGTTGACCTGAAAGTGCATTCCGGCGGGAAACAGAAGGCTTCCTGGGGTAGCGACACGTGTCAAAGCGTGAATGGGACAAACAGAAGTCGACATGCAAGCTTATTTTGCGGATTTAATCTGTTTTTAATGTTTTAAGCTTCTGATTTAATTAAAATGCTAATCTAATGCATCTTTTTGTCTTTCATGCAGGATTCCACCTGGCACTTACGGGACAACCGGGAAAGACCATAAAGGCGGAGACTTAGAAATAAAAGGCTTATAAGCAATTTCTTGCAAATTTTGTGAAATCTTTTGTTTCTGGACTTGGAGTTGATGTGCTTTAGCTTTTCAGTGATAGCATGGCCAGGAGCCTAATCTTTTGCAGAGTGTGATAAGTGTATTTTCTTTTGTTATCCGTTCCATTTAAAGTTTGTTAGATATATGCAGTAAATCTGCCGTTGTCAAGATTAAATATCTTCGTTAGGCTTCGATTGTTCTATTGTCTCGCTAGGGGAAATTACGGATTTGAGGTTAAGTTTGTTCTAATTGCTCTGTCTTCACAGTGCGAGCTAGGCTGCCGGTGAAAGATACCAGTTTTAACCACCTTGCCCCTTGGATTTATGATTTTATGCTAGATCTGTTTCACTCTGCCTTGTGCTCTTAGTTGAAAGTGATCTTAGACTGACTGGACACTTTCTTCTGGGATTTGTTCTGTTGTGAAGCTGATAGCATAGATAAGATTGACAGTTTGGGTTTACAATTGATGTTTGATAAACTTCTCTTTTCTGCCTTACCCTACCCTCTCTTTGCTTTCCGTGAATGATCCATTTTTATTTTCTTTGTTTGCCTTTTATTTAAATCTGCTGACCCATGAGAGCTAGATCAAAGAATTCAAGTCAAATCGATCGTCAACAACTTTTGCAACTACTCGAACAAGTTCGAGAACCCCCGTAAGGTAACAGAGCAGATCCATATCGAAATCTATTCCGTAAGTGGAAAAGAGTGAATTGCCATTCGACCCAACTCCGTAACTCGCACCTTGGATAACCAGACTAGATCCTAAAGATGAGTGGGATCAGTCCCGTGGGTGTCTTCGGAGCTTTCCTTGCCTTCATCCTTTTTCCCGGGGTGTGCATGAAAGCCGGGCCAACACCTAATTGGCGCTAGAAGGAGGGCCACAGAACATCTGTTCTTAGTGCACTTGAGTTGAGAAATCCAACTATATGTGGAACTGTAAAACTGTATTTTATCCAAAGTCTGGTAGCCAATTTTCCCCTCCTCCTCAGCCAACACCTAATTGGCGCTAGAAGGAGGGCCAAACATCTGTTCTTAGTGCACTTGAGTTGAGAAATCCGACTGTATGTGGAGCCAGTAAACCGTATTTTATCCAAAGTCCGGTAGCCAATTTTCCCCTCCTCCTCACCCAACACCTAATTGGCGCTAGAAGGAGGGCTGAACTCGATTCAAGTGTTGTAAGGGCATAACAGAGAACATTTGAAGGACCCACGATGAACTCCGAGACAGTTTTATAAATTGTCAGTACAGTTTTATAAATTGTCAGTACAGTTTTATAAATTGTCAGTGCAGTTTTGAAATTGTCAGTGCAGTTTTTAAATTGTCAGTGCAGTTTTGAAATTGTCAGTGCAGTTTTTAAATTGTCAGTGCAGTTTTGTAAATTGTCAGTGCAGTTTTTGAAAGTTGTCAGTACAGTTTTAAAAATTGCCAGAGAAGGCCTTAAGTTCAGTGGTTTGTTAAGAACAGTTCTATCATCACTTGCAGTTATCCAATTACAAATCAGAACATCACTGTCAGCCAAGTATTAATGGCAAATTGGTTGGGCCCCACCGCTTTGAACATTCCGGGTATAGCCCATGACTTGCCCAGAAGTCCAAAAAGATACCTCCCTAGGTACAAACATGATGGGACAAGAACTGCAGAAGAACATCTGCTAGCTTTTAAAAATGCTTTAAAATTGTTAAATATACTGACATGAAGATGTTGCCTGCAGATTGTTCCCGTTCACTCTCCAGGAGGGAGCTTATGACTGGTTTTTAAACCTCACCAACAATTCCATTACTAGTTGGGATGATCTAGAGAAAGCTTTTATATCACAGTTCGGTGAAGTGATAGATCCCAACATTTTATATCAGCAATTTTCCAAGGATCAAGAGAGAATCGGGAGAAACCGTCGGGTCTTTCAATATGAGGTTCCAAAGAGCTTACGGTAGAATGACCGGCCATTACATCCCAAATGCAAATCTGGCCTTAGAAATCTACAAGAATGCATTGGATTCGGTGACCTCTATTTTCCTCAAGAGAGACATTAATATTACAACCCTGGCAGGGGCTTATAAAGAAGCCTTAATTCTTGAAAGACAGCTAGGACCTCAAATTCTGAGCAGTCCTTTGATATCCTATGTTACACAGAACATGCCTGTTCCAGACCCCATTCCACATCATGAGTTAGTGCCAACATGTCATGCTCTACCCAAGGAGACTCCGTTAACTGTCACATCCACTCAACATGTGCAAAATACAGAGAAGAGTTCGACAAATTCAAAGTGCAGGTGCTTGAACTGAACAGTTGTGATCTGGCACCACCCAAATCTGAAGTTTTTCCTGGTGAGTTAAATTTTCCTGGAAATCAAAGAAATATTGATCTTTCTAGTTCACCCAAAAATAGTACAACCAGGGTTTCAGATTCTTTCACTTTTCTTGAAGAGACAGAAAGTCTTGTACAGACTTCTGTGGATGAAATGCAAGATTTTCAACAGTTCAAAATGGACAATTATGACTTGAAATGTGAGAGTCCAGAACTTAATAATTATCCTTCCTCATCGGAGGATGATGAAAGTGAGATTCAATCTCACTATGCAGAAGTAACTGAGGAGGATAGCATCATTGAGGATATGAGGGAACTTAAAGTCGACATCACCCTCTATGAACTGCCTCAGATTGTTGGACAAAACATTAACTTGATTGAGGCTTACTTTGGACCACCTGTTGAATTTCAAGAAAAGGAGGAAAAGGTAGTAAATATGAATGTGGTCGACCAACTTGGAATTGATGAACTGTCTCAACATAAGCCTCGCAACTTCTAAACATAATGTCAAAGAGGAGGCTATAAACTCGTGTTGATGCGAGATATTGGAGTTTATGATTTGGCAAGCTGAAAAGGTGAGAACGATTCATAACTCTAATCAATCACAACAATGATGTTTGGACATTGCACATTGATGAGGTTAAATCTAAGCAAGGCTCGGGTGAAAAGGAAAATTGTAAGCATTCTGCTAGAGGGATAAAAATTGAAGTCCTGGATATTGAAGTAGTGCAACAACCACAAAATGTTCAAGTTGTTAAGAACCAGGGCATACAGATAAAACATGATTTCTTTCAGTTGTCACATCATTTTGAAAATGTGGTGGTCTGGGTCTGTCAAGGTTTTAAAGTATTTGATCCTGGGGGTTTTTTACATTCAGTCCTTTTGAAAGAACTCCGCAAACCCTTTAATTAGAAGCATAAACATGTTATCATATGATTTGTTATTATATGATTTGTTTAATTTGAAGGAGTTGCGATTTGTTTTTCAAATGGGACAGGGAAGACAGTAAACCCAAGTCTTTCCCAGATAGCAAATTTTTGAAGCACAGTCTGGAGTGCATTTCGTCAACAGGACCTGAAAGGTAATTTTTTTTAAATTACTTGCATGGTCAAAATTTTTTAAAGCACCATTTCTATGCTTTCCCAACTGCTGCATTTTTTGAGTATGAAGGGAAGTTGTAACATATGTATGCATTGTAAATAAGCTTTGAAGTTTTTCGATTTTGTTTCTTTGTCGGTGCAGTTTTTATTTCAATGTCCGTGCAGTTTTAATCTGTTTTAGTTTAATTTTAATGCTCTGCAGTTTTAATTTATTTGTTTTTCAGTTTATTTCTTTGTCGGTGCAGCTTTATTTTTAAATGTCCATACGATTATGCAGTTTTTCAGTTTTCTTTAGTTGTTTTTCAGTTTTAGCTTGTGCAGTTTATTTCTTTGTCAGTGCTTTTTATTTCCTTTCTGTCTTTTTATTTTAGTCTGTACAGTCTTTTCTTTATTGCATTTCTTTTTCTTTGCTGTCTGTACAGTTGCAGTTGCAGTTTAATTTATTTCAGTTGCAGTTTTTTATTTGCTACAGTTCTTTTAGTTTATTTCTTTTATTGCCTGTACAGTTTTTATTTTCTTCCCTGCTTTTCCTTTTCTTTGTTGTCTGTACAGTCTTTTGTTTTAGTTTAGTTTTATTTTGTTGCTTGTGCAGTTTTGTTTGTTTTCTGTGCAGTTTTAATTTATTTGCTTCAGTTCTTAGTTTATTTGTTTTAGCTTAATTTTGCTGCCTGTACAGCTGTGCTTTGCATCCTTTGTAAATAGCCTTTCAGTTTGTTTTATTCCTTTGTCTGTACAGCTGTGCAGTTTTCAGTGTTTAGTTTATTTTATTTGCAGTCTATGCAGTTTTATTCTGTTTTGCTTTGAAGCCTGTGCCTGTCCTTGGAAGCCTGTGCAAAGTCCTTTGGCTTCTAAAATTTTCTGTCCTTTGCCTCTGCCTGAGCAATCAATGAAAAGTCAGCCTGCTAAAAAATTGTTTTATTCCTAGCTGATAAATCCTCAATCCAGTGCCTCCCCATTCTGCTCATTATTCTAATTGAGATAGTCTGCTTGCTCTAAACTGTGGAACTATTTTGTTATCCAGGATGAAGGTAGAGAGATGATTGGATCTTGTGTCTTACTTGCCACAGTTGTTTTAATGATAGAAAAACTGTTATGCTGTTTAGTTGGAGGAACTCCCGGGGAATCCAAGAAAAGCTGGTTATAAGAGGGGACTATGGTTCATACAATTATTTGGGTGTCACCAAAGGCTATCAATGCCTAGACTGAAACAGTTCCAGATTGATCAAATATTAAAAGAAAATTGTAATTTCTCTAAGGTCTTCCAGATAGTGATATATTTCAAAAAGAAGAGAGATAAAAAAAAGAGAGATAAGAAAAAAAAGAGAAAAAAAGAAAAAAAGAGTTATATGATCAAAAGAGGCAGCCAATATTAGATTCTGCCCTACATTTGTAAATTGGGTCGTGTAAATCTAAAGGGTAACTCTGTCTAGGCTATAAAAGGCTAAACTAGTAAACAGAGCTCTACTCGGTTTCCCATTTTACAATCTAGAAAAGTTGATTAATCCAAGTTTATCATTCAATTCAGTCATCCTTGAAGAAAGTTCTATACATTTGTAATTGCACATCAGAAATCTTCCTTGAAGTAATTCAGCCTAGTATGTCCTTGGGAAATTTTAACGATTGGCGAGTTAGCGATCAATTTATTGTGAAGAATGTCCGTGGCAAGGCATGATGCATGGTCTTTTTGTTTTGAAACCGGAGTCTTGGGTTCTAAAATAGTGCTACTATTTTACCCATGAGATATCGCCATTTGTTGATAAGCAACACACCCCCACTGAAAAATGGGATTCCATCCTTAGAAAATTATGAACTTCCATTTTTGCAGCGAGGACCCTCTTGGTCATTTTCAGTTTTAAATCCATATTTTGCTTGCCTCCTTTTTAAAGTTGTGCTTTTTCTTGCATTCTAGCTGTGTTATCCAAGAATTCACTTTTTACATGCTAGAATCATTCATGCACAAGAAAATCTTGCACCATTACCGAGAAAAATCCAGAAAACAGTTGCATAAATTCACTGAAAAATCAAACTTTCCATTTTTGGTAGTGTCGCGATATCGTGACACTTCCATTTTCGGAAATGTCGCGATATCGCGACAGGTAAGTCAAAATGCGGCTAAGTGGCGGAAAGGTCGCGATTTCGCGACATGTCGCGAAATCGCGACAGTTTTTGGGAGAGAGAAGCAACCTGTACGGAGGGCGCGATTTTGCGACATGTCGCGAAATCGCGACATGTCGCATTTTCGCGGCAGGAGAGAGAAAGTGGGTTGCAGGATGAAAAATCGGCTAAGTCAGAAACATGTTCCAAAATCGCGGTCAACGCGGTCAACGCATGCAGGTAAGGGAACTGTCGCGATATCGCGACGTGTTCTAAAATCGCGGCTGAAAATCAAGAAGCGTACGGAGGCCAGGAAGGGTCGCGATTTCGCTGCCGACGAGGGAGGAAGTTGCCGATGCTGGCAGGTCGCGATTTCGCGACATGTCGCGAAATCGCGACATGTCGCGAATCGCATTAGGAGAGAGAAAGTCATAGTTGACACGAAAGTGCATTCCGACGGGAAACGAGAAGGCTTCCCGGGGTAGCGACACGTGTCAAAGCGTGAATGGGACAAACCGAAGCCGACATGCAAGCTTATTTTGCGGATTTAATCTGTTTTTAATGTTTTAAGCTTCTGATTTAATTAAAATGCTAATCTAATGCATCTTTTTGTCTTTCATGCAGGATTCCACCTGGCACTTACGGGACAACCGGGAAAGACCATAAAGGCGGAGACTTAGAAATAAAAGGCTTATAAGCAATTTCTTGTAAATTTTGTGAAATCCTTTGTTTCTGGACTTGGAGTTGATGTGCTTTAGCTTTTCTGTGATAGCATGGCCAGGAGCCTAATCTTTTGCCGAGTGTGATAAGTGTATTTTCTTTTGTTATCCGTTCCATTTAAAGTTTGTTAGATATATCTCTGTAAATCTGCCGTTGTCAAGATTAAATATCTTCGTTAGGCTTCGGTTGTTCTATTGTCCGCTAGGGGAAATTACAGATTTGAGGTTAAGTTTGTTCTAATTGCTCTGTCTTCACTGTGCGAGCTAGGATGCCGGTGAAAGATACCAGTTTTAACCAGTTGCCCCTTGCATTTATGATTTTCTGCTAGATCTGTTTCACTCTGCCTTGTGCTCTTAGTTGAAAGTGATCTTAGACTGACTGGACACTTTCTTCTGGGATTTGTTCTGTTGTGAAGCTGATAGCATAGATAAGATTGATAGTTTGGGTTTACAATTGATGTTTGATAAACTTCTCTTTCTCGCCTTACCCTACCCTCTCTTTGCTTTCCGTGAATGATCCATTTTTATTTTCTTTGTTTGCCTTTTATTTAAATCTGCTGACCCATGAGAGCTAGATCAAAGAATTCAAGTCAAATCTGATTTTCAACAACTTTTGCAACTACTGAACAAGTTCGGGAACCCCTGTAAGGTAACAGAGCAGTCCATATCGAAATCTATTCCATAAGTGGAAAAGAGTGAATTGCCATTCGACCCAACTCTGTAACTCGCACCTTGGATAACCAGCTAGATCCTAAAGATGAGTGGGATCAGTCCCGTGGGTGTCTCCGGAGCTTTCCTTGCCTTCATCCTTTTTCCCGGGGTGTGCATGAAAGCCGGGCCAACAAGTCACTCTTGCCTTTCTTTAGCTGGTACTTAGTGTTATGGTTTTTTTTATTTGCTCATTTTCTATTATTGTTTTTGTGCTTCTGCTCTAATTTGACAAGTTTATATACCTTTCCCAATGTCTTGAATTCGAAGAGGTCCATGTCCTCTCAAACGTACCATTGTATCCCACTATGGTACTTGAGTATTTGATGCCTTTTGGTATCTTGAATACTTAGCTTTGCCGCCATGGAGTGGAAAGCATCAGTATAATCTTGAAAATATTGGTCTTTAACTTGATGCAATTTTTGCCATCGCATTTATTGGTCTTAATAGGCTTTCCATGGGATAATATTTTTCCTTGACGACCTTCATCAAATTATTCTATTTGAACAATACTTCATCTTCATTCTCTTTAAAAACCTTGTTTTTTTTCAATGAGTTTACACATGTTTTTATGAGGGGTCATGGTCCCCTCATACCAAGTGGGGTTTGAACCTTGGACCTCTCAAAGAGAGGCCAAAACCCTTACGACTACAGTAAGCTTGTAGCTTTTGGAACCTTGTTACAATATGCTTCCCACCAATTTCGAATAGGTAATGAAGCTTTCAAGAGTGTAAAAGTGATTTTTCTCACTATCGATGAATTTATTTACAGAAAAGTATGAATATAACTGATCCAACCAAATTTCTAGAATTTTGATATTAAATTTTCCTTCAAAAATAGGAATATCAAAATTCATGTGCACCTTATAAGGTGTGGGAGCACTGAATGGTGCTAGGGTAGTGAGAGGTTTTGTGGAGAAGGTTGCAAATTTTGTAGCAAGAAGTCGTTGAATTGGAGCAAATTGATCCATTATATCATTCCTTTGTGTCATGAGGGTTTCGTTCAACATCTCTTTGAAAGGATTGCTTGACTTAGTGTTGTCCATTCTGGTTCTCACTTGAGATAGTTTGAAAGAATCTTGCGTCTGATACCAAACTTTCAATATCCTGATCTTGTGGTTATGGACACGTTCAAAAGACAAATTACTTTGATACCATTGATCCAGAACTTAGAATTTTGACTTATCCGAAACTTGGAATTTCGAGTTAATGAAGATCACGAAAGAGTGCAATTAAAAAATAACAAAGTATAACAAATTAGAACATAGATATATAAGCAAAGTAACATAATGATTTTACTGCTAAAAAAAAATTGATTATTTTTTAGTGGTGGTTAATGTAGCTATTGAAAATGAACAAGACAATTATGGTATGAAATAAAGTAGGCAATAGTACTACTACATGAGCCAACAATTATTACAATGAGCACTTCTTAGTGTTGGATAATTATGTATGGGTGTCAGTTGTCCCCATGAACATTCTCGTGTTACACCTATGTGGTCCATGTTAAGATGTTCATGGAGCTTGTCATTGGGGTGTATCTCCTATTCTCCTTGAGTTGTGCTGTCCATGATAATAGAGAATCTGCAGAAGATATTGATTACGCACATAAAAACTATGCAATGTATTTACGAGTGATTCTATTCTTGTTTCTCTCAGTGTTTCTAAGTTGGTTATATTGATTTTTTCTATTTTGCATGTGAACAATTTTTATCACACACTCGTGTTTCTTTGTTGCTTAGGAAGTAAAATTATTTTTTGGTTGTATTCTATTATATTACTTTGTGGTATTGTTGCCAAAACAAAGTTGTATAAATAGAAATCATAAGCATGTGACCATAAGAGTCATTCTATTGGAAACATGTTTAAAAGTGAAGAACAATTATGCCCAATGCTGATGAAGGTGGAAAAGCAGGCTTCAAGGATTGCTTTGGGCTTGGTAGGAGGAGTGCATGGTGTGCATCTGACAGGTGCTTAGGAGGGGACCCCAATATGGGATCGTGCAACACTTGTCTAACGAGGAGGAATTTTACAGCCTTAGGATCATAGTTGAGAAAATCGAAATCGAATTGGAATCAGCATGGGAAAGAATCGAGAAAAATCAGGAATCGACAAAAAATCGGGAGGAGAATCGACAAAAAATTGGTAATCTTCATTGAAAAAATCGAAAAAAATGCAATTTTCATTGAAAAAAAGCTTTTTTATGCATATCAGAAATTTTTGAGAAAAAATCAGCAAAAATCGGTAAAAAATCGGCTAGCTTATGAATCGGGAAAAATCGGATCAAATCGGGATTTTTGCAGATTTTCTCAACTATGCTTAGGATTAATAAAGACAAGAGTTCTTGAATTGCTGCTAAACCAAGTTGGAAGCAAATCAAGGACAAAAGGATAGAACAACAAGAGAAAAAGCAAAGATAGCAAGAAAGAAATACTACATGTGGTGCTCATAGTTTGGTCGGAAGAGTTAGGGGTGACATGGTTGTTGGTGCTGATAGGAGACTTTCAAGAGGGGCACATACTATTCTACTAGAAAATATGAGTATTGCATGCTATAGAATGAAATGATTGATAATAATGGTGGTATGATTAATAAAAGAAATATATTTTTAGAATTTTCACTTGCAAGTGCAATTGAAGTTTAGCTTTAAAAAAGATCACTATCAAAGAGCAAGCAAAAAGAAAAAAAGAAAAACCTTGGAACAATTGCAACACATGCACATTAAAGTGCATGAGAATGAGAAAGTAATAAATGAGATAAGAGAATTTTATCAATGTCAATGGATGATCAAATAGGCCTGCGGGAGTTGTAAAAAATAAACTATTACATTGCGTTGTGGCAACCAAAAAGTGCTAACAAGAAAATTAAACTAGAGAAACTATACTAAAGTGAAATTATTGTACAACATTGTGGGGTGGACTTGAAAATGGGTGGACCTCAAACCTGTTGGAAGTAGTGAAGAAGTTGTTGAAAGTATAATCTGATTCATGGCCAAAAGCCGACATTGTGCAATGTATTGCATAGGCCTAAGGGCATTTCATTTTACAATGTATTAATTATTTTGTAAGCTCTATGGGCCTTGGTTAACCTTGTTATGGTTAAACCCTATTATGATTTGTAATTTACCTAAAGCCCTCTTTTTATATCGGTTTGGGTTAATCTTTATGATGTAATTGGGGTTTTGGTATTACTATAAATGCCCTCCTCACACTCTTCATTTCTAACCGGAGTGGTGTAATATTATCTATGTGGTGATTATTTACGGTGCCTACAGGTGTCCCAAATTTCTTTTATCTTTTATTTTCTATATAAGATTTGAGTAAATGTTTTGCTTCCATTTATTTTTGGAAAATATTGTGAATTCCAACATGGTATCAGAGTGGGTGTGGAGCAACATTGCTTGGTCACATAAGAGGTACCTTTAGAGCCTCTAATCCTTCGTTAGATCTATAAGATAAATTTATTCTCTTTCATTTTTTTGATAATTTTGAATTTCTTTACTAGATCTACCTTTTACTCCATTGTGATCAAAGTTTCGTTCACTCTTAATCCAAAATTTTGATCCAACTTCAAGGTTGTGGTTTGCTTTGCTCTCAACCCAATGGAAAAATGGAGGGAAGTGTTCGTTTTGAATTTGAATTTTAAAAAATTGGCACCAATTGCATTTAGAGGGCTCGAGTTTGAACCCTATGGGGGAAAGTTTTGGCTTCTTTAGAGTAGAATAGATCCTTGGCCAATGTGGACCTCTATAATGCCATGTCAAACATTTTTTTTTCTATAGATATTTGCTCAACCAATTATAATGATGCAACTATTAACAACTAGGTGAACCAAAGGAGATGAAGTGACGAAAAGTGATTGAATTGCATCAGCAAATTAAATTTCACCACTTGGCAAGTCGGGGTTAATCCTTGCAATCCTAAGGCTTGAGCTTTTGATTTTTTAATTTTTGGGGGTCCATTAGGGAAAATGTTCCAAAGGCCATAACTTTTGCATATGGAAGTGTTTTGAACCTTTTTTTTTCAAATCACATGATTTTTTGACCTCTACGCATTGGTGGCATTAGTTCACAAACTTGTTGTGGTGTGAGGGGTCAGATTGTGTAAGATAGAATGCAAATCCCTAGTTACTCACCTTAATGGATAAAACTATAGTGTTTGATCAACTCAAATGATCATCCTGCTATGAAGTAAGAACCTGTAGTTAATATTTCAGGAGTATAAAGCAACCATTCTTGATGATGAAACTTACCATCAAAAAGCAGAAGAAGCTCCAGGTCTATTTTCCTTACTGATTAAACCAAAGTTGCTTTTCTACATCAAAGAGGAGAGTGACACTATCAAAGTATGGTCAAAATTGCATCAACCTTTTGGAAAGGTCGACTATTGATGTAAGTCACTTGGAATTGGAGATTTCCTCTTAAACTAGCTGAGTTTGACAACGTTAAGGACTATATTGCGATATTAAAGGCTTTGAGGGTAGATATTGCATCTTCTAGAGGAAAAAATAAAGATGATGTAAAATGCATTAATATTACCCTTGCTAATCTCTTCCTCTCCTTTTAGATGTTGAACCTAATGGTTCATATGGTTTCTATGTTCCTAAAATCTTAGAAGACTCTTACTCTTGATCAATTATTTTCTCTCCTAGTTCACTTTCAAGTTACAATGTGGAATTGTGGTGGAACTCCACAAATATAGGCCCATGTAAAGGAATTCATTCCTAAGGAGGCTAAGACCCAAGGGCCCAAGGGCCAAGCTAAGTCTTCAAATAAAACAAAGACCACTTGCAGATACTGTAAGAGGGAGGACCTACAACAAAGAATTGCTTGCTGAAGATGCAAAGGATTGAAGTTGAATTCTTGAAGTTAGGTGGACATCTTCTAGATGATGAGGGAGATTCGAAAGGATCTTCCTCAACTGCAAAGGCCCACTAGAGCATCCATTATGGGGGAGAAGATATTATTGTCACTAATGTCTTCTCTCCTTGGCCCCTCAGTTTAGATTATGAGGGGTGTTGAAATTATAATTTGATTCATGGCCAAGAGCCAATATTGTGCGATGTATTGGATAGGCCTAAGGGCATTTCATTGTACAATGTATTAATTATTTTGTAATATTTTATTATGTAAGCCCTATAGGTCATGGTTAACTTTGTTATGGTTAAACCCTATTTATGATATGTGATTAACCTAAATCCCTCTTGCTATGCTAGCTTAGGTTAATATTTATGATGTAATTGGATTTTTGGTATTGTAACAAATACCCCCCACACTCTCATTTTTGATCAGAGTGTTGTGTAATATTATCTATGGATAGTGATTATTTATGGTGCCTACAAGTACCTCAAATCTCTTTCATTATTTTTCTTTTTGTATAAGATTTGACTAAATATTTTGTTTCCATTCATTTTTGGAACATATTGTATCTAGAATGGATACAAGTATCAACTCTAATTGGTTGTAGAATGCAAATTAATTGGGCCATTTTCATCACCAACCATCCTAGGAGACAACATAGGATCTTATGATGCTCCCAAGAGAATGGCCATGATTGAGGGAGCCTAGTTGGATAATCCTAGGATGATATGGAGCCTGACCCCTCTGTCATGACCCTCTCTAGCTGACTTTATGGCACAAGAAAACAATGTATTAACCTATGATGTGGTGATACCAAATTTGAACAATTGAACCAACTACATGATGTTTAGTTGATTTATAAGGGCATGTTATCGCTAACATATTGCCAAGTGTGTAGGATCAGGTACACTCGTAGGTGGAACAGGCAGAGTCACCCACCAAAGAACGAGGGTACCAAAGATCAAGGGAAATGATGATTAAGGTACTCTGAGGTAACATGGACAAATACCTTCATATAGGCATGCATTGACGAAAGGGATAATCATCGATGGCTGATCACCTTGAGCTTTAGTTGATAGCCTAGTAGCTATCGTAAAATATATGGCTAAGATAGGTGATTGGGTTGATGGAAATATTCCCTCTTTGTGGTTGCATAAATTTGTTTGCTCGTTACTGCATCATGGCTTGAGTAGTTTAATGTTGGGTTTTCTATATAAGAACCACTGCAAGATGTATATAGATGCATAAGGTAAATTGTCATGTTGAAGTGAAAGTAAAGCATCATCCTTATGAAAGAAAGCAAATTAAATTTATATGCTGAATTAAGATTATTTTAAACTAATTAATGAAGTTTAAGTAAATAATGTTTGGCTCGTTGGAGCTCATTAGTAAACTTCATTTCAATTAATAAATGAGTTTTCATTTAAATTAATTAAAAGTGTTCATTTTAATGATAATAGATAATTCATTAAAAGACTTTAATTAATTGAATTAAATGAAAGATAATTTATTTAAAAAAAATAATGTATAATAATAGATATCTTTTATTTAAAAGCAATAATGAAATTGTGTAAATAAAAGTAATATATTTTAATAAATATCATGAGAATGATATTTTAATTAAAGGAGCCATTCTTCATTTTTAAATAAAACGTAATCATCCCTTTCCTATACAATGAAACCTATGTAATAGCCTACGAGGCTACTAATTTCCAAAGGTGGAAAATATGGGAAGAACACATAGAGGATAGGGGATGGTGCATTGAAGAATGAAGGTTTACGACAGGGGCTCTGGGTTTGAGAGAACGACGGACGAGCCACCTGGGAGGACATACACGTAAGGAGGAAGGTGAGGAAAAGAGGGGGGATGAAAGGAAGAGAGAGCACGGGGAGCAGAGCAAATGCAGACGAGAGACGGTTAGAACAGGAAAAACACACCAGAAGCTAAGAGGAAGGGCAACTAGACGTCGCCAACTTTCCATCTCCGCAGGAGTTTAAGGTTGGGTTGCTTTAATCTTGGAATTTTGTTTTAAATTATATTGGTTTGCTTTGTAAGTGTTGTGTTGTTTGAAAGAAACCACCATTTGCTTTGTAAGCGCTGTGTTGTTTGAAAGAAACCACCATTTGATTTGTAAGCGCTGTGTTGTTTGAAAGAAACCACCATTTGCTTTGTAAGCACTGTGTTGTTTGAAAGAAACCACCATTTGCTTTGTAAGCGCTGTGTTGTTTGAAAGGAAACCATCATTTGCTCTGTAAGCGCTGTGTTGTTTGAAAGAAACCGCCATAAGCTTTGTAAGTGTTGTGTTGTTTGAAAGAAACCACCATTTGCTTTGTAAGTGTTGTGTTGTTTGAAAGAAACCGCCATAAGCTTTGTAAGCACTGTGTTGTTTGAAAGAAACCACCATTTGCTTTGTAAGTGTTGTGTTGTTTGAAAGAAACCACCATTTGCTTTGTAAGCGCTGTGTTGTTTGAAAGAAACCACCATTTGCTCTGTAAGCGCTGTGTTGTTTTAAAGAAATCACCATTTGCTCTGTAAGCGCCGTGTTGTTTGAAAGAAACCACCATTTGCTTTGTAAGCCTTGTGTTGTTTGAAAGAAACCACCATTTGCTTTGTAAGCGCTGTGTTGTTTGAAAGAAACCACCATTTGCTTTGTAAGCGCTGTGTTGTTTGAAAGAAACCACCATTTGCTTTGTAAGCGTTGTGTTGTTTGAAAGAAACCACCATTTGATTTGTAAGCGCTTGTGTTGTTTGAAAGAAACCACCATTTGCTTTGTAAGCACTGTATTGTTTGAAAGAAATCACCATTTGCTTTGAAAGCGCTATGTGTTGTGAGTTCAGGGAGCGTTGTAGTGAGTGGTTAGTGAGCGCACACTTAGAGGGAGCTGTTGAGTGAATATTTTCCCTATTGCAAAATGATCACCAGAAATAGAGTATTGAATTAAAAACTCTCTCTTGCAAAGAAATTAAATAAGACTCATTCATTTCTCCAAGGTTCTGGTAAGCAAACATTCTTGTAAAATAAAACATATGTGTACCAGAATAACTCAAAATGTGCAAGCGATAGTTAACAAGGGGCCTTTATGGTTCCTTTCAAACAATTCTTAGTAATCACGATCTTCAAAGCAACCAAAGTGCAAAATATTGATTCCTTTTAGTGCTCTTGATATTAAAATGATATACCCTGAATCCCAGTTAGTAGACTCTTTTTATCGTCAAATTAGAAAGATTCCAAATATAAAAGTGCGTGGAATAGTCCACTTCATTTTAAAATCCGTGTCTTTAATGTGAGATTCATTTTAAGGTCAGTGGATTCATTCTATCTTCATTATAGGTGTTCCACTATCCCTATGTTAGAATTTGGTGTTAGTAGAAGTTAGTAAGTTAGCATGTTAGCATTCATTTGCTTTATCTGCCTTAGTGTGAATTTGGCGTTAGTAGCCCTCCTAAACCAACATTTTATCTGAAAATTAAATTGATGTATTTGGAGGTGCAAAAATTCTGGATAAGGACCAGAATATAAACAAATGAACTAGAAATAAACAGGAAATTCTGGAAAGTGGACCAGAATAAACCGAAAACTGAACAACAAAGAATAAAAAAAAATTCTGGAAGGACCAGACTGTAAAAACTTAACATAAATTCTGGAACTGACCAGAATAGAAAATAAAAGAATGCAAAAATTATGGAAAGACCGTAATAAAAAATGGATGAGAAAAATTCTGGAATGGACCAGAATCAAAAATATGCAACTAAAATAAATACTGAAAATTTATTCTAAATGCAGGAAACAAAAAAATAAATCTACAAGGTTAGCTGGAAAACAAACGACATCAAATTTGGTTAGCAATCCCCTCCCTGCAAAACCCCAGGTTATGAGATAAATCTAAAAAAACTTGACCTAACAGACCTGCAACACAAGCACAATCAAATTAGACCAAGTGCAAAAAAAAAATTGCACTATCTTTAACATTCACCTATTGTAACCAATTTCATGGCATAAACAATTAGATATAAGGAGAAAATAATGCAGAAAAATATACACAGTAAAACAATCGTCTTAGACGTAATCTCCCTTTGATATTACACACAAAGATTACTCTTGCCAAAATGAAATTCTTATTATTTCCGAAAATCTCCTTCTTTACAAAATTTCCAGCCCCTTGTACAATACTCTCCTTGGACATTTAAAGATGAGAAAATCCACTCGTTTCAATTTCTCCTTAATGATATTGCAATAAATAACAAAGGACAAGCAACACATGACTTTGTTTCATCTTCCCAATAAAAAAAAATAAAAAAATATATTTCATTTTATGTTCGCTTATTACTCCTTTTAACATCATAAGAGGAATATAAGGTCGACCTTCATTCCTACCCTTGTAACTCCCCTTGCCTCGTATTATAATACAAGGAATATTAGATAAACCTTAAATCTTTAGAAACCCTTGACTCCCCTTTCCTTCATATTATAATATAAAACATAGGAAACAAACACAAATAAATAAAAACACAAGCCTTTATTTATTTCCTCACACCACAAAGGCCCCTTTTTTTGATATTTTCTTTCATGTGCTATACGACCTACACAGAATATAACCAATATCCTTATGAACCCTTATATAATAAAATGAATGAAAATTTAACCTGTGATGGGTGTGTCTTACGACTCCCACAGTGCTGCCGTCCCAACGCCTTAGATGACGTTCACAGTTCTGCGATCAGGAGGCATCCCGAACTTCACCACCCCGGGCCACGAGATCCACTCGGATTTGGTTCTACAGACAGACCTCATGTCGCAGCTTCCCAACGACGATATGATCTTAGCTCACCCGCAACTCCACTCCTTGCCTCTTCGGCCTTGGCACCTTTCCTTTTCCTCTTTGTCATTCAACAAACAGAAGTTATCACCTCTATACTACATTTTAATATGCCTTGAGGTTATGAGGGTTTTCAGCCTGGCACATTAGGGTTTTCTTCTTCCCTGGCATGCTTCTGCATCCTAGCATATTCCCTGCAGTCTGCACTTACTATTGCTGTATTTTACGTTTCAAACCCTGCAGAACATTGAGCATATACAACGAATCACCATTACCACTACTGACATGCCCTCTCGCCGTTATAAAATGGTGCCGCACTGTCAACGATATGCCAAAATGTCCCGCTTTCGAACGACGTTTTCCTGTTCATTTAATAACATCCATTTCAATCGAACATTGTCGTCCGCTTCAGATGCCGACGAAAACCACCACCGAGAGAATTCGTCAAGCTTTCACCAGTTAGCTACTCGTCAGACGTAAATGGTGCTGCGATTGTCTACTTTCTCATTTTGGTCTGCGATAAACAGTAATTCGGCGTAACGTCCACATGTTATGTTATTCACCTCTATTTTTTTTTTTGACGCTGATAAAGCCACGGGTTATGTGAGATAGGTGAGACATCATAATAAGGACTCACGTCGTGAATATATATAACACCACTCTACCGACTGTTGTGTCGTGAAGCCTGCCGCTTCGCCCTTTACCTGACCGCTACTATCGTTACCAGTCGCTGCTGTTTATATTATATTTGTTTCACTTCCAAACCTGTCACTATTTGTCAGCCACCGCGAGAAACGTTCATGCGGGCAAATCATTCAATCCGCCGTATCCGCACCTCCACGTAGGAGGGTCTTCCACTCCTCTCCACCCGTTTTTGCCATGCTCGACTACTCTACACCACATGGTTTAAAATGCGATGTCTGTCGTGTGTCTCTTGTCTCTTTTGACCTATCGTGCACTTGCCGGCACCGAACCTGGATACACATCCATACTCTGTCGAAACACGAGCCTTCAATGTCTCTTAATGTGACCTTGATGTCGCATCAACCGCACGTACCATCATGCATCGTTCCCTTTTGACCATGTAAGCATAAGAATCACCATTTTGCCACGTCAAACAATCGCTGGCGGCCACATTCGAGCAGTCATCACCCTGTCAAACCGCTAGTATCGTTTCTTCACCACCAGTCCTCCTTTAAATCCACCGACGACATTCTATTTATCCTTAAACGCCATGTCAAATTATCTTTGGCCACTTCATAGCTGCGATGCTGCATTGGCCATCTTTGACCAAGATTTCAACCTTGCCGGTCAAATCGTGACGCTTGCAGTTGCCGGGTGTCTAACTTAGCAGTCCTCAAAACGCGTCATGTCTTCCACGCAACACAAATTTTACCCCTGCATCCACGATCATTAAATTGCGATACACGCTGTCATGCAGTCTCCACCAGAATAGATGTAGAGGAGCCCACGCTGATGCTCATTGCCGCATTGGCAACCTACATTGCGCCCGTCAATTTGTCGTTCGTTTTATGAGTGATGTCTGCTACTCTTCGCGGTTTCAAATGTCTACTAACGCGCCTGACACAACTCTGCACGCTTCGGCAATGCGCTGTTAACGCTGTCCCTCTACGCTTCACCATTGGTACGATATGTGCTGATGTATCCACGTGTATCTAGGGCTTCACTGTCATGTTGCTAACGTGGCCATTGGTCCGGTGTGATCCTCCGTGGCCAATGATACCTTTTCCCAAACTCTCACCGGTGCCACGCTATTGCTTTTACGAATCCCCGAGAGATCCTTCGTCACTCCATCCTGCGAACAAATGATAGTCAGAGTCATAAAATACCCTCATATACTTTAATTAAAACAAACCTTCCCATCAAATGAAATAGCATGCCAAAAATAGAAAGGCTCCATTTTAGGCTATTACCTATATTTAAATAAAGGTAATGGAACGTGATTATTCCATTTATTTATTTTTCTTTTTATTATTATTTTATTGTTTTAATTATATATATATATATATATATATATATATATATATATATAATTTTATACATATATAATATGTATTTTTTTAAAATTATTATTATATATAATAATAATATTTTTTATTATCTAAATTGTTTTAAAAGTTAAACAATTTTAATTAAATAATTTTAAATTAAAGCCCAAGATCTATAAAACCTAACCAAATTATTGATAACAAGCCCAATACACTCAAAACTCAGTTGAGCAATAAAAGAGAAACGAGACACCCAAGTCTACCACAACTCTACAGAGGATCAAAGAAATCAAGAAGACGCTACTCGACAAGGTATTTCGAGACTTGAAGTACAAATGGCAACAATAGCACCTGCTACAATCATCTTCCCAAGGGTACCAAAATCTTCAAAAATACAAGCAAAAAGGTGGGTCCCCAAGTTTTGGGGTTAGTTGTGGAACAACCACAACGAGAGCCAGTGAGCATTCAGGGAGTGTTTTAGTGAGTGGTTAGTGAGCGCAGGCTTAGAGGGAGCTAGTGAGTGTTCAGGGAGTGTTTTAGTGAGTGGTTAGTGAGTGCAGGCTTAGAGGGAGCCAACGAGCGTTTAGGGAGTGTTTTAGTGAGTGGTTAGTGAGCACAGACTTAGAGGGAGCCAGTGAGAGTTCAGGGAGTGTTTTGGTGAGTGTTTAGTGAGCGCAAGGCTCAAAGGAAGCCAGTGAGCGTTTAGTGAGTGCAGACTTTAGAGGAAGCCAGTGAGCGTTAGCAGTGAGTGTTGTGCATATTCGAAGGCCACGTCATGTCAAAGGAAGCGCCGTGAGGGTTTCCTGGTTCTAGTTTGCGTAGACGCTTGGTTTCACCGTGGTTGCTCAACATCCGCCTTGGAAGGCATTGACCTCTAGTTGTAGACCCTACATTCGGGAAGGTGTTGTGTAACTGGTTCTAATTAAAATGAAACCTTGTTCTATGAGAAATATAATGAAGGGTTTTAATTAAAGAAACCTTAGTTTCATATAAAATAAAATGAAGGCTTTTAATTAAAAGGAACCTTTGATTTATATGATATTTATTTAAGGTTTTTAATTAAAAAGGAACCTTTGATTTTATGAAATGTATTTAAGGTTTTTAATTAAAAGGAACCTTTGATTTGTATGAGATTTATTTAAGGTTTTTAATTAAAAAGGAACCTTTGATTTTATGAAAAGTATTTAAGGTTTTTAATTAAAAAGGAACCTTTGATTTTATGAAATGTATTTAAGGTTTTTAATTAAAAAAAAATCTTTGATTTTATGAAATGTATTTAAGGTTTTTAATTAAAAGGAACCTTTGATTATATGAGATTTATTTAAGGTTTTTAATTAAAAGGAACCTTTGATTATATGAGATTTATTTAAGGTTTTTAATTAAAAAGGAACCTTTGATTTTATGAAATGTATTTAAGGTTTTTAATTAGAAAGGAACCTTTGATTTTTATGAAATGCATTGAAGGTTTTTAATTTAAAGAGAGAACCCCTTTGATTAAGGTCGATTATCTTAGGAGTTTTAAATTAAAGAGATGTGGATTTATTCGTGAATTGAAGTTATGGGGCTTCAATTTAGGGAATGAATGAATGATTGTTTTAAAGGTTAAAGGTATGGGACTTTAATGCTTTAAAAAGTAATTGATTGATTGGAAATGGTGAATTAAAAAGGATGTAGATTCATTCTTTGAATTGAAGTTATGGGGCTTTGATTTAGGGAATGAAAAGAAAGGGATTATTTTAAAGGTTAAGGGTATGAGACTTTAATGCTTTAAGACATGAATGAATTTGATTTAAGTTAGACCTAGATATAAGTGGTACATGTTGGATGACTCTCTAAGGGAACTTGAGAGGTGAAAATAAAAGTAAGGGTTATTTTATGATATCCATTATGCATTAGATGGTTAGAAACTTAATTGAATTTTGTATAGTTGCAATTTGGTAAAGTAAATGAATAGATGCATTTAAAGGCATGCCTATCCTGAACCATGAGTATCCTGATCCCCTAATGCCCTCAAAGAACCAACGAGAAGCAAGGAGAAGCAAGGAGTTCCATGGAAACAAATAATAGGTAATTGTATCTTACGTTGATTTACTTATGATCAAATAGACTAGAGTTGTGGGGAGATATCCCCAATGCAGATAATGAGATATTATTTAAAGTAAGAAGGATTTATCATGTATGATTTAATGTGATAACTGTTTATTGGTTTAATGAAGGTAATTTTACTTTATTTCTGTATTTGGTTATATTATGTAGTTGATTCTCTTTTAGTGTTAAGCTTGTTTTATCTTCTCTATCATTCTTTGATTGCTTTATAATGTTATAATAATTAGATGTGTCATTGTTTGGTTGCTTGATGATAGAAATCTAAGTGTAGAGTTCTAGGGTGAACTCAGAGGTGACCTAAGGGAATTAAGAATCCCTTAGGGTGAACATAGGTGACCTAAGGGAATTAAAAACCCCTTAGGGTGAACATAGGAGACCTAAGGGAATTGAGACCCCCTTAGGGAGATAAATGACTAAGTTGTGAAGAGATTACATCTGAGTTAAGATAACTCGTCATGGAGACGAGATAGATAGCTTAACCCACAATACTCGTAGCATACCTACACATAATGATTTGTGTATGGTATGGAGATGCGTGTATACCTTCGATGGAATGAGGGTGATAGGTCTAGCTCATCAAGAATGATGGGACATATGGACTTACCTATAGTAACACATGTTTACACAGACAGACTTGTGATAGGGTACTTCATGAGATGTAGCTTCCAGGAAAAATTAGGTGATTAAAACTTTAGGTTATACTAGTTGGGTTAGGGGTTCATGTATCCCTCTCCTTAGTAAAAAAAAAAACTTTTCTATTTTTGTATTTTTTTGTTTGTGTGTTTTTTGGGTCATTACACCCTCAAAGCTCTTGTAGTATCCATGCCCAAGGAATTGATAGATGATAAAAATGGATAAGTTACATTTTTTGAGATCTCTTGGGTAAGTGAAGGGTTGTTTGTACCTAGTTTCGGTGAGCCAATAGTCTCATATTGATGTATGGAATAAGGTGGTAGAGTCCTAGTAATAATTCACCTATGTAAACACGAACATACAAATTTGAGAATACCATTCTTGGAAGATGTATCCTTAGATAAAACAATGTCTTTTATAGTGAAGATTGGGTAAAAAATAATGTGATTTACCAAGTGGTAGTTGTTCTCTCTTGTAATGTTTTGCATCAAGCAACGATAACCTCTTGAAGGTGAAAGAGCCAAGGATCTCTAGTTAGGATAGGGATAGAAAGTGGAAAGAAATATATCTACATCTTTGTACCATCAATAGTATCTTTCATTTAATATTGTAACACATAAGACACCTGAATATGAAGTGCTCTCCGATCACCATTTCTCGAAGAAAGCAAAGGAAACAAATCCTATCTGCTTGAGGAATGTTGTGGTTTATCTCCAATCATATTTGATATGATTAAAATCTAAGCTGAATAATAAATATCCTATGGTCATGTGTGCAATGTTGTTGGATATAATCGGGTCAGGTGATAATGGCATCCTCATGAAATGCTCCATATAGAATACTAACTTGGGACTAAGAGACTAAGGTGAAGTGATCCAAGTGGTTTGAATAAATTGATGAAATCTGTTATCCTTGAGTTCTTGGTCAATCACCTTATTATCAAGAAGGGTAGAGCGTTCAAAGAGAATTTGAATGGAGGTAGTCGATCTATATATATGCCAATTGACTAGAGAAGTGAACCAGCTTTCAAATACTAACCTAGGTGGCAACCATAAGTTTTCTTGAACCAATCATTTTGAGGATCAAAGAGCTAAATACAAGTACATCTCTTGGCCTGTAGCATAGTCACCCATGGATATAAGGTGATGAAGGTGACAAATGAGATGCTCTTGAGGATAAGATGTTGGGCAACAAAATCACCCTAAATAATAGATTATGATACTATTCTCTTACATAGATGAACCTTTTAAGGAAAATAGTTTGGACCATCAAAATATGATCCCAATTAGCATATGATAGACTTAGGTCCCAAATATTAGATCCATAAAAGACTATGGGTTTGATAATGCAGTCAAGTAGGTGCATCATCATAGGTATGTCCTAGAAGTATAGTTAGAAATATTGGCATCCTAGGCTAAGAGAGACACATATACCTTACAAAGCTAAGACTGTGAAGCTGGTCGAAGATTAAGGGAAGGACTTGTAAATTTAATTTGCATGCATGTGCAAGAAGTGGCAACTTGGTTTACCTTCATAAAAGAATTCAAACTTAGAAATGACACTTTTTGAGGTGCTAAATACCATCACCCTAGTATTACTAAAGGTTGAATGCCATATTTGTCAAATTGTAAAAGCAAGAGTATATAATTTCCTTTGCAAGCCCTCAATATTATGAAAAGGAATAACTACTTCATCTATGGAAAGCAATATGACTATAAAGACATTTTGTAAGAAACACCATCGTCAACATTTGTGTTCTGATGAATAAATTCTTCAAGCTTACCAATATGTATCCCAAGACTATAGGAAGAAGAGAACATCATTGTTTGATACAAATAATGCTCTAGACATCCTTTGAGGATAAAAATAACCAACAACTACCTCATAAATTCTCTTTATAGAAATTATGAAGAGCTTAGAGATGCTAGTGTTCTACTATCATTAAAATAAGATATGTGTGGGGACAATGTCAAGGGCCTTTCTAAAACCAATAAAATAACAAAAGCCTTTAAAATTTTGTTAAGGAACCTCAATGATATCCTAAAAAGTGAAAACATAGCCAATAGATTGATCATCACCTCGTAAAAAAACTTGACCTCTTGCTCGAGGTTTGCCTCGCTCCTATTATTTTGATAATTTCATGTTCAAATCTATGGCATAATGCTTAGGAAATGTATGCCCAATAATTTTAGTTCTATAGTTATTAGGATCTGAATAGGCCCTAGAATTGTGGATGAGATGGATAATATGTTGTGACCAAAAGAGAGGAAAGTTGGAATAAACATCATTGATTAATTTTTAGGTAGGATGACTAGTAGGTTAAGTGCTATACTTTAGAAACTTAGCTTATAATCCCTCAAAATCAACACCTTTTCTTGTGCATAATTTTCACATACCTCTTTTGGCATTCTCTAAAAAAAAAGAGGAGATATTTATTTATAAGTGACATGACGTGGGGTTGGAGATGAGGAGTGGAAGACAATATCTAAATGGTGGGTTGCCTTGGGATATCATATAAGGATTGGTGGAATACCTTGGGATATCCTATAAGGATTACCAAATGAGACCTAGTTTGAAGATCATGCATTAGAGAAGGGGCTACAGAGGGAGGAGGGTGTTCTAAAAGGTATTTAGAAATTGATGACGAGCATCCAAAAGCTCACAACACCTTGTAATAATAGAATCTTTTTTATCGTGTTGAATAATATAGTTATATGCCTCTCAGATGGACACAACAACATGCTCATGGTAAGAGTAAAATGAAGCTTCCAATGCATAGAATTAATTCATCATCATATTAATAATTCATGAGGCAAGAACCAATAAATAGGTTGACATTATCCAAGAAAATGTGAAGAAAGGAGTCAAGGGTTGCATTTTGTAAGGTGTGAGACAAAAATTCATGTTTGGTTGTTGCTATGGTTGAGATGAGAGAAATATTTAGACATCAATTGGGAAAGGTGAGTTGTATAGGTGTTGACATAAAAATAATAAATATAGATCATGGGATGGTGGGTGGTATTGGGCAAGGGAGGAAGATTCTAATGAGAAAGTCAAACTTGCATGATAAGTTGAAGGAATCTAATTAGAAACTTGGAAGTTATGCAAACAGGAAATAAAGTTCCTATTGGTAAGGAAATAATCAACCATGCTTGCACTTGTCTTGTGTGGAAAATAACTGAACTTGTGAGAGTTTAGAAATTGAGAAATCCCATTGAGTACCAAGAGGCTATGTGATTTGCACAACTGAAGCAAATATTTATCATAAACAATGATTATATGCTTCTCATTTATAAAGGTTCTATGTATTACAAAATTTATGGGGTCAATTTTGAAGAGACAAAGCTCATCTTCTATATGATAATGAAAAGATACTTTATGGGTATTAGTGCATGCATTAAAATTACTCAAAAGAATGGCATTAATCAAAGACAAATATATAGAAATATTTAGATAGAGATCTAAATATGGGTCACCATTAGAATGGATTACAAGCAATGAGAATATTTGAGGAAAGTAGCATGTGGCTATAAAATTATCACAAAAGTGGGACAAATCCATCTAAATCTGGAACCACATCTATCTAGAGTACTCATATGATGCAACCAAAGACACTTGTTGATGAAGGCTGTCTTGAATAGTATAAGCCACACCACTCGAACCACAAATACCAACTAATTTGCATGCCTTATGCCTAAAAGTACAGACCCAATAATATTCACTTAGGTGGAAGAGCCTGATTAGGGCTCTTGTGGAACATGATTTCATGAAGATATAATATCTTGGAATGTACTTGGAGAAGACCATATTGCTCCATTATAATTTTAGTAGGCAATAGAGATGCTACTGTTACCTACTAAGACCCAAGGACACCTTCATTTTGTAGGCCAAGGGTGAGATAACCAGGGAGGAGGAGAATCATGAATCACTACATTATAGTTATGGATTATTGTCCACTTTTTATCTTTTTAAATGACTATCATATATGCATATGGTTTCTACAACTCCTCCATTTGAAGATATGTGAGATCCTTCTCCAAATAATTTTTTGTGGAGGTATTGAAGATCTTCTTGGATCTAAGGACTTTTAAACATTCCTATTGATCAAAATTGGTGATAAGAGTGCTATCTGGGGCTACCCAAGCCTCATCAAGGATTGTATCCTTGATATTTAATGTATTGGGAAAGAAATCCTTGCTTGAATTTAAGGGATTATGACTTTGGGAGACCATGAACCTGAAGGTTGAGTTCTTTTGCCTGATGTGCCCTTTTCCTTGTTAATTTAGCTTGCACTGTGAACTCCATAATTGAAAGAGTCTTTTTACCCTTAACCATTTGAATCCATGAATTATATTCTTTAACCTGCTCTTGAAGATGATGAAGATCATTAAATGGAGGTGTATAGGGATGTGCCAATGCAATAACTTCAAGTTAATTCTAGGTTATTGAAGACTAAACCTGGACCATTTAGGAGATATACCCATTGAGATATTGTTAGTTACTTGTTTGATTATGCAAGCAATCAAATTGGTAGGTTGAGCTAACCATGTGTCTAGTCACATGACATGAACAACAAGACCTTGAAATATAAAACTTACTTTGAAGCATGTGCTCTAGATGTTCAAAGAATAAGGACTATTCAAAATTCATGAATTATTAGATGATGGATTAGAAGTTGATCCCTATACTTAAGCAAAAATTATTGGAAATATTCTAGTTAAAATAAGCACATCCACATAGATATTTTAATTAAGAAGTAAATCATAAAAGAATAAAATATTGTAATATGAAATGAAAATGCAACAATCTATATTAATCTCAATAGAATCACATTATAGAATTAATAGGCCTCTTCGAGGGGACAACATCCTAAACCCAA
This sequence comes from Wollemia nobilis, assembly GCA_028583015.1. Taxonomy (NCBI): domain Eukaryota; kingdom Viridiplantae; phylum Streptophyta; class Pinopsida; order Araucariales; family Araucariaceae; genus Wollemia; species Wollemia nobilis. Next base: position 5,865,180 of record JAQPPZ010016370.1, on the reverse strand, counting down.
ATTTGATTTAATATGTAAAAAGAGATTCATCCATCTATATCCCTTGTATTTTTAAAGAATATTCATAACCCTAAACCTAACGCTCAAGGGTTGGCTCACATTCAAGTTGCCACCTAAGCTAGAATATTCTATCAAATAAATAGTTACATTATTTATAACGGTTACATTAAAAGGCCCCACTTGTCTAGGCACCTCTAGGGCCACAAACTATTAAAAAATATTACATAATATCATTAGGATGGGATCCCCATGTTAGAAATGGGGTCATTACATAATAATGTTACGATGGGATCCTAACATGCCCTTCCCCTTCAAAAAGCTTTTTCCTCAAAGCTAGAGATGAGGAAACTATTGCTAGAGCTATTGGAGGGACTCCCATATAACATATTTAGGTTGTAATCATTGCCATTGATCAAGAACATCAGTGATGACATGGTGGCCAAGGGTGCACAATATTCAATCCAAAATTCATTTAGGCTTGAGAATGATATATCCTTCTTCATATAGCTATGATAATGCATATTGAACCCGTAACTTGTTGCCAAAAACCTTAGGGAGGAGAAATGAAAGACTATATGGATATTGGAAGTGGTTGGAAGAACCAATTTGTAAGCCATTTAACCGATCCATTGTAACACTTGGTAGGGACCATAATATTTGGTTGCAAGTTTCTAGCATCTACAAAGTTTGAGTGATTATTATTTTTAAGGATGTAGGTAGAGAAAGACCATGTTCCCCACATCAAAGCTACACTTAGAACAGTGTTGATCAGCTTGTTGACACATATGATTATGGGCCAACTCAATATTTTCCTTAAGTTGTTGGAGGATGGCGGTATGCTAGCTAAGAGTGGAATCGTCAACTTGAACCTTAGAGCTTCTTAGAATGTATGAGGAGGATGTTGGTGGAGGAAGACTATATACTAATTCAAATGGTGTAACCTTGGTAGTAGTATGATATGAAGTATTATACCACCATTTGGCTAGAGATAACCATTTAGCCTATTGTGTAGGTGAATAACACAAGCTTATACTAAGAGGGGGGTGAACAGTATAAGACCACTTTTTAATTTTCTTTCCCAATCAATATTATGCAATGTATAGATAACAATATCAATAGTAGTAATCAAAGCAATGCATAAATCACCACACATAATAGAGACACCAAAATTTATGTGGCTCACCCAATGTGGGCTACTCCACGGAGAAAATATTTCACTAAAATTTTCTCAATCAATCTCTTGGGAATACTTTCCCTATTACAATATTTATGGATCTATATCCAAAGGAGACACCAATCCCCTAATCAAAGTTCATGGATCTCTATCCATAGGAGACACCAATATCCTAACTCTGCTCTAGTTGGTGATCCTATAGAAGACCTCTGCCTCCACTGCCCTTAGAAAATGGAACTCTATCCACAGAAGACACATGTCTTCTCTACTCTTGTTGGAGATATTTGTCCTCAACTCTGTCACCTTCAAAGCTCTATCTCAAATTTTTACTAAACACAGTCCTTCGGTATAGCACAAATCTATCCTCAATATCTGTCTCTGGTCTGGCATAAACCTATCCTCAAATCTACACCAAAATCTATCCTTGAATCTGCACTAAACACAGTACTTCGATCTAGCACAAATATATCCTCAATCTCTGTCTTCAAGCCTTAACTCAAAGCTTGACTCAATCTCAAATAAACTTTGTTAGATCTGCCCCAAACCTTAACTCAAGGTTTGAACAAATCAATCAATCAACTCTGCTCTCAAGTCTTCTCAAAGACTTGTATCAAATCTACCTTGTAAGCTTCCACAAAAGCTCACACCAATCTGTCCTCAAGTCCTCTCTAGAACTTGTCCAATCTGCTCAATAAGTTCTCACAAGAACTTATCCACATCTGCTCTCAATATGTATTGTAAGCTTCCGCAAAATCTTACCCAAATATGTCCACAAGTGTTCTCAAAGACTTACCTCAAATCTGCTCAACAAGTCCACACTAGAACTTGTCCAGCCTTTTTATTGATGATGAAGGAACCTCAAAAATCTTCCACAACCACAAACACTTCTTTTCCAAGCTCAAAGAAGTTATAAGATGATAAACTCTCTCAAAGATACAATGTAAATATCAAAACTTACATACACATTATTACTCCATCTTAAAGAAATCATCCATCAATAATAATTGACCAAACACACCTTACTCTTCTCAATATTGCAATAATTGATTAAGTCACTTTACCAAATATATGCACTAAATCAATTTTTAATTACCCTAGTAAATTTCCATTTACCACTTAGGTAAATATCATAACCAATTTACCCCTTATCTCTCCCTAGCCTTAGCAAAGCAAAGGATACTTTTTATTTCTATTAAAAACCCTTATCTCTCCACAACCTTAGCAACTTCATTAAAAATTAAATAAAAAATATAAAAACCTTTTATATCTCCCGCTCCGCATTTTGTGGGATTCGATCTTGCACTCTCTCCCTTGCTAGCACCTTAGCCGCAGCTTGCTAGTCGTGTGAGCCAAGTGCTCACATGCCCACTAAAAGCATAGAAGGTGCTTTAATATTTTGTCGAATCCTTTAGAGCCCTTGGCTCCCTTCTCCTCTTGCCACGTAGCATGTTCGATGTGCTCCCTTCTTACTGAATGCACGAGCTTTTTGTTCGCTGCTCCTTGGCACTTTCTCCATGAATCTTAGCACAATTTTTGGTGTAGAATTAATCGAAGGGAATTCGAATACTTGGTTTTGAACTTAGGAAAAGGTTTAAATACCTTTTGCCTTCCAAATATTGCACGTTGACGGTGTATGAAAATTGGAAGTCGACACCTTTATAATATGCATAATTAATTTATAAATCATATAAATTCTATTTAGAATTTAAATTTTATAAATTAACTTTGTAACCTTTGGCTTTATAAAAATTAAAGCCTCCTTGGGTGTTAAATAAAAACTTTTTGTTGCTCATAATGATTTAATAAAAAATCATTTTGCCACCATGGTTTTAATAAAACCCTTTATCTTTGCCTCACATAATATAAAAATAATACTATGACATCTTTTCAATCAACCTCTCACATTATTCCTTTTGACTTCAACTGTAGCTTATTACTTGACATCAATGACAACTTCGTTCCTTGACATCAATGACAACTTTGACCCAAAATGTCCAATAGTAGGATGTTCGGATGCAAAGCAATGAAGGTATATTTCCAAGCACTTGTTAACAGTTTTTGTTTGACCATCAATTTGAGGGTGATAGGTTGAACTTATTTTGAGTTGAGTGCCCTACAACTTAAATAGTTCTTACAAAAAATTATTGGTAAAATTAGGGTCCTATTGGATCCTAAAATCCCGACTTGAAAAGTACCCCTAATTTCAAATTTTGAAGGGTCTTGTAAAGTCCTAGGTTTAGGTGTTTTTGTCAAAAATCAAAGAAAATGGTTTTAAAAAAAATTGTGAGCCAAGAAAAGTGGCATTGTCAAAAATAAAAGAAAATGATTTAAAAACAATTATGAGTTAAGAAAAGTGGCATAATTTAAAATGTTGTGTTAGGTAGGCCTTTGAAGTTTTTTTATAATCCAAGCATATTTGTCCTCAAAAGTATCTTCAAAATTACATTTTGTTGCAAAGATCTTGAATCTTAGTCCTCTTAAATAAAATTTTTAGTCCCTAAGGTTACCGCCTAAAGATCCCCAGTTATCATCATCCCTCCATTTTTCCCCATGGTCCCTAAGGTTTCTTTGAACCATTATTTTCTATTATTTTCCCCTAGGTCTAAGGCCCCCATTTTCCTAAAAGTTATTTGTTCACCAAAAATCCCATCCATCCCTAAGTCTAAGTTCACCGCATAAATAATCATAAGCCTTAGGTTATTCGCACATCAATTTCCCCCCTTCAAATATTCCATGCGATCATAAAATCCATAATTCTAAGGATCGAGCCTATACTCCTAAGTCTTCCAAATATGAAATTATTTCTAAGGCTAATACCTTAGGTCGTGCCTTATTAAAAATTAAGCCTTTTCTGAATTTACTTTTCCTAAGTCCATGTCCTCCTTCCTTGTCTTATGTCATTTCTAAAAACCTAAGTGCAATACCATGGAATAAATTATTTTCACCACCATAGTTTTTCCTGACATAAGATGAGCGATTGAGAATGTTTGGCTGATTGAAGATGAGTGTTTGGGAATGTTCGGTTGATTGAAGATGAACGGTTGAGAATGTTTGACTGAAGGGAGATATGCAACTGAGAATGTTTGTCCAAAGGGAGATGTGCGATAAAAAATAAATTTATCAAAATCAAATCAACAGCTCAAATTGTTTCGGTCGAAGATGGATGAAAGGCACATACCATCTGATTGATTGGAGATGGATAGTCTAGGATCTTCGACCAAAAATAGATGGACGGTGTAGAGTAATTTGGCCGAAACATGATGGACGACTGAGATTTATTTGGCCAATATAAAGTCAATAACTAGTCAAAAAGAGGGGTGCTCAAGAAAATGTTATTATCAAAACAAGGTACATTATGTTTTCCTAAGTCTTAAAGGGTTTCATTTATGTAACATTTTATTTCCCCCTTTACTTTTTTTGCTAATGCCTTGTTCCTTCCAAAGTTGACCTTTGCCTAAGTCTGAGATAAAAATCATCATGTTAATACCTCGAGGTTGATAAGGTATTTCTACCTTACGTGTTGCTTAACAGTTATCCTCCCTTAACGTAGCATACAAATATAGAAATACAGAAAGAGATAAACGGATATGTAACGAGCTGAAGATTAAATAACGAATTTACTAATATGAAATCAATTGCCACTAGGAGGGCAGATCCCGTCGTGAAGGCAAAGTGCGGATGCGCAGTGAATAAAAATATAAAAAATGATGATTCAATTTAATAACTATCTAATCTATATATATGAATTTTAGCACATGGAATACCTAGCCGACGGCTAGGTTTGGTATGTAACATGACTCCCCTCCTCGGAAAGCTTTGTCCTCAAAGCTGGAAATGTCTGGAAAATACTTTCAGGTTCCCATGTGGCATCCTCCGCTGGGAAGTCTCGCCATTTGATGAGATATTCTTGAATCTGGCGCGACCGTAGTCTCCGTACTCTTTGTTGTAAGATTTCCTCAGGTTGGAGATATATGCGTCCTTCCTCATCGAGCACCGGTAATTCTGATTGACCTTGCACCTTCTGACCAATTACTTTTTTGAGACACGAAACATGAAATACCGGGTGTATTCTTGATGATAAAGGTAGCTCTAACTGATAGGCTACTTCTCCAATGCGGCGCACAATTTTGTAAGGACCATAGAATCGTGGAGCCAACTTTTGGCTGGACTTTATCCTTAATGATGATTGTTTGTAAGGTTGCAATCTTAGGAAAACCCTGTCACCTATATTAAAAGTTCTCTCTGATCGGTGCAAGTCTTGTTGTTGTTTCATACGATTTTGTGCTTGGACTAAATTCTCTTTGAGGATGGTGAGTGTAGACTGCCTTTGTTGGAGCCAATCATCTACTTTGGCTACTTTGGATGACCCTGGTACATAATCTGCGACGATTGGAGGCTTGGTGCCATATAATGCTTCAAAGGGAGACATCTTAATTGAATAATGGTAAGAAGTGTTGTACCACCATTCTGCCAATGCTAGCCACTGGCTCCATTGGTATTGTTTATCTTGAACAAAACATCTTAAGTATGTACCCAAACATTTGTTAACTATTTCTGTTTGACCATCTGTCTGTGGGTGGTAGGCCGAAGACATATTCAATTTGGTACCACTAAGTCGAAATAATTCCCGCCAAAAGTTACTAGTGAAGATGGGATCTCTATCACTTACAATATTTTTTGGCATACCATGTAATTTGAAGATTGAATCCATAAATACCTTGGCCACCCTGCTTGCGGAAAATGGATGTTGTAAAGCCTGAAAATGAGCGTATTTGGATAACCGGTCTACGACTACGAAGATTACTGTCCTGCCTTCTGATTTAGGAAGTCCTTCAATAAAGTCCATGGATATATGTTCCCACTGACGCTCAGGGATGGGTAATGGTTGTAACAATCCTGGTGATTTGGCTGTTTCTCCTTTATTGCGTTGGCAAACTTCGCATTCTGCTACCCATTGTTTGACTTCTGCTTTTAATCCTTTCCAACAAAATGATTGTTTGACCCTTAAATATGTTTTCAAAAATCTTGAATGTCCCGCAGATGGAGAAGCGTGTGATTCATCAAGAATCCTTGATTTGAGTTCTGAATTGTGTGGAATGTAAATGCGGTTCTTCTTCCAGAGGATTTTATCTTCATAAGAGAACAAAGGGTGTTTAGAGGACCCTATAGATAATTCTTGAATTATCTAAGCAGTTTCGCTATTGGATAACCATTCATCTTGTAATTGAGTCACCCATTGGGAGCAAGGACCTGAAATAGCGTTAATGACTACTTCGTCTTCATATTTCCTGGATAGCGCATCGACGGCTACATTTTCCTTCCCCTTCTTGTATTCGATAACAAAATCATAACCCAATAGTTTGGTTAACCACTTATTTTGTTTCGGATAGGAAAACCTTTGCTCAAGAAAATGTTTGAGACTACTATGATCTATTTTTATAATGAAGCGGCTACCGATTAGGTAGTGTCTCCATTTTTCTATTGCGTGAAGAATAGCCAACATTTCTTTTTCGTATGTTGATCTTCCCAAATTTTTCCCCGAGAGTTGTTTACTTTCAAATGCCAACGGATGACCTTCTTGCATTAATATAGCCCCAATTCCTGTTCTTGACGCATCACATTCGATAATAAATGGTTTGTGAAAATTGGGAGTTGCTAAAACTGGAGTTGTACACATGGCCTCCTTAAGAGCTTCGAAGGCTTGAGTAGCCTCTTCCGACCAACGAAAAGCATCCTTCTTTGTGAGTGCTGTGAGAGGTGCTGCAATCTTACCATAATTTTGTACAAACTTGCGATAGTAGCCCGTGAGACCCAAAAAACCACGAAGTTTCTTGATGGTTTTAGGTAAAGGCCACTCTTGAATTGCCTTAATCTTATTGGGGTCGACTTTGACGCCCTCGTGTGAAACTATATGACCAAGATACTCGACTTCTTGGACACCAAATGAACATTTGGAACGTTTGACAAATAACTTTTCTTTGTGTAAAATGTGAAGGGCTTTATCCACATGATGTAAATGATCCTTCCATGTTTTGCTATATATGAGAATGTCATCAAAAAAAACTAACACAAACTTACGGAGGAGTGGACGAAACACTTGGTTCATGAGACTTTGGAATGTGGATGGTGCATTGGTGAGACCAAAAGGCATGACCAAAAATTCGTAATGACCTTCATGAGTACGAAAAGCAGTTTTGGGAATATCTTCTTCTCAGACACGGATTTGGTGAAATCCTGAGCGAAGGTCTAATTTTGTAAAAAATTTTGCACCATGCAACTCATCTAGTAGGTCATCTATGACAGGGATAGGAAATTTGTCCTTGATAGTGAGTTTATTGAGAGAACGAAAATCAGGACACATACGCCAAGAGTTATCTTTTCGTCGAGCCAGAACTACAGGTGAGGAATAAGGGCTAGTGTTGTGACGAATGACTCCATGATCTAGCAGATCCTGAATGATCTGTTCGATTTCTATCTTTTGTGGTTGAGGATAGCGGTAAGGACGGCTGTTAGGTGGGACACTCCCTGGAATCAAATGGATGGCATGGTCATGAGATCGTTTAGGTGGTAATCCTTTAGGTTCTTGGAAAACCTCTTCGTAATTTGTTACGATGTCTCGTAAATACGGAGCAATAATATCCGAAGTTGCTCGAGATTGTTTTTCCAAACAATTAATTTGAGCTATAAATCCATATCCACCCTTTTTTAACATCTTCTCCATACTATGAGAGCTCACCATTTGTGATGGAGGAGTAGTAATGCCTTGTAAGCGAATGACTCGTCCGTTTTCCTTCCATTCCACAAATAATTTTTTGAAATTGAAGCTAACCGTGTCTAATGTTTCCAACCATTCAACTCCCAAAATGACATCAGAGTTCCCTAAATTCATGACGAAAAGGGATCCAACCCAGGTATAAGTTCCCATTTTTATGGAAACTTGAGATGTTCTACCAACACATTGCGCGTTCACCCCGTTGGCTACTAGAACCTGGAATTTGTCTTTGTTGGAAGAGTTAATGAATAAATTCAAAGCTTTTGCTGTTTTGATGTCGATAAAATTGTGGGTACTGCCGAAATCAATTAGCACATTCACCTTTTTTTGGCGGAGAAATCCTGGTACCTTGATGGTATGGTGGGTGGTTAACCCCATGAGGGCATGCACGGAGATCGCCATTGTATCCTCTTCCTTCTCTTCTAGAGTACTTGGTAGTTCTTCTTGCATAGGTTCTTCTTGGTGGTAAGTTTCTTCCTCTTCTCCTTCATATTGATCGCATTCAATATGAAAGTTTTGTTTTTGGGCACATGCTTGTTCCCTGGGATGATGAGTGCGACATTTATAGCAAAAGTATCTTGATGGTTGATCATTTCTACGAAAGGAATTGTTGCGATACGAAGGACGACTATAAGTTTCACGCCGTGCATACAACTGAATTCTCTTCTCAACCAGCTTGGCTATTCTTATACAATCGTTCAGCGAGGTTGGATTTTGAATGTCCACCTCCACCCTAATATTTTCTTTCAATCCATTGCGAAAAGCTCCTACCACTGTGTCGGGACTGAGGTCTAATGTATACGGTAGTAAACTGGTGAATTTCGAGACGAACTCACTAACCGATCCTTCTTGTTTAAGAGATAATAGTCTTACTGTGTATGACGATGTAGCTCCTTCATCAAATCTTTCTAAAAAATAGGTAGTGAATTTTTTCCAGTTAATAGTGGCTCCTTTCTCTCGCTTAAGCCATACGAACCATTGGTAGGCCTCAGTGCCTAATTTTGATGCGGCGAAAGGGACTTTATCAAAATCCTTAATTTGGTATAAGTCGAGAATGCCTTCCATTTTGGCTATCCAACCACGAGGATCATGACCCTCAAAAGTGGGCATATCAATGCGTGGAAAATTATTAGGGCCTCTCGGTTGGTGATAACCCATATCCCTTCCCTGATCTTGGTTATATCGTTGTCTATGATAGCGATTCCCGTAATTATCCGGATTGCCTCTTTGCTGCTCCCAATCTTCATCCTGGTCGTCATTTTCTTCATTCCTTTGTTCATGGGAGTGATTTTGGGGATTAGTATTGGGATTAGGTCAGTTTTGTGCGCTCAATAGTTTAGTTAGGTTGACATTAATTTCGCGCATACCATCTAGTAAGTGTCGAAGAGTTTCATCCGTGGTAATGGCCGAGTTACTTGAGTCTCCTTGTGTGATGTTTTCGTGAGTTGGGGGAGGGTTAGTAGCCATAGGGTCTACGAGTGGATGATGTGGATTATAACTACCAATTTTGAAAGGAGAAGGAGAATTTTTTGTACCTAGGCTTCGATGAGGTCTTCTTGCATTGTTATTGGTCGTCTCCGAGCTTGATAGTCGACCGTCAGGTCCTTTGGTCCACTGTTTGGGCATGCACTTTCAAAAAAAAAAAATTTGGGCTTCCCTTCTCCAATAATAATTTGATGAATTGCCAAAATGTGTGTGTTCCGCTTCAACTGTCGCTCCAACTGCGACGCGGATTTGAATTTGGGTGGCCTCCTTGACAGGAACTTTCAATTTGGACAATTTCAGCAACTTCCTAGCAACTTTTCAAGTTTGAAAATGACGGAACTGAGACTAACCTCACGACAGAACTGGACTAAGACTGACACGACAGACCGACAGAGACCGGTCGGACTGACAACTGACACGATAGAGATAGCGAGGACTGACGCAGGGACGGACACGATAGAGCGAGGATCGAAGATGACTGACGTGACAGAGACAGCGAGGACTGACGCAGGGACTGACACGATAGAGACAACGAGGCAGGGACTGATACGACAGAGACGGACCACGGAAAGGACAACGAGGATAGACGATGCAAGGCTACGACAGCGAGGACTGATATACGTGAGGAAGGAACGGCTATGTGACCGGAGTCACAACCAAGTAAGGAAACCGGTTTAATTTTAAACCCTTCGACGACACCCACGCAACGAATGTGGGATAAACGACTAAAATTAAATTTTTCCAGGCCTCTGATTGGTCGACGTCCTGCGAACAGCTTTCGACGATTTGCAGTGTATTTTCTCGATGGATCGCGAACGATTTCTGTTAGAATCATTCAGCAGCCCTATTGCGGGGTCGCAGATTACTAATTTTCTCGGTGGATCGCGAACGATTCTACAGTGATTCAGTGGACCTATTTCAGCAAACTGGCGGCACTTGGAAAACGTAGGATTGCCGGATAAAATGAAACGCAGACCTGTGTAGCGTCGGTGGCTGTATGGCGAACGGAATTTCTCCCAAGCGTGTTGGATCGTACCAACCTGATACCACTTGATAAGGTATTTCTACCTTACCTGTTGCTTAACTGTTATCCTCCCTTAACGCAGCATACAAATATAGAAATACAGAAAGAGATAAACGGATATGTAACGAGCTGAAGATTAAATAACGAATTTACTAATATGAAATCAATTGCCACTAGGAGGGCAGATCCCGTCGTGAAGGCAAAGTGCGGATGCGCAGTGAATAAAAATATAAAAAATGATGATTCAATTTAATAACTATCTAATCTATATATATGAATTTTAGCACATGGAATACCTAGCCGACGGCTAGGTTTGGTATGTAACAGAGGTTCTCCCCCCTTTAAGCACCATAGTCTTCATAAGCCTAAATATTTTTCCTAGAAAATAAAGTCAAATCATAGAGTCAAAAAACTTCATGAGGGTCTATGCCATGTTCTCCCCCTTCCTATTATTTCATGTTTGGACCACTTGATTTTTTCTAAGGTTAAAATATATTAAATCAATATCTAACCTTGAAGGCTATACATTCCCACATGCTTTCCTTCTATGAAATATAAGATGTGCAGTTAAGGTCTTTTGGCTGAATGGAGATATGTGGCTGAGATTTATTCAATCAAATTCAAATGTGTGGCTAAGATTTATTGGGCCAAATTCAAATGTGCAGCTAAGGTATTTCGGCTGAATGAAGATGTACGACTAATATTTTTTGGTCGAATAAAAATGTGTGTCCAAGATGAATTAGTCAAACATGGATGTGTGGCTAAGAATCATTGGGTCAAAAGTAGATGGATGGCCAAAAATATTTTAGTCGAAACCAGATCAATGATCAAGGAAAGTTCAACTAAAAAGAGTTACTCATCCGTAAATTGTCACCTTCCATTGACCATAATTAATGAGAATATTTTGTGTGACCCCTACCCAAGAAAACACAAAGAAAAATGATAACACATGCTTTAATAGGAACTCAAGTAACATAGACCATTGGCCAATTACAAACATGGATGATATGCCACAATTGTTAAGGTAGTTATCAAGGTTTAGTCAAGTCATAAGCTCAAGGTCAAGTAACCAGAGTTGAAAGGCTAGACAGAAACAATAAGGTATTAACAACCAAAATGAATAAATTGCAAACAAAAAAAATAAAAAGGTTTATGGGTACAAGTCAATAGGCTTTAGGGATAGACACCACAAGCACAAACATGGGAGCGGTTTGATAGCAAGTACTTTGTTAAAAAGTAAAGGAAGAACTGGTTTCAAAATTAAAAATAAGAGTAAAAGCACTGGCCAAAATACTCAACAACCTGGCTAGTATCATGGCTCTGACACTAAGTATGAAGACCCTATTGCAAAATAAAGATCAAAGGGCAGCCAATCTAAAACCTATTTACAAAAAGTACAAAGAAGAATATGGCTAGATAAGCAATAAACAAGTGACCATATCATATGGAACAAGTTATGAATACCAAGCAAATTTTCTCAAGTTGAACACTTATCTCCATGAGAAGCCATACTAGGAAAACTTTCTTCAAGATATGGAGACTTGGGTAAGTGAGATGGATAGAAAAGGAAAATAGTTTGGCATTCTACATGAAGAACCCACAATAGCAGGTAAAGTTGAAGAACTAATGTCCAAAATAATATAAGAGTTCAAGTGTGATGAAAAAGATGAGCAAAATTTGGCTCAAAAAATCAATGACTTACCTAAAATGGTACAGTTGATAGTCGAATTCGTCCTAAGAGAATGAATTTTTCTACAAAAGACTTTGCTAACAAATCATTGAATATGAAATATATAATTACCTATGCTGCCTCCTTTTTATGATGAAGCTTGGGGACAAATTGCAAATCTACCAGGGATGAGTTAGCCAGAACAAGACAAAACTGAAGTGGGATCCAGTACAAAAAAAGATACAAGGACAAGCCAACAATAAAATATAAGTGATTGAGAGCTATTTCTAATTTTGAGGATTAAAATCAACCAAGTCAAGCTAAAAATGATAAAATCAAGGAAGTTAGTCAAAGTGCATCAAGGATAGCTGGCAGTGTGGGACCTACAACAAGGAAAAAACAAGAGTCAAAGGGAAAAGATAACGACACATGGGTAGACCAATAATAAAATCCAAGTGATTGACAATTGTATCCAATTTTAAAATTTAAAATATATAAACAACTAATTATCAATTTTTGATAACTAATATCATACTGTAACACACCCAAATAGTTAAAGGTAGGAGATGGCAACAAGTGGAGGGTCCAGATGGAGGTAGTTGTAACAATTACAGGGTCACTAAAACTATAATAAGGATTACCATGGTTAAAATCAGGATCAAGCTTTTTGCATAACATATCTTTGCTAGAGGTATACTTTAGTGCACCCTATTTTGCAGTTGTATTTCCTTTTTCTCTTTTCATTGTGTCATCCCTCATTCTTCCCATTTCTATGCAGGTTTTTATAGGGGAACCTTCAGGAGCTGAGATTATTTCCAATGACTAAACTAGAGGTTTGGAGGCCTTATTGTTACCAAATTGGAATGGACAGGTGAAGAATTATTATTACATAATTTGAATGAGGATTCTTATTGTATTAATCTGAAAGAGCTTTTGGCAATTCAAACCAAATTCTATTGTAATATTTTTAAAATTAATACAATTCCAAGCTTCTTACCTTGTCAATTCTTTCTGTATTAGCTTTGTGTGTTGTCTCTTTTACATATTACATCATTTGAATGTGTAATGGATACCTTCTTTCATTGATAATCAATTATGTTTGTTACATTATTTGAACGAATTTAATTGAATCAATTTCTCTTTCTCTTTCTTTCTCTTCCGTTAAAGTGTACTAAAATCTTGCTACAATGACACAATGGATTAAGGCACCGATTACATATAAGGTATAATTAAACTATTATAGCAAATCTTGGTCAAGAAATAATAATAAATTTTAATCCGGATGAGCATGAACTTATACCATTAAATCTTTAAGTTTACCTTAGGGGTATCCTAACCATTTTTGGTCTGTTTAGAGTCTTTAAAGATAAATCTATTCCCAAAATAAAGAGGCAAGTTCACCAGAGCCTATAACACTGATTGGAATCAATTATTTCTTGCAATATGATACATTATTAAGGATACAAGCTTAGTTATCAAGTTTGAGTTCGTATTCGATTTCGATACTTTTAAAATTCGAAAGAAATTTGACATGTTTAAAAATTCGTAATAAAATTCGATATATATAATAAATGTATATATATTTTCATATAATTTTTTTTTTTTTATATAAAATTTAAAAATCAAATATATAAAATTAAAATATTTGTTTTTAATAATATTTTTAATCATTTTTTAAAATATATACTTTAAAATATATTAAAATATTTTTTTAAATATAAACATTTTTATAACTTTATGTAAATATAGTAATTTTTAACACATAGAAGATTCTTAAAGGTTAAATCAATAATTTTTTTGAAATATAAATTATAAGTTTTCTACCAATTATAATAAAAAATTGTTATCATGCATAAAACAAAGCACTTACAATATTTTATATTATTCAAGTTTAAAAATTAGAAAAGTTTAATTTTAGGTTTCCTTAGAATTTAGGTTAAAGAGCAATGTTTTTTTTCTTTTATTTTAAGGTTAAAGAGCAATGTTTTTTTATTTTTATTTTAGGGCTAAAAGCAATGTTTTTTATTTTTATTTTATTTTGAAGATTATTTGAGACAAGGAGCATTTCAAATAGCAGGTGTAGAATAATGAAGCCTCCAAATGGGAAATTTGTTTGTTAGATGCAAATTTGAGAGCAAATGATGATAAAGAAATAAAGAAAACAACATCCCCATGAGGTTGATAATAGATTGAAAATGATTGCTTCGGATAGTATATGCAAAAAAATTCCAGCTTCCAAATTGCATGTTGCAAGAGGGAGATTGTTTGTTCACAGTTGTTGTGTTTATAGCACTTTTTCTATATTTTTTTCAATAGCTAAAATTTGATTTTAGGGTTTTTGATCGCTTCCTCATTATTTTTTTCAATAGCTAAAATTTAATTTTAGGGTTTTTAATGCTTGTTTTTCATCCATTTTTTTTTTTTGAATTTAGGGTTTTTTAGACGAATTTATTCGATAGGGTTTCAAATTCGATGATTTTAAAATTTCATATAAAACAATTGACGAATTTGATAACTAAGGATACAAGAAATAACTCCAACAAAAAATAGTGTGTTTTTAGGGAATGAATTCATCTTGTATTTGAAACCTTACTTATCAAATTCGTCGAATTTTCTATATGAAATTCGAAAATCATTGAATTTAAAACCCTATCGTATAAATTCGGTGAACAAACCCTAAATTCAGAATAAAACAATTGGGTGAAAAACAAGCATCAAAAACCCTAAAATCAATTTTTAGCTATTGAGAAAAATACAGAGAAAGCACTATAAACATGGTAGCTGTGAACAAACCCTCGTGCAATCTCCCTCATTTTTGCAAATACTATTGGAAGCAACCATTTTCAATCTATTCTAAACCTCATGGGGATGTTGTTTTCTTTATCATCATTTGAGAAAATGGATAGCTCTGAAAGTTGTAGTTGACAAACAAATCTCCCATTTGGAGGCTTCATTATTTCTGCACCTGCTATTTGAAATACTCCTTGTCTCAAAACATTGCTCTTTAACCCTAAAATAAAAGAAAAAAGCATTGCTCTTTAACCCTAAAATAAAAGAAAAAAAACATTGCTCTTTAACCCTAAAATAAAAGAAAAAATATTGCTCTTTAACCCTAGCTTCTAAAGATATTTTAAGTGCTTTCTTTTATGAATGATCTCAACAATTTTTTATGATTTTTTATTATAATTGGTATAAAAATTATAATTTATATTTCAAAAAAATTATTGATTTAACCTTTAAGAATCTTCTCGTGTGTTAAAAAATTACTAAATTACTATATTTACATAAAGTTATAAAAATGTTTATATTTTAAAAAATATTTTAATATATTTTAAAGTATATATTTTTAAAAAATATTAAAAATATTATTAAAAACAAATATTATAATTTTGTATATTTGATTTTTAAATTTTATATAAAAATAAAAAATAAAATTATATGAAAATATATATACATTTATTATATATATTGAATTTTATGTCGAATTTTATTACAAATTTTTAAACATGTCAAATTTCTTTTGAACTTTAAAAGTATCAAACTCAAATACAAACTCGAACTTGATAACTAAGTTTAAAACTATAATTCAAAGAATTTATTTCTCAATGACAAACTAATTTTTTTTTTTGCGGTAAATTGTTAATTGACTATTTTTGTATTAGAGATAACTACGATTTTTATTTTAAATCTTACACAGTGTCCCTAAACTATTTTAAATGAATTCTAGTTTTTAAGATTTTCTCTTCTTCCCACCCATCTCCTAAAAGTATATGAGCTTTGTGAGGTTGAGAGAGAAAAGGTCGAGCAATCTTGACCAGTGAGTTCTATTTTTTCTGTACATACCAGTGCTGGTGACTCTGACTGGTTGATACCTAAAAATCAAGAAATTAAAAAAATAAAGAAAGAATGAGCAGATTGATATGGCACATGCAAGAAACCCTTGAGAGCTACTGCCAAAATTTTCAAATCCAGAGGTATTATTTAGAACCTCTAATTCTAGTCCATTAAAAAGTCCTGTATATTCAGATTTTACCCATATAGATATTAATTTTACTGTTACTCCACCCGTTATTAAAAATTCACTATTTTTCCCCCTGTTATTACTATAAATACTATTAAAACTGCACCAATAGTTAACATGGCCAACCCCAACCCACAACCCAATTTCCATCAATGGAGAACTGTTAGAATATATTACATCATTTGGATCATGTAAATGTACCACCTTAGGTACATAGTTAGAGTAGGAGATTACTTTGGGGGAAGTTATCTAGTTACTTCATGCAATGTAATAAATGCACAAGTGTCAATGTGCAAGTTGTATATGTGCAAGGTGTCCCCTTGTACAACTAGGTAGAGTGTTGGCCAAGGAATCTATCTTCCTATATAAAGGGCCACATATCTCTACTCGAATGTATCACTTACTATTCATGTAATGAGATGTTTCATTGTTCTGATATCTATCTTGTGATGTAATGGAATGTTGCTAAAGCTATCAGTGGTATCAGAGCTATGGTAGATCAAGCTATAATAGATCAATAGGAAAACCACCATTATCATTGACACCTAAGTTTTTTGTCAACCTGATGCGCCTTTGGACCAATCACTATAAAAACTCTCAAAAGAGTCTAGGTGGTAGAATTAGGAAGAGCCACAAGTGAAGGATTTGGGACAATTATCGCCATCCGACAACAAGCCCAAGAGAAGGAGAATTTGGAAAGGAGTGCCAAATCCAAGCAGAAGAAGAATCCAGTGAAGATCTCAAGGCATATTCATAATATTGAGAAGAAGATCCTACTTGAAGTTAAAATTTGACAAGAAGAAGTCCACAAAATCCAAGAGATTTGAAGATTACCTCTCACAACAAGAGGACACCGCTTCAGAGACACAGACTTCTCCAAATCTATAGCAGAAGGAGAAGACCACAAGAGGAGAACAAGACACCAAGATCTACATCCTCTACAGAAGCGAAAAGGAGCTACAAAAGCTTTCAAAAAAGGTAAGCAACTATTGGTGCAAGTAGATTCATTAATTGGATTACTTATCAGATTTGTTAAAGCACCTTAATCCGGATTAAAGTTGCAAAAAGGAGATTTGTATTACAGTCTTCAAATGTGCAAAAAGAAAGGTTCTTTTTAAGGTTCATTTGCACATTAGGAGTTGATTAGATTTCAGAATTTCAACTATCTATCAACTGCCTATCATCTACTTTGGAAAGCAAAAGAAGACTATCTCCTAATATCTTGCTTATAAGAAATTTGCAGAATAATTCTTGAAGATTCATTTCAGATTATTCTTGATTAAGTTGCAATAAATTGATTAAGTGCACTTATAAGTTATTTTGAGAGTTATTTGGAGTGATAAGGTGTAATTTTTAGTGCATTAAAAATAAAATATTAGTGGGTTCATTTGCACTATTGTATTACTCTCAAAAATCTTAGTGTTTGTGTTCTTGAGAAAGGCACAAAATCAGAATTTGTCAAAGTGTCTAAAGACACTATTGGTGCACAAAAATATGCAACTCATAGTGGCCAAGAGAAGCCACCAAAAAGGTTAGAATCCTCCGAAACTTGGAGAAGAAAACAACTAACCGAAATCAGAAATAGAAGCTTCAAAGATTGAGACTTGGTGAGTCTCAAATCCAAAGCATTACAGGGTTTGGTGCAAGAGAAATAAAAGTGCAGAAAATTGCATCAAATAAAGAGCTTCTATC
Source organism: Wollemia nobilis (assembly GCA_028583015.1). Classification (NCBI taxonomy): domain Eukaryota; kingdom Viridiplantae; phylum Streptophyta; class Pinopsida; order Araucariales; family Araucariaceae; genus Wollemia; species Wollemia nobilis. Next base: position 5,847,343 of record JAQPPZ010016370.1, on the reverse strand, counting down.
TAAGCTTGGATTTATCATAAAAGTATCCAAGCAAAAAGGGGAAGGTGTCTAAACAAAGAGACAACCTCAAAACCCCTTCACTGCATTCAAAATTCTGCCACAAAACCAGAATTTCAGACCTGCAAAAGAAGTGCAAGGAAGGGTGCAATAAAGGCATTCTATTTCATAAATATTGGTACATTATATTGCACTTCTCTAATACGTTCTACGCAGGAAAGAGGGCATATTTGAAGGTGCCATAAAGGCACAACATTCTCTAGAAGAGCATAGCCAAATACGAGCATCAAGAAGCCTCTCAAAAGGGCCTACATCGTGCATGGGTTGGACAGCCATAACAGGTGACCTACAAAGCACAAGAAAGGAGGCACATTGCTCACTAAAGGGGACATATCCAGCAACACAGAAGCAAAGGAAATCAAAGCAAGCAAAACTAAAAACGTACGTCCAAAGGAAGGAGCATTCAATACTACCATTGGAGCATCAAGAAGTCTCCACCATAGCACTGTTGTTCAAGCTCCACCAAAGCTCCTCCATCTCTCCACCAAAGCACCACCACTAGCTTTGCTTGGTTGGAACCATCTCAACGCCATCGAAATACAACCAAGAAGAAGGTGGAAAAGTACATAGAAAATCTTGCAAGAAGGCATTATAAGAATAAGGGCATGCAAGTGACATTTGTCATCCTCCAAAGGAAACCCTAAATGCTCTCAAGGTACGTTGGAATTTCACGCATGTGAGGAAGCATTACAACAAGTCTTTGGTGCCCATAGACCATGTGGAAGAGGAGTTACATTCATCCATAGGCGTTATCATTCAGACAACACAAGAAGGGAGAAAATGCTTTAGACGTTACACTTGCAATGGACGTCCAAGAAAGCGTTGAAGTGTAACTGAAGTGACACTTGTCACTAGGTTGACCGCCTATTAAAGGCTCCTTGGACTAGGAAGGACACAAAAATTTAACGAAGCAATTCAATGTAGCAATTTAGTGTAGTCTTCAGTGCATTTACGTCCAAGACGTGGGAGTCATCACAACGTGGAAGCAAGGAGTAGAGCATTCAATGCTCTAGTCCGAATATAGTCAAAGTAGATACAATCAATATTGTAGCCATTACACATCTAAAATCAGCGTCGATTATTGCTTGATATAAGGTAAGGTTTATTCCTATATTTATATGCTTTCATCTCTAGGGAGTTATAAGGTTGAATTTAGAGGAATATAATTATATTGAAAGCCATACCTCAAAGGGAATCATTTATCAAGCTAATATAATATTTGCAATATTAAACTTAGGAGTAATAAGGTTTTCTACTGGAAATTAACCTTAAATACTTGCAAATATTATTATGATCTAATTTTTCCAAAATTAGGGAGTTATAAGGGTTACTACATCAAATTAATTAATTTGGAAATTAGATACACTTGAATTAAATCCTAAAGGATATTAAAGAGAGTTTTATCAAAGCATTTCAAAGGTTGGAAATTTATAATATTATTGTCTCAAAACTTCTCAAAAAGAGACAAAAGATCCAACATTAAAACCTCTTTAAATTTGGGAAAAGTGCTTAGTTCAATAGGAGCAATAAGGATAATAAAAGTTGATTTTGGTATTTACAAAACTTTACAAAATCAACCAAAATTGAACTATAATTTACAAAAGCACTTTATATCTTATCCAAAACATACTAGGGAGTTATAAGGCATTCTACAAAATCTAAAAATTGATACAACAAGCATGGATTATTGGTATATAGATTCAGGTGCAAGTAAGCATATGACAGGAAACATACATTGGTTCAAATATCTGAAGAAGATAAATGAAAAACCAGTTGTTGTAGCAGATAGCAAAACATATGAAGTAAAAGGAATAGGAAATATTCCAGTAAATCTTAAGGATGGAAGAGGTGTGATAAAAAATGTATTGTATGTTCCAGGATTAACTACTAATCTTATTTTTGTTTCTCAACTCATGGATCAAGACTTAACTATTGAATTCAAGGTTCTCACTGGTAGAAAACAATGTCACATCTCTAGATAGGGAAGAATGATAGCATCAGGATCATATAAAAATGGTCTATTTGTCTTAGACACTACTATTTACTCAACACTTTCAGTCAATGCTTCAGAACTATGGCACAAACGACTAGGACATACCAGTGAGACATCAATGAAGGAATTATCTAGATATCAAATGGTAGAAGGACTACCCAACTTATCTCCAGAAACTACTATATGTCCAGAATGCTTAGCAGGAAAACAACATAGAATTCCTTTCGAACTTCGTCAACACAGAGCTCAACATCCTCTAGAAATAATATATACAGATTTATGTGGACCAATGAAAGTTGATAGTGTTGGAGGACATAAATACTTTCAGTTGTTTGTTGATGATCACACTAGAAAAATGTGGGTATCCTTCATGAAGTACAAATCAGAAGCATTCAATCATTTCAAACAGTTCAAACTTCAAGTGGAAAAAGAATCAGGGAAGACCATAAAAGCACTTCGTTTAGATAGAGGAGGAGAATTTGTTTCCAAGGAATTTGACTCATTTCTTGAAGAAAATGGAATTAAGAGACAACTTACTACAACATACTCACCTCAGAAAAATGGAATTGTGGAAAGAAGAAATAGATCAATAATGGAAATGGTAAGATGTATGTTAAAAGAAGCACAACTTGATCACAAATACTAGGTTGAAGTAGTACAAACAATAGTCTACATACAAAATAGACTACCAACAAGAGTACTCAAGCATATTACACCAGAAGAAGCATGGTCAGGACAAAATCCCAATATAGAAAAACTAAAGATCTTCGGATGCAAAGCTTACATGCATGTTCCAAAATAAAAGAGGACTAAACTAGATGACAAGACTATGACAGGGATATTTGTTGGCTATGACAATGAATCTATAGGATACAAAATTCTAGATCCATCTACAAAGAAAGTTTACATTAGTAGAGATGTGATCTTTGATGAGAAAGCCAAGATCAACACAGATGAATCCAGTGGTGACACAGAAGTCCTCATAGATCTATCTGAAGAAGATACAATGAGTATAGAGTCAGAATCAGAATCTCAAGAATGAGATACAGAAGCATCACCAATATTGCCTAGAAAAGAACCAATATGGCTCAGAGATACTCTCAGAGAATCAAATTTAGAAAGAATGTCAGATCTCACTTCTACAGGACCACAAACTCATAGCATGACCAGAATAAATAGGGGAATGTTAAGTAACTCAGTGGAACCGACATCAACTTCTCAGGCACTGAAAGACTCACACTGGAAAGCAACTATGGAATCTGAATATGCATCACTCAAAAAGAATAAGACATGGAATCTAGTAAATCTACCTCCAGGAAAGAAAATAGTAGGATGCAAGTGGGTTTACAAAATCAAATACAAAGCAGATGGAACACTTGACAAATACAAAGCTCGACTAGTAGCCAAAGGATATACTCAAATAGAGGGAATTGATTATGAAGAAACATTCACACCAACAACTTGAATGACCACTATCCAAATAGTCTGCATGCTAGCAGCACATCAGGGATGGAAACTTCATCAGATGGATGTGAAAAGTGCATTCCTTAATGGTGACTTAGAAGAAGAAGTCTATATGACACAACCTGAAGGCTTTGTTATTCAAGGATAGGAAAGCAAGGTATGCAAATTGAATAAATCTCTTTATGGGTTGAAACAAGCTCCCAGAGCATGGAATATAAAGATCAATGATCACCTATTACATCTTGATTTCAAAAGAAGTTCATCAGATCCTAGTCTATATACCAAGAAAAATGGAAATGATATCTTGATTCTCATAGTATATGTTGATGACATAGTGATTACTGGAAGTTCAAAAAAGTTAATAAATGACATCAAAAAGGATCTAGAAAAGGTATTTGAAATGATAGATCTAGGTCTAATGAACTACTGCCTTGGTCTAGAGATTTATCAAGGAGAAGATAGAATAGTTATCACTCAATCAAAATATGCAAAATCTCTCCTTGAAAAGTACAGAATGACAGAATGTAAGCCCAAAGATACACCAATGGAACAAGGGATTCAACTATCCAAAAATGATAAAACACCATTGGTTTCAACAACAATGTATCGTCAGTTGATTGGAAGTCTTCTATATCTAACAAACAATCGACCAGACCTAGCATTTGCAATAAATTATCTTTCACGAGTTCATGCAAGAACCAAGGGAAAGTCATTGGAAAGCTACAAAAAGAATACTACAATATATCAAGAAGACTACAGACTATGGATTAACTTATATGAAGGATGTCAAAGAATTTTGTCTACAGGGATACTCAGATTCAGATTATGTTGGATCTATTGATGATAGGAAATCCACCTCAGGTTATGTCTTCTATCTCGGATCAGGACCCATATCTTGGCACAACAAGAAGCAACATACAGTAGCACAATCATCAACTAAAGCAGAATATCGAGCAGCAAGAGATACAACATGTGAAGCTCTATGGCTACAATACATACTATCTGACATGGGAATCAAATGAACTCCTACTATGATATTCTGTGATAATCAAGGTGTGCTGAATCTGATCAAGAATCCAATCATACATGAAAGAACAAAACATATTGAAGCTCAATGTCATTTCATCAGGGAACATTTTTAGAACAAGCATATCATCCTCAAGTATGTTCCTACAGAAGATCAGTTGGCAGACATCTTTACAAAGGCACTTGGGAAAATCAAGTTTCAAACATTCAGAGATCATCTATGTGATTCAAGAGAACTTCATACCAAATAATGTAATACAGGGGTGTTAGAATATATTACATCATTTGGCTGTATTAGTTAGGTGGAGATTACTTTAGGGGGAAGTTATCTAGTTACTTCATGCAATGTAATAAATGCACAAGTGTCAATGTGCAAGTTGTATATGTGCAAGGTGTCCCTTGTACAACTAGGTAGAGTGTTGGCCAAGGAATCCATCTTCCTATATAAAGGGCCACATATCTCTACTCGAATGTATCACTTACTATTCATGTAATGAGATGTTTCATTGTTCTGATCTCTATCTTGTGATGTAATGGAATGCTTCTAAAGCTATCAAGAACCAATAGATATCTTCCATTTACCTTACCTGTTGTATTGCATCCCTTGCCTACCAAAGCTCACAAATACTTACCCAAGTTCTAAGGAAATAATGTCATATGTGGAGAAGACCACATCAGATATTTCTTGTATGCCATGGATAACTTGGAAGTGAATGAAGAGGATGTAGTTCTCAGGCTATTTTTATAGACTCTAAAAAAAGATACCAAATAATGGTTTAATAGTATTGCAACTAACACTATTTTAAATTTTCACCAAATGCAAGAAAGTTTTCTCAAGGAGTATAGTGAGAGGAAAATGAACAGTCACTATTGATAGAATTGGCTACAATGAATAAAAAGGATAATGAGTCTGTAAGTGAATTTAATAGAAGATTTATCAAAATAAAGAATAAGATCCCTACTAGATTAAGGTAAAATGATGTTCAGTCTATATGTTTTTATAAGAATGCATTTCCAAAATAATTTAAGTATGAGTTAACAGAAGAACAAGTAGCTACCATTAATTTATGCATGGTAAAAGCGATAGATATTGAAAGAAATATGATAGATAATGGTAAAATGAAGTTGTATTAATTAGAGGTGAATCAATCAGACAATAAAGTAGGATTCAATCTATTAAGGAAAACTGAGCAAGATCATATAGAAAAATTGGCTAGTCAAATGACTGAAATTTTTAATATGATGAATAATAGATTAGCAAGGATAGAGAGAGATAAATAAATAATGGTGAAACTTCACATTCTCAGGGCAAAAAATAGTAGGGAGATAACATACCTTCATTTAGAAGAAATTTTAAGAGAGTTTGGAATGATAAAAAATCAGATGAAGGTAATAGAAATAAAAATATTGCTAATGGTTGGAAAGGAAAGGTAGTTTAGAAAAATTTAGATGATGTCCCCAACCCTATTCCATCCATCAATGTAGCTATAATATTTTAATTCTATTACACTACTTGTGATGCACCTCATAATCCTTCTAGTTATGGTATCTACTCAGCTTTGCATCCCAACATAGACCTTAATGAATAGTCTGATGAATAAATTAGAATGAATTTATGTTGGAGTTAAAAATATAAGGATAAACAAGCTGAGTCTGAAGAAGATATTTATGTTTGTCCTATTAGTCATGAATAGAGAACTTTAGTTTTTGAAGAAGAACAACATTCTCATAAAACTTTTGGTATCATATTTGATAGAATCAAACAAGACCAGTTTGTAAAAGAAAACGTTTTTAAAAGTATTCATTCCATCAAGATTATAGTAGATGAGACTAATGATTTTGGTATAGATGAGATGCAAGAACAACAATAAAAAGTAGAAGCACTGTACAAAAAAATAAGTAAATGCTAAAGAAGAAAAAGTTGATGAAGGATCAACAACTAAGGATTATGAGTCAGAAGATGAGGTTTTTTTTGATAAGTCTGATATAGAGGAAGACCATAAAACATAACTAATTGATCATGAGCCTAAAAATATCATTAAGTTTGAAGAAGATGCTGACCAGGAGATTACAGTACAAGAGGAAATAATAACAATTCCTGAATGCTTAGGTGACATCTTTAAAGCATTTAAGTTTATTGATAAGTCAAACAAATTGTCAAGTAGGTCTTCAAGGCTAAAATATTGTGAAGACATAACCCCATTTATAGTATTGCCCTTCTATGTTTCTTTGAGATATATATCAGATTTAAGGGATGAATATGACATTCATATTTGCATGCTTTATAGTGGAGCCTCACATAACATTATGATTAAGCAAGTAGTCAATCTATTAGATCTTACTTGTACAAAGAATTGTGCTCCCATTTTTGTGATGGATAATAGGTAAGTTTTATGTGTTGGAATCATAGAAGAACTACTTGTCTTTGTAGACCAATATCCCGAGAAAGAAATAGTTATGGATGTTGCAATAGTAGATGTGAATTTTATATTTTCAATTATGTTATCTAGGCAGTGAGCTAAGAAATTAGGAGGTACAATTCAACCATATTAATCATTTTCTACTATTCTTGTGCACAACATAGAAAAGGCCATTTAAAAAGGATAATCCTTCAATAAAAATTTATTTGAATTAAATCAACCATATGATAGCATGGACAGGGTTGTAAAATCTATAGAACAGAGAAGATTAGAAGCATATTCTATTTGGAAGACACCTTATTTTAAAACATATAATACCAAGAATATATATGAGGTAGATAAATAGGCTCCAATTTTGGATTCAACAAAATCACAAGCATAAACAAGAGTTAGAATGAATTGGACTAAGAAGATAATCATCTTAAGATACTATATGAATTTGATTCTTCTTGTGCTACTGAATATGAGGCTCTATTGTTAGGACTTAGGAGAAAAAAATTTAGGGTTCAAAAACTTAGCAATCAGTGAACATGAAAAACATGTATCACAACAGGTCAAGCATCCTAGATCAAAAGAATATAAGCAGACTATACTAGATAAAATTGATAAATTCATAGTAGCCATTGATATAGAAAATGATGCTTGGTTTTTAAATGAATTTTAAATGATATTTGCTGATGAAGCCTTAATCCCAAATAATATCATATTTTTCATTTCTTTTCAAAACAAAGTCTCCAATGTTCAATATGATGAAAAATATGAAGGTATCATTGGGAAATTCATAGGAGTTGGGCAGTCAGACTAAAGGGATATCAGAATAGAAAAAGAAGCAGGGATAGAGAAGATGCATAAGGCTCTATCAGAAGAAGAAAAGCAACAACATTTCAATAAAGATGTTTTTTCCTAGAGTCATCAGAAATCAAGAACACATCCCAAGCCTTTCAAACAAAAACAAAGGAGTTTCAAACTTACTCTGCATCCAGAGGTTGAAAAGTTATTTGATAGAAAAAAATGATGATATATTATCAACAAAAAATTTAAGTATGTCCCTATTCCTTCTTTTTATTTTTAAGTGATTAGGTAGAGGAATGTCTTTTTTTTTGTTTTCAAAGCAACCTATTGCAATAGTTTTTCATTTTATAAGTCTTAGGTGATTAGGTAGAAGAAGTTTTTTTTTCTTGTTTGATGTAGTTTGTTAATAGGTGATTAGGAAAAATAGTCAGTTATGTTCATCCTTGCAGCGGGAATTTATTTCAATTTTTCATTTTATAGTTTTAGGTGATTAGGTAGATGTTTGTTTGTCTATTTCCTTTTAGTTTATTTTTAGGTGATTTTAGGGAGAGTTTAACCAAATATTCTAGGGTTCTCAAGTGCTTCAAGTTTTCACCTCTTGTCCTAGTCAGAGCTTGTGTTGGATCCTCAAAATCCAACTTGAAAAGTACCCCTAATTTTAAATTTTGAAGGGTCTTGTAAAGTCCTAGGTTTAGGTGTTTTATCAAAAATCAAAGAAATTGGTTTAAAAAAAAAATGTGAGCTAGAGCTGCAAGGTTACTACAATGGTAAGGGATTTGGCCTATCTTTGAGAGGTCCAAGGTTTAAAACCCACTCAGTATGAGGGGGCCAGGACCCCTCATAAAAACCTGTGTAAAATCATAAAAAAAACATAAAAAATATAAAGGGTGAGTGAGTACCCGAGTTGGTGTGAGGCTACCAGTTAAGGTATACGATCCATATTATGGGTCCATTCAAATTCGGTTTAAATAACACTAGATACCATAAGCCCTTTTAATAATTGTGGCATGGTGCTTATAAGGGTGGACTACGTAAAGAATTGTGTGGCGACTTTCAGGGCAAACAACGCTAAATACTATGGTGGTCGTAAAAAGCTAGACAACCAGTCCGAATTCGTGGTGGCTACAAATTCCACCATAGAAATTAAAAAAAATGTGAGCCAAGAAAAGTGGCATTGTCAAAAATCAAAGAAAATGGTTTAAAAAAAATTGTGAGTCAAGAAAAGTGGCATAATTCAAAATGTTGTGTCAGGTAGGCCTTTGAAGTTTTGTTATAATCCAAGCATGTTTGTCCTCAAAAGGGTCTTCAAAGTTACATTCTACTGCAAAGGTCATGAGTCTTAGTCCTCCAAATGAAATTTTTTTAGTCCCTAAGGTTATCGCCTAAATATCCCTAGTTATCATCATCCCTCCATTTTTTCCCATGGTCCCTAAGGTTTCTTTGAACCATTATTTTCCCCTGTCTAAGGTCGCCATTTTCCTAAAAGTCATTTTTCCACAAAAAATCCCATCCATCCCTAAGTAAGTTCACCACATAAATAATCATAATCCTTAGGTTATTCATGCATCAATTTCCCCCCTTCAAATATTCCATGTGATCATAAAATCCATAATTCTAAGGATCAAGCCTATACTCCTAAGTCTTCCAAAGCTAAAATTATTTCTAAGGTTAATACCCTAGGTCGTGCCTTATTAAAAATTAAGCCTTGTTCAAATTTACTTTTCCTAAGTCCATGTTATCCTCCCCCATATTATGTCATTTCAAAAAAACTAAGTGCAATACCATGGAATAAATTATTTTTGCCACCATAATTTTTTACCAACATAATATAAACAACTAAGAATGTTCGACCAATTGAAGATGAGTGGTTGGGAATGTTTGGTTGATTGAATATGAGTGGATGAGAATGTTTGGCCAAAGGTAGATATGCAACTAAGAATGTTTAGCCAAAGGGAGATGTGCGGTAAAAAATGAATCGACCAAAATCAAATCAATGGCTAAAATTGTTTTGGCTGAAGATGGATGAAAGTCATATAACGTTTTACTGATTGGAGATGGACAACCTAGGATCTTCGTTCAAAACCAGATGGATGGTGCAGAGTGATTTGGCTAAAACATGATGGACAAATGAGATTTATTTGGCCAATATAAAGTTAATAACCGATCAAAAAGAGGGGTGGTCAAACAAATGTTATTATTAGGACAAGGTACATTATGTTTTCCTAAGTCTTAAAGGGTTTCATTTATGTAACATTTTATTTCCCCCTTTAATTTTTTGCTAATACCTTGTTCTTTCCAAAGTTGACCTTTGCCTAAGTCTGAGATAAAAATCATCATGTTAATACCCCGAGGTTCTCCCCTATTTAAGCACCATAGTCTTCATAAGCCTAAAGATTTTTCCTGGCAAATAAAGTTGAATCATAGAGTCAAAAAACTTCATGAGGGTCTATGCCACGTTCTCTCGCTTCCTATTTTTTGTGTTTAGGCCACTTGATTTTTCCTAAGGTTAAAATATATTAAATCAATATCTAACCCCGAAGGCTATACATTCCCGCATGCTCCCCTTCTATGAAATATTAGATGTGTGACTGAGGTCTTTTGGCTGAATGAAGATATGTGGTTGAGATTTATTCAACCGAATTCAAATGTGTGGCTGAGATTTATTCGATCGAATTCAAATATGTGGCTAAGATTTTTTTATCGAATGAAGATGTGTGGCTAAGATTGTTTGGACAAATAAAAATGTGTGGCTAGGATAAATCATTCGAACAGGGATGTGTGGCTGAGAATCATTCAACCGAACGTAGATGGATGACCAAAAATATTTTAGTCAAAACCAGATCAATGGTCAAGGATAGTTCAAATGAAAAAGGATTACTCATGTGTAAATTGTCACCTTCCATTGGCCATAATTAATGAGAAGATTTGGTGGGACCCCTACCTAAGAAAGCACAAAGGGAAATGATAACACATGCTTTAATAGGAACTCAAGCAACACAAACCATTGGAAAATTACAAAATATGGATAATATACCATGACCATTAAGGTAGTTATTAAGGTTAAGTCAAGTCACAAGCTCAAGCTCAAGTAACCACAATTGAAAGCCTATACAAAAACAATCATGCATTAACAACCAAAATAAATAAACTGAAAACAAAAAATGAAAGGTTTACAGGTAGAAGTCAAAGGGCTTCAAGGATAGACACCACAAGCACAAATAGAGGAGTAGTTTGATAGCAAGTACTTTGTTAAAAGGTAAAGGAAAATTTGGTTTCAAAATTAAAAATAGGAGTAAAAGCACTGGCCAAAGTACTCAATGACCTGGCTAGTATCATGGTTGTGACATAAAGTATGAAGACCCTATTACAAAATATAGATCAAATGGCGGTCAATATAAAACCTATTTACAAAAAGTGTAGAGAAGAATATGGCTAGATAAGCAATAAACAAGTGACCATATCAGATGAAACAAGTTATGAATATTAAGCAGATTTTTTCAAGTTGAACACTTATCTCTATGAGAATCCATAGGACAAATTTCTTCAAGATATGGAGACTTAGGTAAGTAAGATAGATATAAAAGAAAAATAGGTTGGCATTCTACATGAAGAACCCACAATAGTAGGTAAAGTTAAATAGTTGATATATAAAAGAATACAAGAGTTCAAGTGTGATGAAAAATATGAGCAAAATTTGGCTCAACAAATCAAGACTTATCTAATATGGTACAATCGATAGTTGAATTCACCCCAAGAGAATAAAAGTTTCTACTAAATACTTTGCTAACAAGTCATTGAACATGAAATATATAATTACCTTTGCTACCTCCTTTTGTGATGAAGCTTGGGGATAAATTACAAATCTACTGGGGATGAGTCAACCAAGATAGGACAAAAGTAAAGTGGGACCTAGTATAGAAAAAGATATAGGGACAAGCCAAAAATAAAAGATAAGTGATTGACAACTGTTTCCAATTTTAAGGATTAAAAGCAGCCAAGTCATGCTAAAAAAGACAAAATCAAGGAAGTTAGCCAATGTACATTAAGGACAGCTGGTAGTGTGGGATCCATAGCAGGGAAAAAATCAAGAGTCAAAGGGAAAAGAAAAGGACACAAGGGTAGGCCAGAAATAAAATTCAAATTATTGACAACTATATCCAATTTTGAAAATTAAAGACTATAAACAACCAATTACCAATTTTTGACAGCTAATATCAGATTGTAATACACCCAACCAGTTAAAGGTAGGAGATGATAATAAGTGGAGGATCCAGATGGAGGTAGTTGTGACAATTATAGGGCCACTAAAACTGTAAGAAGGACTACCATGGTCAAAATCAGGATTAAGCTTTCTGCATAGCATATCTTTGCTAGAGGTATACTTGAGTGCGCCCTATTTTTCCATTGTATTTCCTTTATCTCTTTTCTTTGTGTCATCCCTAATTCTTCCCATTTATATGTAGGTTTGATAGGGGAACCTTCTGGAGTTGATATTATTTCTAGTGATTGAACTAGAGGTTTGGAGGCCTTGTTGTTACCAAATTAGAATGGATAGGTGAAGAATTATTATTACATAATTTGAATGAGGATTCTTATTGTATTAATCTGAAAGAGCTTTTGGCAATTCAAGCCAACTCCTATTGTAAATTTTTCAAAATTAATACAATTCCAAGCTTCTTACCTTGTCAATTATTTTTGTATCAACTTTGTGTGTTGTCTCTTTTACATATTACATCATTTGAATGTGTAATGGATTCCTTCTTTCATTGATAACCAATTATGTTTGTTACATTGTTTGAACGAATTTAATTGAATCAATTACCCTTTCTCTTTCTTTCTCTTCTGTTTAAGTGTACTAAATCTTGCTACAATAACAGAATGGATTAAGGCACCAGTTATATATAAGACATAATTAAACCGTTATAGCAAATCTTGGTCAAGAAATAATAATAACTTTTTAAATATGGATGAGCATGAACTTATACCATAAAATATTTAAGTTTACCTCAAGCGTATCCTAAACCTTTTTTTCTATTTAGAGTCTTTAAAGATAAATCTATTCCTAAAATAAAGAGGCAAGTTCACTACAGTCTGTAACACTAATTGGAATCAATTATTTTTTGTAATGTGACACATTCTTCAGGATATAAGAAATAACTCCAACAGGTCCCTTTATGACACAATAGATTTGGGCATTCCATGAAGGCAAAAGAAACAACCTAAAAATATTTGAGCAACTATGAAGGATGTGTAGGGATGGGATAAGGAATATAAATGAGCATACTTTATGACATATTTGAGAAAATCTGCAAAAAATCCCGATTCGATCCGATTTTTCCTGATTCATAGGCTAGCTGATTTTTTCTCGAAAATTTCTAATATGCGTCAAAAAGTTTTTTTTCAATGAAAATTGCATTTTTTTTCAAAATTTTCAATGATAAAAAAACGATTTTTTACCAATTTTCCTCCTAATTTTTCTTGATTCTTTTCCATGCCGATTGCAATATGATTTTAATTTTCTCAACTATGCTTTATGAGACAATCCACTACCACTAGAATGACTGATTTTCCTCCCGATTTGGGTAGCCCTTCAATGAAATCCATGGAAATATCTATCCACACCTATTTTAGAATTGGTAGGGGCTGAAGGGTTCCTAGGGAGCACATAGTTTTACCTTTCATCCTTTGGCACCTATCACATTCTGCCACAAAAACTTGAATATCCCTTTTCATTCCTTTCCAAAAGAAGGTTCATTTGGTCCTTTCATAGGTTTTTAGAAACCCAAAATGTCCCACCATTGGTGATGCATGCATTTCTTGCAAGATGAATTCTCGCATTTGAGAATTTTGTGGAATAACAAGTCGGTCATGATATCTCAAGTCTTGACCATCCCAAGTGTATCTAGGGAATGAGTTGGCCTCTGATTGGAGTTTGTGGATCAAAGTTTGCAAACTAGAATCCTTGGTTATTTCTTCTTTGAGCTGATTGATCCATTGAGGAAGTGGTGTAGATATAGCATTTAACATACCTTGATCTTCATACTGTCAGGATAGTGCATTGACCACTACATTCTCCTTTCCTTTTTTATATGTGATTTCATAATCATAGCCCAACAATTTAGATACCCACCTTTGTTGTTCGGGTGTGGCTACCCTTTGCTCCAAGAAATACTTAAGACTTTGATGGTCGGTTTTGATTGAAAAGTGATGCCCAATGAGATATGGCCTCCAATGATTAAAAACATGTAAAATGGCTAGCATATCCTTTTCATAAGTGGATTTGTCCAAAAAATTCTCTTGATAGTGCTCTATTAGTGAAAGCCAATGGTCTTCCTTCTTGCATCAAAACTACCCCAATTCCATTGCTAGAAGCATCACTTTCAATTACAAAAGGTTTAGAAAATTCAAGCATTGCTAACACCAGGGTGGTTGTCATAGCTTATTTTAATTCCTTGAAAGATTGCTCTGTTGGTTTTAACCAAATAAAGGAATTCTTTCTCAACATGGCTGTTAAAGGAGCCACTATCTTTCCATAGTTTTGCATAAATTTTTGGTAATACCTAGTGAGTCCCAAAATCCTTGAGGGTTTTGAGGCTTTGGCCATTCTTGAATAACCTAGATTTTTTTAGGATCTACTTTAACTCCTTTGGAGACAATGTGACCCAAATACTCTACTTCATGTAGACCAAAAGAACACTTTGATCATTTGGCATAAAGTTGATTTTTGGAAAAAAGTTGCAAGGTCTGATCCAAATGTTGGAGATGCTCCTCCCAAGTGTGGCTATAAATTAGAATATCATCAAAGAAGACTAGAATAAACTTGTGAAGGAAGGGCCAAAAAATGACATTCATCAAACTCTGAAAAGTGGATGGTGCATTGGTCAGACCAAATGGCATAACCAAAAATTTGTAATGCCCTTCATGAGTCCTAAAAGTAGTTTTAGGAATGTCGTCTTCCTTGATTTGAATTTGATGGTATCCCGACTACAAATCCAATTTTGAGAAAAATTGGGCACCATGCAACTCATCTAACAACTCATCAATAACTAGAATGGGAAATTTATCTTTAACAATTATTTTATTGAGTTCTTTAAAATCCACACACAAATGCCAAGACCCATATTTTTTCTGCACCAACAACACTAGGGAAGAATAGGGACTAATGCTAGGGAAAATAACCCCTACAACAAGTAGTTCCTACACCATATTCTCAATTTCTAATTTCTAGACATATGGATACCTGTAAGGGTGAACATTTGGAGGAAGACTACCTGGAATAAGTTGAATTGCATGGTCATGAGTATGACAAGGGGGTAGTCCTTTGGGTTCCTCAAAGACTAAGGTATATTTTTGCAATAAAAGTTGTAATTCCTCCTAATGGTCCTTGTCCCTATCATCTGGAGCTTGTATAGCAAATAGTTGGGCCACAACTCCATGGGATGACTTTTTCAATAGTTTCTCCATCCTATGAGATGAAACAAGTTGAGTAGCCCCAACCTTCATGCCCTGTAAGGTGTACTTTGTTCCCTACTAGCTGAATTTCATCCATAGCTCAAAAAAATCCCATAATACTGGGCCCAACATTCTCAGCCACTATGCTCCCAAAATAACATCACACCCACCTAGGGGTAAGGCAAACATATCTACCTTAAGATTATATTCCCCTATTTGTACCTTGACATTTCAACACTTTCCTTTACAAGGAAAAGTTCCTCCATTGGCAATCATGACTTCAAAGGAGTTACAAGTATTTATATAACAATTCCCCTATTTTTCCACTCTTGGGTCAATAAAGTTATGTGTGCTTCTGGAGTCAATGAGAATTATTACTCATTGTCCTTTGAAGTGTCCTATCACCTTCATGGTTTGGGGAGTTGATATACCTACTAAGGCATGCACCAAAATTTTTGGTTGGGATTCTTTTGGGGCTTTTGGCTGTTTTGTGTGTTCCTCTTTGTGATGATCCTCTTCCACCTCTAGATATTCTATGGTTGTTACCTCATCCACATCAAGCAAATTAATTTTTTTTTTTTTTTTTTTTTTTTTTTTGAATCCTTTCCTTCCTATTTTAAAATAACCCTTTGGCCCCTTCCCCCTCCCATCTCTTCTTGTGTCAATTTTTTGATGGCAGGATATTTGTTGGCAGGATTTGATGTTGGCTTGGACGAAAAAGGTGGTTGGGATTGGGAAAACTTGGAGGTGTGTCCTTGAGCCTTAAATTTATCTTCTACCAATATAGCCAATATTATTGTATGTTGTAATGTTTATGACCTTAAACTTTTAACTTCAACTTTAATGCCATCCTTCAAACCACTCACAAAACAACTTTGGAAGAATTTGGGACTCAAGCTAGTGGTATGATTGGCCAATTTTTCAAACTGAGCTTGATAGTCTTGAATAGTTGAAGTTTATTTGAGTTTAGAAAGGGCTCTTGTAAAATCTTCATACTCACTAGGGCCAAATTGAGTGAGTAGTTGTTGCTCAAATTCATTCCAAGTAAGCTTGGGGTGTGCTTTTCTGAGCCATTGATACCATTGCAGGGCATCCAATTCAATATTGAAAGATGCAATTGTGAGATGTATATACTATGAGAACATTATGAAGACTAAAATATTGTTCTGCTCGACACAACCATCCCTTTGGATCCTTTCCATCAAACTTTGGAAAGTCTAATTTGGGAAGTTTATATCCATTATTATTGTGTGCTTCCCATTCTTGATTGCTTGGCCCTTTGCCCTTATGATCAAAAGAACCAAATTGACCATATGTGTGGGTGTTACTACTTAAACGACCTTCCAAGTCTACAATTTTTCCATTTACTTCCTCCTTCATCTCCTTTTGTTCCCTTATCACATAGGCCATGGAGTCATGTAAAGTTTTGATTTCATCCCTTAACTGGTTTAAACCATCCCTTAACTGATTTTCCAAATGCTCCCCCCATTGAGTTACTTGAGCAACAATTTTTTGATCCATTTCTTGTGCCTTTTGTTGTTCCCTAGTGCCTATAGCCATACGCTATGATTTTTGACCTTCTAAGGATACTTACTAAAAATAGAAATACTATTTTGGTAGTTACTATTTTTAGTAATGGTCCCAAAAAAGTGTTTGGGTGCTATATATCAAAATAATCACCTCAAAAAGATGATCAAAATGGACTAGGTCTCCAGATGATGTTTTTTGGCACCCCAAATTTTTTTAGTCAAGTGTCATGTTTTTCTCCTAGAGTCTTTTTCACCCAAAAAATTAACTCTCTTTTTTCCGTTTTCGACAACTGCCTTGTCTGCTATTGTTTGTCCTACAACTCCCTTAGCAGGCTCTATAGTGTCCATTATTGACAACTACCCAGTTTGACTCTATAACTCACTATTTTTTATGATTGTCTTGGCAGACTCTGTTTTGATTATTATTGACAATTGCCCTGACTGATATGATTCCCGACTATAACTGACAATTGCATGATCAGACTTTGTCTTGATTGTTACTGACTATGGCCTTGGCTAAAATTATA
Source organism: Wollemia nobilis (assembly GCA_028583015.1). NCBI lineage: Eukaryota > Viridiplantae > Streptophyta > Pinopsida > Araucariales > Araucariaceae > Wollemia > Wollemia nobilis. The sequence goes on along the minus strand of JAQPPZ010016370.1, from coordinate 5,830,083 downwards.
TTTGACTATTACTAATAATTGCCCTGGTAGACCCTATCTTGACTATTACTTTCACCACAATTTCCTTTGTCTATTTTAGTACAATCAATTTTGTGATAGTGTAGTCTCTTTAGTATGCTCAATTTCTGTGGTAGGGTTCTTGGCGTTAAGGTTTAACATTCAACAGAAATAGGGTAACTCTAGGCCAAGGTGTGTGCACTATCCATAGCCCTCTATTATACCGTAGCGATGAATGATAATGCTTGGACCAATATTTTAGGCCACTACTCAAGGAGGATTCCATGCATACCCTTGAGTGCACTACCTACCTCTCTGATAGTATGGGAGGGTGATCTTCTCGAGTGTTGTGCTTGGTGCACTATGGATAGATACATGATCAAAAAGATTCCTATGGCTAAAGGTTTCTCCTAATCCTAAGGGGGTCTCCCGATATACCCAAAGATACATAGGAGCTCAAGTCCATATATGGGTGCTGTTTGAGGCCTAGGTATTGGAGTCTGATCACCCCTCACTTCACTAGATGCTTTACAGGCAATCTAGCTTAGCCAATAACAACAAATCCTCCATGATATTTTAAAACCCCTAACATAGGGTTTCTAACCTATTAAACTAAAACAAAGGAGAAAAAAAATGGCTCGATTTTTTTTATTTTTCTATAGGATAATAAGCAAAAAAATGAAAACAAGGAAAATTTATACCTAACAAGTCGAAATGGTAGGGCAAGAACTATTGTAGTTGCAATGGAACATGGCCTTAGAAAGTGCTCTAATACCACTTGTTAGAAACCTTCTAGTTAAAATAAGCACATCCACATAAATATTGTAATAAAAGCAATAAATCATGAAAGAACAAAATATTGCAATACAAAATGGAAATGCAACAATCTATATTAATCTCAATAAAATCACAATATAGAATCGTAGGCCTCTTCGAGGGGGCAACCTCCTAAACAAAACTTTGATTCAATATGCAAAAAAGATACATCCATCTATGCCCCTTGCCTTTTTAAAGACTCTTCATAACCCTAAACCTAACGCTCAAGGGTCGACTCACATGCAAGTTGCCACCCAAGCTAGAATATTCTACCAAACAAACAATTACATTCTTTATAATGGTTACATTAAAAGACCCCACTTGTCTAGGTGCCTCTAGTGCCACAAACTATTACAAAATATTACATAATATCATTAGGATGGGATCCCCATGTTAGAAAGGGGGTCATTACATAATAATGTTAGGATGGGGTCCTAACAAAAACCCATTGACAAAAGGTGATAGATTTTTCAAAGACAACCATAACATGCTTATTTGTCTCAAAAAATACAATCATCCTTCAAGGGACTCCCATTTGACACAAATTTCAATGTGTTGGAGGGAATAATCTATTGTTGTAGTCTAAAAAAATAAGGTAAACTATTTAAGACTAAGTTTTATTTTTTAATTGGGAGATCTCCATGTTACATATTGAAGTTACACCATGTTGACATCATTAATTTTGAAATTAGATCACCTTAAAATAATGCCTTTGAAGTCATACCACTTTGGAGTAATACTTATCAATTCATATCACCTTGAATACATGTAGTTTGAAGCAACACCTTGATGTCACATCATTGAACCTTCATCTCGAGGTCAATAACCTTGAATTTAGTAATGTTAAATTTTATTGATTTAGATTTTAGGAACAATCGAGTGGATGAGATTTTAAAATTCTAAATCTACCATATTATAATAGAACTAAAGTCTTGTTAATATTCTTAAACATAGCCCCATAGCCATACAAAAGTGAATAAACTCTACCTAGGGTTAAAAAATATCCAGTTATGAGATAATGATGGTAGGTAGAGGATACTTCATAGTCATATTCTCATCTATAGAAGAAAGGAATGCAATATTTCATGGAGGGCCTTGGTTCCTTGGATAGAGTCCTTTGTACATGAACCCAAAGTCAATAAGCTTTGATCCACAAGCAGAAGAACCAAAATAGATCTCAATCTGGGTAAGACTATCATTTTTACCACTACACCTTTGAAGCAATCCAACTTTGGAGATAATAGGAAATTCTATTGGCACATTTGTAAACTAGGCTCCCCCAAAATCCAATAATGTAATATGTTCTTGAATGTGTGTTCAATTCAACTTGAATAAAGGACTCCCTACAAATATAGGCATTAAAGTCCTGAATTGAATCCATATACAACCATTAGACTATGAACATATACCTTTCAAATGCATTACCTGTCATAAACATGGATATTTTTTAAGAAACTATCCCTCTAAAGTATAGAAAGAGAACAAAGGAGAAGACCAGGAAGTAAGAATAAAATAACATATAAAATCAAGGAGTAAAAGGAGGCCACAACAACATAAAAAAAATAATAATAGGTTTTTTATATTATCTAAAGCTGAAGAAGAGGCTCTCCTAGAATGATCCTCCAAAAAGGGAAAAGAACCTTTGGAACTAGAAATAGAAGAAGTGGAGGGAACATAAGCTAATAAAGACACTTCTATTGAAGATGAGAGTAAAGAAAAAATAGAATAAAGTCATATAGCAGTATTTGTCATCCTATGGGTACTCTCACCATTAGGTCCACTACAAGGGGGAGAAAACCAACCAAGCAACAAGGGCAGAGCATGCCAATATAGGAATACAAAATAAAGCCCAAATAGTCTAATACTTTAACAAGGCTAAGAATTCAGTAAATAAATGAAGGCTATATCTTGGAATGAAAGGGGATTAGGTAGTGCCCTAAATATAAAATACCTAAGTAACTGTAGGTCAAATTCATGACCCCATTTGTAATTCAAAAGGCTAGGATATTTTTTGCAAAATTGGCTTAGTGTTTTCATGGCTTCAAGAGCTATACAAAGCTAGGATGGACAAAGATAATCTCTTTTTAGAGTGACATCAACATAGCCACTTTGGAACACAATACCATGCAAATTTAGCGCACAAAGATAAGATCTTCATGGTTAAAACATGTAAAGTCATAATTACAAAATCGAGTCCCTCTTGGAAATAATATCAACATGATGTCATGCAACTCTAATAATGTGTAAAGTCACAATGCCCAAAATTATAATTGTATAAAGTTAGGATCAGGTGGATGATGACATTAGTAAAAGTAAAAAATATGCATTAGAAGCTAATTGCACAAATCCACAATGCATGATACCAAGATGACAAGATTACCTTAGTAGTGATGTAAGCACTAAAAAGAAAAATATGAGAATATGCAAGCAAAGCATTCAAAGTCTAACCTTCCCATAGTTATAACATCAGTGCCTTAGTTTCCAAGCCTGAATTTGTGCAATTTAATTAAAATTAGATCTACCCATTGCATAAAGCTGAGATAATGGTGCTCAAGGCCAGAGCGGTTCTAAGAAGGCATTGTAACCACTTCAATGCTTTTCAGCTAGACAACCTAGCACCACCCAAGCAAAAAAGTGATAGCTCTAATATATCCATTGCATATTTTCAACTATTTGAAAAAATAGTTATAGATCAATGAAGCAGGCTTTGCAAGAATTCAAATTCAAATTTAGAACAAGATCTAAGTCAACCACCTTAACTTCTAGAAATTTTTCTCCAAGCTATTTTTGTAATGACCTTATAACTAATTGTAAAAACTTATGTCGCAAGTTTCAATATGCAACCTATAAATAAGTCATGATATTCTTGATATAGGGGTTGGCTCTATAGTCATTTTTTGGTATTGCTATGTAATATTGCTAGACTGTAGAGAGGGAAAACTAGCCTACCATGTACGATTCTTGGTTGGATCCATTAGGATTCAAGGTGATCATGGGGGTGAGTTAGGTTATCTAGATTAAGGGGCTTGGGTATCAAAGGGTTCACCAAGAATGGTTTAAGGACTTAGTCCAAGACCATGGTGGAAATGTTCAATGTGTATATGAAGCAAACATCTATGTTTGCCATTTCTAAAATCCAAGCTATGGAAAATAAAAGAACAATGCAAGACAACCAAATATGCAATAAGACAAGAAACTAACCCTAGAATGATTCTTGATTTTCAATGATGACTAAACCCTAACTTGAAATAAAATAGATATTTTTATTTTGAGCTAGCTTTTAAGAGAATGCACAAACAAAGTTAACCCTAAGATGCAAACTACATGCTTTTACTATTTCAAATACCTAGAAATAAAAGTCAAATATTTTATTTTTTCTTTTATGATCAAAATTTGAAACATAAAAGAACAAAGACACTCAAAAAATAACCAAAAGATATAATAGGGCAATTACCTAATCTGATGGTTGATCCTAGATTTAACTTATGTCTAGAATATCCAAACAACTTCAAACCTACATAACAACTTACATAATCCTAGAAAAGTTGACAAGCATTTTGGGGCTTGCTTAGGTCGTTATATGATTGAGCTTGGAGGTAAAAAAGTCAAGCCCCCTTGGTAATTTTAGCTAAAATTTTGAAAATGAAATGATACTTGACCTTTGGAATAAGAAAAAGCACAAATAGACCTGAAGCAACAAAATGAAATGAAACAAAATGCAGGTGACATAAAGCTAAAATGCACACAATGAACTAGGGTTTTGGAAAGTAAAAATTTACCCCCAAATCCTAATTGACCAAATTCATACCCTATAATGAGGGGGAATGAATTTGGATTACCAAATTCACACCCTATATAGATAGGGAATGAATCTGGTTTAGATACACTTTTTAGGTTCCAAAACATCAAAAAATGTGATGCAAAATAGCAAAAACTAGACCTAATAACTAATAATACAAATAAAGAATCTGATTAGCTAATGGAGGAAGCAAGGATTAATGTGAAGGAAGTACTCCAATATGGTAGAACTATCTAATAGTTAAGACTCCTCCACTTGATCCCCAAGGGCAGCCAACACCAAAGTAGAAAAACAACAAAACAATAATCTCATAGTAGAAGAGCACTTATGAGCACGAACAAATGAGCAAGCCAAGATTAGGATTCTCAAGAAAATTCATTGGGGATATATCTATTTTTTTGAAAAGTGGGAATCTAATCCTCTATTTACTAGAGGTTTGAAGGGTTAAAAGGGTGGGAAAATGTAAAATCACCATAGGTAAGTGTCGATGCTAAAATGGACCGACGAGGGGAGGGTTTTTGAGAGAAAAACTCCTAGAATGCCAAATTCATGCCCATTCATTAGAGGGTGTGAATTTGACAAACCAAATTTGTACCTCATATGGACTAGGTATGAATTTGGTAAGGTTAGGAAAAATGGACAAAGGAAGAGGGGAAAATGGGCCTACATTTACACTTAGCAAATTTGGGTGGCTTCCTTAGGATCTAAGGAAAAATTGATTCATTTTGATGGGTCAATTTTCCATGTTTATATTTTCCACGTCTTTGAGCCATTTATGGCCAAATAAATGTATCAAAGAAATATGTAGATGTCTATGGATGAAAACGGTAAATTTAGAGCATGAATTTGATTATGTGGCCATGCCAAATTCATGCTCGATCATCTCAAGGTGCGAATTTGGTTAATTTTACAAAAAAATGCCATCCTTTTTCTTTTTTAAAGATGGTATAATACTTTAATATTGATTATGTAGCTAGATATACTTGAGAACAGGGAGTGGCGATTGAGCACACTTAGGGAGAATTTGAGAGAGCTCACAATAGTAGAGAGGAAGACACTAGAAAATATGGGGCTACTGCATCTAGCATAGATGCCCCACATTGAGGTAGACAAGGCACTACTGATGGATCTAGTAGAGAGATGGTATCCAAAATTATCCATATTCTAGTTATTAATAGGGGATATGACTATCACACTAGAGGATATGTGGCATATATTTATGATCCCCATAAAGGGGAGGACTATTTACATGGTACGAGTGCCAAAGGTGATTTTTGAGATGATGTCGAGAGATTTGACACATGTGATCTAGCAGAGTGGATTCCATGTTGATGAGATGCCACATTGATATGGAGTTAGCACACTGATGTTCGCACTATGTGGGGTGGTGGTAGGGATGCTAGCATGCCATACTAGTAGGCAAAACCTACCATGGGCACTGACAAGAGTAGTGGTAGGCATGCAATATTATGAAGCTAGATTCTCATGGGGACCATGTGTGCTAGCCTGCTTGTATAGGACACTGCATGACATCATATATAAGCTAAAGATAGGGCTGATATGTATGATGTTGCTCTAGGTGTGGTGTTAGAAGCACATAATAATCTGGAGGTCAAATATACTATAAAGGCTATTTCCCAATGAGGAGCAACCAACAACATATAGGTGGAGCTGGCACTATGAGCATGGGAACATGCAATACGTTGGTTTCTTACCACTAGGAATGTAGATGATAGATGAGCTATGGGAGCACCATATCATATGACAACCATAACATCTACACCCTAGCTAGGTAGAGGATACGAAGGAAATGACTTGGGTACAAAGGATCCAATGGGTTGTCACTGAGAAGGGAAAATAAGAGCTATAATGATTTGATCGAGTATAGTGCCAGTTCAATATTCTATAGGAGATTCTAGATCTCAAGGACTACTAGTTTTTATGGATATGGTGGGTCCATCAAGAGTCAAAAGTGCTCCTAATGTAGGCATATGGGCAGAGGAGAACCTAGATGACCGGCTATACATGGATCTAGGAGTGGATGACATTGAGATGGCCCTCAGGTATAGGAGATGGTATAGGAACATTGTGCCCTTGAGGATATCCCCACCAATGCTAGTGCAGAGATGCCAAGTTATGAGTTGACGAGTGCAATTAGCACTTTAAGAGGCCACTCAATGCACCATAGAGCAACAACAAAGGGGCATAGGCCCATTGAGACTAGCATGACCATAGGTTTGGGTGGAGATAGTGTTGACCATAAGGGGAACTATCACCATATTTGGCTTAGGGAGAAGAGAAACTTTAGGAGCTTCCCCCTCGATGATACATGTGAGACCCAACAAGGCTATAGGTCTAGAGGAGCAAGCGAGGGAGATGAAGGCACTATGGGCCATGGTGGTAGCTATGTAGGCAGAGATAAAAACCATTTGTGTTGTGCTAGACTAGATCCAACCAGAGAGAGATACATCGAGGTTTGAGGTAAAGCACCTTTGAGGGAATATGAACTTATTCGAGTGAGAGTGGCAATAGGTCTAAGTAGGGGGATGGATATCATTATAGGAAACCAATAGAGCGAGGGATGCCACCCACTACTAGTAGAGCTACAAAGGGTGAGGGAGTCATACAAGATGGCAGTGAAAAGGGAGACCTAATACCAAATAGTATTCTTCTTATTAGTCTGTAAATCTATCTAAGGAAAGATTGTGCACCCACAAAACTTGACCAACATTGAATGACCTAAAAGCTATGAGGCTTTGGTGGTCAATCTCTGGAGGAGGCCGGTTCCTTTGAAGTTCAAGCTAACTAATCCTAAAATGTGGTGGGAAAAGGGTGTTGAAAGAAGTTAAAAGAGTTGAAGCTAGAACTTATAGTGGTGCAGATTAGGCCACATCAAGACACATGCATAGTGAGAGATTACACATAAATGCAAGTGAACCACCTAATAGACCAACTAGTTTTACTACCAATCACAAAATTATTAATCCATCATATTGTAGCTCATTAGATTACAAATTCTAGAACAAGTGAAAGCATCATAAGCATAAATCTAGAAAGTAGAATAAATACTATGAGCATTCAATAGGATAAAATTAGAAATAAGTAATCATTCATACATACACATTATGTAATTGAATGGAACCAGAGGCCAGACAACAATCCCTTTGTATTAATATGCAAAGCTTTATTGTACATGTAAATTGTAAAAGCCTAAGAGTCGACCATTTTTCATTCTACATTCTAGTATTTATAGTCTTTTACAATATTCAGTTAGCAAGGCATCATTATCTTAGAAATGGATTTTTGTTATGTTAGAAGATTTTCTCCTTTATTCAACTAATTTAATGTACGCTTGCTCTAACCACCTAATTATACTCTACTGACAGGGCTAAATGTACATCAAGTTAGCCTTGTTGCTTGCATTGGGTTCATTGATTTTCTACTGATCTTTATCCCTTACTGTTAGGATTTTCTATTAGGCGATCCTATCTTGTAGATGTCATAAGATGACAACCGTTTGATCTCTTACATCAAATGTAACCCCTTTTGTGTTCATTGATCATTCAATCAAGATTGCTGAAGTGCGATTGGTATCGGGTACTCTTTGGACTCCAATCAGGTACACATCCAACACTCTCATGACTTGAAAAACTTCTTCATCCTTTCACCTTCAGTAGCATGATGGGCTTTTGGTACCTCTTCAGACTTAGATCGGGTACATATCTTTTGACACATCTCATACTTAGCCCATTCTGCTTAATGAAATTTTTGATAGTGCAATAGATATTGGGTATCTCGACGAGCTTCGATCGGGTACACATCTTCTAACACTTTCATGACTTGACCAATTTCTTCATCCTTTTACCTTCAACAACATGATGGGCTTCTAGCACTTCTCCAAAATCTGATCAGATACACATCTTCTAGCACATACTATACTTATCCCATTCAGCTTGATGAGGTTTTTCGGTAGTGCGATGGATATTGGGTACCCTAATGGGCTTTGACTGGGTACACATCTTCTGACACTTTCATGACTTGGCCAATTTATTCATCCTTTCACCTCTGAAAACATGATGGAATTTTTGCACTTTTCCAAACTTCTATCGGATACACATCTACTGACACATCCTATTCTTAGTCCATTTCACTTTATGAGGCTTTTTAATAGTGTGATGAAAAATGGTACCTCGATGAGCTCTAATCGGATACACATCTTTCAATGGAATTCCTATGCTTCTACGAATTCTATTCAAGTATAGGAGTTTTGATGTTTGCAGAACTTAGCCAATTTTACTTATTTTAGTATTTTAAACTCACTTTTGTTGTCTGATCAGTCTTTGAGGGTCCATTCTTAACATGCCTAGGTCACATGATGCTTGGCTTCCTCCTAATTATGTTGTAAGGATCTTGGAATGACTGTCCTTGCACCTTCTATTAAAGTGCGGGTGGGTTATGCTTAAAAAGTACCCATAATCTTGGTGACTCACAAGGTATTTACACTTGTGGAAAACAAAGAACCTGAGAACCATTTTTTGGATTTAGCACTTTCTAAGGGAAAGGTAAGGGAAGAAGGAGCTAGAAGAAAAGCTGGAGGAAAAAAACAGTCGATAATAGTGCAAGACAAAGGAGGGTGGTGGGTGATGGGGTGAGAAATACACGCATGAAAAGGTGGAAAATCAAGAATAATGGGGGCAGAATAGAAAATCATGGGAAGGAAAAAAAGCTAGAAGAAGCAAAAAATACATGGAGGAGAAAAAGGAGGAAAGAAAATAGAAGTAGAACTAGAGTAATCTAACAAAATAAAAAAAATGAAAAGACAACTCTGGAATTATCCCAACAAAATGGTAACAAATATTAACAGGTCCATGGGAAACCCCCATAGACTGCACTTCCATGAGCATACTCCGCTATTGCTTACCAATGTTTCAATAATAGATAAATTTCCATGCAAATATGTTGTTTTTGCATCTTTTTCTTTTTCTTACATAATCTAGTAGGAACTTTTTTTGATCATTCACCATGAGGATCTTCGACTGTTCTCATGGACTCATCATTTTTTTGACCATGCTATATTTGGACTACATTCACCACCTTATATAGGGTGAAGCTCCAAGGGATGCTTCTACCATTTGTCACTCGTACAACTCATGCCATTGGGTTGGGCGTTGTCTTCAACAAGATTTGGCTTTATGGGAATCATTTCTTGGCATTATTTTACATCAGCCTGGGTTTTTTTTTTTTCAGTGACCTTTTACTTAGTTGACATCATCTCCTTATGTGGTATGGTATATCATTTTGGTCGCACGAGTTGTGATATTTTTACTTCAAAATTTTGTAGATTTTAGGTGTGTCTTTTGTGAATTTTGTATTGTATTTTTCTTGTCCATTGGGCCATAGAGTCAAAAAATAAAAATAAAATAGTTTAAAAGAGGAGGATATGGAATACATGGGGAAGAAGGAAGAAAGTTCTCTAAACAAAATAATAATTGATGACACTAGGAATTTATTCCACTCTCATTATTCTACAAATTTTGCAGATTTGGCCAGCTTACAGTAAATTACAATAATAATTCCCCTATCGAGTAACTTATGGACTTTGCATAAGATGATGTTAGATGTTGGGAAACCATGTACCCAACACATACTATTTATTTACTTGTCGAATATGTACACAAAAGTATGACGTGATTGACATGCTTGAGTCAGGATATATTCTACAGATCATCCCATGAATCTGCAATGTCCAAACCATATAATACTAAACTTTAGTTGCTTTCTGTGGTTAATTTTCCATGGTTCCGAATTATGATAATTTATAGACGTATTCCATCCTGACATTGTCCTTGGTTTTGAGCCTTGCTCATTTTGTGTATGAGTAACACACAAAACTAGGTCTTATTCTAGTGGTATTATATTCAGACTCTAGTTCTTATAGTAATGGATATAGGCCTAGTCCCTCTATGAGTTCCACCTGGCTCATCATCGACACTTTATTTCCTTATATTTCATTTATCTTCTAAGTGGTCCTCAAAATTTGGTTGATGTTACAACTTTTTGCATCCCATTGGCTTCACTCTTCCCTTATTTTGCATATGGGCTCTTTAATGGGGATTGTAATTTTTTGCTCATATCCTTCAATGGAAAATATGAGTAATCCTTGGTTTGGTAGTGTGATAACCTTTCCAATGAATGAAATTAGTATTTGATCATATTCCTAACTTATACAACCTCCCTTTTTTTTTACAAAATCAAGGGATAAACATATCCTAAACAACAGGGGTACATCGACAACTTCTATATCTTGTATGATAGGCAAATATGGGTACCCACATATTAGCATTGGGATTTTTCATAGTGTCCCTACCTTCTTCAAATACTCTCCTTTAAAAAGTATAAATTTTGGCTTCTACGGTTTTGGGTTCAGTCCTAAAATTCTAGAAATTTCAATAGGCATGATTGAGACCTGAACCTTAGGGTCTACCACACAATTATGCAACATATGCTTTTCTAAATAAATATTTAGGTAAAAATGTGAATGGATTTTTGGATAATTGAGGAGGTGTCTTCTAATAAATGCAAGTGCATCATTAACCACTAACGTTCTTCCAAGGGACATGTTGGTCATGTCAACTTTTTTTATGCCAAAAAATCCTTTCTTGATCCTATCGAAATAGGGATGTAAATTTTGTACAAGCTATGAAATTGTTTTATCCCTTCTACTCTTTGCTCGATATATAGTTGGGAAGTACATTTTATATATACTCCAATATTTTTTGTCATAGTTATGATATTTCTAGAGGGGAATTTTGCAAAGGTACTTGATTCCTTGTATCGGTGCTTTATACTAATGGGGATGTAGTGTACATCCCTTTGGTTGAGATATCATCAGGTATGTACCCTTCCAATGATCATATCTTTGCACTATATTGCAAGAAATCATGTTGTTCATCACAGGATATCTTCTTCCTCTCTCATGATGACTTCCATCTTCCTCAAGTCGAATATTGCTATGGAATAGAGACACGACTAATTTTGTGACTTTGGTCATCCTCTTGTGCCTTAGCATTACCCTACTACGTCTTGCTCTCTGAAATGGTTAACTAAATATGGGTGGGTGACTGGGGTTGTTATATAACTAGGACGTAGCTACCTAGGTCTTATTCTTTATTTCTTGTAAGCTATCATTCCATGCTTTTAACCTTTTTAGCTAGCCATTGGATATTGATTTCTAGCTCTCATTATATTTGGTGTTTATCCACATGGGGAGGGGTGAGAACATTATCCTCTATTATTTGATATGGGTACAATTTGACCTTTGTAGGAGGTGGAGTATAGAATGGACTTGTAAAGGGCTAAAGAATATATGCAACTTCTCTAAGGGGTATTTTTACCACTTATATTAGTATATTTTCCACTCGTATGGCCTCAAAAATTTACGAGAATCTCTTTTCTCCATATTGTTGAATAAGAATGCTTATATTAGAGATAAACACCTGAATATAGTACAGGTATACCTGAGAAGGAGAAGGTTGAAACTCTTGGGAGATCCTTATCCACATCCTTTTGAAATGGATATTGAAATAAAAAAAAATTCGTGATATGTCTATTTGATGAATGATAGTTGAGTGGGCAATAAAAAGGATCTCCAAAGTCATCGAACATATCAATGAGTGCTTCCTTCATATCAGCCCATGTGCTAATGCTTATGTTTTCCAAATATCTATACCACAACAACACCTTCACTTTAAGAGAGAGCAAGTATTCTAATCATCACATCCTCATATGTGATATTATAAATAGTAGCCAAAGAAGCCACATCTTAACAATGCTCGAATGCGGTCTTGTCCATGCCATCAAAGCTCGATAAATTCTAGAAAGCAACTTTGGGAATCTCATGTTGAGTCACAATATTAAGGGGACATGTATCATTCCAAGGGGGATAATATTTTTGAGCCATGTATTCTTCTATGACACTAATCATTTAATTTTTTTGGATTCTTCTTTCGTATGGGAGTCACCAGATGAGAAAATTTCCTCCATAGCTGCAGTCAAGATTGCTCATTAGATCTGAGTCCTCTAGGAACATATAATTCAATTAGGTTATGAAAGGCTGATCATATAGATCTAAGTTGAATTTCCAATAGATTCATTGAGTGAATTGAAAAGAAGAGCTATAATAAGAAGAGTATCACCAAGTTCTAATCCAAGAGGTGGGCCTATGGTCCCACCGAGCATGCAAAAAATTATTGGTCTATAAATTTATCTAAGGAAATGTTGTGCACCCACAGACCTTGACCAACATTGAATGACCTAAAAGTTATGAGGCTTTGGTGGTCAATCTTTGGAGGAGGTCGGTTCCTTTGAAGTTCAAGCTAACTAATCCTAAAATATGGTGGGAAAAGGATGTTGAAAGAAGTTAAAAGAGCTAAAGCTAGAAATTATAGTGGTACAAATTAGGCCACATCAAGACACATGCATAGTGAGATATTACATAGAAATGCAAGTGAACCACCTAATAGACTAGCTAGTTTTACTACCAATCACAAAATTATTAATTCATAATATTGTAGCTCATTAGATTACAAATTCCAAAACAAGTGAAAGCATCATAAGTATAAATATAAAAAGTAGAATAAACACTATGAGCATTCAACAGGTTAAAATTAAAAATAAGTAATCATTCATACATGCACATTCTATAATTGAATAGAATTAGAGGTCTAGACATCAATCCCTTTGTATTAATATGCAAAGCTCCATTGTACATGTAAATTGTAAAAGCCTAAGATCCGACCTACTTTTCATTCTATATTCTAGTATTTATAGTCTTTTACAATATTCAGTTAGCAAGGCATCATTGTCTTAGAAATAATTTCTGTTATGTTAGAAGATTTGCCCCCCTATTCATCTAATTCAAGGTATGATTTTTCTCACCACCTGATTATGCTATGTTAACCTAGTTGAATCTACATCAAGTTAGCCTTATTGCTTACATTGGGTTCATTAATTTTCTACTAAAATTTATCCCTTGTTGTTAGTATTTTATATCAGGTGATCCTATCCTATAGATAGCATAAGATGATGGTCATATGATCTTTGACATCAAATGTAATCCCTTTTAAGTTTATTGATCATTTAAGCAAGATTAGTGAAGTGATATTGGTATCAGGTATCCTATCAAGATTCAATCGGGTATAAAAGTTTTGACACCCTTGCAACTTTGTCAATTCTAATTCAACATGATTTTATACTTTGTCTTGGTGCAAGAGTTCCAACATATTCATGAGTTATTATTTTTTGTTGTTTTATCCCTTTCAATAATGTGATAAACATTGGGTACTCTCTCAGGTTTTTATCGAGTACAAGAGTTTCAATGCTCTTGTGACTTGGCCAATTTATATATCCTTTCACCTCTGATAGCATGATGATATTTTAGCACTTATTTAGGCTTTGATTAGGTAAACATCATTCGGTGCATCCCATACTTAGTCCATTCTACTTGATGAGGTTCTTTGACAGTGCAATAGATATTTGGTACCCCAACAAGCTTTGGTTGGCTACACATCTTTTGATGCTCTCATGAATTGACCAATTTCTTCATCCTTTCATCTTGATAGGCTTCTAGCACTTCTTTGGACTTCTACCAGGTACACATATTTTGGCAAGTTCAAGACTTAGCCATTTTACAACACCCTTTCGCTTTGACAACATGAAAAAATTCCTGTGCTTCTCAAGATTTTGATTGAGTATAAGAGTTTTGGCATTTGTAGGACTTCACCAAATTCACAGATTTTATGATTTTTGACTCATTTTTGTTATTCATCCAGTATTTGAGGGTCCATTATTAACATGCCTGGGTCAAAGGATGCATGGCTTACCCTAATTCTATTGTAAGGATCTTGGAATGACTGCCCTTACATATTTTGTCAAAGTGTGTGTGAGTAATGCTTGAAAAATACCCATAATTCTATGCCTTCCTGATAGATCACAAGGTTCTGCCATTGTCATCTTTATAATCATAGAGCCACTCGTAGTCACAAGCATGATCTGGTTCATGATCTATGAACATGACTCCACCACCACCTTCAACAAGCAAAGTAAAGGGGACAAGCTCACATGGCTAGGGTAGGGATCAAGATGACATATTAATTTTTATTGTGGCATACATACTTAGGGGTGGTTAGGTGTGTCAAGCTCTCTACTGTAACAAACTGACTGACTGACACACACTTAGTACTTTCGAGTAAAACAAGATGATTTATTTTATTGTGTATTAAATGTGTGTTCTTTATGTGCATGATCCTTTTTTAATTTTTAATGATGCATGGTGATCACGAACATGATGGGTACAATGCATGATGATCTTAACTAAATGAAATGCATGAATGAATCTAAAGAAATGCAATCTAGAATACGATCTAAAATGAATGTAAAGTAAAATGCACAGGTGAGTGGGTAGAAAGAACATATGGAAAGAAAAGAGAAGGGAATAAGGAAGCAAAATATGAGATAAAAATGAAAAAATAAGAAATCAAAGCTCCAAAAAAGGTCAAAAAGAAAGAAAAAAAGAAAAAAACCCTATAAGGATGTATGCTCATAAATTATCAAATAGAGGTTGCGCCTTGCTTATGGCCATGAAGCTATCCTGTAAGGGTGCTATGTTTATAAAGATAATCAAGTGTGGAGTGATACATGCTATGGGGTGCTCGTTGATGGATAGAGGTGAAGAGATATATTCTAGGATGTATGCTCATAAATGAATGAGATGGAGGCTGCCTCTCATGTGTGGCCATGAAGCTTATCCTATATGGGGTGAAATAGTTGATTGATTTACTAAAATGAGTACTACTTGATAGGGGTGTGGTGTGTGCAAAAGGTTTATGAGAAAAATAAAGCATGACATAACAATATGAGTGTGTGCATGTGTTAGAAGAAATAGACATAAGAAAGAGAAAAGCAAGAAGCAGAGAATAGTGTGTGTGTCCTTATTAAAATTTTAAGAGCTAAGAGATGTGCATAAGATAGTTAGTGGGCATATGAATACCATAAATGATATCCATGTGGTATATACCCTATCCCATGAGGACCACTTCAAAATTGAAATATCAAAAGGTGTGAGTAAAACCTATAGTGAACAAATAGAAGAAGGAAACACATATCCTTTATCTTGATGAATAGAAGAAAGAAAGCACGCAAGGGATAAGGATATACAAATAAAATAACTATGTTCCTTGAACTAGAGAAGAATTTGATGATCATTTATACTTTTAAAAGTCAAGGAATATAGGAGGATAAAAGAGAAGAAGAAGAGATGGGTGAATACAATTATGAGAATGCATGAAGATGGGCCCTAGGTTGGGGATTCGCTAGGCATTAAAGTCCTAGTTAGTGCAATGCATGTGAGTTAAGACCTAACTAGGTTTTATCACTTGCTATCCTTACGAAGTCCTAGAAATTCTATATGATCAAGCAACAATGTAACTATATGGTAAGCAAAATGCAAATGGAATAGAATGTCAGGAAAACCATGTAAGATATGATAGGCAGTCATGCACTATGGACAAGCAAACCAAATACAATATGAAAACTAAGCTAAATGCAACATGAGAATGCATAGTTATGCATAGTATGTCTTTAAATGCATTATGTTAATTGGTTCTTTAAGTTATTTACCATCTAATGAAGCTAAATGATAGGCCACTGAGACAAAATTGGTCGTTATGACAAAGTCACCTAACCAATTGGGCTAGAATTTTCCTTTAAGATATGAATGAGCATTGGCTTTATTTTGGTTTTTATTGAAGACAAGGTCCCTAATATCAAAAGAATGATTGCAAAATATCTTGGAATAATATCACTATAGCCTATTATGATAGGCTCAAAGATGATTTAAGGTATGAATGTGCTTTTCATCCAACAAATCCAACTGGTGCAAATGATCAAAGTGATACTCATAATTGATCGAGGCATCTTATAACAATATGCACAATGAAGGGATCTCTAACTCAAACAAAAAAATAGCCTCAGTCCCATAGGCCAAGACATATAGAGACACACCTATAGGAGTTTGCACATTGGTGTGCTAGGTCCATAAGGTAAGATAAAATTGGATGTACCAGTCTCAAATGGTCTTACTAACCAACTTATTGAGGATCTTGATCAAAGACTTGTTGGTTACTTTAGCTTGACTGTTACCCTAAGGGTAATATAGAGTTGACCACCTATGCTAAATATTGTACTTAGCATAGGGCTTATGAACATCATTTTTTTGAAAGGAGTTCCATTTCAAAAAATAATCATTGAAATAATCCCAAACCTACAGAGGATTTGGTTGAAGATGAACTTGGAGACCTAAGCTCTAGTCACTATGGCTAGAGGTATGGCTTTGACCCATTTAGTGAAGTACTCCATCATTGTTATAATAAACTTATGACCATCAAATAATGTTGGGTTAATATTCCCTATGATGTCCAATTCCCACATGGAAAATAGCCAAGGGGAAGAAATAACCTAAAGGTTTTGAGGAGCATGAACAAGGTTGTCATGGTGTTGACACTTATCGCAACATCAAACATAGTCACATGCATCTTTCTCCATGGAAGACCAATAGTACCCATTCAAAGGAGCTTCTTTGCAATGATATTACCACTAAAATGGACTTCACATGATCCTTCATGATCTTCACTAAGAGCTAGCTGAGCTTCATCAAAGTTAAGGCATCGTAGGAGGATACCTTCAAAAGAATTTCGATATAAAGTATTGCCAATTATAATGAATTGGAAAGCTCTTTTGCACAAAATATTATGCTAATTGTGATCTAAACCATTAGGAATCAAACCATCCTTAAGAAAATTAAAGATGTCATTATACCATGGCTCAAATGGGGAAGCTCCAATGGTAAAAAAATCTAATGGAACAAGACTAGATTGAAACAACATGAGCTCCTAGAGTTATCTAATGATAATCGATGCTTGATCATCATCCAAATCCAAGGGAAATAAGGATGCAATAGTGGCCATGGCATCTAAATGGTAGTTAGAGGATCTAGGGATAACCTCTATGGTCACCTAATAAAACATGAACAAAAGCTTGGTGACAATCTTTTTATAAGGTTTTAGCTTATCATATTGAGTCTTATAAACACCGTTAATAAGATTGACCACAAGTTGAGAATCACCAAACATTAAAAGGAATCTAACATACAAGGATAAGGCTTCTCTAAGACCAAGGGTCAAGGATTTGTATTTTATAGTATTATTTGTGCAAGAGAAGTGAATCTTGAAGGATAGAGGGATGAGCTGCTTTTGTGGGGTAATTAGAACAAATTTAGCACCAATACCCTTTAAGCATCAGGCTCCATCAAAAAACAAAGTCCAAGACTTTGGTTTTTTAGCATCTATGCTAAAGTACTAGTTGAGAAACTTGGTAACTAAGGGATGGGATGCCTCTAAGGGAGTAGAGGCTAACTGATTAGCAATCATATGACCCTTGATAGCCTTATGATCTATAAAGGTGAGGTCAAACTAATTAAGGGCTAAAACCAAGTTAGAAGCTCAACCTAAAAGGTGTGTCTTCGACATTAAGTAGCACAAAGGATCAAACTTTGCAACAACAAATATATTATGGCTAAGCATGTAGTACCTTAGATTCTGGAAAGCAAACACTACAACAAGGAAAATATTCTCTAAGGGAGTATACCAGGTTTCATAGCTAACCAATATTATATTGATATAGTAGATAGATTTCTCTTTGTTTTTATCATCATGTTGAGCCAACATGACTCCCAAAGCATGAGTTATGGCTGCTATATAAAGCATAAAATGCTTATATGGTCTAGGGAGAACTAAGATAGGTGGAGAGGTGAGATACTATTTGAGTTCATCAAAAGCTTGTTTACACTCAAAATCCCATTGGAACATGACATTTTTTTTAAGAATATTAAGAAAGGGCTAACACTTATTGGCTAACTAAGCTATGAACTAATGAATAACTTGAAGTTTACCTTGCAAGCTACACAATTTTATTAGGATGGGAGGAGGAGGCATGTTAATGATAGACACTATCTTATCAGGATCCACACCTCATCTAGACATGATGAAACCTAACAACTTGCCAGATATGACTCCAAACATACCCTTGGAGGGCTTAAGATGAACCTCAAACTACCAAATCCTTTAAAAAAATTATCTTAAATCATGGACATTATCCTTTTGATGTATGGAATGACCCAGAAGATTTTCCACATAGTCCTCTAGAAAATCATGCATCATGTTATGAAAATTATAGGCATAGCTATCTGATATATGACACTTACATTCTTTAAATCAAAAGGCATAACTTTAAATAGAAAGTACCCCATGGAGTGATGAAAGCTATCTTGGCCTTATCCTCAAGGGTAACCATGATCTATTTGTATCCCAAGAAACCACCCATGAGTGAAAGTATTCCAAATTTCGAAGTGAAATCTATGATCATATTTATGCTAGGGAGAGGAAAATCATCCTTGGGATATGCTAAGTTAATGTCCCTAAAGTTGATACATATTCTGATTTTTCCTATCTTCTTAGCCATAGGAATGATGTTGGAGATCCAATCAGAATAGTCGATAGCTTTTATGAAAGCAACATTAAGGAGTTTTTGGAGATCCTCCTTGGCTAAAAAGGTGACCTTAGGATGGATCTTCCTAAGTTTCTATTTAATAGACTTAGCACTAGGCTTCACTACCAAATGATGCATAACAAGGGAGGGATCAAGCCCTGGCATGTCAACATATGACTAAGCAAAAACATCATGAAATTCCATCAAAATATTGGTCAATTTCTCCTGCTCATCCATGGAGAATGCCTTGCATAACTTAAGGGTTCTAGGGGTCTCCTAAGAACCTATGTTAAAATATATGGTCTCCTCAATGAGAATATGAGACTCATCCTCAAAATGAGTGTTGGAATATATTAAATTATTTGGTTCTTACTAATGTACCATCATGGGTACATATTTAGATTAGGAGTTTATTAGGATTTAAGTAGTTGATTAAAGCAATGTAATAAATGCACAAGTGTTAGAATGTGCAATGATGTAAATGTGCATGTAGTCCACATGTACATAAGTGACGTGTCATAGGAATGTTGAAGGAAAAGAGGCATGTCTCATTATAAACAGGTCTTAATATAATAGAAGTGTGAAAGTATTTTGGGGTGCATAGGTGAGAGTCGTAGTAGTTACAATGTAGAGCATTTTTGCAAAGTGGAGAGGTAGTTACCTCCATTGCATATCATTGTATATTTTTTTTAGCTTTCACTAATAGCTATTTCTTGAGTACTTTTAAAATTTTCTTATCATATTTTTAGGCATATTAATTAGCCATTATCATGGTTATAACATTTTATGTTTATTTCCATACATGTGGTTGCATTTCCTTTATGTTTATAGCTTCAAAAACTAATAGTGGTATTAGAGCACTAGGTAGATCGATAGAAAATAGAGAGAGTCACAAGAGAGATTGAGTGGAGATTACAAATATTATTTTCAAAATTTCCAAAATTGTATTTAGCTAGAGTTTTTCCTTAGAGTTGTAGAAAAAATTGTGAGACTAGAACTTAGCATTGAATCTACTAGATTGACAAATCAACTAGTGAAGATTATTTTCTATAGATTTATAGAAATTGCTATTGTAGCGACCCTGGGATGCATGCACCGCTTTACTCTAATTGCAATATTATACCCAAGATGAAATGAAAGACCATGAAAAAACATATAACATTCAAGTAACAAAGATAGATCTCTTTATTTGTATTGAAACTCGGTTACATGTCGGTCCCTCTTAGAGATACCCATTTTGATACAATGAATTACAAGTGAGGAAGAAGTACCCTAGCAAGGGGTGGTGCACTTTCACAAGCTTCCCGGTTCTGCACACGAAAATGTATGAGGGCTTATAGATGCCTCCTTCTCTAGGTATGATTGCTAGAGGGATCTTCTTGCTCTCGTATACTGTAGCTTTCGTCCGATGAACCTGTGGCCCTGTAAGCAATGAAACAACAACACATGCTTAGATGTCCGAGATTGCCTCCTCGGATGAGGTTGTTAGCAATGAATATACTCAAATGAAATCAAGTGCAAATGGAACTAATGCTATGGATGCGAATGAATAAAAGCTATGCTAGTGATATGCAAATATGAAGAAATCAAAGTAATGAAACTAATGTCTAAAACCCTAAGCTAGGCCCACGGGCCACTGTCCAGGACAATGGCCGCTAAAGTGAATCTCATTCTCTTTGGTCCAAGGCTATGGATCAAAGCTTGTATCCGATGTTGAAATGGTGGTTGCTATGCTCTCTAATTTGTTAGGGCTTCACCGTAAATGTGATCTCCAAGGGAAACTCTCCAAGTCTCGAACGCTCTCCTCAATGATCTAATGCGTTCATGTATCTCTGGATTGATTGATTCCTTTCTGGTGCTCTAAGATTGCACCTTTTAAAGTGTGTGAAACCCTAAATTCTATGCTCAAAACCCTAGGATTGAATCCCTCATGCATAGTGAATGTTAGAATGAGAAGCTTTTTGTCTTTTCTATGTTTAAAGACTAGTTAATTGAAGTCTAAATTCAGACTCAAGTCTTCTATGTGAATTGGTTGTGAAGTCCCGCTCACATTTATTGCATGCAGACTGCCACTTTTGCCTCTGATTAGGCCTATTTGTTGGCAAAATGCTTTTTATGGCTTAGTCGCTGTCGTCTGCAGTGACAAATATTTGGCCGTTGTCGTCTGCAGTGACTAAGGTTTGGCTGCTCTGAGCTTGAGCGACTAAGATTTGGTCGCTCTGGCCTTGAGCGACTAAGCTTGGATGGGCTCAGAATGCCCCAAATAGGTGGTGAAAACCACTTTTGATGCTTGGAAAGTCCAAGGTTATGTCCTATGATCTTATGAATGTGCCTATGTGAGTAACTCCCCTAAACATGACACATTTTAGGTGTCTATAGATACCCCTTTTTGCGATGCGCTTGTGTGGAAAACATAATGTTGAGCAAAAACATAGACTGATCTGCTTGTAAGGTGTATGATGATCAATGGTCTGACCAATGCTTGATGGCCCAATCATGCAAGATGATGCACATCCTCTAAATCATTGCTTCAACATTCTGAAGACTTAACTTAGCCAAGTGGCTTATGCACATTCAATTTGCACTCATTCCTCAAACTCAATCGGGTAGCTTCAGCTGCTACAATCAGATTCGATCGGAAGGATAGCTATAAATTGAAGATGTTATGTTTGCTTACATTCCCAACAAACAAGGGAGATGTTGTGATTGTTATATGAAATGATTCGTAGGATGAACACAATTTTGATATGATTGAGTGATTTGTTGTTGATTTTGACTATGATTATTTTGAAGATTTGAGCTACCTCCTCACACAGTGAATTGGTGAGAAA
The DNA here is from genome assembly GCA_028583015.1 of Wollemia nobilis. Classification (NCBI taxonomy): domain Eukaryota; kingdom Viridiplantae; phylum Streptophyta; class Pinopsida; order Araucariales; family Araucariaceae; genus Wollemia; species Wollemia nobilis. The sequence continues at coordinate 5,808,039 of JAQPPZ010016370.1, read as the reverse complement.
AAAATGATGAATAAAGTGACAAGTCGCTTGACCAATATGACTAACTTGGTTTCTTTCTAAAATTTGTTCTTTCAATGGGCGAACCCCCATCCAAGTGTGACTCCAACTGTTTATGATAATCATCCATCCTTATCCTGAGGAGCGGTCCGACTATCAAGAGCCTTCTTAGAGAGTTAGGATGAGTGATTCTATTTATGCTCATATTGTATCAATTTGGCTCAATGTTTTTGATTTCATAAGGGAATGAAGATGATTTTATCGTACTCGTGGAGCAGTACGACCATTTTGGTCTTCTTCAGATTTGAAATGATGCATCGTGGTTCCAAAATGAATGTTTTTGCCCCAAGTAGCCTTATGGTAACTTACTCATCTTATCGAGTTGCATGGAGTGTGAGTCAAGCAGCAACTGTCAAGGGCGACTGTCAAGGTGCGACTATCAAGATGCGACTGTCAAGATGCGACTAGCAAGGAGTGATTGATAAGATGCGAGTGTCAAGGGGTGACTATCAAGTGGCGACTTACGAGATGCGACTGTCATGTGGCGACTGTCATACGATGACTGTCACATGGCGACAGGAAGAATGCGACTGCCAACACCGTCAATAAGATGCTACCACATGTCCTCTCCTTTACCACGTGTTATGCATCCATCGCCTTTAGGCATGAAGACTTCTATAAGTAGGATAGCAGCATCATTTTCACCTTTCACACAACGATTTCCAGAGCAATTTGAGAGCTTTTTTCAAGAATTTTTAGTGCGTTTTCTACAGCAGTTTTAGACCTTTTCCAGGCGATTTTTTGATAGTTTTTAGGTCGTTTTCCTATCATTTTTAGGGCATTTTTAGACCTTTTTCAAGCAGTTTTCTGATCATTTTAAGGGTATTTTTCTAGCGTTTTCGCAGTGTTTTCCCACCGTTATCAAAAATGGCTAACGGTTACTCTCCTCTCCCTTCCAAGGTATCATTCAAGAGCTACTATTGCCCGAACGTCAAGAACATTTTTAACATTCCTGGGAGAGATTCCAACTGGCTTTACACCTCTAAACTTGCTGGAGTCATTAAGATGCCACAGTTGGATGTCAACGTCTCCCTGATGCAATGTATTGTTAGTTCCTACAACAATGATGTATCCACTATACAAATCCAAGTTGATAAAAATGATGTTTTTACTGTGAACCCGTCGGATGTGCAGCGAATAACAGGACTACCATTTCAGATGGTCTCCTTGTTAACAACTAGTACGCGTTGACTGAATCTAACAAATCAACGCTGGCATCCAAATATGATGTGAATCCAAACCATTTGAAAGGTAAGTTTTTGATAATTTTGTTTTTGTTTATCCTTATTTTGATGTATTTGTTGTTTCCAATGTCCATTCTCTAATAATGTTCTCTCTATTTTTCAGTTAATTATTCAAAATCGAAAAAGGGTTTGAACATTTCCAACGTTACAAATAAATTTCTTTATGCCTGTATTGAATTGTTCTTGGGAAGGCTTATTACGTAGGGCCAACCTACAAAAATTCCCTTTTGGGCTTTGTCACTATTGATACGTTGTATTGATTGAGGGATATATGATTGGTCCACACTCATTTCAAACCGCATAAAATAGGACCTCCTTTTTGCACAAAAAATTCAATCTACGTATACGAAAACCTCCAACAACTATATTCTTTGTATTTTTTATGAATCATATTACAATCTTCAACAAAAAAGTCCTCCAACTGCATTGCACCCAGATTTTTTGCATATTGGGTTAAATGAGAATGAAATACAGGTAACAAATTATATATTGGAAAAGTCTCTCTTTTATGTCTTTTCATATTTTAATAAATCTTGTTATTTTCTAATTTTCTTTTGAAAACAAAGAAGAGAAGCTCACTTGTCCAGTAAAAGGGATGTCGCCATCAGTATTCAAGAAGCGTCTGGTGATTCTGACTCGCAGTCGCAATCGTCATCGGTACCTTCCACTCGTAAATGCAGGAGGTCTCCTTATGGACAATATACATGTGCTGATCCTCAAACTTCTGGACGCGCATCTGCTACAATGAACATTGAAGATGAAACCTCTAGCTCACAAGGTAAACATATTTTTTAGAAGTTCTAATTTTAATAATGTATTTTAACAATATTAATTATATTTTGTTTGAGAAAATATTTTAACTGTTTTCAGAGCAAAGGACAACAGTTGCACCATCAATGGCAACGAATGCAGAGTCTGAGTCGGGTATATTTAGTTAAATTTTTTATATTTTAATGGCATTGTTTTTAAAAAGAGTTTTAATTTATAATTTTCATGTTAAATTTTGCAGAGGGGCTGGCTAGATTTAAAAGACTCAAAAAATAGATGCTTCCACCGGGTGCACAACAAGAAAAGCATCAAGTCCAACTGCAAGTCCATCAACGTCAAGTTCATCTACAACAAGTCCAACAATCACCACAACACACACCACCGGTGAGGAACCAATCTCACATGCATGGGAAATAGTTCCTCACATCGCAGCAACAACCACTTCAAGGAACCAGCAGTCACTTAAATACACAGACTTAGACTATGGGTCAGTCTGTTGTTTCAGGGACGAGGTTCCAAATTTTAACACTTGATAATTTATCAAATGTAGAAAGCGCGTCTTAGGTGCCCCCTCTAGATGCCAATATGGATGATGATTTTATGTATCAAGATATGAATAATTTGAATTTGCCACTAAAAACTTGTGCTCTGCTTCATGGTCTAGGGTTAGGTGATGAAGCACAAAAGAATGTTCAAGGATATGCCTTCGATGTTTCCTCTTCCCCCCACCAAACATGTCGACACCGATCATCATCCAACCGATGATGATAAAATAAACTTTTCAAAAAATATTTTACTAGCAAACAATTGTAGGGCTAATGTTACTAATAATATTCTTGTAGATATTGATACATTAAGACAATGGGAATATCGGGCCAAGGTTATGATCAAAGCAATAAATGGTCGATACAAAAACTTCGGACATAGAAAAAGTTGTTTTCAAAAGTAGAGAATGAGCCACAAAAGCTCGATGCTATGTTACTAAAGACCAAATCTGGCACCGTCAAGGCCGATTCTACAAGCAGTGATGAAGCTTTGGCCATTATACTTGATCGATTAGAGAACCTGAATGCCGAATCCCAAGCATATTTCAATGAATGGGAACTAGATAAGAAGAAGGTAGTAGTGGCAGAAACTGCAAGACTTACAACAGATGTTAGTTTTACACATATCTGAAAATCATTTTTTTCTTTATTATATTTTTAAAATTAATATTAATATTTTTCTCTTGTTTTTTGCAGTCTAATTATAAGCATTTAAAGCAGCAGGTGCAAGCCATGAAAACGTAGATCAAGACTGCAAAAATCAGTGTGACTAATGCTATTGAATTGAAGAAGAGACTACAACACACTATTCAACAAAACAATTGGCTGAAGAAGCTTATCAAAGAAAAGGGCCTGGATGTGGATGCTACAATACAAGAAAATGAGAAAGAGCTGAATGCAATGTTTAAAGAAGATCCCATGAAGGAAGAAGGTTCATTGCTATCAAGGATAAACACTACAGTTGATAGTTTGGTACGGTCTGGTGCATTAGAAGCAAAGGATATTGAGGTAGATGCAGCTGACACTTTAGGCACTTTGCAGCAAGAAAACTTAGAAAATTAGAACTTCATCATTTGACGGGTTGAAAATACTACAAGTACATGGATATATATTTATGGCTATGGTTCTTCCTGTAGTTCATCCTCACCCCAAGGATCTTCCTCTTGTGGTTCTACTCCATCATTGTTAATTCATCCACATCCAACAAAAATAATTTCTACTGTACACATTTATGCCCAGGTGAATATTTCTCATCATAATTATAACATAATCCCTATGCTCTATGGGCATCCATTTCATCCATAGTCAATCACTTGATTGGTGGATATTTATTGCTAGGATTTGATGTGATCTTGGATGGAAATGTAGGTTTGGCCTATGTGGATTTAGATGACCACCTATGTGCAATTTTTTTCTTTTGCTACTCTAGCCAATATTATGGATTGCATATAGGCTGTGGTTTGACCATTTTTACTTCTGCCTTGATATCATATTTCAACCCACTGATAAAACAACTCTAAAAGAATCCTTCATTCAACCATTTTTTCCTACTAGCCAATTTCTCAAATTGAGTCTAATATTCTCATACATTAGAGATTTTTTTCAATTTTGTTAAGGATCCTATAAAGTCATACTCACTAGGGCCAAAATGAGTCAGTTATTAGGACTCAAAGTCTTCCCAAGAAGGGTCGGGAGTCATGTTCTATAACCATAGATACCATTATAGGGACTTATATTCAAAGTTAAAATATGCCATGGTGACCCACAAATATTGGAAAACATTATGGAGTTTGAAGAATTGATCTGCCCAACACAACCAACCATCAACGTCCTTTCCATTAAACTTGAGAAAATATAATTTGGGCATCTTAAACAAGGTATCTATTTCAAAAATAACATGATGGTTTATTTCTCTTTATTACCTAAAATTTCATCTAGTCCTTCAGTGTTAATATGCTAGAATACTTTTGGGCCTTCCTTTAAACACTCTTCAACCTATAGGAATATTTCTTTGACAATGGATCATAGAAATATGGGTTAACTTTCACTACCATGATTTGTGGATGTGACTATTACAAGTTGTTTAGGTTGGGGAGAAATGTCACCTTGAAGCTTGCATAGGAATATCCTAGGCATGGAATCAGACCTTCACTTCATGAACCATAATTCTTCCTAAGTAGGCAAAATGACTATAAATTGAGGTTAGAATAGCTTAATTATGTTGCTTTCATATTTGATGGATAATTTTGACAAATTAGGTGGTTCAATTTTGGGTGTCTACATTTTCCACCATTTTGATGCAATTATGATGCAATAAATGTATAAAAAATAGTAGTAGATGCCCCCAATTTTGATAAAAACTAGTTTTTGGATGGTCATTGGACTAAAGTGAAGTGATGGTGGAAAAATCATGCAATTCTAGGCCCTTAAAAAAATTTGAACTTTAATGGGGTATTAATTGCACTAATACCCCCAGCTAGGGTGCCCCCTTGAGTTTTGGATGGGGATCGAATGCCCTTAAGTAAAATTAAATGGGGCGGGAAACAAATGCAAAAAAAGTGGAAAGGAAAAATGAAGGGAGGTTAAATGGTAGGGAGGGGTAAAAACAAATTCACTTTTACCTATCATGAGAAAAATAATTGAAGCTCTAATGGAGAACATGGAATTTCTAGTCCATTATTCCCTAATTACAAGAGGTGAGGTAGGGACAACAATCATGGGTTCCTAGGTAGGCCTTGATTTCTTAATGTGCAAGTGAATTTTTCAAAGTTTTGCAAAATTTTACAAAATAATTCATTTTTTTAGATATCATCATGTAGGGGGTTGCACAATTTTGTGGGTCACCTACAATAGTGTGACACATGTTACGATGGTTTCCCCATGATATCATACTACAAGTTGCACCAAGGCATAAAATTACAACCATCTAGCGGTAGGCATGATTCTGTGGTATCATGCAAGGGTGCACGCAAGGCAAGATTTTACACTAGAGATAGGAGATAAAAAAAGAAGGGGGAAAAGAAGAGGAAAAGAAGGAAGAAATGGGAGAAAGAATAAGATGAGGGAAAAAAAAATAATGATAGGAATATATGGTTTGTGTAGTTGGATATATTGGAGTCATAGAACTGGTGGCCATGCACATTAGAGGAGCTATTTGGTCTCCTAACACTAGGAGATAGATCAAGATTAGATTCCATGGGTATTCTACACATAGCAAAGATGTCAAGGATTGAGTGTGTTTAGGCCATGATGACAACAATGATAGAGAGGTGGTATCACATCATCCACCTTCAATATTTTGATAGGAGAGATGTCTATCACATTACAAGATGTGTGGCAGGTTTTGAGAGTGTCTATTCATGGGAGGCAAGTCTAACAAATGTAGGATAGAGAATGGACCTTACAAATATTGATCGATGATCCAAATTTTGAGGCGACAAGGAGTGGGATGCATATATATGAGCTATTTGAGTGGCAAGGGTTAGGTGTGTTGACTTGACTATTATGTGGTGTCACTTTAACGTTGATTTTGAGTTACACTAGTAGATGAATCTTACCATGGGGATACAAAGGAGTCATTGCAAAGATGAGAGATCAACATATCCATTTTTCCTAAGGATAACTGATACTAACATGCTTATACTAGACCTTATAAAGGACAATGTATAAGGACTTCAATAGTTATAGATGTGCTACCCTACTCTAGGTTTGGTGTCGAGGGCACCTTATAGTGAGGTGATATCTAGGGTTGTTAGGATGGGTAGATGATGTTGAGAGGTCTATAGCATATAGGTGGGGCCACTATCCATTTATTTATGGCCTTAAAATTTTCATAGTTTGTAATTTATCTCTTCTATTTACTCAATAGATATACTATATTATTTATTGAGCAGTGACTAGTTAAGGCCTGTATGAACAATGACTGGTTAAGGCCTATATAAACAATGAGCAATTAAGGCTTAAATGAGAAATGACTAGTTAAGGCCTATGAGCAAAACTACTTAAGGCCTATATGAGTAGTGGTTAGTTAAGACTTATATGAACAATGACTAGTTCAAGCCTATATGAAAAACAACCAGTTAAGGCCTAAATGAGCAATAGTCAGTTAAGGCCTATACGAGAGAAAACCAATTAAGGCCTATATAGACAAAACAATGGACCCTAGTTGGGGGTATTATTGCAATTAATACCCCATTGAAATTCAATTTTTTTTAAGTGTCTAGAATTTCATGATTTTTGCACCATCACTTTGCTTTAGTCTAATGACCATCCCTAAGCCAATTTTCCTCAAAACTAGGGGCATCAACTTCTATTTTTGATACATTTATTACATCATAAATGCATAAAAAAGGGGGTAAATTTAGACACCCAATTTGTCAAAATTATCTTCAAACATGAAAGCAACATAATTTAGTTGATCTAACCTTAATTTTTAAGCATTTTGCTTGTTCAAGTAGAAACATGGTTTACGAAGTGAAGGCATAATTTTATGCCCAAAATATTCCTATGCAAGCTTCAAGGCATCATTTCTTCCCTGCCTAACTAACTTACAATGTTCACATCCATGGAATCATGGTAGTAAAATTTAACCAATGATTCTATGATTCAAAGTTGAGGACTAAAAATCTTGGATCTCCATGTCCTTGAGCTCTAAGCCATTTATGGTGCCATCCCCTTTAAATACCTTCCACCAGCATCCATCCCCAAGACTACTATTTTTGGATTTCCTTAGTATCTTAAAGTTTTAATTTTGAATATCTGTCTACCTCTCCCATCACTCATGAATGCTCCAAGATCTCGTTCCTAAGGCAAGAAAATATATAAATTGAGGCCTTGGGGTACCATTCTATTAAATACATTCTAGCTAAAGAAACTTTGGCTCTTTGCTTTTTCACTTTGCTCTCTCATGTTCTAAGTTTTCATGGTGGTCATAGTGCTCTTATTTGAATGCTTAGATGACTTTGGAAAGGCTAGAGGAGAGAATTCACTTTCTCCTCAATTGTTGTTTCTTCCCATTTACCTATTTTGCACTTATTTCTTTCATTTTGTATGTTAACATCTTGTTTAAGCATAGTTTTTTCTCTCTTTGATTATAACCACTCTTTAAATGCCTAATTTTTGTTATTCTAGTGTATTGTTCTTATTTTTGCAACATTTGCAAGTTTTTGACTTTGAATCCTTAGCTTGTTGAACCCCCTTTGCTATTATTTTAAGTCCAAAATCAATTCTTAGGATTGTATCCCGTTGCATAGGTCCATAAGGAAAAAATACATCTTGACCTTCTCAATACATGACTCCATTAGCCCAAGGCTCAAGGGTAAGATTTTGCTTCCTCCCCTCTTTGGTCTCACACCTTGCTCATATCCTTGCCTTCCCTACTCTCTAGTAGCCCTTTTCTTCATTCATTTTCCTTCCATTTTATCCCTTAGAGTGAAAATGCACCTAACCTAACATAAGGCATGATTTTTCCTATTATACTTACCTAAGTTGTTTCCACAAGTAGCTCTCTCCTCCATAGTATTTTACAACTCATAGTTTCCCTCTATCCATTTACTTTTGGTTTAAATTGAATATCTCTTTGTCAACACTCTACCCATATGTCCTACACATAGAGTAAAATCCTTGTTGGAGTATATTACATTATTTGGTACATGATAATGTACCACCTTGGGTACATAACTAGACTAGGAGTTTACCTTAGAGTAAGGTTTGAGTAGTTACTTCATGCAATGTAATAAATGCATGTGTTAGAATGTGCAATGATGTACCCACGTGTTGTAGATGAGTTGGAGAGGGTAGGGCTATCCTCCAAGGGAGGTCCCTGGTTCGAATCTCCACCCTACAACCTGCACATTGGGTACTCAAAATCCAGTTGATTATGCTGGTGTGATCAGGGTCGGGCACGACTTTCGAGTGATTTTGATGGTGTAGAACCCTCTGGTCGTGGTTTCTCAGACCAAGGTGACCCCGCAAGGGGTTTTGGCTAAATTCAAAGAAAAAGTGCAATGATGTAATGTGCATGTAGTCCACATGTACATGAGTCATTGGTTAGGTAGATGAAAGGTCAAGGGACTTATCTCCCTATATATATATATATATATGCCTTTGAGAGAGTTGAGTGTAGTTGAATGAAGTAGCATTAGTAGCTAGTTAGTATAGTGAGTACAATGTAGATCCTTCATGTATTTATGGAGTGTTCATGTCCTCCATTATATTACATTGTACTATTTTCATGAGCTTTCATTAATGGCATATTTTTGAGTTATTGCAAAAGTTTCTTATATATTTTTCCTACATATTATAGTGCCATTATCATATAGTTATCATTGCTTGCTCATTTTACATATTGTGGTTGCATTTCATTTAATATATATCACCAAAAGCTAACAGTGATATCATAGCACACGATAGATCAATAAGAAATAGGGAAAGCCACAAGAGAGATAGAGAGGAGATAAGAAATCTCATTTTTAGAATTTTTGATATTACATTTGGCTAGAACCTTTCTACAAAGTTGTAGAAAAACTCGTGAAGACTAGGACACAATATTGATTCCACTAGATTGACAAATCAACTAGTGAATATTCATTATCTCAAGATTTAAAGTTTCTTCCATTACAGTGTCTAATATTTTGTTGCAGAAAAAGGAGATTCAAAGAAATTTGGGAAGCTTCCTACAAAGAGCTAGGAATAATATCTTCTTTGGAATCAATCCAATACTTGAATCAATAAGTTAGATATTAAAGATTTGGAGGCCTAAGGAAAAGGTCCCATTATAGAATTTGCAGATTGAAGACTCCATAGCTGAAGATTTAGAAGAAAGGAGGAGGTCAAAGAAGCCACATTGTAGACAAAAAATCAAGGAGGTCCAAGAAAGAAGGCCCCATTGCAGATTAAAGATTGAGGAGAACCAAGAAGGAGGTCCTCATAGAAATTTGAATATTGAAGACTTTAGAGCGAAGAAATAAGAGACTCAAGGAAAAGAGTCTCATAGAAGATTGAAGACTACAGATTGCAAAGTGAAAGGAGAGAGCAACTCAAGAAGATGAAGAGACCACAAGAGGTCAAGAAGATGAAGAGACCACAAGAGGTCCCATTGAATAACTTCTAGATTTAAAATATTGAAGATAGAGGACTAGCAAAAGTCTTATTCCAGATTTCAGAAACAACAGAATCAAGAGATCCAAGAGAAGAGGTCTCAAGGAAGGCCTAAAAGGAGAAAGAAGAAGGCTAGGAAAACCTAATTGAAGGAGATTTAGAGAATGCCATTGAAGGCCTGAAAGGAAAAGGAATGAGAAGGCTAGGAAAACCTCATTTAAGGAGATTTAGAGGTAATTGAAGGAGACTTGGAGAAGGCCATTGGAGGATATTTTAGGAGAACTCAAGGGAGAAGAGTGCTACCAAATAGAAGCACCTAAGAAAGAAGGTTTTGGAACAATTGTCACCATCCAAAAAGCCCAAAAAGAGAGGATTTGGTAAGGAGTTTGCAAAATTTTGGAGGAGAATAGTGAAGACCTCAAGACATTCAGATTTTATAGAAGAAGGCCAACAAATAGGCCAAGATTGAAGCCAGATTTCAACAAAAAGGTTGAAGGAGAAAGGGGATAAAAGAAACCACCAAATCCGAGAGATTTGAAGATTGCCTTTGAAAGTTTTGAAGGCTAATTTAGAGAAAGGAGTTTGCTAATTTTATAGCAAAAAATTGACCTCTAGGAGACAAGTCTTAGTTGCAATTTGGAGTTTCCTACCAAATTTGGGATATTCGAGGACAACATATAGGAGAAGAAACTGATTGCATTACAATCTAAAAATTTCATATTTGAGAACAACAAAAGGATTGCAATTTGGGCAGCATTACTAGCTGCTAAGTTTCAGATTTTTCGAGTGCATTCTAAAGGAGAGTTGAAGCCACCAAACTAAATTTTTGGGCAGCAAGTTAGAGGAGTTTCAAAGCTGTAAATTGGTGAGTTAAAGAGTTGTTTTGAACAACAAAGAAAGAGTTGTGATTTCATATAACACAGGGCAGAAATTAGGTGATCCAAATCACCAAGAAATACATCATCTACAAAGGTTAAAAAGGTATGCAACTTAGGTGCAAAAGGTTCATTATTTGAACACTTATATTAAGTTCATTATTAAGTTTCATTAAGCACCAAATTAGAGTTTAAAGTTGCAAAGGAGAAGGTTTCATATTAAAGTCTTCAAGGAAGTGCAGAAGATAGTTTCTACAAGGGTTAAAACTTGCACATAAGAAAAAGGAGTTAAATATATTTCAAAAGATAGAAAATCTGGAAAATTTGATTTACAATGTTGATTTGAAATAACAAACTTGAAATTTTTGTTGGGTTTCATGATGGAGTCACCATTCCATAAAGTACCTACAAATTTTTAAAACATGAAATAAATAAGTTTGAATTTGTAGCAAGTAGATTTGACAAAACTCTTCTAGGTTATGATAGTGAACAAACCCTTTAACAATTTTGATGAAATTCAAAGTTGATTTTTATAGATCTAAAAATGTTGGGACAAATGGACTAGGCCTGATTTCCATATAAATCAAGACCTTAGTACCACCCATAATGCTAGAAAATGTTGAACTTGGGTAATGGTATGCACTCACAAGGTCACATTTCAACAATTGGAAGGAAAGAACATTCTCTTTGACCTCCAAATCCTAGTCAACTCTCCACTAATATAGTTAAATTTTACTAATCTAAGTGCATAAAAGTAAACTTTGGAAGGAAAAGGGTTCAAGAGATTAAAGCAAAGTGCATTAAAAGTAAATGTGGACATATTCATAATGAGATTAGTGTTGATCAATCAACATATTTACTAACATGTACGCACTCCAACTTGCAAGAAATTTGCAATAATAAAAGAAAGGACTATCAAAAAGAGAAAGGAAAATGCCATAGTCACTATGCATTCACAAATCAACAATTCAGTAACATAATCAATAAACAAATATCATACACAATCTTTCTATTATTAGCAAAATGAGCTCATAAATACAATGGAGTATCACAAAGTGTAGCTCTGACTTTTTCAAATGGCCAAAAGATGTTTACAATGGAGCCCCTAGCTCCTATATATAACAAATTATTCACCTAAGGGTTATTGAAAATTAATCCTTTCTACTTCTAGTAAAATATTTTGTTTAGTAGCATCTTTAGCAAACAATACATCACTAAACCATACATGCCCCTAACTTGCCTCCAAACATGTTTCGTAGATTTTTATCCTCTAATAGGCACCATATGGAAACAAAATGTTGCTTTCCAAGTGGTTTCACCAGGTCCTATGCTAACCTTATCTTGTATTAAGCCTTGAATTACAATTCACAAATTTGAAGGTGTGACTCAAAATTTTACCAAAATTACTAGCATGAATCATATTTTTGAAATTGCTCGCACTTGTAGGACTTAACCAATTTTCAAACAAGTTTTTCAATTTTTTTTGTTGCAATGTTGCTTTTGGTGCTACAAAAATTATCTTTCTCCTTTGTTTTAAGGGATAATTTCCTAATGGAGTTTGAAGTTAGTAGCCAAGCTACTACACTATGTCAAGATGTGGAGTTCTTATGCAATACACCAATGCTTGTTCATTTTATGACCTAATATTGAGTGGTATTGATTGTGAAGTGTATATAAACCTTGTGTTAATCTCGTGTATTTTCATTTTAGTGCCTTGTTATAGTGATTAGTTGTAACATAACCGAATATGCATTTGCTGGGCAACCAAATCTTTTCATGAATGGCTCTACAATCAAGGCCCAATTTTTTGGCTAAAATTTTGTACCAAGTAGCAATTTTATCCTTCAACAAGCCCATAAATAATTTGACAATTACATGCTCTTCCTAAATCTGGTGGATTGATTTTAATGTTTACAAATCATTCATATGCTTGATTGTAGTTTTACTATCACTTCCTATGAATGTGGATAGTAACTTCAAAGCTAACATGAAAATATATGAATAGATAGGCATATAGAGAGGCCCTTGATAGTTATAATATGGGATAGAGGCATCTTCTCAATCTCCACATTGAGTAAGGTTGCATACTTAAGATTCATCCTAAATAGCTTTCTCCTCATACGTTGCATGTCTAGAATCAACAAAATTTTGGTATACACACAACTCTAGTGGCATCCCTTCCAAATCCTTGTATATCCTTGCAAAGACATCCTTAACTGTATCAAAAAATTAAAAGTTGTCACTTTTTAAAATAGGTCCCATTCATGTCCATAACGGATCTTCTTTTCTTCAACTTTGTCAATGTTTACTTGCACCATTTTTGGACCCTCGCTACTCTTATCATGTCAAAGAAATGTGTTGACCTTTCACTAATCTGTGTCATAGGTACTATATTATACAATTTTTTGTGGGAAATACATCATCTCCTTGACTTTCATGGTTAGTTTTGAAACTTTATTGCACTCTCCTGCTTCGTATGTGTTACAAAGTCCATCATCTTGATCTTCATCCTCCATGCTTATGCACAAACAAGTACGTTCAAAGACTTAGTCTTCCATATGCCAATGAAGTAACTTCTTGTTTGAATGCCCTTCATCTTCTGTGTGCTCCTCCAATTCTAGCATGCCTTCTTCATTTGGTTCTCATCCATTTGTTCAATCTTCTTCACCTAACGAAGATTTGTCAAACTCATCAAATGATGCCAACTCTTTATTGACGATCTAATTTTTAAAATGGATGACATGTATTGGCCCTTCTTAAATGCCAATAGTTTTCTCCTAATTGTGATTGAATTTTACCATGTGTAACCACCCTCATCCCAATAATGTGTCATAGGTTGGGTTTTCATGGTAATAACTATGAAATCCAAATGAATATTTGGTCAACAAATTTTACTTTTTATGTAGCCACTACAACCTTCATACCTTTCATTTCAATGTTGTAAAGAACCGTGTCATACAATTGAAAATTTGGTGACCACAAAAATAGTTCCCCCAAGTCTTTTTAGATCTTCTTCGACAATACATTAACACTTGAACACCAATCAAAAGTTACTTGCATTAGCTTATGCTCAAGCAATTTTGTGGATCATGTTGGGACTGAAACTGAAGGAGATTAATCTTATTGATAAAAATGGTTACAATATATAGTCATAAGCCTATATTCAACACATGACACTTGTCAAGAGAAAAGGTGAAGGCATAGTGCACTTTAACTCTAACATTAAATAAACAACAAGTCGCACATATATGCGAAGGTTGGGAAACTGAGTCTGGTTTTTTATTCCGCCACAGTGCGATGCCAGGAATATGATATTCCTGAGGTTTATTTTGCTACCTTAGATAGCCATTATGGTTTTTTCACATGATGCAAGCCCCTTTCATGGTGGAATATAGGGGTATTTATAGTCGTTGGAAACGTTTTTCCGCAACAGACACAATGGTGGTGTCATATTGTAATTTTGAGGCTATTTCAATTTAGTTTTTAGCCTCAAAATTTTTCTCCTTTGGAGTGCACTCTCGGTTGTACCCGACACTCCCAAGGTAATTTTATATGTGATCCTTGTACCTAGTGATATTTTCTATACACTTGGCGAATGCAACGGCTGGTTACCCATGCATTTCGGTGGGATGACATGGTCACCATAAGGACACATATTCTAGGGACTATAAACAAAGACACCCTAGACTCTATCCGAGGTTTTTTCGAATCTACTTCTGAAGACTACAGACGAAGACACTTCAGAAGATTCTCTTCTTTTCTTCTTCTCTCCTATTTTGATCTATGGCTCATTTTATTGTATTGAGTGCATTTTCGAAAGAGACCGACACTCTTATATGGCTCGTTTTTCCTTTGTATTAGGTGCATTTTCGACAGAGACCGACACCTTCTAGATTGAGTTCACCATGAGGAGGGATTTCATACTCATGGTGAATCTAGTCAATGACCTACGAGAGGCAACAGACCGAAATGTATACACAGTGAATCTAGCATTATTCACAGTTGGAGAGCCAAGCGCAAAGAGCACGAGCCTAGACCAAATCAACAATAAGAGAGGATGATAGGTAGTTTTAGAGAAGTCAACATTAAGGGGGAATGTTACCTAATGTTGACTTGTTTTTCTTTAGTTAGGATAGTGCACTTTAAGGGGGAATGTTAGAGTTAAAGTGCACTATGCCTTCACCTTGACACTTGTCAGTTTCTCTTGACAAGTGTCATGTGTTGAATATAGGCTTATGCCTATATATTGTAACCATTTTTATCAATAAGATTAATCCCTTCAATTTCACTCCTAACAGATCAATGATAGCTTTTTCCCAACATCTATCATTAGCATTGTTGGGTCTATGCATTTATCCTTGGGCATTTGCTTTACTACCTTTTAGCAATGCGTCTATCACCTTCTTCGCTTGCATTAATTCTTCTACCACCGCATAGAGCTTTGATACTTCACAAAATAATTTTAACTGCAAAATTTATGTCCAACATTTGTGCTACCAATTGCTTTGTTGACTCTTCATCAACCATGATGGGCTTATTTAATTTGTCTTTTGTTATTGTTTCTTCTTATCTCTAATTCAACTTGCACACGTGCCTCCTACCATTTCTCCTCCTTGGTAGAATTAGGGTATTATTGCATATTTTTGTTGTGCGTGTCACTAGAAGTACATGTTTCTCTTTCTCCTTCTGATGGTCTATCTAAGGCTCTTCAATGCCAATAAAAATGATGATTTGAAAGTTGGTATTTGCCTTCTTTAAACAATTAGCCTCCTTATAGTTGCCAGGTCTACAAAATCAACACATCATTGTTGTGTTATTCCCACTTCCACCAATTGTTGCATTTGTACAATTGTGTGCAAAGTTTCCTCATTCTTAACATCTTTGACATTTGATGATTGGTCTACCTTTCGAGTTATATTGCAATTGACCTTCATCACCACCACCACTAGATCGATTTCCAAATTGTGGTTGTTTCCTTCCCTAGAAATTATTATGTTATGATAACTACCATTTGTTGCTCCTAGTATGCTTTTGAAAGTGCTAGGTTTTTCTTCCTTTTGCACCATCATCATTTGGTGCCTTGCACTTCTCAGATTAAGCAATCATTCTACAATCACATATCCACTTATTTCCCAAATATTGCTATATGCTTTTTTTGGGCAATTTATGTTTGTGTGGCCCTTCGTCTTGCATTACAAACACCATATGTCCTTTTTCTCTATGTTCTTGTTAGACTTCACATCATTGATCATTCTCTCCAAGTCCTTTCGCATTGCTTGGATTGTTGAGTTGAGATCATCCTAATCACTACCATGACTCATACTCTCTTCGCTTGGTATTGTTGTCTTCACTTTGCTTTGCAAGTTTAGCACACGATCAAATGCTTCATAGTAGGTTTTTCATGGAATAACCTTCATCTTCTTTTTGTGTTAAGACAACATTCCATCTAGAAACCACCTCTTCTGCAACTCATTAACTAGTTTCATCTCTATCTTTCCTATCGAATCCTTCAAACAATTATTGTATGATTTTACACTTCTATCGTTTTGGTTTGTGGAGTATATTTTCCAATGATTTTTATGTCATCCCAAAGCAATCTACATTCTTTGTTGAATTCCTCCTTGAGATTTCCAATGCCAATCAATTGCCACTCCTCACAATGTTGTTGAGAACAATATATTGGAGTATATTACATTATTTGGTATATGCTAATATACCCCCTTGGTACCTTCATGGTACATCTTGTAAATAATAGATTAGGGTTGAGTCATAGTTTAAAGTGTGAGTATTATTCCCCTTTATGTAAGTGTGAATGTGCAAGATATGCACGTGTCATGTAAAGTTGTAATGTACAAAAAATGCACAAGTGTCATGTGAGTTAGTGTGCATGTGTAAGTTAAGACTGTGTACAACTATCTTATAAAAGAAATCAAATATGTAATGTAAATATGTGCAGAAGTATCTTAGATTAGAGTATGCAAGCTACAAAAGTGTAAGAGACATGTATAGATATCATACAATATAGAGTCAAGTGTTCATCAAGTATGCAAGTGTCAAGTAGAGGAGCCAAGGGTCATGAGACTTGGCATATGGAAAGGAACAATCAAGTATCCAAAGAGTCATTCTACTATGGATATATACTCCATAAGGATACTTCATATCATATCAAGTAATATCATATTATAGAGAAGAGCATTATCATTGTAAGAGAAAGTAGAGTAATAAATATTGCATATATTTTGAGCAATTAATATTGTAAGTTGTTCTACATGCTTAATACATGTATGATTCAAACTATTTACATTCATATTGTTGTTTATTATTGAATGTTATTTGATATATTATTAACCTTGATATACATATTAATTTGCTCATAGTATTCTACTTATTATATTGTGGCTATATTATATTCAATTATGTGATATTTGTTGTCGTATTAAGGCTTAAAAAGCCATCACAATTGCAACCATGCAATTTTCATTTATCACACAAGTTGCTCATCATATTGTCTTGCATGTTCCAATATGGCACTCAATATCTTCCTTCCCATCTCCTCTGAATTTCAAATATCTTTTCTTGCCTATTGTTGTTGTAGCCATCGTTGTTATTGGTCGTAGTTCTTTGTTCGATTCTTCTTTGCTCATCAAACCTTCTTATGACAATTGGTCTTTTGCAAACAAATGTCGAATGTTATCTATTGCACTTGTACTTCACAATCTCCTTCATGAATACACCAGCCTAACCATTCTCCCCCACACTTGTGTCGGAGTTACCAATTGTTTTGTCTCGTCTTGTGCATACTCCATATTGGCACCTTCTGCTTAGAAGTCTAGCTCCATCATAAAAAATAATGTTTGTGACAACTTAGTTTGATCTTTGTCAAGACTTCCCTCTTGAGGGTTCCACACATGGTCCACTTTTGGCGATGAAACTCCAACTCTACAT
Organism: Wollemia nobilis; assembly: GCA_028583015.1. Taxonomy (NCBI): domain Eukaryota; kingdom Viridiplantae; phylum Streptophyta; class Pinopsida; order Araucariales; family Araucariaceae; genus Wollemia; species Wollemia nobilis. Next base: position 5,790,507 of record JAQPPZ010016370.1, on the reverse strand, counting down.
TGTCTTTTGCATATACTTCAACAAGTCACTCAACATGTGTATTTCCTCACAATTTTTTCCGATGACAAATCATACTATCAAAAATCTTCATCCTTGATGTTGTGCAATTCTCTAACTCCTCATAGGTTCTAATGTCATTCTTTCACTCATCCTTCTACGTCCATGTCTCCCACATCCTCGGGTTAGGTTATTTATCATTCACTCTTCTTCAAATGTCACCACAATCACTAGTTCAATCTTCAAATGACAACATCAAGTGTAACATAATAATGGTTTTCTGCATTTGAAGAAACGTGAAAGAGTAAATAACCATAAACAGTAGCAACAAACAACATTCACCATAAATATAAGAGATTCAAAGGTAAAATGGAGCAATGTCACATATTGCCATTATATTCATTTATGAACACCGAATAGAAATACAACAATATCAAAAGTTAACATGTATTATCTTCAATAGATGCTTCACACAATGTATCACACTATCATACATTGTTGATGATCTATTTGGATATTATAAAGGATACATTTATACTACTCCTGAACAAAGGAGACAACTCATACCTATCCCTAACTACCCTTAGATGAAACTCATAATGCATAACATTCTTTTATTTGCACACTAACAATATTTGAAGTCCCACCATCTACTCCTTCCCAAGATTGAGGAACCAAAAGATGAGCCAGCTCATCACCCCACCCCTCCTAGTCTAAAGACAAGATTACCAAGGGTAGCAACCCTTACTCTTCTAGGTAGGGGAACAACTATTTCCATACCCCAAACTTGGCAATTCCTTGTAGAGAATGGCAGAGGACACTCTAGGGGCACAAGAAGGATGACGTAAAGGTGAACAGTTTAGGTAGGAGCCCATTACTGAGGGGCATATTGAACGGGTGGGGTATTCCCACCAATAGAGATCAAGCATTAGCAACAAACACCATGCACCATAAATATAAGAGATTCAAGGGTAAAATGGATCAACGTTGCATATTGCCATTATATTCATTTATTAACAACGAATACAACACATACAACATCATCACAAGATAACATGTATTATCTTCAACAAATACTTCACACAATGTATCACACTATCATACACTGTTGATGATCTATTTGGAAATTATAAGGGATCCACTTATACTACTCTCGAACAAAGGAGACAATTGCCAACTTCCTCATACATATCCACAACTACCCTTGATGAAACTCACAGTGCATAACATTCTTTTATTTGCACACTGACAATGTCCATAATTTAACACATGATGACATTTTAACAAACACTGTGCAAACTATTCAAAATGACAAAATGTCTCTCTTGCATCATTGGGAAAACGTCCCATGCATTGTGGCTTGAGTCCCACCATCCACTCCTTCCCAAACGAGTCAACCTTCTCCAATAGGTCGACAACAAGCTCGCAACCATGTCTCTAACAACAAGAAGTCCAAGACCCCAAGACTGAGGAACCAAAAGATGGCCAACTCATCACCCCACCCCTCCTAGTCTAAAGACAAGATTTCCAAGGGCAAGAAACCCTACTCTTCTAGGTGGGGGCGACTATTTCCCTACCCCAAACCTAGCGATTCCTTGTAGAGAATGGAAGAGGACACTCTAGGGGCACAGGAATGATGATGTAATGGTGGACGAGTTAGGAGGAACCCCATTGCTGAGAGGCATATTGGATAGGTGGGGTGTTCCCACCGATATAGATCAACTCCCATTGATGAGGGGCATATAGGGGAATCATTACAAATTTTACTTCTACATTTGCAAATTCTACAAATATTTGTTTAATATAAATTAAATTTTTTTGCTCAAGGATGTAATGTTTTTCGAAGTATTGGCAAGCATTTTTTTATACATTGTTGTATAAATACAAATTTTGGCTAACATAAGATACAAAATTAATTATGTTAATGTAATAGAACAAACCATTTCCAACCAGCATCACAATAATAAGCATAAAATATCAAGATATTTCAAACACACCAAACAAATTGATTTATGTAATATTTTACAAATTCATTATGTATTACATCCCTTAAATCATTATGCAAATTGACATAAGTAACCAAAAAAATAAAAAATAATTTGAATGCCAAACTTGACCAAAAGAAATACAATTTATCATACACATTGAACAATCTTTTTGCTTTTCAAATATTAACATGCATTTTGATGCTATAAATAAAAATCCAAAAAAAAACATTATTTATATGGATCAATTTATTAGTCAAGAAACTCCTTCCAACTTGAAGTAAAGATCTTATAACAAATTAAGATCATGCTAGCTTACAAATATAACATTTAACAAATAAGTAATAACAAGACATTTTTCATATACTATAATAATAACCTTCATATATAATTGTGCTTATAATATCCTCATTGTGTGGCATGTGTATGCTCATGATTTGATTGTCAAATTACAAGGTGGTGAAATAATACAACCTTCACATCACAATTATGCATTGCAAGTTCGTAACATGATGTAATAAAACTCATCAATAAAATTATAATAATTTTCATTAATGTGTGCTTAAAAAAAATCATTATTAATAACTCATAAAATACCAAATGCATTAAATTGAATTGTCTCCTCATATGGCCATTGCGTTCCACATAGACCAATGAGTCCATCTCAATTGAGACGAGAACAACTAAGATATATACAACTTATAAATTAAAAAAAAAAACACATACACATTTAACTGTTTGTTGAAAGCATTTGTTTCCTTCAATTTGGATATTACCTTCTATACATTCTTCTTTTCCATTATTTTCTATTCCCCCAAAGGGGAACTTGGAGTAAGCTATAGTACATTGTAATACTCTAGTATGCTTATTAAAAAAAATAAAAAAATAGTAATCACATAAGACTTGATTAGGCAGTAATTGTGAAAGAAAAAGGTATATGCTATATTTATCTCTTTCAAAACGTGCTGATTAAAAATTCAATTTACTGTGCCATTTTTCATTTATATATATCATCATACATCACCTCATTTTTCAAATAATTAAAAAAAAATTCATTGCATATTACGCACAAATTAAATAAATAACGAATTTGAGTGCTAGAAAAATGATGATAAAATACTGAGCCAATATCAACAAAACTATCAGGCTCCAGAGCTGAAAATTCCGAACATTGAGTTATACCTTTTGTAAAATTTCAAATTTTGAGTACAGATAATTCTGAAAAAACACTTCCAAGTTCAATTAATATAAAAAATCACTATAAAAAAAAAAACAACAAAGCTCACTTCTTAAAACTGCCATAAGTGGGCCAATTTGGCACAATAGTGTAAAGCAAATATCAAAAGAAGGCAAAGCAAAGGTGCTATAAAGGAAAAAGATGAAACTAACAAATCTCATAAACCATAAATACTAACAGTTAGTGTATTGGTTTCTTATGGGAAATTATCATTATTTGAGGGTACAGCAGCTTTATTAGTCAGAACTTGCTTCTTGTTGACATAAAACCAATCCTTTAACTACACAAACAGATACTGAATTTTCTTGAAGAGAGAGGAGAGAGTCCTGTGCACTATATGATGATACAAGCCATTTCATCTTCCTCAATATCCCATCCTCAAGATTGCGTCCTTGTAGGTGTAAATATCTCTACTGGAAAAGCTAGGTTTCAAGTCTTGCAGAAAAATTGGAAACATTAATTGACACAAGAAATTCTTGGAAGTAACTGGTTAAATGGTTGTTTGGTGGATACAGGCTGCTTGGTATATGAAAGAAAAAGGATGATTCTAACAAAGGATACAGATTACAAGTTAACGAAGACAAAAGCAAAAAAGTCAGGTCAATTTCCAGTTGATAATACCTGTTTGGACAATCCACTGTACATGCATGAACATAAACAGTAAATAGAACAATAACCAAGAGCAACAGTTTCACCTTCACAACTCGAACTATATCAGCAATGCACAGTGCTTATCAACCACATTAATGTTAAGAGAGTGCCTATTGACATTTGGTCAATGAGGGCGCAGAAAGAGACTTTATTACTTGCTTGTGTGAAACAGTTCCGTACAAAGTTGTCCTTTGTTGAGGTATTCTGCCAATTGAACTGATTAGCTTCTCCATTTCCATAGGATGCAACTCCTCTCCTGCATTGAACTCTAATGAGACTTCCATGCACACAATACAAATATGTGAGAAGATTGTTTTTTTGAAGCTCAAATTCAAAATTTCCAAATTTTATATTTAAAATGATCCTACCATGTGATGCTCCTGCTGCACGAGTAATGTTCTCATTCATGAGGGATCCACCCATGTCGTTACAACCCACAGAAAGTAAGTACTGTGCTCCACCTGGTCCCATTTTAACCCATGAAGCCTGAGGAAACAATAAAATAATAATTCCAAATGTATTAGGACCAACAGGTTATAGAGTGGATGCACATATTACATATACATACTGCCATTACTTTAAATGCACTTGATAGGGGACTACAAATGTGCTAAAATAAATAAAATTTTACTACTAGTTATTTGTAATAGTCCTTTTGTCGCTTTTAATTCTGATGCATAGTGGAACATTAATTTTTTAAGGGAAGCTGGAGATGTAAAGAGAAAAGAATGCAATTGAGGCAAAAGTTGAATTCAAATGTTGCCTCAATTTATTAAAGGAATAGTGCCACTGCCACACTTTATTTCTTCAATCTTGCCAGCATAGAACGACGCATCAGCTTGATTATTCGGGATGTGGAGTAATGCAAAGAAAAAAGGAGGAACATGTATAATGCAAGTACTGTTATGCTTGGGTTTCATTCACAAAATCTTTGTGGACATGAATAAACTTGACCATGGTTTAAAGCTTAGCATGTCATTAATTGCCTGGCAGCATGACCATGAAGTGGCAAGGAAGTTGATAAATAGACAAATAAATAATACTAATGCACACAAATGACTATAGTAGCTCAATGAGAACGAAAAATATAACAAATTCCAATGGTTAATGAGTGCTAAAATGAACTCTAAGAGTGAGTGCAAACACTCGGACCAGATGAGTATCAGCTTGTTGGAAAATAACCTTATTTCACATGACATTGAAAGCTGAACTCCACAAGCATCTAAATCAAGAGGGGACTCCAGAGATATGATGGGTGACAATGGACACCCATGAATATCAATTAACATGAATAAGTGTTGATCTGCAAAATTGTCTGATTAATTGTGCCGGCAAGATCACAACCTCAACACTGGAAAAGAGGGAGGTTAGTCCATCTTAGCCTCTGGATTTAGGCTGGCTCATCACTAATCTAGCTATTCTAATTAATCTAAGAAAATAAAATTACTTTGATGAAAAAAGGGTGCAAGAAAATGAAATAAAATATAAGAAAATAAATATTATCCAACAACTGTAGCAAGATTAGTATTGATCCAATTGATTCCTTAACAGTGACCAAATACTTTCAGTGTATTGGATTTGTACATACCTCCAACCAAATGAAGTAAAAGGACTAATAGGGAATGAGAAGGCAGAGCCACAAACATCATACATCCATTAACAAAGAGGTCAAAGGACACAATCAATCTATAGAAGATTTACATAGTTTCTCCATTAATTGCAATTTGAATTGATTACAATCTGATTACAAAGAGTACCTCTAGTATACTAAATGATAAAAGGATCCTTACAAATGAGCTCTTAGCTCTTATTTAAAACCAAAATATTCCCATGCAAAGTGTGGGGCGCTTTGTTTCGAAGTGAGGCACCCCCCTTTTAGGGCAGGGCACCCTAATTTAGGGGTGGGGTGCCTAGATCTTCACTTGACCTCAAAAGTGGTCCCTTCATTGAGTAGGGCACCCTAATTTTGGAGGGGGGTGCTTGGATTTTGGGCTGGCATGCTTGGATCTTGACTTGGCCTCAAAATTGGCCCCTTCATTAAGTGGGGCGTATGGATTTTGGGAAGGGGCACCTTCTTTAGACTTGTGTCCTCAAAATCAGTCCCTTGTTTGAATGGGGTGCAATGGATTTTGGGACGAGGCACCCTATTCAAACTTGGCATCAAAATTGGTCCCTTCATTGAACACCTTGATTTTGGGACAGAGCACCTTCAGATTTGGTCAATATTCTGTCAACATTTTGGAACCAAAATTTGTCATCCAAAATTATGTCTTTTAATTTCTGTTGGCTTTGCGTTTCCCTTCCACATGAGGGATCCCCAATCTCAAATGTGATGACAGTAGTAAACTACTACAATTCTTGTGGCTCTTGGTGTTATCAAGCTCAATTAACGAAAAATCCAAGACAGTCTTATACGTTGGGCAAAGAGTCTCCAAAATTTTATCAAAACACAATTTTATAATTGTGGAACTTTGTCCCATCAAATGCATGCTAATCTTGTGGTATTAGTGTTCGCAAGGTCTCCCAATCAATTTCTGAAGGAATTTGAAGTTTTTCTAGCACTAAAATATCTACCACTAGGTATTTGTACTATTCCCTGGAGGGTTCCATCCCTTTATTAGCTCCCTGTCTAACCCTCATTACTAGCTCTTCAAGCTGCATGATTAAGCGAGGTATATCTATGATTGCTTCTCTTGACAACTAGCATGTTCGCGTGTCTTTGGCTTTTGTTTCTTTGATTTCATAGTTTAGTTGATCCAAAGTAAGGATCTTTACTTGATTTGAAAAGAGTTTGGGTAACCCACCCTTTGAAAGTTGTACTTCCTCCATTTCTATTATCATTTCTCCTAGGGCATATCATATAACTAGGATTTATTATTCCGTTCAGCAAATCTCGAAGGGATACAACCTACAACAAATCCATTGTACTTCCTTTTCGATCTCATAATTACAATCTCTCTTCCTTCTCACATATCCGATGTCATACAACATCCTCTTATAAAGCGAGGGTTACAATTTTAGAGAAAATCATTAAGCCCCCAAAATAAATAAAAAAAATTACTATTTTCGGCAAATTATCTTTTTAGTAATTACTATTTTCAAAAAATTATTTTTGTCAAAAAATTTTCATTTTTAGTAATTACTATTTTCGGCAAATTATTTTTTCATCAAAAAATTTCCGTTTTAAGTAATTACTATTTCACCGAGGGTGCTTCAGGTGACTCCTCACAATCCCTGAATTGGGCCTCTGCCAAATACTCCGTAGGCCCTACATGAACAGCAATACTGGGTCTTGGTGGCACTTGTTGAAAAACTAAAGGGATCTGGAAATCAACTTCTGCAGCATGAAAGCTCAATTGTTGCTCAAGCTTCCAAGCGACTTCCCGACTGTGTGCGATTTTATCGATTGTTATCTCATCCACTGGATTGGGTGACGGTGATGGTGACGATGGCTCGAATCTCCACCTCTTCCTTGTTGGCTTAGGCACTTCGTGCGGGGTACAGTAACTTTCTTTGTTGGCCTTATCTCTTCAAGCAATGGTGGTGCAGTATCCTCCCCTTCTGAATCGGTTAATAGCCCTTCTCCGCGTAAAGGCTTATGAGAGATTTGCTTCACTCGTGGCTTCTTCACGGGCATTTGGCGTTTGACTTGTGACTTCGCATCCTTCTAGCGCAAAATCGTGGGTGCCAATTCTGGTAACTTCTTAGGAGGGTCATAATCCGGAATCAATACTCCTGCTCTAGATGCTGCATCTAACATTAATCCAATGGCATGAAAAACCATTGAAATTTTTTTGGTCTCGTGTCAGAAAATTCTGAATCCGAAGCGCCAAGTAGGTTGCCCAATCGTAAGCCATGCCTTTCTCAATCCCCTGCAAGTATGGAATCAACCAAATCGAAAGATTTGTTGTTCTCCTGACAGTCTGGTCATTAGTACATTCATGATGCACTGTAACCCAGCATTGGCCAACTACGCCTGCTTGACTCCACGATTGCCATGAGTTGCTAACATAGCATCGATCTCTGCCTTGGTCAAGATACTGATGGTCTGAATCAACTACAGAGTCTTCTTGGGATTTACTCGTTCATTCACCACTGATTTGCCCTTCTTCGAAAGTCCGAATGTGCATCGAAACACTTTTGCAGATGAATCAACTACCAGATAGATATCCCCAATACGTACCATGCTGGTGTTGCTTAACAAGTCATATGTTTGCAGCATCTGGATCAGGTATTCCTTGAAGAAATCCTTATCAGGACTCGGAACCTGCAAAATAAAATGGACTCTTGCATCCTTGATTTTCTGCTTGATGGGCTCCTTGCCTGGTTCTTGCTCCCACCATTGTAGGCAAAATCCCCTTTGGCATGGATCCAAGTAATTTCGCCAATCAGAACCTGATATTTCTTGAACTGTTGGACATCTTTGGTTCTCCTTACAAGTGTTGTTAATTGTTCAGGTCTTGGTAGTTGTCTGCGCATCATTCCCTCGTGTTCCTGATGATGTCGGAGTCGTTTCTCAGCAACTGTTTCTTGTAAAGCTTTGAATCATGGTGTAATCTGTGTTCGATTTCCTGCAGAACGCTCTGGCTCAATAATCCGAAGATGCCCTGATTTTTGGCGACTCATTCTCTTGCCAGACGTCTCTTTGTTTCCTCCAATGTCTGCTTCTGCCAGACGTCTACTGGTGCCAAATGTCTGCTTCTCCAGACGTCTACTTTTCCAGAAGGCTAGGTCTGTCAGACATCTCCTGCCTCAAACGTCTTATTCTGCTAGACGTCTCCTGCCTCAAACGTCTTATTCTGCCATACGAGTGCAAACTTCAGACGGGTGCACGTCTCGAACGGGTAGCCACTTCGAATAGGTGAATTTCTCAAATAGGTAGCGCTAGACGTCTTCCTTGCAAACGGCTCGCCCTTAGACGTCTCAGATTTGGACACGTCGCAGCCAAGACTAATGTGCATGGCTTCCCTTTTGCACTCGCCATCCGTCTACCTACGAATCGGGATATAAAACTGCTTGCACTTGCACAAAAAATTCAGAAATTCTCCACGAAGTGTATGATCTACCAGTTAGCAAGGCGTCTTTCTTCGTCTCGAAAAATACTTGGTGCGCCGACAACCCTACCTCAGCTCCAAATCTGCTGCAATTTCTCGTGTTCCACCTACAAAAATGCTCAAGATAGAATGAGCAATCCGTCCTAACGCTTCCAATTTATAGACGCGTTGTCGCCCTCATAAACTGCCTGTTTAAATACCACCTAACTACCCATCTTCCGCATGCACGCCATCTTGCCGCTTTTGCATGCACACGTCGTCTTTTCTTTATTTTGTTTTTTGTATTTTTCTGTTTCCTTTTTCTTTTTATTTTATTTTATATTTTTTTTCAAAAATGCGCTTTTCATTTTTAACGTCATCGGGTGAAGCGCATGGCAATGCAAATGAGTACTTCCAGAGTTTCTGAAGAAATGTCTTCTTGTTGATGACTACCAGTCCCGTGACTGCTAAAATCATCGCCATCATCTTGTGCTTCAGATTGTTGACGATTCCAACGAGTACCATGGCTACGGGGAGTTTCTGTCTGAGGTTGTTCATCATATCCATTATTTCCTCGTCAAATGATGTGCCAGTCTGTCCATTCGTCAGTGTAAGGACGACTTTTGCCTTTTGTTGGATGACGATGAGTTCCCTGTTCATCAATCTGGCAGTCTGCATCTAGACGTCTTCCTCTGTTGGCATCAGTCTGATGTGCTATGCCCACGTCCAAACGTGTTGGTCAGTGAAGACGTCTCCTGTTGTTGTCTTCTAGATGGGTCCACTCCGGATAGACATCATCCAGACGGGTCAACTCGTCATCTAGACAGGTCAACTCGTCATCTAGAGTAATTCTTTTAGTTCTTCCATCTGCTCGTTGGATGATCATGCAATCGTCTAAGTAGTGGAACTCCGTCCATTCCCGATCTTGAAGACTATTCGTCCTTCCACCCAGATGATGATTTCCCCTTCGTCCAATATTCTGATAGACTCTTCATGGGGTTTGTCCTTGGCCCTGTAGTCTATCTATCTACCTTCGGACTATTTCCCATCCTTCGTGTGTTTGGTCTTGATTTGGATACCTGCCTCTGGATCCATGTCTTCCCCGAGCCTATGTGAATCGTCCTCTTCCCCTTTTCGGTCGAATCTCCCTAGTGTTGGGTTGTCGCACCCCCAACTGCCCGAGATTTGGCCGTTCCCTTAGTCATTCTTGACGACGTCTTCGATTCCTACGAGCTTGCTGAGGTAGACTGAGTGGTCTAGTCTTAGGAACACGTAGTGATGGGTTGGTTTGAACTAAGTCCACAGGTGGTCCTTGTGGCCCAGTTCGTGGACAAGTCGACCTATGGGTAGCAGGAGGGGAATTTCTTCCTCTCAAGCCATCGGGATGGAGACCAACCACACTCCTCCCTTGGTCAGGCAAGCTTGGGTTCCCCAGTAGTCCTGATGAACTCCCGGGATTGCCCAAGTCACCTCTATTTCAGCCCTAATCCGTAAGTTTTGCTCGCATACTTGGTTTTGTGTGTGCTTGATTGTCGAGTGTCAATTGGCTCAGCATTCTTAACCTTTTGTTTGCCCTTATCAATCATCGTCTCCACCTCGCTTCTTCAAAGCGTCTTTGTGGTGCACATAGGGCTAGGGCCTCTCTGTACTTGAATCGTTCCCTTCTCCTATAGTATTCATTGGCCAACCTGAGGTTTCCTGAACCCTTCTTTGCAATCGTCGCACTTCTCTTTGATGTTTTCGTAAGTCCATTGCAGCCAATCGATAGGCTACCACCTCCTAATGTTTGATCGGTTTTCTCATTGATTCTTCGTATGGTACCCTCTGCCAACACGCCATTGGACTTCGTAGTATCTCATTTTCACTGCCTGCGGAATTCCTCATCCTTCCATCCTCCTTGTCCTATGGACTGAGTGACTCCTTGTCTTCAATCACTTGTGTTGTTTCGAGGAATCGAACCCCTACATGTTGACTTCGGATTTCGTCTCTTTGTTGTCTTCTGTCGAGATTGGGACTTTGGTAGGGTATGTTAGGATCCCGAGGTATATTATCATCGCTGATTGACTCTTCCAACCAACGTTCTATCCTCGGTTGTTCAGGTACTTCCCTAACGTCCCTCCACGGAATATTAGTTGCTTGCTCTCGACTTATTTGATAGTCATTATTGGCAGCCAAATCCTGATCTAGTTCCTCCTGTTGTCTTGTTCTGGCGATCTCTGTAGTCTTTGAGGATGTCTAAATAATGGTGAGGTAGTTCTTAAAGAATATTTAGCATTCAGGATAATTTGCGATGTTGCGGTTGAGGAATTGCCGAAGTCTGAGGAAACTGTATTGTTCTTCAAGGGTCCTGCTGTATTTTCTTCGAGACCTTCAAGTTCTCTTTGTTGCCTTTCCAATCCCTGGTCGGGCAGTCTTCTGTTCCTTTGCCTTCTGGAATACCTCAGGTGAACCACCTGGGGTGCGGAGAGTGAATTATTTGAAGCTACGAAAAATAAACTACTTTTTGACGAATTGTAATCCGCACTTCCCCTAAATATTTCTTGGTCTCTATTGTAGACAAGGGTAAGTACCTTCCCGAGACGAGGGAATGACGATAAACTAGAAGGGAGTGATAAGCCAAGGTACACCAGTCATCATGTCCTGCAAGTATGAGTCGACAAGTCTTGACAGATGCTTTGAATACTAGGCGTCTAAGGCAAACAGTCTAGATGTTTGAACGAGGCAATAAGAGCAAGGAAAAAGGATACCACAAGAACAACTTCCAACACTTATTGAACAACAACCATTATTGCCCACAAAACCAATGGAGGAGGTTGGTTTAGGATTGGAGGAACTGGATCTAATGGAAATAAATCTGGCAACAGAGGAATCCCAACCAAAGAAAAATTGTAGGTCACCTACTCCTAGATGTACAGGAGTTCAAATTATTGGAAGGTGCAAAACAATGGTTGAACAAGGTAAGAACGCCACCTAGAGTCGAGGAAGAAAGTTCAAAAAGAATAAGGAGGTAGTGATTGCTCCACCAGGAAAGAAACAACCACAAATCAGAATTGTAATGAGAGGTGGCAATAGTCAGAAATCAGTAGGAGAGGAGAATGCGGAGGATGGTGATAAGAAAGAACAACGTGATCTAGAGGCAAGATCACAAGAACAAAACATAGAGCAATGCGGTCCATTGGAAGGGTCACAAGTGCAAAGTGATGTGCAACACAACTAGTCAGAAAATGAACAGGAGATTGCTGCAAAACAAATAGATCCGCCAAAGATCACTATAGAACAAGTGGAATGATGGGAAATTACTATAGAACAAATCAACCAATAGGGAGGAACTAAATATAGGCAAGAGATACACTTCCCAACCAGGAGGAAGTAGAAGAGGAGGAACAAGTGGATGGGACCAGTCAAGGGTTGCAAACACATTTCTTGATTGAAGTACCCACTTTTGGGATATCTGATGGAGAAGGAGAAGAAACTGATGAGCGGGTAGACCAATTTTTTGAGCGAGTAACAAAAATGTTTGATAATACTTGACTGCAGTTTCGGATGGGCTGTGTAGGGCAGCTAAAACATTGGAAGGCTAGAGCTTATGATGAGATGGACAAGGTGATGAAATGGGTACAAAATGAAGAAAGAACAAGAAAACTGGCTGAAATCTATGCACAACAACCTTGGCAGTTACCTGTTGGAGAGGTAACTAGTATGTTAGGGGTAAATGACCTACCAGAAGGGATAAAAACCAATTATAGAGTGCCTCCAAGGGTATATATGGACATAAGTAGATCCCAGCAATGTCCAGCAGATACGGCAGAAATTGAATACCGAAGAGCACCACCAGAATTGGCATTTTTGTTTCACAAGTATAATTTCCTAACACACTGGATAGAGTGGCTTACCTTAGGATTGGAGCACATCCATCAGGCCAAGGAAGCACAACAAGGGGAAACAGAAGCAACAAGAAGAGAAATGGCTGCTATGGAGGATGAAATTGAAAGGATTAAGAAAGAAGTTGAAGCAAGGCAGAAAGAAACGGAAATTGAAATGAACAGTATGAAACAGGCTTTTGAAGACAAATTGAAGGTCCAAGAAGAACAATGGAAAATCACAAAGGATCAAGTGGAAGAACAAAGAAAACAGTTACAAGAAAAAGAAGAGTTGTTGAAAAAGTATGCAAATCAGTTGAAACAACAAGAGGAGCAACTGAAAATTAATAGTGAGCAACTCAAGAACCAGGAAGAGCAACTGAAAGCTAAAGACAAGCAATTGAAGAATCAAGAGGACCAATTGAAAATGAATGATGGACAGTTGCAGCTCAAGGATCAGAAGATGGCTGAAATGCAAAAGGATATGGAAAGATATAATAAAAAGCTTATGGAACAGAAGGCCATACTTCAAGTTCGAGAAGAGCAACAGCAGGCTCATCAAACAGAGCTAAAGCAGCGGGATCAGGTGATTGCTGAAAAGAATGAAGAACTAGCCATCGCAGCAAGAACCGAGGCTGAGTTAAAAGAAAAACTTTGGAAAGGAACCTCAGAACGGGAGAAGCAATTGTTACAGGCCTTAGCTACAGCAGAAGAGAAAGCAAATAAATATGGGGTAAAGGCGGTAGAACTCAGCCAGTATGCATCCAGATTAAGGGATGAAAGGGCAATCCTCCAAGTTCAAGTAGCAGACCTACAAGCCGCACAGCAAGAGCAGCCAGCTAAAGGAAAACAGCAAGCGTCAGCGGGGACGCCAACTGATTTAAAGGGGAGGGCAGATGTAGGCGGTAAATCTGCCTCCCAGAAAAAGAAGAAATAAAGTGTGTATAAATTGCAAATTTTTGACAAGTTTTGTGCATTTTTGACAAAGTTTTGTAAAGCAAAATGTAAATGAAATTATGTGTAATTAGTACGAAATGCAAATTAAGGCTCAAATGAAATTAGCCAAAATGAGGGAAATGAAAGTGAAATTGGGTTTAATAAAAATCAAAATAGACCTTAGGAAAATTAAAGGTAAATATCAGACGACGGTTGCAGGGTGGCGGTTGTGAATAATGCGCTGTCCCAAGAACCGCTTGGAACGGCCTGGACAGGCATTATATAGCCCCCCTTCATTTTTGAAGATAGTCCCTTTGTGCTGTGATCGTTGGAGAGTGAGGGTAGAGAGCAAGATTCCATTGCATGTGCAACCGGATTGTTACCATGGTCATTGGACCTGTTTAACTTTGCACTGCATGTAAGTGCTGCATGTTCTGCAACCATTATCAATGCAATTCCATCTTTGAGTACAACTATGTGTGCATGTGTTGGCAATTGGATGCTACTATGGTGATAATATTGTTTGTGCTATTCTGTGCAATGTATATTGAGTAGTTGCAGGTAGAAATCTCTATTAGAGTAAGTATTTATTGCAGGTTTGGAAGAACAGGGTTACTACCAGAAACCATATGGATGGCTGCAACGAATATAAAAACTAACTGGGGCGTTCAGCTTGGTCTATGGAGTTGCAGAGATCATGTTGTTGCATATTGGCAACAAATTTAACTGTTAAGTTAGCCACATAGATTGTTGGTAAACATATGGTTGTAACTAAGGCTTATGAACAATGACAACCACACAAGGAGCATAGTTGTTAGATGTGAATACTATGCAAGGTCGTAGAAATTGCTACAGTTAGAGTAAATTGCCACTCTGACAAATCGTACAACCAACAAACGCCAGGATCTGTTGATCTGAGTATAGTGAACATTTAGCAAACTGATCCCTTGTACGATTTGCTAAATCATATAATTGCATAATTGAAGTCTTTTGCATGAATTGTACGATCACCCAAATTGTACAATTTGACGAGACCGTATGGTTGTGGATTGTACAGTTTGTAATCATACGATTGTGAGACCGTACAGTCACACGTCGTACGATCAGAAGCTATCGTACACTTGGCAACATCCATTGTACGTTTGCTAAGGTGAAGGATTTAAGGTTCCATACCTAAATCTGTCACCACCTCCCCTACGTGGAATACTACCACTCGTGCTACACTTGTAGTTCAAAATTTTATGCCAACTCATCATCCTTATCCACAACACCAAAAATTGGATAGAATGAGATGTGCAACATTGAGACAGATTCACTAATCCATTCCATATTATAATGATTGTCTGGTATCAATCATTTTTCAATAATGAAGAATTCATTATTTTGGATCAGAAATAAACTGATCCGGAGAGATCACTTGATTTGGGGCACACTGGAAAGCGACGTGCACTAGTCACGTCGAGCGAGGCACACTAGTGAGCAAGGCACACCAAGAAGCAAGATGCTCCATAAGCGAGGAATGGGGTGCCTTTGAGAGCAAGGCGTGCCAAAGAGCAAGGTGTTTCAAAAGGGGGAAGTAGGGCACCCCAAAGCGGGGCACATCAAGAGCAAGGACCGAGGTGCATCGAGAACAGAGAGTAGGGTACACTTGGAGGGAGCGAGGCACACTCCTTCCAAACACGTAGCCATTTTTTTTTTAATTTCTGCCCTGCTCTGTCTTTTGTCTCAACTTGTGCAGCAAATCTCTATTTTGAGCATATGGTAGTATAGAGCTACTACAGGTAGACACCTCTAGTCCTTGTCAACATCTACATACCTCACTCCTATGCTCACTTATCTTGCTTTACGTCCCCAACTTCTATTTCTATTAGGTTCACATTGCCAACTATTGTTTGTCCCTTCTCATGATTCTTGATGGCTCTACAAATCATTTGTTTCTGTTTTCTTGCATTATTTCAATATTCTCATGTAAAGTGCACCCATAGATGACATTTATGATGTACAAGGGGTCTGCCTTCAGTATCATACACAATTTGGCTTCTTATGTTCCCTTGTTATGAAAGCCATCATCGATGGCACCTCTATGTGTAACAAATTTCCGTTTGTGCCACATACTCTTGTTCTTTTTTTTTCAAATTAAAGAGGCATGCCTTTGTCAAATGTCCTTCCCTGTCACAAATATCAAAGAATGTTCTACTTCTTTGGAGTATTTGCACTCTACGTCTCATTCAATTTTTTGGTTTGTCAAACATGAGTGTCATGTCCTTATGAAGAGCACTTATCAACAATCTTTCTCTACCAGTCATATTCTCCGAGTCACTCTTTTCGTCGACTTTCTAACCCCAACATCTAGATGATACCACTTTTTCAAAGCCCTCTTTATGACACTTTCCAACTCCTGTCTTATAAACCATCAAATAAAGCAACCTATAGTTGCTCCCATGCTAGACTCTAGTCCCATAAATCATCAGATGCACCACCCTACAATTGTTATTGTGTCAACTTATCACCTCATGCACTATCGTACGCACAACCCATGTCAATCCCATATTAGAGTTTCAGCCTCTTTAGATGAATTAGGCTTTCATTGTCTTCATACTCATCTTCCCTTGTCCCATTGTTGATGTCAATAAAGAAATCTATGTCACTTTTAGTTTATGGATCCCATCTTCCCTTCCCTTATTTAAGGAAGAGGTATTGTTAGATCAAACCACTCGTTAACCACACTTTGATATTCCCATTGTCATAATGGTTTATCTTCCATAGCAAGATGATCATCACAACATGTCATCAACTTTGATCCAACTTCGTATAGGCAACAACACCAAAATGTAGCATGTGGGAGTACACCAATCACACAAATATCAATATAATGCAATACATTACAAGATACTTTCATGATAAATAGAAAGATACAAAATGGGAAGAACTCAAACAAATATAAATATGCATCATGGCATATGTCCTTCACATTGCAATCATCTTCAATACATCATGGTTTTCTCAAGCTTACAACTTAAAAAATATCAACATGCCATCAACATCCTATGATAACCAACTACTTGCTTACAGATACCACAGATTGGCCATACAATAGCCACATCTTGACCAAGGTAGATGGGAGTACATATTGGTATCATAGTTAATGGTAGGAGGTTGGCAATTTCCACACCCCCTCAATTACCTAACTTGGCACTTTTTATGCTTCATATAGCTTTGCTATGGCAAAGAATAGCATGCTTGCATATTCATCCTAGATGAAACCTCTCATGGTTGTTGCAACTCACATGTATCTTCTTTCTCTTTGACAGAGGCTATGTTACATTCAGAGGTCACATTAGCTCCCATAACATTTGCCAAACTTCAGGTTCTTCGCACTTTGATACCAAATAGGAAAGGATATTAATGACAAATGAAATCCCAATGTACATATATGCCACATCAACTTCACTGGAAGAAAGCACTTTAGGATATGTTCCTGAATCCTTGCTTCCAAATTGACAAAGAAATTTGTACATGGAATGCTCCACAAACCAACCTTGGATTGCATATATGTTCATGTTGGATTATTATACACACCCAACCTACATGCACAACATGACAAAAAGAAGGTATTAACGTCAAATGAAATTGAACCATAGGGGTACGTGTTATGTAAATCAGAAAGCTGACATTATCAAAGCATCAAAATGATCATAACCTTAAGACCCAAGGACTTACAAAACATACCAGACACTCTTAGACAATTCTAGCGTTCAAGAAGAGTGGAATTTTCCATAAACCTTCTTTGGTTTGCAATTGTTATTAACAGAGACAACACAACAGCAAAGGAGGCATGGAATAAAGTCCAACCATAGGGATATGTCACATATAGATGGAGCATGGTTATTATTTTATTTTCATATTTATGCAGTATTATGTTTGTTGGTCTGGCTCCCTTGATTTTAAATTGGCAAAGCTTTTGGTGCATAGAATACTTCATAAACCTTCCTTGCTTTGCAAGTATATTAACGTGAGATTAATATATATGCACATGCACAACAGGACAGCTAGGAAGTGTTAACATGAAATGAAATCCCATCATAGGGATATGCTACATATAGAACAAACCTTGTGGTTATAAAAACAATAATAATGGTGCAAGAGGTTTGGGACTACTGGTAGGTGTCATGAGTTTCACACCATGAACCAAGGTTTCAATCCTATGGGTGAAACTTAAATTTTTTACCCATGGTGTTTGGGGTAAGCGGTGGAGAATAAGAAGTTGCATACCATAAACCAAAGTTTGAATCCCATGGTGAACCTTAACATTTTATCAAATGGCATGATCTCAAGTGGTTAAACCCTTGGGCTTCCAATGTGGAGTCTCACATTTAAATCTTGTCAGGCGATATACCCATAATTGTCAGTTGTAATACCACTATGTGATTTATTGAAATACTGCAGTAATGCGGTCATGATTTAATACAGGTGGGGCCAATTTCAATCCCATGTGATCAATTTAAACTGAAATAAAAAAATATTCAAATAATGAAAAAAAAAAGAAAAAAACATCATAATGATGAGTCTTGAGGCCCCTGATTCATAAAACATACCAGACAACACTGACCAATTTTAATAATCAAGAATAAGAGGCATGTTGAATGTTTTATAAACCTTCCTTGACTTACAACTATAATTACATAAAAGTGACAGAACAGTGAAGAAGGTATTTAATAAAATCCCACCATAACCATATGCCAAATGTAGATGCAACATGTTTAATATTCCATAGTCCATATTTATGAATAATAGAGATTGTTGGTGTGGTTACGTCCAACATAACCACTAACATTTATTGCTACCTCACTACTCACATTTATCGCTAACATTTAACTCTAGTTAAACACCAACAGATATATTCTCCAACATTTTTAGCTCAAAAATCATATTAGTTTCCCTTTGAAGAGAGAGAATTGTTTTTTCCCCAGAACATTTGTCATTTGTTTTTTGGCCACAAAGGAACAGGCCCAAAGTGACCTTATTAACAAGAAGCCATTTCCACTCGGTTCAGAACGGACTTTGTTTGTCAAAATGTCACTATTAAACTTCGTCATGCAGCTGGTATCGTGTCACAGTCTCCTTACAAGGGATGGCTAGATTACCTTGTGGTAATATTATAGGTCGGGTGGTTCTCTAATGCAAATGTATAGAATTATCATTCCTTATTGCACTTTTCCTCTTTCCCTTGAGTGTCATAGCCCTATTTTTCACCTTGAAGCACCTAGCCATTATGTTTTTGAGAAATGTGTTACTTTCATTCTTTGGACCTGACCCTTTCAGGGATTTTGTCACCCCGATTTTCCTATCAAGCTTGTTGCTTTTTGCCATAGTTGAGAAAATTTGCAAAAAATCTCGATTCAAGACGATTTTGCCCTATTCATAGCCTGGCCAATTTTTGCCGACTTTTGCTGACTTTTTTCCAAAAAATTGTGATATGCATGGAAAAAGCTTTTTTTCAATGAAAATTTGCATTTTCTTCGGTTTTTCCAATGAAAAATTGTCGATTTTTTTGTCGATTCTTGACTTTTCTTGATTCTTTTTCCATGTTGATTCAGATCCGATTCTGATTTTCTCTGTTAGGTATGAAGACAGTATGCAGCAAGCAGGTCAGCTAGACATCTGACCTGCTAGACGTCTGGGTCAGACGTCTAGGCAACAGGCCAGACGTCTGACTTGCTAGACGTCTAGGCCAGACGTCTGGGCTGCCAGACGTCTAGGCTAGCAGACGTCTGGGCAGCCAGACGTCTAGGCTGGTAGACGTCCAGCCTGACGTCAAGCCAAGCAGACGTCTAGGTAGACGACAGGAATGCGGAAGACGAACAGTCTTGGGAGCGGAAACGAACAGTCTTTTGGAGGCTTCCGTTGGAAGAGGAAACGAACAGTTTGGAGTCTTCCTTCTGCTCTATAAAAGGGACTTGACCCCTTGCATATGAATAGAGAGGTTGTTGAAAACGTTGAAAGACGTGGATGTAAATTTTGCTGAAAATAATAAAAGAGAAGTTGCCATTGCCCCGTGGTTTTTCCTGCACATTGCAGGTTTCCACGTAAATCTCTGTGTCACTTGTGTTACTGTTTCCGTGTTCTATATTTTTGTTATTGTGCTTCCTCTTGCAGGTGATAAATCTTGGAGTTTTTCCTAACATCTGGTATCAGAGCTAAGGTTTTGTGCGAGTGGGAGCTGCAACAATGACAAAAGGTGTAACCAAGTTCGAGATTGAGAAATTTGATGGCAGGAACTTCGCTCTATGGAAGATGAAGGTGGAGGATTTGTTGGTTCAGAATGACCAAGCTCAAGCCTTGGAAGGGGTCGCGAGTAAACCGAGCAGCATGAAAGATGAGGAGTGGGTAACGCTTGACATGAAGGCGGTTTCTACAATCCGTCTCTGCCTAGCGGACTCCGTCTTGTTCAATGTAGGTGAAGAAAAGACCGCGGAAGCCCTTTGGCAAAAGCTTGAAAAGTTGTATGAAACAAAATCAGCAACTAACAAGGTTTTTCTGAAAAAGCAACTTTATAGCTTGAGGATGAAGGAAAGTTCATCCGTGGTAGATCATTTGAATGAGTTTAATACTCTGATCAATAAACTGGTTTCAGTTAATGTGAAGATGGAGGATGAAGATAGGGCTATCACCCTACTTTGTTCCCTCCCGGACACTTGGGATCATATGGTGATGACCATCAGTAATTCATCATCAGGAACTCTCAAATTTGATGATGTGGTAGCCGCTTTGTTGGCAGAAGAGTTGAGGCGAAAAACGTCTCTGGAACCCTCAACCAATGAAGCCCTATCCGTGAGAGGTCGATCGTTCGAGGGGAGTAAACAAGGTAGAAAGCAGTCCAGGATCTAAGTCTAAAGGACGTAAGCAGAAAGGGAAGTGCTGGCATTGTGGGAAGCTAGGACACTCCAAGAAGGATTGTTGGCAATTAAAGAATGGTGAAAAGCAAAATCAGCCATCAGCTGAGGCCGGTGTAGTAGATTCGGGAGAGACGACAACATGTGAAGCCTTCTGTATCAGTAACAACAGATCGGTTTTATATACCTGGGTTTTGGACTCAGGTGCATCCTTCCACATGTCTCCCCACAGAGACTGGTTTGACAAATATCAGCCATACTTGTGGTGGAAAGGTCTATTTGGGTGATGATCATCCTTTAGAAATTGTGGGAAGAGGGGATATAAGGATCGGGTTGGACGATGGTAGAGAAAGGATGTTATGTGATGTGCGACATGTGCCCGATTTGAGGAAGAATTTGCTCTCAATCAAAATGATGGATAAGCTAGGGTATTCTGTCACCTTACGTAACAACTACTGCAAGATTACCGAGAGGAGCTCTTGTAGTAGCAAAGGGAGAATCTTATGGGACTTTATACCGTTTATGCGGTGATACGGTGACAAACCATGCAGCAGCAACAACTTCTGTTCGGGATGCGGTAATGCTATGGCATCAACGCCTAGGCCATATGAGTGAAAAAGGCCTGAAAATTCTGCATGACAGAGGTATGCTTTATGGGATTAAGTCTTGTAATTTAGACTTATGTGAGCATTGTATTTTTGGTAAACAGAAGAGGGTTCGGTTTACTGCAAGTCTTGGTAAGAGTTCTGATTTTCTGCAACTTATACATTCGGATATATTTGGACCTGTCCCCACTCAGTCCTTGAATGGCGCCATCTATTTTCTGACTTTTATAGATGATTATTCTAGGAGAGTGTGGGTTTACTTTCTGAAGAAGAAGTCGGAAGCTTTGCAGAAATTTAAGGAGTTCAAAGCACGGGTAGAAAAGAGTTTGGGCAAGTCAATTTTGTGTCTCAGGTCAGATAATGGGGGTGAATATTGCTCCAAGGAATTTGATAAATTTTGTATGTAGGAAGGTATTAAGCACCAAAAGGCTGTACCATACACTCCACAACAAAATGGTGTGGGTGAGCGGATGAATCGCACAATCATGGAACGTGCAAGAAGCATGCTTAGCGCAGCCATGTTGGAGAAAAAGTTATGGGCGGAGGCTGTTAATACAGCTGTTTATCTTATTAACAGGTCACCTACAGCTGCATTGGATGGACAGATTCCGGAGGAGGTTTGGTGTTGTAAGCCAATTGATTACTCTCATTTGCGCACTTTTGGCTGTGACGCGTTTGCCCATGTACCCAAAGAAAAAAGGTCCAAGCTTGACCCGAAGTCAAGCAAATGTGTTTTCTCGGCTATGGAGATATAGTGAAGGGGTATAGACTGTGGGATCCTACTGCCCACAAGGTAATTATTAGCCGGGATGTAATTGTTGATGAAAAATCCATGCAAAGGAAGGAGGTACAGCAAAATCCTAATGTTGTACCTGTTGAAGTAGAATTTAGTGAAGATGAACATGCTGAAGTTTTTGATCAGCATGTAGAACAACAAGTAGAACAGGAAGTAGAGCAGCCACAACGGTCACAAGACCAAGAGCCAGAACCGACAGATCATTGGGTTAGAAGATCTACACGTCCACAAAAGTGTCCGGAAAGGTATTCTCATGTGTATCAGTCCTCTTTTGCTTTGTTAACTGATGATGGTGAACCTAGTTCATTTCAGGAAGCTAGAGAGTCTGAAAATGCAGGAAAGTGGAGGAAATCCATGGAGGAGGAAATCGAGGCACTTCGAAAGAATAAAACTTGGGAACTTGTGGATCTCCCACTTGGAAGAAAGACTGTTGGAAACAAGTGGGTGTACAAAGTGAAGAAGAACAACGATGGGCTGTTGGAACGCTATAAAGCTCGCTTGGTGGCAAAGGGCTATGTGCGAAGTCAGGTGTTGACTTTAATGAAATTTTCTCTCCAGTTGTGAAGATGACTACTATTAGAGTTCTACTTGCACTTGTAGCTGCACAGGATTTGGAACTGGAGCAGCTTGATGTAAAGGCTGCTTTCTTGCATGGTGATCTCGAGGAAGAGATATATATGGATCAGCCTGAGGGCTATGAAGAAAGAGGCAAAGAGCATTTGGTTTGCAGACTGAAGAAATCATTGTACGGGTTGAAACGGGCGCCAAGGATGTGGTACAGGAAATTTGACACCTTCATGAAGAGCCAAGGTTTCAGCAGGAGTGAAGCTGACCATTGTGCATACTATAAGAGGTTTGACGATGGCAGTTTTATTATTTTGTTGTTGTATGTTGATGATATGTTGGTTGCAGGCCCCAACATGAAGAAAATCATTGATCTTAAGGCTCGGTTGGCTAGGACATTTGAAATGAAGGATTTAGGAGCAGCAAACCAAATTTTAGGGATGAAGATACACAGGGACAGAAAAGGAAGAAAGATCTGGTTAAGTCAAAAGTCATATGTGGAAAAGATTCTGCAGCGCTTCAATATGCGAGAATGCTAAACCGGTTAGTACCCCACTTCTTCCACACTTAAAGTTGTCTTCCAACCGGTGTCCTAGAACGAAAGCAGAGAAGACAAGCATGTCTCGTGTACCGTATTCATCAGCGGTAGGAAGCCTCATGTATGCCATGGTGAGCACCAGACCGGATATTGCCCAAGCGGTGGGAGTAGTCAGCCGGTACATGGCAAATCCTGGTAAGGAGCATTGGAATGCGGTGAAGTGGATATTCAGATATTTAAGAGCCACTTCAGATGTTGCCATTTACTTTGGATCGGCATATTTGCAAGTTACGGGTTTTGTGGATTCTGATTATGGTGGAGATAGAGATGGGAGAAAATCCACTACAGGATATACCTTCACTCTTCCTGGAGGAGCGGTGAGTTGGGCTTCTAAGTTGTAGTCTGTTGTGGCTTTCTCAACCACTGAAGCAAGAATACATTGCAGCAACTCATGCCGGCAAAGAGGCAATTTGGCTAGAGCGATTGTTGGGTGACTTCAAGGTAATGCGAGGAGAAAATTACGTTGCATTGTGATAGCCAGAGTGCTATTCAGCTAGTGAAGAATCCAACATTCCATGATCGCACGAAACACATTGATGTCAAGTACCACTTTATCAAAAATGTGGTGGAAGAAGGTAGGATTCTGTTGCAGAAAATCGACACTGAAGTGAATCCTGCAGATATGCTTACAAAGCCGGTCAAGGTAGAGAAGTTTGAATGGTGCGAGAACTTCTCCGGGCTTGCTGAAAAAGTAACAAGGGCAGCATTGGGCAATTGGCCTTTGGATGAAAATTTTTGAGCGAGAAGAATTCCTTGAATATTGACTTCAAGTGGGAGAATGTTAGGTAGTGAAGACACTATGCAGCAAGAGGTCAGCTAGACGTCGACTGCTAGACGTGGGTCGGACGTCTAGGCAACGAGCAGACGTGAAGGAGTGGGGGGACGTCTAGGGGGGACGTTTGGGGACGTCGGGCTGCCAAACGTCTAGGGCGGCACGTCCGGGCCCGACGTACGGGCTGCCAAGACGTCTAGGCGCAGACGTTTGGGCCTAACGTCTAGGCCGGACGTCTGGGCAGCCAAACGTCTAGGCTGGTAGACGTCCATCCTGACGTCAAGCCAAGCAGACGTCTAGGTAGACGAGGACAGTCTTGGGAGCGGAAACGAACAGTCTTTTGGAGGCTTCCGTTGGAAGAGGAAACGAACAGTTTGGAGTCTTCCTTCTGCTCTATAAAAGGGACTTGACCCCTTGCATATGATAGGTTGTTGAAAACGTTGAGAAACGTGGATGTAAATTTTGCTGAAAATAATAAAAGGAGAAGTTGCCATTGCCCCGTGGTTTTTCCTGCACATTGCAGGTTTCCACGTAAATCTCTGTGTCACTTGTGTTACTGTTTCCGTGTTCTATATTTTTGTTATTGTGCTTCCTCTTGCAGGTGATAAATCTTGGAGTTTTTCCTAACATTCTCAACTATGCTTTTTGTGGCGATTTTTGCATCATTGATCAAAAAGGGTCAGGACCTTTTCTAATCATTAAAGGAACTTTTTGCAATTCCAGATCCTCTCTCACTTTATAGTTCCTATGAATGCATGTTCTAGAAATCGATGTTTTGCCATCAATTGTTATCAAAAAAATGATCAAAATATTGTCAAAACCTATCATTTCCCAAGTATTGTCAAGATTCTCAATCACTTTGTCGCTGACACCATAGATCTGCTCACCTGGTCATCATTTGCATCTGAACAGTCCTATTCAAGTACCATCCAGATGATGGATATTGAGGTGCCCCACCATACCCCTGCAGGTTGTCCACTAGAGAGCATTGCTGTTCATTACCAAGCTGATTCACTTGCCTCACTAGAACTAACTATCCTTGTTCATTTTTATCATGAGTTATATGAGATTGAAACAAGCCCCACCTATATAATATCATTACTGACTTAGTGCAGTATTTCAATGGACCATATTATCAAGGAAATACAACAAACCGTATTATCACAACACCCACAGGAATTGAACCCTTGTGGGCTCTCTGTGAGCCAAAGATTCTCACCAATTGGACTTCAACCTGGTGGGCAGTTATTCTTGTTCATTGCTTTATGCTTTGCTTTAAATGTTTGAGATCTAACATTATTCATAATGCAAGATAATTCAAAATTCACAAATGCAAAATATGCTTGACAAATGTTGATTTTTATACCTGAATGTTAGTTATGAAAGGGTGAAGGGCAAGTCGTGCAACTGCATGCATTAATACACATTCCCTCTTTGTTGGTCCCTTCCTAGCCTTTCCCCTCAAATACAATGGAGCCTGTAAATTTAACTATTAAGAATACTGAACATGTAACAACCTTAATCCTTTTGGGTTAATCCAAGAAATCATTTCTTGAAGATTTAATGATTTTACCTCCATGTGAACAAATGGCAGCGGTACAAACTCTGTAAAACCACCTGTTTTTTTCTGTAGGTCTCTAACCTGAATAAAATGCCTTGCCCTACATTCAAAACACAAAGAAAACAAGGATTTATATTAGTTTGCATTTGAAGTTATTTCAGATGGGGATTTGAAATGATATTGTTAACTCACCAATGAGCAGGCTGGTCAACATGGCCAAACATGATTGTGGCAGTGGTTCGTAGTCCGACACAATGTGCAGTTTCTATCACCTAATATCATCATACATGCAACATGGTACACTCTTGAATTCTGAAGCAAAGGCTTATGGACAAAGGTATGAAATGAACAAATTAAAAGGGCATAGTCCATGACAAGAACCTCTAGCCATTGCTGTGTAGTAATTTTGTCTGGACAGAGCAATCTTCTGACTCCATCATCTAACACCTGATTAAACATTGTGCAAATTACACAGAACATTGGACTTTTGAAGTCCACAAAAAACTAATTTCAACTGAGACTAATTTAAATCTACTTCATCTAGCTTATTACTCTTGACATAAATAATAATAATCCTATGCAAATGACTGAAAAGCATTTATAAAACTAACTGGTATGTTGAATACAGGAATATTCCCAAAAGGAGATTAATCAACTATGGTGCAATTTATTGTAATTAACATAGTAGTTTATTGATTAATCAACCTGGAAGCCTTTTTGTTTTAACAATTTGGAGAACTTATATCATGTTTTACAAATAGCTTTCTAGAATTTTGGGGTATGGAACTCTTTAATAGTTTATTCTTGTTGCATTACATATATTCAGCTGTATTTCCTATCCATGGTGCTGCGCTTCACAACTCATCATCAAAGAAAATGAAAGGGGAAAAAAATGAAGGAAAATAAATTTAATATTAACACATCACTGATAGATGGACCTTCAAAAGTCAAGTAAATCCCTAACACGTTTATTTTTAATTTTTAGTTGGGATGGCTCAAAAACAAAATTATATAATTATGTTGGCATTGAAATTTCAAGGCAGAGTTAATGTATCCAGTCCGGATACTCTCATCTGCATATCCGATACCTCCAGAATACTGTATCCAACTGTGTCCAAATATATAAATAGACAACTGTATATGGTCCATATCCAATACATCCAGATATGGCCTTCTAGAGCTGTATCCATCACATAAAAGTGTTCATACATACAATGTATGACACTTTTATGTTCTATAATTCTTTTACAATATAAAATATATGTGCTATTTATAATTTCGTATCCAGC
Source organism: Wollemia nobilis (assembly GCA_028583015.1). NCBI lineage: Eukaryota > Viridiplantae > Streptophyta > Pinopsida > Araucariales > Araucariaceae > Wollemia > Wollemia nobilis. The sequence continues at coordinate 5,763,730 of JAQPPZ010016370.1, read as the reverse complement.
CGTATCCCTGTTATATCCATATCTTATATCCTGGGTGTATCAGATATCATATGCATTTCCATACAACATAGCTTCAAAGCAAATAGCCAATATTGATGCAGAATTGGAGAAAAATACCCCCAATAGATATGCATTTTTTTATTAATCCTTCTTTAGGGTGACATTGCCAGTTCCCCAGAAAATGCAGTAGCAAATCTGAGGCCTCTTGAGGTAATATCATTGCCGGATAGCTGCAAAAACCAATGCTGAATAAGAAGTAGCATCCACATACTAAAAAAAACTTTTGGTCTTTACTGTTGTGCGCTAGTACGTTTTCTCTGAGTCATTCTAATCCTACCATGGACACATGAATATTTCATTAAATCTTAAATGAGTTGCATTTCCACTTAGACTACTGGTTTAAGCAGCATAGCAGATAAAAAATAGGAGCCTCATATTTGATATAAATAGAATGCATCTCTCTTAGTACTTCTCTGTCCCTGCATTTATTTACCATGTTCTAAAAAGTAGGTAAATCTGCATTGCATGATTGTGGGTATTTTGGGGTGATATCCTTGCTGTACAAGAGTAAATATGCAAAATAAGAGGTATAGGATAGATTAACTCCTTCCAATTGAGATAAATGGAGTGGATTTTGGCACAGATGTTCAACAAAATAGTGCCAACATTATAGATAAGATAAGATATTTCATTTAATGTCCATGGATGACCAAAGTAGGCTGACGGGACCAATTGAAAAGGAACTGTTACCATTATTCTAATAGGACAAAGTAAACTGGACCGGAGTAACTGAAACTAAACTGAAGTACTCAAAAGTGAACAGAACAAGATTCAATCGTAACTTAAGAAGGATCCATAAAACAGTTCAAATGCTACACATGTAATGGCCAAAAGAATGGAGAGAACAAAGAGAAATAGTGAAAATCTCAAGAGGATCTCAATCCATGGTAGAGTATAAGTATGGACAGGACCACTATCATCACCAACTATCCCAATGAGGCAATGCAAGGTCTAATGATGCTCACTGGCGAGTGGCCAGGAATAAAGGGGCATGGCTGGGTTATCCAAGGAGAACAAAAAGTCTGAGAACTTGCATAATATCTATGGTCGAGGAACTAGTCGAAGAAGATAACAATCTGGTAAGTTGCAACTATTGAAACCATCATTGTTTGAACTAAATTTTTCTTCTCATCCACATTTTGGAAGTCTTCACTCAACCTACTGAAACGGCTTCCCCTTAGAGCCAATTCACTGCTTGTTGATGACAGATTAAGAAGCTTGACAGTTTTTCTTAGACGGGTTGACTTGACTGATTGTCCCAGATGGATAACTAATGAGCTTTGATGGATTGGCTCAGATGGATTGGTCCTGACAAGCGATGGGTTCCTCCTGACGGATTGCTCCAAACTGATGACGAATTGCTTCGTACTGATTAGTCTGTACGGCTCCTCCTAAGATGAGTACCTGGCTAGACAGGTAACTCCAAACGGGTTGCTTCCAGATGGCTGACTTGCTAGACGGGTTACCTCCAGATGGGTTGCTTCCAGACGGGTAACCTTACAGACGTGTAGCTTTCTAGATGGGTGCTTTCAGACGTGTAGCTTCTAGACGAGTATGCCTCATACGGGTAGCTTTCATACATGTAGCTTTCAAACGTGTTGCTGCCAGACGTGTAGTTGCCAGACGGGTAGCTACCAGACGTGTAGGTCCAAACGGGTAGCTGTTCAGACGGGTAACCTACCAGATAGGTAACTTCCTTAGACAGGTAACCTGCCAGATAGGTAACTTCCTCAAACGTTTAATCTGCCATACGGGTAACTTACTCAGACGGGTGACCTGCCAAACGGGTAACTTCCTTAGACGTGTAACTTGCCAGACAGGTAACTTCCTCAGACGTGTAACCTGCTAGACGGGTACCTTCCAAACGTGTAGCTTTTAGACGGGTAGCTTCCACATGTGTAGCTCCCAGACCTGTAGTTGCCAAACGTATAGCGTTCAGACGAGTCCTTGTCAGACGGGTTCTCCTTCTCAGACGGCCGCCTCAAACGGGTTCTCCTCAGACCGTCTTGCCTCAAAAAGATCCTCCTCAAATAGCTCTAGGCATGACGACTCCTGCACAAACAACTTCTATGCCATCTGACTGCATGCTCCAGCCATCCTAGCCTCATCCGTCTGACCAATCTCCTAACAAAGCCCTAATATCTGGCTTTCTTCCTGTTGACTACACTCATTCGTCTAGTGACTTGACTGATTGCAGGTGTTCTCCTAACTTGACTAACTGCATTCTTTCGTATCGTGACTTGACTGATTGCAGGTGTCCTTTTGACTTGACTAACTGCATTCTTTCGTCTGGTGACCATTCTGACTGCATGTTGTCGTCCTATCACCATCCTGACGACACTCAACAACTTCCTGAAATGTTTCAACTTTGTGCGGGAAGTCTCCATCCTCAATTGAAATCAGATTCACTTGCTCAATTTGAATCAAGCTCATCAAGTTAATCATCTCAAGCAGGTTCACTTCCTCCATTGCAATTGGCTTCACCACCTCTGCTTCTTGGCAAGGGCTATAACTCTCCTCTGACTACTCAAACTCTTGATGAATAACTGGTTCATCTTGCTTTGCAACACTTGGACAATCCCGTGCAAAGTGCCCCCACAATTGGCATTGCCAACATTGCACAATAGGTCTTCCCTCACTATCATATTGGAGTCTCCATCTGCGAGTTCTATGACGGTTGTGATCATAGTTACGAAAATCGGCAAAAAATCGCAAAAATCGTGAGTTAATCGCGAGTCATTCGCGAAACGAGTGACTCGGCAACTTATCGCGAGTCCGGCGATTTTTTGATGATTTTTTGCCGATTTTTTGAAAAAATCGGAATCGGTGATATTTTGCGGATTTTTTCAAAAAATCGGCAAAAAAACTGCAAATTTTTTTTTTTTGAAAATAATTTTTTTTTTCATATGCAAGCCCATTTTTCAGTTGTTAATGTTTGAACTTCGAAGTTTAAAGTTTAAACCCTAAATCTGAAACCATAGTTTAGGGTTTTGGGTTTTTTTTCTTTTTTCTTTTTTTAAAGTAAATATTGCTGCCTGATAACTATGTATGCAAGCCCATTTTTCAACTATTAATGTTTGAAACTTTGAAGTTTAAACCCTAAACCCTAGGCTAGGCCCTAGGGTTTTTCTTTTCCTCTTCTTTTAAAGTAAATAAGTAAATATTGTTGCCTGGTAACTATCTATGCAAGCCCATTTTTCAGTAGTTAGTGTTTGAATTTGAAACTTTTAACTTGAAGTTTAAACCCTAAAACCTAGTCTAGGGCCTAGGGTTTTGGGTTTAGGGTTTTTTTTCCTCCTCTTCTTAAGTAAATATTCCTGCCTGATAACTATATATGCAGGCCCATTTTTTAGGTGTCAATGTTTCAATTTTAAACCCTAAACCCTAGCCTTTTGGTTTACGGTTTAGGTTTTTTTCCTTTTTTTCAAGTGATTGTAACTTTGTTGTTACTTATTTCCATGTGCAGGCATATAAAAAATGAAACCTTTTTTTCCTTCTTGTTACTTGTGAATTTGTACCTTTACATAATATAACCAATACAGGATGTGTTTTGTCACTTTCATTTGTACTTAAAGCTTGAGCCTTGTATGATGTCTTGAGTCTCTTGACTTGAATTGTTGCTTTTATTGCAATATTTGATTTGCATAATGTTAATTCATTGTAATATGCATGAAAAATTAGAAAAAAAAATCATTTTCTTCAATTTTTTTTCCCCCGATTTTTTCCCCAACCGATTTACTACCCGATTCCGATTTTCTCTACTATGGTTGTGATAGACTGGTTCATTAGTGGGATCTCTTCTTTGGACAATCTCCCTTGGTGTTGCATATACCGGTAGTGATGATCTTGCACTCTCTAAGTCATACTTGTCCTCAGAGTCATCAGTCGTCTCTTGGGAGTCGCTTCCTTCCTTGACTTCTTGACCCCAGTATTGTAGCAATGAACTATGCTCCTCCCCAAAATCATCACTCTCAATGTCTGAATCAGTCTCCATATCAGAATCACTTCCATCCTCACAATCACTCTCATTGCTATGATGCCAATACTTAGATATTTTTGCATTGCTTCCCCAAATCAAGGCGTATTTTAGAGCCTCTTGGTATGATGTTGGAGGGATCCTTGTCATCTTCTCCTGGTATGTAGGAAGAAGTCCATCTATGAACCATCTTCTCTTCAATGTGTCTGATTGGTCTTCCTCAAAATGGTCAAATAGCCCACTCAACTTCTTGTTATAGGAACATACTCATTCTCACCCTCTTTTAGGCTATAGATTTTAGTAATGACTGCATCATCATTGTCAAAAACCCGAAATTCTTGCACAATGCACCGTGCAACTCTTCCCATGTCTAGTACTTGTCTGCAGGGAATTTCATGTACCAATCCATTGCAAATTCACGAAATGTCGCAAGAAACCACCTCCTCCAATCTACTTCATTATTTTGTCCAATCGTTGTCCACAACATGCGACAAATTCTCCAATGCCTTACTGGGTCTTCTCTTGATTCGCCATGAAATAGTGGACACTTACACGGTATGCCCAAATTGGCCTTCGATTTCACAGGTTGGCATAAACTCAACAGTGGTTCGTGACATATTGCTCACTCATGTGAAGCCTGACACGCATCACCTTGTAATTGCTCTTTCGTTGTACTCTCGTTTGTACCATGAAACATTCCAACCTGCAGTTGCTCCGATGTCGGACTCCCGTCCCGCTCCCCATCGAGCACACAAACCTTCAGTTTCCCTAGTGCTGGACTCCCATCTCGCGCACTGTTGGACATGTCATCTGCCTTTTGCATCGATGTCGGACTCGTGTCCCACTCAACATCGTGCACCACAACTTGCAATTGCTTCAACACCAAACAATCTGCATCAACATGCAATGTCACATTAACTGCTCCTCTTTTTGTTTTGCTGTCTTCTTGACAACTAATTGGTCTACCTATTATATTGTTATTCTGACGTCTAACTGTGCTTCTGCCGTCATCCTGACGGCTAACTACACTTTTGTCATCCGTCTTGTCGACGTCCAGACTGGTTTTGTAGACGTTCAGACTGGTTCCATCAGTCCAGCCAACATCCAGAAAGGTTCCATCAGTCTTGCAGACGTCTATATTGGTTCTGTCGACGTCCAGACTAGTTTCATCAGTCCTGTAGACGGCTAGACTAGTTATGTCGACATCCATACTGGTTCTGCCAACATCCATACTGGTTCTATCAGTCCTGCAGACGTCTATACTAGTTTTGTCGATGTCCAAACAAGTTTTGTCAATATCCAGACGTGTTATGTTGTCATCCAGACAGGTTAACTCTGGGCAAACGTCATCCAGACGGGTCCTATTGCTGTCTAGAAGGTTTAACTCTGGGAAAACATCATCCAAATGGGTCAACTCGTCATCTAGACAGGTCAACTTTGGGCAAACGTCACCCAAACGGGTTCTGCCATCTTCCGGACGAGTCAACTCTGGGCAGACGTCACCCAGACAGGTTATGCCATCTCCTGGACGGGTTTGCGCGTTTGTGACTGAAATTTTTGTGGCTGCAAATCCTGCAGAGTCTTCATCTGCATGTTTGCATCCCGTTGGCGTGCAAGTCCCATTAGACGGCCCTTCATCTGCATCAACAAACAAATCTTCAGCATCTTCACCTACTGCAATCCAATGCTCTCGTTGTGCATCTCCCCAAGGGTTTTGCTTCTCAGAACTCCATGTCACCAAGTTAGACCCAACTTCGTAGAAGCAACGGCGCCAGAATGCAGAAACGAAATTTAACATGCTGACACAATTCCATTTCTACTTAAATAATTCTACAGATTTGCACCCATTGTAGTACAATATACAGGAAACAGCAATAGCAATAACAATAGCAGCAATAGAAGATGACAATAAATACAGACAGATTTATATTAACCATGGCATTTACAATACAGCATTATAGTTTCAGCATTACAATATGCAGTTCTGCAAACCCTAGGCAGAATACTCTCCATGGTTGTATATAAGACTAGGCTGCATCATGCCCTACGTACATATACACCAGTCCCCACACGTACAATGCTCTTCTATCAATCCATCAACCTGCACGACTGAACAACTCCCTGAATGAAAGAGGGGAGGGCTTATTTATACACCCAAAAAGTAGTTACCCTCCAACTACTTGACACCTCATCATTTCTTACATTACATTTCATATGCATTTAATCTTGCATTTACATGACATTTCCCACTATAGGACAAACTAGCATGACTTATGACTTTATCAACATATGTGACTTAACATCACTTTATTATTACGTACAATATTAAATTGCACTTTATAATATTATTAAATATATGTACGCACATTTTGTCAAACACGTTGCATACAATTACAAAATAACATATAATACCAAAACTAATTCACCAAATACAGACATATCAATTTGCCTATCTACAACATCCCTTATAATCTTGCAACTCATCCTGGATCAAATTGCGGGTGTGCTCATCCAGCACCATCCGGTCAAGGCATTGTCGAAGTCTCGACATCACCTCATAGTCGGCCTCAAATGTCTCATCATAAAAACATTTGGGGTTGAGGTAGTACCGTGCTGCATGAAGTGGTCTATGGAGCTGAGAAGTCCATTGCCGGTCAATAATTTCCCAAATGGGATTGTATCTGGGCTCGAAATTATTTAAAATTATCTAATTGCCTCTTTCACCCTATCCATAGCCTCATATACATATCCCATTGGTGATTTTTCTCCATCAACAAGATGGAGAACCCTCACCAAAGGCTCTAACACCTGAATTAAAAAATGGAAAAATAATTTCACTCAACTTTTGCTTTGCTTAAACCCTAGGGTGGCTATTAAATTATTTAAAACTAAAAATAAATTGGATTTAGGATGCAATTTAGTGTTTTTGTTGGTCTGATTTCACCTTGTCTCTTCTCTCTCTACAACTGTGAACGGTAAAAATGAGGGCACTTTGAAACAAAAAAACATTTTACGTCCTTTTCCCTTGCATGTGCGAGGACAGCCAAGTTATTTTGGGGACTCGATGAGTTTGTTTCTAATTGCGAGTCCCAAAAATTCGCCTAGTAAAAAAAAACTTGGTGAGTTCAGAAAAACTAGCCAAGTCGAGCCCGATTGACTTGGCAAGGCCGACCAGGACTCGGATTTGGCAAGTTTTTCAAAAACTTGCTGACTTTAAAGGTCTGATGAGCCCTAAATAAGATATCATTATTGCCTTGATATAAATGTGTAGGAAGTTCACCTTCTTTGTTTATTGTTTAACCATCTTGGAACAATGGATCTAAATGGTGCTGCTGTTCAAAAAGGTGCATTATACTTCAAGAATTAAAACTATGGTTTTAAGAGGCATTTTACCCCTCACCTAAGTTATCATTCTGAAGCTGATTGTAACTTTAAGGTATAGTCATATTCATGACTGTTTCCCACAAACTTTGCAATGTTACTTTTGCTCAACCTTGTTGTGTTCTGCTTTTAGCATGGTTATTAGATAACAATTACCAAAGTTTCCAGAAATACTCAGTTGAGTTAGAAGGTCTAGATGTTCCAATGGTTTGTGCAATAGTAAGTGGATGAATTTTGATTTGATTATGTCACTCTGCTCTTTCTCAAGTCTCTATTAACTGTAGTCAGACTCTGTCTCCACTGCAAGAATCTGAAGAAGTTCAATGAATCAAGTAAAACAAGATGATATATGAAGATGCTAAATAAAAATCAAGTGAATATGATAATTTTCAAATTGATATTATATATTTTTAAATCCTACCTTCTTCTTCCTACATATTGACTCTCTTCAAAGGTCTTGATTCTCTTGAAACATACAGTTTACTTCCTCTTGGTGTATAGTTAGGGATTGTTAAAGATGTAACAATAGCACTGTTGTAAAATGCACTCCATGTCAGATGAAAAAATCATAGGGGCACTTTTAAATCTTCTGCCATAGCCAATAGGCCATTTTGTCGATAGCATTGCCACAATTCCAGCTTACAAATCCAGCTCATGCATTTTAATTAAGACAAAATGTATGAATAAACCACTTTGCAGTAACTTATAAGAATGATTGAAGATCATTATGATTGGGTCCCTTCAACTCTTTGAAAATCAAGGTTTTACAGAGTAAGTTTTCAAGAGAATGTTTGACTCATTGGGGTTATGAGCATGGACTTGAGCTTATGTCCAAAATTAATAGAATTTCTTTTAGGAGGATAAATAATTACCTCAGCTGCAGTACCTGGAAGTGAACCAAGTCCAGCTTCTTTCAACTGTGAAAGGAACGCTCCAACACTGGGAAAAGAAAAAATAATAAATAAACAAATAAACCCGACACAACAAATTGAGATTAGAAGAAGCAATAAAGACATGTTTAAAATCAACATCAAAAGCAGCTGTAGATAACAACTGGGACTAGAGAACCTGATGCCAAGGGTAGCTGCACCCTGGAAAACTTCTAATGGTGAAAATGCATGAACATGAATCTGAGGGGCAGCACTCTTCACAGCACGTAAAATATCCAAATACGTCCTCCCCGAGTATGCTGGATGGATACCTCCCTGTTTTTAAGACAATAGAAAGGATTAGTCATACTGTTAGTACAGAACCACAAATTCAAGAATTCGCTCTTGTACCAATGGACTCTTACTTTCTAGGATAGGAAGGATTTATATTCTACTAAAGAAATCCTTACAAGCCATATAACATAAGATGATAAGAACAAAGAGAAGGAAATCAAACAACAATGGAATTTACAATATCTAAATTAAGGATATAGAAGATGGCATTCCACTTGAAATTCATTATTGCATTTCTATTTTGACCTCATTTATCATATTCAAAAATCACAATAGTGCACCATAAGAGCATACAAACATAAACATTACTTAAGATTACAAAAGCAATAGCACAATATCAACAAAATATGGTCCTTTGTTTAATGTGATATAAATATGAATCGGTTCATATCCCATTCTTTACATCACCTTGATCTTTAGATGCTACTAGAGATGTGGCGTAGCCAAAAATAATATCAATAACAATCATGCAAGTTTCTTGCTCACTTTATCAGGATTTCCAAACCTTTAACTTGTCTTCTTTGGAAGCCAGATGAATACTTTCAAGCATAGTTGAGAAAAATGGAATTGGATTGGAATCGGCATGAAAAAAGAATCAGCAAAAAAACAAGAAAATAAGAGCAAAAAAAAACCGAAGAAAATGCAAATTTTCATTGGAATTTTTTTTTCATGTATATCACAATGAATTAACATTATGCAAATAAAATATTAATACTGTAAGTGATACAAGCTTAAACTACACATGAAAGTGGCAAGTGATACAAGCTTAAAGCCTTAAACTACACATAAAAGTGACAAAACACATCTTATATAAATAAATTTTAATGCGTCCAAAATTCAAATATTCTTGTATTGCTTATATTATAAAAAGGTACAAATTACAAAATGTGTCATGATCCATGACAAATACAATGCCTCAGGATCTTTGAATGCCTTTGCCCTTTGCCCTAGCAGAAGCTTTAGTCTCTCTTTGTCATTGTGACCGTGCCTCTTCTTGTGCCTTGGCTGCCAACGCCTGTCACCACCTATGTCGAGGGCAAGGGGGCAGGAACCTCTTGCAAGGTCAAGGGGCAGAACCCCTAGCAAGGTCGAGGGGCAATGCAAACTTCACTATCTGAAGTGAATTTCTCTCCTTATTTGCATTTTGGTACAGAAAGGATGCTACAATTACTAATTTGGGACTTCAACAACTCATAGGCTGAATAAAATGCCAACAAATTAACTTAAATGATGATTGTGATTGGTTTTAACTTTTTACGATCTCTTATGACCCATACGGTCTAATGAACATATAGAACAAATAATCATTTGTGCTTTTAAATATTACTGCTGCGAGCGTTGCGCGAGAGGGGATTTTTGCTGCGCACGAGGGGGATTTCTGCTGCGGTCGGGAGGGGGATTTCTGCTGCGCGCGAGGGGGATTTCTGCTGCGCGCGAGGGGGATTTCTGCTGCGCTCGGGAGGGGATTTCTGCTGCGCTCGGGAGGGGGATTTCTGCTGCGCTCGGGAGGGGATTTCTGCTGCGCTCGGGAGGGGATTTCTGCTGCGCTCGGGAGGGGGATTTCTGCTGCGCTCGGGAGGGGATTTCTGCTGCGCTCGAGGGGGATTTCTGCTACGCTCGAGAGGGGATTTCTTGGTGTTCGTGTGTGATGGGGATACTTGATGAAGGAGGAATGGAGGAAACACGGGCTTCTCCTCTTAAATCTATCCAACGCTTTCACACAACAGTTTCATACCAGCGTTTGTCTAAACAGATTAATTCTCTCCAGAAACAGCTAGACACACAAGCTAGTATTATACTCTCCTTGCAAGACCAAGTGAAAGACGGCAGCCGCATTATCGCAGATCTCCAAATTAAACTTCAAGATCAGCAAGCTATCATTACTCAATTGCAGACTGCACATACCGAACAACCTCCTCAGAATTCCGCGAATTTACACTCTGAAATCTTAAAAATTCGAGATGAACAGGTTGTTCTTCTTGCTGAGCAAGAACGTCTCAAAGAAGCATCAATTGCACAAAGCCAAAAATTAGCTGACCAACAATCTTGGGTTCAGGTTGTAGCCGGAAAGAAGAACCCCCCTCCCATAGTTGAGTTGGTTGTCCAAGCTAAATTTGAAGAAGAAAGAATCCGTAATGCGAAAGCGCTCAATCTTAGGGTTCGTGGGGTGCCCAAACCTATTGATCCGCTTCAAGCTGGAAATGCCTTCATTCACAACACTCTTGAGTTAACAGATGTTACTCTCGAGAGAGCATGGTTCTCTCCCGACTCCACATTGGTCATACGCTTCAAAAATGCGGAAGAGCGTATGAAGGCGTTGAGGGCCAAACGGAAATTATTTACTCTTCAAGACAAGATCTACCTTGATGAGGACCTTACGCGACTCCAGGTTGAAGAATTGAAGAAAGCTAGGGAACAAGTAGCCGCAGCCAGGAAAGCTAACAAATGGGCAGTTATTCGTAATTTGCGTGCAATGATTAGGGACTCTCCTCCACCTGGTTGGTCCAAACCCTTGCCTAACAAATGACTCCATCGGCACGGAAGGGGGGTGGCAGATAAGCTAGCTATAGCTTGTTGGAACTGCAATGGTATGATGTGGTCTGCCCCAGGGTCCCTTCTTGATGTGATTGGTAGACATGACATCATTCTTATCTGTGAGACGCACGAGAGTCCCGAGCGGGCCCTTCCAGTTATCTCTGGTTACTTTTGGTGGTCCAGTTGTCGGCAACTCACTCGACGCTCTGGAGGGGTTAGAGGATCAGGAGGTGTTGCTGCTCTTATCAAGGATAAGCTCCAGGGTTCGGTTTCCTTGGTTTCGACTGACCCCCACTCCAGGTTTTTATGGATTAAAATCCTTCGTCACCCACCTCTTTGGGATATCTACATTGCCACTTGTTACTTTCCCCCCACCACGTCCAATTTTGTTATTCACACGGACGGGGACCCTTTCCAGGATCTCTATGAGGACATTACTAGATACTCGGCTTCAGGGGAGATACTTCTGTTGGGAGATTTCAATGCTCGGACCGGACCTATGCAGGTTTCTCTTCATGACCTCACAACCGATGAGATGCAGACTCGGGAATTGGATCTTGAGGACCTTGGTTTTGCTCGAATCTCCAGCGACACACAGGTGACTGCTTATGGTAAGCATCTTATTGAGTTGGGTGAATCCAACAGGCTAGTTCTTCTCAATGGTATATCTTGTTTTCCAGATTCTAGTGGGTTTACTTGCTTTCCTCATAGTGGTGGAGCCAGTGTCGTCGACTATGCTATTTCCTCTACCACCCTCATTCCATTCATTTCCCGATTCAACGTCTCTGATCACCCTCCTCCCCTTACCGATCATTCAGTTCTTTCTCTTACGTTATCCACTGTTTCCCTTCCTGTTACTCCTCCCCCTCCTCCCTCCCCTTCAGTCCCTCGAGTCACTATAGACTTTGACTATTATTATTCCTTTACCTACATGGACCGGTTGCGTCATGTTCTCCCCAAGGTGTCTTCTCTTTCCGATGTTTCCGATCGTTCTGCTTGCTTGGTCCAAACTATTTGGAAGGCTGCTTTGGAATCATACCCCCACACTATTCGTCCTCCCCCTCGTCCTCGTCCCCCTGGTCATTGCCCCATGAACATCTGGTATGATGAGGAATGTAAGTCTGCCCACCGAAGGTTGAAATATGCCATTCGAAATCCTTCCCAGCCCCATGCCATTTCTCACAAAGACTATAGGATGCTTCTTCGAAAGAAGAAGCGTCTCTTCCTCTCTCGGCATCGACTTGATCTTATCCACTCCCTTCAGCAATCTCCTAAATCCTTCCAGGCGCCTTATCCTCCCCCGTGATCGGATTACTCATGGGATCGATCTTTCCTCTTGGACCATCCATGCCTCTTCCCTTTATACCATCCCAAATCAGCCTCGTATTTCTGTTCCCTCCCCCCCTCTTCGTGCCACCTCTTTTCTACTGGTCTTGTCAGGCAGGCTATCTGGAAACTCTGTACAAGCAAAGCAACAGATTTGGATGGGTTACAGGCGGAATTTTTGAAGCATGGTATTGACCCTCTTGTTGGGCCCCTTGCTGATCTCTTTAATCTTGCTGTCTGTTCTGGGTTTCCTGAGTCCTGGACTCAGCATATCATTCACCCCATTCATAAGGCAGGTGATCCCCATGAACCCAATAACTACAGGACTATCATGATTGGGCATATCTTTGCCAAGCTCTATGCCACAACATTGGATGTGCTTCTCTCTCGAAGGTTGGAGGAGGGGGGTTTCAGGGCTCTTGGCCAAGCTGGTTTTCGGCAAGATCATCAGACCACAGATCACATTCTAGTCCTCAGAGCTATTATTGAGGAGGCGCGTTCCAGGTCCTCAAAGGTTTATTGTTGCTTTGTAGACTTCAAGAAAGCTTTCGACACGGTGCCTCGACATTTACTTCTTGAGAGGCTTCGATCAATTGGCATCTCTGGGCAACTTTTGACAGCGGTTACACGGTTATATGAGACTGTGAAAGGTCGGTTTCGCTCCCCTCAAGGGCTTTCAGCCAATATTCTTAGCACCATAGGAGTGAAACAGGGATGCCCCCTTTCGCCGACACTTTTTGGGATCTTTATCGACGAGCTTGAGACTTTTATCAGGGAGAACGCTCACCCAGAGGATGGTTGCCTTCTTCACCATGTGTTGATTTCTATTCTCCTCTTTGTTGATGATGTTGTTCTTTTGGCCTCATCCCCTGAGGGGCTTCAACGTCATCTGGACACACTTGCCGCTTTTTGTGACTCGAGACAGTTGACAGTGAATCTTTCTAAGACCAAGGTTATGGTATTCAATACTACCAAAGAGGCCCTATGCCATCTCCACTTCCTTTTCCAGGGCCAGGAGGTCGAAATCACCACCTCTTATGTGTATTTGGGGGTTCTTTTCACTGGTCCCACTTTTGGTATGAAACCCGCCGCCCAGGTCCGGGTGTGTAAGGGGTATGCAGCTCTGTCTTTGCTAGAGAGGAATTGCTTCAAAGCACATTTTCAGGATATACCTGTGAAGATGAGGATCTTTGACGCTTTGGTCAAGCCAACTATTACTTATGGGTCAGTGGTTTGGGGCCCTAGTCTTGGCCCGACTGAGTGGTCACGGGTTGAACGAGTGCAGACACTCTTTCTTCGACGATTCATTCGTTGCAAGGGAACAGTCCCTCGTTCTATTATTCTGGCAGAGTTTGGGGCTTCTCCTCTCCAGCTTGAGATTATCTTCCTGATTATCGGTTATCTTCACAGGATCCGTACTTTCGGAGATACCCCTGAGGGTTGCAAGCGGTACCCTTACCTCGCCCTTCGCTCCTCGATGGAACTCTCTCCGAGTTCTCGAGGAGGCCGGAGGAGCTGGTATTTTCAGGTTTCTACTCTCCTAGCCAGCATTCAGATACAGATAGACAGGCTGCCCCCTTATTCTTTGGGGGTTCTCCCCCCCTCTCGGCTTACTAAGGAGAAGATGCTCCACGAGATTCGGAAGGATGTTAGTCTCCAAGTACACCAGATGCACATGGATCTCTCCTGTTGCCCCTCTTTCCCCCAAGCTGTCTTTCTACCATGAGCACTTCTTACAGATACAGGAGGGCAGAATAGTTCCTCCACAATACCTTCAGCAGCACACAATGCATAGTCTTCGGATCACTATTGGGCAACTCAGGGTGTGTTCTCACCAACTCCGGATTGAGTCAGATCACCATCTTCCGATGGAGGAGCGGATTTGCTTGTTTTGCTCCTTGGGTGAAGTTGAGACCCTGCATCACTTCATTTTTTGTTGTCCCATTTATTATGAGATCCGGGGTAGGTTCCATTGCCTTTTCAGGGACAACTCTCGATGTGTTTCTACCTTCTTCAGATACCCGGACCAGCGTTGTCTCGCACTCTTTCTTAGGGAGATAACTCAGCTTCGACGACATAAAATTTCTCCAAATGGATCTCACCCTCCTCAACATCGGCTCATCACAACATACTTCACCAACTCCGACGGACCAGGTGACTTCGATCGAAAACGCCCCACACCATCCAGTTTGAACAGAAGCAGGGTCACTAGACAGCGCACCAACAGTTTGTCAGGGTTCCGAACTAGCAATGGGCAGAGACATATCATGGACTTCTTCAGCTCCGGTACTTCGGCCTCGATTGTTAGGAGAGATTAGTTTTTGGGGATTCTCGGAGCTTGCCCCTCCTGGTCTGCTCCCTCCCCCCTCCTTCTCTCTCTCCGTTCTTCTTGGCATGCACTTCTCTCTGTTGGACTGCAGCCCTCCCCCCTCTCGCTCTCCCTTTTCTTTTCTTTTCCCTTTCTCTTTGGCCCGTTTGTCGGGTTTGATCTTGTATTTTTCTTAGTTCTTTTCTTTGTTGGGCTTTTTAGCCTGCTAGCTGGCAGTCATTATTGTACTTCTTATAGTCCCTTGGGTCTTATTTTGGCCCACCGCGGACATTAATAATATTTCATTTTCATTTTCATTTCACTCCTATATAAAAGCATATTGAAAAATGAAATCCCCAACCTTCTTTTAGATCTCAAACAATAAAAAAAAGCAAATTTATATTAATTTAAGATAACAGCCTTTACAATAAAAAAAAAGTGGGTGGGTTAACACACCCCATGGGGAATCAAACTAACCCTCATTGACAAGGGTTAGTAAACAAAGCCGCCAACAAAACACAAGTTTACCAATCATGATCATTGATGATCATTACATCAAAGAAAGCATATCATATGGAGTAATGTGCCTTGGCGTGTTGTCCTGCATAAACTGCTAGTGATTATGGGATGGGAATCCACCCCTCTACATCACGATTAAGGCCTTCAGTACCCGCATCGCTCCAACCAACAACTGGCCCAGGAGAAACTAGTTGAACATCATCCCACCCCCATCCTAGTGGGACGAACAAGCAATGTCAACATTAGGATGCTTCCTGACTAGTGAGGGTTGGGACCAATGCTTGTCTGCGAGAGCACTTCTTGCATATGACGGAGGCCGACGGTGAGAGCGGGATTGAAAATGCTCCTGAGAAGAGCGCTCTGTGGGGATCCAGTTGACTGTACATGGAGCATTGGCCCAGTGCGCCAGAAGAACATGCAGATGATCCAAATCCATAGCAACTTTGTTGGCTTGAGTACATATCTGTAGCCACATGTCATTAAAAACTTCTAATTTGTCAGCATGAGTAAATGTGACAGAAGGTGTACACTATTTAAAAACAATTCTGTTACGGGCCTTCCAAATATGAAAGAGTAGGCTAATCCTGAAAACCTGCCACACTTCAAAAAGTGGGAGAGACAAAGTAAAAGAGTCCCCAAGAAGAGCTTGGGGCCAAGAAACTCTTGCAGTTGTAAATGGGGAAAAAAAGAAAGAACCCATTCCCAAGCTTACCTAGATCTTCTGCAATTCCAAAAGAGGTGAATACAAGACTCGGGAACACCACAAAAAGGACATTTAGGATCAGGAATTCCAAGGTGCTTCAAACGTTCCCCCAAGGGAAGGCCTTGACACAACAAGCTCCACGCAAAAAAAGATTGCTTGGGCTCAACATAAGTAGCCCAAACATTCTGAAATCTAGAATTCCATCTAGTCCTTGTAGAAAATAAGTCCCAACGTTGATTGAGCTTAGGCACCAAAGGAAGATGAGGAGATAACCATTTATACCCCAAATGAGCCTTATAATTAAGCAAAGGAGTGTCAACATGCCATCTCCAGTCTGACCACCAAGGACGCTACGAGCGCACACCAATCTTATGCAACATAGAAAAAGGGGTGAGAGCAATAACAACATCATATGTATCTTTGTCCGCACCATTTAGCCTGAAGGTGCGTTTGAACTCATTCCATGGGATCCAATCCCTGGTCTGGCGAGAAAAGAAATCAGCTATTGTAACAATACCCTTTTTGAAAAACCGCTGAGCATGAATCCATTGCACCCGAGCTAAGGGAGAACCTTGATGAAGAAACATGGGGGACCACCAAATATTCATAGAATTGATGGATAAGCCTTTACGAAAGCCATCTCCTCTCCAACAGATCCAAGGAGTGAGTTGCTGCCAGGCTTTCCATATACTTTTAATAACAAAGGAGCCAGAAATCTTAACAAAAACCGGAGCAACAATGAGAGAGGGAAAATCCAACCCTCTCCATGCTCTACGGTTTAAGGGAAGACCAGAGGAAATGAAATGTCGAACCAGAACTTTCCAAGCTTCAGCTCCCCTCAGAGCCCTGATCACCCACTTAGCACACAGAGCAATACCTTGCCGTCTACAGTCCAACAGACCCATTCCACCAGATTCTCTGGGAAGACAACAAATATCCCAGGCAACTCTATGAAATCCCTTTGTTTCAGAAGAATTATTCCAAAGAAAATCTCGAAGGAGTTTCTCAAGCTTCTTATAGCAAGCCTGTGAAGGAACCCAACAAGAGGAATAATAAACATGAGTTGCAGCTAAAACTTTAGAGCAAATCTGAAATTTACCTGCTAATGACAACTTCTTAGTAAGCCAAAAATCAAGTTTCTTTTCAACTCTTTGAAGCACATAATTCCAAAGTTGAGCAGAGGAGCCTTGAAAGGCAAAAGGAATACCAAGAAACTTAAAAACTTCTCCAGGAGGGATCCAATTCCAATGATACCCTTGAAGCCAAGGCGGCTTAGGCAAGGGAGACTGTCTGAAGCAAGAGGTCTTCCTCCATTGTATGCTAGAACCAGAGGTTGTGCAAAAGGTGTTCAGACAAAATAGAGCATTAGAAATAGATTGCTCCTCTTCCCTTATAGTAAGAAAGGAGTCATCAACAAAGTGACCATTAATAAGTTGTCCCCGATCATTCGAAAGAGCAATTCCTTTAATAAGACCTACAGAAGCTTGAGAAGCTAAAAGATAGCCGAAGGCTTCAACAACAAGCACATATAAAGAAGGAGCAATAGGACACCCTTGCCGAACAGACCTAAAAAGGCCCACTGCTTCAGACTGTGAATTGTTCAGATTGAGAATAGTCGAAGCATCTCTGAATAGCATAGCAATAGTCTGAATGAAAACTGGCCCGAATCCTAAAGCTTTGAGCATAGCAAGAATGAATCTCCATTCAATGCGGTCATAAGCTTTCTCAAAATCAATCTTAATAAAAAGCATGTTCTGGTTTGACATCCGGGCCCATTCCATGCCCTCCCAGACAACCAAAACATTGTCGAGGATGTACCTTCCTTGAATAAAGCCAGTTTGCTCTGATCTGACTATCAAAGGAAGAAGAGGCCTAAGGCGAAGAGCCAAAGCTTTGGCAATGATCTTGTAACTAACATTCAACAAAGTAATAGGCCTCCAATTAGTAATCAACTCTGGGTCCCCTTGCTTGGGTATGAATTTGATATTGCCCCTATTAATAATTGCTCCCAAAGAGCCTACTCGAAGAGCCTCCAGATAAACTTTATGCAGATCAGGACCAACTAAGTCCCAAAGACCCTTGTAGAACTCACAAGGAAAGCCATCCAGACCTGGCGCTTTGTCATTTGCCATTTGAGATAATGCATCCTCTAGATCTGTAAGGGAGAGTAGTTTATCACACCCTGCTCTTTGAGACTCTGAAACCTTAACTGGTACAACTGCCATACAAGCTGCCAATGCTTGCTCCCACTCAGGGGAATAAGCTTGAGCGGCAAAAACATTAGTATAGTGCTTGACAAAAGCATTAATCATCTCAGGAAGAGAGGTAAGCCTTATTCCATTGTCTTGAATGGCCTTGAATTGAGTAGCTTGCCTGGGAGGGCGGAGCCTTTGAAAAAATTCTTTGGTGACCCTATCACCAACTTTAAGCCAATGAAGACGGGCTTTAATTCGAGCTCCCCGAGCCTCATAAAGTTCAGCAAGTTTAAGTTCATGCCTCAACTGGGCAACATGAGACTGAAGTTCAGGATTAAACGGACAAGCCTCAAGCCTGAGAGAAGCTTTGGCAAGCTCATCATGAAGGACAACATTGGAATGTCTTCTGAACTGCGCCACCTTTTTCCCCAAAGTACGGAGCAAGACAGTTGTACGAAAAATGGCATCATTCCACCATTCTATCCAACCCAACTCTCCAGTAGGTCTAGGAACTAGATTCCAGACTCTGCGGATATGACAAACCATGGAAGGGTGTTGAAGAAAGGAAGTATTGAAAAAAATTGTGACTTGTAGTGTCTCTGAGGCAGGGATTTCATCAGCACATTAAACATGATGGGTGAATGGTCGGAAGTAGTAGTACCAGGAATGGTTTCCACAAACGGAGCTGAAGCATTTCTCCTATGAAAGAAAAACTGCACATGATCTGAAAGCATGGCTCTGTCCAGCCTTCTCAGAATTCTTGCATGGCCAACCTAGAAATTGGACCACGTATACCATAAATTTTTAGGAAAATCCTGAGGAGAAAAACAAGAATTGGGGTCTGACAAACCCAATTTGTTTTTCATGAAGTACCAAGCCTCTCTTTCCCCAGTAGCCCACCGCATGGGAAGTTGTCCTATCTTGTCTGCAGGCTTTTCAGTCATATTAAAATCTCCGCACATAACCCAAACAGCAGGTGGTAAAGAAAAAGCACACCACCGCCAGAGGCTACAACGCTCCTGAGCGTCATTGGAGGCATAGACATTAATAATGCCAAAAGACAGCCCACCAACCTCAAGTAAAACCCAAACTGCATGATTGGAAGGGTCCACACCCCACGAGACAAAATTATCTTTCCACCTAGCTGCCAAAAGAATGACAGCTCCCCCTCTACCAGGGGAATGATTGGTGGCATAAAAAAAGCAACCTGGCCAAAGAAAAGGGCAAGTACATTGCAGAATAAAGTCAAAAATCTTAATCTCTTGAAGACAAAGAAAGTCAGGATTACCATAAAACCTAGAGCATGAAGCAATCTCATCTCGGACCAAGTATTTGCGGACTGGGTCCGTCAGCCCTCTGACATTCCATGATAAAAAAATCATGAAGATCGATCAAGACTCATATGTCCGGCTACATCTTCAACATCTCCGAGGTTTGAAAGAGAATCATAAATATTACTGAGAAAATGCTCTTGACCTGCTTTCCAAAACTCCGTTTGATGCCTTTTATCCTGGTGAACCAAGGATTCTCCCCGTGGTGGGCTACGGGATCTTCGGCCATTGACAGAAGCCCGTTCAGGTTCCATGAAGCTTGATGAAGACTGCCCATTGATATGTAGAACTAGAGAATCTGAAGACTGAGTAGGAGCAGAAGAAGTAAAAATTTCGGCAAAGGAAGCACTAGTCGGTGGTACATTAGCAACCATCTATGAAGCCCTAGCATTGGGTGTCGTCGGTTGCGTGGTATGCTGCTCCGTCACCACACCATGCCCAGTTGTCACAAAAGACACAAGGGGTTGAGGCGAGCTATTGGGAGCAACCATAGGGTTTACATTTTTCCCATTCTTACCCTTCTTCTGGACTACCTTCCATTCATCTTGCCCCCCTCTGAAAGCAAGGACAGAGCTAACAGTAACAGGAGCCACAGTCGTCTCCTTAACTTTAATCTTGTCCGCCATTAAAGGACAATCTTTTATCTTATGGGCAGCTGATTGGCAACGGTAACATGTGTTAGGCAGGTTTATGTAGACAACATGTTGCTTGAACCTATAATCACCAACATGGACATCAACAGTCTCCTAGGCTTCCAAATTTGTCTTTTGCAAGGTGTTTTAGGCTTTGTGTAACAGTTAGTTTCACTCTGCCCATTAGTTCCAATGTTTGCAACACCGATTTTTTCTTTCTAGGATAACAAAAATTGAGCAATAAGTTTGGACTGATAGTTCAACATCTTTTTATGGAGAATTTCATCAGTTAATAATGTATAGCATTGTTGTTGGTGGCTGCTAAATTCCTTCAAACTGCAAAAAAACCCGCTATTAGGATGCACTTTAGTGTTTTGTTTGGTGTGGTAGCAAGTAGGCAAAGCTCTCTCTCCAGTTTGGAACAAGCAAAATGAGGCAAAATGAAAAAACAAGCAATTTATGCCATTTCCCCAACTTGTGCTGCAGCAGTCGATTTTTTGCAGCAGGAATTTAAATTTTTTGAAAATATCACGATTCCCAATTTTTTGCCGATTTTTTGAAAATCGCAATTTCTAATGCCAATTGACTCAGCAAGGCTGAATTGGAAAATATCGCGATCTTTTTCAGATTTTCTCAATTATGCTCTCAAGTTTCAAGAGAATTTGTTACCCTATGTCTACTTCCCTTGTTGTATGTTAGCCCAAGAAGGAGCAATGTGTTGATGAATGCAAGAATATACAAAAAAAAAAAAAATTATGCTCTTAATTTCTCCTCTAGTTCTCTCTTTGATATTCAAAGTGACCATGTCAACTTCTTAGAGGCAAGAGACACTAGTTTGACAAGTCTAGAAGGAAACAGTTTTTCACAACTCGCCAAAGCTCTCCTAAGACGTTATGCTTAGACCTCCTTCCCAAGAAAGTCACATTACCTCACATTCACCCTCATACCTGGACTCTATGTGTGTTAAAATTCTATATATTCCTGGCCAATCTACTCTACATGTGTCTTGTCCATCACCTTTTTGTAGCTTCTTCACTCCCAATATCGTTTGATTGGTAAACAATCCAATATGAGTTTTAAAAAAATAGACTCATCAATTTGGCTAGTTCCATTGTTGTTTTCAATGATTTTGTCTACTAAGGTTTTCCTCTTCCTGGTTTCATTTTATTATACATACTATTCACAAATCGGTTGACACTGCAAATCAACATAATAATCAGACCATTAGGATTAGGTATACATTACTAAGTTTGTACGGGAGCAGGGTCACTAGACAGCGCACCCACAGTCTGTTAGGGTCCTGCTCTAGCGATGGACAGAGACATATCATGGACTTCTTCAGCTTTGATACTTCGGCCTCGACTGCTAGGAGAGATTAGTTTTTGGGGGTTCTTGGAGCTTGCCCCTCCTGGGCTGCTCCCTCCCCCCCTCCCTCTCTCTCCCTGTTCTTCTTGGCATGCACTTCACTCTTCTGGACTGCAGCCCTTCCCCCCCCCTTCTCTCCCTTCTTTTTTTTTCCCTTTCTCTTTAGCCCGATTGTCGGGTTTCGTCTTGTTTTTTTCTTAGTTATTTTCTTTGTTGGGCTTTTAGCCTGCTAGCTGGCAGTCATTATTGTACTTCTTATAGTCCCTTGGGTCTTTTTTGGCCCACCGTGGACATTAATAATATTTCATTTCATTTTCTATGCCACCATTAACATGCACTTTCCAAATTTTTGAGAGGCCTCCTTCCAATGAAATACACTCCCTCTGGAATTGACCTTCATACCTAGACACTAAATACATCAGCATTCTATTATGCTACTGGTCAAACATCAGTATAATCTCCTTCCTCCCATCATCTTGTTTTCCCAGGTGGGAAAACTCTTTATAACCCATCATCCATTGACAATTGAGACTTGCCAATTCACCCGGAGTTTGCCCAGGTGGGAAAACTCTTTATAACCCATCATCCAGAGAGCTGATGCATGCACCATACTAGAAATATATGTCTCCATATATAAAATATTTTTAAGGCCACTTGTGCAATATGGAGATCCAGAGCTACTTCTGCACTACTCCCCTCAATGCCCTATTGAAGCCCTTGCTTGCCTGTCAATATGGCAAATAGCTTCAACTTATACCATTATAAATTATATAATTCATAACCAGAATGCATTGTACATTGCAATGTAAAGTGGAATTTGTGGCTTTCCTCATTGAAGTGCAGCCAGTACTTTGGCTGGTGGCCTATGCAAGACTCAGACTTTGAATAGTTGTGTACATGAGCCTTTATCATTTTTGTACATAATAGGAAACATCTCTGTATCAAATTAGTTGTGGATTATGAATTTGAAAAATAAAATTTGAAAAGCTGTGTTTCTAAAACAAGCATATGTGAAAAAAATATGCAATGTATAGGCACAGAGAAAGTTTAAATAACTTACAATGGGTTTTATACATCACATATCATGTTTTCTTCACAATTGTTGTTCGGTCACATGTTGAAGATTTGTTTAAACCAGTGGTTACAGTAGAAAAAACAATTATGAATGAACATGTTGTAAAGAGAATTGTGAAGTAAATAGCCTACAACAAGAATAAATGGATTACTTTAGACAAAAGAATAAATCAGCGCAATCTTCATTTGTTGGTAGATAATGAAAACATATTTTGTACAAACCAAAATATGACAAACCAATGCAGTAAGATTGAGAGGTTGAAGACAGATGTGGGTGGTTCAAAACTTCAAATTATAACAGATCAGCAAGAATAATCCAATAACAACTGGAATGTATCTCTTGTGCTTGGGAATAGGTGTTGAACATCAGCTAAAGCAATTCTAAGAATGACATAAAGTCTGCAATCAATAGTCAACAGAAAAAATAACAATTGACAGATGAAAGAGCAAGGTCACACATTTTAGAACTAAAAGTGGCCTTGTTTCAATATTCAGATGTCTGAACAAACCAAGCAATGTGTACCAATGATTGTCTTCGCAGCATTCATACTTGCATCACTAAAAGACAGATAAGAATAGTCAATTGGGTGACCATAATTTTGTGTATATATGTATATATAAACATGATCTGAAATGACCATATTGGCCTCATATATACTTATATCCATACACATCGAATATTATTGGATTGCACTACATTTTGATGATACAATATTATAAATCTCAATAATCAAATAGACCATGCCTGATAAAAGGATGTATGGAGTCAAAACCTCACCAGGCTGTTCTCAATATTATAGCAAATCCCAAAATTGTATGGGTGCAGGGTTATACAACGTGCAAGCAGAAAGCACCTCGTATGCACCCCTCAAAATTTAAGTATGCAGGTGCAAAGTGTGCATAATGTGATGGTACAGAAAGCTTAGACCATAGATACCTGGGTCTACTTAATAAAAACTGGAACATAAGATGATTACAAGACTTTGTAAAACAATAAACCAAATTCAATTATAAGAGTTGCATATTTGTTGAGCAAGAGCAACAGCAAAGTTTTACAGAGAACAGGAGAGAAGTGATTGGTAAGTATTGCTTTTTCTTTTATGCTTTCTTTGTTTTCCACTTCTTTCTTTTTTCCTTTTATTGCAAGGTTTGACTGGGAGCACACCCTAAAGCAGGTCACCAATCCTTTTTCTTTTCTGCTTTCTTTGTTTCCCACTTCTTTCTTTTTTATTTTTATTGCATGTTTTGACTGGGAGCACACCCTAATGCAGGTCACCAATGCACTGGGTGTACCATGAGTATACTGACCCTTTACCTGGTGTACCTTGGGTGCAGAACACCCAGACTGTGTACCCAGTATAGGTGCATTTCAGATGCAAGCCAAACATTGACGGGTATGTGCACCCAAACAATACTGCGTAAATCCACTCATATTTTATTATAGTGAAACCAAATTTTCATGTACCACTTTGTTCGTCTAAATGATAGATATCATTAATGTCTATATTTATGAGAGAATCATTTAGAACTCTTTTTTTTGTCAGTTTATTTTACAGTGAAATGGCCGTTCTAGAATACATTGCCTCAAATATTTTGGCTCCCTACAGCAACTCAACAATGCATTCATACATGTACCGGTTCATGGGTCATAAAGCCTGCACTACCTTATTGCATTCGTAACTCACTAGTAACATTTTTTTTGCCTTTTCTTACATATTATCCATTTGCCTAAAAAACAAAGAATCTAATGCACATTCCACACAATGGAATGGATATAAACAAATATGTTTTTGTATATACATAATGGAAATAAGAAGCATAATAAATAAGCACAAACCTTTATTTATGAAAGCATTCCTAACAAATCTCACCATACCAATAGAACACAATGGATATAAATCAAAACCATGTACATTGACAATGAACCTTGTTGCCCATAATCAAAGCTAAAGAATTTAAAATATTTGTACATGAATAGTTAGAATATATTATTATATAGTGAATCTAGAATATGTAGATACCCATAATGCTTTGTATCGTGTATTTGTCACTAATTTATATTGAATATTTTAGATAAAATCACATAAACTAGGAAATTCACTAATCACACCTCGATAGGATGACTAAAGCTTACAAAGTTTTGTAGATCATAGATACATTTTCAATGCCATAAAAATTTATGTCAAATATTCTTCAATTGGAACATCTTTTGTCATTCTAGAAGTGTTAAATATGATTGTTAGATCCAATTGCTAGGGACACATCCAATATAAACTTCATATATTGCCACATTCAAGTATTCCAACTAACATCTTCACAAAAGACAAAATATCACTCAAAAATATTACCAAAAGTGGTCCACAGATATAGTTTCAAATAGTTAGGCTCCTTAATTTCACATTATCACATATGACAAATTTGAACAAAGAGCAATGATTGCAGGCCTATGCTTTTGATATGTTATTACCCTTTCTAAACTTTTGTCCACAAATGACACCATATACAGGTCTCCCACAACTCATGAGCTTATTAAAATTTAACATACAATTATTCTCCCACATCAGCCCCCTAAGTTTGCATATAAAGGTTAAACACAACCGTCAATGTTATTGAACACTCTCAACATTTCTAAGGAAAGTTTGCTAAAAGAAAATTTGCTTACAAAGTGTCAAATTGTCACTACAAACAACTCGATGTTTTGTCTCATAAAGTACCAAACAATATCCATGCCTGCTACCCCTGTGCAAACACGTATCAAACATCTACAATATGTGTTTAATATGTATATATGTGTGTGTGTAAACACACCTTCACCTTTTTTACCCCACCTAAGTTGAGCCTACTGCCACTTATCCTAAGTGCCACACAGAACTAGGCAGGTGTTAAATAAGAATATGAGTAATCATGAAAGAAATTGTAAAATAACTCCATATATGTATACAGAACATCATCTGTGAATTCCTAGCACTGAATAATGTTAAAGGATTATTAATGCAAGACATGATTGTTCTTTAAAAATCGCTGACACTAATTAATGCAAGACATAGAGATTGAGAGTTGGAGTATCAACCTGCATGCAAATCTCAGTTGCTCCCCTATCCCAGGCTTCAATTGTTCTTCGGGATATTTCTTCTAATGACAACCTGTAAATCAGCAAAAGGAAAAAGTTGAATGTCTAAATACAAAATGTTAATTTTATAATATATATCATCGAGGTGCACTTTATATTCAACAAAATGACAAACCAAAAAAATCCAAACAGAAAAAACAAGATATCATTCAACAAAAATCTAAAGACTGCAATTCCTAAGGGAAGAAAATTATGCTAAAATAGTGTGAGTACTACATGGAAATCACCCTTCTCGAAGAAGAGCAAGCAACCTAAAATCGGCATATCATTGTAGTGCTATTGAATTACCAATTAGAGATGATTCCACAACACATAATCTAATGGTCCTCTTTTTGTATTGCATTAGTGAACAGAATGATCTTGTGGCCCTATGTATCAGCAGGAATATAGACATTAACTCCAGCTTAGCTGCTTACAAAGTCACAACATGTGCAGAAAATGGTATCCTTTGCAGCTGACAGGAAAGATGTTTCTGCATTGTAGAACCTGTTTACTCCTTGTATTTCAGTTTTGTTTTCATTTGTGACCACAATTTCATATAAACAAAGCCTTTCAAATTACAAGGTAAGGGTTCCTTTTCAATTTGGTATGTACAGATAATATACGCCTATAAGATTGAAGAGCCTTTCCAAGCACAACTGTAGAAGTATACGAAAATACGAAACTATATCAATTAAATAGACAGGACAAAGTTTGAATGCAAATTAGACATACACCTAAACAAGATTGAGGCGCAGTGATGGCCTTCTTATAGGGCTGCGATTTACCCACCGTATTAATGATGCTGGGGCTGAGTAAATGCCTGGAGCGATTGTGGGCAAGGTGGAAGATCTTCTGCGCGCTAACCGATGGCGGAGCGCACCTCCCAATGTTGGCCAACTGCGTGGGCCGTAATCTTTCTTGAAAGACGAGACGCGCCGCCTTCTTTAAATTTATTTCATGCTTCAACGACCTTCTTCGGGGAGTGCGTTGGGCAGGTTTTACCTTGGACGGCGTGCCCGTGGCATTGGAGAAAGCGAAACCCTTTCGCTTAAAACACGTTTTCATCATTCCCTAGGGGCCCGAAAGATGGTTTTCGCTTAAAAAGTGGAGCGAAAGGCCCATTCGCTCATTTAAGGCCCGAAACGGGAGAAAGCGTTGGTTTTGAATTTCGCTCACAAGGGACAGCGCAAGGGCCTTTCGCCCAACATGGTCCCGAAATGGAGTTTGACTTTGACTTTAACGCCCACAGACCAGAGACAACTTTCAAAGCGCTTTTCCTTCTCTTCTTTGACACGTGGCGCTTACAACCTGGGGCTCGTGACTTGAATTTCGGCCATAAGGGAGAGCGCAAGTGCCTTTCGCTCCTTGAAACCCCGAAATGGAGTTGCGCTACTAGACTGGGGCGAAACAGCTCTGGGTCCCACCAAGTCTCTTCTTCTCCTAGACTGGGTTGCGCCCCCGTTGAAAGGTCAAAGGAGCTTTCACCTCCTCTATTCTCGAAAAGGCCTTGCGCTGGGAAGTTGGGGCGAAACATCATTTGACTTTGACCTTCTGATTTGAGTAGCCTAAGCTTATGGCTTTTGCTCCTTAGAGTGCTGAAATGGGGTTTCGCCCCTAAAGAAGAGCAAAACTCCCCCCTTGGCAGGGCGCTTTCCATAACGTTGAACTGCTTTCGCCAGGCGATGCTAAAACGGTGAACCTGACACTCTTGCAAACCTACTATTTTCCTTAGCTAAATTTGGGCGCTTGAAACTGCTATTCTATTTTCTCCTTGGAGCACTAAAAAAACACATACTTAAACTAAAAAGACAATTTACTCAAACTTCTCCACACCATTTCTCTGCCAGCTCGACCCTCGCCATAGCGAGGAGTCTGGCCCAAAACTGCATTACTGAAAGCGCGAAAGGGGGCGAAGAGACTTATACTCCGAAAAACAAATATGTACAAGCAAACAAGGGAATAAAAAATATGTACATAGCTGATAAAATTTTTCATACTACCTCTCACTGGTAGTACGCCTTCAGATGAAGGCCATTAACTGATAACGGAAGAGTAAACCCGTTCAAATCTTGAAGAGTGAAAGAGTTCACCTGATGGACCTCAAAAATTCGAAATGGACCCTCCCAGAATGCGTCAAATTTATCATGATTTCCGGGCTTGGATTTTTTCTCGTTCCATTTCAGCACCAAGTCGCCAATCTGGAAGGTCCGGTCGGAGGTCCTCTTGCCGAACCAATTTTTTGTGGTCTCGGCATGCTTCATGAAAGCCTCGTAGGCTTTTTCTCTTTCCTCTTCCAACTGCAGTAGTTGGGCTATCCTGACACTTATAGGGTCAAACTCTTCATCCTCACCGTCCAACGATCGGAGAGACTGCAACGCGGGCAACTCAATGTGCGTGGGGAGCACTGCTTCTTTCCCGTATACCAGGGAATATGGGGACGTCTTGATTGATTTCTTGATAGAAATGCGGTCAGCCCATAAAGCAAAGTCCAGAAGCAAATGCCAGCTCCGCTTGTTGCCTTCCAATGTTCTCTTCAGGATCTTGAGTAAGTTCTTATTTGTGGACTCCGCCAAACCATTGCCCTACGGGTAATAATTAGACAAAGTCTTTAGGTAGATACCATACTTACTTGCGAATGCGCAGATTTTGGCACCGGTGAAATGGGTGCCATTGTCAGTTACTATTGCATCCGGTATCCCGAAACGGGTTATCAATCCTTCCAAAAAGGCGATGACTACATCCTGGTTAGCTTGCTTGGTGGGCACTGCTTTGGCCCACCGGGTAAAGTAATCTGTAGCCGTCAGGATGTACTTATGCCCTACGGAGGAATTGGGATCTATCACCCCAATGAAGTCTAAGCCCCACTGCTGAAATGGAGCCTCGACCTGAATTGGGTGCAAGGGCAGAGAAGCATTCCTAGTGCGGCCGACGTACCTTTGGCATTTATCGCACTTCTGGCTAACCTCGAAGGTATCAGCAAAAATTGTAGGCCAATAATAGCCTGCTTTTATTATCTTTAAGGCCATAGGCCTTCCGGTGAAATGGCCCCCGGACATTCCAGAATGGAACTCGTCCAGGATTTTCTGTTTTTCTGTCCCCCTGACACATCTCAGGACTCCGTCTATATTTTTGTAAAACAACCCACTCGGTAACAACACATATCTGCAGGCTTGAAGCTTGAACCTCCTCCTCTGCGAAGCGTTGAGGTCAGAAAGGCACCGTCCAGTACTGAAGTATTCCACCAGGTCTTCTGTCCAATCTCTGTCGAGTACAGACCGATTTGCAAGATTGCTCTCCTGCGCTGGATCATCCCATTGGCAAGCCGTCACCTCGGATGCGGCACTCCTGGCGAGTTCTTGGCATAAGGCTCGACCACGGACCAGTTTAGTGGGCCGGACCTCTATATCGAACTCTTGGATCTTGGAGACCCATCCTGCCCTTTTATTGCCAAGCTCGCCTTGAATGATGAAGTTTCTAACGTCAGGGTGCACCACGTACACTATCGTCTTGCTCTGGGAGACGAAATGGCGAAACTTCTTCAGTGACCGCATCACCGCATGCACTTGCCTCTCAATGAAGTTGTACTTTTCTTCATGCGGGTGGATGACTTGGCTCAAGAATGCTATCGGCCGCTCATCCCCGTCCTCGTTCTTCTGAGTCAGGACAACTGCATAGCTCTCCGGTTCTCCGACGGCGTAAAGGATAAAATCCTTGGAGTAGTCGGGGTTCACCAGAACGGGGGCCTGAGCGATTCTTTCTTTTATCTCCCTGAATGCCCGCTTCCTCTCCTCGGTCCATTGAAACTCAACATCCTTCTTGAGGAGTTCGGTCATCGGCTTTACTACCTGGGCGAAGTCGGAAATGAATTTCCGAACAAAATTAATCTGCCCGAAGAAGGATTGGAGGCCCTTCTTGTTCGCTGGCAGAGGTAGCTTGAGGAGGGCTTCCGCCCTGGCAGGATCAACAACTAGTCCTTTCTCGGATATCACATGGCCCAGGAGCTTGCCTTCCTTTACCGCGAAAATGGACTTTTTCGGGTTTATGGAGATTCCGAACTCCCGACACTTCTCAAACACCTGTCGCAAATGTAGACCATGTTCCTCCCTTTTGTGGGAGAAAACAGTCATGTCATCTAGATAAATCACAATGATGCGATTGAGTAACTCACCAAAGGCTAAGTCCATCGCTCTCTGGAAAGTTGCCCCGACATTTGAGAGGCCGAACGACATGCGCTGGTAGGCGAAAGTGCCCCACTTGGTGGTGAAGGCGGTCTTGTACTGATCTTCGTCCTTTACCCAGATTTGGTTGTACCCGAAGAAGCCGTCCAACAGAGAAAATCTCTGTGCTCCCGCCACTACGTGAAGGATTTGATCGATTTGGGGCAGCGGGTAGTGGTCCTTCAAAGATGCTTGGTTGAGGTTCCGGAAGTCGACGCACAGGCGGATGTCCCCATTCTTTTTTCGGACTGGGACCAGGTTTGCCACCCAGGAAGAGTGCTTGATGGGATAAATAATCTTTGCTTCCAACGTCTTCAGAAGCTCGGCCTTCATAAGCACTTCTATTTTCGGGTTGACCGGCCTTTGCTTCTGCCTGAAAGGTTTGACCCCTTCCTACAGTTCAATAGTGTGCTGGAAGACACTCTTATCATACCCCTTCAGGTCTCGATAGCTCCAGGCGACAATATCCGGGTATTCTTTGCACAGGGTCCTGATTTGCTCAATTTCCAATGGCGTGCAATCAGTTCCCACCTTGATGGATTTCCCGGATTCTAGCTCCAGCTCCTCGTATTCTCTTGCGTCCACCTTGATCTTGTGGGCGAGGGACCTGTCGTCCTGGTCGAACAAACTTTCAAGGGTGATTAAACCCTTCGGGACGTGGTTGTTCTTCAGCTGAATCAACCCCTCATATTCTTCATCGTTGAGGGTCCTATCTTCAATATTGCTCGCTTCATCGATCAAAAAATTGACGATCTGCTCGTCGTTGTCAAAGACCTGCCAATGAATATTTTTGTCCGATACCGAAGGCCTGTAGATCACCCTCACTACCTTCGGTTTTTGCATTATGTTCTCGGCAAGGGAGCATCTGGCTCCAATAGACGCTAAGACGTCAGCATGCTTATTCCGCTCTCGCGAAATAGACTGAATATTCAGAGCCGAGAAGGACTCGAGCAGATCCCATACCTTATTACGGTATGCTTTCAGATAGTGTTGCTTCGCAACACACTTATTGGTTACTTGGTTGCAGATCAACTCAGAGTCTCCGAAGATCTGCAACTGTTTTATTCCAAGTTTTTCTGCCTTTCGTAACCCCAAACACAGGGCTTCATACTCGACAACATTATTTGTACAGCTCCATGCGAGTCTGTACGAGTATGTTTTCTGGTTTCCCGAAGGAGAGACAAGGACAACTCCTGCCCGACGCCATTCTTGCATCGGGCGCCGTCGAAGAAGAGCTTCCATAGTTGATCGGCCATGGGGTCTTGATCGCTTGGTACCTTAGCCTTTTCGGGCTTGGTAATTGAATAGCACCCAATCTCGGATTCGATCATGGCGTTAAAGTCATGCATAGAAAATTCATCTTCTATGCGGAGTTCGTCCAGAGCTTCTTCCATCAGCTCTACTTTCTCTTCTTCCTCCACTTCCTCGATCATATTGATCGAGTCCAATTGTTTTTCCGCATCCTGGATCCTTTCAATGTGAAAGGTAGAGGGCTTTTCATTAAAAATTTTAATCCTCCTTCCTTTGAAGGGGATTTCCAGGTGCGAATAGTCTAGAGACAAATAGCCTCCAAGTTTGGCAGTGAATTCCCTTGATAAGCACATGCTAAAATAGGGCTCTAAATCTACTACCACAACTTCTTGAATTACGGTGATCTGCGGCATCTTGTGCAACACGATCGGGATATCCTTGATGACCCCCACTGTTTTGACTGGAGTTCCGTCCAGTTGAAGCACTCCAGGACTACTCCTTGTGTACTCCATGCCCATAATCTCGCAAATAGCCTTGGGCATCACAGTAGTGGCAGCGCCAGAATCGACCATGCAGTTATGCACGACCCACCCCTCCATCCTGAGGGACAGATAAAACGGCGACGGCCTGTTCTTTCCGATGGCGGAGGTAGTCAACGTCTGTGTCAAGACGGTCTGAGTTGGCTTTCCCTTGCCTTTGGCAGACTTCAGGGATTCCTGCAATAGATCGACCTGACCAGGCAGTTGAAGTGCATCGAAGAGGCTTACCTTAGCTGGAGTCTTCCTTAGCTCTTCAACGATGTTGTACGCTCCTGTACCGGACTCGCCTCCCTCCTTAGCAGTTTCGTACCGGGTCCGGTACTGCTGCATCGCTTCTACTCTCTGGCGCTTGGTCAGTGAGGGGTATCTGAGTTTTTCTCTCGCCTGATCCCTCGCTTCGGTTTGGGGTTGAGAGGTTGAAGCTTGCGGTTGAGGAATTCTCCCTTTTGCTCTTGGAGGCAGGAAGTCTTTTAATAGGACGAAATCTCCCGGCTCTGACACCTGGACAAGCTCCTTTTCTGGTGGCGGCGACTTATCGCTTGATGGCTTGGAACTGGCAGGCACCTTCAATGGTTCCATTTGAACCGGATCAACTTCGATGGGCTTCTTACCAGTTCTCATGAGGATGGAGAGCTGCTTGACAGTGGGAATCATAAAATTGCGATCTGTTTCCCTTATCATATTTACCTGCCCACTAGGAGCGCTGTCTGCAAGGGTCTGTACATAGTTCAGATGAACCATGCAAGTCTCTTCACCGTGCGGGTCGTTGCAGGTGGAACACCAATAAGCTCTGTCGGATGAACCAGCTTCTTCACTTTCCAACATCGCCGCATTTCTCTCAGGAGCCCTGCTGGTGGAAGCAACTTGCTCCCTAGTGATCGGGGGAGGAGCGAATCTCCTTGGCTGGAAGCTTTGATCATTTTGCCTCCTCCTTAAGACGGTCATCTCATTCGCCATTGTCTTCATCGATGCTCGCAAATCTAAGACAACAGGAATGGCTGCTACGAAATCTGAGACAACATCATCATTATTGACATGCATTAGGCCACTAGCTACATGAGAATTTTACAAAGTTCAGCTTCTTTCCCATTCCCTTCGCTGTCCACAATAAAGTTCAGCTTCTTGTCACACTTTTTTACAACTATGTCCACCAAATCATGGGCTGTCATTAAAAAACACATATCTTGGCTCCAAACAGCCAATAGTAAGATCAAGAGCGGTTTAGGAATGGTAACATATTCTTCAATAATCAATGTCATTATATCCTTCATGCATTTAAAAGTTGATTCTTCATAACCCTCAGTGATGGAAGATATGAAATGAAATAACAGTTGGAAGATTAATTCGTCACAACCAAGATCAACCAGCAACACATCTGCATGAACTGTCACCATCAATTTCAAAATTTCAACCTGTTTACCAAAAGAAGGGTCATGCTATCCATTCCTTGGAAACTATCAATAATCAGCTGGAAAACCTCCTTCATTTTACTGTCATCATAGGGAGTCTGTGGTGCTGTTATTCGCATGATTTCGCTGTAACAACAAGCAACTACAAGTCTAATCTCATCAACAGAGTTTTTAAACCACCTGTCTTGTCCCAAGGAAACTACCGCTGGAGATAAAGTAAGATGCCATAACTCAGATGGTTGCCATCCCACCATGGATAAGCACTCTTTTGTCCCTATCAACACATCCAAGGCACTATCATCTGCTGGAGATAACCGTTCAAGTATTTTACCTATATTAAATAATTTTTCTGGCAACATGAACTCATCCCTGTCAAATGCCATGATCTCCTCCACTCATAAAATAGCTACACGGAACCCAACAGGATGGCAAAGTTAACCAAGCTCTGATACCACTGTAATGGGCTACCCTAGTTTGCGTTTTGAATTTTGACAAAATTCTGATTTGGTTTTAATTTATCTGATGTTTGTAATTTTTTTTGTATTTTGGAGATGCAATGTAAAGATAACGTTGAAGATAGATAATGCATGGAACAAATCTACTCCAAAAAATAATAGACAATGCAGATATTTATCAGCATATACATTAAACCCTTGTAAGAATGGAAGGGAATACAAGATCCCTGGCTTTGTTATGTTCTGAAATGTCTGAGTTACAACAGCAACTACTGGAAATGAATAAATAGAATGCAGATCCAGCAATATCCCTTTCTTCATGCCCAGAAGAGTTGCCAACTGATACTTTGATATAGCCGCCACTAAAGAGGAAGAGATGAAGCCCAAAACCCAAGCGATTCACCTCTTTTAGATCACACCTGGCATGATGGTGGTACGGCCCTGTTATGTACAATCTGCCAGCAATCTAAGACTTCAAACCTTCTTTCAAAACCTCTATAACCAGCATTGAGGGATTGATTTAGCATTAATGGCTGATGGCACTAACTTGGCATTCAAACCCCAATTCAATTAACCTTTGAATTCTTCCAATATGCTGACAATGGAACGGTTGGGTAGATAAATTAATAATATATCAACAGCAGAAAATATCTTTGAATTTTGATGGTTGTCTTCTTTAAATCTGTACTTTGATGCACACCGAATTATGACCAATCTTCACCCAATAATGGTATGGCTGGGATAAGAAATGGAAAATATTATTCCAGCCCCAAAATGACTTTGATAAATCTGAAGTATTCTCAAAATCTACAATGAAACCCTTGATTATTTATTCCTTGAAGTGCAATTGTAATTGCTGGATGCAATCACCGAAATCCACTGGGGTTGATCTTTCACAACCGGAGAGGATGCCCTTGCTGTAGATGATCGTCTCCAGCAAGCCTGGAATCAAACTTGCAAACCCTTGCAAGCTTCTCCACAAATTTGCAGAGCAAATTCACCAAAACCAAGAAATTCATGAATGAATATGATTCTCAATTCCACCTTTTATACTTCTCCTCAATGGGTCGACCCACTTAATGCCTTCATAAAATCCTTTAATAATATTTAATTTACACTTTATAATACTCTCAAATGAAGGCCAAATTAAACTTATAAAATATGTCACTTATAATATTATTATATTCATAAGTGACACATAAATCCTTAAATAATATAAAGTCATATACTTTATAAAATAAGATTAATATTTGACTTTATATTAATTAAACTTTGGGTATTAAAATATTTGAACCCGCTCATTCGAATAAACATCTAAAAGTGGATTTGGATACCCATTTGACCCAAGTATTTGCCCATATAATTTGCTCTGACTCAATCACTGACTTACTAAAAATAGTAAGTCTATGCCCAACTGCCTGGAAAGACCACCGAAACTAGCAGGTGAAGAATGCAACGCCTCCAGACACTCCAGACATCAACTCCAACTCAGCACTGCCTAGACACACTCACCCACTAAAAATAGTAAATGTCTATAAATAGCAGGTATCAACCTAGATCACTGAAAACAGCTCATCTCATCGCACCGGATGAAAAACCCAACAAGCACATCATCACTGAACCTCAAAAGCCAAACGTACTATAAATAGCAGTTTTCTAAAAATAGCAGTGACGACAAAATTGCTTCGAACGAACTCTCGAAAAAAGGCGGATGAGAGTAGGCGAAGTGCTGACACTGACGATCAACCCAAAATTAGGTTCCCTATCCTCAAACTTAGCCTACGGGAACCAAAATATAGGCTAATCTCACCTAAAGAACAAGTAGGCTAAAAAGGGGACATTACACTTTCTTGTTTGTTGCATGTATTCCAAATTGGCTACGGTTTAAGTCGTATTTTCATTACTTTGTTTAATTCCTTTCTCGTGTTTTTTTCCTCAACAAAAGTAGATCAAAATTACTTTGTTTCTTTTCTGCATTCTTTTTGTTAAGTTAGTTGGGAACTGGCCCAAATTCAAAGAGGTTGGGAAGGGTAATTCCTTACCATCCATTTCTTGAACTGCGGTCATGGAAGCAAATTGCACTTAACAATTTTTGTGTTCAATAGCTTTCTAGCTACTAAATCAGCATTGCAAAGGAAGATAAATTGAAGATCGCATTTGTTGTCAAGAACGGATCTACACATACAAACGAATGTTGTTTGGGCTATGCAATGTGCCCACTACATTTCAACGCATTGTTTTGTACATCTTTGAACATATGTCAATGTCAAAGTTAGATATCTTCGTCAATGATTTGTCATTGCATGGACGGAAAGAATAGCACTCGAAAGCACTTGAGTGCATGCAACTTTGTATGATTGCTTGCCTTTCATTGAACCCCAACAAATACAACTTGTTGGTGCCCTACAAGAAATTGTTGGACCACGTCGTCTATCAAATGGGGTTGAAATTCAAACAAGAAGGTAGGAAAAGCAAATCTCCCAAGGGATCAATAAGAGGAGCTTGTAGCAAGTATTACTACGCTTTACAACTTCCCAATTCCTTCAGAAGCAAATTGGAAGATCCAGCAAACACTAACTCCACCAAAGTGATGATAATAGAATAGGGTAATGCCTCATTTTTTTTCCTTTGTCAAGAAGTTTAGCGAAATACTCCTTCACCCAATGAATAAAGCACCACCTACGATCTTGTGTCAATCAAGATTGACGTCCCTACAAACCACCAAAATTGTAGCAGCTCACCACTACCATTTTGCTTTGAATAGAGTTCCTCCGTGTGAACTGAGGCTAAAAACAAGACAAAGCCCAGGTCCAAGGAAAATTACTAAGGCATCAAGTGTGCCTCATTCCAGTTGAGTGCACCCGTTTCTAACCAATGCACATCTCGTTCCAATTAAGTGCACCCTGTTCGTGCCCAATGCACCTCATTCTAGTTCAATGCGCCATGTTTCTTGTCCAATGCACCCTTTTCCTATCTTGTGTGCCTCATTCTAGTTCGGTGCACCTTGTTTAGCTCTTTGTGCCCTACTCCTACTCCATATGCCTTGTTCCCTGTTCATCATAACGAAGGATGATATTGCTTTGTCACTTCATTGTAAATACATGTTAATTTTAACTACAATTAGAAGTAGAGTAGGTTGAGTTTCAAATATAAATAAGAGTCCCATACTGTAAAGATCCGTTGGCAAATTCAAGAGAGCTACATCTACTCTTTGTCATCAACTATAATTTGTACTCAGAAATCAGCAATCAGAGAATGACAAATTGGGCATGGTATTCATAAGCCAATTATGTTATATGACTTCTTTATTCATGAGAATGTGGAGCTAGTGGCTCCGCTCTTCCACCCCTTGTTAGTATTTTTTCTTGTTTGTTGCAGGTATTCCAAATCTAATGCACTAAAGTTATTTGACAAACACTTGGAATCATCATACTAAATCGGCTCCAACTTCAGTTATATTTTCATTACATTTTTTTAATTACTTTCTCGCACCCTTTCTCTCAACAAAAGTAGATGAAAATTATATTATTCGTTTTCTGCATTCTTTTAGTTAAGTTAGTCGTCAACTGGCCCAAATCCAAAGAGGTTGGGAAGGCTAATTCCTTCCCATCCATTTGTTGAATTGCAGTCATAGAAGCAAATTGCACCTAACAATTTTCATGTTCAACAGCTTTCCAGCAACTAAATCAGCAATGCAAAAGAAGATAGATTGAAGATCACATTTGTTGTCAAGAACAGATCTACGCATACAACTGAATGTCATTTGAGTTGCGCAATGTGCCCACTACATTTCATTGCATTGCTTTGTACATCTTTGAAAATATGTCAACGGGGAAGTTCAAGATCTTCGTCAATCATTTGTCATTGCATGGACATAAGGAATAGCACTTGAAAGCGCATGAGTGCATGCAACTTTGTATGAATACTTGCATTTCGTTGCAAGATCTTAGCTCATAGCCTAATTCTTCAGATTTATCACGTATTTGTGTTGTCCTTACTTGAATGTAATTCTATCCTTTGCCCATTTGTTCTTAACTTTGGCCATCCTCATCCATCCTTGTCCCAAAAATGCATCATATGCTGGTTTCTGCATCGTTATCACAACAAAATCCATGATGAATTCCTAATCCGCAATATTTACCTTTTGAGCCATTACAACTCCCTTCCTTTCAATGTTGTATTGGTTTGCACCATATAGTTTAAATTCTGCAAACATAAAAATGAAGCCCCAATCTCCTTCCATGTTTTCTCTGGTAGCACATTCTCATTTGATCCTCCATCTACAATGACTTTCGTCAACTTATGATCCAAAATTTCAATCTGAATTAATGTTGGCTTTTTCCCAACATCAATCATTAACACTATTGGATCAATGAATTGGTCTTCTTCATCACTTCTTCCGACTAGCTTTGCAATTCCATTACTCTTTGTGGCTGCAATTCCTCTCCTATAATTGCATGTAACATCTGTATGACAGTCAGTAAACTTGCCACTTTCACTTCTATTGTCGTATTCAAGACTTGCGATGCAAATTCCTAAGTCAATGTCTTTCCTTTCGAGCCTAATGGCTTATTCAACTTCTTTTGTTCTACCAGCCACTCTTTCTTAGCTTTTTCAATTTCCTCTTCTATCGCTTTTTGTGCTTCCTGCCATCTTCCTTTTTCCACGACAGGTTCAAGGTACTAATCCTTCTTTGCTTATCCCTTTGTAACCAAATGTGTTGTTCTCCTTTTGTATTCTATTTGTAGGAGGCTCCTCAATGTCAAGAAAATTGACATTCTACGAGTTGCTTGTACTCGCTTTCTTCGGGCAATTAGCCTCATGATTGCCCAAACCACACCATCAACACATCTATGGCACATTGTTTCCTACTGCTCCTCCTGTTTGAGGAGTGAGGCAATTTTTTGCAAAATGCCCCAGTTCTTGACAATTGCAATACTGGATAATTTGTCTTCCATCCGAATCATACTGCAATCAACTTTGACCTCCTTGTTGATTGACTTGTAGGTACTGTCTGCCTCCTCGACGGTTATTCCTATAACCACAACTATTCGCACCTTGCCCATTCCTCGAGGTGTTCGGGTTTTCTTCTTCTTCAACTTGCACGTAATTATTTGGTGTCTTGCACCTCTTACGTTAAATGGACAATCGCCAATAGCATGATCTAGTACATCGCATATAGTATGTTTTTCGGAAAGTTAACATTTGTGTACGTTTCTAACTTACAGTCTGAGCACCATATATCCTTCTTTTCCTTTCTACCTTCACCTTTTACTTTCTTAATCATTTTGTTGAATTCCTTTTTCATAGATTGAATTGCATTGTGCAATTCCTCCTTATCACTATCAAAGTCATCACTTCTGATATGACCTCCAATTCCAGCCGTTGTTTGCTTTGCCTCACTTTCAAAATTCCTTGCTCTTTCATATGCTTCCTCATATGTTGAGCAAGGTATGATCTTCATCTTCTTCTTGTATCGAGGCAAAAATCCATCAATAAACCATCTCTTGACCATTCCATCGGCTGGTTGCAACTCCATCTTGTCCATGAGTTGCTTCAATCTTCAATTATAAGACTTGATGTCTTCATCCCTCTTCTGCTTGGTAGAATAAATTTTTGTTATGATCTTTGTATCATCCCTTAGAGGTTAGAATTCCTTTTTGAATTCATCTACTAAAGTATCCCATGTGGTGAAGGGTTGTGTGCTTTCTCTTTTCAAATACCAATCTATCGTGATTCCTCGCAATGTGGCAAGAAACAATTGTAACCATTCTTTGGGTTGTCTAACCCCATTTGCTTTCCAAATAGTTGTGCAAGTGCCTATGGGCCTTGTACAATCTTCTTTCCCTTCTCTTGTGAAGGGTGGATATTTTTGCTTGCCTACTCTATTTGCAATGTTAGCTATTGATGAGTGGCTATCCACTCCCACTTCTTCGTCACTTGACGATGGCTCGCATGGTATTTCAGCCCAATGTCCTTCCCTCCTAGGTGGCTCTGTTGGCTGCTCCGTTTCGATCTTAGGCACCTCGTTCACTTGTGGTGTCTCTTGACCTTCCTTATTTCCTTCAAATAGCCTCCTTCCAAACTCCAGGGCACCTTCACTTCACGACCTTCATGCATATACAAGCAATGGATCTTGCCTACTTGCCCAAACACTTATGTGCAGTTGCTCTAGTGCTTGACTCTAGTCCCTTGCACTCAACAAACTCCTCCCTACTTGCTCGGGTGTTATCATCCACACTTCGTCTCTTCATGCACGCTCCACGTTGGCATCCTCACGTGAACGTTCTCTTCATCTATTTAATGCAATTCTCCTTGCGCCTTGTCCTCCATTCTTAACAATAACATTTGCTATTTTTCATTGTCCTCTTGTGGACTCCAAACTCGTTCGAGTATTGGTTCTTCTGTTTCTCACAACTGCAATGCTTGATTGGTTATATTCCTTCTTTGAGCAATCCTTGTGCTTCTTCTCACGGGCACTTGATCCTCTCCGCGACCTCGTCTTCCACGTCCTCGTGGTAATGTATTTGTCATCCACCTTTCTCCTTTCACACGTACTAATCCTTGCTTGACCCTCCTTGTTCCGACAATGGCAATGGCACCAAATGTAGCATGAGTGATGATATTCCCAATAGTGGAATGGTGGGATAACAGATTCAAGAACCAATCAAGACTGCAATCATAAGATTGTCATCACAGTCATACAATGTCATTGTTTAGAGACGGCACAGTCTCACTTGTATGGTGTAGTCTTGTACGACACAGTACAAGACGATCTCTTGCAGATGGCGTTGCAACACTTGGCAACAATCTTATTGTATGATGGCAATCGTATAGTAATCACACGTACAATTCCACAATATTTGCCAACAACATGATGATCTCCAAGACTGCAACACAAGTTGCACGATTGTCTCTCATACGATCAATCCCTCATATGACCTAACCTTCATATGGTCTACAACCAACGTAACTGCAATTGTTCCCTAGCAGTCTCCTCTTTGCAACCTATAAACAAGCTATCGCAACTACTGCAGTATGTTAACTAGTTATAACCTGCAACTATGGCACCCATCCTACAGTCTGCAACTACACACGATACCCAAGAAATACCACATGCAATATTATCAACAGTCACAGCATAAACAAATACAAAAAACTGCAAATAGTCTGCAAATGGCAGAATGGTGTTATCATTCAAGGTGCTGTTGTAAACAGCAATATTGGACTGTAATTACAGTGTGCAGGGTTGCTTCTCCATGCTTACACAACCAGCCTGCATAATCACAATGACATAGGTAACACCCTCACCAATACTTCTCTCTAGATATCTCTCACATGAACATTCATCTGCAATGCTTGTGCCCGTAAAGTTTATAAATGAAAAAGGGGGGTTCCTTTTTAATGCCAGCCCTGGCTGTTGCAAAGCGGTTCCTAGGACAGCACACCATAACTACCACCCCAAATCGGACGTTTATGATTTATGCCATTATCAACCTTTATTTCCTAAAGTCTAATTGCAATTTATCAAATTGCATTTACATTACATTTCACCTACATCTCATGTCATTTCATATGCATTTCAATACAATTTTATGCCAAAAAGTCTCACACAAAACTTTATGTACATTTTCTACTTTTTCTTTTTCTGGGAAGTTGTTTTGCTGTCTACAATACCATTAGATGAAGCTGCCCATTGTAGGAAGCCAACGTCGTGGAAGTGGAATCCACCCTCTAGAAGATATAGTCGTCTGGGATCATGCCATCATGTTGTCACATTGTGTCATCGTGCCATCATGCTGATTGCTAATGCTGTCTGGGAAATGTCGTCAGGAGGATGTCGTCTAGACTGAGCCATCTAGGAATACCGTCCAATTGATGTCATCGAAGTCATTGCCAATCAAATCATCTGGAACCTATGCTGACTAGAAGACTCTATTGGTTGAGACCTTGTTGTCCGATGTAGATTTTGAAATTTGATCGAGAATTTTTCAAGTATTTGCTGTAAATGCTGCAGACATACAATCCGCAACAAAATGCCAGTAAAGTCAAAATTCGTAACTAGGAGATACAAGTGGTATTTTTAGCAAGCAATTTCAAGACATTTGAATTGTCGAATCATGGAATACCAATCAAAAAAGAGTCGATGGATGTCAACCAATGGAGGGAGTTGATTAGTGAGGTCACGAATATCACTCCTAAAGAGGCAATAAAGTTGTTGAAGCATGGGAGCCACATAGTGAATGTAGGAAGGCAAATTGAAATGTTTGTTTTTAGTAAATAAGTTTTGTCATTTTGGTGTTATTTTGTAGTTGTACGCAAAGTGTTTGACAAAATGTGCATACATATAATAATAATAATGTTATAAAGTGGCAATGTAATATTTCATGTAATAATAGCATGTACAGCAAAGTCATAAAGTGACTTATGAAATGAAATGTAAATGCATGTGAAATGCAAATGAAATGAAAGGCATATGAAATGAATATGAAATACAAATGTGATATGTAAAAGTCAAATGTAATATGACGGCAAAAATGCTGACATCATAAGTTAATATTGCATTTGTAACTTAGGCAGATTAATGTAAGTCCAAACGGTTGAGGGCAAGGTGTCCCAGGTGGTTGTTCTGGTAACTCCCACCCGAGTGCATAAAAGGACCCCCTTCTTCCATTTTGGAGAGGGAGGCATGGGCATGAGTATGGAGAGAGGGGCACACGTGAGCAGCCTATCCGAGAGAGAACATTGGACAGTGGATATGAGATAGCCATTGGTAAGAGCATTAAGGAGAGATTGCTCATTGTTATGCCATGAATATGCAGGCCTGGTTGTGGAAGCATTGAGGATTAAACCCTGCACATTGTAATTGCAGACTGTTATTGCTGTTTACAGCAGCACCATTGAATGCCAATACAACTCTGTCATTTGCAGATTAATTGCAGCCTGTTTTATTTTGTTTATGCTGTGATTGTTGGTGAAGTTGCATGTTGCATTGCTCTGGATATTGTTTATAGTTGCAGACTATAGTATTGTTCGCCATAGTTGCAGGTTATATTGGTTAGTATTTTGCAGTAGTTGTTGTCTATAAGTTGCAGGTTGCAGGGAGAAAATTACCATGGACAAACTGCAAGTAAGTTGCAAATCGTATGAAGGTTAGATCGTACACGGAGCAGACTGTACAAGCATGTGTTGCAGTCTTGAAGATCACTGTCTCATTATTGGGAAAGGACTCTGGCATTGTACGTGTAACTACCGTACATTGCTGCCATACGAGACTGTACGAGAAGAGTGTACAAGATTGTCGTACAATAAGATTGTACAAGACCGTCATACAAGAAGATTGTACAAGACTTATCGTATGAGAAGATTGTGTCATACGAGAAGACTACCGCATGAGAAGATTTCATTGTACGAGAACACTGTGTCATACGAGAAGACTACCGCATGAGAAGATTTCATTGTACGAGAACACTGTGTCGTACGAGAAGATTGTATTGTACAAGACTGTGCCATACAAGAAGACTGTACGAGATTAT
This sequence comes from Wollemia nobilis, assembly GCA_028583015.1. Taxonomy (NCBI): domain Eukaryota; kingdom Viridiplantae; phylum Streptophyta; class Pinopsida; order Araucariales; family Araucariaceae; genus Wollemia; species Wollemia nobilis. The sequence goes on along the minus strand of JAQPPZ010016370.1, from coordinate 5,720,583 downwards.
ATGTGTGACTACCATATAATTGTTGTCGTACAAGTAAGACTATATTGTCTCATGACAATGACCTTGTATGACTGTGAAGACACTCTTATGACTACAGTCTTGATTGGTTCCTGAATCTATCATTCCACCATTCCATGGTTGGGAATCTCACCACTCATGCTACAGTGAATATGCAGCAATTGAAGATGCTGGAACTGTAATGTGCAATGAATGTCATCATGTCAATACTATCGAGAGAGCAAAGAGTCTCAAAGTTGCTCACTTGGTTCATATCCTATGTGCAGGGGATAATGGTTGGCGTTGCGTACGATTGGGCATCATACTTCTCATACCGTATTAGGAATTTCCTAATGCAATGTATGCGGAATTTTTTAATGGCTTTCCATGCCATTTCACTTATGATTAATGCTACAACACAGGCAAGGGTACAGTTTCCAAAGTTGAATCCTCCCAAGGAAATCCCAAAGCATGCCCCAACAATTTTTAGGTGGACCAATGTGAAGCCACTAATGAAGCCTAGCCCTCAGATCCGATGAAGAAGAAGAATATACTAAACAGGAAGATATAGGAGCCTATAGGAGATGGAGAAAGTGAGGATTCAAAGAAAATCGAGAGACAGCCAAGGATAGAGCCAATGCAAAGAGAAAAGAGGCATAGGAGGTTGATGCCATAGTGGATTAAGGCTCAACCTCAAGCACAGCATCAACCAAAAGAGAAGCAGCAACCCCCACAATAGGCCACAGTAGACGCCAATGCAAGAGGGATAGTGGAGGGTAGGATTAGGCAACGTGGAAGACCATGGAGACCAATGTGACAGAAGAATCCTACATAGCCAAGGAGTCAGACTGTGCAAGGAGGCACTGTACATACCAAGCTGGGTACCAAGCGGATGACTCAGGAGAAGGCTATAGAGGGTGAGCAGAAACCAAAGGAATTTGTTGCGTAGGCAGGACAGGAAGAGGAAAAGAGAACACTGCAACAGCAGGAGCCAATTGTTGTTGTGGATGTAGCGGAGACACAGGTAGCACTGGATGCAATGGAAGGTGTAGGAGATGAATAGGTGGAAATCAATTCACTGGACATTTTCAACACCCAAGCACCTTTGGAGGAGCAAGAGGATTGGTCCGGATCACCTCCATTACATGAGCATGTCTGTAATGTCCCCCTTGGTTGGGACTGTTAAAATTTCTGATCTAAATCTTATTGCGGATATAAAACTTGAAGAACATAAACAAATTCCAACAATATAACCCAAATTGCAAAATATACAAAATGCATTGATTGAGAAATAACTTTGCAATTTTATTTCAGATTTTATTCTAGGGCACAAATTACAATGTTTTCAAGATCAACAATTTTTCCACAAATTCTTATGCAATCTGATTTTTAAAACCCTTGAAATACTTTATCAGCAAACACTAAAGTACCTCTGAAATCGTTGAAGCACCAAAGCGTGAATCCTGTGTGAATTCACCAACAGAGAACTGGGGTTTCGTCCAGCTCCAAAAATCTGAGGGGTTTCGTCCTCAGCCACACCGTTGGGGTTTCCGTCCCTTCGGACAAGAAGTCTCAGCCATTGGCCTCAAACTCAAAATAACCAAAATCCAGAACGACATGAAATGAGACCAAGCCACCGAATAAATAGACTCCTCTACAACAAAATCTTTTTGCACGCTCAATGTGGGATAAATCATGAAACATAACTCTTTTTTAAGTCCCACATCCCCTTTTTATAAAATAAGGTTTTAAACTAACGGACACCCATTTCGGACTTACTAAAAATAGTAAGTCAAGGCTCTGTCCATTCGATTCAACATCTGAGAGTGGATTCGAATACCCATTTCGCTCAATTATCCGCTCCCAGAACCTAGTTAGGCTCCCCTGCAATCTGCCCTAGCCTACGGGAACCCGTGAGTAGGCTAAACCACCGCATCTAACTAACTGCTCAGAAAGGGGACATTACACATGCAGACATTGAGATTACATCTACAATAGAAGAGTTGGTATAGAGGAAGACAATACCAATAGAGCAGGGAAACAAAGGGAAGCAGCCTAAATCATAGTTCAAAGTGTTTTATAGAGGAGAAAGCAGTCAACTGCTAGAAGAAGAAGAAGAAGAAGAAGAAGAAAAGAGAGGACGACAGGCGATGACTGAATAACGAACTGTTGATGTAACACAACTAGTATAGGAGGGCAAGGTAGCCAAAAGACCAATTAACCTAAGAGGTGATGGTGGTGAAGATAGAGAGGAAACAATCACCACAGATGACACAAACATGGTGTTGGCGAAAGATACGAGTGAGCATTTCCTCATAGAAGTGCCAAATTTGAGGAGACCACCAGCTCTAGGGGACTATATCAATGAACAGGTTGATGCATTTTTCAAAAAGATGTTTGGAGCCTTGGATAGAGCAAGGATGGAGTTCCAAGTTGGATGTGTTGGAGACTAACAACAACGGCAATTGATGGTAGAAAATGAGTTAGGCAAGTTAGTACACTAGGCTCAAGATGAGGAGAAGATGAACTTGTCGATATTCATCAAAAGCAACCATGGGAGCTAGAGACTAGCAGCGTGTGAAATGTGATTGGAGTGGAGAACTGCCAAAGGGAGCTCAAACACTGTACAGGCAGCCAACCAAGGTATACATTGATGAAGGGAATTTGGTATCTTGTCCAACAGATGAAGCGGGTGTGAACTATGTAAAACTTGCACCTGAATCGATGAAGACATATGCCAGGATTAATTTTTTTGCATACTTGATTAAATGGTTTGCAACAGGCGTTAGGAAGATTCATGAGTCAAAGGAACGACAAGCTAACCAATGGGAGGAGAGACTTTGGCAAATACAAAAAAAATGCTAAAACAAAACTAGCAACATTAAAAAAGTTGAGGAGAGAGCGAAGCTTCAAGCAGAACAGGACAAACTGAACGAACAACTGAAATCTAAATGTTCGCTAAAAGAACAGTTGTTGGAAAAGAAAAATGAGGAACTCAAGGTTCATGATCAGTTGATTGCAAACAAAGAGCAGGTAGCAATTGCAACCAGGCATGATGCAAAAGTGGCAAAGAAGGTTGCTGACGCAACAAGAAAGGAAGCTATAGTTGCATTTTGCAAAGAGGGGAGAAAAGATATTGGCGAAGTTGGCAAAAGCTAAGCAGAGGGTAAACCATTATGGAGTGCAATGGACTCAGTATTTGAACTACACCAAGAGATTGAAGGGAGAGACGGAGGCCCTCAAGCTGCAAATCAAAGAAATGGGAGGTATACCTGTTCCAACACCTCAACATCAATAGAACCCTTGCCCCCAGAAGCAGAGACAACCATCGACGAGGACATCGACCAATCTAAAGGGAGGGAAGATGTAGAAGCTAGTTTTGACCAGCTGTCGAAGTAGATATTGTACATGGGAAAATAAGTGCAAATGTGCAAAAAATTTGATGTAAATGAAATGCAAATTCAAATGTACATGCAAATGAAATAAAAGTGAAATGTCATTTTGATTAGTTGACGTCAAAAATGATGATGTGATAGTTAATTAGTTGAATTTGTAATGCGTACCCCTTATGTAATGTTCGCATAATGTGAATGAGGATAATTAAGTGGTGAAGTGTCCAAGAGACAATTGATTCTAACTACCAACCCATACGCATAAAGGGAACCCCCCATTCATTTTTAACTTACATTATGCATTGGAGACTATTGAGCAATCCCAAAGTAGTGGAGAGCGTACGAGGATTCCAAGAGTCCATAGCATGAGAGCATATGTGTGTGATTTGTGTACTGCAAGTGCAGACATTCTATAATGCCATTGTCGTATAGGCAGTTATAATGCAATGACATTTCAATTCCAATCTGTGTATGTGTATGTTTGTGTGATGCCATTCTTGCAGTAGTTGTTAGGTTGTATTGCCAAGTTCTATGTGTGCAAGGTTGCAAACGGAATTGAAATCCAAAAACTATACGAGTCGTCATACAAGTTGTCATCAGAATGTTGTACAAGAGTCATCACGAAGTTCCATACAAGGAAGGTTGTCGTATGAGGAGTGTTGACAAAGGTATTGTCATACAAGTCATTGCCAACAGAAGTGATAGTTGTGTGGAGTTGTCATTCAAGTTGATAGTGACTGTGCGATACAAGTGTTTGTTATACAAGTGACTGACAAGTTGTCGTACAAGTGCTTAGTTTTTCATGCAAATGCATATGCTTGTACCAGCAATGACTGCAGTCTCAGTTGGCTCCTAAAATCTGCCATTCCCATTGCTCCAACAATTGTCGAAAGACTCACCGCCGTGCTACACGTATCATCAAAGATCCAACCCATAGCCACCCTCTTGATAAAATCATTTGTGTTAGTTATGCCTATGGCTGATCTGGATGGATGAGAAGATTTGTCCAATTACTCCATAGCACTAATGAGTCAATGACATTGGCAACCATATGTACACTTGTCTAGTGGGCCATTTCACAACTCTCACAAAAAAACCATTTACAAAAACTAGTGCTAGAGGATTCATGATTCACTATATTAGAGATGACTTGGGTGGAAAGCCCATATACTGCTGCCATCAGAATAACATCAGCATGGTTTCAGGCTCGTGGTTTTTAAAAATAATTACAAGAAAATTAAGTTGCCATCTGCTGATGCATAATACACCACCTATTAAATGGCACATTTGTTGGAACAAAGATTAATCATAGAGAAAACCTTTTAAGGCAACTGTAGCAGATCATAAAACAGCAGTCCACAATTGTTGTGGCTTAGAAGAATTTTTGCCATTATTTTGTACATTTCTACCTTCATTTGGGTGAAAGGAATTGAATTTCTCCTTTTTCTTCGGGTAGAATTTTATTTACTTAGTGTGTTTCTCCACATAAGTTTGTATCTCATATTTGTGGATGTGTTTCTTAATTATTCTCTGTAATGGTAAGGACCCATATCCATGAATACAAGGTTATAATTTAGGTTCTGCTAGAGGTCAGAACTTCATATAACCAGTCATAAGGGTATTCAACTTCTGCTATTTGAGCTTTGCACAGCATACATGCCACTGCACTTTATTTATGGATATTATATCACAAAAAGGAAGACAATTTTGGGATCAAAAAGGACAAGAATCTTTCCATTAAAACGCATTTAACCACAAAGAACAAAACAAGCTACACATAATTACTCAATGAAACCTTTAAAATACAAAGTGCTTAACAACCATCATACTAACCAACATTTTAATGCTAAAACCAATACCAAGATTTAATAGGTTATCACAATAATCATGTTCATTTGTTAATGATAATAAACCATATACAAGATATCAATGCCTTTCTCTATCTCAAACAGAAAACAATGTGTCACGAAGAAGGTGGAAGAATTATAAGAGAAGTAAAGAAGAACCAACATGTATGGTTTTCCACGTAAGTTGTCATTGGACTGGCCCTTGCTGCACATAATTATCACAATAAATACACCATCAAGATATATTAACTGACAGATAATGCCAAATAAACTATAATTGTCAATTCTAAAAACAACTGAACATCTAACATGAGTGAATAGATATGAACGGCTTTAACACTAGACCATATGAAGCATTCAAATATAGTCATCTTGATTTCTGTTCATTTCTCAAAGAAGAATCACAATGGACAAGACAATGAAAATCAGAACACTTGATCCGCAGATATGTAATCAAACACCAGACCTCAATGAAAGTTGCACAAGACTAAATTGTTTTCTCTTCCATTTTTTTGAGAACCTTTAATCTTTTTCAACAAATAAGCTTCCAAATAGATCAGCCTTATTTTTCTACATACAGTTCTCCATTTATCTCACTTGAAAAATAAGTTAAAATGATTCCACCTTATGAAGGATGTGTCTCCTTTTTCATTTGCTAAAATGTTGACAAGTTTGTGGCATTCCCATTTAGCATGTACATAGAAATTTAACAAAGTTAAATCCATGTTGGTCACTAACAAAAGCTCTTATTTATGAATAAACAATTTGCACCCTCCATTTGCTTCTCTCGTGAAGCCCAACAATCTCCTGATTTATATTTCTTGAAGAAAAATAAAAGCATTATCCTCCTCAAAAAATTTAGGACATATGAAACCATACAAAACAATGACACTTAAAGTGTTGTGCATCATCCCCTAATGCAGACATTGTTTTCTTGTAAACATTGAATTCCACCAAGTGAAAACCAATCACAGTGAAATAAGCATCCATGTTCCAATCCAACTCTAATCTTCTCTAAATGAAATGAAAATCAAAACCTGTTGAAAGCATCTAAGACATGAAATTTGCATTTGCAAATCAACATCAACTGGAAGGAAATCCTTGCATCCTAACTTTTTGAAAGAAAAGTGAAAGAGATAAAATATATAAAAGTCGGAAATAAAACTCCTTGTCGGGAGTGCAAGCAGCAAGGACTACTTCTTCAAGGACTGGAAATAGAACCTCAAGAAAATGATGCACCATATTGATTTCTGAGGTATCAAGAAAATGATGCCCTATATTGGTTTCAAATGCCCTCAAAAATCCTTGCAAGGGGCTCTAAGTGGATTGGATAACAAATGATATTTGCCTCTTAAGATACCTGATCTAGCCTATCCAGAAAAGGATACTACAGAAATAGTATTGGAATTTCAATATATTAAGCATGGCATGAAAGTTCTAAGAGCTAGAGGATTGATCTGCAATTTCAACAGCTATTGGCCTAGATATTCACTGACCAAGAGATAGATCACCAACAAATTGGAAGTTAGAAGGTCGGTACTAGATAAGTTTTTTTCCCAAAGGGGATTTTATGATCATTTATCCCTCCACTTGAAAAAGACATAGTCTATATGCACTAGCCAAGGTTTATGCGATTGCACCAGCATAGGTGTGAGAGTTTTTCCATCGCATTTGAAACACTAGAAAAGTGCTAGTTTGGGTGCAACTCTTGGAGTTTCCCTTTGAACTAGTGAATCCTGGGGTTATAAGATTGGTTGAAAATGAGCTAAGGGTATATATAAGTGTGGGTCTAGCATGCCTGGATCAATCCTTCACTATCTATATGAATACTTGTGGTAGGATGGACTTATCTAAAGTGCTTCCTAAGAAATCAACACCCGATACAAAACACGAAAATGAGTCTATAATGTATATTTTTCAGAATATCACTTTTTAATGAAAGATTTCCTATCAAACGGGGCATTTAGCAAGAGAGTGAACCCAATATCAACAATCTACAAAACAGTCAAATGAACAAGAAGTTAGAGCTAAGAATGGTTTTTTAAATACTCAAAAGAGTTGCTAGACAGCAGATCACCTCATTGAGAATGACATGGCATGACTGCAAACTAAAAAGTGGAATAAGACTACCTTAATCAGAATGGATCTTCCTTGCTTGAAGAATTGAGTTCTAACAATGGGTCACACAAGCCAGCTAACAAGGTGGAGAAAGTAGTTTCTTAGATATTGTCAAAAGATAATATGAAACACGTCCCTTGACCAAGCATACCACGAAAAAAAAATTGTAAATGATGTTTACAAAAGCAGTTTGGATAAAAAGATGGTAGAAAATATGGTAAATGAAGATGGTAAACAAGAGGAAGATATGAAATATAATGTACCTTGAGGGAGCCACACACTAGTTCTTGATAGTGAGTTCCCCCATAAAGAAACCTACAACATAGCTGAAATAGACAAACGAGAACTAGGTGATCAGGACAAAGCAGCCATTGATGACAGGGCAAGGTGTAAAGAAATACCTCAGAAAAATGGAAAATGAAATTGCGTCTAGTAGTCAAAAGAGGATCACTCAGATCCCCCCAAATGATGGGCATAAGCCAACTAATAAGAAAGTTTCTGTTTTGGAAAACAATGAGGTATGAATAAACCCTAGAAACACAAAATAATTAGGAATATCATCATGATTCACAAACTGTCACTATTCATGATTCAGGAAACAAAAATCAGTGACAAAGAATGTATCAAGGTTTGGAAAAAATACCAAATCAGGCTAAAATGATTGTGGTCCCATTAAGAGGTGCATCAAGGGCCTTATTACAAATTGGAATTGTTGGTCACGAATCCACCACGAGGAAAGTATTTTGTCGTTATTGCGCCCTGGACCCGCGGACCAACATTGAAAGGCCGGAAGGAAGAGATGCCTTCCGAGCCAATCTCCGGAGAAGGCCGGCTCCTTGCGGGGGTTAGTAAGATGAGAGTGCAGGAAAGAGATAAAGAAACGGAAAGAATTTACAAATGAGAGTGGAGTTGGGTGGGGGGAACTAACAGTACGGGAACACACTAATTACCGCTACTTACTGCATTATAAACACAAAGCATGACCAGGAACTGCAAAAACTACGTGTACTTCCGATACTCAGGCAGTGTATGCACAGCTTCAATGATCCCCTAGCAAACATTCCCTACAAGGAACTAACAGCATGGCAATGCACCGGTTTACCAGATACGTACACTAACATGAGTAGAAAGCAGACTTAGAGATATCGAGATCCGGTATATGTGTTTATGTAGAGAATTTAACCGCACGACTCAATGGCTCCCTAACAGACATTCCCTACAAGGAACTAACAGTACGGGATCGCATCAGTCACCAGATACGGGCCAGCAACAAAACACATAACTGATGGAACTGCTACTACATCCATTCTATGTATGCTTTAAATTAATGAAATACAGAGGGTGCTTTAAACAAGCAATGCTAGAGGGACCTGCTCACCAAATGCTGAAATGAATCAACAAGCCGTGACAGGTTAGCCTAAGGCATATAATGAAAGACAGCATAAAAGAATAAAGACAGCGGAACAGAACCAAGCATACAGATTATATTCATAAGCAGAAGCACGGTTACAATAAGCACAGTAGTTCCCTAACAGACATTCCCCTTTCCACCCCTTACAATGAAAACGTGGTGGCTATTTATAGCCCAAAGTTCCCCCCGTTACATTAATGGGCACAAAGTCCTAGTCAAACATTAGCTGACAAAAGCAGCCGCGGAACTGTTGATGCTGACATCTGTCGGGCTGGACTGTACTCTCGGCATGTTCTCCCTGAAGGTTGAACAGCCACATGGCAGCGCGTTGGGTAGAACTTTATATTGACAGGAATGCGGGTAGCTGAGGTAGGTGGAAACTCACGTTAGCATTAAATGAGGCAGCTGGCATAAGTGGTGCGGCCCATGCTTGTCCTTTTGCTCGGCATGTCTTGGCTCAGATCCCGAAGCTGGACACTTGTCGGATGATGCTGTTTGACATGTGTCTGCCTTGAAAGGCAGTCTATCCAACATCGCCCGGGATTAGAGCGCAATCGGGTAGCACAGGTGAAAAACAGCGCAGTCGGGTAGCACTATTTCCCTACAGCGCACCGGTCAAAGGGCGCAGTCCGACTTCGCTGTGAAGTCGGGTTGCGCACCGGCACTTGCTGATTCTCACCGCCGTTCGGACTTCGCACGGACAAAGGAGAGCAGTTCGGACTTCGCGCGAAGTACGAACTTCGCCCCATCACTTAATCATTTTTCCTGCCAGCCTGCCAGTTACAAGGTGCGCCCAGAAAGAGGGGCGAAGTCGGACTTCGCACCAAAACTGGCGAAGTGCGCACTTCGCACCAAAACTGGGCGAAGTATGCACTTCGCACAAAAAGCTGGGTTTCCTGGTTCGGCTTCCGGGGCCATAACTTTTGATCCGCTGACCCGATCGCCTATTATAATATATCGTTGGAAAGCTTGCAAGAAGATCTGCAATAATAAAATATCCAGGGCTCATTTTGTCCATTTTATCGCCCCTGTTTATGGCCCGCAAAATCCCGAACACCTCAGCATGCCCTAACAAAAAATTGAAAACATTGCACCCCGTGCAAAATGTGACAACATTTCTGGCGGCTCGCGGGGTGTCGAGCTCGCCTCGGCGCAAAGAATCCATGCCTTCATCCATTGGGCAACAGAGTCACCCACGCTGCAACTGCTCTTCAGATCCACCTCCGGCAACTGCCTCCTCGGAACACTTAAAAAGAAAACACTGCACAGACTGAAATAAGAAAAACAACTAAAACTTTAAATAATAGCCGGATATTTATACAAAATTTTGCGGCATTATTGGCATGCCGCTGACACAAATCTAGCTTTGGTTGCCTATCCGGTAAACCTGCAGTGCCCGGACCAGATCTGGTTGTACTTCAGATGATCTTTGAAGTCCGGCTGGCCACCCAAAGCTTGCCAGGTCGCGAACATGGTGCAACGTGGCAGATTGTGATTCATGCCGGTACCCGTACAATTGATGAACAATGTGGCAAGGAGATTTTTCAGACGGGAGCCCTCTTTGGGTACCGGTTGCGGTGATGGTTGTAGCCAATACCACCACGGTGGAGACTGTAGGTGAACATTCATTTCTCCGCTTGTGAGGTCAAGGCTGCTCACCAAACCTTGATTCCTCCGAGGTGTCTTCTATTAGCTTAAAAAAGGGCGTCTGCGATCAAGAAATCTGGATCTTCAGCTCAGTCGGAGTCGCCAGGTGATTTTGCCAGATGAAGGCAAGCCAAAGATTCACCAACTCGGGCTTCCTTAAAATATGGAGACTGATCGTCTCACCTCATTGATTCGTCTATGCGAGCTTGGTAATCAGCCGGCCTAACGCGCTCGCCTGGAGCGTTGGTATTAATTTCGTAAAGTCAGGCTGGTTTCCCGGGTTCCTCGCTCGCCACCTTCTTGCTTGAATGAAGGCGTTAGGACCGGTCTTTCGGACTCAGAGAATATGAACGTGCAGAGTCGCCAGGTGCTCTGATTTTGAACAGCAATGAAGCGAGCACCAGTGCTTCAATTCTGTTTGGGGGTGAGAAACCTCCTTGTCCCACCAAGCATTTGGAAAGAAACTGTCAGCCTGAGCGAGGACGAGCTTGAGATCTTCCAAATGCGAGACAAAGAGTCCCACCGGGCGTGCCAAAAACTGTTGGTCACGAATCCGCCACGAGGAAAGGATTTTGTCGTTATTGCGCCCTGGACCCGCGGACCAACATTGAAAGGCCGGAAGGAAGAGATGCCTTCCGAGCCAATCTCCGGAGAAGGCCGGCTCCTTGCGGGGGTTAGTAAGATGAGAGTGCAGGAAAGAGATAAAGAAACGGAAAGAATTTACAAATGAGAGTGGAGTTGGGTGGGGGGAACTAACAGTACGGGAACACACTAATTACCGCTACTTACTGCATTATAAACACAAAGCATGACCAGGAACTGCAAAAACTACGTGTACTTCCGATACTCAGGCAGTGTATGCACAACTTCAATGATCCCCTAGCAAACATTCCCTACAAGGAACTAACAGCATGGCAATGCACCGGTTTACCAGATACGTACACTAACATGAATAGAAAGCAGACTTAGAGATATCAGATCCAGGTATATGTGTTTATGTAGAGAATTTAACCGCACAGCTCCAATGGCTCCCTAACAGACATTCCCTACAAGAAACTAACAGTACGGGATCGCATCGATCACCAGATACGGGCCAACAACAAAACACATAACTGATGGAACTGCTACTACATCCATTCTATGTATGCTTTAAATTAATGAAATACAGAGGGTGCTTTAAACAAGCAATGCTAGAGGGACCTGCTCACCAAATGCTGAAATGAATCAACAAGCCGTGACAGGTTAGCCTAAGGCATATAATGAAAGACGAGCATAAAAGAATGAAGACAACGAGAACGAGAACCAGGCATACAGATTATATTCATAAGCAGAAGCACGGTTACAATAAGCACAGTAGTTCCCTAACAGACATTCCCCTTTCCACCCCTTACAATGAAAACGTGGTGGCTATTTATAGCCCAAAGTTCCCCCCGTTACATTAATGGGCACAAAGTCCCAGTCAAACATTAGCTGACAAAAGCAGCCGCGGAACTGCTGATGCTGACATCTGTCGGGCTGGACTGTACTCTCGGCATGGTCTCCCTGAAGGTTGAACAGCCACATGGCAGCGCGTTGGGTAGAACTTTATATTGACAGGAATGCGGGTAGCTGAGGTAGGTGGAAACTCACGTTAGCATTAAATGAGGCAGCTGGCATAAGTGGTGCGGCCCATGCTTGTCCTTTTGCTCGGCATGTCTTGGCTCAGATCCCGAAGCTGGACACTTGTCGGATGATGCTGTTTGACATGTGTCTGCCTTGAAAGGCAGTCTGTCCAACTTCGCCCGGGATTAGAGCGCAATCGGGTAGCACAGGTGAAAAACAGCGCAGTCGGGTAGCACTATTTCCCTACAGCGCACCGGTCAAAGGGCGCAGTCCGACTTCGCTGTGAAGTCGGGTTGCGCACCGGCACTTGCTGATTCTCACTGCCGTTCGGACTTCGCACGGACAAAGGAGAGCAGTTCGGACTTCGCGCGAAGTACGAACTTCGCCCCATCACTTAATCATTTTTCCTGCCAGCCTGCCAGTTACAAGGTGCGCCCAGAAAGAGGGGCGAAGTCGGACTTCGCACCAAAACTGGGCGAAGTGCGCACTTCGCACCAAAACTGGGTTTCCTGGTTCAGCTTCCCGGGGCCATAACTTTTGATCCGCTGACCCGATCGCCTATTATAATATATCGTTGGAAAGCTTACGAGAAGATCTGCAACAATAAAATATCTAGGGCTCATTTTGTCCATTTTATCGCCCCTGTTTATGGCCCGCAAAATCCCGAACACCTCAGCATGCCCTAACAAACATTGCACCCCGTGCAAAATGTGACAACAGGAATAAGAGCTCGATAGATACAGAATTTATTGAACATGATCAACATTCGATAGCAATCAGGACAAAGTGTAGAAAACTTAGTGATATGGCAAATTTGTCAATATGTGTGAACCAACAAGAAATCTAGCCACAATACGGAGTTAGATTCACCTTAGATAGGTGGCCCATAGACAATTGGAGACCTGATGGACAATGGGAGGAGATTTCAAGTTCATCAATATGCTCCAGAAATTATGAGAGGCCTAACATTCCTGTCTACATCACTGCAACAGTTCAGTGACTTCTTCAAATGCTTGGGTCTACTGAATATGGTGCCCCAGCATGGTTGCTACACTTAGGATAACAAAACGCTTGAAGACAAGCATGTGGCAGAAATACTTGAGAGATCTTTGTTTTCGGAAAATCGGTTTCAATCGAGATTTGACCTCTGATCTGCTATGTTCCGTAAGATCATAGACCCATCTATTTGATGTTCTCTGAGTTGAGCTGATGTGGACTTTATGTCTTAATCTGCAGAACCTGATTAAAGAATGGTGGAACTCTGACGTGAACGGCTCTAAAAAGTATGCCTTTGCTAAGAAACATAAACATGTCAAAAAAGGTCAAAGACTGAAACAAGAATGAGCTTGGATATAGTTTCTAGAAAACAATGAATGGAAAAAGAAGATATCACTAGCATTCAATATTTAAGAGATTTGGACTTAACGGGGAAATTTTGAGAGAGGAAAAAGAATAACTTAATGACTTAATAACATACTGCAAATGAAGGTGCATTGCAAACAGATATCAAAGAAGTCATGGCTAAAGCTTGCTCCAAAGATCAATGTTTCAACTTAGAGGCAAAAAGAAGGTAAAGATATTGAATTTTGATATAACTTCAATGATAAAAGGGTTGATTCATGGCCACATAGCCTTAAGGCATTTTTGAAATCTCGCTCTGGATCTTAGATGCAAAGAATATCCTGTCCATTTAAGTACAAATAAAAAAAAATAACTACTTAAATTAATGGCAAAATCATCAAACTCTGCTTGCAACTCTCACAAATGAAAATCACGACTCTCAAAATATTACCATATGGGAGAAATTTAGAGATGTTATGAAGACAAATTCTATCCTATTGAGTATCAAGAAAATATGTGGGCATTAAGGATTCAACTTAGGCAACTTCCAGGTGAATCAGTCTACCAATACATTGAGTGTTCAACAAGATTCAAGTCAAGCTAGAAGTTCTAGATCCGAAAGGAACACTATAGATCAAACTTACGTTTTGATTATTGTGAGTTCTTTGAAGACATATCGCTCCATTCAAAGTAGCCTTTGGAAAATGCCTACAAATTCACTTTGTGTTTTTGGAAGTAAAATAGGAACTAAATTTCTGAAAAGAGGCTCCAGTTCCAACAATAATGGTTCTTCTTCTTCTAAAAATTTTACCATTGACACTTTGTTCAACTCTAATGGATGATCTAAAGGTTCATGCCATCCTTCTTTATTTATCGATAAAGGAAAGTTGTTTTGTAATTACCATGTAAAGCACAATCATTTCACTCAATAATGTAGAGTTGTCCAAGCAAAGAAAGAGTCTAATACTCTTCTGATAGAGTAACTACAAGAAGCATAAGAGGATATTCCAATTCACAATTCAGCTGCTCCAAATTCACTACTTAGCTTGATCATCAAAGTTTATCCATCCAATCCAAAGGAAGCACTTTTCGCTCAAATTTGTCATGTAATGATTGATTGGTTACTTTTTCTATTTATTTTGTTTATTTTTCTTTTTAATTGGTTATATGGGATTGAAATGGGCCCCACACATATTACATTGTGACCACAAAGTGGTATTATAACAGCATTTTTGGCAACTATGCATGTATTACCTGGCAAGATTTGAACCTGGGTCCCCTCCTTGAAAGTTGAGGTAATTAACCATTGAGCTCATGCCATTTGATTGTTTTAATTGTTGGACCCAGAACAGGAAGCTAGTAAACTAAATCATAGGGGTTTTGTTTTCAATCTTCAGCTCTGCTAACATTTCTTAGTTCTTAAATTAATATGACAAGATAAGAACATTCCATTTGGTTACTCCTATTATAAAACCTAGCATCTCAGAAGTTGGATTCAAATTTACAACTTCCCACTTCAACCCTCCCTAAACCCTATCACCTGGGTCAGGTTAAATATGCTGTGAAAGCAACCTTGGTACAATGGCAATATGTTGTCACCAGTGTCAAAAGGTTCAGGTTCGAGTTCAAATTTGGCAAGGATGAAATTCAAAAGGCATTCAACAAAGGAGAAAAATTGAAAGAAAATTCGGCAAAAAAGTTCGATACATAAAAATGCATATAAATTTATAATTTCATAAATATTTTGTTGGAAATGTTTGATAAATTCTGTAGTTTAAAGCTTTGTGAATTTAAATGTGTATATATGCGAGTGTGGAAGTTGCAGGAAGACATTTCAACAAAAAATTAGGGTTTCATGTGGGACTTTAGATCAGGCAAATTTATGCACCGAATTTCAATTAATTTATTCATCTCAGCCAAATCGACAATTTTCTAACCTCATCCCTAAAATTAAACGAATCCTATGGCACAGGTTGCCATCTTTGCAATTGAATGCTTTACACAAGTAAATGCGATGACTCGCTACACTTGATTATTCTAAAATACCCCTCTCGCATCCTTACCACTTTCATGGATATGACATTCATGGTGGGCAGCACAACAATTGCACAATTTGCAACTATGCTAAAGTGTACAAATTTACCTTCTCTTCTTTGTCCTGTTCTTCTTTCCTTTACAAAAAGCTTGCAGTGTAGCAAGTTAATATCAATAAGTACTTACTAATGTGTGTGGTACAACAAGCAACAGTTGATAATATAGGATGTGGGCGCTAAACCTGACGTGCCTCAGCCAAAGAAATAGAAAAGTCAAATAAAGTGCACTGGAAGTCAGAGGCACACAATGTCATAAGTTGTGACGTAATAAATTTGATAGTCCAAAGTTTTGTAATGTAAATAAAGTTGTACGATGTAATGCATGTAATCATGTGTTAAGTGCGAATGTAGGGTAGTTATCACCCAGTTAGAGGTGAGGTGTCCAGGGTGGTAGTTGCTGTTAACTACCAGCCCCCAAAGATAAATAGGCCCCCTCATTCATTTGAGCGGGTACCGTGCATCATATTGTACCTTGTACATTGCATAGGAGGATACTGGGTATTGTAGAGAGAGTAGATACGTTTGCACAGACATTGCTTTGGAGGAGATACTCTGCACAGGATGATAGATTGTATATGTGAGATAGTGTCATACACATTTCATCTACAGGCAAATGTTAATGCAATATCTACTCATATTTATCCTTCATCTATTGCCATTGTATGTTTCTTGTATGTGTTGACATTGTTGATTGCTGCAGTAGATAGATTCTGTTAGTTGTATCCTTTCAAGTTCTGTTATGCAGGGTTGAAGTCATCGTATAGTGGAGTTACTCTATAAGAAGAGGTGTATACATACCTCCAATAATTACATAAACCCTAATAAATGTCTAACAAACATTATTACATTAAGTTATAAGGTTCTATTTACAAGATGAACTATGGGCCTAGAGGCTTAGAGAATAAACCCCATCTTATACTATACAATGGTATCCCATAGGCTTGCACAAGTACAATACATCATACAATGTCAGCCTTGGGCAATGAGTGATAGATTACACATTTCAACATATAGATTTGTGGATGAAGGTCAGTGAAGGGCAACTATTGTACCCATCCAACTACCTATACACTAACAAAACTTAAAGGTAGACCCAAAACAATATACAACACGCCATTTATTCTCTACAAAACATAGCAAAGCATATTGTACAGCTAGCGACTCATCAATTCATAATAACTAGCCATGCAAAATGAAATTCAAACCAACTTGTCCACCTACAAGGTTCTAGTCCCATGACCCATTCTCCTCAACAATGTGTAAGGTTCTACATACAAATAGTATAAAGCACTCTGCATTAATCCGATCACCTATAGGTAACATTTCGATATTACCCATGGTTTGACCATTAATATATCTCAAACTTACAATTTGGCAAGGATTTTACCATGAAGTTTATCGAAAGGTTTGGAACCAATGCAGTTACAAATTTTGAGACAATTTACATAGGGTAAAGTAAAAAGTTCCCTTGCTACCATAAGGGGATCTCATATGCCAATTGGCACGTTGACTAGGCTATGGCCTGAAAATTATATTTCACTTTTTTATATGCACACAACTTGTTTATATGTCAAGTCTTAAATGTGCATGCATCATTTAATCCACGGTTTCAGGTTATGCACATGTAATTGATGTAAACAAACATGCTTAAGTAATGGAAAATTCTAAAAACCAATGAAGGAAGAATGTTTCCTTTGATTGCATAGATGTCGTTATACTTTTATAACACTTGGGAGAAGTAGGAAGCATTAAGCAAAATCACCTTATCATTTTAGTCAGATTTGGTCCTTTGGACAGTGCCTCCGAATATAATGATAGAATCCTTTTCAAAGCACATTTTGTCTTCACTAGAGATTTTTTGGCTATCAGGGAAGCACATTTTTCTGCTTCTCAAAATATATTTCTGGTAAGAAAGATACTCTCTCTCTCTCTCTCTCTCTCTCTCTTCCTTCTTTTTCCCAAACTATGAAACTAGAAAAATTGCAAAAATAATTTTCATCTGTTTCTTAAACTTTCCAAATCATTCAATTAAATTGTCAATCCCCAAATTAATAACAATGAATAAAATGTAGTACAAGAAAATGGGTCTAATAAAACATTTGAACAATGTCTTGTACCTGAAGGCACAAAATGCACATCTATAACTGCATATGTTTGTATAGTTGATGTTCCTATTCACAACATAAGTTACCTGCAAGAAATCATTCCAAACTCAATTTTTGTTAGATCTTTTTATTTAATCAACATTATATGCAAACTAAAACAGGTTCACAATAATAAATGATCATTCTCATGCCATAGAGTTATTACATAACTCCAAGAAAATGATTTCAGAGGAAAAGTACAATAAGAAAACAAATGGACCAACTCTCCCCCAAATAATGATATTCAACAATATCCTAAATGAACACTAGAATTTGAAGGGCACCAAACATAAGAAACTTTACAATACAGTACACAAGCAGTGAACATTAGTGATATGATATTCAAGTCTTGAATAATGATTCTAATAATTACCTGATTGAAATTGTAAAGACAATACATGAAATACACTTATCAGACTGTGTACTGGCCTATTGAATATCGTCTTCTGAATAAATTTCATGAGTAAGTTGGAGTATTTTATTTTTAAACTTCTGAAGTTCTACAAAGAAATATTTAGTAACCAAAACCAAAATTACCGAAACACAAGTTGATAACAACATCTAATTCTCTGAATAAATAGATTTTCCTGCCATCAATATTACTGACAATACTTCTGTCCATGTTATATAGTTAAGAAAAAGAGCAATGCAATCAGGAGGCATTTACATGACCTTTTTGCCATTCATCTCATGTCTTAAATTATCTGCTACTGAACAAATATTCTTCACATCCTCCCCAACTGATAAGAAAAGTGTTTTGATTTCATCCTGGGAAAAAAAAAACCATCATTCATAAGATCATGTGCATGAAGGAAAGTAGAGAAATTATTGAACAGATATTCAAGCAATAACTAGAATGAAGAAAAATTTGTGCATCACTTCAATAATATTTCAGTGATGTGCTTGCCTCCAACTATATCATCTATCACTTTCCTCATGATATGCATTCTTCTAAGCACTATTTTACAAAATTTACCATTACATTCATCAATGGAGGACAATAAATTAACCAAGAAGAAAGTATGAAAAACATACTCATTCATCAAGGGTGGGGGGGGGGGGAGGGGGGGAAATCAACCTGATTATCTCATAATCAAAACATAATTTCAAGACACAAAGGGCAAAACTTGCCACTTGTAACAAATAAAATGAATTAGGCTTTCCTAAATACATAGCTAAGTAACTTTCGAACACTACAGGTAGATGACAAAAGTCCTCAAATTTGCATACTGTTAGAGAGATTGACAAGTGTGATGGAAAACATGAATTTGAGAGAAGATCAAAATCAATTTAAGAAACAAGCAAACAAAAGTATTCATGTTCACAAATGACAAACACATAAATAGGACTCAGAATCTCCAAATACAATAGCAGAAATGAGTGCCTAAAGTAGATCAGACAACAGGAAACAAATAAAGTAGAATAAAGATACTTTACAGAAATAAATCAAAATCTCAAAGAAAAAAAATGGCTATGTGGTTTTAACTATAAGAGTACAATCCCCATAAAGCATGTATGTAGTGTTTACCTAGTCAAGCTAGCCATATTACTAAATTCAAAATTTAAGATCATAGTAGCTTCATCAATCCTAGTTGATGGGTCTTTGCAAGTTAAACCATTGGCATCAAATATGTATATAATAAGGGCAAAGTATGTGCAAGTCCATGCATCCATATCAAATATCAAAATACTAAAAGGATTGAAAGGTCCTTTCTACACTCATTGTCTGGGAGGAGTTTAAAGTTTAGAAAAGTGGCTAAGCACTTACAAATATATATTTCTGCAAAAAGGGATTTGGCTGGCAACAAAATTAAGCAGTAAATGATATTCCTAGATTAAAAATGGAAAATGACCTTATGCCACTTTCCTTCAGGCTCAATACATACACATTCATTTTTCCAATTGATGCTAATAACTCGGTAACATCTGGATTTGAATATGGTTGAACCATATAGTCATATCTATTTGCATGTTAATATTTGTGAGATGTACAAGGCTAAGCAGCCAAGACATTATTATTGAATTTAGTCACAGTGCGAATCACACTCTAGATCTTTTTCTTGAAGGTTGTTTTTAATGTTTGGACTTTTAAGGACCCATATCCACAAGTACAAGGTTATGAATTTGACTTGAGAGTCCTTTAATATCCACGTTTTTCTTTTGTTATCCTTACAGCAGTGTCAACTATTTCTCCTCTCATTTAATTTTTTCCTTTAGTCCCAGATTATCTTTTCCCAAACATTTTTTTAAGTTCAATTTCAAAATTCAATTGGATCTGAACCCCAATTCGATGCCCACCATAACTAATCCCTACTTGCATGCATCTGAGAAGAAGACAAGATTTATAGACGCAATAAACATTTCAGAGGAGAAGGCAAAAGCTTTTCTCAGATGGATTTTATCTGAATTTCAGGAACTGCAAACTTCCCTACCCTGTCCAGACAGATGCCACAACTAGAAATTTTGAAGATGATCGAAGACATAAGGAGAGCTGAGAAACTGCATTTTGTATATTGTCACCTTGGACTAGAATTATTTTATTAAATGTTTAGGACTACTTTATACTCATATGCAGATCAAATTGCAAAATATATTGATTTGTTTCGAATAAGCTTTGACCAGTACTCCTGGATCCAAGGTCACCTTCTCTTGGCTTAATGTAAGGCCCTTTCGTGGCCTGTAATAAGAGATTACACCTTCACACTCAATATTACATGAAACAAGCTTTTTTTGAGTTAACCTGACATCAGGCCAGATGTTTCATAAAAGTAACCTATGCATACATTTTCAAACAATGATCATAACAAGAGTAATTAACTAGCCCATGAAAGACAATATCTGGAAAAAGTATAAAGTCTAAATTTCTTTTAGCCATCCTTTTGCAACAAAGCAACTAGTGAGGCTTGGAGGGTGCTTAGGGGAATATTAACTGCATACAGAAATTCTGTTATTCCTAACCAATATCACAGCACATGCATCATAGCTGTAATTTCTAAATTTATGTTTGTATCTGTCATAACTTTCCTTCAGAAATTAAGGCTCTTGGCTAGATATTCTTCTAGAGCTCATGAAAAAGAAAGAACGAATAAGCAATATGTGCTTGGTTTCTTTTTATTGCAGAATTAGAATTTGGAGATCTCAGAGCATATGATTCAATTTGAAAGAAGCAACCATATTTGGGGCCCTCAAGCACACTGCCAGAGTTACAAATCATCACAACTTCCTAAATCCTAAAGCTTCCAGATAACCCTTTAACAATGGGAATCCACAACAACTCCAAGCTGCTTCCAGCACGTGAACATACTGAGAGATTTGGCTTTGTGCATCTCATAATTATTTCTAGCTTTTTCTTGCCTTTATCAAGATGCAAAAGAGAAAACATTGAGCTGTTCTACAATAAACCTCATTATTTGTAAATATCATTTTAAGATCCACCAGTTGTTCATTCAAACTAACAAATACAATTTCTGAAAGTAGCATGTCGTGCCTCTTTTATGAATAACGATGGAAACAAGAAATTGATTGTTCTTAAAATTCCACTGAATTGTTACAAGCAGGACATTTTCACAAACAGCAAGCTTAAAACATAGATTCATGCCTACTTATGAGAGACTTTGCGGTTGGATGACAGGAAAAGTTAAGTCTTCCAATCACCTCTGTTAACTCTTCTCCCGATATGACATTATGCAATATCTTATCAACATTTTTGCTCCGTTGACCTACACATGACATTCAAAGCAGGTAGGTCCTTCTACAGACGAGTATTTCCAGACCCTTCTACGGCTAATTAACTTTTGCTTGCTGCTATATTACCAACTGAGAATCTAATCAGAATTTTCTTAGAAATTTTCTTAGATATAAAAAAAAGTAATCTTACCATACCATACCTCTTTTAGATTTAGATCCTGGGACAATAATTGCACCATCAAGATCAACAGACACTGTAGCATGGTCTATTTTAGATATCTGTAACGGCAAAGGCGTAGCTGATACCCTCTTTACTACCATACTGTTTCCCGGTAATTCCACACTAATATTTTCAGACAAACATGATGACCCAAATGGAAAAGAACCTTCTATAGTTAGACCAGGAGACCAAAAATCTGCTCGGGCATACCCTAAGCTGTTTGCAGCTGATTGTACCCACTTCATGATCATTTTGTCCTACAGGCAAACAACAATACAAGGAAATACAAGCTTACTCCAATCAAACTATAACAAAACATCAAGGTAGCCTCTACAAGGAACCATACAGGAAAATAAATAATTTCAGATTGCAGAAAATATTGCATTATTAGCCCTGAAAAGGCCTTTCCTTCATCAGGATGCCATCAACTATATTCTCAAAACCATGCAAGTAAGCACATATACAAATACTAACAGGAATATTAGGGTAATTGAACAAATCATTTTAAAAACCTCTAAAGGACTTCATGATGTCTTCCTTGACTAGTCTTGTGTAGAATTAGAGAACATACAAACCACATTTCTGAATTTTGAACATATGTCGGATATACAGCCAGTCTGGGAATAAGCACTTTCCCCATCTCCATAGTCACTTCTGCCAAGCACTGTATATGTGGCCAAGGAGCCTACAAAGCATGGATTTAAAAATTGGCATTAAGACAATTGAATTATATAACTATTGGTTAATCTCATAATTTAGCGAGTGTAATAAATCAAGAATCAAAAACATTTGTAGTTTTCATCACTAATAATGCATATGACATCACTAAGAACTATACACAGTAGACCAGGGTTAATGCATCAATTGGGATGCATATAAGTAATTTCTTCTTTCCAACATGCAAAATAATGAATTAAAAGCAAAAGCTTTCACAATGAGCATTCCAAAGAATCTTAAATAAAATTCCAATTTTCAGCTTAGCTGAATATTTAATTATTTAGAAACATAAACAAGTTATCCTCAATGATCTCAAGATGAAACTAATCCAATTCTCACCTCTGGGTTTACCCAATCTTTGGTGATTGGTGAAATACCACCCCAATCACTTATTCCAGCTTCTATCAATTGCTTCCATTGAGATCCATTGACAAGACCATCACTGCATAAATCATATGCCATGAAAAGAAGAGTTTCCTTGATCAATAACTTCCATTCTCTGAATAAGGAGATATATTAAAAAAGAGCACACTTCTCTTCAATGAAAATAAGGCAATTATTAAATAAATTTGAATGAAATTTTAATGCAGTAACTTCAAAATGCAACCTCTGAAAAGCATCATGATATGGCTGGGACTGGTTCTTTAGTGCTATGCTACTTAATGGAAATGAATTAAAAATACTAGAAAAGGAAATAGAAGCACAGAATTTATCTTGTAAAAATGGGGGCACCAGCACACCCGTACTGATTACACCTACAATTCCACTCAATGGTAAAGAAACCTGGAAACGGTCTTTATTCCTTTGTAGAAAATATCCAATACATAATACCCAAATGGGAATATCTGTTCAACATATAGCATGTATGGAGGAAACACTAGCCACAAACAGAATGTGATGAAACCCTAGCTACAAACAGAATGCCATAACCAAGTCAACCATCAA
Organism: Wollemia nobilis; assembly: GCA_028583015.1. Lineage (NCBI taxonomy): Eukaryota > Viridiplantae > Streptophyta > Pinopsida > Araucariales > Araucariaceae > Wollemia > Wollemia nobilis. The sequence continues at coordinate 5,697,422 of JAQPPZ010016370.1, read as the reverse complement.
CTTATGAAAATATACACAATGTGTCTGAGGATTTTTGTTTTATTTACTTCACAGGTGTTCATATTTGCTGCAATTTTGGATGTTACTAGGCAAACTCTTCTCCTTCCCCTGTTGCATCCTCCTCTAGACAACCCTTCCATTTAATCTTGTACCTGCACATAATCCTTCCCTTCAGTTTCCCCTCTGCCTCCAAAATACCTTCTGGTTCTGCAACTACCTTCCATTCCTCATCTATTACAGCCTTACAGGTAACTCTGTCTGCACCCCCTTTTATTTCCAATCTGTTTCTTCAGGCAAGACACATGGAAGACATCATGTATCCTCCCCTTGTTTGGAATATCTAGTGCATATGCTACTTCCCCTACTCTTGCCCTCACTCTAAATGGTCCCTAGTATCTGGGTTGTGTTGCCACATTTTGCACGGGGTGCAATGTTTTCATTTTTTGTAATAGGGCTGCTCTTCTCTTTCCCCCTTCCTCTCTTTCCCTTTCTCTCTTTTCCCTGCATTTTCATTCTTCCCCCTTCCTCTTGAATCCCTCAGTCAGTTTTCCAAAATGACAGCAGTTGCCCTGAAAAAATTCTAAGTGTTCAGGGCGCCACCCGACTTCGCAGCGAAGTCGGAGTGCGCCCTTCAGTTGGAGCGCAGCAGGAATGCAAAGTGCGCAGTGCGACAGACAGACAGGAAAGAGCAAGTGTCTGGGCGCAACCCGACTTCGCAGCGAAGTCGGACTGCGCCCTGCTTTCTGGGCGCACTTGGTAGCAGGCTGGCAGGAAAATGATTAAGTGCTGGGGCGCAACCCGACTTCGCAGCGAAGTCGGAGTGCGCCCCCTTTCCAGGGCGAAGTCCGAACAGCAGTGTAAATCAGCTTCCACCGGTGCGCAACCCGACTTCGCAGCGAAGTCGGAGTGCGCCCTTTGACCGGTGCGCAGTAGGGAGACAAACTCAGAAGTTGACTAAGGCATGAAAGGCCTCCCCAACTGCGCTGTTTTTCACCTGCGCAACCCGACGGCGCTCTGATCCTGGGCGAAGTTGGATAAACTGCCTTTCAAGGCAGACACGTGTCAAGCAGCATCATCCGACAAGTGTCCAACTTTGGGATCCGAGCCGAGACGTGCCGAGCACAAGGACAAGCATGGGATGCACTACTTATGCCGCCTACCGCCTTTAAAGCTGATTGGAGGTTCTACCCGCTTCAGCCTACCCGCCTTCCCCGCCGATGAGAAGTTCTACCTAACGCGCTGCCACGTATCTCGTACAGCCTTCGTGGAGACCATGCTGCGAGTACAGTCCTGCCCGACAAAGGTCAGCACCAGAAGCTCCATGGCCGCTCTTGTCGCCTAATGTTTGTCTGGGACTTTGTGCCCATAAATTGTAACGGGAGGGACTTTGGGCTATAAATACCCACCACTTTTTCGTTGTAAGGTGGTGGAAGGGGAATGTCTGTTAGGGAACCATTGTAGTTGTGCTTCTGCTTCTTAATATAAAGTATATACCTGGCTCTGTTTTACTACTTTTATTTTGTATGCTGCCTCTCTTTGTCATATTTCTTGTGTCATTGCTCGCTGTTGTGCTGAACTCTGAACTCCAACATTTGATGGCCAAGTACTCCTGGACTTCATAGATCAGAGGATACATAGGATAAATTAGGTAGCAGTTCCTGCAGTTGTGTGTTATGTTTATGTTGCTGTCCGTAGTGGTGATTGATGCATTGTCGTGCTGTTAGTTCTCCTTGTAGGGAGAATGTCTGCTAGGGGACCATTGTAGCTGTGCGTACACTTCCCTGCATAACACATATACTTGGATCTGACAGTTCCCGGTTACGTTTTGTATTTATGTTGCTGTCCGTAGTGGTGATTGATGCATTGTCGTGCTGTTAGTTCTCCTTGTAGGGAGAATGTCTGCTAGGGGACCATTGTAGCTGTGCGTACACTTCTTTATATAAAAAGTATACTTAGATTTGGCAGTTTCTGGTTATGCTTTGTATTTATGTTGCAGTAAGTAGTGGTGATTGATGCGTTGCCGTACTGTTAGTTCCCCCCACCCAACTCCAATCACATTTGTAAATTCTTTCCGCATTTTTATCTCTTTCCTGCACTCTCATCCTAAACCATAAAACCCCCACAAGAAGCCGGCCTTCTCCGGAGATTGGCACGAAAGGCATTCCTTCCTTCCGGCCTTTCAATCTGGTGGGCGAATCTGGGCGCATTAACACAAAATCCTTTCCTCATGGCAGATTCGTAACCAACAGTTTCTCTGGCACGCCCGGTGGGACCTAGAGTCCCACATTTGAAAAATCTCAAGCTCGTCTTCACTCGGGCTGACAGTTCGTTCCGAACACTTGGTGGGACAAGGAAGTTTCCCACCCCCAAACAGAATCGAAGCATTGGTGCTCGCTTCATTGCTGTTCAAAATCAGAGCACCTGGCGACTCTGCACGAGCATATTCTCTGAGTCCAAAAGACCGGTCCCGAGACCTTCATGCAAACGAGAAGTTGGTGAGCGAGGAATCCGGAAAATCCGCCTGCCCTGTACGAACTAGATATTAACGCTCGAGGCGAGATCGTCAGGCTGGCTGATCAACAAGCTCGCGAAGCCGAGCCCGAAATCCGAGAAGAAGCCGAAGCCAAATTAGAAGAGGTCGAGGAAGAAGAGGAATCTACATCCTCGGAAAGTTTCGACACCGAGTATACAACCGACGGAGGAGAAGAAGAAGACATGGCTGCCCAGCAGCAAGATGATGATGATCTCTTCCCGACGGTAGACTCTACGGGGCCCTTGGCCCTGACCGGACAGCAAGCTGTGCCCCCTGCCGCATTAAAATCCATCCCGACGTATGACGGCTACGGCAAGACGGCGTACGAACACATCCAGGACATCCTTGCCCTAGCTGCATTGCATTCCATTACTGACAAAAGTGTGAAGACCCGTCTGCGGGCCCTTTCTCTACGGGGAAAGCTTCTCTACTAGTGGAGATCACTGCCAGAGGGATCAATCACGGGGTGGCGCCAGCTCGCCAGTAGACTCGCGAAAGGATGCAACGAGTCTGCTGATCCTACTTCTTTGCTGCATCAGTTCCAAAGTATCCAGAGACACCCCCAGGAGGAGGTGTCTGACTTCAACATCAGGTTTGCGAGATCCTGGAAACGGGTACCTCGCGAACTTCGGCCTTCAGCCGGCATGGCTGCCCACTACTACCTGAGATCCTTCAACTCAGACATATGTCTGCCGCTGAAGATTGCCAGAATAGACTCGTTTCCTGCTCTGTACGATGCTGCCCAGCAAGCTGAAGCAGATATCATTTCCATTGGCAGACTCCCGTCCAGAGTGCAGGAGCCCATTCGTCCCGACTTTCCCAGATCCCAATATCCATCAGCTTCTGGTGATGCGCCGTCCACATCAGGGCAGCAACCCCAACAGCAATGGAATCCGGCGCCGGTCATAAACCCTTACGGCCCGCCGCAAATACATTATTCTCACCCACCTCCTCCTCCACATTTTCCAGCACTTCCCGCTCCCCGCAAGTATATGCATTATTCCAATCCTCCCCCATTAGCTGCATTGCCTCCACCGGCACAGTTGCCGCCTCCTAACAATAACATTCAGAATACAATCCTCCAGGAGGTACGGGCTTTGGCCTCAGGGTATCACGCTATGTCTAATGACATGACAGCTCTGAAAAAGAAGCAGGCCCAGATGGACCTCGCCCCTAGGAGGCCATATCCGCCCCCGGCGCTGACAAAAGACAGACCTCCAGAACAACAGCTGCAGAGGCGTCCGCCTCCGAGAAATGCTGCTATAGAAGACCAACTTGGTCCTTTTGACCAGGTTAACTGGTGCACTACGTGCAATGACCCGCATTCGGAGGATGACCGCACACCGCACCAAAGACTACCTTCGGACCTTGATCGGCGGCGCCATTGAAGATGACGAACTCTACATGATCCTGGATGGTGAAGGCAACTTCGCCCTCCCAGAGGAAGACCCAGTGCCGCCACCTGCCAAGGAAGCCGAGAAGCCCGATGATGCTGCGGAAAAACCTCTGAAAGTATACACCAGAAGAGAAAAACCGCAGCCTGGCGGGCTGCCACCGTACAAACGGCTGTGGCCTTACACAGCTCAGGAGAAAGCTTCTCCAACAAAGGCTCCCGCAGCCAAACCCCCGATCGCAAAGCCCCCCATAGCTAGGGCGGCTCCTGCTCCTGCTCCGGCAAAGGCTCCCGTACCTCAGCCTCCAGCTGAAACCAAAGAACAAGCTCAGGAGAAGCTGAAGTACCCGTCGCTGACAAAGAGACAGCGAGTCGAGGCCACCCAGCAGTACCGGACAAAGTATGAGCCGACAAAAGAAGCAGAAAGAGCTAGTACCTCGGGCTACAGAGATAGTAGACGAGTTGAAAAGAACACCCGCTAGAATCAGCATGTACGATGCTCTTCTGCTCCCAGGCCAGGTGGATCTGCTGCAAGAATCTCTGAAAAGCATGAAGAACGGCAAGCAGATACAGCCCGCTGTCCTGGTCCAACCTCTAACAGTCTCAACCACTGGGAAGAACAGACCACCTCCCTTCTATCTGTCATTACGGATGCAAGGGTACATAGTACACAACTGTATGGTGGACTCTGGCGCTTCCACGACCGTTATGCCAAAAGCCGTCTGCGACGAGATCGGGATGGAGTACACAAGAAGCAGCCAAGGCGTGCTGCAACTAGACGGCACTCCTGTCAAGACAGCTTGGTGTCATAAAGGACATCCCTATTCGGCTGCATAAGGCTCTCGACATCGTGGTCATTCAAGAAGTCGTGGTTGTTGACTTGGCTCCCTACTTCGGCATGTGTCTCTCCAGGGAGTTCACTGCGAAGCTGGGCGGGTACCTATCTCTAGACTACTCACACATGGAAGTGCCCTTCAAAGGAAGAAGAGTGAGAATCTTTAATGAGAAGCCTTCCACCTTCCTAGTAGAGAAGATACCCGGAGAAGAGTCGCAAGACTGCATGGTCCAGCTGACTGAGGAAGAACTGGTGACTGTGGACCTGACCGAGCAAGCCCTCGAAGTGCTACAGCTTGAAGATGAGTTCTCATTGCGGGATTTCAATACCGTAATCGAGACACAGCAGGGTTGTTACACCATTGTACAGCCCGAGAGGCTTGACAAGTCAGCTGAAAAGGAAGTGGGGCCTGCACCTGAGAAGCTGTGGAAGCTTTTCTTTGACGGCGCGCGATGCAAAAATGGCGCCGGTGCAGGAGTACTTCTGGTTTCTCCAACCGGGATCCAGAAAGACTATACCTACAGGCTGGCCTGGAGCTGTACCAACAACGCAGCGGAGTATGAAGCCCTATGCTTGGGTTTGCGAAAGGCGGAGAGGCTGGGGATTAAACACCTGCAGATCTTTGGAGATTCAGAGCTGGTGTGTCACCAGGTTACGAACAAGTGCGCCTCCAGAAAGCACTATCTCAGGGCATACCGTAACCGGGTGTGGGACCTGATGGAGTCGTTTGACTCATTGAATGTCAAGGCGATATCGCGTGAGAAAAACAAACACGCTGACATTCTGGCGTCTGTTGGAGCCAGGTACGTTCCGGCTGACGACGTTGTCCAGAAACCAAAGCCGGTTCGCACCATCTACAGGCCTTCTGTGCCTGATAAGGACACCCACTGGCAGGTGTTCGATTGTGACGAGGAGATCGTCACATTTTTGGTAAATGAAGCATGTTCAATCGAGAGTAGAGACCCTGATGACGAGCAATATGAGGGGTTGATACAGTTTAAAAATAATCATGTCCCAAAAGGACTGATTACATTGGAGAGTCTATTTGATCAAAATGACAGAGCTATATCACACAGGATCAAAGTAGACCCAAAGCAGTATACCGACATGGAACTTGAACCTGGTAAAATAATCAAGGTCGGGACAGACTGCACTTCAGAGGAACTTGAGCAGATCAGATCACTGTGCCGAGAGTTCCCCGACATCGTGGCCTGGTGCTACGAGGATTTGAAGGGGTATGACAGAGATGTAATCCAGCATACCATTGAGCTAGAGGATGGCGCCAAGCCATTCCGACAGAAGCAGAGGGCCGTAAATCCGAAAATTGAGGCCATGATGAAAGCCGAGCTCCTGAAGATGCTGGAGGCCAAAATCATCTACCCCATCAAACATTCATCCTGGGTTGCGAATTTGGTTCCTGTGAGGAAGAAGAATGGCGACATCCGTCTCTCGTGTCGATTTCGTAAACTTGAATCGTGCCTCCCTCAAGGACCACTATCCGCTTCCCCAAATTGATCAAATTCTACACATCGTTGTCGGAGCCCGGAGATTCTCACTTCTAGATGGATTTTCCGGCTACAACCAGATTTGGGTCGTGGATGAGGACCAAGGATAAAACGGCGTTCACCACCAAATGGGGGACGTTCGCCTATCACCGCATGCCTTTCGGCTTATCCAATGCCGGTGCCACATTCCAAAGGGCCATGGACCCGGCCTTCCCAGAGCTGCTCAACAAGATCATTGTCATCTACCTTGATGACATGACTGTTTTCTCTCACCAAAGAGAGGACCATGTTTCCCACCTGCGGCAAATATTTGAGAGGTGTCGGGAATTCGGCATTTCTATAAACCCGAAGAAATCTGTCTTCGCGGTAAAAGAAGGTAAGCTGTTGGGACACGTCATCTCAGAGAAAGGCCTCGCCATTGACCCTGACAGAGCAGAAGCTCTCCTTCGCTTGCCAGCCCCAATCGATAAAAAAGGGCTGCAGTCCTTCTTCGGCCAGATTAACTTCGTGCGGAAGTTCATCTCGGACTTCGCACAAGTTATCAAGCCCATGGCCGAATTACTGAAAAAGGATACAGCTTACGAATGGACTGATGAGAGAGAGCAGGCCTTCGAGGAAATCAAGGCCCGAATTGCGCAAGCTCCGGTGTTGATAAACCCGGACTACTCCAAGGACTTCATCCTCTACGCGGTGGGAGAACCGGAAAGTTACGCCGCAGTCCTAACACAGAAGGGAGACGATGGCGAGGAGCGCCCCATAGCGTTCCTGAGCCAAGTGATTCAGCCGCATGAAGAAAAGTACAACTTTATAGAGCGGCAGGTTCACGCGGTCATGAAATCCCTCCGAAAGTTCAGGCACTTTGTCTCCCAGAGCAAAACAACCGTCTTTGTGGTTCACCCGGACGTTCGAAGCTTCATCATACAAGGAGAGCCGGGTCACAAGAGGGCTGGATGGATTGCTAAAATCCAGGAGTTCGACATCGAGGTACGGCCTACCAAGCTTATCAGAGGCCGAGCCTTGTGTCAGGAGCTGGCCCGAAGCGCTGCAGCCGCAATCTCCGCCTGTAAGTGGGAGGACACAGCAACAAGCATCAACCTAGCCAACTCCTTATCGGAGGAGAGTGATTGGACAGATGAACTGGTGAGATACTTCTGTACCGGGAGATGTCCAGATCACCAGAACGCCTCACAAAGAAGGAGGTTTCGGCTAGGTGCACTCAAGTACACTCTTCGCCCCGAGGGGCTTTACTTCAAAAATATTGACGGCATCCTGTTGCGGTGCGTCAGGAAATCAGACTCACCCAGTGGTCCTCGGAGATTTTCATTCCGGGATGCCCGGAGGTCATCATTCCGCAAGGCCTACGGCCTTGAAAATAATCGTAGCCGGGTACTATTGGCCCACTCTATTTACGTACGCTCATGCGATCTGCTCCGGTGTGATCAATGCCAGAGGTTTGCCGGTAGAAACAGAAAAGCACCCCTGCCCCTCCAACCGATCCAAGCCGAAACTCCGTTCCAACAGTGGGGTCTAGACTTCATTGGGGTGATTTCGCCTAATTCCTCCGCCGGACACAAGTTTATTCTTACAGCCACCGATTACTTCACACGGTGGGCAGAGGCGATCCCCACCAAAAATGCGGACCAAGAGACGGTCGTCAAGTTCCTTGAAAGCCTGATTACCCGCTTCGGGGTCCCAGAATCAATCGTGACGGACAATGGCCCGGGGTTCGCAGGCGCTGTACTCACGGAGTACACTGGCAAACTTGGCATTTATCACAAAATGTCCTCAAATTACTACCCGCAGGGGAACGGCCTTGCCGAGTCCACCAACAAGAACCTTCTGAAGATCATCAGGAGGATGATTGAAAGGAACAAGCGAACTTGGCATTCCCTCCTGAACCGGGCACTGTGGGCGGACAGAGTTTCGTTCAAGAAGTCCATTAAAACGTCCCCCTATGCGCTCGTCTATGGTAAAGAGGCTGTCATGCCAGCCCACATCGAAATCCCTGCCCTATGGATGTTGGACGAAGACAGGAGCAGTGGAGACCCGGTGGATGACAGACTGTGCCAACTTCTGCAGTTAGAAGAGGACAGAGAGAAAGCATACCAGGCCTTCACCAAGCACGCCGAAGCTACTCAAGACTGGTTTGCGAAAGGCACCACTGCCCGAGTTTTCGAAATCGGGGACCTGGTGTTGAAGTGGAACTCATTTAAGGCGAAGCCGGGCAACCACGGAAAATTCGATGCTCTCTGGGAGGGCCCCTATCAGATTGCCCGGGTGAACCAGTTCAACGCTTTCATGCTTCGGGATATGGAGGGTCAGCTCCTGCCTATTCCCGTTAACGGGTTCCATTTGAAAATATACCGCTGTTGAAGGTGCCCAATCGGGCCCTTCCTTGTACAAATTTCCCTTTTTGCATTTTTAATTTTCAGTATGTACAGTTCCTGCTTTCAGTTTTTTCGTTTTAGAAGAGCCCAAGTCGGACAAAAGGAGAAAACACTGACTTCGCGGCGAAGTCAGGTATCGCCCCTGAGAAAGAGCGAAGTTCGTAGAAGGGACTGCCCAAGAAAACAAGAAAATCTGTTGTCTGGGTGCGCAACCCGACTTCGCAGCGAAGTCGGGCTGCGCACCACCCGAAGGGCGCAGTTGGAGAAGGAGCATTAAAAGGAGTTAAACAAGAGTTCGGACTGCGCCCGGTTTTCGGGCGAAGTCCGACTTCGCGCGCGAAGTCCGAATGCACCCGGCTCTCGCGCAGAGTTCAAGGCGCGCCCAACCCTCGGGCGAAGTCCGAGTGCGCCCCGTTTTCCGGGCGCATCTCGGGTGTTCCGACCGAGGAAAATTAAAAAAAAAGGGGAGGAAGGGCCCCGTTTTCCGGCGCAGCTTGGATGATTTTAAATAAAAGATTTAATACTCCCAAGTGTGGGCCCAGGGCGCGCAACGGCTGTGAAGGTTGGGTTTCCGAACCAAAAGGGTTTTTCCTTGAGCAGTGCGCCCAGATTGTGGCAGTGACGTCAGCCATGGCGCAGCAATCAAAGTCAAATTTAATGATTGCGCAACCTTCAAGGAAAACGCAATCAAGGAGGCATGGCGCGGTAACCAGGGTACATCTTTCAAGACGTTCTCCTGCGCAGACACCAAAAAACATAACGTCTTCACTAGCCGGCCGACCTACCCCCTCCTGCGCACCATTAATGACGCTGTCATTATCTAGAAAAGGAGGTCTGGTGCACCCAGACATGCCAAATCGTGCAGATTATTCCTCGTGACTGCAAAATCTTGTGCAGTCGTCCAGAGGTCATAATTATTGTTGTTTCGAAGGAATGGACAAAGGAAAGTTGCCAATGCCAGCGCAATCCAGCGAAGGGCGCGAACTGGGAGATTTACCGCAGTCAAGTACTTTTGAGGGTAAAATGCCGCAGGACCTGAAAGCGAAGGGCCGGACAAAGAAGGTACAGCGAGGACAAGCTCTACCACCACCCGTTAATCACTTATCCGGGTACAAAGACGGCTCGTTCTCTGTCAGTCTTACTAAACTGCGGCCAAGCATAGAAAGTTGGGCTGATAAGGTTTCACCCTCACACCATTTCGGAGCGGCGTACAAGTCGAACCTTTATCGGTTCTTGTGCCCTCCTGTCCATCAATGCCCGGAGCTGGTCGACCTAATTGTCAGACATTACAGACCAGCTACCCGGCAAGTCTGTGACTGCAGCGGAAAGCCCTTGTTCACACTTCGCAAAGAGACCGTCCAGCCGGCCTTCGCCCCAGGGTTGCAGTATGACTCCAACACGATTGTTAGAAAGATAAATCTTAAGGAGCAAGCGGGGCGCTTTACGCAATCAAAGAGGACGAGGGATTTCCTCAATTCAGAGCTAATCGTCCCGCTCGCAGCTGGACATTGGCCAACCGGCCCCATACCCCTGGAGAGATTTCAAAATAAATACATATACGCCATTCTGGCGTGGGTCCTCGGCCGTGACTCTGACGAGCTGGTACAGCCGTACCAGCTAGCGCTGGCAGAATGTCTCCTATGTGGAGAATCTTATGACCTGGCGGCGCAGAAAAGCGGGAGGCGCCCAATCTTCTTTGACTGGGCAGACTGGCTAGCTTACGCCATTCACTCCAGCCTGGTGAGGCTACAGAAAAAACAGACAACTGAGTTCCGGTTCAGTTCCTTCTTGGCTTGGCTATGTTTGTATCACTTGCACCCCCGTATGCAAATTCCAAATCTGAAAAGGGTGAGTGAGAAAGGAGAGCCGCAGCCTGTCTATAAGTGGACGGATGACCTATACCGGAAAGGGTCTTATTACAGGTTCAACTTCAACTTTCTGGGCATGGTCATGGCGGTCTTCAATGATGGCGAAATGCCTCGCCCCCCGCAAGCAATGACTAACTATCTGCTGAACCACAGGCTTGGGGACGTCTTTCGACTGACGCAGGGGATTGTGGTTAGAATCTACGGATTCAAGGGTAAACCTTATTTGCTGCCCTACTGGTGTACTGATCATCAGTTTGGGATGGAGGTTGCGCGGCAGATGGATTATGTTGAAGAAGAGTTCGGCCAGGGAAAGAAAAAGGGGCATATCTTTCAATATCCGCTTTCCTGGGCGAACACCGAACTGTCAGAGATAGGCCAACATGTCTATCTCGAGCGGGAGCTCTATGACATTGGCCTGATAATGCTGCCGCAGCGCTGGAAGTACGACCCTCATGGGATAAGGGGAAAGTTTTCACATGTCTGCCCCCGGGCAGGGATAGAGGAAGACAGATGCGACATAATCCATGTTGACCTCGACTGGAGCGTTGATTTAATGACATCATGGCCTCCATGGCATGAATTCTATTGCGAGGAGATGACATACGATCCAGACCGAAACCCAAATCACAAGTTCTCTTCTCCGGGTTTCAAAAAACTCATCACCAAGCTGACGGGCCTAGATTGGCCGAAGAACAAAGTCATTGAGTGCTGGAAGATGAGGTGTCGCACGCAGCACGACAAGTCTGCCAGGAGGAATCTGGCCGTTGATGATGAATTCTCGGCCTTATACGACCAATACATTGATGGCTGGCAGCCTTTCGCTTTTCGAGATTACGTTCCCCGAGGTCCCTTCGAAGAGTATAAAGGGGAGTCTTCCCCTCCACAGTTGTACGCTTCTGCAGCATCCAGCGCAGCTCCAATAGTCCTTCAAGAGGGCCCAACGCAGCCTATGGCTCCCAAGGCGGTGCCCGAAAAGGCGCAAAGATCAGCAAGGTCAACCCCTGAGGTGACCCCTCAGGCAGAAAAGGCGCCAGCGCTGCCGGCTAGTAGGCCAGCCGCGGCAGATCTTCCGTCAGTCAAACCCCGGTACAAGTTTACCGTGGGAACATCAGCGCCTGCCGCGCCCACTTCATCTCCTTCTTCTGGACCAGCCAGTGCCTCAGAAGAGAAAAAGAAGAGGAGAGTTGAGAAGTTCAGACGGCCTAGTCTGACGTTGCAGCAGTCAGTCGCCGAGCCGCAGCCGCGTCCAGCCGCTCCAGAGGTTGTTTCTCTGGATAGTCCTGAGCCAGCCGCCGGAACCAGAACCGAGGACATCCATCCAGCGTCGGCTCAGGTGGAGCCCGCAGGTACGTTCGCTGCCCCACTCCCTCAAGTCTCATCGGACCCCACTCCAACTCCATCCCCCGCTCAGTCCGAGCAAGCCGTGGCCGTATCTTCCTCTCAATCTCCACAACCTTCTAGCAGCCACCACTCTTTTGACCAGTTTGCGCAAGATCCCAACGCCTTCCTGTCCTTAAGTCAAACCGCAAACCCTTCGCCTGCAGCTAGTGCCGAGGCTGCACATTCCCCCTTTCATTCATCCCCTCAGCCGCTTGAAACCCTTCCAGCGTCACCCACTCCACTGTCCGCTCCCCGGTCGCCCTCAAAAGCGGCCACTCCTTCCGAAGTCCTTCCCTGTTTCTCCTGTTTCCTTGTTCGCAGGGGAAATGCCACAACAAAACCCTAGGTCGGAGGAACCGGACTTCATGGATGACCTCCAAAGCACAAATGATTTGCCTCTGGCAACAAGAGCCGTAGAGTATTCTTGCCTCTTTTCTCCAAAACTTGAAGCGGAGGAGACCTGAGGAGATTGCCGCCCCGGTAAAACGCACCAAGTTTGACTTTGAGAGGAGAGTGCTCACGTCAGAAAAGATAACACCAAAAGTGAAGAAGCCTCTCCGAGAGATGACCAGGGCGGACTACGAATTTCAGAGGAAGGAGAAAAGCTTTGACGATATCAACCAGCAATATGTGATTCATGGGATCCATCGTCAAGCGGATACTCTCCTTGTCAAGCATCTCGAGGACCAAGAAGAGCTTTTTCGGCTGCAGGACAAGACAAGGCAGCTTGAGGAGGACCTGGCTGGGGCCACTGCGCAGCTGGAATCAGCGCAGCAAGAGATAGAAAAATTAAGAACCCGGCTGGCCACTTCTCAGCAAGAGGCCGCAGTGGAAAAGCAGGCCGTCTTGGAGCAAGTTTCTCAGCTCCAAGAATCTTTGAAGCGGGCACAGTCGCAACTTGCAGAGAAAGCATCACAAGCGACGGCCTTTTCAAAGAGCAAAGTTAAGGGGATGCGGGCTGATCTGTTGAGGGGATGCGCGCCCCACGTTTGTAAGGCCATGCCGGTCCTGGATTTTGCATCCAGGATCCAAGAAGTTTCTGCCCAGGGAAAGCCTGTGGTAGAGGAGGCCGAACGCCAGGCGAAGCAATGGTTGAACCTGGCTATAAAACTTGAAGAACATGAGCGCAATGGCCTCCAATTTTCTCCTATGTCCCCGTTCGCTGCAGAATGGGCAGATGCAAGGGTAACCTTGCATAAATATTTCAAGAAAGCAGAAGAGGTGAGAGCTGCCAGGCGAATGCTGGATGCATTCGAACAAGAAAAAGACATTTGCCTGGCCCCCTTTCGCGCTCTTTCCGAATTAGGGTGCCCGAGCTATATCGAGAATGGTGAGTTTCTCACCCTTAAGCAGGTGAGAGAGAATTGGCTGGCCTTTGAGACAAATACAGCAGAAATCGATAGCTGGGCCGAGCCAATTCAGGAAGCTCAGGTCGCTCAGATGGTGTCCAAGTGCTGCAAGATCAGCTCCTACTTCCAGGAGCTGGGAAAGCGATATCTCACCATCGACCTGCACGCTGTCGCTGCATTCCACGCAGCGTTAGAAGAAATCACCGACCTTCGGCCCTTCCAAGCAGAAGTCTGGGATCTGGCCCAAATTACATATGAGCGCATCTGCAAGTCAGAAGCCGACGATGGAGAGCATTCAGATCCGGAAGGCGAATCCGAGGAGGCAACTGCCGGAAGCGAACCTAAAAATGAACAGTTGCCGCAAGGGGAACAGTCAGAGCAGCAGAAGGCAGGGGAAGAAAGTTCCTCTGCACCCAATGGATGAAGGCATGGATTCTTTGCGCCGAGGCGAGCTCGACACCCCGCGAGCCGCCGTAAATGTTGCCACATTTTGCACGGGGTGCAATGTTTTCATTTTTTGTAATAGGGCTGCTCTTCTCTTTCCCCCTTCCTCTCTTTCCCTTTCTCTCTTTTCCCCGCATTTTCATTCTTCCCCCTTCCTCTTGAATCCCTCGCCCGCTTTCCAAAATGACAAGCAGCTTGCCCCGAAAAATTCTAAGTGTTCAGGGCGCCACCCGACTTCGCAGTGAAGTCGGAGTGCGCCCTTCAGTTGAAGCGCAGCAGGAATGCAAAGTGCGCAGTGCGACAGACAGACAGGAAAGAGCAAGTGTCTGGGCGCAACCCGACTTCGCAGCGAAGTCGGACTGCGCCCTGCTTTCTGGGCGCACTTGGTAGCAGGCTGGCAGGAAATGATTAAGTGCTGGGGCGCAACCCGACTTCGCAGCGAAGTCGGAGTGCGCCCCCTTTCCAGGGCGAAGTCCGAACAGCAGTGTAAATCAGCTTCCACCGGTGCGCAACCCGACTTCGCAGCGAAGTCGGAGTGCGCCCTTTGACCGGTGCACAGTAGGGAGACAAACTCAGAAGTTGACTAAGGCATGAAAGGCCTCCCCAACTGCGCTGTTTTTCACCTGCGCAACCCGACGGCGCTCTGATCCTGGGCGAAGTTGGATAAACTGCCTTTCAAGGCAGACACGTGTCAAGCAGCATCATCCGACAAGTGTCCAACTTTGGGATCCGAGCCGAGACGTGCCGAGCACAAGGACAAGCATGGGATGCACTACTTATGCCAACTACCGCCTTTAAAGCTGATTGGAGGTTCTACCTGCTTCAGCTACCCGCCTTCCTGCCGATGAGAAGTTCTACCTAACGCGCTGCCACGTATCTGTACAGCCTTCAGGGAGACCATGTTGCGAGTACAGTCCTGCCCGACAAAGGTCAGCATCAGCAGCTCCATGGCCGCTCTTGTCAGCTAATGTTTGTCTGGGACTTTGTGCCCATAAATTGTAACGGGAGGGACTTTGGGCTATAAATACCCACCACATTTTCATTGTAAGGTGGTGGAAGGGGAATGTCTGTTAGGGAACCATTGTAGCTGTGCTTCTGCTTCTTAATATAAAGTATATACCTGGCTCTGTTTTACTACTTTTATTTTGTATGCTGCCTCTCTTTGTCATATTTCTTGTGTCATTGCTCGCTGTTGTGCTGAACTCTGAACTCCAGCATTTGATGGCCAAGTACTCCTGGACTTCATAGATCAGAGGATACATAGGATAAATTAGGTAGCAGTTCCTGCAGTTGTGTGTTATGTTTATGTTGCTGTCCGTAGTGGTGATTGATGCATTGTCGTGCTGTTAGTTCTCCTTGTAGGGAGAATGTCTGCTAGGGGACCATTGTAGCTGTGCGTACACTTCCCTGCATAACACATATACTTGGATCTGACATTTCCTGGTTACGTTTTGTATTTATGTTGCTGTCCGTAGTGGTGATTGATGCATTGCCGTGCTGTTAGTTCTCCTTGTAGGGAGAATGTCTGCTAGGGGACCATTGTAGCTGTGCGTACACTTCTTTATATAAAAAGTATACTTAGATTTGGCAGTTTCCGGTTATGCTTTGTATTTATGTTGCGAGTAAGTAGTGGTGATTGATGCGTTGTCGCATCGTTAGTTCCCCCCACCCAACTCCAATCACATTTGTAAATTCTTTCCGCATTTTTATCTCTTTCCTGCACTCTCATCCTAAACCATAAAACCCCCACAGGAAGCCGGCCTTCTCCGGAGATTGGCACGGAAGGCATTCCTTCCTTCCGGCCTTTCAATCTGGTGGGCGAATCTGGGCGCATTAACACAAAATCCTTTCCTCATGGCAGATTCGTAACCAACAGGTTGTAGCTTTTTCTTCCCTTTCTTCTTAAGTGGTCTGCTTATAGGGTTGTAGCCTTACGAATACCTTGTCTCTGACTGCAAACTCCCTTTCTGATATGTGCTGGTCAGTCTGTTGCTTCATCCCATTTGGAGTTATTTCCAAATTCCCCTTCACAGTCCTTCGGATATCTTCCATCTCCTGAATGCAATCCCCTGTTGCAGGCACTCTCACATTCTGTATGATCCAGTCTTTTGGGGAAGGCGCATCATACCCATACAAGGCTCTAAATCAAGACATTCCTATTGATGTATGGTATGTATGAGCAACTTGGGTCTCCTGCAAGTTGCTCCACGTCTATGTGCTCCTGCCATGCTCTTTGTCGGTTTTGTGTGTTGCCAAGTTGTCGTGTGTTGCCAAGTGCTGTGCCAAGTTGCCGTGTGTGTTGAGCAAGGTGGAGGGAGCTGTCCGAGGTTGTGAGTGATACGAGTGGACGCGTATCGGGACTCACCGGGCATAGTTTCAGGAGGCGTTCGACGACCCGATCTACGGGGCGTCGGGCGGTCAGAGAGTGTTTGCCTACGGGCTGTTTGTGTTGTAACTGGGCCGATAGCGCCAGGCCATTGGGCCAATCGCATTGTAATCCGTTTATCGGCAAATCCAATATCAATAAAGCTATTGCTACTTTATAACTCTTGTGTTGGCTCATTGTGTGGGTGTTCATCTTGTTCATTGCCATATTGTGCTAACCTTGTGTTGTGTGCTTCCGCTATATAAAATACAAAGATTGTTTGGCTTGTCTGTTTGCTGGCTTGTGCAGGTACGAACACTTGGAGGCGTAGTCCACGCTGCCTAAGTGGGACTTAGGAGCTGTGGTGCCGTGTAGGTAAGGATTGATCACCCTGACCCTACATCAGTTGGTATCAGAGCTACTTTGTCGCTCGTATCCTGTTTCCGTTTGTGCCTGCAAGGGAGTTGTTCCGCAATCGGAATTTCTCCTCGTTTCGCCTTGTGTCAAGTCAAACCTTAGGTGATTTAGGTTTTGTTTTCCTAAAGGGTTCGAGCTTACCCCTTTTGTTAGTGTGTTTGAAAAGCTTTACAGGGTCTGTACGTTTAGTACCCCTTTTCTACTTGCTCCCTTCTTTGAGCAAGCGACCAGCTGGACCGGTCTAGTTTGTGAAAGCAATATGGCCGAGTCTGGACCCGAACATGAGCTGCCTTTGGATCCGCCAAGAACGGGTCGCGAAGGAGCTGAGGGTGTGAATACTACTCGTGGTGGACGCCACGCCAGTAGGAACCGTTCCATCGAGTCCCTCGAACAAAAAGTCTCGAAAAAATTTGAAAAGATAGAAGAACACGTTCATTCTATGGACGAGTCTTTGGGCGAGCTGAGGTCCCAATTTGACGAGACGACGGAAGAGGCAGGACGGTGGCGCTCCTCGATGATAGAAGAAATGTCCGAGTTGAGGAGAAGGTTAGAGGACAGTCTGAATGCCCAGACGGCGTGGGAAACTTCACATGCCGATTTGGTTAAGTCCCTTGAGAAGGTCCAAGCAGAGACCACGTATTGCCGAGCAGCGGTAGTGGGTGCTTATGGTAGAGACCGAGGGCAAAGCAGTTCAGAGCAAAGGAAGAGACCACCGAAGCTTGTAGAGCCCAAGACTTATGACGGTGCTCGGGATGATCGTCTTTTGGATGATTTTCTCTGGGACGTCGGGCAATACTTGAAGAAGGTGGGTAGTCAGTCTGCCATAGAAGAAGTTGAAACGGCTGCCAGTTATTTGACAGGAATTGCAAAGACTTGGTGGCGGAACTTGGCAGAAGACATGGAAGAGAAGAGGACTTTGGTGAGAATTGAGAATTGGGAAGACTTCAAGAAGGCGCTCAAGGAACAGTTCAGACCAGCCAACTCCGAATGGGAGGCAATGAATAGACTGAGAGACCTCAAGCATACTGGGAGATTGCGAGATTATATCAAGGCATACCAGGACACGATGGTGTTAGTAAAGTCGTCAACCCCACAAGATAAGTTGATAGATTTTGAGAGAGGTCTCCAGAACTGGGCGAAGGTTGAACTTAGGCGTAGGAACCCCAAAGACATATATGAGGCTATTGCCATGGCAGATTCGTTCCACGACTTCAAGCAAGAATCGGTCACGAAGAAGGATACTCGTGATTCGAGCACCAAGACGAAGAGCTCTGGTGGCGGTTATAAGGATCAGTCGTGGAAGGCAAAAGGCAATGGTTCTCAAGGGGAGAAGTCAGGTAATTGGTCCTCAGCGAGCACATCAGGGTCGAAGAAGCAGAATTCCAACAACAACAAAGGAAAGAAGCCGTCCCACAACAACAAAGGCGGTGACAAGAAATGGATGGATTGTTGGAATTGCCATGGACCGCATCTACAGAAAGATTGTCCTCATCCACGCCGATTGATGGCAGCTGAACAGGCAGAATGTGATGGAGCTCAGGTTGGAGTCATCATGGGGCAGTGTTCAACGGTGGAGATGTCCAACAGGGACAGAGGGCAGGATGTGCAAAAAGCAGGGCAAGGTGCCCAAGGAAGAAGGCCGAAAGGCAAGGGTGTATGGCAGCCCGTCCCAACAGGGGAGGCTGGCCAGAACGGGAGGAACCCCGTAGTGGATGGGAAGAACGATCTGATGTTTGTGGAGGTGAAGGCGAAGGGGCAGACAGTTGTTGCACTGGTGGACCCGGGGGCTACTCACAACTTCATCAGTGATAAGACGGCGAAGCGGTTAGGCCTCAAGTATTCAGGAGGAGGTGATAAGCTTCAGCTAGTTAGTTCTTCAACCATAAAGACCGTCGGTGTGGTAAAAGATGTGAATTTTGAAGCCGGCGAGTGGAAAGGGAGAGCCACCTTCTCAGTGTTAAGAATGGATGAATTTGAGATGATACTGGGACAGGAGTGGTTCAAGACGGAGAGAGTAGCAATCTTCCCACATCTGGAGTCGTTATTTATGTTCAACCCAGGGCAGACGTGCACTGTTAGGACCATTAGACGAAGACAGACGGCGAAGGAGCTAGTCGAACCGCCGAAGGTGCAAGGAAAGGGGAAGGGGCAGCTGTGCAGTGCGATGAGCATGAGAAGAGCATCTAGGAAGATGGGCAAGCAGCCAATGATGCTTGCTGCATTGGTAGGAGGTTGGGATGAAGAGGAACAGAAGGTTCCAATCCCACCTGCCATGGAGAGTGTACTTAAAAAGTACCAAGATAGGATGCCGAAAGAACTGCCATGGGAGTTGCCGCCTAGAAGGGCGATAGACCATCGGATTGAGTTGACCCCAGGGGCGAGGATTCCAGCAAGGGCTCCTTACCGGATGAGTGGGCCAGAGATGGTCGAATTGAAGAAGCAGCTAGAAGAGTTGTTGGCTGCTGGGTATCTTCGTCCTTCGCGCTCACCTTTTGGAGCACCGGTCTTGTTCGTGAGGAAAGCAGATGGGAGCTTACGTTTGTGTGTGGATTATAGAGCATTGAATAAGCTTACCATCAAGAATAGTTATCCGCTTCCACGAATAGATGACTGTTTTGATCGCCTAGCAGGGGCGAAGGTGTACACAAAATTGGATTTGAGATCCGGGTACTATCAGGTAAGGATTGCTCCGGAAGACGTTGAGAAGACGGCCTGTGTGTCAAAGTATGGGTCGTTTGAGTTTCTTGTGATGCCGTTTGGTTTGTGTAATGCGTCGGCCACGTTTTGCACTCTTATGAACGACATTTTTAGACCATTGTTGGACAAGTCAGTGGTGGTCTACCTCGATGATATATTGATATACTCAAAGAACATTGAGGAACACAGGAAACACTTGGCAGAGGTCTTCGACTTGCTACGAGAGCATCGCCTGTATGTGAAGAAAGAGAAGTGTGCCTTCGCTCAGCAAGAAGTGAAATTTCTCGGGCATGTGATTGGACAGAGTAACATCAAGCCAGACCCGAAGAAGTTAGAGGCTATTAGGAATTGGGAGTCGCCGAAGAACATACATGGTGTACGCCAGTTTTTGGGACTTGCTAATTTCTACAAGCGATTTGTGAGCAGATTTTCGAAGCTAGCATCACCTTTGACAGATTTATTGAAGAAGGATCAGAAATGGGACTGGTCAGCAAAGTGCCAAGCAGCGTTTGAGCTGTTGAAAGAGAAGTTAACATCCTCACCGGTGTTAGCCCTGGCAGACTTCAGTAAGCCGTTTGAAGTGCATGTGGATGCTTCGGATTTTGCCATTGGGGGAGTGCTCATTCAGGAAGGGCACCCTGTTGCTTTTGAGTCTAGGAAGTTGAACGATGCGGAGAGGAGATATCCCACGCATGAGAAAGAGATGACCGGAGTAGTGCATTGTTTGAGGACGTGGAGACACTATCTTCTCGATGCACATTTTGTGGTCAAAACGGACAATGTGTCCAACACGTTCTTTCAGACTCAGAGCAAGTTGACTGGCAAGCAGGCCAGATGGCAAGACTTTCTAGCTGAGTTCGACATGGACATCGTGCATACCGCAGGAAAAGAGAATGTGGTGGCAGATGCACTCAGTAGAAAGCAGCAGTTGGCAGTGTTGACAATAGCAGCAGAGAGCCCAGCTTCTACCCACGGTGAAAGTAAGATTGTACTGGGGGAGGAGTTGTTGGAAAAGATAAAGGAAGGATTGGTTCACGATCCTCAAGCGGCTGCATTGGTTGATACTGTGAACGATGAGACTCGAAGAGGCCGGATGAACAAGTTCAGCATGTTGGATGGAATGCTATGGTTCAGCCAGGATCGGGTCTATATCCCTAAGTGGGGGAGTCTCCGTCGAGACTTTATAAAGGAATGTCATGATTCTATATGGGCGGGGCACCCTGGGCAGCAGCGTACTTTGGCGTTGTTGGAGAGGGGACTGTATTGGCCTAAGATGAAGAAGGATGTCAATGAGTATGTCCAATCTTGTCTTATTTGCCAGCAGGATAAAAGTGTGTATCGGCTACCAGGTGGTTTGTTACAACCTCTTCCTGTTCCAATCAGGCCGTGGGCCAGTGTGAGTATGGACTTCATCACTGGTCTACCCAAGTCGAAAGGGTTTGGATCGATCATGGTAGTGGTAGACCGATTTTCTAAGTATGCAGTGTTCACCGCCTGTCCGTCACCATGCCCAGCAGAGATGGCCGCAGAGCTCTTTTTCAAGAATGTGGTCAAGTATTGGGGGGTACCTTTGAGTATCATTTCGGACAGGGACACTCGTTTCACGAGTCGGTTTTGGCAGAGGCTATTTCAGCTGATGGGTACGAAGTTGTTGATGTCTTCAAGGTTTCATCCTAAAACAGATGGGCAGACAGAGAGAATCAATGCCATCTTGGAGACGTATCTTCGACACTTTGTACATAGCGACCAATTAAATTGGCCGGATCTACTTGACATGGCACAGTTTTGCTACAACAGTCAGAAGAGTAGGTCGAGTAAGCACTCACCGTTCGAGCTAGCGACGGGGCAGCAACCATTGTCGCCCCACACTGTGCTTGGAGGATACCTGAAGGGGTGCGCATCAGCTACCGACTACATGAAGCAGTGGCAAGAAAGGGTGGACCTGGCGAGACTTCATCTGTTGAAGGCTGCTGAAAGAATGAAGAAGTTTGCAGATGGAAGTCGACGGGCCGTGGAGTTCAATGTTGGGGACAAGGTCTTGCTACGGATGGAACCTGAGGTTTTCAAAGCCAAGAAGGGGAAGTCTAAGGCCTTGATCCGCCGTTATGATGGTCCGTATAAGATAGTAGCTAGAGTGGGCAAAGTTGCCTATAGACTGGAGTTACCATCACACATGAGGGTCCATCCGACCTTCCATGTGAGTCAACTGCGACAATTTTATGCTGATGAGGCGGAGCCAGAAAGAGGTGAGCCGAGTCGGCCTCCTGCGAATGTGATTGATAAGCATGAACGGGAGGTGGAGCGTATATGGGATATGAAGACAGTTGGCTGGGGTAACAGACAGCACAGGGAATTCTTGGTCAGTTGGAAGGGTGAAGAATCCGACAGCTGGGAACGAGAAGAAGCCTTGTGGAGTGCGAGAAAGAAGTTGCACGCCTTCCTTGAGAAGAGGGCTGCAGACCCACTCTATAACTACTAGAGCTCAATTCTTTCCCCAAGGGGGAGATGCCGAAGTGTTCAGTGTGGGACCTGATGATCAGAGGGCTGCAGACCAGATGTTCAGAGGGACCTGTTACTGTCGACGAGGGCGTCGACCGCTTAAGTGGGGGAGAATATGAGCAACTTGGGTCTCTTGCAAGTTGCTCCACGTCTATGTGCTCCTGCCATGCTCTTTGTCGGTTTTGTGTGTTGCCAAGTTGTCGTGTGTTGCCAAGTGTTGTGCCAAGTTGTCGTGTGTGTTGAGCAAGGTGGAGGGAGCTGTCCGAGGTTGTGAGTGATACGAGTGGACGCGTATCGGGACTCACCGGGCATAGTTTCAAGAGGCGTTCGACGACCCGATCTGCGGGGCGCCGGGCGGTCAGTGAGTGTTTGCCTACGGGCTGTTTGTGTTGTAACTGGGCCGATAGCGCCAGGCCATTGGGCCAATCGCATTGTAATCCGTTTATCGGCAAATCCAATATCAATAAAGCTATTGCTACTTTATAACTCTTGTGTTGGCTCATTGTGTGGGTGTTCATCTTGTTCATTGCCATATTGTGCTAACCTTGTGTTGTGTGCTTCCGCTATATAAAATACAAAGATTGTTTGGCTTGTCTGTTTGCTGGCTTGTGCAGGTACGAACACTTGGAGGCGTAGTCCACGCTGCCTAAGTGGGACTTAGGAGCTGTGGTGCCGTGTAGGTAAAGGATTGATCACCCTGACCCTACATCAGTATGCATTGTGATACAAAAACTCTACAAGATGCAACCATTTTAACCACTTCCCCTGTCTTTCTCCAGTGTACATCCGAAGGTACCCCTCTAGGCACTTCTTGAGAACCTCCATTTGCCCATCTTTCTGGAGGTTGTAAGTTGTGCTCATATTAAAAGTCACTCCCGCTAATCTAAATAGTTCTTGCTAGAAATTGCTCAAAAACTTAGGATCTCTGCCACAAATTATGCATTTTGGAAGTCCATGCAACCTATATACATGCTTGAAAAATAGCTCTGCCACGTTAGATGATGAACATTTCCTTGTCAATGGAACAAAGTGAGCATATTTGGTTAAACGGTCCACAACAACAAAAATGGAATCCTTACCTTTAGATAGAGGCAACCCAGTGAAGTCCATAGAAATCACCTCCCACTTCTTGTTGGGGACCAAGAGGGGTTGGAGAAGACCTGGAGATGGGATTGTCTCAACCTTATTTCACTGGAAAACATCACATTCACTAATAAATCTCTCAATATCTGACTTCACTCCAGGTCAAAAAATTACTAAAATATTCTTATAAGTTTTCATAAATCCCACATGGCCTGCTGATGGAGCAGAACGCCTGTGTTCAAAAGCTTTTTTAAAAGATTTGAGTTCTTCCTTAAATATATGCGATCCTTGTGGAAGATTGCGCCATTTTTAATACTCCAAATCTGCCCCTTCTTTCCATCACTGATGTCCTGCAATTGTACGATTCCTTGGTGTCTAGCATAATCTGTAACAAGCTCCTCTAACCATGCAGGATGGCTAACAGACATAGCATTCATTGTTGGAATATCATCCCTATGAGACAATGCATCAGCTACTACATTCTCCTTTCCCTTTTTATACAATATCTCAAAGTCATAGGCTTGCAAGTGATCCACCCACTTTTGCTGCTCCTCTGTGAATGTACCCTGTGACAATAAATGTTTTAGACAAATGTGGTCTTCCTTAATAAAGAACCTGTTTTTCAACAAGAATTGACACCATTTGACTACAATGAATTATGGCCAACATCTCTTTACTGTATGTGGACAAGCGTTTCTCCCTGTCATTCAACTTCCTATTCTCATAGGCGATTGGACACCCTTACTGAGATCATACTGCTCCAATACCCAGACCTGAAGCATCACATTCAATGATAAATGGCTTAGAGAAATTCGATGTAGCCAGTACTGGAGTGGACGCTAGTGCCTCCTTTGGTTTATTAAAAGCTAGTTGTGCTTCATCAGACCAAGTAAAAGCATTCTTTTTAGTTAAATTTGTTAAGGGTCGGACTATAGTGGAGATGCTCTGTACAAACTGGCAATAGAATCCTGCTAGGCATAAGAATCCACGTAGTTTCTTCAATGTAGTAGGTACTGCCCATTCTTTTACTGCCATTATCTTTGTCAGATCAACACGAACACCTTCAGCTGAAATGATATGCCCTAAGTACTCTAGAGATGGCTTTCCGAATTCACACTTAGATATCTTGGCACATAGTTTTTCCCTTGCTAAAATATCAAGCTCAGTATCAAGATGTCCTATGTGTTCCTCAAGTGACTTGCTATAGACTAAAATATCATCAAAGAAGACTGTAGGCAGGCGAATTGACATGTCTGCATAATCAATAAATAAGTGTGTTGGAAGTCAAGTACGTGCACATTAAGAGTTTTGATATAGTTGATGTTATAAAGTTGTAAGTGTAATTTTAAGTGACGTATTAGTAAGTGTAATGTTAAGTGAAGTATTAGTTATGTATGAATAAGTCATTAGTCATAAAGTGAGTCATGAAATGAAATGTAAATGTAAGTCAATGCATGTCAAATGTAATTTAAGAAAATGATGAGGTGTCAGGTAGTTAATAAGTTGGAGGATGCAACTACCTCCTTAGTTGTATAAATAAGACCCTTCCCTCATTCATTCGTGTATGTGTGGTTGGCGTTGTTGGCAACAAAGGAGATATTCCGCACAGCCATTGTATTATGTATGTAAGAAGATATCGTACATAGTTAACCATACAGGCTATTCTTAATGCAAGATCTGCTCATACTCATTCATCAACTGTTATTGCCTTTGTATGTTCGTTGCATGTGTTGTCATTCTTGATTGTTGCAGTAATTAGATCAATATATAAGTTGTATTTTTCCAAGTTCTATTGTACAAGATATACAATGAAGTCCCAACACATTACAGTGAAGTTCCAACACAGTACAATGAATGTCGTACAGTGAACACCATACAATGAGTTGTCGAATATCATACAGTGAAGTTGTCGAACATCATACAATGAACGTCGTACATTGAATGTCAAACACCATATAGCGAGTTGCCAAACGTCGTACAACAAAGTAGTAGTGTCGTAAAGTGGGGGGTTCATGCAATACAGTGAATGTTAGCAATTTGGAAAAGGGTAGAACATCGTATTTGCAGACTGAGTTTCCTGAATGCTGCTACAGTTCGTCTAAGTGCTGCTACAGGAAATATGATATATGTTGTGTGCACAATGTATGCATTGTAATTGGATGTTATTCACATTGTATATTTGTTAATTTAAGTGGTAATGGAATTGTATTGCAGTATGTTGTATTTCATTTCTACATTTTGGCACCATTGCATATTCAAAGCTGGATCATCCATTTCTTGATTTTGGCATCATTGCCTATTCGAAGTTGGCTCATTCATTCTACATCCTGGCACCGATGCCTGTTCACAATTAGATCAAGCCTTTGGGAAGGTGCACAACGACAACGATGGAATGATTACAATGCAGCCAACGAAGTAGATGAAGACACAAACTTGTTTGTTGACATTAACGAAGGGTCGATGCATGAAGCAGACATGCAAGTGGATACACAACCAAATGACAAGTGAACACGCACAAAGGAGACAGGCAAGGGTTTGTGTGCAAAGAGTTGTGTGATGTTTGCAGAGAGTTGCACCTCCACAACAGAGAATTGCATGATAGCGACAACAGATAATTGCATGTTGACAGCGAAGAGTTGCATGTCAACAATAGAGAAATGCATATCGGCAGTGGTGAATCACATGATGACGATGGAGAGTTACTTGACAATGCCAAAATATCACACAACGACGAGTTACATGGTGGTGAGGAATAGCATGACGACAAATTACAAATGGCACTAGAGCAATTGCAAGTTGATGTTGTATTGAATCTCTGCTTTTAAGGAGGTTGCCCCCTAGAAGAGGCCTATGATTCTGTAATGGGTTCTTGTTTTCTGCAATATAATTTGTTGCATTTCCATTTTGTCTTGCAATATTGTTAATTCCAAGCTCATTTTTGTTATTACTGCAATATTGTGTGGATGTGTTTTTATTTTACTGCATGGTTCTTAACAAAAGTTCACCACTTACAAGACAAGCCAAAAGGAATGCATCAAGACCTCAACCAGCTCCCGAACCAGAAGGCAGGAATCAACAAGCTCATTCCGAGGAAGGTAGGCAAACATGAAGAAGATTGGCAAATACAGTTGTCATGGTAATTAATAAAGTAGGAGAACCTAGTGGTTCACAAGGACTACTATAGACTCTAGCATCAGCAGAGGGAACAAGCAATTTAAGAAGGTCTTCGAGTCTTCTCGATTGTCTAGGATTGCCCGACCAAGGGAGGAGTTTGGTTGGTCTCCCTCTCAATAGTTCGAGGGGAAAAAAAATTTCTCCAGCTACCCCTAGGCCACGTGGTCAACAAGATGGCCCGTAAGGACCATTCTTTGTACAAAACAACCAGTTACAACGTAACAAGCAGGTTGGTCCATCAGGACCACCTCTTGGTTCACATCCAAGCCAAAGATGCCACAATAGACAATTGAGGAATCAACAAACACCGTGGACAGACCTTGGATAGCTTGAAGGAAGGAATAAGCAATCCCAAGTCAGGGAGGCCTGCTGAAATGAAAGATTTGAAGAACGAAACATGCCAAAGATTAGATCATCGCAAAGAATAAGGCGAAGCTAAATACATAGATAAACAAAAAGACGAGAAAATGAAGAACCTGATTGGATGAGATAAGTACCAAGACGACCACGTGATGCCAAAGAAAGAGGTAAGATATATGGTTATATAACCACAATAAGACAGGAGGAGGCTTGTACGGCATATTGTCGTACAAGTTAGCATTGTGACGACCATATAGATGCACATCGTACAAACAAACACGGTCGTACAAAGGAGGTTTGTCGTACAAATGGAGATGGTCGTACAAATGATGCCACTTGTATGGCAAATCGCAGTACAAATAGCAAACAAGGACAAAATCATTAAAGCATTTGAGTGTCTCATGGCCATCTCCCATCGTGTATTTATAAGATGGAGGTGGTAGGGGGACAATTGTCTTGCATGTGGCAACTATTTCTCAACTACCACTTCACCACCTTTAATTGCTTTAACTGGATGTTGTGCTTTTTACGTCTTATCCTCACCACTTTGTGCATGTTTGTTTTTTACTATCTTTTTTGCCTAATGCATGTTTATTACGCACTTTGTCCCTTATACGACCATGTTTAACTTGCATTTTATTTCTCTGTACAATCCACAAGCTCTAACAGTTCATCTTGTGCTGACGACTCCACTGTCCGGACGGCCTTGATTGTTGTCCCAAATGGCCCTGTCTGTCGTCGAGACCTCTTGCTTTGTTCCGTACAACCTAGTTGATTTGACTATTGACCAGTTCTTCTAGACTTCCTTCTCCGCCTTCGATTTCTCCTTGATGGTCTTACCGGTTTACGTTCAACTCCATCATTTTGTCAATCAGTTGGCATTCCCCTTGTTGATGTTTAGGCATTATTCCATTCACTTGCATTTTGCTTAGATGACCTGATTGAACCTCACTTTGGTATGGCCTAGTTTCATTCAATCTTTCATTTCTTCTTTTGGACAACCTTCAACACCTCCTGATGGCCTAGCCCTCAATTCAGACGGTTTGATGGTCGTCTGGGGTCTCCTTCTCTCTCCCAGACGGCCAAGGGTTGACCAAGACAGCCCACATTGTTGGCATTACGTCCTAACGACAATTTAAGGAAAAAAATTAATGAAGTCATACGGCCTCCTCCCTTGGTCAAGCAAATGCAAACAGCTCAAGGGACCTAACGGCTTTCCCAAATTGCCTGAATTGCCTAAGTCGTAAGCATGCCTTGGGCCATATATCAATCTTTGTAGACTAATTCAACCTCCCAAAGAATCGTTCAAGTTTGGCAAATCCAGATTTCTCCAACTCATCTACCTTCCTACCTCTGAGGCACTTCAGCTCTGAGTTGCTTGTTGTTGTTCATTGCCTTTGGTTTGATCATCTTGATTACTTTGCGGTGTCATCCTTCTTCCTCTATTTCCAAGTTCCAAGCCTGAATTATCACTTCTCCAATCTTCGTTTCTGCTTGAATTTGTCAAGGATACACTACTTGACTCTTGCCTCAAATTCACAACTTCTCCCTCTCTCCTTGGCAATGGTACTTCATGTACATCCTTCCATGTTTCTTCATTTGCAACAAGTCTCCTCCAAAAATTCAGCTTTCTTCACACAACCATAAGCATTTCCCAACACTTACTGATTTGTTGCACCCTTAGATTTTCTTCTGAACTTGTTCCATTTCGAGAAAATTTCACCTGCTTGAATATCCTGTTGCATTCTTCTCAATGCTTGTGCACGTTGTCTTCTTAGTTCTTCCATTCTTCTATTTAGTTGCTCACTTTGCTCTCGCAACTGTTGTGATTCCTCTCTCATTCGTTGTTGTGCACATTTAATGGTTGCAAGCAAACTCATGCCTTCATTCTCACTGCCCTCACTACGAAGCTATTGTTCTGGTGGTTCTCCTTGCGCAACATTCACCGCCACCATTCACTGTATGTTTTCTGCATTCAGTGACCTCAAACTCTTTTCTTCCACATCTGGAAATCTAACATGTACAATAATCCGTCTACACTCTGTAGACTAAGGTTGCAATTCTTCTTGCTCGAACACGGGTTGCATATCTTCTCCTTCTCTATTTAGATTCTCCCCTTCATACAACCAAGCAAGTTGCTCCTAAAGTTCATTTTCTAAGTCAATGCTTTCTATTGCATCATTTTCCTCCTTAGTCTAACTCTACTCCCCAACTTCTTGGATCGAGATTCCTTTGAAAGATTCCGAAGACTGATTTGGAACCACTGTCAACCTGCCTATACTCGTTCCCCCTCGAGTTGGTTCAAAATTCATCATATTTACTTGTGCTTTCATCTTATATGGTTTCAACTTTGAACCAATAACTGTTTCGAGTCACAATCTCCCGTCCAGTTTTGTCAATCTCACTACGTTGTTACTCATCACTTCATCTACGTGGAAGGGTCCAAGCCATTAAGTCTTCAACTTGCTTGGCTTGATCTCTCTCTTGCCATTATATTTCAAGACCAAGTCACCTGACTTCAAATCCATCTTTTTCAAATGCTTGTCATACCACAACTTCCTACGATGTTGGGCAATTTTTGTAGCCCACTAAGCCATCACTCTCCTTTTGTCCAATCAGATGAGTGTCATTAGCCTCTCTTCTAGGCTCTCTTGATCACCTAGACGGTTCCTTACCACCACTCTCAAACTTGGTATCAAATACTCCACCGATACAACTACCTTCTCACCATACATCAGTTGGAACGAAGTGTGATTCGTTGTTGGCTTGAACGTAGTCCTATATGCCCATAGGACTGTTGGCAATCTCTCCTCCCAATCAACATCTTCAATTGCATATATCTTATACATTATTGACACTTTATTCGTTGCTTCCGCTTGCCCATTTGCTCTAGGGTAATACAGACTAGACAACAAATGCAAGATCTTAAATTTTGTGGTTAACTTCTGGATTATTTCATTGACAAAATGTCCTCCACGATGACTCGTCAATTGAAAAGGTATGTCGAATCTTATTATCACCTGTTCACACAAGAAGCATGCAGTACTCCTTGTGGAATTATCAGGCAACACTCTTACCTCAACCCACTTCGTCAAATATTCTATTACTACCACAATGTATCTACATTGTCTGTTACTTGTCTTCAATGGTCCACCAAAATAAAGACCCCATCTTTCGAAAAATTCTTGCAGCTGAGACAGGCGCAATGGCATGAAGTCCCTCCTAAGAGGCTTCCCAAATCTTTGGCACATATCGCATGTGGTCACAAACTCCTTCGCATCATGATAGATGGTGTGCCACCATAGCCCTGCCAAAAGCACCTTCCTCGCGGTCACGTCTAGTCCCATATGTTGTCCTACCAACCCCTCATGAGCTTCCTTCAGCGTTGCATTCACTTCCTCATCCATTACACATCTCCACAACACTCCATCAGGTCTGATCTTGTACAACAATCTAGCTATCAATTGAAAAGGTGTTGATTTCACAATAATCTTCTTCTTCTCGGTTGTCATCAACTCATATGGCAGCTTTCTCGTCAACAAGTATTCTCCTATGTACTTGTACCATGATGGTAGCACAGTGATTGAAAACAAATGAGCGTCCGAAAATTCATCTAACACTCCTACAAGCCCTCCTAAGCAAATCCTCAACAACTGATCCACTATTACGTGCTTCTTCCCTATTTTGACTACCACTCAAAACACAAGTTCCTATAGCGTGATGAGCCACCTGCTAACTCGTCCGTGAATAGTCGGCTCGTTGATTAAATACAAGAATACCTAATTATCCACATAGCAAAATGACTGACAAGTAGCTAATGTCTGAACTTCTATACCACATACACCATTCCCAAGACATCCCACTCCATAGTGTTGTAATTTTTCTCTACACGAGACAACAATCGACAAGAAAAATATATGGGCAGATCCAACCCATACCGCCCCTCCAAGGCAACCCACATCCAATTGCAAAATTGGACATGTCAACATGGGCATTAAATTCCTCCCAATCTGGAAACACCAAAATGGGTGCGCAAACCAACTTTGCCTTCAACTCCTCAAAGGCCTTTTGATGCTCCTCTATCCATCCAAACGGAACATTCTTACGCATCAACACATCTAGAGGGTGCAATACTTGTGCAAAGTTTTTGATAAAGCAATGAATCACCAATAATACCCAACATGTACCAAAAAGGACTTCAACGATCTCATGTTGTATGGCTCCCCAACAATCGTCACGACTCATATTTTGTCAAGATCGGTCTTCAAACCTACCTTACATACGACATGTTGAAGCAACTTCCCATATGGTAGCAACAATTTGAAATTTTTCGGGTTCAAGGATAACCTCCCATTCATACACAAAGTCATACATTCTTCCAATGCTTTTATATGTTCCTCCTTACCATACAATGACCAATCATCTAGGAACACTTTGAATTTCCCTATGGCCATTTGTTCAAATGTGCATAAAATTATCCCCAAAAATGTGGCAAGGGCATATTTCACAAACCGAAAGGCATTCGATTATATGCATAGATGTCATTCTCTACTACAAAAGTAGCCTTCAACCTATCCTCCTCGATTATACTGATTTGATTATATCCCGAGAATCCATCCAAAAATGAATAAATCTCATGTCTTGCAACCTCTTCTAAGATTGATTCAGTGAAGGGTATCGGAAAAGGATCCTTAATAGTTACTGCATTCGGACTCTTGAAATCAACACCGATGCGGATCTGATTACTTTCTTTCTTAAAATCACAATTGGTGACACCCACTCAATCACAATCACCTTAAAAATGATTCCAAGATCCTACATATTTTCAATTTCTACATTGACGAAGTCCACATACTTTGGATTCATTCTATACGGCCTTCTTCACACTCATAGTTGAGAAAATTGGAATCAACATGGAATTGGGAATCGAGAATCGAGAATCGAGAAAAAATCAGCAAAGAATTGGGGAAAAAAAAACCTAACAAAACGCAATTTTCATTGCAAAAAAGGTTTTTCATGCATATTACAATGAATTAACATTATGCAAATCAAATATTGCAATAAAAGCAGTAATTCATGTCAAGACATCATACAAGGCTCAAGCTTTAACTACACATGAAAGTGACAAAACACATCTTGTATTACTTATAATATGAAAAGGTACAAACAACAAAATGTGTCAAAAATCCTCAATAGGCCCACTATCTAATGTCTTGCAATTCCTTTGCCCTTTGCCCTAGCAAAAGACCTAGTCTATCTTTGTTGATGTGCCCTTGTTGCTTCTTGTGCGTGTGCCTCTTCTTGGTCCTTGGCTGCTATCTCCTCTGCTAGGTCTTCAAAGTTTTGTAATTCATCCAAGGAGAAGAGAGGCTCTTCCTACTGCTCCTGCACTACATTTGTGATCCATTCAAATGATGGATCAATGTCACTTAGGTCAATGGGCTGAGTACTTGTTTTTTCAAAAGTTCTTTGGTGGAGACAAAGGTTGTAATGCACAAACACAAGATCATTTAACTTTTCTTGTGTAAGTTTGTTGCGCTTCTTGGAGTGTATGTGCTCAAACATACTCCAATTGCACTCACAACCTAAAGCGCTACATGGTTGAGATAAGATTCTGACGGCCATGTGCTGCAAATTGGGCGTAAAATCACCAAAGTCATCCCACCATAAATCTATAAACAAATAAAAAAATTAATGTCACATTTAAAATAGTAAATTGAGATTATTTTTAAAACACAATCAAAAGACAATAGATAATAATTCGATGAGGGTCACTTGGCCTCAATTTTGACCTAGAACTCTTAAATTACTCGGATGGGAATTGGCGGCCATGACATTCCTTATAATCTTGTATCTCTACATGCGTTTTATTTCGCAATTGTTTACTAGCTGAGAACATGGAGTCAATGCAATCTTGAACACCAACCTTCAACTCATAATCAACACGAAATGTATGAGAATAAAAAATTT
Organism: Wollemia nobilis; assembly: GCA_028583015.1. Lineage (NCBI taxonomy): Eukaryota > Viridiplantae > Streptophyta > Pinopsida > Araucariales > Araucariaceae > Wollemia > Wollemia nobilis. Next base: position 5,665,163 of record JAQPPZ010016370.1, on the reverse strand, counting down.
GGGGGTTCAAGTAGTAACTTGTTGCATGAAGAGGGCTATGGATTTGTGATGTCCATCGGTTATCAATGATAGTTCAAATGGCATCATATTTGGTGCAAGCGTATCCATAAAATGCAGCAATGGCCTCTTTTGCCTTGTCCACAACCTCATATACAAATCCCATTGGAAATTGTTCTCCATCAACAAGACGAAGACCTTCGCCAAAGGCTTTGACACCTGAAAAATAGAGGAAAAATAATTTAAAGGAAAATATTTTACTATAAAAATAAAATAAATTAAATTAATAAACTTAGTCTTGTACCTTGATGGCCTCATCTTTGGCCATCCAAAAGTCTTCCTCAAATAAATTAGTATATACATTATGCCCATTAGGTGACATTCGATATCTTGTAGCTACTTTGAAATTCCAATCATCACTCTCAAACATTTGCTTCAGTGACCCTCTTGCATCATAAATGCTCTGCAATGTCACAAAGTTTGTGGCAAAGCATGTAATGCCAAGCCACACTAAATCGCTCCCATTAGTAAATCCCCTCATGAAGCTAAGGATCCATATATGGTTGTAAATGAATTTTGTGATAGCCTCAGCCTTCCTTACAACCTCTACCACCCAAGGTAATTTCCCAATGTCCTCAAGGTGCAAATTGAGACAATGAGATGCACATGGGGTCTAGAAAATAGTGGGGAATCTCTGCTCCAAAATCCTATCAGTTGCCTTATATGTTGCTGCGTTGTCCGTGATGATTTAGACAACATTCTCCTCCCCAACCTCCATCACAACCTCCTCCAAAAACCTTGCAAGCATTTCAGCACTCTTAACTTGTGTCGATGCATCTACTAACTTAAGGAATGCAGTTCCTCTTGCAAAAGCAACCAAAAATATAATCAGGGTTCTTCCCCTCCCATCTATCCGACCATCAGACATTATACTGCAACCCTTGTTCCTCCACACCCTACGTTGGTCTTCAAGCACAACCTAAAGTATAAAGAAATATTTAGTCATACACATTGCATATATATATATATATATATAGTCATGCCATATATATATTTAGTCAAGCACAACCTAAATGTTGTCCACAGATTGTTGAAGGAGAGGGCCCCTAAGGTCATCATAAGTCTGCGCCTTAAAACCTGCGCCGCAACTTGCGATAGCATCTATTATGCACCGCCAATATGGAGACCTTTCACATTGAAGGGAATGTCAGAATAAAACCAAAAAGTGGCAATGGTTGTCCTCACTGCATTGTGCTTCTCTTGGCTCCATGCAACCATACCCTCAAGCATGGGTTGTGCCCCTAGCATGAAACGGTCTACACCTATATCACCGTTACCATTACCGGCTACACCTATGGTGCCGTTACCATTACCGGCTCCTCCGAGTGTTGACCCGCAAGCAAAGCTTTTACAAGAGCTACAGTCTCTTAACTCCACTGTAAGGACGCTGTCCAATGATATGGCTGTTATGAAAAATAAGCAGACTCAACAAGAATTCCTGCCGAGGAGATATCCCCCTCCGGCGATTACAAGAGACCAAGCGGCTCAGGCTAGTAGGCCTCCCGAGAGGAATGCTGCTATTCTAAACGATGAACAGCCGAGCACCTCAGACTATGTGCACTGGTGCTCCACATGCAATGACCTGCATGGGAAGGACACTTGCATGATGCACCAGAACTACGTTCAAACGTTGGCAGGCAGCGTCCCCAACGAACAAATTAACATGATTCGAGAAGCGGACCGTAACCTCATGATCCCCGAAGAAGAACAAGTTTCGATTCTTACCAAAAATAGGAAGAAACCAATCGAGGTGGACGCAGCCCAAATGGAGCCTCTGAAGGTGTACACCCGTCGTGAGGAGGAGTAGCCCCCAACAAAAGATCCAGATAAAGTTACTTTGCCCCTGCCGGTGAAAGAAAAACCCCTGCCGACGAAAGCTCCAGTGTTGCAACCTCCAGGCGAAACCAGGGAGCAAGCTAGGGAGAAGCTTAAGTACCCATCACTGACAAAGCGGCAGAGGGTTGAAGCCACGCAGCAGTACCGCACTAAGTACGAAGCCGCGAAAGAACCAGAAGTATCTACTGCATCGGCTTACAACAAAGTTGAGGAGCTGAAGAAAACTCCCGCCAAGATAAGTCTCTATGATGCTCTGCCACTTCCTGGGCAGGTTGACTTGTTGCAGGAATCGCTAAAATCCACCAAGGAAGGAAAGCCAACACAGCCTGTGCTAGCTCTGACTTTGACCACCTCGGCCACAGGAAAGAACAGGCCACCGTCGTTCTATCTGTCTCTTCGGATGGAAGGGTGGGTCGTGCACAATTGCATGATTGATTCCGGTGCAGCAACCACCGTCATGTCAAGGGCAGTTTGCAAGGAGATGGGCATGGAATATACGCGGAGCAGTCCAGGTGTTCTTCAATTGGATGGAACTCCCGTGAAGACGGTAGGAGTCATTAAAGACATCCCCATCCAACTGCACAAGGTGCCTCAGATTGTTGTAATCCAAGAGGTTGTAGTGGTTGACCTGGAGCCGTACTTTAACATGTGCCTTTCAAGGTAGTTCACTGCTAAGTTGGGAGGTTATCTCTCTCTGGACTACTCGCACATGGAGGTCTAATTTAAGGGAAGGAAAGTAAAGATCTACAATGAGAAACCCTCCACCTTCCTTATCGAGAAAATGGCCGAAGAGGGGCAGCAAGATGAATCAGTTCACCTAATGACAGAAGAATTAGAGGAGGTGGATCTGATAGAAGAATCCCTAGAGGAGCTTCGAATGGAGGATGAGTTATCCCTGACTGACTTTAATGCTATGATTGAGACGGAGATAGGATGTTATTATATCACCAAGCCTAAGAAAGCAAAGGAGACAGTGCAGGAGGGCAATGACCCTGCCCCAAACGAGCTATGGAAGCTTTTCTTTGACAGTGCCCGATGCAAAAACGACACCGAAGTAGGAGTTCTCTTGGTTTCGCCCTCTGGAGAACAAAAAGACTACTACTACAGGCTCGCCTGGAGTTTCACCAACAATGCAGCGGAGTATGAAACCCTGTGCTTAGGGTTGAAGAAGGCTGCGAAGCTGGGGATCAAGCAGCTGTAGATTTTTGAAGATTCTGAGTTAGTCTGCAAACAGATCACCAACAAGTACGTCTCCAAGCAGCACTACCTCAAAGCGTACCGAAATAGGGTTTGGGCCTTGTTGGAGTCCTTCGAGTCACTAAATGTCCAAGCTATATCGCAGGAAAAGAATAAGCACGCAAATGTCTTACCGTCTATCGGAGCCAAATACTCCCAAGCTGATGACATGGTGCAGAAGCCTAAGGAGTTAGAACTATTTACAAGCCTTTTGTGCCTAATAGGGACACCCACTGGCAGATGTTCGACAGTGATGAGCAAATCGTCAATTTTTTAATTCATGAAGCAAGTACAATCGAAGGTAGAAACCCTAATGACGAGGAGTATGAGGGGTTGATACAGTTGAAAAATAACCATGTCCCAAAAGGACTAATCACTTTGGAGAGTTTGTTCGATCAGAATGACCGAGCGACAACCCATAGAATCAAGGTTGATGAAAAGCAATACAGGGATCTCAAATTAGAGCCTGAGGTCATCAGAGTTGGGACAGACTGTACCCCTGAAGAGCTGGAGCAGATTCGGGCCTTGTGCTTAGAATATCCAGATATTGTCGCATGGTCGTATCAGGACCTGAAGGGGTACGACTGGGAGGTCATACAGCATACCATCGAATTGCAAGAGGGGGTCAGACCTTGCAGACAGAAACAAAGGCCGGTTAATCCCAAAATCGAAGTGTTGATGAGGGCGGAGCTCCTCAAGATGCTTGAACCAAAACTCATTTACCCGATAAAGCACTCTTCCTGGGTTGCCAATTTGGTTCCGGTTAGAAAGAAGAACGGAGACATTCGCTTGTGCGTTGATTTCCGAAATCTGAACCAGGCTTAGTTGAAAGATCATTACCCACTCCTGCAGATTGACCAGATCCTCCATGTAGTGGCAGGAGCACATCGCTTCTCCCTCCTGGACGGTTTCTTTAGGTATAACCAAATTTGGGTAAGGGATGAAGATCAACATAAGACGGCATTCACCACCAAATGGGGGACGTTCGCCTATCAACGTATGCCCTTTGGCCTCTAAAATACGGGGGCCACTTTCCAGAGAGCCATGGATCTGGTGTTTGGCGAATTATTGAACAGAATTATTGTTATCTATTTGGATGATATGACTGTGTTTTCACACAAGAGAGAGGAACATGCCTCTCACCTACGGCAAGTATTCGAGAGATATCGGGATTTCGGCACATCCATAAATCCGAAGTAGTCTGTCTTCGCGGTAAAGGAAGAGAAATTGTTGGGCCATGTTATCTCAAAAAAAGGGCTTGCTGTAGACCCTGACAGGGTAGAGGCCATCCTCAAACTCCCACTACCGATGAATAAGAAGGGCCTGCAGTCTTTCTTCGGCCAGATAAACTTTGTGAGGAAGTTAGTGCCTGATTTCGCCTAGGTCGTCAAGCTGATGACCGAACTGTTGAAGAAAGACTCCGAGTTCACTTGGACAGAAGAAAGAAAGAAGGCGTTCGAAGAAATTAAGGCCTGGATTGCCCAGGCCCTGTGTTGGTCAACCCCAACTACTCGAAAGACTTCATCCTTTCCATAGTCGAGGATCCTGAGAGCTATGCTGCGGTCTTAACGCAGAAGGGAGAAGATGGTGAGGAGCGCCCTATCGCATTCCTGAGCCAGGTGATCCAACCGCACGAGGAAAGGTACAACTTTATTGAAAGACAAGTACACGCGGTGATGAGGTCCCTGAAAAATTTTGACACTTCGTCTCCCAGAGCAGGACGACAGTATATGTTGTTCATCCAGACGTAAGAAATTTTATCATTCAAGGGGAGATGGGCAACAAGAGGGCTGGTTGGGTCACTAAGATCCAGGAGTTCGACATTGAGGTCCGACCCACCAAGTTGATCCGCGGTCGGGCGCTATGCCAGGAACTCGCGAAGAGCGCCGCTGCGGAGGTGACGACCTGTCAATGGGAAGACCCATTGTCAGAGGGCAACTTCGCCAACCAATCTGCAGACGACGATGACTGGACAGATGATATAGTAAGATACTTCACCATAGGGAGATGCCCAGACCGTCTCAACGCCTCTCAGAGAAGGAGATTCAAACTCCAGGCCCGCAGGTATGTATTGCGCCCAGAGGGGCTATTTTTCAGAAACATAGATGAGGTTCTCCTAAGATGTGTTAGGGGAACCAAAAAAAGGAAAAATCCTCGATGAATTCCATTCCGAAATATCGAGGGACCATTTGGCTGGAATGCCAACGGCCTTAAAAATCATCAGAGCGGGCTATTATTGGCCCACAATTTTTGTCGATGCATTCTCAGTTAGCTGGAAGTGTGACAGGTGCAAGAGGTATGCTGGCCGGAACAAAAATGCTCCACTGCCTTGCACCCGATCCAAGTCGAAGCACCGTTCCAACAATGGGGCTTGGACTTTAACAAGGTGATATCGCCAAATTCTTCGGCATGGCACAAATACATACTGACTGCCACAGATTATTTCACCCGATGGGTCGAGGCAGTCTCGACAAAGCATGCTAATCAGGAGGTAGTCATTGCCTTCTTGGAGAAATTGATTACCCGATTTGGGGTTCCAAACGCGATAGTGACTTATAATGGCTCAGGGTTCATAGGTGCCAGACTCAGCGAGTTCGCTAGCAAGTATGGGATCTACTTGAAAGCCTCTTCCAACTACTACCCGCAAGGGAACGGCCTAGCGAAGTCCACTAACAAGAACTTGCTGAAGATCCTAAAGAGGACCCTGGAGAGTAACAAGCGGACTTGGCACTTGCTCCTCGATCATGCACTGTGGGCAGACCATACCTCCATAAACAAGTCCATCAGGACGTCCTCGTATTCATTCGTGTACGGGAAAGAGGCAGTCCTGCCTACGCATGTTGAAATGCCAACACTTTGGATGTTGGATGATGAGAGGGAAGACCTTGACCCCATGGACGCTCGACTGGCCCAATTGCTGCAACTGGAAGAAGACGGAGAAAGCTTATGAAGCTTTCATGAAGCATACAGAGAGCACTAAGAATTGGTTTGAAAAAAGAACCACGACCTGTGTCTTCCAAGTTGGGGACCTAGTGCTAAAATGGAATGCGTGGAAAGCGAAACTGAGGAATCATGACAAATTTGATGCCTTCTGGGAAGGCACCTCATATTTCCCGAGTTAACCAGGTGAACTCTTTCATCTTACAGGACATGGAGGGTCGTACTTTGCCCATACCTGTTAACGGCCTTCACCTGAAGGTCTATCATCAGTGAGAAGCATCAGGAAAGTTTCCTGTGTACATAGTTTTATTTTCACTGTTTTGATTTATGTTTTCCAAATGTAAATATGTTTTCCTGCTTTAAAGCAAGTGCTTGCGCTCCATAGCCGAGCATTTTTGTGCCTTCGGAGTTTAGGCAGAGCAGATCCAGGTTTTTCGGCAGAGAGAAGTCCTCAATCAGAGCTCAGCTTCGCCCATTCTCCTTGGCAAGGTCTAGCCTGTTTGTTTTCGGGAGTGAAGCTCAGCCCCTTGAACGCAAAAGGCAAAAGGTCTCCTTCGCTCGAATTAAAAGATTCTAACTTTGGGCGATAAGGAATCGTCGAAGCAGAGGCCGAAGCCAAGGTTCGCCGAAGTTTCGTCCCGAAGACGAGCTTCGCTCATCGAAATGGCGAAAAGGAGGTCTCTGACGATTTTCAAGCAAGGACAAGTCCGGACAATTCTCTAGTAACAACAGAGGTTCGCCCGTTTTTAAGGCGAGAACGAGGTTTGGGTGAGGCTCAAAACGAGAACGGGGTTCAGGCGAAGCGCGACGGCAAGGAACAAAGAAAAATTGAAATGTCACTAAGGCACCGCCTAAAAGTTGTGGTTCACTCTAAGGAGCGAGAGCTGAAGTTCACCCGGCCTTGAGGAGAGGCCGACTTTCGGGTAACATTTGGAGCGAACCCGAGGTTCGCCCGAAGTCAGACCAGTTTAAAGCCCAACGAGGTTCGGGCAATAACGTAGCAAAGCTGGGATTCGCTTGAAGCTTGGGCGAAGTGCAGATTCGTTGAGCCACGAGCGAGACGAGGTCCGGCCCAAGAGAAAGTTCAAATTCCGAAAATGCAAGTGCGAAGGCCCAAGTTCGGGCATCTTCATCTCCGAAGCTGGGGTTCGCTCTAATTTTGAGCGAACCTCCTCCCCATATAACAACTTGACACGGCGAGCATTGGGGCGCGCAAAAAAAACGTGGCGGCGCTGATTTACACTCTCGAGGTACACGTTGTTAATAAGGTTGGCCGCACGCATTCCAAAACAGGTTGTTAGGGAAAGAGGACAACGCCTCGGGATCGAAAAAATGGAGGATTCACGTTTTCAAGGGAGATCGCGTGCCATGGAAGCACCCGATCTCAACAGGAATGCACGGCCACCAATGGAGAATGACTGCTTCTACCAACTCCCATTTTCAGGCATTTACTCCAGGCATGAGCCATTAATGGAGTGGTTCACACCCAAGGCCATAAGAGGAGCAACGCTCCAGTTCGCCCAACCATTTGACTCCTTAGAATTTACCCCGCGCTACACTAGAAGCCATAAACAGAGTAATTCACCAGTAATCACCAGTGCACCTGTGTCTTTGCGATCCATCATGGGCAGAAAAGGCGCCCAAGGGCATAGCTTCGGAAAAGTCATAGGGAGAGAAGAAAGATAAACAGAAAGAGCAGAAGCAAAATCCGGAGGGCGCAGAAGGGCCGAAGGGGGAATCAGGATCAGAAAAGGTAATAATTCCCCCACCCATCGACAATTTGGCAAAATTTTGGGATGGTGTCTTCTCCCAAAGCATTGAGCAACTGCGACAAAACATCGATGAGAGGCGGGATAAGGTTTCTCCCACGAGCGCAAGGACTACAGCGTATTATTCCAATCTGTATTGGTTCTTGTGCCCCACTGTGCACAATTGCCCAGAGCTGGTGTTTGCTATCACCAAATATTATAATCCACTAACCATACAAGTTCGGGATAGAGAGGGGAAGGTTTTGTTCTCACTCTTTTCTGACATCGTCCAAGTAGCATTCGCTTCCGGGCAGCTACCGAACACGGATTACACCATCAGAGCTATCAACACTGATGAGCAGACTTCCAGATATCAAGCCACCCTGTAGATGTGGCGTTTCATGGAGTCCCAGCTGAGGGACCCACTACCAGCCAACCGGTGGCCAACAATGCCTGTGTCTCTGAGGCATTTCAAAAGCCCTGATATCTACTCAATCCTAGCATGGGTGTTCAGGCTCTCCACTGATGCGGTGGTATATCCCTACCAAGTCGCCCTTGCGGAATGCATATTGCATGGGGAATTCTACGCTCCCAACGCCATGGGGCCGAAGACGAAGCCAGTATTCTTTGACTGGGCAACTGGGTAGCGCGCAGCTTGCATTCCCGGCTGTTGGACCTCAGACAAGGAAAATCCCAGTCTTTCAGACCTTGCTCGATCCTGGCCTGGCTCTTCTTCTATCATATGCATAATAAATTCAAGTTTATTCCCACCCTTCGAACCGACGAGAAGGGTAGGGCACTGCCTATTATCAGTGGACTCAGTGTGTTGTCGAAGGAGTCCTACGTTTTCAATCAAACGTTCCTCGACCCTGCCTTGGGACTTATTTATGGCTCATACCCGCGCGTACCCCACAAAATGAGAGATGATATAGTGCAACGCAACCTGGGTGACACTTTTCAGCTCATGCAGGGCTTCGTCATCCGAGTCTTTGGGTTTACTGGTAAACCCTTTCTGCTGCCCTACTACACTACGGAGTATCTGTTCGCCCTGGAGATCGCGCGGCAGACTGATTACACAGATCAGGCCTATGGCCAAGGAAGGAAGTGGCAGCATATCTATGATTTCCCGTTCAAATGGGACGACATCGAAGTCAACGCCACCGGGCAGAATGAGTTCCTCACAGCAACGCTCCAGGACTTTGGCCTGATCGAGCTCCCCCAACGGTGGAAATACGACCCTTTGGACATATTCAAAAATTTCCTAGGTTTGAAAAGCTTCCACGTCTGCCCCCGCCCGAAAATCATGGAGGAGCGCAACAATCCGTCGGGGTGCAACCTCAAATGGCACATAGAAAGAATGTGATCCTTCCCGCCATGGCATGATTTTTATCACATAGAGGCGGAGTACGGCCCGAAACAGAACCCAGCTAACGACCCTAACTCCAAAGTCTTCAGAAATATGGAAGGCAAATTGAGAGATTTGGGTTGGACCCTGTTAGTCAAAAAGTGACTAACTACAGAAAAATAGCTGATGCACCTTTTTGCATATTTTCCAAGAAGACCGAAGTGGCCCATATGCTAAAGATCAAAGAAAAAGCAAAATACCGCAAGGAGGTAAAAGTGTCACGATATCGCGACATGTTGCATTTTCGCGGCTAAAAGCAACAAAAGGGAGCAAGGAGGTAAAAGTGTCGCGATATCGCGACATGTTGCATTTTCGCGGCTAAGAGCAACAAAAGGGAGCAAGGAGGTAAAAGTGTCGCGATATCGCGACATGTTGTATTTTCGCGGCTAAGAGCAAAAAAAGGGAGCAAGGAGGCAAAAGTGTCGCGATATCGCGACATGTTGCATTTTCGTGGCTAAGAGCAACAAAAGGGAGCAAGGAGGAAAAAGTGTCGCGATATCGCGACATGTTGCATTTTCATGGTCCAAAGCGAAGAGAAAGAGCAAGGAGGAAAAGGTGTCGCGATATCGCGACATGTTGCATTTTTGCGGTCCAAAGCAAAGAGAAAGAGCGAGGAGGAAAAAGTGTCGTGATATCGTGACATGTTGCATTTTCGCGAGCAAAAGCAAAGAGAAAGAGCAAGGAGGAAAAAGTGTCGTGATATCGTGACATGTTGCATTTTCATGGCTAAGAGCAACAAAAGGGAGCAAGGAGGCAAAAGTGTCGCGATATCGTGACATGTTGCATTTTCGTGGCTAAGAGCAACAAAAGAGAACAAAGAGGCAGAAGTGTCGCGATATCGCGACATGTTGCATTTTGCGGTTAAGAGCAACAAAAGAGCAACGCAGGAAAGAATGTCACGATTTCGTGACATGTCTCATTTTCATGTGGAAGAGAAAAGAAGAAGGAAAGAATGTCACGATTTCACGACATGTCTCATTTTCGGTGAAGGGCAGAAGAGCAAAGCAAGAGACGAATGTCACGATTTCGTGACATGTCTCATTTTTGTGGCTGGAAGCGGTAGAAAAGCAAAGCAAGGAAAGAATGTCACGATTTCGTGACATGTCTCATTTTCACGGCTGGAAGCGGCAGAAGAGCAAAGCAAGAGACGAATGTCGCGATTTCGTGACATGTCTCATTTTTGCGGTTGGAAGCGGCAGAAGAGCAAAGCAAGAGACGAATGTCACGATTTCGTGACATGTCTCATTTTCATGACTGGAAGCGGTAGAAGAGCAAAGCAAGGAAAGAATGTCATGATTTCGTGACATGTCTCATTTTCACGGTGGAGGCGGCAAAAGAGCAAAGCAAGGAAAGAATGTCACGATTTCGTGACACGCCAACTGTAAAGGAATAAAATGTATTTTTGGCAATCAAAGGCATGCACTGACACCAAGAAGTGATTTCTGACATGATTATCAAAAATCTAGGATAGAGCGGGCTTGCCAAATGATTGAAAATGTGACAGGCTCGTCTAGAATCTAATCTGCAGAGAAGATATCTAATTCATAGAAGACTTGTTGTGTATTATTAGAAACTGCAGATGATTGCTTGTAAAATAGTAAGATGTACTTAGAAAAAGATACTCTTTTAGGGTATATATAGGGGTGAGCGACTCCAGAAAAAGGGTCGGCTCTTGGACGTTTACAAGCTTGATGTACATGTACTTGGATTACAAGCAATAAAATATTTCTTCTTCTGCTTCCGAAACTTTGTGTGCAAGTGTATGTATCTGGTGTTTTAACTTTTATTCATTCTAAGTTTTATAATGTATCTGTTCTGAAATCTGGACTGTGCATGTATAAATCTTGTTTCTAGAGTTGAACATTAAAATATATTTACATGCTTTTAGATGAACATCTAAAAGTCACACTCAAGAATTCATGTTTTCTATAAAGAAGATATAAAGAAAACTTCGAAAGTAGTAATCTGCATCATCAATGTTTGTTGTTGTCTAATCTGTACCATGAGAAAAGTTCTAGCTTAGGCTATATTTCCCTTATCTCTTGTTCCCCTTTTCTCTAAAAAACTTAAAGGAACCAACCTTCTCTGGAGACTAGATAGATGATCTCAAGCAAGATCTGTCTATTCAATGTTGGCAAAGTCTAAGGCGCAACACTATTAACCGAAGGCAGATTTTGTTCCAACAATTTTTGGCATGCCCGGTGGGACCAGCAATCCCATAGTATTGTATAAGTTTTGGTGTTTTACCTTAAGAGCCTTTTTGTTTGAAAATCTCAAGAAAAACCACCTGGCGACTCCGTTGCAATTTAGACCATAAAAGAAAGACCTTGTCTAGAAACCTTCTAGTTATATAGCCATATGATAACCAGATCCCGAGCTAGAAACTCTAAAGAACCTATCGAGTTCTTTGAACTACATCTCGAAAGCCTAAAAGCACACCCTGTGCTAGCCGCACGATCAAATCCGCCCGACACCATTAGCACCTCTTTAACACCCATTGTAGGAGCATCTGCAAGCAATCCCATAGTGGTTGTAACTCCTTTAGCAATCATGGTAGCCGCCCTTGCCCCAACCCATCTTGTGTGGAATCAAACTGGCCCTTTGAACTTGGGAGCACACCACCAAATTCCACAAGCTGCACTAAAAGCATTACCAACCTTTGACGGAATAGGCAAAATAGCAGATGAGCACTGTTTAGATGTATCATCGCTAGCATCTATTTACAACATCACTCAGGAAGATGTAATGGTCAGATTGTTGGTTATATCTTTGAAAGGAAAGATGCTCTATTGGTACAGAGCGCTTCCCGTTGGATCCATTACTTCTTGGGCAGTACTTGCCGGCCGTCTGGTCGATGAATTTAATATACATGCGGATCCTTTCACATTGCTGAATCAATTCACTGTCATTGAGAGGCATCCACAAGAAGAAATCCAAGATTTCAACATCAGATTTACCAGAACTCGTGATAGAGTACCGCAAGGCCTAAAACCCATGGAAGAACAAGCTATATGCTATTATTTAAGGGCTTTTGATTCAGATCTCAGTATGATAATAAGGCAATCCCGTGTAACCACTTTTCCTGGGATCTATCTAGAGGCAGCAAAGGGCGAAGCTGATCTCATCGCTACAAAAAGATATCCATCAAAGAGTCTATTGCCAATTGTACCAGAGCTTTCCCAAGCATCAATTTCTAAACTGCTTGTACTCCCATCAACGCAGGCCCTCCCAGCTATAGCCGCACCTCCTACATTCCTTGCATTACCAGCCACACCCCTTGCATCAGCTCCCCCAATGATCAATACACGACCATAATTGATACAATGAAGACATTGTCAAATGAAATGGCATCCATGAAAAAGAGAGAGGCGGAACGGAATATCCAAGCAAGAAGATTTCCACGAGATACAAAAGGAAGGTGCTTCAACAAGTGGAAGAGGACAAGATAAAAAAAATGTGGTGTATGCGAATGAGATAGGAGATAATGGAGAACCCACTAATTCTGACTCATTGGTGTACCACTTGCAATGATCCTCATGGAGAGGATTCATGCATGATTCATCAACATCATGTGCAAGCGGTTATCAATGAGAGAGTCAAAGAAACCGGCAAGGGATAGGTGAACATAATCAGAGAAGTCCACCACAATTTGGCAATGCCATCCGTGGAACAAGTCTCAGTCTTGACAAGGTCGGGAAAAAAGTCGTTACAAGTCGACCCTAAGGAACTCCAACCACTAGGTTTTCCTCCTGCCCCCAGGGCGACTCCACAGAAAAACCAGTCTAATGAGAAAGGACGTTCTGACCCTCCTCAGACTTCTACGGCTACACCAAGAAAAGAATTTCCTCCTAGAAAAGGGAGCGAGGCTCAAGAGCAAGCGAAGGAAAGACTCAGATTTCCTTCATTGACAAAAAGGCAAAGAATAGAAGCCACGCAGGTCTATAGAGATAGATACGACGCATCTACTAGTGGAAGGGAAAAGAGTACTGAGGTATCCCCAGCTGCAACCCTTTCGTTCAACATTGCAGAAGAAATGAAGAGGACTCCTTCCAAGATAAGCATGTATGATGCACTGCAAATTCCTGGTCAGATTGACCTCCTCCAAGAGTCCCTAAATTTAAAAATGATACCTCCTTCTCAAATGTCATACAAGAAAATGTGGTGCCAACCTCTGGGAAAAATAGACCGCCCCCATTCTATTTATCTTTGCAAATGGAGGGGTGGATAGTTCACAATTGCATGATTGATTCAGGGGCCGCAACTACGGTGATGCCGAAAGCCGTATGTGACATAATGGGGATGGAATATACTCGAAGTCATCCTGGTGTGTTGCAATTAGATGGTACTCCAGTAAAAACTATCGGGGTGATCAAAGATATCCCTATTCAACTCCACAGAATGCCAGAAGCAGTCGTCATACAAGAAGTAGTCGTTGTAGACTTAGAACCATATTTCGGTATGTGTTTATCCAGAGAGTTCACAGCCAAACTGGGAGGTTATCTGTCACTAGATTATTCGCATTTGGAGGTACCTTTCAAAGGTAAAAGAGTCAAGATCTACAATGAAAAACCATCTACTTTTCATGTGGAAAGACTAGAAGAAACAGCTACCATCAACATGATGTCCGAGGAATTGGAGAATATTGATCTAATGGAAGAAACCATGGAGGAACTCCAATCTGAAGATCAGTTTTCGATGGAGAATTTCAATGCTATGGTAGAGACAGAAATAGGAAGCTATTCCATTGAAAAACCAAAAAAGCTTCCTGTTGTTGTCCCTAAAATAGGTGATTCAGCCAACCAGTTATGGAAATTGTACTTTGATGGGTCAAGGTGCAAAAATGGAGCAGGAGCTGGAATTGTTCTGATTTCACCTACTGGAAAAGAAAAGGTTTTTTCATATAGGTTGACATGGAGTTGCACCAACAACGCGGCTGAATATGAAGCTTTGTGTTTGGGACTTAAGAAAGCTGAAAAACTGGGTGCAAAACAGCTGCTGATCTATGGAGATTCAGAGCTGATTGTTAAACAGGTTACTGGTAAATGCATTTGTAAGCAGCATTACCTAAAGGCTTACAAAAACAAAGTGTTGGATCTATTGGAAAATTTTGAAGCACTAAACATAAAATCCATTTCCAGAGAGAAGAACACACATGCAGACCTGTTAGCATCAGTAGGATCAAATTTTTGCCCAGTCAGCAATGTTATTCAGAAGTCTAAAATAGTTAGACTTATATACAGGCCTTCTGTGCCCGACAAGGACATTTTTTGGCAAGTATTTGAAAATGACGAGCAGATCCTGGATTTTCTGATTCATGAGATGAATTGCTCTACAGAAAGAGCGTTACAAGAAGAGGACGAAGAGAGCCTTATTCAACTAAAAAATAATCATATCCCCAAGGGACTGATCACCCTGGAGAGCCTTTTCGACAATAGCGACAGAGCTGTAGGTCGAAGGATCAAGGTAGATGAATGCCGGTATAAAGAAATAGAACTAGAACCGGGAAAAATGATCAAAGTAGGGACAGATTGTACAGAAGTAGAACTAGAGAAAATAAAATAGTTATGTAGAGAGTATCCGAGATATAATAGCCTAGACTTATAGTGATCTGAAAGTGTACAGGAAAGAGGTCATTCAGCATACCATCGAACTAGAGGAAGGAGCTAAACCTTTTAGGCAGAGGCAGAGGCCTGTGAATCCTAAAATTGAAGCCTTAATGAAACAGGAGTTGTTAAAACTCCTGCAGGCTAAGATAATATACCCAATCAAGCACTCTACCTGGGTGGCAAATTTAGTTCCAATCCGCAAGAAAAATGGAGAAATACGACTATGCGTCGATTTCAGAAATTTGAACAGAGCCTCTTTAAAGGATCACTATCCTTTACCCCAGATTGACCCAATCCTTCATACTGTGGCGGGAGCAGAAAGGTTTTCTCTGTTAGATGGCTTCTCCGGTTACAATCAAGTTTGGGTGAGAAATGAAGATCAATACAAGACTGCGTTCACCACTAAGTGGGGAACATTTGCATACCAAAGGATGCCCTTTGGATTATCCAACGCAGGAGCAACTTTCCAAAGAGCCATGGACGTAGCTTTTGGGGAGCTTGCGAACAAAATTATTGTCGTCTATTTAGATGACATGACGGTTTTTTCTCACAACAAAAAGGACCATGCCACTCATCTGCAGCAAGTGTTTGAGAAATGTAGAGAATTTGGAATATCACTAAATCCAAAAAAATCTATTTTTGTTGTGGAAGAAGGAATACTCCTTGGGCATGTTATTTCTAAAGTTGGGCTGTCAATTGACCTTGATAGAGTGAAGGCACTTCTTGAGTTGTCACTTCCAGTTAACAAGAAAGGTTTGCAGTCCTTCTTTGGGCAAATAAATTTCGTCAAAAAATTCATTGCGGACTTTGCCCAAATAGTTAAACCAATGACTGAATTATTGAAAAAGGATGCTCCTTTCAAATGGACAGAGCCAAGGAAAGAAGCTTTCCAGAAAATTCTAGAAGCCATCGCTCAAGCTCCTGTGCTAGTTAATCCTGACTATTCTCGAGGTTTCATACTATATGCTGTCGGAGAACAAGGTAGTTATGCTACAGTTCTCACTCAGAAAGGAGTAGATGATGAAGAAAGACCCATAGCCTTTCTAAGTTCCACCATGCACAAACATGAGGAAAGGTACAACTTCATAGAAAAACAAGTATATGCAATTATGAAATCCTTGAATAAGCTAAAACATTTCTTATCCGAGAGTCGGACGATGGTGTATGTTATTCATCCCGATGTAAGGAACTTCATAATTCAAGGAGAATTGAGTGAAAAAAGAGTTGGATGGGTGACTCGCATCCAAGAGTATGATGTAGAAATACATCCTACTAAAATAGTCGAGGGAGAGCTTTGTGCCAAGAATTGGCCAAGCAAGCTGCAAGTGGATATGGGGAGAGCCACCCCGTCATGGCAAACACAGAGCAACACCAAGACAGAGTAGGTTCAAGTTGGATCGATGACTTTGTGAGGTATTTTCAGACTGGGTCATGTCTTGAAGATATGAATGCTTCCCATAGAAGGAGATTCAGAACCCAAGCATTGAAATATACCCTTCGAATAGAGGGGTTGTACAGGATTAACATCGATGGTGTATTGTTAAGATGCGTTCCCGATAATGAAAAGCAGAAAGTGTTAGATGAATTTCATGAAGGTTTTTTAGGGGGACATTATGCAGGCCGAACTACAGCTTTGAAGATCCTTAGAGCTGGATGTTATTGGCCTTCCATCTTCCTAGATGCGTACAAAGTGACCCAGAGGTGTGAACAGTGTCAAAGGTATGTGGGGAGAAACAGGAATGCACCTATGCCCTTAAAAGCTATTCAAGTCGAGGAACCATTCCAGCAGTGGGGGTTGGATTTCGTAGGGATAATAGAGCCAAATTCATCATCAGGCCACAAATACATTCTCACTGCCACAGACTACTTCACCAAGTGGGCGAAGCAGTGCCTACGAAGAAAGCTGATTCGAAAGTGGTGATAGAATTTGTCGAAAGTCTAATCACAAGGTTTGGCGTACCAGATTCTTTGATTACAGACAATGGATCCCCTTTCACCAAGTGCAAATATGATCGAATTCGTCAAGTAGATATGGAATTTACCTGAAGACTTCCTCTAATTATTACCCACAAGGTAATGGATTAGCTGAATCTACTAATAAGAATCTTCTAAGAATTCTGAAAAGAACATTAGAGGACAATAAGAAGAACCGGCACTCACTCCTGAATCAAGCCCTGTGGGCCGACAGAATCTCAATCAAAAAATCAATCAATACATCGCCATATGCTTTGGTTTATGGCAAAGAAGTTGTTCTGCCGATTCATATGGAGATACCCGCGTTGAGGATGCTAAACCAAGTTAACGAAGATGAAGGTCATCCAATGGATGCCCGACTGATGCAACTTCTGCAGCTTGAAGAATCTAGGGAACAGGCCTACGATCATCATCAAAAGCATATGGTAAAAACAGCCGGGTGGTTCGATAAGAAAACCACTTTCAGGAAATTTAAAACAGGTGACCTGGTATTAAAATGGAATGTCAAGAAAGCAAAGCCAGGACACCATGACAAGTTTGATGCATTCTGGGAGGGGCCATTCGAAATTGTTTCAGAAAAGCAATTCAATGCCTTCCAGTTAAAATATCAAGATGGATGGGTTCTACCCATCACGGTGAACGCTTTTCACCTAAAATTGTATTTCCAGTAAAAGCTACAGATCACCATTATATGTACAGTATATTATAAGTTTGAAGTTTTGTAAATATTTCCCTTTTTACGGCCTAATATTTCCAGAGGACAATAAGAAGAACTGGCACTCACTCCTGGGGAGGAAGTTTCCCTGTTAGAATCCTTCCAAGCGTAGGAAGTGGTCATTCTTCTGCTCCCAAAGTGTCCCAACCACCCGAGAAATCCCGAAGCAACGTAGCTGGGACCAGCTCCCAGAATTGAATTTTTGTGTTCTTCAGACAAAGGTTAAATACCTAAGCGGTAAAAGAAAGGTTCTGATAAGGTGAAGATCACTTGTATTCCAAAGTGCATTCTTTTTCTTTTGTTTTTCCGCTCGAAAGTTTACTTTTCGCAACTGTGCTGGTGACTCCGTTTCCCAATGGATGAAGGCCTGGTCTCTTTTTTTGCGAGCAAAAATTCCCTCGAAAGGCACCAAGAATGTTAGTCAAAAAGTGACTAACTACAGAAAAATAGTTGATGCACCTTTTTGCATATTTTCCAAGAAGACCGAAGTGGCCCATATGCTAAAGATCAAAGAAAAAGCAAAATACCGCAAGGAGGTAAAAGTGTCGCGATATCGCGACATGTTGCATTTTCGTGGTAAGAGAAAGAGAAAGAGCAAGGAGGTAAAAGTGTCGCGATATCGCGACATGTTGTATTTTCGGGCTAAGAGCAAAAAAGGAGCAAGGAGGAAAAGTGTCGCGATATCGTGACATGTTGCATTTTCGTGGCTAAGAGCAACAAAAGGGAGCAAGGAGGCAAAAGTGTCGCGATATCGCGACATGTTGCATTTTGGTCTAAGAAAGAAAAGGAGCAAGGAGGAAAATGTGTCGCGATATCGCGACATGTTGCATTTTGGCAAAAGCAAAGAGAAAGAGCAAGGAGGAAAAAGTGTCATGATATCGCGACATGTTGCATTTCAGGCAAAGCAAGAGAAAGAGCAAGGAGGAAAAAGTGTCGCGATATCGCGACATGTTGCATTTTCGTGGCTAAGAGCAACAAAAGGGAGCAAGGAGGCAAAAGTGTCGCGATATCGCGACATGTTGCATTTTCATGGCTAAGAGCAACAAAAGAGAGCAAGGAGGCAAAAGTGTCGCGATATCGCGACATGTTGCATTTTCGCGGCTGAAGGCAGCAAAAGAGCAACGCGAAGGAAAGAATGTCGCGATATCGTGACATGTTGCATTTTGCGGCTAAGCGCAAAAGAGCAAAGCAAGGAAAGAATGTCACGATATCGCGACATGTCGCATTTTCATGACTGGAAGCGCAGAAAAGCAAAGCAAGGAAAGAATGTCGCGATTTCGTGACATGTCTCATTTTCATTGGAAGCGGCAGAAGAGCAAAGCAAGAGACGAATGTCACGATTTCGTGACATGTCTCATTTTCGTGGCTGGAAGCGGTAGAAGAGCAAAGCAAGGAAAGAATGTCACGATTTCGTGACATGTCTCATTTTCACGGCTGGAAGCGGCAGAAGAGCAAAGCAAGGAAAGAATGTCGCGATTTCGTGACATGTCTCATTTTCACGGCTGGAAGCGGCAGAAAAGCAAAGCAAGAAACGAATGTCACGATTTCGCGACATGTCTCATTTTCGCGACTGGAAGCGACAGAAGAGCAAAGCAAGGAAAGAATGTCGCGATTTCGTGACATGTCTCATTTTCGTGGCTGGAGGCGGCAAAAGAGCAAAGCAAGGAAAGAATGTCGCGATTTCGCGACACGCCAGCTGTAAAGGAATAAAATGTATTTTTGGCAATCAAAGGCATGCACTGACACCAAGAAGTGATTTCTGACATGATTATCAAAAATCTAGGATAGAGCAGGCTTGCCAGATGATTGAAAATGTGACAAGCTCGTCTAGAATCTAATCTGCAGAGAAGATATCTAATTCATAGAAGACTTGTTGTGTATTATTAGAAACTGCAGATGATTGCTTGTAAAATAGTAAGATGTACTTAGAAAAAGATACTCTTTTAGGGTATATATAGGGGTGAGCGACTCCAAAAAAAAGGGTCGGCTCTTGGACGTTTACAAGCTTGATGTGCAGGTACGCGCTCTCTTCTCTCTCCCCTCTTCTGAACCGCCGCCTACAATACTGTCTATTGTTGACACCTTAGCATCTGCATTGCCCTTAGTCGGTGAGCCTGCGTCTACCCTCCCCCTTGTGGTATCCCATCCTTTGATTGAAGAAATCCAACCTCCCACTTCTCCCAGGATTGTCCACCAAGCGTTTGGCTCCTACGCCTCGGGTCCTAATGCGTTCCAAATACCTGCATCACTCGAACCAGGCGTTGCTAGTCAAGGCTCATCACCTCCACCCAACCTCTCATCTTCAGTAGGAGCCCTAGTCAAGAACCCGCCTCTGAACCCTGATAGTCCTCCCGCTGCCATCCAGACCACAGCGCCCCCAATAGTTACCGAGGTCCCAATCTCCACCATCCTTGACCTGTCCACGGAATCCCTGCCTCAGCAGGATCTGCCTCTGCTCACGCCCATGTTCGGTGGAATGGAACTCTTGGAGCAGGAGCTGGAAATGATAGAGGAACGCCCCGTAGCGGAGAGCCTAGTCCAGGCACGGCAGAGCTCATTCAGATGGATCAAGGACATCAAAAAGAGGAAAGCGCGAGAGCCTGCTGGAGTTGAAAAGCGCGCCATGTTCGATCCTCAGAGGATGGAGCTGCATAAGGTGAAGAAGATCCCGAAGGTCCAAAAACCCTTGGAGGATATGACGCCCGCGGACTACACTTACCAGCGTGTAATCAAAGACTTGAAAACAGTTGATGTGGAGAACGAGGTGGGGGCCATCCAGCTCAAAGCGAGCACAGTCTACCTGCACCACGAACACATAAAAGAGCGCTGCTTCGCAGCAGAAAATGAGAACCTGAAGATGCAAGAAACCCTGGCAAAAATGCAGGCCCAGTTGGAAGAATCCAAGGACGAATCCGAACAGCTGCGGCAGCGAGTGATGGCTTTGGAGCAGGAAGTGAGTGAGCACAAGGATGTTGTCGAGCGCCACCTCAAGGAAAGCGAAGAGGCGGAGGCCAAGATAAGCAGGTTGGAGGCACAGGTCCAAGAAGTGCAGCAGCAGCTCGAAAAGAGAGAAGCGCAGATAGAGGTCTTCTCCAGGGACCGAGTGAAGGAGGTTCGCACCAGTTTATTGAAGAATTTTCGAACTAGAGCCTCAAGGTCCTTGTCCGTCCTCATGTTTATTTGGGAAGCCCAGCAAGCGTCCGCTCAGGGCAAGCCTGTTGTAGAGGAGGTCGAGCGCGAAGCAGAACGCTGGCTCAATCTGGCCATTGAAGTCGAAACTTACGAGCGCAAGGACCTCCAAGTTCCCCCAATGACCCAGACTGCCCGAGAATGGGCCATTGCAAGGTCTACTCTGCATGCTTTCTTCGACAAGTTAGAAAAGGTCAGAAGGGCCAGGAGACTGCTAGATGCATTTGAGAAGGAGAAGAGCATCTGCCTGGCACATTTCCAAACCCTCACGCGGCTCGGTTTCCCCAGCTTTACAGATGATGATGGAAATTGCCTGCCCAGAGATGAACTGAAGCTAGCATGGAGCGCTTTCAAGGAAGATACTTCTGAGATTGATGGTTGGGCAGACCCTATCCTGGAAACGCAGGTGACCCAATTAATATCCAGGTTCTGTCAAATTAACGCCTGCCTAGCCGATCTGAGCCAGAGGATTGACCAGGCTGATATGCACCAGATCGAGAGCTTCAAGCGCCTGGTGAAAGAGCTTCACGATCGCGAGCCATTCCAAGAGGAGGCCTGGACTCAGGTTAAGGCCACCTACGAGCGCATTCGTGACCGCCTCGCCCCTCCGAAGCCCAACCGAGACCTAGAAGAAGAGGGAGAAGGTGAAGAGCATAGTGAAGAGGAGACAGAAGGAGGAGAGAAACTAGAGGAGGAATCCGTAGACAGCAGCAGTGAATCAAAAGAGGAAGCAGAAGATGACTCTGAGCCCAAAGGATAAATGCCTGGGGTCCTTGCATTGAGGCGAGTTCAATACCCCGCGAGCCGCCAGGAATGTTGTCAATTTTGCCACAGCTTGAGTGAGGAAACCACAATGAAAAGCCCAAAAATCAGCTAAGGCATAGAGGTATCCAATTCGACCCCAGGAGTAGCGAACCTCGGTTTTGCCCGAATTGCCAGCGAGGCCCAGCTTCGAGCCATTCTGGGAGCGAAGTGCATAGGGGCATCAAAACCTACGGCAAGGTTAATCTCGGGTTTGCCCAAATCCGCAGCAAACCCCAGTTTCGGGCAGCAGACGCAGCGAACCTTGACTTCGGCATCTTTTCAGCGATTAGCAGCAGGCTTCAGTGTTAGCAAAAAATGACTAAGGCATGAAACTCTTCAACTTCGTTCCGAACAACAGCAGAATCCGACCTCGCTCCTCTTCCCCAACGAACCCCAGTTTCGGGTCCAGTTGGCTCTATAAAACGACTAAGGCAGAGTTAATCCCAGGTTCGCACAAATCGCCAGCGAACCCCAGGTTCGGCCCCCAAACACGGCGAACCAAAGCTTCGGCACGCCCAATTTCGGGCCAATTCCCCAGTGAACCCCATCTTCGGGGCGATTTCCAGCGAAGTGCAACGCTAAACAGATCAAAACTTGCTAAGGCAAGATGCACCTCGACTTCGCTGTAAACTCGAGCGAACCGCAGTTTCTGGCACACTTTCGAGCAAACTCCGTTAGCGACGCATTTCAGGTGGGAAGGTTTTTTTGGCAAAGGCAAGCTCAACTTCGGCCCCCCATCCCAGCGAACCTCAGCCTCGGTCCCTACTCAGAGCGAACCTTGGCCGAAATGTCATATCAGTGAACTTCGACTTCAGGCCCTATTTTAGGCAAATTCTAGCAAGCGTTTTTTAATGCTAAGGCAGCAGCCGAAGGGCCACCCTAGCAGTGAAAGAGGGTAGGTGGACATTTAAGGCGCACCCATGGCGCACGAGTTCGAGTCTCCTGCCCATCCTATTAGGACGGCCATGTCAGGCCCCTGAAAAGGCCCCAAGGGGCAAGCTGCACCAACCATATTGATGAGACATGCTTTCCAACTACCGCTTCCGTCCGACGCCATTGTAAGTACAAATGAGCTGCAGAAATCGTTCGGAGCCTCTGTAAGCACGAGCGAGCCAAATCCTGTGGGTACTCTGTCATCTGACAGGGGTCAAATCCCAGCTGCCCCGACAGTTTTGGGGGTTGGACATTAATGTAATCAAGGGGATTTTCCTCTATAAAAGGCGGCTCAATGTAATGTAATAGAAGGGGGGGGAAGAACATCTTGCTAGAAAGCTGTTGTATTTGGATTCTGCATCAATATTAAGACTCCTGGTTCTGATTCTGGACTCCTCTGTGTATGATGCCTTCTATGCTTATTTCTGTTAATTATGTTTCTTCATTTGCATACAGTAAATTCTGCAATCTGGATTTAAGTGTGTGATTAAGAGCGAAATCTGGAATTGTTGAAGGATACATATCAGAGTGTGTGTTCAGTTTTAGTTTTTGTTATGCTCATCATTTTGATTGTTTCTGGTTCAAGTAATAACTAGTAATTGTGCTGCCTGTTCTTCCCCTTGGAACTATCTACATTTCCCATTTCTTTCAGTTATTTATTTCTTTCAGCAATTTCCCGATTCCTTTCCTGTTCCTTAATCTGAAAACCCAGTGTAGTGTAGTAAAGGAGCCAGCCTTCTCTGGAGATTGGCACGGAAGGCATTCCTTCCTTCTGGCCTTTCAATCTGTTGGGCGGGTCTAGGGCGCATAGATAGACCAAACCCTTTCCCAGTGGCAGATTCGTAACCAACAAGAACGTCTAAAGTTGTATCCATGACATGTGATTAAATGGAAATACAACTCTTAAAAATAATAATTAATTCCCTATTTGAAATGTATATCTGCATATCAAATGGCATTAGCTTAACCGGTTAAATTTCTCAACTTTCAAGGAAGAGACCCAGGTTCGAATCTTGCCAAGCAATACATGCATAATTGCCAAATGTAATAATACCACTTTATGGTCATGATCTAATTCGGATAGGGCCCATTTCAATCCCATATAATTGATTGAAATTTTATTATTTAAAAAAGAAAAAAAAAACTAGTATTGTAAACATTTTTATGTTTTAGTTTTTTTTAGTGTAATATATAAGATATATATGCCTTACATAATGCCATATTCATATTAGTGGTCTTGAAATTATGTCATTATGCAATACCATGTCCACATATCAAATGCTATATCCATTTCCATTCTAAATAGGCTTGACAACATTCTCAAGGCAAAGATATGGGCAACAAACTCAGCATGGACAATGTACTGAGTAATTATTATTTACGACAAATCATATGCTTAAGCAAGGTCTCAACCCTCTCAACACAAAACCCAATCATTAGGCCTTTAACCTAGGACCCTAAATCTTAGACCCATAAAGAATAGTGGAACCAATAATTATGCTAAGGAAATGCATCTCCATAGGATATGCTGGTAATGTATCTGAAAGCGCTAACACTCAAAACCAAAAAGAGAGTCTATCAAGTAAGAGATGAAAAACCCACAGGCCACAAAGCAAGCAATCTGTATGCAATGGGCATATTTAGAAGGGAGATAAAGATGAAAATTACTTACCGAAATGATAGTTATTAATAAGTCATACACCTTCCTAGGGACTAGATGAATAAAATATATATTGTTAAATGGAACAGGTCTCTTCATCTCCTACTTCTGCTTATCTGCTTTCATGTCTTTTCTACTTTTCATGACATTTATTTTGTCCTTACATTTATCATTTTCAAGCACATGCACATGTAATTGTATGATCATTTTCAAGCACATGCACATATAATTGTATGTGGGATATTTTCTTATTGTGTAAATCTAGTCCTCTGCAGTGTACATCTTGTAAATATTTACAAAGTTTTTGCCAAAACTAAAGATACTGCCCCTCTTCGAGTAGAGGAAAATTCCATCCCACGAATTTCTGCATCCATATCCAATTTTTTCCACCATCCATTACACATGAAGTCCTCATCATTCTTAAATGACAAAATCAAGACACGAGAGAAAATCATATAAGAAACTTGATTTGAAGTTTAATCATCTACAAAAATATTTCCTATAGCGACGCTTGCATCACCCTCTACTTCAGTTATAGTGGAAGCCAGGGGCTTGCAATTCACAGACATAGACAGCAAGCATCATCTTAGTGATCTATGTAGATGACTTGCACTAGATCAGCCATGCAAACTTGAATTTGTTTCATTACCTGTTGAACCTGCCTCAGATTCCAAACCCAAAACTAGCATTTAACTTGCCATATAGGACACCATGTAATTTACAGGGGACAAAAGATAAAGGTAGAATACACACATTGTTGGTGTTAGATTTGGAGGCGCTTGTACACTCATTGATGGACCAAAAGCCAATCGAGCCATTGCAATAGTCCATACAAGGTCTTCTAGTAGAGGCTCCACTGCATTTGACATCCGTGTACCTTCCTTTGCACGAAAATTTTGAACTATGACCTCTTGTATGTGACCATATTGTTGATGTAGGGAACGTAGGAGAAGTAAACTTTGTAACCGTTCTTCTTTGGTTTCCCCAATACCAATCAACAATCCTGATGTTAAAGGAACTTTTTTCTGGCCTGTCATGAGAGCAAATCAAATTCAGTCATACAGGTGAACCATTTTTCATGTCTAATAAACTACAAAATAATGTTTTAATGCATAGAAGGAAATAAATTCGATCTGAAGAGAGAAGGAATCAAACCGAATAGTTATGAACTTTTCAAAATATTAAAGCACACAAATGAAAACTTTCGAGGAATGATGAAGATGTATTTTTTGACATTTAAAAAGAATAAATTAATCCAAATGGTAGACAAATTTATGCAGGAAGGATAATAGGTTAGCTTGAACTAGGGAAAACTCTGTAAATATCAAAAACTTTTAAGAGGAACAACTTTTAACTCGCAAGAATAAGTTCAATTTAGTCCTCTCACTTGAAATTCTTCTGTTCATCATCCCTCGAGGATATCAAAGTCCCTTGAGACCTGAATTTGCTTTAAACCCAACTTTCTCCTGGGTTTACTACAATTAAAGGTCCAATAGAAGGCCATTCTACTATAGGACAGATATTCAACCTTAGAAAATCAAAGACTAGTTTCTAGCAGTTTTCTCAATCAAAATTAATGTAAAGGTGAAAGATTTTGCAGTGTGATTAACCTAATCCGAGGGAGAACAAAGAAGCTCTATAGAAGGTGTTCCAAAGCTTTATTCAGATGCTACAATTGTTGTATTTACAAAGTTAATTTCCTTCACATTTGGAGTGTGCAATCTCTTGGAAGGTATACTAGAGAGTTGACATGCAGTATATAAGATCAAATAAATGTTGGCAAAAAACATTTACACACAATTTGAATAAAGAGATCAACATGACACATAAAACAGAAATACTATAAATACAATTTTGTATTATTTACAAATGACCTTTGACCTTTCAACTATCACCTCCACATAACTCATGATTCCTTACATGATAACTCTACATTCTACAATTTACAATGACAAATATGTACTCATTGTCAGCTTTTGATGAATTAGCCATGAGAGATAGCAATCACAAGATGCAGAATAATATGCAAGAAAGTAAATCTGCTAGATGACTGAAGTATGCTGAAATATAAAACATATAAAAGATTACAATATAGCTACTGTTGACAGTTTTGTCACATTTTGTCCAAGGGGTAAAATTTTGAAATGTTGTTTATTTTTCATGTTTGAATTCTCCTTCTCCTCCATGTTTAGTTTCCTTCGCTCTTCTGTCATTTTTATGGCGCTTCGGCACAGCCAGTACCCGCCTTTTGGCGATCCCCATGTCCATTTCAGATGCAGGAACAGCTTCGCTGACAAAAACAGGCAGAGGGGGCAGCTTCGCTCAAGACAGGAGTCAATCGGCAGCTTCGCTGAGAAAAACAGGAAAAAAGTCCACTTCGGACTTGAAAATATTCTAAGGCATGGAGGGCGCTTCGCCCAGAATGCTGCCGAAGTTGCCACTTCGGGCACTATGGCTGCCGAACCTCCACTTCGGCTCCAACTCCAGCGAACCTCCCCGCCCCGATGATGAAAAAAGAGTCTAAGGCAGTTAGCTTGCTTCGCCAAGAAGGTTGCCGAAGTGCCACTTCGGCCCATGTCTTCAGCGAACCGCCTCCAAAAAGGTGCCAGTTCGGGCCCAAACTCAGCGAAGCAGGCACTTCGGGCGCCAGGTCTGCCGAACCTTCACTTCGGCCCCAGTATTGGCGAACTTCCACCTGGATAATGGAAAAAATTCTTAAGGCAAACAGGGGCACTTCGCCCAGAATTCGGCCGAACTGTCACTTCGAGCCTCCACTTCAAAGCGAAGCACAAGTTTAATTAAAGGTTTTTCCAGGGCAAAGGAGTTAGAATTTTCTGTACTCTTCATCGCTAGCAACCAACCACTTCGGGCAAACTCCCTGCCGAACTGCCACTTCGGGCCTCCACTCCAGCGAAGCATCCATCTCCTGCGAAGTAGTAAAGCAAAGAGGTTTTTCTGCCCCGCTCTCAATGACAGCAAGCTTGCAACTTCGGGCCGACTCCCAACCGAACCTCCACTTCGGCCAAATTTCCTGGCGAAGCTGCACCTTGGGTCCAGTTTCAGCGAACCGTGCCTAGTGAAGTTGGTTTTTGACTTAGGCAGTTTGACGTATTCAAGGTCCAACCTCCCCCCTAGCCTCTGCAGACTGTCACTTCGGCCAGATTTCCTGGCGAAGCTGCACTTCGGGTGCAACCTTGGCGAACCTCCCTCCCAGGCGCGATTCAGGCCCAAATCATCAGCGAAGCTCTCCCTATACGCCTCCTGACACTAGTGCTGATCCCGAGGGGCATGCGTTCACAGGAGAAGTAGGTGGGGTATGGATCCAAGACATCTTCATGGCACATAAATGCAAATCTTCCGCCCAAAGTGGTCCCCTCACCAACTGCAGTAATGAGATGGGAGGTTTCAGCTACAAAACTTAGCAGGCGTCAAATCCCAGCTACTCCAGCGTCCTGGTGCGCTTGGTCATTAATGTTTCAGAGGGAGGGTCCTCTATAAAAACCCATGCATTGTAATGAGAAAAGGGGGGGAACATATTGCTAAAAAGTCGTTGTATTCAAACTCTTTGCATCAATACTAAGAATCCTTGGCTCTAATTCTGTCTCTTCTTTGTATGCTGCCTTCTGTGATTATTTCTGCTAATGTCATTTATTTTTCTGATTGCTGTAATTCTGATATCTGGATTTAAGCATTAGAGGATAAGTGAATCTGGAATCTTCCTGAAGGATACATAGGGAAGTAAATGCAGTGTTAGTTTCTGTTACATTCTCCGTGTTGATAGTTGTTGGTTAAAATATAGATGGGTGATTGTGTTGCTTGTTCTTCCCCACTGTTACTGCTATGCATTTTACATTTCTTTCTGTAATTTCCCAATTTCTTTCCAGTTCCCTTATCTAAAACCCCAAGTAGTGTAGTATAGGAGCCGGCCTTCTCCGGAGATTGGCACGGGAGGCATCTCTTCCTTCCGGCCTTTCAAGGTTGGTCCGGGTCTAGGGCGCGTATGCAAACCAAATCCTTTCCTAGGGCAGATTTGTGACCAACAGTTTCTGGCACGCCCGGTGGGACGCAATCGTTCCACCTCATAAGCAGTATTGAAGAAGTGATGTTCGCTTCGGTGCTGTCTAACCCGAACATCTGGCGACTCTGCTGAAACCCGGATACCTCCAGGGCTCAAAGGCCAGTCTAAGAAAATCAAGTCTTCATGCGTACAAGGTGGAGAGTTAGAAACGCAGAAGAGAAGCCCAAATACTATGAGCTTGATATCAACGCCTTCGGAGAACGTCCTAGGCTAGTCAGGCCTAATATCTCTCTGGGCGAAGCATCATCGCAGGAAGTTGTAGTTGTTGAGCAAGAACCAGCTTCGGATAGCACCGCAACCAGCTGTCCTCCGAATCCTCCGAACTCTCCAGACCGTCAGGACGTTCCAGTTCCGCCTGACGTGCAATTAGGTGCTTTCGGAGCTCTGTTCAGCCGAACCTGCTGCTACTACCGTCGTTGCCACCTCCTAATCAGCCAAATCCAAATACGAATATGGCGAACCCGCCACCAAATCAGAATCAGCAGCAGAATCAACAACAAAATCAACCGCCGAACCCGCCCAGGTTGTTTGCAGCCTGGAACCACTCGGGGCCTTTGAACCTGGCAACACAAAATCAGATCCCTGCTGCAGCACTCAAGGCCATCCCTACCTATGACGGCACTGGGAAAACAGCGCAGGAGCATTTGCAGGATGTTGCCGCTCTAGCTACCATTCATGGTATCACGGAGGTAAACATCATGGTGAGGGTGCTAGTTTTGTCCCTCCGTGGGAAGCTCCTGTATTGGTATAGATCCTTGCCACCCGGCACTATTGCTACATGGGACGAGCTGGCGGGAAGGTTGATTCAGGGGTTCAATGAATCGGCGGACCCTTACTCTCTGCTCCATCAGTTCACGACCATCCAGAGACATCCGTAAGAAGAGGTCCCCGATTTTAACGTCAAATTTGCTCGGACCTGGCAGAGAGAGTCTCCCAGATGGCTTGCGGCCGACTCCCGATCAAGCCGCATTCTACTTCCTTAGAGCGTTCAACTCAGACCTCAGTATGAATATCCGGTACTCTGGCGTCAACACTTTCCCAGATTTGTATACATAGGCCCAGAAGGCCGAGGCTGATTTGATCGCCATTGGCAAACTCTTGCCGAAGCCGACAATGCCGATCTACCCTGATTGGCCCCAGTTCGATATCCTGGTACATCTGCTCAGTTCCCTCCAGTACCTTCTATGTACCCGGTTCCCTCGTGGAATCCGAGCCAAACGCCTAGTTTTCCGCAGGTTCCCGCTCCTCCAGCCCCACAACTTCCTCCACCCCCGCAATATCCGGCTTTGCCTCCGCCTATAGCGCCATTGCCGTTACCTGCCCCTCCGGCTGTTGACCCGCAGACCAAGGTTCTAAAAGAGCTGGAGTCACTTAATTCCACTGTAAGAACACTGTCCAATGACATGGCAGTGATGAAAAAGAAACAGGCTCAGCAGGAATTCTTGCCAAGAAGACCCTATCCTCCCCCGGCGCTCACCAAAGATCAAGCCGCTCAAGCCGGTAGACCTCCTGTGAGGAATGCCGCTATTAGTGAAGAGCCAAGCACCTCAGATTACGTGCATTGGTGCTCCACGTGCAATGACCCACATGGGGAGGATACTTGTATGGTACACCAACACTATGTTCAAACACTGGCGGGTAGCGCCCCTAGCGGCCAAATCAACATGATTAGGGAGACAAACCGTAACCTCATGATCCCCGAGGACGAGCAGGTTTCAATTTTAACCAGAGATGGCAAGAAACCGATTGAGGTGGACGCAGCCCAAATGGAACCTCTGTAGGTGTAGACCCGCCGAGAAAAGGAGCAGCCTCCGGCTAAAGCTCCTGACAAAGTTCCCTTGCCCCCGCCAGCAAAAGAGAAACCCTTGCCCGCAAAAACTCCAACAGCGCAACCTCAAGCTGAAACCAGGGAGCAAGCCAAGGAGAAGCTCAAATACCCGTCATTGACGAAGCGGCAAAGGGTTGAAGCTACCGCTCTAAGTATGAGGCTGCGAAAGAACCAAAGGTATCCACCACTTCGGCCTACAACATTGTTGACGAACTAAAGAAGACTCTAGCCAAGATAAGCCTGTACGATGCTTTGCAACTCCCCGGGCAGGTGGATCTGCTGCAGGAATCACTGAAATCTGTCCAAGAAAGAAAGCCGACGCAGCCTGTGTTAGCCCAGACCCTGACCACTTCGGCCACGGGAAAGAACAAGCCACCTCCGTTCTACTTGTCTCTTCGGATGGAAGGGTGTGTAGTGCACAATTGCATGATTGATTCCGGTGCATCGACCACCGTCATGCCAAGGGCAGTTTGCGAAGAGATGGGTATGGAATACACACGAAGCAACCAAGGTGTTCTTCAATTGGATGGCACTCTTGTGAAGACAGTGGGCGTCATCAAAGATATTCCCATCCAGCTGCACAAGGCGCCTCAGATTATTGTGATACAGGAGGTTGTGGTCGTTGACCTGGAGCCGTACTTTGGCATGTGCCTCTCGAGGGAGTTCACTGCTAAGTTGGGTGGTTATCTTTCTCTCGACTACTCACATATGGAAATCCCCTTCAAGGGAAGGAGAGTGAAGATCTACAATGAAAAACCCTCCACCTTCCTCGTTGAGAGGATGCCCGAAGAGGGGCAGCAAGACGAATCGGTTCACCTAATGACAGAAGAGTTGGAAGAGGTGGATCTAGTGGAGGAGACCTTAGAGGAGTTGCGGACGGAAGATGAGTTCTCCTTGACAGACTTTAACGCTATGATTGAATCAGAGATAGGCTGCTATTCCATCACCCAGCCCGAGAAGCCAAAGGAGACAGTGCGGGAGAATAAAGACCCTGCCCCGAATGAGCTATGGAAGTTGTACTTTGATGGCGCCCGATGCAAAAACGGTGTCGGGGCAAGAGTTCTTCTAGTTTCACCCTCTGGAGAACAAAAAGATTACTGCTACAGGCTGGCCTGGAGCTGCACCAACAACGTTGCAGAGTACGAAGCCCTGTGCTTAGGGTTAAAGAAGGCAGAGAAGCTAGGAATCAAGCAGCTGCAGATTTTCGGAGACTCTGAGTTAGTTTGCAAGCAAATCACCAACAAGTGCGTCTCAAAAAAGCACTACCTCAAGGCGTACCGCAATAGGGTCTGGGACCTGCTGGAGTCTTTCGAGGCACTTAACGTTCAAGCCATTTCCCGAGAGAAGAATAAGCACGCAGATGTCTTAGCGTCTATCGGAGCCAGATACTCCCCGGCTGATGACATGATGCAGAAGCCTAAGGCGGTAAGAACCATTTACAGGCCTTTTGTGCCTGATAGGGACACCCACTGGCAGGTGTTCGATTGTGACGAGCAGATCGTCAATTTTTTAGTCCATGAAGCAAGTACAATAGAAGGTAGAGACCCTGATGACGAGGACTATGAGGGGTTGATACAGTTGAAGAATAACCATGTCCCGAAGGGGCTGATCACTCTGGAGAGTCTATTTGATCAAAATGACAGAGCGATATCTCACCGGATCAAGGTAGACGCCAAGCAGTACAAGGACCTTGAGCTTGAGCCTGGAAAGGTAATAAAAGTCGGAACGGACTGTACCCCAGAAGAGTTGGAGCAGATCCGGGTTTTGTGCAGAAAGTACCCTGATATTGTTGCTTGGTGTTATCAAGACCTGAAGGGGTACAACAAAGAGATCATACAACACACTATAGAACTGGAAGAAGGGGTCAGACCCTGCAGGCAGAAACAGAGGCCAATCAACCCGAAGATAGAGGTTCTAATGAGAGCTGAACTCTTGAAGATGCTAGAGGCAAAAATCATCTACCCTATTAAGCATTCTTCTTGGGTCGCAAATCTGGTCCCTGTCAGGAAGAAGAATGGGGATATCCGCCTGTGTGTCGATTTCCGTAATCTGAATCAGGCCTCGTTGAAGGACCATTACCCGCTCCCACAGATTGATCAGATCCTCCATGTAGTGGCAGGAGCACAACGCTTCTCTCTCCTAGACGGCTTCTCTGGGTACAATCAGATCTGGGTGAGGGACGAAGATCAACATAAGACAGCGTTCACCACCAAATGGGGGACGTTTGCCTATCAACGTATGCCCTTCGGCCTGTCCAATGCGGGGGCCACTTTCCAGAGAGCCATGGATCTGGCGTTCGGCGAGCTATTGAACAAAATCATTGTCATCTATCTAGATGACATGACTGTGTTTTCACACAAGAGAGAGGAACATGCCTCGCACTTGCAACAAGTATTTGAGAGATGCCGGGAGTTCGGCATATCCATCAACCCGAAGAAGTCTGTCTTCGCGGTAAAGGAAGGGAAGCTGCTAGGCCATGTTATCTCAGAAAAAGGGCTCGCCGTTGATCCCGACAGAGCGGAGGCTCTCCTTAAACTTCCACTCCCGGTAAACAAGAAGGGGTTGCAATCTTTCTTCGGCCAGATCAACTTCGTAAGGAAGTTCGT
This sequence comes from Wollemia nobilis, assembly GCA_028583015.1. NCBI lineage: Eukaryota > Viridiplantae > Streptophyta > Pinopsida > Araucariales > Araucariaceae > Wollemia > Wollemia nobilis. The sequence goes on along the minus strand of JAQPPZ010016370.1, from coordinate 5,632,548 downwards.
GCCTGATTTCGCCCAAGTCATCAAGCCCATGGCCGAACTCCTGAAGAAAAATGTCGAGTTCGTCTGGACAGAGGAAAGGAAGAAGGCGTTTGAAGAGATCAAGGCTCGAATCGCCCAAGCACCTGTGCTGGTTAACCCGGACTACTCCAAAGACTTCATCCTTTATGCAGTCGGGGAACCTGAAAGCTACGCAGCAGTCTTAACACAAAAGGGAGATGATGGCGAAGAGCGCCCAATAGCTTTCCTGAGCCAGGTGATCCAGCCGCACGAGGAAAGATACAACTTCATCGAACGCCAGGTGCACGCAGTCATGAGGTCCTTGAAGAAATTTCGACACTTTGTCTCCCAGAGCAGGACGACGGTATACGTTGTTCACCCAGATGTCAGGAGCTTCATCATCCAAGGAGAACTGGGCAACAAGAGGGCTGGCTGGATTGCTAAGATCCAGGGGTTTGACATCGAAGTCCAACCCACCAAGTTAATCCGAGGTCGGGCACTGTGCCAAGAACTTGCAAGGAGTGTTGCCGCAGAAGTGACTGCTTGTCAGTGGGAAGACCCAGTGCTAGAGATCAACTTCGCTAATCAATCGGCAGAGGACGGCGACTGGACTGATGAGATAATACAGTATTTCAACACTGGGAGATGCCCAGACCATCTTAATGCCTCGCAAAGGAGGAGATTCAGGCTTCAGTCCCGGAGGTATGTGCTGCGCCCAGAGGGGCTGTTTTTCAAAAATATTGACAGTGTTCTCTTGCGATGCGTCAGGGGAACAGAGAAAGAGAAAGTCCTCAACGAATTCCATTCCGGGATGTCGGGGGGCCACCTTTCAGGAAGGCCTACGACCTTAAAGATAATTAGGGCGGGCTACTATTGGCCCACTATTTTTGCTGATGCTTTTGCGGTCTGCCGAAAATGTGAGAAATGCCAGAGGTTCGCCGGCCGAAATAAAAACGCCCCAATGCCCCTCCAACCGATACAAGTCGAAGCACCCTTCCAGCAGTGGGGGTTAGACTTCGTCGGGGTGATATCGCCGAATTCTTCAGCGGGGCATAAATATATTCTAACTGCTACGGATTATTTCACCCGGTGGGCCGAAGCGGTGCCTACAAAGCATGCTGACCAGGAGACGGTCATCGCCTTCTTGAAGAGCTTAATAACCCGCTTCGGGGTTCCAGAGGCAATAGTGACGGACAACGGCCCAGGGTTCGTAGGTGCCCAACTTAATGAGTTCGCTTGCAAGTATGGGATCTACCTCAAAGCCTCCTCCAACTATTACCCTCAAGGGAACGGCCTAGCTGAGTCAACAAATAAGAACTTGATGAAGATCATAAAGAAAACCCTGGAGAGGAACAAAAGGACCTGGCACCTGTGCCTGGATCAAGCACTATGGGCCGATCGCATCTCTGTCAAAAAGTCTATCAAAACATCGCCATACGCGTTGGTCTACGGAAAGGAGGCAGTTTTGCCCACACATGTTGAGATGCCAGCGCTTTGGCTGCTAGACGATGAAAGAGGGAACCTAGATCCCATTGATGCCAGACTAGCTCAGCTGCTGCAACTTGAAGAGGAAAGAGAGAAAGCTTATGAAGCTTTCATGAAGCACACTGAGACCACCCGAAACTGGTTTGAAAAGAGAGCCACTGCTCGTACTTTCCGAGTCGGAGATCTGGTGTTGAAATGGGACGTGTGGAAAGCAAAGCCGGGAAATCACGACAAGTTCGACGCCTTCTGGGAAGGCCCATTCAAGATTGCCCGTGTCAACCAGTACAACTCTTTTATCCTGCAGGACATGGAAGGCCAGACCCTGCCTATTCCCGTCAACGGCCTTCATCTGAAGGCTTTCCACCACTGAAAAGTATCATGAGGTTCTACCTATGTACATATTTTTCATTTCTGCATTTCATTTATTCTCGCATGTATATATTTCTTCCAGCTTTTAAGTTCAGAAGCAGAGCCAAGGCAAGTTCGCAGCTTTAGTTGCAAGGGAGACGAATTTTTGATCAAGCAGACCAAGCTTCGCCCGCTTTCTAAGTGTGAAAATATGGTTCGGCTGAGTTTCCGGCGAAGCAGTCGCTTCGGGCAAGTTTACAGCGAGGTTTATCTCGTACCCGAAGTAAAGGTTGATAGAAAACGCAATTTCGATCAAAAACCTCTTCCTTTTGAATGACGAAGATGAAAAGATCATAGAGCTTCGCCGCGTTCTGAGCCGAAGCGGTGCTTCGCTATCTTTCTACCCCGAAATGAAGATTCGCTCGGCTCTAAGTTGAAAGAAAGGAACAAAAGGTATGCTTCGCTCACTTACTAAAGGCGTCGGGCACTTCGCAAATTTTTTGGCCGAAGTGGCACTTCGGGTGCACCATTCAGCGAAGTGGCCGTTTGGAAGCACTCAAGACGAAGCATACTTGGGGAAGAAAGGTTCAAAAAGAAAGCGCTTCGCCCGTCCCCAGGTTGAAAGCCTCAGTTCGGGCGTAACCTATGCCGAAGTTATGGTTCGCTCCGAATTTTGGCGAAGTAGCAATGTCAACGCAAGTCCTAAAGGGGGCGCAAGGGCCTACTTCGGGCGCCTTGGTGGCCGAAACGGGGCTTCGCTCGACTTTTGAGCAAAGTAGCCATTGTGAAGCGAACTGCCCTTTAAAACGTGCCTCGAGACGCGCGCAAAATGGCGGCTCCCATTTGAACTCCCTAGGCGTGCGCCTTAATGAGAAGTGACAACGCGCATCCCAAGGGGGGTCGGTTAGAGTTAAAACTCGTGCCTTGGAGAACGGAAACAGGGAAATTTAAGGTTTCAAGGCGGATTGGGATCCCAAAGGTGCTTCGGGCCTCGAAGACAACACCAAATCACCAACCAGAGAGCAATGCAATCCACCTGCGCCCACTTCGGGCATTTACTCTCCGTGGGCGCCATTAATGGGGTAGGTCCGGCCCATGTTTATAAAAGAGGGATGCATCTCCAACGAAAAATTATTAACTCCCCTGCGAATTGCTCCCCACTCTGCCGAAACTCTGCTGAAATTCTGCCAGCGAGCTTGTTTACCGATATCCGTCAGAGCGCTTGTATATCCCTGCTAGCTATAATGGGCAAGAAAGCCGCAGAAAAGAAGGACAAAGCACCAAAGGAGGGAGGTTCGGAAAAGGCGAAGAAATCCAAGGAAGAAAAGAAGCAGAGGTCGAGAAAAAAGGAGCCTGAAGTCCCTGCTGAAAAGCAGATAGCAAAGGAGGAGGAATCAGAGGAAGAAGGGCCGATTGACCCGCCCATTGACAGATGGCAAGGCATCAGAGATGGCGTCCTCTCTAAGAGTGTCTTGGAATTGCGCCAGACAATCGACCAGATGCTAACACGGGTATCCGCGGAACACAAGAAGACTGTTGTGTACTACTCACAATTATATTGGTACTTATGCACCCCAGTACACAACTGTCCCGAGCTGGTCTATGCCATTGCCCAGAACTACAATCCTCTGACCAGGCAAGTCCGGGACGCTTCTGGGGGAAATCTGTTTTCGATTTACCGCAATGATATCCAGGAAGCCTTCGCTCCAGGGCAGGGACCGCCCCGAGGATATATTGTCAGAAATGTTAACATAAATGAACAAACGGGCAGGTACCACCCCGCTCCTCATATGCTGCAATTCATGGAGGGACAGTTGAAACAGGGGCTTCCAGCTGGTAAACTGCCAAAAATGCCAATGCACCTGGACAATTTTAAGTACCCGGATATTTATTCTATCCTGGCGTGGGTAGCAGGTTTATCCACTGATGCCGCAGTATACCCCTGGCAGGCCGCCCTCGCCGAATGTATTTCACATGGGGAGTTCTACTCTCCCGATCCTGCGAGGCCGAATACCAATCCGGTATTCTTTGACTGGGCAGAATGGATAGCCCGCACCCTGCACTCAAGGCTGACAGATTTGAAGAACGCGGGAACTGATCAATGCTTCGGGTCATGCTCTTTCCTGGCCTGGCTGTTCTTTTACTACCTGCACAACAATTTCCCCCGTATCGCTGTCAACAGTACTGACAAGGATGGAAAGTCCGCTGCCGGTATACCAGTGGACCCCGGTTCTAGCGCGAACGGAGTCCTACTATGTCTTTAACCAGGAGTTTTTGGGACGCGCTCTAGAACTCATATGCGGCTCTTGCCCCCGGGTACCAGCATCAATGAGAGAGCATAGTACACAGGAGGCTGGGCGATGTCTTCCAGCTTACCCAGGGGCTGGTGATTCGAATGTTCGGGTTTACCGGTAAACCCTTTCTTCTTCCGTACTTCACCTCGGAGTACTTGTTTGCATTGGAGGTCGCTCGCCAGAGTGACTACACAGACCAAATTTTCGGCCATGGCAGGAAGTGGGGACACACTTGTGAGTTCCCCTTCAAAATAGGTGTCATCGAAGTCTTCGCCACCAGGCAGAATGCCTACCTTGCTATGACGCTCAGCGACTTCGGTCTACTCGAGCTGCCCCAACGGTGGCAGTATGATCCCTTGGGAGTCATCAGAGATTTCCTCAGATTCAAGAATTTTCATGTCTGCCCGCACCCAGAAATTGTGGAGCAACGCAACAATCCCACGGGCCGTGATCTGGAATGGCATATCGAGAGGATGCAGGCCTTACCTCCATGGCATGATTTCTATCCCATTGAGGCAGAGTATATTCCATCGCGGCACCCATTCCCGGATCCAAATTCCACATTCTGGAAGAAGATGAGAAAAAACCTAAAGGGGTGGTCTGAGGAGAAGCTCTCAGAATGGTGGATTATGAGGGTTCACCACCAGAAGCAAAAATCTGACACCTTCCTCCTCATAGACGGGCAATTCTCCAAGATATTCGACGCCCACTACGACTCCTGGCAGCCAATCTTGTTCTCAAACTTTGTACCCCGAAGCGCCCCGGGCTCCGGCGAGAGCCCAAGGAGAATTGAAGAAGTATCCGAGCATTCAAGAGGAGGAGCAACAAGGGGGGCAGTCGGAGGCACAACAGGAGCAGCACTAGCAGCCAGGCGAACTGATGGCAGAATCAAGCCATGCTGCTGAAGAGGATGAGCAACCACTTGAAAGGAAAAAGAAAAGAAAGAAGGATGTCGAGGTACAAATGCCGCCTCCTCACCCAAAGAGGCCTCGGACTAAACCGCCCGGTTCCGCCAACGAGCGCCCCTCAGAAAGCCCTGTTGACGCAGGCACCGGCGAAGCTGCATCCGAACCCCCGCCGCAGAAGGAGATAGAGGTCGTCAATGTCGAAAAGGAGGTCATCAATGTTGGGGACGACACTCCAGAGGAGGAAGGCGCCAAAGAACTAGAAAAAGAGGGTGACAAAGAACAAGGAGGGACCAGTCCAAACCCCGCCATGCAGGAGTTTGTTTCCGCAGCTCTCTTCGAAGAGCACGCAGGTACGCTCTCTCTCTCCTCTGCACTCTTCTGAAATACAAAGTACAGTAGCCCCGACCAATCAACCTCTGGTGTCTGCCCTACCTCTCGGCAGCGAACCCCCGTCAACCGTTCCCCTTGTAGTCTCTCACCCTTTGGTTGAAGAAACCCAGCTGTCCGTCGCTTCCCTGTTCACCCAGGCAACATTTGGTTCATATGCACTGCCCCCAATGCCTTCGCAGCCTCTGCATCACTCGGTCGAGGCACCCCAAGTGAACCACCATCTGTCCCCATCAATCCCACACCTTCTGAACAAACCGAGGGTGATCCTTCGCTCCCGGGCTCCAGCAGCCCTGTCGCGGCTATTCAAGCCATTGCCCCTCCTTCGGTCGCTGAAACCCCCGTCACCCCTGTTACCAACCCATCCAGCGAAGCCCATCCCCAGCAAACCCTGTACCTGTTTACACCTATGTCTGGAGATCCGGCACCTCTGGATTCAGAGTTGGAGCTGATTGAAGAACGCCCCCTAGCGGAGAGCCTGCTTCGGGCGCGTCAGAGCACAAACAAATGGCTCAAGGATGCTAAGAAGAAAAGGGCGCGAGCCCCTGCCAGAGTCGAGAAGTGCGCCATTTTTGACCCGCAAAGGATGAAGCTCCACAAGGTGAAAAAGGTGCCGAAAGTTCAAAAGCCCGTGGAGGAGATGGCGCCTTCAGACTATACCTATCAGGAGACCATCAAAGACCTAAAGGCGCTCGACGTAGGGCATGAGACAGGGTCCATGCATATAAAGATTGATTCGATCTACCTCCACTCTCAGCACATCAGGGAACGTTGTTTTGAAGCAGAAAATGAAAGTATAAAGTTGGAGGAAAATCTGGCAAAGACCCATGCCCAGCTGGAAGACGCGCAGAAGGAATCAGAACAGTTGAGGCAGGAGGTGACTACCCTTAAACAGCAAGTGAGTGAGCTCCAGAGCACTACTGAGCATCACCAGAAAGCGCGCGAGGAAACAGAGGACAAAGTAAAGAAGCTAGAGGCACGAATCCAGGAGATGCAGCGACAGTTCGCTGAGGAGTCAAAAATAGAGCTCTTTACCAGGGACCATATAAAAGGCATTCGTGCCCATTTGTTGAAAAATTTCAGGTCCAGAGCATCCAGCGCCCTTTCTGTTTTGTTGTATATCACGGAGGCCCAACGTGCATCTTCACAGGACGGGCTAGTTGTAGATGAAGTCATGAAAGAAATACAACGTCGGCTTAACTTAGCCGTTGAAGTACAGAGTATCAAGTATCAAGACCTGGAGGTCCCGGCTATGAGCTGAACTACGAGAGATTGGTCCACCGTCCAGTCAACCCTTCGCGCCTTCTTCTCCAAATTGAAGAAAGCTCAGAAGGCCAAGCGGTTGATGGATACTTTCGAGCAGGAGCAGCGCACTTCGCTGACATACTTTCAGAATCTCTCGCAGCTAGGGTTCCCCGATTTCACCGATGATGACGGGAACCTTTTGACAAAGGACGAGCTCAAGCCAATATGGATCGCTTTCGAGAGTGATACATCGGAGATAGATGGTTGGGCGGACCCCATCACGGAGGGGCAGGTGACGGACTTCATATTCAGATACTGCCAAATCGAAGCCTGCCTGACGGACTTAAGTAATAGGGCCAAACATGCAGATATTGATCAGATTCAGAGATTCCACGGTCTGGTGAAAGCGCTCTGTGATCGCAAACCCTTCCAGGAAGGGGCTTGGGCCCACATCCGGCGCACTCTGGAGCGCATTCGTGCGCGTCTTCCCTAGCAGCAAGAACAAGAGCAAGAGCAAGAGCAAGAGCAAGAACAAGATGAAGAGGAAGGAGAAGGAGATATATTGGGAGAGAAACCCCTAGAAGGCGATGAGCAACCTGAAGAAGGGACAGGCGGTGACTCCGGGCCCAATGGATGAAGGCTTAGGGTCCGTGCATCGAGGCGAGCTCAATACCCCGCGAGCCGCCAGGAATGTTGACAGTTTTGTCACATTTTGTCCAAGGGGTAAAATTTTGAAATGTTGTTTATTTTTCATGCTTGAATTCTCCTTCTCCTCCATGTTTAGTCTCCTTCGCTCTTCTGTCATTTTTATGGCGCTTCGGCACAGCCAGTACCCGCTTTTCGGCGACCCCCATGTCCATTTCAGATGCAGGAACAGCTTCGCTGACAAAAACAGGCAAAGGGGGCAGCTTCGCTCAAGACAAGAGTCAATCGACAGCTTCGCTGAGAAAAACAGGAAAAGAGTCCACTTTGGACTTGGAAAAAACTCTAAGGCATGGAGGGCGCTTCGCCCAGAATGCTGCCGAAGTTGCCACTTCGGGCACTATGGCTGCCGAACCTTCACTTCGGCTCCAACTCCAGCGAGCCTCCCCGCCCAGATGATGAAAAAGAGTCTTAAGGCATTTAGCTTGCTTCGCCAAGAAGGTTGCCGAAGTGCCACTTCGGCCCACGTCCTCAGCGAACCGCCTCCAGGAAGGTGCCAGTTCGGGCCCAAACTCAGTGAAGCAGGCACTTCGGGCGCCAGGTCTGCCGAACCTTCACTTCGGCCCCAGTATTGGCGAACTTCCACTCAGATAACCGACAAAATTCTTAAGGCAAACAAGGGCACTTCGCCCAGAATTCAGCCGAACTGTTACTTCGGGCCTCCACTTCAGCGAAGCGCCAATTCTAAGCGAAGCACGAGCTTAATCAAAGGCTTTTCCAAGGCAAAGGGGTTAGAATTTTCTTCTCTTCATCGCTAGCAACCAGCCACTTCGGGCAAACTCCCTGCCGAACTGCCGCTTCGGGCCTCCACTCCAGCGAAGCATCCATCTCCTGCGAAGTAAGAGGTTTTTCTGCCCCGCTCTCAATGACAACAAGCTTGCTACTTCGGGCCGGCTCCCAGCCGAACCTCCACTTCGGCCAGATTTCCTGGCGAAGCTGCACCTTGGGTCCAGTTTCAGCGAACCGTGCCTAGTGAAGTTGGTTTTTGACTTAGGCAGTTTGACGTATTCAAGGTCCAACCTCCCCCCTAGCCTCTGCAGACTGTCAGTTCGGCCAGATTTCCTGGCGAAGCCGCACTTCGGGTGCAACCTTGGCGAACCTCCCTCCCAGGCGCGATTTAGGCCCAAATCATCAGTGAAGCTCTCCCTATACACCTCCTGACACTAGTGCTACTCCCGAGGGGCACGCGTTCACAGGAGAAGTAGGTGGGGTATGGATCCAAGACATCTTCATGGCACATAAATGCAAATCTTCCGCCCAAAGTGGTCCCCTCACCAACTGCAATAATGAGATGGGAGGTTTCAGCTACAAAACTTAGCAGGCATCAAATCCCAGCTACTCCAACGTCCTGGTACGCCCGATCATTAATGTTTCAGAGGGAGGGTCCTCTATAAAAACCCATGCATTGTAATGAAAAAAGGGGGGGAACATATTGCTAAAAAGCCGTTGTATTCAAACTCTTTGCATCAATACTAAGAACCCTTGGCTCTAATTTTGTCTCTTTGTATAACTCCAACTTATGAAAGCAATAATAAATGGGATTTAGACCTTACCTTATGGACGCAATATCTCCTCAATATTCGGCGCTTTCTACGGTTGAGTATAACAACGTATAAGAGGTACCTTGAGCGCTCGGTTTAATGGAGATTCGATGGAATGGCTTGACGTGAATGTTGTACGTATGGAGCTGAATGTTGACCTTTCGAAATGGGGAGCTTTTAATGCTCCTTCCCCTTATCTTCCACGCTGCACTTTGAATGTTTCTGCTGCTTCTCTCACGCCTTGACTGTGCTACGTTCCTCCTTCGAACGTCTTTGACTGCGCTTCACTCTTGCATGTTGATCTTGGACTTAAGATGTCTTTTAAGCATTGTTGATCATAGGCATTGTGACAAGTGTCACGTCCGTTACAAGTGAGCGCTCCTTTCTTCACGTAACGCTCCAAAACCTTTGTTCAACGCTTCTTGGATAAATTCGATAACGTATGGGCACTTTGTGTGAAGTTGGTGGAGAATACCAAGTGGCACATATTTGCTTGTAACTCCTTCGTAGAAGTCTCTAAAACGTTGAGAGGAATGATGACCAAAATGCCAAGTGTTATTTTTGCATGGAGACCATTCTTGTAACGCCTTCGAAGATGGAGATTATAACTCCATAACCCCTTTGCTTTGCAACGTTGCTTGGGCAGCAAGCAAGCTTTCTTCTCCGCAGGTAGATGGGCGATGCGCTATGAAGATTGGACGACAGTTCGACACTTCCTTTGGTGAGTGGTCTTCTCCAAGATAGAGACCATGAATGTAACACCTTTCCCTCCTTTTATGCCTCCAAACATATTGATTTCCCTGTTGATATTTTGACGTCTTTTTGAGACTGATATGCGCTCGCTTGTAAATGTGGCTCATGGATGATCTGAAATGAGCTTTGATTCTGCAGGTACGTACGTCCAAGATGAGCCCTTGAACGGCTCCTTCTAGCTTGGGAGGAAGAGTGTTGACGTCCGGCCTTTGTTGGCTGTTCTTTTCCTTGTAGAAAAACGTGCCCTAATGTGGCACTTCCAAATCTGCTCTTATGCTGTCAAAAACCAGATTAGAGTAGTGCAAGATAATGTATTATATTTTGTACAATAAGGCTTTTTAATATACCTTCTTTTGCACTCTATTTCCAGATCTTAAATTCTGGTTTTGTGGCAGATTTCTTGCAATACAAGGGTTTGAGGTTGTCTTTAAAAATAGACACACCTTTCCCTTTTTACTTGGACACTTTTGATAACAAGTCCAAGCTTCAATAACAGTAGATAGAAGCTTTTTAATTGATGCAAATTTTCTGCATTTTTTTCCTTGCATTCAACTTGTAATGCTTTTGATTTTGAGACTCACCAAGTCTCACTTTCATAAGCTTCTATTTTTGTTTTTGGTTAGTTAAATTCTTCTCCAATATACTGGAGGATTCTAACCCTTTTGGTGGCTTCTATTGGCCACTTCAAGTTGCAGATTTTTGTGCTTCAATAGTATCTTTAGACACTTGATACAAATCAGACTTTGTGCCTTTCAGGAAACACAAAACTAATTTTCTTTTTGAGAGTGGTATAATAGTACAAGTTTTTTTAATGCACTAATATTACACCTTATCACTCCAATCAACTCTCAAAGTCATGCACTAATAATCTACTGCAACTAATCAAGAATAACCTAAAATGAATCTTTAGGAGTTATTCTGCAATTTCACTACAATCAATGTTGTAGGACTTAGTCTTCTCTTTTCAAAAAAAAGATAATAAATGGTTGATAGAAACTAACCTGAAATCTAATCAACTCTAATAAATGCGCAATTGAATCCTTAAAAAGAATTTTTTTTCCTTTGCACTTTAGAAGACTCTAATCTAATTTCCTTTTTGCAACTTTAATCCAATATACAGGTGCTCTAATAAATCTGATAAATAGTTCAATTTAATGAATCTTTTTGCACCATAAGTTGCATACCTTTTTCCGTAGCTCTTCTCCCGCCTTTGTAGAGGATGTAGACCTTGGTGTCTAAAAACACCAAGTTGTTGCTTCAAGTAGGATGTCCAGCACAGCTCCTTCTTCACCAAATGATGGTCTCGAACTTTCTTTTACAAGCCTAGGATTTGGTGGCTTGTTCTCCTCTTGTGTTATCCTCCTTCTGCTATAGATTTGGAGAAGTTTATGTCTCGAGGGCAGTGCCTTTGCTGTGAGAGCAATCTTTAAATCTCCAAGATTTGGTGAGCTTCTTTTGTCTTCAAGTCTTCTTGTCGAATTCTGACTTCAAGCAAGATCTTCTTCTAAGGTTTGGCACTCCTTGCCAAATTCTTCTTCTCAGATTTGGCACTCCTTGCCAAATTTTTCTCTTGGGAAGAACTCTCTTGATCTTCAACAAGGCTCTCCTAGCCTTTCCTGGATGCTTGATGCACAAGGTCTTTGATCTGACAGCTTCTGATGGTCCTCCTTGAGACCTTTTCTTCAACCTTTTGCTTCTGGAAGTGTTGGTGGTGAGATCTTCTCTTGGATCTTCTGATTATGTTGCTTCTGGCTTCGAGCAGGACTCTCCTAGTCCTTCTTCTTCTTCCAAGACTGAAAGTTCTTCAATGAGATCTTCTCATGATCTCTCCTCTTTTGCTTCAGGATAAGCTGATTCTGAAGAAGATACTCTTCCTAACTTTCTTGTAGGAAGTCTCCCAACTCACTGAATCTTCTATTCCTGCAACAAAGATATTAGTACTGAAATCTTTAGTCTGCTTCTGAATCAGATATTCTTCTCGAATTCTTCTTCAGGATCAAGGCTTTTGTGGCCTATTTCAATGTCAAGGCTTCTATGGCCTTTTTCAGTACCAAGGCTCCTGTGGCCTTTTTCAGTATCAAGGCTTCTATGGCCTTTTCAGTATCAAGGCTTCTATGGCCTTTTCAGTATCAAGACTTTTGTGGCTTCTTCTTCAAGGCTTCTATGGCCTTTTTGTATCAAGGCTCTTATGGCATGTTCTTCAACTGTGGAATTTTGCAATCTAGTAATGGAGATCTTCAGTCTCCTATCTTCACCACGATCCTTCACTTAGAAGTCTTCTTCCGTAGTATTCTTCTCTTGCATGATGAACTAACCTCTGCACTATGAGGGCACGCCGACCGTCGGGCAACGAAGTTGGAGTCTCCTAGCTTTCTGTCGTAGGAGTCCCAATCCTCTAAGGATTAATTTCCTGCAACAAAAGAAACTTTAGGCACCAGTTAGCAAATTCCAGATGACCTGGATGATCTTCACTAGATGATTTGTCAATCTAGTGGATTGAAATGTTGAGTCCTAGTCTTCACGAGTTTTCATAACAACTCTATGGAAAAGACTCTAGACAAAAATGATCTCAGTATTTTCTGAAACTAAGATTCCTTTCAGTCCTATCTTTGTGACTCTCCCAAAATCTACCACCTAGATACTCCTGAGATCTTTTGCTAGTGGCTAGTCCAATGGTGCGTCAGTTTGACAAAACTCTCAAGCAAACCAACAATGGTGGTTTCCCTATTGACCTGCACAAACTAGATCTACCATGGCTCTGATACCACTGTTAGCTTTTGATGAATGAGCCATGAGAGATAACAATCACAAGATGCAGAATAACATGCAAGAAAGTAAATCTGCTAGATGACTGAAGTATGCTGAAATATAAAACATATAAAAGATTACAATGTAGCTATGGAGGAAGTGAGCACTCCATTAACAAAGCTACAAATCTACATCATATCCATCACCAGTAAATGGTGTGGAACAGAGAACAACACAATCCACTAACCTACGCTATCTGATGATGTCCCCCGACTGTCCTATCTATCTATCTAAGAGGCCATCCATATATATGCAAAATAGGATGCTTGCCCAACACTCTAGCTAGCTATGCATAGGACCTTGCACATGTACAACTTGCACATTGACATTTGTCCATTTATTACATTGCATGAAGTCACTAGATAACTTGCACAGGAAGTAATCTAGGTATATATCTTGGAGGATACATTTACATAACCCAAATGATGGAATAGACATTATTTCCAACACTCATTACCTTGCAACTTACACCTCCTATGTAACTCATCCAGAGATAAGTATTGCATCAACACTAACACAACAACTGACGCAACAACCAATGTGACAACCTGTGTGACAATAGCCAACGTGGTGACCCACATGATAACCAATGTGAAGCAGAACCTACACATGAAGGAGAAGGCGTAGAAGTGATGCAACTGGAAGTACAGATAGAGGAAACACAATCATGGATGCCATAGAAACGCATAGACGATGACATAGCACGAGTTTTGTCACCAGAGTTGCAATGTGTGGGGGCACCTTAGGAGGAGGGAAGCCCTCAAAGGGAGGAAAGGAGAATTCGACCAATGGGAGACATTTCCGATGGCAGAAAAAGTGGACCCTCAAGTAAACATTTGCAATTTGGAAAAGCTCAAAGGGGACGTGCAAGTGTAAGAATGCAAAACAAACATAACAAAGGCCGATGAAGAAATTCACACAAATGAAGTTGAATGCACAAACATGGAGCATGATGGAGAGGGTCGCACAAAATAGTACAAGTTCAAGCAAGTGATGACTCTGGAAACAACACAAATGCAAGGGAGAGTACCTAGAGGTGCGAAAGACAAGAGTCAAGCACAAAGGCAACCACAAGGGAGTGTCTCCAAAAGATCAAAGCCAATGCTCGTATATACATGAAGGAGGTTGCATACTAAAACTGCAATAGGTCAGCGTTTGTTTATGCATATTGGAAATCAATCATTAGAGTCAAGTTTGTCAAGCAAAGAAGAGTTTGATGAATAACAACAGAATGAAGTATCACATCAGACAACAAAAAGTCAAAGTTAGACTTCAACACAGTCAGCTCATTCTTTCACCATATCTCTATAATCGAGAGAAACAAGCGCTCATTGGAAGTGACAACTATCCAAAATATCAATGACAGATCTATGCGCCCTTTTTTGCATACAAGAGTGGCTACTAGGGCTTCAATTCTTTCTTCTTGCTTATGAAAGGACAAGATTGATGTTCTTCGACGTTGGATTTTGGCCACCCCTCACATACGGAGGAGTTGTAGACAGACATAGTTTACTAGTTTCTTGTCCTCTTTTGTTGGTTCCACAGCCATGGATGCTTGAAGATTCTTGAGGGATCGAACTCCATGTCCTCCTAGGATTATCCAACCAGGCCCTCTTAATCTTGGCCATTCTCCTAGGAGCACCATTAGATCCTATGTCGGCCTTTTGGGATAGTCGATGACAACAATGAATGTACTTCTACTTTACATCCCACTACAGATTAATATCGGTGTTTGGATCAATTGGAGCTCCTTTCTATCTCTGTTGGACCTCAACTTCTAAATCTCTCAATCATTTCTTTTAGCATGTTTTTGTTTATCCATTTTGCATAACTATTGAGGCTGTAATTTTATGCCATACAGTTGTTTCACTTTAAGAGTAGTTTACACTAGATTCTTTACTCTAGTTTAGCTTATTTCTGTAGTACTTTTTGGTTACTACAATGCATTGTAATTTGAAACAGCCCTTTTCAATGAGTCCCATTGGCCTACTTTGGCCATTTGTGGACGTTAATAGAATTATCTTATCTTAGTAAATTTTTTTAAGGCAATAAAATCAAAATTTTAACTAAAAGAATTAATTAAATCTTTGGAAAAACTAGCCCTACAAGTACAAAAGAATTATATGATGACTAATTGATATTAATAATTGAAGATTACCTATCAAATGGCATTTTCTCAACAGGTTAAATTCCTCGACTTTCATGGAGGAGACCAAGGTTCAAATCTTGCTATGCGATACATGCATAATTGTCAAGCTCTTGTAATACCACTATATGGTATGTGGTCATGATATAATACATGTGGGGCCCATTTCAATCCCCATATAATCCGTTATATATATATATATAATTGAAGTTTACCTGTTGATGCTATCATTTGAATACGATTTTCTGGTACTTTGTCAACACAATTGTAGTGGGGTCCTCCAGGTTCTAACAGTCTCTCTGAAATAGATTCCAACATTAACCCTTGGCTAACAGAGCACTGCCTTAAATTTTCTATCTCAACATGGGAAACAACTCCTGCATTTATATGGGGAAGAAGTCCAGTTTCTTGAAGCACTAACTTTGCCATTTCAGCCACATATGAAATGGTTGAAGTATGTCCAAGCATCTGCAACTGACAATGTAACATAAACAAATGTTAAAAGTGAAATCAAATTTTCCATGTTGAAATATAATTATTACTTACCGATACCCCTTGCCAATAAAAAATTTTTGCACCCCAAATTCACAAAAGCAGTAACATGGGTAATTGACCCTTCAACAAATGTACAGGTAACATTTATATCACAACCCATGCTTTTTATCTATTAACACTAATGTATGATTAATGAAGTAACAAATTAACAGGAAATGCACAGGTTTTTTATGAAGTAAAGAATTAATTGTCCAAAATTTCTTTTATAACCATTTCTCAATGACAAGAATGCTAAGTCAACATATAATATGTGAGGGTCAATATTGAAATGTTCAACTATTTGTTCCCATAAAATATCTCAAGAAGAAAAGAATCAATTAGGCAACAGATCTGTCCATGGTGCTGCATAGGAACAACAAATGGGGTGCATTATCAAGAGCATGACCCGGGTTCAAATGCCCCATAAAATATCTCAAAAAGAAAAGAATCAGTTAGGCAACAGATCTGTCCAAGGTTCAGCAGAGTAACAACAAATGGGGTGCATTCTTAAGAGCATGACCCAGGTTCAAATGCTCGCACTGTGATAAGGTAGCCCATGCCTACGGACACTCCAGTGATAACGTAGCCCATTATAATGCAATTATGTTGTAATATGGAAGGGGTCCAGTTTTAACCCCCAATTTACTTATCCTGAAAAAGAAAAAGAAAAATAGGCAACAGATCAAAGAGCTGGTCCAGCATCTCATTACCATAGGTAAGAATGTTATAGAAGAAAGATATGGTTAAGACAAAATTATAAATTAACTGTTTCAGTGGTCAGTTGTCTTATTTTTTGTCATCAACATCCAATTTTATGTCAAAAGAGTAACATAAAACTTACTCAAGAAATCCTAAAGCATGATTTAGTTCAGTCTGGTGACTTATTGACAATAAATGCAGAAGCAGCAAAAGCCTCGATGCTCTTATCATATCATAGTTTGAATCCTGAAGGGTATCCTCTGCTGCTTAGGCCTGTAGAAAAGACTAGTGAAGCAACAGTGAAAGTACCATAGATTATACCAAAGTCCACTGGTAAGAAAGAGCAGTTATTAATATTTATAACCTTAACATTAGGTCAAAAGTTTCAAAAGCACTGAAACTAGAGATAATACCAAGTCCACTGGTAAGAAATAAAAAATTTGGAAGAGAGTCAATTAAGAATAGCTGCTATGGCCTCATAAGAATATTTCAGGAAAATCTACCAAAATCTCCAAACTGATCATATGTGTTGATGTAATGATATCTTACATCAGATTAAAATTTAAGTATGTACATCCTATATTCTTTGTGCTCATTCAACTTACATGCTCCTCCACATTAGCCTCTATGAAAAAATATGTAACAAAGTAGGCCCCAAGTTGTTGAAGAGAACAGTCTATGAGGGCTAAAGGCTTGGCAAGAATGGCCAGGAGTGAAAGATGTTGTAAAAGTAGTTATAAGGCTTCAACATATGTGTCTTGGAAACTTTAAAGAGGAATAATGGTTCAAATGTAATACCTTCCAAGGAGAACAAAAGCAAGTTACCATTGCATCAACGTAAGCATAAGGGGGGCAATGATACTGCTACACACGTCTCCAATGAAGAAACCAAAGGGAAAATGCACTCCACCAAGAAAAGAAGAATACTCCACAATTGCTACACAAGCAAGAAGGATGTAGTGATAAGGAACGAGGCATTAGAAAGTAAGATTCCCAAGCAAGATATGCCAAGTCATTTATCAAGTTTTCCATTAGTTGTGTTCATTGTAGAAACAAAGGCCAGTTGCCCCAATATTTTGGGATCTTAATCTATGAAAGAATTATAACATCATAATGTGTATGAAATCACCACTTATGTGAAGGACTCGAGATCGATTGCAAGCATCAACAAGACAAGACAAGCTATCACTATCAAGCTGAATAGAATTGAGGATGGTTGGGTACCACCTTAGCAATGGAGTAGGGTTAGTAATCACAATGGGGCCGCGTTATAATCAAATGAAAGGATTATTTAGTCTAAAGCTTTCTCTAGCAAGATTGGCAATGGAATGTTGAATCTAAAACTAAGAAAAACGGGGGAGGGAAGGAAAACTAAGTTGATTTGGAAAAAACTCCAAGAACCAAGCGTTTCCTTCCAAAAGAAAGGCAGAGCATGGAACTCAAGTAGCATTTGATGATCACTAAACGAAAGAGGATAAGACTTACAGTTGGACAAGTAGGCCCACATAATAGTAGTCTCATAAGTCACAAGTTGCATATAGTCAAAATAAATGTTCTGTTATGTTTTATGTTTTGTTGAGAATAAATCATGTAATAATGGTGTGCTACATAGTAGTGCTTACAGGTACATTTAAGTTTTGTTAGTATGTGGCAGTTTAACACATAAAGCAAATGTATCCTGTCACCCTTTGCACACGGGACAGTAGAGACAGAATACAACACACGATAAAATAAATCCATTATAAATATATAAACAGAGGTACACAATGATATGGTCCATTCAAGGGACACACAGACTTGCATTGACCAGCATTGACCAACATCATAGGTCAATGAACAGCATCAAACAGCCTACAAGCATTCCTTGGCATCTCGCACATAGATGCATACTTATAAATATGACAGGATTGGTAGACAGTTGGCTTATGCCTACCTACCACCTAACTACCCATGTACATTAAAAATTAAAATATTCCATAACCTTACATTACATGATTACAAACACATATATTACCATGTACACACACAACAACACTACGTGACAACTCTTATTTACACATATCAACACATTGCACAAGCATTTATGCACATATATTTGTATGCTTGTGCATTTATGCAAACTTGACATGCATCAATTTGTTTCTCCATGTATCCCTTCCTCTAGATTTGTCAACATTCCCACCAACAATCCAACTTAACACCAGGTAGAAGCACTAAACATGGTACTTGGATCTCTTGTCATGATCTACTTCTTTTTGTTCCATCTGTCTTCCACATTTGACTGTACCACAAATTGCTGCCAACAAAAAAATATTCTCCCATTGATCGCGTTGTTACATGAAACTAGATACATCGCAAGTATGATAAGCATGCCCCATCGTTGCACATGTTGAGGGCAAGGGGGTGAGAGACCCCTTCAATGTTGAGCCCCTTTCACTATCTAGCCCACGAACGACATTTTGGTGACCTTTGCTCAACCCACTTGCAAAACTCAAATTGTTGCTTAGATGTTCTACCACTACCAGACTACCACAATGGCAACCAAGGCAATTGCCTCAACGAAGACACGGGTGGTTGCTTCAGACAACACAAAACAAACAAACGGCTAGCCCTGAACAACAAGTCCTAGATGGACAACTCCGGACAACTATCTCTATTAATGCTCGCTTCCCTTCTTTGGTCAATGAAGTTCTCTATTTTAGTAACAACTTCATCCTTTGCTTAGCCGATGACACTCTTCCACTCGTCAACGATAGTAAGTGAGAAATTGTTGATGACAACAAGTAAATGTTTGTCAACAATGAGTGATCACTTGTCGACAACGAGCTACTTCTTCCCATTGACTATGTTAGAAACCCTCTTACTGATAGTAATTGCTCGTCCTATGTCAATGGTAAGTCTATCACCTTAGTCAACAACATATTGCTTGCCAATGACAATGTTCTTCTTCATTGGCCAACAAGGTAGCATTGCTCAATGTCAAGATGACAAAATGCTTTCCCCTCCTCACCGATTGCAACATATCAAATGACAAATTTGGACTCCTTCCTTGTCGATGACGGATTTGATGGTCAACGAGATGGTCAACGACAAGATGATGGTCAAAACAATGACTAACATGTCCCAACAATTTTCCATATGGTACCAGCAACTTCTTCGGGTTGAGAGAAATTTAAACGTTCATACATAATGTCATGAACTCCTCCAAGGCCTTCAAATGCTCCTCTTTCTTGTTGTACAATATACTTTGAATTTGTTTGTTCACATTAACTCAAAAATATACGAGACAATTCTTTGAAACGTGGCGAGTTTGTTGCACAAACAAAAAGACATCCAATTATATGCATAAAATTTGGTTTCCACACCAAAAGTTGCCTTCAGCCTATCTTCTTTGGCAATACTTATTTGGTTATACCCCAAGAATCCATCCAAAAAGGAATAGATCTCATGTCCAACTACTTCCAAGATTGAATCTGTGAATATGATTGGAAAAGGCTCTCTTATTGTGACTGCATTGGGGCTTCAAAAATCCACACAAATGCAGATCTGGTTACTCTCCTTTTTCAAGCTTATCATAATGGGGAACACCCATACGCTAATAGTCACTTTAAACATTATGCTAGCATCTAACATCTCAATTTCTACATTAACAAAGGCCGCATACTTTGGATTCATCCTGTATAGCCTTTTCGTCATATATTATGATATAGGGAACAAAGGACTTCAATGCACACAATTTCACTCGAACCCCTTGCAAGTCCTTGTATGTCCATGCCTTATACTACATGAAGATTTTGAATGTTGTTGCCTTCAACATTGGATCCCAATCACCACCACAATTTATCATTTTATCCTCATCCTTTAATACTGATATTTATATTTGTTAGTTTCCGAAACAGAAGTTACACAAATCTTTAAAAAAAATAATAAATGAATAATTTTAAATTTTATACATAGAAATTTATTACAGGGATCACAAATGGATGAAAATGCATTTCTTTATTAAATCTCATTTTGAGTATGAATGGATGAAAATGTGTTTCTTTATTAAATCTCATTTTAGGTACAAATTTTTTAATGTCAACTTTATAGATAAAGCTATATTGATTAGAAGACCCAACTCTTGTGGCTTCATTAACAAGCGTATAAGGACCTTTATCATCGTTAAGATCAAGTGAAACAATGGATACATGATATATCTAGGTTGGGATTTTTAGGATCTAAATCAATCTTTTGTTTGCACTCGTGTATTGTTTTTTTTTTAGATACAAAATAAAGATTATAATGCAAAAAACTATATCCTTTGTCCTTTCTGCGCCCAACTTGTTTCACTTCACCAAGCCAGTAACCATATACTTCTGAATTCCTATTGGTGAAGAGCTTGCCACTTATTTTAGATTCTATAGCTTCATTGATTCCAACCTATTATTAATATTAAATTATCATTTCCTGTTTGAGAGTTTTTTTTTTTTTTTATGTTAACTAGTTTTTTATTAAAGTGGGTCACATCTGTCCAATGTGAACCTCATTTTATACCCACACAAACTACTAAAAACATCAAATATGCACTTTAATTTTGGTTCAACATACCAAGAAATGTTGGAAATGTGCTTTGGAAACTTCTTTTAGAAATGACAAGAAAGGTGGGAAGTTAAGATGACATCTTGAGAGTTTCTGAGGGAGTTTCCAAGTTTTCAACTTTTGGTTCGAAATACGAAGAAATGTTGGAAATGCCCTTTGAAAACATCTTTTAGAAATAACCAGAAAGGTTGGAAGTTAATATGACTTTGAGAGTTTTCATGTTTCTAAGTTTTCAAAATAGGGAAGGAGTTTCTTGGAACTGTTGGTTACGAATCTGCCACTAGGATAGGATTTAGTGTAACGCGCCCTAGATTCGCCCAACAGATTGAAAGGTCGGAAGGAAGGAATGCCTTTCGTGCCAATCTCCGGAGGAGGCCGGCTTCCTATGTTTTCTCAGTTGTCTATCAGCTCAGAGTGCAGGAAAGAAATTATGAATGCAAAAAGAAATATAAATGTATTTGTATTGGGTGGGGAGGATAAGCAGCACAGCAACTATAAATCACCACTACTAACAGCAACTAAACACATAATACATTACAGAAACTACCAATGTCGTTCATTCTATATATCCTCTAACTATGCATTCCAGGAATACTTAACTATCAAATACCGATATCCAGATAGCAGAATAACAATAAGCAATAACATAAGCAACATGAGGCAGAAATGCTAAATAGAGGCAGCATACAGAACAAGAACATTCAATAGAGCCAAGTGTATTTTGTATTCAGAAGCAAATGCACAGCTACAATGGTTCCCTAGCAATATATCCCCCTTCCACCCCTTTACAATGATATGGCGGAGCTATTTATAGCGCAATTCTCCCCCCAATTACAACTTTGGGCATAGGATCCCAGACCTGACAATAGCTGACAAAAGCGGCAAAAAAGCGGCTGATGTTGACCTCTGCAGATATGGACTGTACTTGCAGTAAGGTCCACCTGAAAACATGGCAGCTACGTGGCAGTGCGGTAGATGAAACTTCGAGTCAGCTTGAATGAGGGTGGTACAATAATTCGGTTCACGCTTGCACACCGCCCGTCACATCTCTGACTCGAATCCCGAGGCTGGACACCTATCAAAATCTGATAAGGGACATGTTGGTTACGAATCTGCCATGAGGAAAGGATTTGTTGTTAATGCGCCCAGATTCGCCCACCAGATTGAAAGGCCGGGAGGAAGGAATGCCTTCCGTGCCAATCTCCGGAGAAGGCCGGCTCCTATGGGGGTTGGTTAAGATAAGAGTGCAGGAAAGAGATAAAAAGGTACAGAAAGAGATAAAAGTGCAGAAAGAGATTCCAAATGTGATTGGAGTTGGGTGGGGGGAATAAGCAGCACGGCGACGAATCAATCACCACTACTAACAGCATTCATCTACAAACATACATCGAAACTACAGCTATCGCCGATCCCATGTATCCTCTATCTATGCATTCCAGGAATACCTGGCCATCAAATGCTGGAGTCCAGAGTTCAATACAACAACAAGCAATGACACAAGAAACATGAGGCAGAAATGACAAGGAGAGGCAGCATGCAAGATAAAAGACAGTAAGCAGAGCCAAGTATATGTCTGTATTTGAGGCAAACGCACAGCTACAATTGTCCCCTAGCAATATATTCCCCTTCCACCACTTACATTGAAAATGTGGTGGGTATTTATAGCCCAAAACTCCCCCCGATTACATTCATGGGCACAAAGTCCCAGACAAGACAGTAGCTGACACGAGCGGCTGAGGAGCTGCTGATGCTGACTTCTGTCGGGCCGGACTGTCCTTGCAGCATGGTGTCCCTGAAGGCGGTACAGCTACGTGGCAGCGCGTTGGGACAAGTCTTCGGTCAACAGGAATGCGGGTAGGTGCGGCAGATGGTACTTCACATCGGCTTTAAATGGTGACAGATGGCGCCGGTAGTGTAGCCCATGCTTTGTCCTTGCACGGTCAAGTCTTGGCTCGAATCCCGAAGGTGGATACTTGTCGGATGCTGAAGCGTGACACGTGTCTGCCTTGAAAGGCACTTTATCCAACTTCGCCAGGAATTCGGGCGCTATCGGGCTGCGCAGGAGGAAAACAACGAAGTTGGAAGGCCTTCTTGCCTTGGCAAATTCCTGAGTTGACTTTACCCAACTGCGCACCGGTCAAAGGGCGCACTCCGACTTCGCTGCGAAGTCGGGTTGCGCACCGGTGCTTGGCTGTCTTCTCCGCCGCTCGGATCGCGCATCGGAAAAGGGCGCACCCGACTTCGCTGCGAAGTCGGGTTGCGCCCCAGCACTTAGCCGACTTTCCCGATAGGCCGTTCCCCTAGTGCGCCCAGGAAGAAGGGCGCACTCCGACTTCGCTGCGAAGTCGGGTTGCGCCCCTGACACTTAGTCAGATTTTCAACATTTCCTGTCTGGGTGCGTACTTCGGGTTCCCTACTGCGCTCCAACTGAGGGGCGCACTCCGACTTCGCTGCGAAGTCGGGTGTCGCCCCAACACTTAGAAACTTTTCACGGTACACCTGCTGAAGTTTACTGGGGGAAGAAAAGGGGAAAGAAGAAGAGGGAATGAAGCTGTGAGGGAGAGGAAGAAAGGGAGAGAAGAAGAAAGGGAAAATGAGGAGAGGGAAAGGAAAAGAGCAGCTCACTTGTAGAAACCAAAAACATGGCACCCCTGTGCAAAATGTGACAACATTCCTGGCGGCTCGCGGGGTGTCGAGCTCGCCTCGACGCAAAGAACCATGCCTTTATCCTTTGGGTGCAGAGGAACTTCCTTCCCCTGTCTTCTTTTGCTCTGGTCGTTTCCCTTGGGGCAACTGTTCTTCTTCGTTTTCGCTTTCACCAGTTGCCTCCTCAGTCTCGCCTTCTGAATCAGAAGGCTCTCCGCTTCCGGCCTCTCGCTTGCTGATGCGTTCGACCACAGCCTTAGCTTGATCCCAGACTGCGGCTTGGAAAGGAGAGGGGTCGCTGATTTCTCTAAGTACTGCATGGAATGCAGCGACCGCGTGCAGGTCAATGGTGTGAAATCTTTTGCCCAACTCCCCAAGAGAAGAGCTGATTTTGCAGTACTTAGCCACCATTTGAGTGACCTGCGCTTCTTGAACTGGCTCTATCCAGCTATCGATTTCAGCTGTATCTGCCTCGAAGGACAGCCAGTTCTCTTTTACCTGTTCAAGGGTGAGGAGCTCGTCATCTTTGACATAGCTCGGACACCCATGCTCGGACAAAATACGAAAAGGAGCCAGGAGAATTTGTCTTTCCTGTTCTAAGGCGTCCAACGCTCGCTCGGGTCGCTCCGATCCTTTCCGTCCGGGCGAAGTAAGTGTGCAAGGTTACCCTTGCATTTGCCCACTCTGAGGCAAGACGGGACATAGGGGAGATTTGGAAGCCATCGCGCTCTATCTTCTCAAGTTTCATAGCCAGGTCTAGCAATTGCCTCGCCTGGTGTTCGGCTTCCTCTACCACAGGCTTGCCCTGGGCAGATATTTCTTCAATTCTGGATAAGAAATCCAGAACTGTTAAGGACTTGACAAGGTTGGGCTTGCAACCTTGTAGCAGACTTGCGCGCATCTCCTTCGCCTTGCTCTTTGAAAAGGCCGCCGCTTGTAATGCTTGCTCGCTAGCCGCGATCGCGCTCGTTTCAGTGAACCCCGTAGTTGCGAAATCTGCTCCAGCCGCCTCTTTCCTCTCTTGTTCGGTCGTCTCGTCGAGCGGCGGCCAGCTGGGCCTTAAGGTCTTCAACTTCTTGCTGTGCTGACCCCAACTGGGCCGTAGCCCTCGCCAAGTCTTCTTCAAGCTGCCTGGAAGTATTCTCGCACTGGAAAAGCGCCTCCTGGGTTTCGAGATGCTTGACAAGGAGGTTGTCTGTTCTGCGGCGAATACCGCGGATCTCATACTCTTCGTTGATATCATCGAAGTTCTTCTCCTTTGTCTGAAGCTCGTAGTCTGCCTCGGTCATATCACGGAGAGGCTTTTTCACCTTAGGAATCAGCTTTTCCGTTGTAAGCACTCTCCGATTCAGGTCAAACTTTGTGCGTTTGACCGGGGCAGCTATCCCTTCGGCCCTTCTCGCGCTTAACTCCTTGAAGAAAGGAGGCAGACCCCCCCGCGGCTCTTATCGCCGCAGGCCGGTCCTCGGTGATGCTCATGAAATCAAGATCTTCCAGCTCCCGGGCCTCGCCGCGGCATTTTTCCCGCGAACAATGAAGTAGGTGGGATACCGTAGGGGGTAGTAGACCTTCGAGGGCGACCGGGTCCTAGGAGTGACAGGGGTTTGGCTAGACGGCGCCGGTAGGGTTTCGATTGGTCGGGGCGAAGGATGTGGAGATGAGGTAGCGGCTTCAGCACTGACCGCGGGTGAAGGCTCTTGGGTTTGTCCCAGGGATTGGAAAGCATTGGGGTCCTGGGCAAACTGGTCAAAGGAGTGAAAGTCGCTGGACGGCGGGGTGGCTTGAGATGCGGAGGATGCGGCTACGGCTTGCCCTGATGAAGTGGGAGTCGGGGTTTTTGCAGGGCCGACATGGACTTGGGCAAATGGCACAGAGGACGTACCTGCGGGCTCCGCCTGAGCCGACGCTGAAGGAATGGTTGCAGCCTGGATGTCTGCTACTGGTTCGGGGCTGTCTAAAGAGACAACCTCCGGCGCTGCTGCTTGTGGTTGTTCTGCAGGTGTCTGCTGTACTGGCTCCTTGGGTCGTTTGGCCCTTTCGACCTTTTTCTTTTTCTTTTCTCCCGACGCCGTGGATGGTTCAGAAGGGAGCGGCAATAGAAGGGCGGCAGGCGCTGATGTCCCTACGGTAAATTTGTACCTGGGTCGCGCTGGGAGGATTCCTGCCGCACTTGGCCCGCTGGCTGGCGGTGTGAGCGTCTTCTCTGTTGATAGAGGGGCCAGCTCAGGAGTTGACCGCTCTGAACCTTGCGCCACTTCGAACGCTGCCACAGAAGCAACAGGCTGCATCGGGCCCACTTGACTGCCGGATGGAGTCGCGCTGGAAGTCGCCGGGGTTGACGATGACTGGGGGGTAGCCCTCCTTTTATACCTTATGTTCGCGCCTCGGGGAACGCAAACGCGAAATTCGAAGGGCTGCCACGTGTCGACGTGTTGATCATATAATGCCGAAAACTCATCATCAACGGCAAGATTCCTCCGGCTTGATTTGTCGTGTTGCGTGCGACACCTCATTTTCCAGCATTCGAGGATTTTGTCCTTATGCCAGTTAAGCGGCGCCACCTTAGCGAGGAACTTCTTGAATCCCGCTGACTCCATTCGGTGGTCCGGGTTCCGTTCAAGATCGTAAGCGACCTCTTCGCAGTAAAATTCATGCCACGGTGGCCATGACTGCATCAAATGAATGCGCCAGTAGAGATCTGCACCTGTCAAGTTCCTTCTTTCTTGCATGATCTCAGGTCTCGGACAGATGTGCGTAAACTTTCCCCGGACCCCGATTGGGTCATATTTCCAGCGTTGGGGCAGCATTATCAGGCCCATCTCCAGCAGCTCCTCGCTCAAGGTAAATGTGTCTGCCCGATTTCGAAGACCCGAATATTGGCCCGAGTCATAGGATATTTGAATATGTGACCTCTCTTCTTCCCTTGGCCAAATTCCTCTTCGACGTAGTCCATTTGCCGCGCCACCTCCATTCCAAACTGATGGTCTGTGCAAAAGTAGGGCAGCAGACATGGTTTCCCCTTGAATCCGTAGATTCGGACGACAATGCCCTGAGTCAGCCGAAAGGTATCACCAAGCTTGTTGTCTGTCAGATGCTTTGTCATAGCCGCTGGTGGGCGAGTCGCGCCACGGCTGAACAGTCCCATTGCCTGGCCCAGAAAACCAACATTAAACTCGTAGAACGAGCCCTTCCGGTACAGGGCCTCAGTCCATTCGTACACGGGGAGTGGCTTTCCTTGCTCGTTCGCTTTCCTCAGGTTAGGGACGTTCATCCGGTAATGCATATGGTACAGGCATAGCCATGTGAGGAATGAGCAAAACCGGAAGTCCGTCGACTGCCTTTGCTGCAGTCTTACCAGGCTCGCATGAATCGCGTAGGCCAACCAGTCCGCCCAATCGTAGAAGATTGGGCGCTTCCCGCTCTTCTGCGCCGTGGAGTCGTAGAACTCCCCGTGCAGGATGCACTCGGCCATCGCCAACTGAAACGGCCGCACCACTCTGTCTGAGTCGCAGCCAAGGACCCATGCCGTAATGATATAGATATATTTGTTCTCAAATCGGTCCAACGGTATGGGGCCAGTCGGCCACTGTCCAGGATTTAGCGGAGTCTTCAGCTCTGAGTTAAGGAACTCTCTCATCCGCTTCGTCTGCGAAAATCTGCCGGTCTGCTCTTCGATGCTCACCCTTCTGACAATTGCGTCTGGGCTGTATTGGAGCCCTGGGGCGAACGCCGGCTGGACGCTTTCTCGGAAGAGAGTGAACAACACCCTTCCTTTGTTATCGCAGACTTGCCGCGCAGCTGGTTTGTAATATTCAGCAATCACTTCAACCAGCTCCGGGCACCAGTGTGTCGGAGGGCACAGGAAACAGTGAAGATTTGAATTATATGCGGCTCCGAGGTGGTGAGAAGGCGGAACCTTACCCACCCACTTTGCGATGGTCAGACGCAGCTTCGTGATACTGATGGAGAATGCGCCATCTTTGTACCCGGATAGACGATTGATTGGTGGCGGCGGAGTCTGACCAGCTACGTGCCTCTTTGTTCTGGATTTTGCTTTCTTGCCCTTCTGAGGCGCTGCGCTTTCATGGTCGCTGGACTCTGGAGACTTGTCAGCATCGCGCAGATCCACACTTGTTTGCGCCTGTACGGGCGCTTTCCCCTTGTCCATCCTCGTTGAAATGAATCGTAGATCGGGACAAAAGCTTCGTAGCTTGTCGGGTTTATTCTCTCGCAGTCCGGGAGCCAGCTTGAACTTATAGATTTTCTCGCTGCGCCAGGGCCTTCTTGTAGACAAAGACTGCCGCATTAATGGCGCGAGGGAGGAAGTTAGGGCCGTTTGCTTTGGGTTGGTGGCGACGTTATGATCTTGGCGGCTGCGCACGGGCCCGTTTTTTTGAAAAACGTTCCTATTAGTCGTTGGCCCCAGCGCGCCTTACCCTTTAAATGTATCTTCATAGGTAAACGCGCAATCATTTAAACTCTCTTGAACCATGTGCCGTAGCCGACGTCACTGCCGTCAATTGGGCACACTTTTCAAAAGACTTTACAATTAATTAACCACACCTTGCCATGTGTCGGGCTTTGCAACGGGCCCATACTTGGCGCCGTCCGTGATGAGACGTTCGTGCTTCGCCCGGAATCCGGGGCGCGGTCCGACTTCGCCCAAAAAAGGGGCGCAAGTCGAACTTCGCCCGTTTTTGGGCGCAACCGACTCGCCAAGCCAAACGGGCGCAGCACGGACTTCGCCAAAAACGGGCGCCAGGGTTTTAACTTATCTCTTTTTCCCCACTCGACTTCCCCAAGGTTCTCGAAGGGGATGGACTTCGCCCAAAAATTGGGCGCAGTCCGACTTCGCCTATCAAATGGGCGCCGCTAGGCATTTTATTTGTGGTCCGTTTCCCACTCGCGCTTTTTGAAGGGGCGCAGCCCGACTTCGTTGCGAAGTCGGGTTGGGCAGCTAGACTTTAGGCGTTTCAGCTCCTTTTAACTGCTTTGTTCCCTTCTTCGCCCCATTTGATGAGCGCTGCCTGACTTCGCTGCGAAGTCAGGCATTTGCCTCGGACCTACTTGGGCTACTTGGAAAACTAAACTGAAAAACTTGAAATATTTACATGCTGAAAACTTTAAAATGCAAAAAGGGAAATCTGTACAAAGAAGGGCCCCTTCGGGCGCCTTCAGTGGTGGTACAATTTGAGGTGAAACCCGTTGACGGGAATGGGGAGAGGATGTCCCTCCATGTCCCGGAGCACATATGCGTTGAATTGGTTTACCCAGGCAATCTGATAGGGGCCCTCCCAGAGGGCATCAAACTTTCCATGGTTGCCGGGTTTGGCCTTGAACGAGTCCCACTTCAGCACCAGGTCCCCGATTTTGAAAACTCGGGCTGTGGTGCCTTTTGCGAACCAGCCTTGGGTTGATTCAGCGTGTTTTGTGAAGGCCTGGTACGCTTTCTCTCTGTCTTCCTCCAACTGCAGCAGCTGGCAAAGTCTGTCTTCTACCGGATCCCCGCTGCTTCTTTCCTCGTCAAGCATCCAGAGAGCGGGTATCTCAATGTGCGTTGGCAAGACAACTTCTTTGCCATACACGAGCGCATAAGGGGACGTTTTGATGGACTTCTTGAATGAAATTTTGTCCGCCCATAGCGCCCGATTCAGGAGTAGGTGCCAAGTCCTCTTGTTATTCTCCACCGTCCTTCGAATGATCTTCAGTAGGTTCTTATTGGTGGACTCGGCGAGACCGTTCCCCTGCGGGTAGTAGTTGGAAGACATCTTGTGATAGATGCCAAATTTGCTGGTGTACTCCGTGAGTACTGCGCCTGCGAACCCCGGACCATTGTCCGTTACTATTGATTCCGGGACCCCGAAACGGGTGATCAAGCTTTCGAGGAACCTGATGACCGTCTCTTGGTCGGCGTTCTTTGTAGGGATCGCCTCTGCCCACCGTGTGAAGTAATCGGTGGCGGTTAAGATAAACTTGTGGCCCGCTGTAGAGTTCGACGAAATCACCCCGATGAAGTCCAGACCCATTGCTGAAACGGAGTCTCGGCTTGGATCGGTTGAAGGGGCAGGGGTGCTTTTCTCGTTCTTGCCAGCAAATCTCTGGCATTGATCACATTTGCTACGACACGCATGAGCGTCTGTAAACAGAGTGGGCCAGTAGTACCCAGCTCTGATTATTTTCAAGGCCGTGGGCCTTGCAGAATGGTGACCTCCAGGCATCCCGGAATGAAATTCTCCGAGGACCCTGGACTGGTCTGCTTTCTTGACGCACCGCAACAGGATGCCGTCAATGTTTTTAAAGTAAAGCCCCTCGGGGCGAAGAGTGTACTTCAATGCACCTAGCCGAAACCTCCTTCTTTGTGAGGCATTCATGTGGTCTGGACATCTCCCGGTGCAGAAATATCTCACCAGTTCATCTGTCCAGTCGCACTCCTCGGGTAAAGAGTTGGCTAGGTTGATGCGTGTTGCTGGATCCTCCCACTCGCAGGCGGATATCTCGGCTGCCGCACTTCGGGCTAGCTCCTGGCACAAGGCTCGGCCTCTGACTAGCTTGGTTGGCCGCACTTCGATGTCGAACTCCTGGATTTTGGCAATCCATCCTGCCCTCTTGTGACCCGGTTCTCCTTGTATGATAAAGCTTCGAACGTCCGGGTGGATCACGAAGACGGTGATCTTGCTCTGGGAGACAAAGTGCCTGAACTTACGGAGAGATTTCATGACAGCGTGTACCTGCCGCTCTATAAAGTTGTACTTCTCTTCGTGCGGCTGGATTACTTGGCTCAGGAACGCTATGGGGCGCTCCTCGCCATCTTCTCCCTTTTGGGTCAGGACTGCGGCGTAACTCTCAGGTTCTCCCACTGCGTACAGGATGAAACCCTTAGAGTAGTATGGGTTTATCAACACCGGTGCTTGTGTAATTCGAGCTTTGATCTCCTCGAAGGCTTGCTCCCTCTCTTCATCCACGTAAAATCTGTGTTCTTCTTAAGCAACTCGGACATAGGCTTGATTACCCGTGCGAAGTCCGGTATGAACTTCCGCACGGTTGATTTGGCCGAAGAAGGACTCGTAGCCCTTTCTTGTCGATTGGGGCGGGCAAGCGGAGGAGAGCCTCTCGCTCCGTCAGATCTATAGCCAGGCCTTTCTCGGAGATGACATGCCCCAGCAGCTTTCCTTCTTTCACCGCGAAGACAGACTTCTTCGGGTTTATGGAGATGCCGAATTCACGACACCTTTCGAATATTTGCCGCAGGTGGGGAACATGATCTTCTCGCTTGTGAGAGAAAACAGTCATGTCATCCAAGTAGATGACAATCACTTTGTTGAGCAGCTCTCGGAAGGCCAGGTCCATGGCTCTTTGGAATGTGGCGCCAGCATTGGATAAGCCGAATGGCATGCGCTGATAGGCGAACGTTCCCCATTTGGTGGTGAACGCCGTCTTGTGCTGGTCCTCATCCTTGACCCATATCTGGTTGTAGCCGGAAAAGCCGTCTAAGAGGGAAAATCTCTGGGCTCCAGAAACTATATGGAGGATCTGATCGATCTGAGGAAGCGGGTAATGGTCCTTGAGGGAGGCTTGATTTAGATTTCTGAAATCCACGCAGAGACGAATGTCTCCGTTCTTCTTCCTCACAGGAACCAAGTTCGCAACCCAGGATGAATGCTTGATGGGGTAGATGATCTTGGCCTCCAACATCTTCAAGAGCTCGGCTTTCATCATGGCCTCGATTTTTGGATTGACGGCCCTCTGCTTTTGCCTGAATGGCTTGGCGCCATCTTCTAGCTCAATGGTATGCTGGATTATTTCTCTGTCATACCCCTTCAAGTCTTGGTAGCTCCAGGCTACTATGTCAGGGAACTCTTGACATAATGATCTGATCTGCTCGAGTTCCTCTGTGGTGCAGCCTGTCCCGACCTTGATTGATTTACCAGGTTCCAGCTCTAGGTCGGCATACTGCTTCGGGTCTACTTTGATCCGATGAGATATGGCTCTGTCATTCTGATCAAATAGACTCTCTAGGGTAATCAGTCCTTTTGGGACATGATTATTTTTCAGTTGTATCAACCCCTCATATTGCTCGTCATCAGGGTCTCTACCTTCGATTGAACAGGCTTCATTTACCAAAAATGTGACGATCTCCTCGTCACAGCTAAACACCTGCCAATGGGTGTCCTTATCAGGCACAGAAGGCCTGTAAATGGTACGGACCGGCTTCGGCTTCTGGACAGTGTCATCAGCCGGAACGTACCTGGCTCCAACAGACGCCAGAATGTCAGCATGCTTGTTTTTCTCTCGTGAAATAGCCTTGACATTCAACGAGTCAAAAGACTCCATCAGATCCCAGACCCGATTTCGGTACGCCTTGAGATAGTGCTTTTTGGAGGCGCACTTATTCGTGATCTGGTGGCACACCAACTCCGAATCTCCGTAGATCTCGCAGATGTTTGATTCCCAACCTCTCCGCCTTTCGCAATCCCAAGCACAGGGCTTCGTACTCCGCCGCGTTGTTGGTACAGCTCCAAGCCAGCTCCGTAGGTGTAATCCTTCCGGATCCCGGTTGGGGAAACCAAAAGAACTCCAAAGACCGGCGCCATTTTTGCATCGTGCGCCGTCAAAGAAAAGCTTCCACAGCTTCTCAGGTGCTGGTCCCACTTCTCTCCTTGCCGACTTGTCAACTCTTTCAGGCTGAACAATGGTGTAACAACCTTGCTCTGTTTCAATCACGGCGTTGAAGTCCCGCAAGGAGAATTCATCTTCTACTTGCAGCTGCTCGAGAGCTTGCTCCGTCATGTCCACCGTCACCAATTCTTCCTCCACCACCTGAACCATGCAATCCTCAGGCTCTTCTCCGGGTATCTTCTCTACTAGGTAGGTGGAAGGCTTTTCATTGAAAATCTTCAGCCTCCTTCCTTTGAAGGGCACTTCCATGTGCGAGTAGTCCAGAGAGAGATATCCTCCCAACTTCGCAGTGAACTCCCTAGAGAGACACATGCCGAAGTAGGGTTCCAAGTCGACGACCACAACCTCCTCGAATGACCACGATGTCGAGGGCTTTATGCAGACGAATAGGGATGTCTTTAATGACACCAACCGTCTTGACAGCGGTGCCGTCTAGTTGCAGCACGCCTTGGCTGCTCCTTGTGTACTCCATCCCGATTTCATCGCAGACGGCCTTCGGCATAACTGTCGTGGAAGCACCAGAGTCCACCATGCAGTTGTGTACTATATACCCTTGCATCCGTAATGATAGATAGAAGGGAGGTGGTCCTGTTCTTCCCAGTGGCTGAGACTGTCAGGGGTTGCACCAGGACAGCGGGCTGTATCTGCTTGCCATTCTTCATGATTTTCAGGGATTCTTGCAGCAGATCAACCTGGCCCGGGAGCTGAAGAGCATCATACATGCCGATTCTTGCGGGAGTTCTCTTCAACTCGTCTACTATACTGTAGCCCGAAGTGCTTGCTCCTTCCGCTTCTTTCGCCGGCTCGTACTTCGTCCGGTATTGTTGAGTGGCCTCAACTCTCTCGTCTCTTGGTCAGAGACGGATATCTCAGCCTCTCCTGAGCTTGTTCTTTTGTTTCAGCTAGAGGCTGAGCAGCGGGAGCTTTAGCAGGAAGAGCTTTGGCTATGGGAGGCTTGACCGCGGGAGTCTTCGCCGGAGGAGTCTTATCTTTGGCTGTGTAGGGCCACGACCTCTTGTAGGGCGGTATCTCCTCGGGTTGTGCCTTGTCTCTTCTAGCGTACACCTTTAAGGGTTTGGCTGCAGCTTCGGCAGACTTCTTGTTTTCCTTGGCGGGAGGCGGCATTGGAACTTCGTCTGAAACGGCGAAATTGCTTTCGTCGCCCAGGATCATGTAGAGCTCTTCGTCCTCAATGGCGCTGCCGGCCAAGGTCTGGAGGTAGTGCTGATGCAGTGTACAATCATCCTCATCATGCGGGTCGTTGCACGTGGTGCACCAGTTGACCTGGTCAGAAGTACCAGGTTCATCCTCTATGGCAGCATTCCTCGGAGGGGGCCGCCGTTGCAAATGTTGCTCGGGGGCCGATCCTTTGTCAATGCTGGAGGCGGATATGGCCTCCTTGGAGCTAGGTCCATCTGGGCCTCGCTTCTTTTCGAACGGTCATGTCGCTAGACATGGTATGATAGCCAGAGGCCAGAGCCCGTACCTCCCGTAGGATTTGATTCTGAATATCGTGGCCAGGAGGTGGCGGCAATTGAGCTGGGGGAGGCAATGCAGCCAATGGAGGAGGAGTGGAATATTGTGCATGCTGGGGAGGAGCAGGAAGTGCTGGAAAACGTGGAGGACGGGGAGGCGGATAATGAACTTGCGGCGGGCCGTAAGGGTTCACGACCGGCGCCGGATTCCATTGTTGCTGGGGTTGCTGTCCTGAAGTGGACGGCTCCGAACCATAGTCGAAGGATACCGCGATCGGGGAAAGTCGTGGTAGATGGGCGGTTGCACTCGTGTGGAAGCCTTGCCGATGGAGATGATGTCCATTTCAGCTTGTCGGGCAGCTTCGTACAGAGCAGGGAATGTGTTGATTCTGGCCACCTTCAGCAGCAGGCAAATGTCTGAGTTGAAAGATCTCAGGTAGTAGTAGGCGGCCTGACCTGCTGATGGTCGGAGTTCACGAGGCACTCGTTTCCAAGACCTCGCAAACCTGATGTTGAAGTCTGACACCTCCTCTTGGGGGTGTCTCTGAATACTTTGAAACCGATGCAAAGAAAGAAGAGGGATCAGCAGACTCGTTGCATCCTTTCACGAGCTCGCCGGCTAACCGTCGCCACCCCGTGATGGATCCCTCCGGCAGCGATCTCCACCGAGAGAGAAGCTTTCCCCTTAGGGAAAGGGCCAGCAGACGGGTCTTCACACTTTCGTCAGTGATGGAGTGTAGCGCAGCCAGGGCAAGAATGTCCTGGATGTGTTCATACGCCGTCTTGCCGTAGCCGTCGTACGTAGGGATAGACTTTAAGGCAGCAGGGGGCACAACTTGTCCGACTAGGGCCAAGGGCCCCGTAGAATCCACCGCCGGGAAGAGGTCGTCTTCATCCAGATGATCAGCCATTTCTGCTTCTGATCCGGTAGTGTATTCAGTATCGGAACTATCCGAAGATGTAGATTCTTCTTCGGCCTCAACTTGTTCAATCTCAGCTTCGGCTTCTTGGATTTCAGCCTCGGCTTCTTGGATTTCTTCTTCGCGAGCTTGGTAATCAGCCACCCTGACGCGCTCGCCCGGAGCGTCAAGGTCAAGTTCGTAAAAGTCGGGCTGGTTCTCCGGATTCCTTGCTCGCCACCTTCTCGTTTGCATGAAGGCGTTAGGACCGGTCTTCTCGGACTCAGAGTATGTTCAGATAATTTGCAGAGTCGCCTTGTGCTCTGATTTTGAACAGCAATGAAGTGAGCACTAGTACTTCGATTCTGTTTGGGGGCGGGAAACTACCATGTCCCACCGGTTAAGACCAGGAAATTGGTGGTGCCAGGTGGAGACGGGTTAGAAATTCGTTCTTGAAATATGGGACCTTGGTCCCACCGGGCGTGCCAGAGAAACTGTTGGTTACGAATCTGCCATGAGGAAAGGATTTGTTGTTAATGCGCCCAGATTCGCCCACCAGATTGAAAGGCCGGGAGGAAGGAATGCCTTCCGTGCCAATCTCCGGAGAAGGCCGGCTCCTATGGGGGTTGTGATAAGATAAGAGTGCAGGAAAGAGATAAAAAGGTACAAAAAGAGATAAAAGTGCAGAAAGAAATTCCAAATGTGATTGGAGTTGGGTGGGGGGAATAAGCAGAGACGGCGACGAATCAATCACCACTACTAACAAGCATTCATCTACAAACATACATCGAAACTACAGCTATCGCCGATCCCATGTATCCTCTATCTATGCATTCCAGGAATACCCGGCCATCAAATGCCGGAGTCCAGAGTTCAGTACAACAACAAGCAATGACACAAGAAACATGAGGCAGAAATGACAAGGAGAGGCAGCATGCAAGATAAAAGACAGTAAGCAGAGCCAAGTATATGTCTGTATTTGAGGCAAACGCACAACTACAATTGTCCCCTAGCAATATATTCCCCTTCCACCACTTACATTGAAAATGTGGTGGGTATTTATAGCCCAAAACTCCCCCCGATTACATTCATGGGCACAAAGTCCCAGACAAGACAGTAGCTGACACGAGCGGCTGAGGAGCTGCTGATGCTGACTTCTGTCGGGCCGGACTGTCCTTGCAGCATGGTGTCCCTGAAGGCGGTACAACTACGTGGCAGCGCGTTGGGACAAGTCTTCGGTCAACAGGAATGCGGGTAGGTGCGGCAGATGGTACTTCACATCGGCTTTAAATGTTGACAACTGGCGCCGGTAGTGTAGCCCATGCTTTGTCCTTGCGCGGTCAAGTCTTGGCTCGAATCCCGAAGGTGGATACTTGTCGGATGCTGAAGCGTGACACGTGTCTGCCTTGAAAGGCAGTTTATCCAACTTCGCCAGGAATTCGGGCGCTATCGGGTTGCGCAGGAGGAAGACAACGCAGTTGGAAGGCCTTCTTGCCTTGGTGTCTTTCTCGAGTTGACTTCACCGAACCGCGCACCGGTCAAAGGGCGCACTCCGACTTCGCTGCGAAGTCGGGTTGCGCACCGGTGCTTGGCTGTCTTCATCCGCTGTACAGACTGCGCACTGGAACAGGGCGCACTCCGACTTCGCTGCGAAGTCGGGTTGCGCCCCAGCACTTAGCCATTTTCCTGATAGGCCATTCCCCTAGTGCGCCCAGGAAGAAGGGCGCACCCGACTTCGCTGCGAAGTCGGGTTGCGCCCTTGACACTTAGTCAGATTTTCAATCATTTCCTGTCCTGCTGCGCATGGATTACCTACTGCGCTCCAACTGAGGGGCGCACTCCGACTTCGCTGCGAAGTCGGGTGTCGCCCCAACACTTAGAAACTTTTCAAGGTACACCTGCTGAAGTTTTACTGGGGGGAAGAAAGGGGGAAAGAAGAAGAGGGAATGAAGCTGCGAGGGAGAGGAAGAAAGGGAGAGAAGAAGAAAGGGAAAATGAGGAGAAGGAAAGGAAAAGAGCAGCTCACTTGCAGAAACCAAAAACATGGCACCCCTGTGCAAAATGTGACAACAGGACAAATCTGCCTTGGGATCTCGTCTCTCTTTCTTGCCCGACTTCGCCCGGAATTGGAGCGCAATTAGACAGCGCAAGGGGGAAGTAGCGTAGTTGGGGAGGCCTCCGTGCCTTAGAAAATTTCCGGGTTGTCTTCAACATTCTGCCCGAGTGCGCACAAGTAAGCGGGCGCAGCCCGACTTCGCTGCGAAGTCGGGTTGCGCACCCAACACTTAGCCACTTTTTCGGTCATACCGCCCCGACTGCGCATGAACTTGAGAGCGCACCCCGACTTCGCTGCGAAGTCGGGTTGCGCACTCAACACTTAGAAATTTCAGGGCTCCACTGATGCCCAGGTGCGCACAGAAATGAGAGCGCACCCCGACTTCGCTGCGAAGTCGGGTTGCGCTCTTATACTTAGCAAAATTTTGATCATCTCTCCGCACTTCGGCTCCCCAAGTGCGCTCAAACTCAAGGGCGCAGCCCGACTTCGCTGCGAAGTCGGGTTGCGCACTCTAATACTTAGAATTTTTTAGGGGCCTTTTGCTCTTTTGGGGAAATTGACAGAAAAAAGGAAAGGAGGAAAGGGGGGGAATGAAGGGAATGAAACTGATGGAAGGGAAGAAAGGGGATAGTGGAGAAAGGGAAAGGAGGAGGAGGGAAGGGAGAGCAGCATCCTTACAAGAAAAATGAAGACATGGCACCCCGTGCAAAATGTGGCAACATTCCTGGCGGCTCGCGGGGTGTCGAGCTCGCCTCGACGCAACGAACCAGGCCTTTATCCTTTGGGCGCAGAGGAACTCCCTTCCCCTGCATCCCGCTGCTGCTGAGTCCCCTTTTTGGGTAACTGCTCTTCTTCGGACTCACTCTCAGCAGTCTCTTCTTCTGATTCTCCTCCTCTTTCTGAATCCGAATGCTCACCACTGTCGCCTTCTCGCTCGGCAGGTTGCTCCCGCTCGCGGACGTGATTGTATGCAGTCTTGGCCTGGTCCCAAGCTGCTGCCTGGAAGGGCCCTAAATCGCTGACATCCTTCAGCGCTGCTCTGAATGCCGCAACCACGTGTACATCGATGGTGTCATATCTCTCTCCCAACTCCTGGAGGGAGGTGTTAATCTTGCAAAATCTTGACACCATTTGGGTTACCTGTGTCTCCTGGACTGGCTCGGCCCAACTGTCAATTTCTGATGTATCTGCCTCGAAAGACAGCCAATCCAGCTTTACTTGTTCAAGGGGCAAAAACTCCCCATCCTTGACGAAGCTCGGGCATCCGAGCTCAGAAAGAGTGTTGAAGGGAGCCAGGCAAATATTCATTTCATGGTTCAATGCGTCCAGCATCTTCCTGGCGGCCCTTGTTTTTTCTGTTTTTTCAAAGTAATTATGCAAGGTTACCCTTGCATCCGCCCAATCTAGGGCAATTCGGGACATGGGGGGAAATCGGAGGCCCTTGCGCGCGAACTCTTCAAGTTTTATTGCCAAGTCCAGCCACTGCTTCGCTTGGCGTTCGGCCTCCTCTACCACAGGCTTTCCCTGGGCAGATACTTCTTGGATCCTGGATGCGAAATCCAGGACGGACAGGGACCTGACCACATTAGCCCTGCATCCTTGCAGCAAACCAGCCCGCATCTCCTTGATCTTGTTTTTCGAAAAGGCAGCCGCTTGGGACGCCTTCTCCTTCAGCTGAGATTGGGCCTGCCTCAACAAATCCTGCAGCTGAGATACATGTTCCAGTGCCGCCCTCTTCTCTTCCGACAGCTGTTCGGCCGTCTTTCTTTGTGCTGTAGCCTCCTGCTGAGAGGCGGCGAGCTGAGCTTTCAAGTCCTCAATCTCCTTCTGGGCAGACTCCAGCCGCGTGGTGGCCTTGGCCAGATCTTCCTCCAGCTGTCTCGAGTTATTCTGAAGCTGAAACAACTTCTCTTGATTCTCGAGTCGCTTAACAAGGAGATTGTCAGTTCTGCGGCGAATACCGTTGATTTCGTATTCTTCGCTTATGTCATCAAAATTCTTCTCCTTGATCCGGTGTTCATAGTCGGCCTCGGTCATTTCCCGGAGAGGCTTCTTTACTTTAGGGATCAACTTCTCGGTTCGCAGCACTCTCCTGTCCAAGTCGAACTTGGTGCGCTTCACCGGGGCAGCTATCTCCTCGGCTCTTCTTCGTTTGACGCCCTGGAGGAAAGAGGCGGAACACCCTACGGCCTTCGCTGCCGGGAGGCTGATCATCTGTAATCTGCAGCTGCTCCCCCATGAAGTCAAGTTCTGCCAGCATAGGATATGCCGAGGCTAAATCCTGCTGCGGCATCCTTCCTGCAAACAATGAAGCAGGAGATATTCCAGAAGGTGAGGTTGCTTTCAAGGGCGACTGGGTCCTAGGGGAAACGGGCGGCTGAGTGGGAGGTGAAGGCGGGGTCTTGAATAATGAAGGTGAGCGGCGCGGCGATGTAGGTACAGCTTCGGCACTGGCCGCGGATGAGGGGTCTAGGGTTTGACCCAGGGTTTGGAAAACGTTCAGGTCCTGGGCAAACTGTTCGAAAGAATGGGGACTATGGAAGGATTGGGAGATAGGCGATAGGGAAGATGCAACTAAGGCTTGCCCTGATACAGAGGGGGACGGTGTCACGGCAGGGCCAACTGGGATTTGGGGAACCGGGGAAGAGGACGTACCTGCGGGCTCCGCCTGAGCCGCTGATTGGAGGACGCCTGCTGCCCAGACTTCTGCTTCTTTCCCTGGGCTGTCCAGAGAGATGATTTCCGACGCGGCTGCCTCTGTTCGTGCCGCAGCCGTTTGCTGCGCAGACTCCTTCTTCGGCCGCTTGGTCTTTTCGCTCCTTTTTCTCTTCTTTTCTCCCGGAGCTGCAGTTTGCTCGAAGGAGGCGGAGGAGGTTGGCGCGGCTGGCAATGGTGTTCCCACGGTGAATTTGTACTTGGGTTTTGACGGAGGGACGCTTGCTGCCGATGGCCCACCGGTTGACCCTTCTGGCGCCTTTTCCTTTTGAGGCACCGCTTCACTGGTTGACTTTTCTAGCTCCTGTTCTTTTTGAGGTGACGCTTCGGGAGCTGGAGGCAACATCGGGCCCACCTGACTGCTTGTTGGCGTCCTGCTGGGAGGTTTTTGAATGGGTAATTGCTGGGGTGGGGGCTTCCTTTTATATCTCTTTCTGGCGCCTAGGGGAACGCAATCTCGAAACGCGAACGACTCCCATTTGCCGGCGTATTTATCATATAAGGCCGAAAACTCATCATCTACGGCCAATGTCTTTCGGTTAGACTTATCGTGTTGCGTGCGACACCTCATCTTCCAACATTCAATGATTTTGTCCTTTTCCCAGCTGAGGGGCGTCACCTTTGAGAGGAATTTTTTGAAGCCCGCCGAGTCTAACCTGTGATCTGGATTGCGCTCCGGATCATACTCCACCTCCTCACAGTAAAAGTCCTGCCATGGTGGCCATGATTGCATCCGCTCGATGTGCCATTCCAGGTCTGCGCCTGTTTTATTGCACCTCTCCTCCATGATTTCTGCTCGGGGGCAAATATGTACAAATTTTCCCCTGACCCCAATCGGGTCGTATTTCCAGCGCTGCGGTAGCTGTATCAAGCCCATGTTGAGGAGTTCTTGTTCGAGGTAGATATGCTGCCCAATCTCATGCACTTGAATGTTCGCCCAGGTAATAGGATACTTGAAAATATGGCCCCTCTTCTTTCCCTGGCCGAATTCCTCTTCTACATAGTCCATTTGGCGCGATGTCTCCATACCGAACTGATGCTCAGTGCAAAAATAGGGCAGCAAGAACGGCTTCCCTTTGAATCCGTAGATTCTGATCACAATGCCCTGAGTCAACCGGAAGGTATCTCCGCATTTGTACTTCCTCAGGTAGTTCGTCATGGCCAGTGGAGGGCGAGATGCTTTGCCGTTGAACAACGCCAGGGTCATACCTAGAAATTTGAAGTTGAAGTCGTAGTAAGACCCTCTCCTATACAGGACTTCTGTCCACTCATACACAGGCAGCGGCGCTCCCTTCTCATTTACCTTTTTTAGATCAGGCACTTTAATCCGGTAGTGCGTATGGTACAGGCACAACCATGTGAGGAATGAGCAGTGTCGGAACTCAGTTGTCTGCTTCTGCTGTATCCTGACCAGATTCGAATGTATGGCGTACGCCACCCAATCCGCCCAATCAAAGAAAATCGGGCGTCTTCCGCTCCTTTGCGCAGTGGAGTCATAAAACTCTCCATGCAAGATGCATTCCGCGAGCGCCAGCTGGTACGGGTGCACCATTCTGTCCGTGCCGCAGCCGAGTACCCATGCAAGGATAATATAAATATATTTGTTTTCAAACCTCTCCAGGGGTATAGGGCCTGTTGGCCACTGTCCTGCTGGCAGCGGGGTCTTCAGTTCTGAATCGAGAAACTCTCTCATCCTTCTGCTCTGAGCGAATCTGCCCGCCTGCTCATCCAAGTTAATTCTTCTGACAATGGCGTTGGGGTCGTACTGGAGCCCCGGGGCGAAGGCTGGCTGGACGCTTTCTTTGAAGAGGGTGAACAACACCCTTCCTTGGTTGTCGCAGACTTGCCGGGTAGCTGGTTTGTAATATGTCACAATAGACTCAACCAGCTCCGGGCAATGGTGGACGGGAGGGCACAAGAACCAGTACAAGTTCGACTTGTATGCAGCTCCGACATGGTGCGAGGGCGAGACTTTGCCTGCCCACTTTGCAATATTTGGCCGCAGCTTGGTGAGGCTAATGGAGTACTCGCCATCCTTATACCCGGCCAAGCGATTGATGGGCGGCGGCGGAGCTTGCCCTTTGCTTCTCTTTGACCTGGATTTCCTTGTCTGCTCCTGCGGCACTTCGCTCTCATGAGCGCTGGATTCTGTGTGTTCCTCAGCCTCCTGTTCTGTATCGCTGGACTGCGGCTGCATTGGCGCTTTTCCCTTGTCCATTTTCTGTTTTCTGCTCGTGGTGGCAGAGACGGGAATTCTAGTCACCAGTCTTTAATTCTGCGCCTTTCTTCCTCCTAAACGCGCAGCTCAGACTTAGCTTGATAATTCGAATGTTCTGAGTATGCCAGGGCCCCTTTTCTAGGAATGAAAACGTAGCATTAATGGCGCGAGGGGGGGTTTAAAGTGATTTGCCCGAAGTAGGTAGAAAACGCCGTTATTCCTTGGCGGCCGCGCGTGGGATTTTTCCTTGGAAGGCGCACCTTGTTTGCGGTTGGTCCTAATGCGCTTGCTTCTTTAATGACATCTGCTTCGAAATCCGCGCAATCATTCCTTAAAAATTTGAACCTCGTGCTTCCAATGACGTCACAGCCGCCGCTTGGGCACACACTTCGAGGGAGACTTTGGCCCAGGGTTCAAGAAGGGACGCAGCCTAACTTCGCGCTATACACATTGCGCCGCCTGGGCCCACACTTAGAAATTTTTCGTCACTATGCCCCTTGTTCTCCCTGACAGGTCGTTCGAAGTGCGCCCGAAATCAAGAGCGCACTCGGACTTCGCTCAAAAAATGTGCGCAATCCGACTTCGCCCGGAAAATATTGCGCAGTAGGGATTCCACACTTAGCCGATTTTTGCTTCCTCTGCTGCCCGACTGCGCTCCCAAGATGGTGCGCAGCCCGACTTCGCTGCGAAGTCGGGTTGCGCACCCAACACTTAGAAATTTTCTGAGGCTTCTTGTTTGCTCTTTTCTCCCAAACTCCCGACATCGCACAATTCATGAAGCGATGCCCGACTTCGCTGCGAAGTCGGGGTTCGCTCTATGCTTGGTCGGATTTTTAAGCAGCGCAAAATTTTGCTCCTTTTCTCACACTTAGCCCATTTCGGTTTTGAAAACTGAAAACTGAATAACTGAAAGAAATATTTACATTCTGACATAAACTGAAATGCAGGAAAAAATATGTACAAGGAAGGACCTCTCGGGCACCTTCAGTGGTGATAGGTTTTTAGGTGGAAACCGTTGACAGGAATAGGGAGAAGTTGTCCCTCCATGTCCCTGAGCACGAACGCGTTGAATTGGTTTACCCGAGCGATCTGATAGGGGCCTTCCCAGAGGGCATCAAATTTGTCATGGTTGCCCGGCTTCGCTTTGAGTGAGTCCCACTTGAGCACTAGGTCCCCGATTTTGAAAACCCGGGTGGTGGTGCCTTTTGCAAACCAGCTCGGGTTACCTCGGCATGTTTGGTAAAGGCCTGGTATGCCTTCTCCCTTTCCTCTTCTAACCGCAATAGTTGACAAAGTCCGGCATCCACTGGATCCCCGTCGCCTTTTTCTTCATCTAACAACCGTAGTGCGGGCATTTCTAGGTGGGTAGGCAAAGTGCCTCCTTGCCATATACAAGCGCGTAGGGGGATGTCTTGATAGATTTCTTGAAAGATATGCGATCCGCCCATAACGCCCGGTTCAGAAGTAGGTGCCACGTCCTCTTGTTCCTTTCTACTATTTTTTTTACAATCTTCAGCAGATTCTTGTTAGTGGACTCGGCCAGGCCATTCCCCTGCGGGTAGTAGTTTGAGGACATCTTGTGATAGATGTCGTATTTGTTGGTGAACTCCGTGAGTACAGCACCTGCGAACCCCGGACCGTTGTCTGTAACTATTGCCTCTGGGACCCCGAAACGGGTGATGAGGCTCTCAAGGAACCCAATGACCGTTTCTTGGTCTGCATGCTTAGTGGGGATCGCCTCCGCCCACCGAGTGAAATAATCGGTGGCTGTAAGGATGAACTTATGTCCCGCTGCAGAGTTAGGCGTGATGGTT
Organism: Wollemia nobilis; assembly: GCA_028583015.1. Classification (NCBI taxonomy): domain Eukaryota; kingdom Viridiplantae; phylum Streptophyta; class Pinopsida; order Araucariales; family Araucariaceae; genus Wollemia; species Wollemia nobilis. The sequence goes on along the minus strand of JAQPPZ010016370.1, from coordinate 5,589,621 downwards.
CCGACGAAGTCCAGACCCCACTGCTGAAACGGAGTCTCGGCTTGAATTGGCTGGAGGGGCAAGGGTGCCTTCCTATTCCTGCCGGCGAACCTCTGGCATTTTTCACATTTTACACAGACCGCATGTGCGTCTGTGAAGAGGGTGGGCCAATAATACCCGGCTCTGATAATCTTTAAGGCCGTAGGCCTCCCTGAATGATGTCCTCCAGGCATCCCGGAGTGGAACTCTCCGAGGACCTTTGGTTTATCTGATTCCCTGACGCACCGCAACAGGATGCCGTCAATATTTTTGAAATACAGCCCCTCGGGGCGCAGTACATATCTCAAGGCATTCAGCCTAAACCTCCTTCTTTGTGAGGCATTGAGATGATCTGGACATCTCCCTGTGCTAAAATACCACACCAGGTCATTCGTCCAATCACTCTCCTCTGATAAGGAGTTGGCAAGGTTAATTTCCGCCATTGGATCTTCCCACTGGCAGGCAGAGATTTCAGCTGCAGCACTTCGGGCCAGCTCTTGGCACAGGGCCCGGCCTCTGATCAGCTTCGTTGGACGTACCTCTATGTCAAATTCTTGGATTTTAGCTATCCATCCTGCCCTCTTGTGACCTGGCTCCCCTTGTACAATGAAATTCCTGACGTCCGGATGTATCACAAAGATAGTTATCCGGCTCTGGGAGACGAAGTGCCTGAACTTCCTGAGGGATCTCATGACTGCGTGCACCTGCCGCTCAATAAAATTGTACTTTTCTTCATGCGGCTGAATCACCTGGCTTAGGAACGCTATGGGGCGCTCTTCGCCATCATCTCCCTTCTGAGTCAGGACTGCAGCGTAGCTCTCGGGCTCTCCCACCGCGTACGGGATGAAATCCTTGGAATAATCTGGATTTATCAATACTGGAGCTTGCGCGATTCTGGCCTTGATCTCTTCGAAGGCTTGCTTCCTTTCGTCGATCCACAAGAATTCGGCATTCTTTTTTAGGAGTTCGGCCATGGGCTTGATTACTTGTGCGAAGTCCGGTATGAACTTCCTCACGAAGTTGATTTGGCCAAAAAATGATTGTAGCCCCTTCTTGTCAACTGGGATGGGTAAGCGAAGAAGGGCTTCTGCTCTGTCAGGATCCACTGCAAGGCCTTTCTCAGAAATGACATGTCCTAGCAGCTTACCTTCCTTTACCGCGAAGACTGACTTCTTCGGGTTGATGGAAATGCCGAATTCACGACATCTCTCAAATATTTGCCGCAAGTGGGAAGCATGGTCCTCTCTCTTATGTGAAAATACAGTCATATCGTCCAAATAGATGACAATGACCTTGTTGAGCAGCTCCCGGAACGCCAAGTCCATAGCTCTTTGAAATGTAGCGCCGGCGTTAGACAGGCCGAAGGGCATGCGCTGATATGCAAACGTTCCCCATTTGGTGGTGAACGTTGTCTTGTGTTGATCTTCGTCCTTTACCCATATTTGGTTGTATCCAGAGAATCCGTCCAAGAGAGAGAACCTCTGTGCTCCAGCAACTATGTGGAGGATTTGATCAATTTGGGGAAGCGGATAATGATCCTTCAGTGAAGCTTGATTGAGGTTTCTGAAATCCACGCAGAGGCGGATGTCTCCATTCTTTTTCCTCACAGGGACCAGATTCGCGACCCAAGATGAGTGCTTGATGGGGTAGATGATTTTGGCCTCCAGCATCTTTAAGAGCTCTGCTTTCATCATGGCTTCAATTTTTGGGTTCACTGCCCTTTGCTTCTGCCGGAAAGGTCTTGCATTATCTTCCAGCTCTATAGTATGCTGGATCATCTCTCTGTCATACCCCTTCAAGTCCTGGTAGCACCAGGCCACAATATCAGGGAACTCTCCGCATAAAGATCTGATCTGCTCCAGTTCCTTTTCAGTGCAGTCTGTCCCGACCTTGATCACTTTTCCAGGTTCCAGTTCCAGGTCCATGTACTGCTTGGGGTCCACTTTGATTCTGTGGGATATGGCTCTATCGTTCTGATCAAAGAGACTTTCTAGGGTAATCAGTCCTTTCGGGACATGATTGTTTTTTAACTGTATCAACCCCTCGTATTGCTCGTCATCAGGGTCTCTACCTTCTATTGTACTTGCTTCGTTTATCAAAAAAGTGACGATATCCTCGTCACAGTCGAACACCTGCCAGTGGGTGTCTTTATCAGGCACAGAAGGCCTGTAGATGGTACGAACCGGCTTCGGCTTCTGGACAGTGTCATCAGCCGGGACGTACCTGGCTCCAACAGACGCCAGAATGTCAGCATGCTTATTCTTCTCACGTGATATGGCTTTGACATTCAAAGAGTCGAATGACTCCATCAGATCCCAGACACGGTTACGGTACGCCTTGAGGTAATGCTTCTTGGAGGCGCACTTATTCGTAATCTGGTTGCACACCAACTCTGAGTCGCCAAAGATCTGCAAATGTCTTACCCCCAGTCTCTCTGCCTTTCTCAAACCCAAGCACAAAGCTTCATACTCCGCCGCGTTGTTAGTGCAGCTCCAAGCCAGCCTGTAAGTGTAGTCCTTCTGGACTCCGGATGGGGAAACCAGAAGTACACCTGCACCGGCGCCATTTTTGCATCGGGCGCCATCAAAGAACAACTTCCATAGCTTTTCTGGTGCGGGTCCAACCTCCTTTCTTGCTGACTGGTCAAGTCTTTCAGGCTGGGTGACGGAGTAACAGCCTTGCTCGGTCTCAATCATGGCATTGAAGTCTAGCAAGGAGAACTCATCCTCCACTTGTAACAACTCAAGGGCCTCTTCTGCCATATCCACCTCTACCAGTTCTTCAGTTGTCGGCTGAACCATGCCATTCTGCGGCTCTTCTCCGGGTATCTTCTCTACCAGAAATGTGGAAGGCTTTTCATTATAGATCTTTAATCTTCTTCCTTTGAAGGGCACTTCCATATGTGAGTAATCCAGAGACAGATATCCACCCAGCTTCGCAGTGAACTCCCTAGAGAGACACATGCCGAAGTAGGGTTCCAAGTCGACCACAACGACTTCTTGGATGACCACTATGTCGAGGGCTTTATGCAGTCGGATCGGGATATCCTTGATGACACCAACTGTCTTGACAGGGGTGCCGTCTAGCTGCAGCACACCTTGGCTGCTCCTTGTATATTCCATACCGATCTCCTCGCAGACGGCTCTCGGCATGACAGTAGTGGAAGCACCGGAATCCACCATGCAGTTGTGTACTATATAGCCTTCCATCCGCAATGACAGATAGAAAGGAGGTGGCCTGTTTTTCCCGGTAGCAAAAACTGTCAAGGGCTGAGCTAACACAGCAGGCTGCGTCGGCTTTCCATCTTTTACGCTTTTCAAGGATTCCTGCAACAGATCAACTTGCCCTGGGAGCAGAAGAGCCTCGTACATACTTATCTTTGTCGGGGTCCTTTTTAGCTCATCAACTATATTGTAGGTTGAAGTGCCGGCTCCCTCTATCTCTTTCGCTGGCTCATACCTGGTCCGGTATTGCTGCGTGGCTTCGACTCTCTGTCTCTTCGTCAGCGACGGATATCTCGGCTTCTCTTGAGCTTGTTCTTTTGTTTCGGCTAGAGGTTGGGCTGCGGGAGCCTTCATCGCGGGAGCCTTGAGCGTAGGGAACCTTTCTTTGGCTGTAGGGGGCCAAGGTGACTTGTCAGGTGGTAGCCCAGCAGGCTGCGCCCTCTCTCTTCTGGCGTATACCTTCAACGGCTTTGCTTGGGCCGTGGCAGCCTCAATGGGCCTTCTGCCTTCCTTGGTCAAGAGCGACGCAGGATCTTCTTCTGGGACTGCAAAGTTGCCTTCATCGTCCAGGATCATGTATGCTTCGTCCTCCATGGCGCTGCCCGCAAGGGTCTGAAGATAATGCTGATGCAGCGTGCAACTCTCCTCTCCATGTGGATCGTTGCATGTGGAGCACCAGTTAACCTGGTCAGAAGTGCCAGGTTGAACCTCATTGGCAGCATTCCTTGCCGGGGGCCTTTGCGCTTGTGCAGCTTGATCTTTTGTTAGCGCCGGGGGAGGATATGGTCTCCTTGGAAGGAACTCCATCTGGGCTTGCTTCTTCTTCATTATTGTCATATCGTTGGAAATAGTATGATACCCAGAGGCCAGAGCCCGTACCTCCTAAAGGATTTTATTCTGAATATCGTTATCAGCAGGCGCCGGCCGGGCCGGCGGAGGTATTGCAGCTAATGGTGGAGGTGCAGAATACGCCGCGTAATGAGGGGGAGGTGGGAGTGCGGGATACTGCGGAGGTGGAGGTGGCGGATTAGGATAATGGATCTGAGGCTGACCATAGGGGTTTATAATCGGTGTTGGATTCCATGGCTGTTGGGGGTACTGATTTGATGAGGATGGCATTACACCAGACGCCGATGGATATTGGGACTGAGGGAAATCAGGATAAATGGGAGGCTGCATTCTATGCGGAAGTCTGCCTATAGAGATTATGTCTAATTCTGCTTGCTGGGCAGCTTCGTATAGGGCAGGGAAAGTATCGACCCGGGCTATCTTGAGAAGTAGGCAAATATCCGAATTGAAAGACCTCAGGTAATAGTGTGCAACTTGACCCGTCGGAGGTCGCAGTTCGCGAGGTACTCTCTTCCAGGACCTCGCAAACCTTATGTTGAAGTCCGATATCTCCTCTTGCGGGTGGCGTTGGATACTCGAAACTGATGCAACAATGAAGAGGGGTCGGCAGACTCGTTGCATCCTTTTACGAGCCTGCCTGCCAACTGAGGCCACCCCGTGATAGCTCCTTCTGGCAAAGATCTCCACCAGTAGAGAAGCTTCCCCCTCAGAGAAAGGGCCAATAGACGGGTCTTGACACTCTCACTCGTAATAGAGTGCAGTGCAGCCAAGGCCAGAATGTCTTGGATGTGCTCATATGCCGTTTTCCCGGAGCCATCGTAAGTAGGGATGGATTTCAAGGCAGCGGGGGGCACAGCCTCTTGTCCGACTAGAGCCAAGGGCCCTGTGGAGTCAACCGCTGGGAAGAGGTCGTCATCATTTTGCTGGGCAGCCATGTCTTCTTCCTCTCCGGTCGTGTACTCGGTATCAGTGTTGTCCGAAGTTGTAGGTTGCTCTTCAATTTCGGCCTCTTCGACTTCGGCTTCGCGATTCGTCTATGTGAGCTTGGTAGTCGGCCAGCCTTACGCGCTCTCCAGGAGCGTTGATGTCAATTTCGTAGAGATCAGGCTGGTTTCCCGGATTCCTTGCTCTCCACCTTCTTGTATGCATGAAGGCGCTTGGACCGGTCTCACGGACTCAGAGGATATTCAGGTACTTGCAGAGTCGCCAGGTGTTCTGATTTAACAGCAATGAAGCGAACACCAATGCTTCGATTCTGTTTTGGGTGGGAAACTCCCGTGTCCCACCGGGCGTGCCAGAGAAACTGTTGGTTACGAATCTGCCACTAGGATAGGATTTAGTGTAATGCGCCCTAGATTCGCCCAACAGATTGAAAGGCCGGAAGGAAGGAATGCCTTCCGTGCCAATCTCCGGAGGAGGCCGGCTTCCTATGTTTTCTCAGTTGTTTATCAGCTCGAGTGCAGGAAAGAAATTATAAATGCAGAAAGAAATATAAATGTATTTGTATTGGGTGGGGAGGATAAGCAGCACAACAACTATCAATCACCACTACTAACAACAATTAAACACAGAATACATTGCAGAAACTACCAATGTCATTCATCCTATGTATCCTCTAACTATGCATTCCAGGAATACTTAACTATCAAATACCGATATCCAGATAGCAGAATAACAGTAAGCAATAACATAAGCAACATGAGGCAGAAATGCTAAATAGAGGCAGCATACAGAACAAGAACAGTCAATAGAGCCAAGTGTATTTTGTATTCAGAAGCAAATGCACAGCTACAATGGTTCCCTAGCAATATATCCCCCTTCCACCCCTTTACAATGATATTGCGGAGCTATTTATAGCGCAATTTTCCCCCCAATTACAACTTTGGGCACAGGATCCCAGACCGACAATAGCTGACAAAGCTGACAAAAGCGGCAAAAAGCGGTTGATGTTGACCTCTGCGGATATGGAATGTACTTGCAGCAAGGTCCACCTGAAAAATTGGCAGCTACGTGGCGGTGAGGGAGATGATGCTTCGAGTCAGCTTGAATGAGGGTAGTTGCGGTACAATAATTCAATTCACGCTTGCACACCACCCGTCACATCTCTGACTCGAATCCCGAGGTTGGACACCTGTCAGAATCTGATAAGGGACAAATCTGCCTTGGGATCTCGTCTCTCTTTCTTGCCCGACTTCGCTCGGAATTGGAGCGCAATCAAACAGCGCAAGGGGAAGTAGCGCAGTTGGGGAGGCCTCCGTGCCTTAGAAAATTTCCGGGCTGTCTTCAACATTCTGCCCGAGTGCGCACAAGTAAGCGGGCGCAGCCCGACTTCGCTGCGAAGTCGGGTTGCGCACCCAACACTTAGCCACTTTTTCGGTCATATCGTCCCGACTGCGCATGAAGATGAGAGCGCACCCCGACTTCGCTGCGAAGTCGGGTTGCGCACTCAATACTTAGAAATTTCAGGGCTCCACTGATTCCCAGGTGCGCACAGAAATGAGAGCGCACCCCGACTTCGCTGCGAAGTCGGGTTGCGCTCTTATACTTAGCAAAATTTTGATCATCTCTCCGCACTTCGGCTCCCCAAGTGCGCTCAAACTCAAGGGCGCAGCCCGACTTCGCTGCGAAGTCGGGTTGCGCACTCTTATACTTAGAATTTTTTAGGGGCCTTTTGCTCTTTTGGGGAAATTGACAGAAAAAAGTAAAAGAGGAAAGGGGGGGAAATGAAGGGAATGAAACTGATGGAAGGGAAGAAAGGGGATAGTGGAGAAAGGGAAAGGAGGAGGAGGGAAGGGAGAGCAGCATCCTTACAAGAAAAATGAAGACATGGCACCCCGTGCAAAATGTGGCAACAGAACATAGTTTTTAATTAATTAAATATTTTAAATATATTAATAATAATGCAAAGTAATTTCATTGGTTGTGAGCTTTGCCCAAGTTGTGGGAGACCATGGTTTGACATTTAGAGACGTCTCTTTTTTTAATGATTATAGGTGATTGAAACAGGCCTCAGTATTACAACATATCCTCCTTACCATCGTATTTTAACAAACCACATAGTGGTATTACAACAACATTTCGACAATTATGCATAATTTGCTTAGCAAGATTTGAACTTGGGTTTCTGCCTTGAAAGTTGATGTACTTAACCCCACTTTGACTTGTACTATTTGACAAAATATTAATGTTCACCCATGGGATTTGAACCTTGGTTTACGATGTAAAACTCTTCACTCCTTCCAAATTTTTCTAAACCCAATTGGCTAAATGTTAAAGTAAACATTGGACAAAGTTCATATAGAACACGAGGGTGGGTTTGTATCCATAATTCGAGCACACAACCTAAAGTCTATGGCCAATCGATCTGATGCATAGCCACAAGTTCAACCCCTACCTCTAGGTGTTCCCATGGCTCTACAAGGTGGTCACCCATGGGATTAGAACCTGGGCTTATAGCGTGAAACCTCTTCTTACCGCTTGCTGCTTGGGGCATCTAGAGACATATATTATGTGTAATGTGGAATGAATTTACATATCCTCTCTTAAATCTAAAAAGGATTTGCTAAATAAAAAAATGATATAATATTATTATATTTATATATGTAGTTATTTATTAGTTTAATGGATTATTAATCTTGAGTAAAATGAAATAATGGATAAAGAAAAATTATATGCAACATAAAACACCTTTAATCAATCCTACCTCAAATTTGTTGATGATACTCTGCTTTAGGTCATCCTTGTGGCAATAAAAAGAATCCGATCATGTATGAGGAGGCTATTGGACAATGGTTAATAACTTAATATGAAGAAAGAAAAAATCTATAATTATTATCACCATATGGCAGTCCAAAGGAGTTGGGGATGAGGATTGATGCTTGTGATTATTTTAAGCCAAGTTGTGTGGAATCATGATGGACTAACACCTCAAATGCTAACAACCATTTGCAACATGGGAGGATTTGAAGCCAAAGTTTGATAAAAAGTTCAATCTACTTCGGGACGATATGAAGATTGCCAACGAAATCTATGCAACAAATCTGAAGAAAGATGAGAATATCAAGTCGTACAACCCTTACTTGAAGGAGATTATTGACAAGATGGAAAAGAATCCAGCGGATGGATAACATTATTGACAAGATGGAAAAGAAACCAGTAGATGGATAACATTATTGACAAGATGGAAAAGAAGCCAGTGGATGGACTTCAGATGGATGGACCCCTCCTTGGATACAAGAAAAAGATGAAAGTGCTGACATTGACATCGTACTAGGTGTTCATAATGCTCTCAACCTGGATACAAGAAAAAGATGAAAGTGGTGACATTGACATCGTACTAGGAGGTGTTCATAATGCTCTCAACCTTGAAAGTGAACCGAAGACTGCATTGATGGGAGGATTTACGAGTTAAACCAAAGATAATAGTGACTCAGATAGTGAGGAGGAGGATTTGAATATAACCATTCAAGCCTTCGAAAGGATCAACAATATGAAAGGCAAGAGGAAAAAAAAGGAAAAGGACATATGGTGTTCAGATTGTAAGACAAAGAGTCACAAATACACCAACTATCCAAGGAAATAGTATTGTAATATCTATAAGGTAAATGGCCATTAAGTGGTAGATTGTCCATTTAATCTAAAGAGCACATGACATTAAACCTTGACTATACAAAAGGAACAAGCCAACAGAAACCCAACGCCTCAAAGAGCAGACAAGGTGCAACTAGTAACAGAAATTGGAAAAAATGCCAAGGGAGGAGGCTTGACACATAGAACCAATCTGATAACAGATCTCGAACTGAGAGCAGATTGCAATATGACTCAGAGAAAAGGCCAATTGTACAATGCAAGAAGTGTCAAGAGTGGGGACACTTTGCACAAAATTGTACAAACGCATCGGCTTGGATGGAGGTTAAGGGGCAAGTATGTGTCAATGGTGCGAACTTGGCAAGCACAAGGAAGTAAATTGTCCAAAGAAGGCTAATACAAGCAACTCATAGAATGTCAACATAATTGACATCGAAGCAACATATTAAAAAAATTATGTACTCATCGTACACATTTATCCATGTCAAGTTGCTTGGGCTTACACCAATGCAAGTAATTGTGGATGAGGGTTATAGAGTAAACGTTTTGCCTAAACAAACATGGAAAGAATTAGGTGCACCATTTTTATGGTCACTTAATTTCAGATTTTATGGAGCAGATCAATACAAGATTTAAGAGTTTTAACTACTCAAAAAGTGAAGAATGCAAAGCAAACATTAATTCTGAATTTTGTGGTGATTGCAATGCAAATTACTAGTCTATGACACGTTGTTGGGATGTGGTTGGTTGTGCACGAAAAAGGTTGATCACAACTAGGAGAAGGACCACTTGACATTCAAGAAAGGCCGACACAAGTATTTCATCAATTTGAAAAACCACTCGGTTGGTAAAGAGTTGGCATCTTCAGATAGGATAGGAGAATCTTCGTTTGACAGAGTAAGGATAGGCAAAATGGAACTGTACAAAGGAGTGCATAGAGGATGAAGGGCACTCGAAGACTGGCCTACTCGCATAAGTTGAAGGGGAGGAGAAGGTGCCATTCCTTCCCAACTTTGCAGATTACAATGTCGGTGATGTGTAGATAGACGAAAAGCAAAAAATATCCTTGCATGAAAAATCCCCCCACAACAATATCCACATGGGTTGAAAGCAAATATTAGGATGAAAGTCTTGATGATATATAAATATTCTCTTTTGGTTGAAAGCAAAAATCTGGAGTGAGAGTGTGGGATGATGTATTTGAGATTTGAAAAGTTTATAAAAAATAAAATCCTATGAATCCCTTTCTTACAATAAATACTACCTTGAAAAATACTGGCAGTTGTGGGCCTTGTAAGGCATTATATGTACTAAAAGCTTTCTTAATTTGAGATGATGCGAAAAAAAAAAAAACTATCCAACTTTTTTAAAATTTATTGTTAATATAAGTTATTTTTTAATTTTTTTTTTCACTAGTTTTATGGAATTAAATAAACAAGCCATATTGCATTATTTTACAGTAACATTTTTTTCAATTATGCATATAGTGGTTGTGGAATATGGTCTATACAGCATCACATGTACTAAAAGCTTTATCAATCAAAAAGCAAATTGGGATCTAATAATAAAAAAATCATATGAAACCTTTTAATAATCTGTTTTTTTCCAATTGATTATATGAGATGCAATCACACCCTACCTATATTACATTATGACCACCCCAAATTACAAGAAGGATCTTGGCCCAAGTTCAAATCTTACCAAGTGATACAAGCAAAATTACCAAGCTGTTGTAATACCACCATGTGGTCACAATGTAATACAGATGGAGCATGTTTCAATTGTTTATAACCAATTTAAAAAACAAACTCATGTTTGAATCCTACCAAGTGATACATATAAAAATTGTTGTAATACCACCATGTGGTCATGGTTAATACAGGTGGGACTTGTTTCAACCCCTTATAGCAATAAAAAATCAAAAAAAATCTGATGGTTGTATTATATTAAAGCATTTTTTTATTTGTTATTTTTTTAAATTACATCATATGACCACCTCAACTTTCAAGCGGGAACCTGGCCGAAGTTTAAATCTTGCCAAGTGATACATGCAAAACTGCCAAGCCATTGTAATATCACCATGTAGTTACGATATATTACAGGTGGAGCTCAATCCTTTATAACCTATTAAAAAAATAAGCCCATGTTCGAATCTTGCCAACCGATATATGTAAAATTTGTGGAAAAAAAGGTAAATTAATTTTTAATATTCATGAGGTCATAGGCCATATGAGACGACCCTCATGGAGGATGTTGTTTATCCAATATATGGTTATCCAACCATACTCCAATTATCAAAGCATGGTGTACAACCCTAGCCCCACAAGATTCGAATCTTAGACCTCTATTGAGAGTTCCAAAGTCTCCACCATTGGCCAACACGTAATACCACCTTGTGGTCACGATGTAATATAGGTGGGGCCTGTTTCAATCCCTTACAACCAATAAAAGAACAAATCATATGGGGGTATTTTATTAAAGCATTTTTTTTACAATTATGACTGTCTTTTTCTGTTCCTTTTTTTTGTAATTATACATATACAGTATAATTTTAACCATTTGAACTCATGTCACTTCATAAATGTTAAGGTTCATCTATAGGATTCAAGAGAATACAATTGGCTAATTATGTAGTAAAACTTATTTTTTATGCCGAAAACCTCATCTTGATTGGCAGGACACTTGAAAGTTTAAAAAACATCTAAAAGCTTTAAAGCATTTTTGTAAAGAAGTTGGGATGCAAGTAAACACTAGCAAGACTAAAATTATGGTCTTCTCTACTTAGAGAGAGTAAAAGCAACCATATATTTTATTTGAAGGAAATCCTCTACAAGTAGTAACAGAATACACATGCCTTGGGTTAGATTTTCAAAGCAAACTCAATTGGGAAATATGCAGGATGAAACTAATACAAGCAGGATAAAGGCATTCTACTCATTGCTAATTAGGGGTAGAAAAGTAGAGTTGTGGGATTGGAAAACCAATGGGGTCCTTTTTGAGTTATTAGTTATTCCAGTGGTGCTATATGGGTGTGAGGTGTGGGGTAGTAATACATCAAGTTTTAAATGGAGACAAATAGAACGAATTCAAAATTGACTAAGTACAAATAAATTCAAAATTAAACCATCAATCCCATATGAGATTTTACTTGCTAAAACAGGGATGTTTCCACTAGAAGCAGAAGCTATGATAAGGCTATTAGGGTACCTAAAGAAAATATAAAGAATGAAAGATAGCAGGTTGTCAAAATAGGCAATCAAAGAAACACTAAATCGAAAAAAAGACACACAGATGAAACAAAACAACAAATGGATGGACAAGTGGAGCATTAAATTTCTTGAGGTCCCAAACTCCAACAAAGAAATTAAACAGTAAGGGAGGGAAAAATTCATACTTGTGATGTAGACTAAAAATTTTAAAAAGAAAAAACAGTTATACATCAACGAGTTCAACCCAAACTATGAACAAAGCCAAAAGAAGTACATAGATGCAAAGATCAAATGAAAGGAAAAATGCTTATAGCCCAACTAAGATCTAGTTCACACTATCTTAGATGCGAAACAAGGAGATAGATAATTCCTTAGGAGGCATTAACAGAACAAATATGTGTCGTTTGCACAACAAGAGTAGTGGAGACTGAAAAACATTTTCTCACGAAATGTGAAGCCTACAAGGACATCAGGATTGCATATGAGAATCCTCTATAAATAAACTCATTAACAGAACTTTTTGAAGAATTGAGAATAGAAAAAACAGGAAACTTATCATCAAAATCAACAATAGAAGAAACACACTCCAAAAGATGATAAGAGGATATTGAGCTTTTTGACTTTGTTGAACAATTTTCTTTCTTGGATGTTGTTAAATTTTGGAACTCTGAATAGAAGGTCCAAGGTTTGAATTCAAAAGGGAGTAAGGTTGTACACCATACCCCATCTTGTATTTAAGCTCTTGGTCCCATAGACTGTTTTGGTCTCGTGGATGTAACTAAAATCATTTCATTTCATTTAAAATTTGAATTTCACCAAGAGAAAGATCAACACGGCAATTGGCAATTGGCTAAATTATCTCCTACCCAATTTCCTTATCTATAGATATGTTCATATTTGCAAGAGATTGCCTCTCATAATAAATAATGAGTATCATCAACAATAATATTATTTTATATCCAATCCTTACATTCATTTTTGTTGATAACATTAATGATAATTTGTGAAGCCCCTCGATTGAAATTTTTTAATTCTTTTTCAATGGTAATTTTAAACCCTGTAAGAGGTGCCCTAGCCTCTACATAATGTAATGTTAGTTGAAGTCTAGCCTCTACATAATGTAATATTAGTTGAAGTTTTGTATGATTCTGAATAAGTGTGGAGAATTTTGTCTTCATTATTTCAAAAAAACACCACCTCCACCTACTTTCCAGGATTTCTTTTAAAAACACCATCAAAAATAATTTTGATGAACCCAAATAACATTTTCATTTTACCTTAGATCAAAACAAATCCTTTGTTTTGTTGTCATAGTTGCACATTACCTTTTACTTTGTTTTGTTTTATTGTTTTTGTTGCAAATTATTCTTTTGTGTATCTCCATGTATCTTATGCAAAATATAATTTATATAATTAAATTTTACTACAAAATACAAATTAAAAGTTCGGTACCACCTTTTATTTTCCAACACTCAGACTTCCTATGATGAACATTATATCTATAAACCAATTGGTGTGGCTAAACACGTAAGGTCCCTCTTTTGATGCTTTTAGCATTGTAAAAGGTTTTAAATGATTGTCGCATGGTGGTTATAGGAGCAGACTGTGTGGAGTACTGTGGCAGATTTCGAGGCGGACAGCGCAGAATACTGTGCAAAGTACTATGTGACAACTCTCAAGGCAGAGGCGAGACAGTGTAGAATACTACGGCAGAGGCAGGACAGCATAGAATACTGCGTGGAGTAATATGTGGTAGGCAGCTTCCCAGGCAAAGGCAGACAACGCAGAATACCTGGTGTTGCGGGCCAAACAAGGTTAACTTCTTTCCTACTTTTGTCACATGCCCGTGCATTTAATTTATCAACCCAGGGAGCTTCGTAAACTTGCGAAGGGTCTTGAACAAGATTGCTTACAATACCACTTGAGATGAGTCCGCTAGTTCTACTATTGGGGGGTGTTTCAAACGGTTGTCAATCATTCATGCACTCCTCAATAATTTACGTAAAAACAATTAAATCTACAGAAAGGAAATATTCACACATTCCTGGAAATGAACCTACTGCAAATACTGGAAATAGCAATGCGATAAACAATCTTATAAAAGCGGTAAACTAATCTAGAAAACACAGGAAAAATAGGGGAAGAAATACTGGCTTGGAGTGGGCCCAGGCTCCAGCAGACTTCCTCCCAACTGAACACGCACTTAGAAACTCTTAGAACTGTATTATAATTATCAAAGTATTACAATGTTTCTTCTGTATATCTCTCTATATTTTCTATCAGAAATATTCTATCTCCTATATATATCTCAGAGAGGTCTGCGTGTGTTTATATAGCACACCCGCAGAACTTCTGTTACAAAGAAGTTATAACAATCGATTCATTCCAGACTAAACTAAGACAGTCTGGTAAATGTGATCGACGTCTGCTAAAACTGGCATTCGGTTCTAACGGTGGCATGTTCACTGATTGGTTTGTGCTTCGCCTGGCATTGGTAGGACGTTCTCATACGTCGGTGCGATCCCCAATTTAGCTCTACATGACGTAGAGTTGGAACTGCACCAGTCGTTGTTGTCCACGTCGTGCTTGTCTGGTCAACGGGCGAAGAACAGGGGCGCCTTCCCTATGAGGAAGGTGCCTAAGTATGTCGGGCGCCTTCTCTATGCGGAAGGTGCCTTATCGCCGTTGGCGCCTTCTTGGAAGAGGAAGGCGCTTATCTTTGTTGGCGCCTTCCTGTGAGAGGAAGGCGCTTGCCTTCTAGTGGCGCCTTCCTTATGAGAGGAAGGCGCTTGCCTTCTAGTGGCGCCTTCCCGTCGACGCCTTCCTTATGAGAGGAAGGCGCTTCTTTTCCTTTGGCGCCTTCCTGGAAGAGGAAGGCGCTGGCCTTCTATTGGCGCCTTCCTGGGAGAGGAAGGCGCTTGTCTTTCCTTGGCGCCTTCCTGGAAGAGGAAGGCGCCTACTTACGTTTGGCGCCTTCCTGGAAGAGGAAGGCGCCTACCTTCTCTCGTTGATTCCGAAAGAAACAAAGTGCCAGGTCCATGAAAAGACCTCGACTGATCCAAATCTAACTAAATCAACTGCAATTCCACAAAAACACACTAAAAACACATGAATTAGATAACACGCATAATTTCATCAAATAATTATATAATCATTCATAAACATATGCAATCCTTATTATACAGCCGCATAATAATCAAGAAATTGTATACAAAATATGAGCATTTCTGATGCTCATCATTCCCCCATGCCTAACATATGCCACGCCCTCGTGGCATCAAAACTGTAGGTAGCCCTGTTGACCCCTCATCGTTGTCGTTTCTTGGTGGATCCGGCTGTACCTGCGGCCCGTGTCTGCCTCTTCTGCGTGCTGGCATCTGGAGGTGTGGCTCTTCTTTTTCTACGTTGGGCTGGGGGTGCGGCTGTCAGCTGTCCTTTCCTCGTTCTGGCCACTATCGGCGGTGATCTAGCCAGCGTCGTCTCTGCTAACTGGAATGCAGCTTCTGCAGCTTGCCATAGGTCAGCGTCCGGAGGTCTGACCGTTGCAAGAGGGATATCTGAATTATCCCTCCTGGAATGAACTACTTGGGCTTTGTACAATCGGGCTGCTTCAGGAGTAAGCCCCGCGTTCTCCCTTGCAATGGCCGCGACCTCCAATTCGGGGCCATATACCCCCCACCGTTCAAAATACCTTCTTATCATGGAGGGCCATCCCCGGGATGACCCGTAAATATCCCAAAACTGGTTGTCCTCTGTCAGATTGACGCAGATACCAGAGTCCCCCTGCATCCTCGAGGTTGCCTTCCTGGTCTCCTTGGCTGCTGTCATCTCTTGAGCAATCGTTCGAACTGTTTTTGCCTCTCCGCGAACGGCTGCATATCCCACTCGTCTTCCTCTGGCTCGGCGAAGGTCACCTTCGCCTTCTTTCGAGCCGTCCTGGGCCCTTTTCCTCTGGCCTCTGCAGAAAATGCGGTGGCTCGAACAGGGGTTTTCCCTTTCTCCCCAGCGGTCGTCTTCTCGCTCCGAGGGGCCTGCTCTACGGTCCCTGGAGCGTTCTCTTCACTCTGTGCTGCTGTCCCTGGGGGTGCTTCTTTGTCCCCCTGTCTGTCCTGTGCCGACCCCTCAGGTTCTTCTCTTCCTTCCTCAGGTCCGAGGAGTTCCTCCTTATCCTCTAGTCCTGTCTGCTGCTGGAGGCCCTCGTCCTGCTCTGTATCACTCAGGACGATGACAAGGGGTGTTGTGGGACTTCTTTCCCTTTCACTCCCGAAAACAGAGGAATTCTCCCCTGCCTCCGGGCTGCTCTGTCGGGCGTCCGATCGAAATTCTCCCGAAGAGAATACTCGTTCGGCAGATGTGGGAGAATTCGTCGGGACCTCTTTTGCCCAGTCAGTTTGGGTCGACGCGTCCCTTCTTTCTGTTCCCCTGTCCTGGAGTAGCTGGTTTTCCTCCCGCAACTGTCGGACTAGCTGCTCGAGTTGGGCGATCCGTCCTTCTCGTTCTTTCAACTCCCCTCTATGCTTGTTCTGGCATTCCTCCAAAATTTGTTGGGCCATCCAGCAATTGGTTTGCCATTCCAACGCTTCCTCCAAGGCCGCGTCGACCTGATCATTGCTCCCGAAAGTCCCTGCATCTTGTGGGCTCCGGTTTGTCAATTCTCGGAGGGTTTGGGCTGCAACGTCGACTTTCGGGTCGCTCTGTTCTTCTTCTGCCGAGAGGAGTCGCCGCAGGCGTTTCCTCCTGGGGACTGGTTCTAATGGCCAGAACTCGGCCTCGCCGCTAATAAGCGGCGCTCCTTCCTCTTCACACTCGGGCACTGGGGAATGCCCTCTTTCCTCTGTGCATTCGGGCACTGGTGAATGCCCTCTTTCTTCCGTGAAATAGGGCAATGCCAATTGCCCGATACTCGCCATTTCCTCTGTAGGGCTTCCCTCTTCTTGCCCTATTTCGGCAACAGCATCCTGTTGCCTTTCTTGGCCGCCATCTCCCTCTGCGTCGGGGTCTTGCCTCTGCGCTTCTGCATGGCGGACCAGTGCCGATATCAGCCCATGGTGGGCCAAGGCGGACGGTGCTCCCTTCTGGTACCTAGCCGCTTCGTCCTTTAGAGCATTTGCCAGGTAGAAGGGCACGTTCAACTTCCTTCCATGCACCAGGTGATTGAGAAACTACACATGGTTAGCGTGCAAATGGGTATACTTCCCGGTGCATGTAAAGAATCGAGCAACATGCTCGAATATCTTCCGTAGATTCATGGGAAGGCTGCTTTTGGGTAGCCCTTCCTTGTCTATCTGCACATTTTCCTTGGCAGCAGCACTTCGGCGTACGGCTTCAGCAGTCCGCCTTTGTATATGCATTCCCCTGTGAGGGGCAATCCAGTCGCTTGCAAGATGTATTCGGGGGTGACTGGAATTTCTACCCCTCGCACCTGAGCTACGTCGCCCCTCAAGGAGGCAGCGAATTCCTTGGTTGCCTCCATATCCTGGCCCTGACTGACCAGGGTACAGTATTCGAGCCATCCCTCGGCCTCGAACTGTGTCTTTACCGCCCCCTTGATTCCTTCCGTATCACTCGGTTCATTCTTCTTCACCGCGTGATTCTTCGACCTTCCTCCCATGGCGCCTTCCCTTACTATTGCGTTTTTTTTTGTCCTTCCTTCTTCAGGAAGGCGCCTTCTTATAGGGAAGGCGCCTAACCTTAGCATTTATTTCTAGGGTACACCTTTCGAGCCATATCATTGGCACGCGGTTCCAGCTATGGGGGATATGATTTTTATGACGACGATATTTTTTCGGTATTGCATAATTTATAAATAATTATATAAAAATTTGAGTTAGTATGCGCGTACCTTATTCGGTGTTTCATGCGTCGTGAAGAGCGTTGATTCGCTGATTTGTGACACGGGGGAGGGGTATGGTCATCTGATGCCGCTCGTTCGTGTGGTGGTTTCGTTCCGATCGAGGCGTCCGGGAGACGTAAGTGCTGGCTGTACGCGGAAGGCGCTCTTTGGTACCTTCCCCATGTGGAAGGCGCTTATGCCGATGTTGTCGGTGCTCTTTGAATGGATGCGCCTTCCGGTGGTGGAAGGCGCCTTTGATTGGATGCGCCTTCCGGTGGTGGAAGGCGCCTTTTTGATGATGGCGCCTTCCTGCTATGGAAGGCGCTTCTGAATGGGTGCGCCTTCCCGATGTGGAAGGCGCCTCGGTCTGTATGCGCCTTCTCGATGTGGAAGGCGCCTCGGGTTTTTTTTTTTTTTTTTTTGTGGCGCCTTCCAGCCACGGAAGGCGCCTATATATATATATTTGTGCGCCTTCTTCTGGCGAGGCGCCTTCTTCTAGCTGGGTGCCTTCTTTATAAGGAAGGTGCCTTCTCGATGTGGAAGGCGCCTTATTCTCGGCAATCATGTTGCGATTGACTAGGAAAGGGTGATCAAGCCTTCTCTGTCTTGCTTCACGCTGCCTCAGCTTCTACCTACGAGTGCCGGTGTCGGAATGCTGAGCCGAATCAGGCCTGGTTTCCCAGATACCTATTCCTCGTGCTGTCAGGTCCTCCACCTGCAAAAAGCAAACGAAAAGAAAGAAAAATAAAGGCAGTTAGACGCATTCCGTGCCTGTTAGGCCCTGGGTTAGGATGCCTGCAGCTTGCATGCGGGCGTCGTCCTTGCAAAACACACCGTAAGAAAAAAACTAAATTAACTGATTTTGGTGAGCACCTCCATGCCCACCGTTTCGCCTGTTAAGAGTTTGGTCCGGATCTAACAAGATGGGGTCTCCCCCACGTCTATTCTGGATTCCACCTGTAAGGTTTCGGATGTGTTATAGGGGCACAATCGGTGGCCATTGACCGTTAACACGGTGTTGCTGTCGTCAATTGTTCTAACGTGCATTGCCCCGTTCTTGATGAGCTCTACCACCTCATACGGTCCCATCCATATTTGCATTAATTTACCTTTTCTTTCCTGGAACCGAGAATCGTACAACAACACCCATTCTCCTTCTTGGAACTGCTTCAGTTTAATGTGGCGATCATGCCACCGCTTTCTTTGCTTTTGTATGATTTCTGTTCTCTACAAAGCGTCCATTCGGATTTCGTCCAGCTGATCTAGTTGCCGAATCCTTTCTTCTTGAGCGTCATCCAAGCTCAAGTTCAATTCTGAAGCCGTCCTCAATGTCTTGATTTCAAATTCAATGGGCATCATCGCACTCTTCCCATAGACCAGTTGGAAGGGTGTGAAGCCTGTGGTGGATTTCCACGTGGTATTATATGCCCAGACTGCCTCCGGCAACCGTGTAGCCCAATCCTTTCTGTGTTGTTGCACGGTCTTCGTCAGGATGTTCTCTATTTCTCTGTTCGTCACTTCCACTTGCCCATTTGCCTGCGGATGGTAGGGTGTAGTTTTATTGTGTCGAACTCTGTATTGCTCCATCAGCTCCTTGATCAACCTGGAGGTAAATTGAGGCCCCTGGTCTATTGTTATCTCTCTAGGGACCCCAAATCGTGTAAAAATGTGGGCAAATAAGAAATCGATGACTGTTCTTTCTTTTGAATCTCTCAACGCTTGAACTTCAACCCATTTGGTGACGTAATCTGTATAGACCAAAATAAACCTCCTCCCTATTGAAGGTGGATTAATTGGTCCCACGAAGTCCATGCCCCACTTATCGAAGGGTTCCAGGTGTACCTGAGGTTGGAGGGGCATTTCATCTCGATGGGTTGGTCTGCCCATTCTTTGGCATTCATCGCACTTGTTGGCGTACGCAGCTGCATCCTTGAACAGAGTGGGCCAAAAGTACCCAGCTTGTAGGATTTTGTAGGCAGTTCGTTTCCTTGCAAAGTGTCCTCCGCATGGTTCGTCGTGACACGCTTTGAGTACTTCTGAGAACTCCTGCTCTGCTATGCATCTCCTTATAATCTGGTCACGTCCTATTTTGAACAGGAGGCCATCAATCCATAGGAACGATGCGCTTTTCTCTATGACCGCCTGCTTTTCTCGGAAAGAGAGAGCAGGTGAGGTTCTTTCGATGGCCAAGTAATTGGCTATATCTACGTACCACGGGATTTGCTCACTAATGGTGAACAAATGTTCATCCGAAAACTGGTCTTCCACTGTTGTATGGTCTGTCGATATCAATCTGGATAGAAAATCTGCTACGACGTTGTCCTTGCCTGGTTTGTCGACTATTGTGATGTCGAATTCCTGCAGTAACAAGAGCCACCTGATAATTCTTCCGCCAATGGCCGACTTGCTCATCAAGTATCTGATAGCCGCGTGGTCCGTGTGGACAAATACCTTATACCCGGTGATATAATGGCAGAATTTGTTTATGGCGTGCACAACTGCAAGGAACTCCTTCTCCGTCACCGTGTAGTTGAGCTCGGCTCCTGCCAAGTTTTTGTTGACATAGTAGATGGCGTAAAATTCTTCGCCATCCTTCTGTCCGAGGATTGCTCCAATCGCATCGTTGGATGCATCACAGTAGATATGGAATGGTATGGCCCAATTTGGTCCTCTTAAAACCGGTGCGGATATCAGTTTCTCTTTAAGCAACTGAAACGCTTCTTCGCAGTCTTCCGTCCAATTGAACTCCACATCTTTAGATAATAGAGTGTGCAGTGGTTTTGCAATTTTGCTGAATTCGACGATAAATCGTCGGTAGTACCCGGCTGATCCAAGAAAACTCCTCACCTCTCTCTGCGTTCTGGGGCTGGGTAGGTCTCTGATGACCTCAATTTTTCTTTTATCAACCTTTATTCCTTCTGCGGAGAGGTGGTGTCCCAGTACGATGCCTTCTTGCATCATCATAAAGCATTTCTCGTTGCTCAGGGACAAACTGTTTTCCTTGCTTCTTTCGAGCACTCTTTCCAAGTTCGTCATTGCCTCGTCAAAGGTTTCTCCATAGACGGTGAAGTCATCCATGTATACTTCGACCGCGTCTCCCATCATGTCTAAAAATATGCTAAGCACCGCCCTTTGAAAGGTGGCAGGTGCGTTGCACAATCCGAAAGGTAATACCCGATAGGCAAACGTTCCCCATGGGCAGGTGAACGTTGTCTTGTCCTGATCCTCTTCTCCTATCTGGATCTGGTTGTATCCATTGAATCCGTCCAGGAAGGAGAAATACTTCCTCCCTGAGAGTGTATCCAAGACTTGATCAATGAACGGGAGCGGGAAGTGGTCCTTCTTGGTCGCTTTGTTTAATGCTCTGTAGTCCACACAGATTCGCCATTTCCCGTTCTTTTTAGGGACTACCACTAACAGTGATACCCATTCGCTGTCAAAAATCGGATAGATGAATCCGGCAGTCAAGAGTTTTTGCAGTTCTTCCTTGACAATGTCTTTCATTGTCGGATTCATTCTTCTCTGTGGTTGCCTGCTTGGAGTTGCTTGATCATCTAGGTATATACGATGGGTACAGATCTCTGGGCTGATACCCTTCATATCTGAGTAATCCCATGCGAATGCCTGTTGGTGTCTAACCAGGAGCTCTTCTACTTTCGTCAATTGTGTGGGAGTCAACCCACTATTGACATTCAACGTTCTTCCTGGCCCGACGTGTATCTGCTGAATGTGGTGATCTTGGGCGCCAGCCAACGGCGATCCAGGTGCAGAGATGGAGGACTCCCCGTGGAGGAACTCCACAATAGCACCATCTTCGTCTTCTTCTGCCAACTCATCCAACGTCATCACCGGCTGGATCATGGATAGCTCAGGATTTTCATGCTCGGTCAACATGGGTTCTCCTAATGAGTCGACGGACTGCGCTGGGGTGAAATAGTCAACCTTTTAACGTTTCGTCCATCGGAGATGGTCATCAGCCCATCCCGGCAGCTGATGTAAGCGTCAGCTGTTGCCAGCCATGGCCTTCCCAAGATGAGCGGGTAACCGCCCAGCCTAGTTTTAGATTGCAGGACTAAAAAGTTGGTTGGGTATTCCCATGCGTTGACTGTCACTATTACATCTTCCAACATTCCTTCCGGTGCCACGGTCGATCGATCGGCCAGCTGCAGCACTGTCGTAGTGGGTTTCAGGTTCGTGAGTTGTAGCCTCTGCATGGTCTCCTGAGGCATTACGTTGATGGCTGCTCCGAGATCGACCAACGTATTGGACAGGGAATGTCCCTCAATTTTTACAGTCAGCACCGGGCTGCCCGGGTCTGCATACTTCGGATGGCACGTTTTGCCCATCATCAAATCTGCTAGTTTACCCATGACATTGATAGTCTGGGTTGCTCTTCGTCCTGGCTTCCTTAGACACATCTCTCTTATCGCCTTGGTATATATCGAAACATCTCGGATGGCTTGAAATAATGGAATTGTCACGGTGAGGTTCTTCAAGCTAGACAAGATATCGAACTCCGGCTGCGTTACTTTCCTCTGTTCTTGCAGCCGGTTGGGAAATGGAGCCTTTGCTCTCTCAGGCGTTTCTTCTATCACCTCTTCTACAAGAGGTGTTTCTCCTACCTCTTCCTCCTCTTCTACCAGTGGAGGCGTTCCTACTCCTAGTTGTCTACCAGACCTAAGCTGAATATGGTACATCGGATACATCTCACCCTCCACGTTGTATGCTGGCTGGTTCACCCTGTTATTCGGATTTGCCGTCGGTTGTGCGGGTAGCTGCGCAGGTCTCACTGCTGGCAACGTCGGTAAATTCTGTTGGGGGTGAGCTGGTGCTACATTCTATGGAGCCTGATTCCACGCAGTGTGGCCTCTCCACTGCTGCCCAGGATATGGATATGGCATCCATGGCTGCTGGTTCGGGAATGCTGTTGGGGGTGCGTTGGACCAGGGTGATGGCCCCCACCACCCCATGTTAGGTGGTTGAGGCGGGCCTTGGTGCATGTATGGTCCTCCCCCATATGACGACATTCCGGTTGGCATATTCTCTGCAGGGGGTTGTGGCCAACTCTTCCGATTGCCTATGAAATAGGCATCCGCGCTTTCAACATCCTCCTGATTACTGGGCAGTTGCGGGCACAATCGAGTTTTATGGTTCAGCCTGCAAACTGCGCATACTCTGACTTTGTTCTCCGGGCATGCATTCTTTGCATGCTTCCCTCTACATTTTGGACAGAAATAAGCCAATGTTGCTTCGTTTTCTTGCTTCTTTTTCTCTAACAATAGCGTATCCATCTGCAATGCTAGAGATGAGAGCATTTCGCTCTTTAAATCTTCCAGCATGTTACCTATTTCTGTCTTCGTGACTGAAGCAGTCGCTTTCATGGTTCTAGAAGTGGTCTTGCCTCTCCTTCTTGAGTAGTTCCGGCATAGTTGTCGGATGTCTTCCATAGCGTGCTGGTAGACGTCACCTCCAGAGATCATGTTAAGAGCCTCCAGTGATTCATTGGTAAGTCCTCTCAAAAAGATGCTTTTGAGGGACTTATCAGATAGTCTCGTGTGAGGAGATCGTTGAAGATTGAAGTTGAATCTCTCCCAGTATTCCTCGAGAGACTCATCTTCTTTCTACGTCATGCTCAGGACCTCTTCTCTGGAGTCTCTTGCTCTCCCGAAATCTTGGTATTGCTCTAAAAAGAGCTTCTTCATTTGATCCCAAGTGGCAATGTGTTTGTCTCCCAGACCGATGAACCACCGCAGAGCTGCATCGTCCAACGTGGAAGGGAAGAGTTTCAGCTTCTGCGTATCAGATTTGTAGTCCACAGACCTGCATAAGACATCAAACTTAAATAAAAACAGGTCAGGGTCCTCAGTTGGGTATCCTCTGAAGGTCGGAAGGTGAGCAGGGGATATGTTTTTCATTTTGGTATCTCCTACTCCTTCCTCAATCGGGAAACTAAAGCCAGATGAGACTTCTTCGTTGTCAGCCATTTTTTCAAGAAATGTGGTCTCTAATGCAGTATTTATGGCCTTACGGTCGTTTAAGACTTTCTGAGTCAAGGCTCTAAGGTTGTCTGGTGTTATCGTCCGATCTTCTACAACTTTCCACAACAGGGCTTCCTCTAAGGGTGTCCTATTAAACAGGGGATTTATGATGATTCGTTCTTCCCCACGTTGATGGGATGAGGAGGCACTTTGCACAAAGTGTGGCTCCTCACTCCAATGGATTGTTGGAGGTGGGTCGGGCGAGTCTAATTCAAATTCAGAATGTTTGGCTGACTCAGGTTCTGATGGATTGGTTTTTATGAACCGACCGTCAGGTCCTCTTCTTCTCGAAGAACTCATACAAGGTCAGATGGAAGGTTTCCAGGTATTGTAGATAATCTAGTTGAGACGCTTCCCCGGCAACGACGCCAAAATGTTGCGGGCCAAACAAGGTTAACTTCTTTCCTACTTTTGTCACATGCCCGTGCATTTAATTTATCAACCCAGGGAGCTTCGTAAACTTGCGAAGGGTCTTGAACAAGATTACTCACAATACCACTTGAGATGAGTCCGCTAGTTCTACTATTGGGGGGTGTTTCAAACGGTTGTCAATCATTCATGCACTCCTCAATAATTTACGTAAAAACAATTAAATCTACAGAAAGGAAATATTCACACATTCCTGGAAATGAACCTACTGCAAATACTGGAAATAACAATGCGATAAACAATCTTATAAAAGCGGTAAACTAATCTAGAAAACACAGGAAAAATAGGGGAAGAAATACTGGCTTGGAGTGGGCCCAGGCTCCAGCAGCTTCCTCCCAGCTGAACACGCACTTAGAAACTCTTAGAACTGTATTATAATTATCAAAGTATTACAATGCTTCTTCTGTATATCTCTCTATATTTTCTATCAAAATATTCTATATCCTATATATATCTCAGAGAGGTCTGCGTGTGTTTATATAGCACACCCGTAGAACTTCTGTTACAAAGAAGTTATAACAGTCGATTCATTCCAGACTAAACTAAGACAGTCTGGTAAATGTGATCGACGTCTGCTAAAACTGGCATTCGGTTCTAACGGTGGCGTGTTCACTGATTGGTTTGTGCTTCGCCTGGCATTGGTAGGACGTTCTCATACGTCGGTGCGATCCCCAATTTAGCTCTACATGACGTAGAGTTGGAACTGCACCAATCGTTGTTGTCCACGTCGTGCTTGTCTGGTCAACGGGCGAAGAACAGGGGCGCCTTCCCTATGAGGAAGGTGCCTAAGTATGTCGGGCGCCTTCTCTATGCGGAAGGTGCCTTACTGCCGTTGGCGCCTTCCTGGAAGAGGAAGGCGCTTATCTTCTGTTGGTGCCTTCTTGTGAGAGGAAGGCGCTTGCCTTCTAGTGGCGCCTTCCTTATGAGAGGAAGGCGCTTGCCTTCTAGTGGCGCCTTCCCGTCGGCGCCTTCCTTATGAGAGGAAGGCGCTTCTTTTCCTTTGGCGCCTTCCTGGAAGAGGAAGGCGTTGGCCTTCTATTGGCGCCTTCCTGGGAGAGGAAGGCGCTTGTCTTTCCTTGGCGCCTTCCTGGAAGAGGAAGGCGCCTACCTTCTCTGCGTTGATTCCGAAAGAAACAAAGTGCCAGGTCCATGAAAAGACCTCGACTGATCCAAATCTAACTAAATCAACTGCAATTCCACAAAAACACACTGAAAACACATGAATTAGATAACACGCATAATTTCATCAAATAATTATATAATCATTCATAAACATATGCAATCCTTATTATACAACCGCATAATAATCAAGAAATTGTATACAAAATATGAGCATTTCTGATGCTCATCACCTGGCGGGAGGGGCAACATGCCCCTAAACATTATACAAAGAAATATATTTTTATAAATTATTTTTACTATAAAACACAAATTAATTTATTTATAATTTTTTTTATGTTGAGTGTTTGCCAACGTGAGGTCTGCAATTCCAATCCTAAATTCTTAACCAAATTGAATATATATATAATCTTTATTATACAGCCACATAATAATCAAGAAATTGGATACAAAATATGAGCATTTCTATGCTCATCACCTGGCGGGAGGGACAACATGCCCCTAAACATTATACAAAGAAATATATTTTTATAAATTATTTTTACTATAAAACACAAATTAATTTATTTATAATTTTTTTTATGTTGAGTGTTTGCCAACCTGAGGTCTGCAATTCCAATCTTAAATTCCTAACCAAATTGAATATATATATATATATATATATATATATATATATATCATTCCTAATCTTCCCCGGGTCACACGCACATACTCGAACCCAGTTCCTCGTCCTCTAGGAACTCCGGACTTGCCAGTCGACCGGACAAACAAGCTAAACTAGTTTTATTTTAATAATATTTTATAAATATTAAAAAATAATAATAATTAAATTATAATATATTCATTGTGAAATTAATATCCACAAAGTTTCCAATGTACCTTATTCAGTAAATTCATTAAAACTTAAGCGAATGCACCATTGGTCTTCAATACGAAAATATTAGGACGACGGACTTTACGTAACCGATCGTTATATTAAATGTCAAGTACAATCACCTTACCGGCGAATTCTTCGTTAAAAATCGTGATACAAAATAAAATATCGGTTTAAATGCACACGGAATTCATCCCGCACATGATAATGGATTCGGCACAATTGCACAGAACGATAAATTTAACAACGCTCAGTTCATCGTCATGGAACAGCGAAAATAAATGTTACCTCGTCCATGGCGGCCGGGTAAAGAAGCTCCGGCTTATCTCCCAGCGTGAAAAGCGCCTCGCTGCAACCGATTTTCGCTCCATCTCGCGCAACTTCCACGACTTCGTCTGGAGTCATATATATTTTCCGCCCTGGTTTTGGCGGCAGAGCAAAAGTGCAGTAGCCGCAAAAATTCCGGCACGCTCTCGTCAAAGGTATGAAGACTTTGGGCGAGAATGTAATCACATTGGCGCCTGGCCGTCGGTCTCTGACGGCGGCCGCGGCCGCCTTGAGTGAGTTCAATGGAGCGTTGCCAATTTCCCACAGAAATTCTTCCGCCGGATGTTCGCCCGCCGTGCCGTCTCTGATTTTTTCGAGCGTCTTCACGTTGAATTTCTTGAAGGAGGAGGAGCCGCCGACGCACTTTATTTGCTTTTTTCTTCGGCATTTTGGGAACGGAAATGGATTTGGCGGTAAGTGGAAGGGGCGGAGAATCGAACCCGGGTTGATAAACAAAGCTTCCTCCATTGTTACGGAAAAAGTTACACTACTGCCGGGGGCGCTGAAGGAAGAAACTCCGGTACTAGTAGCAGATTCAGAGCGCTAATTTCGTACAGCCAGGGGCAAAGCAAAGGTGTATGCTACATAGCTCAGAAGAACAAATATTTAGGTAATGGAGTTGGTCAGTACATTTATGGCTATACCAGTTCACATCAGGTGTGGCTTGCGTTCTGGCGGGAGTTTCTATACACAAAAGTCATCTTTGGGATTTAACTCGAGCCGCCAGCTGCATGATATCTATTATATTTTTTTTAACACGATTCCGCACCATACATCACACATGCCCTTATGTCCCTCAAATGCTCTGTGAACGTCTGTTACACAACATTTTCTTGTTATAAATTATAGACTTAGGGCAACTTAAATGCATCTAAATGAAATACATTGTCAACCAAATATAATAGTTTTATAATATAATGATAAATGGAATACATTGTTAACCAAACATAATAGTTTGGCAATATAATGATAAAAGAAAAAAAAGACCATCTAAGCCTTTCTTGATTAAATGATAAAGTCATGGCATTTGAGGTTGATTATAAGTGAGGTTGATTATAAGTGAGTTAAGTATGGTTGGGTATCTGGGGTTATTAGAATTTTAACTATGGATAGATTGATTACCTTGAAAATATGTTTAAATGTGGAATGAATGTGCTTTCATAAATTTGTGATATTTCGTGATATCTTCTTACAAATCTTTGATATTGTTTTTTATTATATATATCAAATCAAAATGCAATAACATTATATTTTGGTTATATTATCTTTTAATATTACTAAACATAGAATTTTATGAATAAGGCCACTTATCTCCAAGTTATTTATTTATTGATACAACATTTATCGTGGCGCAATAACATGTTGATAACTTATTCAAATTGAACATATTTTTGGTAAGTTGCTTTTTGAGTTTATAGATCAACATGATGCGTGGGAATTAACATTTTATTTTTTATTTTTTCATTCTATCATTCACTAAATTTTTCAATACATTTATTTTTCTAATTAATCTATTGTTATCTATTCTATTGGTACAAAGTATACACTATCATAACCTTAGTGGACATCATAACATTTGAGTTCTAATCATACATTACAACATTATGTGATTGTTATTATTGGTGCAACTCATTTCCACACTATTTTTTAATCTTGTTATATGCATTTGTCACTAGTTATATATTTAACTCAATCCAGAGATGCAATCTTAATAAACATTTGGATCCTTCTTAACATCAAATCCTCAATGGATAATAGCTACCGAGTGCCGGTGAATCCTAAATAGTCTAATGGAACCTATATGAACCATGTGGCACACAACCATTAACATAGTCCACATATGTAGTTTTTTTCATAAATAACACCACTTTTGAACTAACAATTGTAGATCTACATAGGTTTAATCACATAATTTTAAATGTGCCTTTGGATTCCAATAGTGCTTAAATTTAATAGGGTAAGGCATGTTGGGTATTAAGTTTTTCTTCTCTTTTATGATTGTGTGCAAGTCATGTGGTACACAACCATTGATGTAGGTCATTTAAAACCTCCTTATTGCATATGTAGGTGTAAGGCATTGTCAACCATTAATATAGTTCAATCTTGTGGTGAGGAGTGAATCATCTCATGTGGCACACAACCATTGATATAGGTCATTTAAAACC
Source organism: Wollemia nobilis (assembly GCA_028583015.1). Taxonomy (NCBI): domain Eukaryota; kingdom Viridiplantae; phylum Streptophyta; class Pinopsida; order Araucariales; family Araucariaceae; genus Wollemia; species Wollemia nobilis. The sequence continues at coordinate 5,560,949 of JAQPPZ010016370.1, read as the reverse complement.
TCTTTATTGCATGTGTAGGCCCAAGGCATTATCAACCATTAATATAGATCAATCTTGTGGTGGGAAGTGAATCATCTCAAAATTTTATGAATTGTCATTTTTTTTATAATTATAGAACTTGTAGAATTATAATCCTTTTATTTATTTTTCAACTACCCTTATCTAAATTGATGGGATTTTATTTGCATAGGTTAATTAAAATCTACTTTTAATATTTGTAACCCGAAGGTTCTTCAACCATTAATTTAGCTTAATCTAATGACATACATTAAAGGGGTCTTGATGAATTTATGTTCAACCATGTGGTAAAATCTTTCCAAGGAATATTTGCTAGGTGAAATCTTCTCGTTGCCACATATATTACAAGATTTTCCCATTGCGCTTATCTTCTTTATGTGTCATTGGTCATCTTTCACATATGATTGAATGATGTGCTCTTAACTTGTCCATAGATTTTACTAACCACTTGATCAAGGTTGCTCAAACATAAGTTAAACCTCTACCTTTGAATCACTTCCTTTCAATGTTAAATCCTATTCTAGAAAATGAAGATGATAGGATGCCATAGCCCTTAAATGTGGTATATGAGTGCTTATGAAAATCTGATCATTTTCATGCTCCAATGATCTTTGTTTCATCCAAAGCTAGGGGATTTACATAAACAATAATTACTTTTATGTCAATAAATTTCCAATTGAATAGCATTGACTCATTTGAAATGTAAAATTCATTTTTGTTATGACCTATAAGGACTTTTTAGGAAGCTAAACATAGGAAAACAAACATGCTAATTACCTATTTCATTTTGCAATTCAAGTAGAAAATGTAGTAAGGGTAAATTTAATAAGGTTACCAATGAAAGACTTCATCTTATTAACCAAGTGATATAACTTTTTAGACAACATAACAATCTTATGAAAAAAGTTGTAATACTTAAAAATGAATGAATAATTAAATAATGACATTATCCAAATAATGCAGAGAAAAAGCAAAAAAAAGAATGATATATGCAAAATATAATTAAAGTCTCATTAGACACCAATCGTCTTCTTCATTAATAATGAAAGAGTGATCTCCAACCAATGTAAAGGATGGTGGGTGGATGGGATATAAATGTAGCTTTTAACACATAAGGCATATATCCCAATAAATATCAAACTGACATATTATTAGTGAATACAATAACACTTGGATCATCTTAAAAGGTGTCACATGGGCCGTTGGATAATATAATGAATATACAATGTCTTTCATGGACAATAAGTGAAAGGTTATATATTTCAACATCCTCCACTAAAATTGAACTAGAAGCCATGGAGAGAAGATATTATTGAATGTTTTCATTAGTCCTAGCTCTTCCATGTCAATATGTTGTTGTAATCGTGTAAAAGCGAGATTTGATATCAAGTTTATGAAGATGTTTGCTATGTAATCTACTAAAGCCATGAAAAAAAGTTGGACTTAAGAGTGAATCTATTAAATCTTGTGCATGCAAATCTTAATATGCTTGGTCAATAAGATTATAGATCAAGTGAATAACAATATTTTTCATATGATAAAATGATCGAGCCTTTTAAGTATTACCAAACTACTTAAGAAACATCCTTATTCATACAAAATAGTTGTTTGTTTGATTATCTTTGTAATACTCTACTTCCATCAAATACAAAGAGATAGTATCATACTTTTTGGATGGCAACAAATAGGTCTAGAATGAAGATAAAATAAATAGTACAAACTAGATCTCTATTTGCCTAAATCCATGACCCAATCTGCATTTGAGTACCCTTGTAAAATAATAGGAGACTCTATCACATAGTGAATGCCATGATAAATAGAACTCCTAATATAACAAAGAATTTACTTAGAAACATTCTAGTAACTCACGAGGCACCTACATATACCTAGAAATAAGATTGATAGTGAAGGAAATACTTGGTCAAGTGTGGGTGAGATAGAGAAGACCACCCATCAATGATCTATACAAAATAATTTTCAAAACAAGAACGATAATTAGCCTCACACTTGACCACATAAGAAAAATAGGTAGGAGCTAGTTTAAAATCGTCCATTTGATATTGCTACAAAAAATCCAAGGTATACTATGTTTGAGAAAAATAAAATCTTAAAAAATATTTAGTAATCTCAATACCCAAAAAATAGTGAAGTGGGCCCAAATCTATTATCTCGAATTACTAATAAAGTCATAACTTCAAATCCTAAACCATGAAGGATGGACTCCTTATAATCATAAAATCGTCAACATAAAACAATCAAAATCTCACTATCTTGATAATTGATATAAATATCATGATCCACATCACTACGAGAAAAGCCACACATAAGATAGAAGATGTAATTATTCTCATAAAAGCATGAAGTGCCTACTGAAACTTGTGTAAGGACTTTTTAAGCTAGCAAGCTAAGGATGTAGTGTTGTGTTTAACAAATCCTAGTAGTTGTTACAACTAAATATTGCCTTAAAGGTCCCCATGAAGAAAATCACTCTTGACACTCTTGTGATGAACCTACGGACACTATGAAATAGTTAGAGAAAGAATCATTTAAATAGAGTCCACACAAACCACAAGGACGAAAGTCTCATTATAATATTTCTTTATTTTGAGAAATTATTTTTACAACAATATAAGTCTTTTGCTTTTCAATATCAACATCAACACCATATTTGGTCCTATAAACCTATTTACATCCAACAATATTTTATACATGGACAAATAAACCAACTCTCATAACTAATTTTTTATTAAAGAATTGTAATCTATCTACATAGCTTCTTTCCACTAAGAGCATCTCTTAACTTTATTAAATAACAAATTCTCATCAACGTCCACCTTACCCAAACAATAAATGGGATGAAAAGCTTGTGATCATGTTCTTGCTAGAGAAGATCCTACACAGTATTCCAAACCTACTTTGGGAAGAACAAAATTATTTATGGGACAATTATGAAAGAGCATTATCAAATCTCTATGGGACATATCTAGCATCATCCAAACATCAAAAATAAAGCCATGGAGAGTCTAGTTATAATAAAATAATAATAATAATTTGGTATGCAAAAAAGAAAAAATGGGCTCGATATAATCTAAACTTTTGTAAATAAAACATGTACTATCATAAATTAATTGTAATTCCTTTCAAAGACTTCGACATTTAAAGTGCACATGGTGTATTTAGTTTTATTTTTGCATAAAAAGTTGGAAGAGGAGTATGGTGAAGTTAACAAATCCATGATATAAAGAGTGGGTGTTTGTCATTATATCAAGCAACTCACTACTCGCAAGAGGGAAAATTGATGTTTATTGCAATTATGCTTCATTTATCAATTGAATAAGCCTTTATGGTGAGTCTATTACTTATAGTTCTTAAAATGGTTCTTAAGTTTGCTAGAGAATGATAAATTGTTTAGTAAGAGTGAACCATTTGAATCAAAATTTGTAAAGTTTATACATATTTTTATCGGTTATCTTTGAATGAATATAGCAACTAAATATTTGTGAGAGTTGTACAAGATATACCTTTGTAACAATATATTTTTTTTTATAGTATTAAGTTTTAAAAAATAAAATTTAGATTCTAATCTTATTAAATTATATATGTATAATTGTCAAACCATATAATATCATTATATGATTATAATGTAATTCAAATAAATGTTTCAACTGTATATAACCCATTTAAAAAATAACATGTTAATTAAATAAATAACATGAAGCACTAAGAATAGATCAACAAGTAAGAGGTATCATCCTATCTCTTTGATCTTCTATAAGAATAGAGTGCATATTTAAATTAACTTTTAGATGGAGGTGAATTATTATAACGATGGGTGCATCTTTATTTTCATCTCCTATTGAGCGATGTTAATTTAAAATATCAAAACCTACAAAATGCATGATGTTAATTTAAAATATCAATGCATTTAATAATATTGCAATGTATGTTTTGTGAATTTTTAATGGAAGTTGTGACCTCTAGTTATATTTGTAAAAAATACTTTGGATTCGGTGTGGAGGGAAGGGTACCATTGATCAATAACATGATCATGAACTTGAATGTACTCAAGAATTATAAAGAATGGAATGGTATCCAAATTTAATTCAAACATAATTCGACCTGATCTTTGAAGAAGAAAGCGACAATTTGGAATTTGATCACAAATAAAATGAATAAAATGAAATGGTTTTAATTATGTCTAGAAGTCTATGAGACTAAGATTTTTAAAATAAGAAGGGGTATGGTATACAACCCTGCTCCCTTTTGAATTCAAGCCTTGAGCCTCCTATCCAAAGTTCTAAAGTTTAAGAACATCCAAAAAAGAAAATTGTTCAACAAAGTCAACAAGTCAACATCCTATTATCATGTTTTGGAGTGTATTACTTCTGTTGTTGATTTTGATGAGAAGTTCAATTGTTTCTTCTATTCTCATTTCTTTAAAAAGTTTCATTAGTGAGCTTACTTTTAGAGTGTCCTCATATGCAATTCTGACATCCTTGCATGCATTCAAAATGTTTTTCAATCTATACTACACTTGCTATGAAAAAGATATATTTATTTTGACCATGCCTCGTCAAGAATTGTCTATCTCCTAGTTTCACATCTAATATGGTGTTATCTAGAGCTTATTTGGGCTATAGGCATTTTTTTCTTCCATTTGATATTTGCATCTATTTCTTTTGGTTGTGATCACAATTTGGGTTGAACTCATTGACGTATAACTATTTTTTTCTTCCTAAATTTTTAGTCCACATGACAAGTATGGATTTTCCCCTCCCATATTGTTTAATTTATTTGTTGGAGTTGGGACCTCATGAAATTTAATGCTCCATTTGTCCATCCATTTGTTGTTTTGTTTCATCCATGTGTCTTTTCTTCTATTCAATGTTTCTTTGATTACTTGTTTTAACAACCTGCTATCTTCTATTCCTTATTTTTTCTTTAGGTATCCCATTAGCCTTATCATAGCTCTTCCTTCTAGTGAAAGTACCTATTTTAGCAAGTAAAATCCCATATGGATTTGATAATTTAATTTTGAAATTATCTTTAATTAATCACTTTTGAATTCTATTTATTTATCTCTATTTAAAATTTGATGTATTACTAGCCCACACCTCACACTCATATAACACCGCTGGAATAACTAATAACCAAAAAGGACCCTAGTGGATTTCCAAACCCACAACTCAACTTTTTTGTCCCTATTTAGCAGTGAGTTCCCTTCATCTTGTTTGTATTTGTTTCATTATGCATATTTCCCAATTGAGTTTGCTTTGAAAATCTAACATAAGTTTTTTGTATTCTATTACTACCTTTGGAGGATTTCCTTCAAATAAAATATATGGTTATTTTTGTTATCTCATAGTAGAGAAAACCATAATTTTAGTCTTTCTAGTGCCACCTTCACCCCAACATCTTTACAAAAATGTTCTAAAGCTTTCAAATGTTCTTTTAAACTTCAAGTGTCTTGCCAATCAAGATGAGGTCATCAACATAGAGAAAAAAGTTTACTAAATAATTTGCCAATCGTATTCCCTTCTCTCCAATACTTTCTACCCATTCCTCTAATTTTTCAATATGAAGGTCAAATAAAGTAGGTGATAATGGACAACCCCATTTCACCCTAATATTGATTCCAAAACATTCTAATAGTCCTCGAGTTCTAATTTTTGCCACCATAAATTTTGTGTGCACTTGCTCTATAGTTGGTTGGTATGTCAATTTCTTCCATTCTTTTCCATAATTTATCTTTAGTTACTATATTAGAAGCTTTTTTAAAGTCCACAAAATAACAATATTTTTTATTCCATATCCTCTTTCTTAAAATTTTTACCCACTAACGGATTTTGCTTTCTACCATACTGGTAAATAATTTTGGAAAAAGAGGATTAATCATGATGGTATGGTAATCTGAAATATTGTTGGTGTTTCCATTTTTATGCAATGGTATGACTAGGTTGGTTATCCATTCTATTAGAAAGCCTCCTTTAATGATGTCATTAAAATATTTTGGATGTGTAGTGCTAAGATGTCAACCACACACTTAAGATGTTCAGCATGTGTAGACACCTAAAATACGTCATTGCGAGGAGCCTCCCAAAATGCCTCCTTTCTAGCTCACACAATCCATCTTGGGTAGCCTTAGGGTTAATTCAATGATTTTTTCTAAGCAACAGAAAACATTTCCTATGGGAATCTTGACTGTCTCGACCCAAGACGATCTTAGGATCGAGATCATCTCAACCCGAGACGGTTGTATGAAACCAAAAATAAAAAAATTAACTAGCAGCAAAACTACCTGTCAATGCGGTGCATGAAATTGTGTCTGCACCAAATGCCCTAAAGCAATAGTTACAATTATTGCATGTAGTCATTTGATGGCAACCAATCAGGCTGCCCCTACATGACACTTATTATTCCATGTATTTTTGCCTTGGGAGCCTATAAAATGGTGTCCTCCCTCCTTGTTTTGAGACTCAAAATTGAATTCCAAAGCCACGAAGTGTTGCCAAAAATTTGCCAAGTTTTCCTACTACCAACTTGATGCTGCGAGATTGCCACTTTAGATTTAAAGTCACATTCCTTTCTCTCAAATGATTACCTGCATTTTCTCAATGATCACACGCACCCTTTACTTACCTTCACACTTCTAAAGATCCACTCGAAATGACACCCTATGCAACCCTAAACGTTGTTTGGATCTGGTTATGTCAAGGTGCAAGCTCGTGATAGCGATCCTCTCGCCTCAATATGGTCTGCAGATAGAAATCATCTCAACCCATGACGATCACGACCAGGTGATCAAGTTTCTAGTCTTTATTGCATCTCAGATTAGATCTGCTCATTTATTGTTTTTACATTAGTTTAGATTTTAGATATTACATGCATGCATTAGCTTTTTGTTTATTTTATGATTTTTGATTGAATACGGGTCCAACCTCGATGGTTCCCTCGTATACCATTTATTTTCTACTCTTTCTTTGTGTGTAGGTTACAAGATTCAAAGATGGCGCAAAAGTTCCAGATCCACATTTGATTTGACGCGACGATCCCAAAAAAGTCACTGCTCAACAAACTGTGTTGGCACAAAGACTTTGATATTGCACCTAGAGATCTATTTGTTAAAATATAGGGAAATCATACCCTTGATTTATGAATATTTGTATCATTTGAAAAGATCCTCTCAAGAGGACTCTCTTGATAACGATGAAAAACACAAGTTAATACAAATATTATTTTATTGTTTCAAAAGCATTTGTGTTTACCCAAGTGTTGTAGGTGAGTTGGAGAGGAGAGGGAAATCCTCCAAGGGAGGTCCCAGGTTCAAATCTCCACCCTACCAAAAAGCTGAATTGGGTATCTAAAATCCAATTGATAATGTTGGTGCGGGCAGGGTCGGGTGCGACCCCGGGTGACTTTGATGGTGTAGAACCCCCTATTCATGGTCTCTTAGACCAAGGCGGCTCCGAAAGGGGTTTTTCACTTAAAAAAAAAAAAAAAACATTTGTGTTTACTTTTTATGGTGGAAATTTTTGTCCTTCAAATAATGATCACAATGGGACATATTCCCTACTTTGCTAATGCATGTTAAATCTGACTAACTATTGATTGCTTTTGCGATTTTCAGGTTCTCAGTCTTAACCGTATTAACCCGAGATGGTCCCTATCTGGAAACCATATCAACTTGAGATGATCCCTGACTTGAGTCAGAACATTTACGGATCTGCATTTGTTTATCAAACATAGGCTTTCACTGTTAGTATCTGCATCATTGTGTTTTTCTTGTTTTTGTAAAAGATAAAAATCAAAAATATAAATCGATAGCATAGTTGCATTTAACTTAGCTTTTAAATCTGCCAAACTATGGCCATCTTAATTTGAAACAATCTTTATTTGTGATCATCTCAGGTTGAGACGATCCCCTATCTATGATCATCCCAAAAAGAGATGGTCTCTGTATTCTTTGTTGATTTGCTTGCATTGCTCTTGTTAAAGGGCAGAACCTCATTTAGGGAATACTGCATTTTTAGATTACATTTATTTTCATGAGTGAAATTCATCGCATGCTATTTGCTTTTACTTTTTTTTTTTAAATAATAAAAAGAACCCACACACACTCACAAGGCACTTTAACATCGATCAGTTTGATTTCATCACCAACGACCGATAGTAATCACACAATGTGGACCTTCATATCCCATCGCGGATTGGCCCCTTACACACCATAGTAACCCTTATGAGTGGTTTTTTGGATTTCATCATTAAAAATTCCCCTACTTTTGGGTGCATCTCGAAGTAGGTCAGGTTTAGATGCCCTTTAACCATGAGGCTTAATAATCAGTGGAATGTAGTTATCTTTTGTATCCAAGCCTACCTGAGGGTGAAGCAAAATCCCGATTGGGCAAGTAGTAGGATTTAGATAGCATGGCCCCTTCTTTGAGGGGGTAGTTTGCTTCCATAAGGATACCTATTACCCATCTATCAGCATAGGAATCCATCTAGACCGTTTGTGTCACATTCCTTGATACAACTTGTGTGCAAATTACCTTTCAATAGTGTTCATTACATCCACCATAGTCATCTTAGGAATAGAATTTTGAAAAACACACCAAAAACCAAAAACAAAAATAAAATAAATAATTAAATAATAATCAAAATTAAAACCAAAAAGAGAACACATTACTTGTTTGCATTGATTGTTTTTTTTGGGTAGCTTAGAACGTGTACACCATTTGCTTGGCTTATGGTTGTGATACGCAGTCAAGCTCAATCATGAGCAAACATTGTTGAACCAACACAAGGAATCATGGAACACTTTCAAATTGACCCAAAAGACCTTATCATACTTGAGTGGAAACATGACTCACAATATTTGAACATCATTAATCATCCCACTGATCTTGACATGTCAGGTGTCACTTCTTAGAATCCACCTATAGGTCCTGATTATGATCATGATATGAATTATACGAACCAATCCACCTTGCGTGCTTTCTATAAAGATAACTACCTTCAAGCTGAAGCACCTAAGAAGTCCTTACCATGCATTACAATCCCATATTGGTGTACAACTTCCTTATATTAGGATCAAGAGTACATTCCATAATAAGACAAGGATGTTCAAGCTACCACAACTGAGCACCAATGGATGAAATGTGAGTATGATCATGTGGACATATACACTGCTCAAGGTCATAATAGGCCTACCATGTTGGCTCATGTGTGGAGAGAGGGTGATCTTGATTATCTCTCTACATCTTATGATAAAAAACTCAGTAAAGTACGTTGTGTTTTGGCACCCCCTAATTATACGAAACCCACCTTGTGCCACCAATATCAAGTCAATATTACCTCTTGTGACATTGGAAAACAAGTTGTCAATATTTTCAAGGTTGAAGTACAAATCACACCCATTTGCATTACCAACATGCGTGTGAACTACCCTCACACAACTGACCAAGTGAATCAATATCATTAGGCACCCATGTCAAACCTTAATTACCAACAACAATTGCAGTGGATAATGCATCAAAAGTTACCCATGCCTGTGCATCAAAGGTAACCTATCCAACATAAACCACCTTGCCAACACAACACCATAATCTTCTACCTCAACCAAATCAGAACCTTCCACCTCACTCGTGCCCAAATCGGCTTTGCACCCAACATCATAGACCACCCTCCATCCATCATCAAGAACCTAATTCATCCTAACAATACCATTATCAACAAGAACATGAAACCTATGAAGAACCACAACAAGAATATCAAGAACAAGTTGATACATATCCTCAGTCAAATTATGATGAAGTGTCTATTGATAACACTTATCGCCCATCATATCAACACCAAAACCTGCCACCTCTACGTCATCAAGGACAAAGGCGAGCGAACTACATCATCTCATCAAAAACTTAAAAAATGTTGACTAACCACAAAAATTCATTAGAAAAGCAAGCCTTGGATATGGGTTACCAAAAACCCACATTAAGGTAGCTTAGCAATCAACCCCTTCATCCATCAATTCCATCACCTCTATACCCACCTCACTTCTAGATGCCTAAACTAGAAAAGTTCAAAGGTGATGAAGATGCACAAGAGCATGTGACTAGCTTTATGAATATTTGCTTTCGTCTTTAAGACAGTGACCTCTTAATATTAAGAACATTTCTCATAACACTTGTTTGGGGTGCTTTGGAGTGGTACAATCATTTAACACCACATAGCATATACACATTTGAGCAATTGGTCGATGCTTTTTTGGAATGCTTCACCTTTAGAATTAAGAATAAGGCTACCCTTACTGACTTATATAACCTTCATCAATTTGAATATGATCCAATCATGGATTATGGCAACATAGGGAGAGCAGTCATAATAAAATTGTCTTTCATCTTACCCATAATGGAGCTTACTCGTATGTTCGCTAGGAGTTGCTCGAAATAGATCTCACTCTTGTTGCAACTATAATTTAAATGGAATTTTGAGGAAGTCCTAGCCCAAGCCAAAGTCATTGAGGACATCAAGGTCCAAGAAGGAGACATCAAGATCCACAAGAAATAATGACATGGTAAAAATGCTAAGGGGAACCAAACCCAAAAATAGACAGCTTCAATGAACCAAGTCATTTTGAGTACCCTTGTTCCATCGAATCGAACCCTACCTCAACCACAAAATTATCAGGCCCAACCACCACTCGCACAATATCACCCTCAACAACTGCAAAATCAATCGCCAACTCAACAACGATGTCCACCTCATCAATGAATTCCATTACCAAAACTTTTGGTGAACGTTTCTCATCGGTTGTGTGAGGCACGAGTAATCACTCTCCTTGAGATTCACCCACAGGACCTAAATCATCCCAAACTTAAAAATTACAGGGAGTATCATCACTGCATTTATCACTAATAGAAGGGTAATGATATTTAGTCATACTACTCCTTCAAGAATTTATTGTAAGACATGATCGAGCAGTAAGAAATTTAAATCGATAATCCTCTTGCCAAAAAAAATCAGAACATGGGGGTCTACCAATATCATTTTCTTCAACGTGGAACAAATATAGCACCTATCATTATAGCAGAACAATCAAAATAGGTCAATCAAGTCCATGCCACCCCACCTAACCAAGGTTTTGTGGGAATGATCAATATAGTGACAAGGAATGGAAGGTACCCAAATAAACCCATACAAATTGTGGATCCTTCTAACATTCCTTCAACATCACAAGCACCACCATGACCAACTCCAATCATACCTCATCTACCTCGCTCGATGCTTATGCTGAGAAATAGACCCACCCAAAGTCTTAAAATGGCCTTAGTGAAACTCTTTATCTACGAGCTCATACAACAATAGCCCCCACATTGGTAAGCTCTAATAGAGATTTTAAAATCGATTGAATTACAACTACAAGATTCCAACACCTTTGCCAACTTTGTGAGACAAATTCAATATTTCAAAGAGCCTACAATAACCTGTCACGATCATGAAATTAAGACCATACCTGTTGAAATTCTTGATCCACCACTACACATCATGGCTAGTGTGGATGAGATTACCTATAAATGGGTCTTGATTAACACTAGCGCATACATCAACATCATCACCACTACCACACTTAAACACCTCAACCTTCCATCATCGCATATCATCGCATCCACCTTCACCCTCCGAGCCTTCAACAATACATCGTGTTCCACTATTGGGACAATGGTCCTGCCTATCTAGGTTAGACTAAAGATCATTCTCACACTTTACCATGTATTGAAGGGTGCCATACAATATAACTTGTTGCTTGGTCAACCATGGATAAGAGACATGAAGTGTGTACCTTCTATACTGCACCAAAGCATAAAATATGTGCATGAAGATCAAGTCCATTGTGTCTTAACATATTTAGAACCCTTTAAGTTTTACCACATGGTTTCATATCCTCGTGAGTCCACCTTACCATCAACTCATTTGGATATCCAACCTAACCACCTCATCCACAAATCCAATCACCCACACAAAGCCTCCATGTCCTCATCATCACAATTGTAGTCATCAACTTCCACGAGAATTATTTCTAACCCATCGGATCCTCCCATGAGGAACCCAAAAAAGATATTGATGACATCCCCATAACTTGATCCTTTGTCGCCTACCACATCCATATCTAACTCAACTAATCCACCCTCGCACCTTCAATCTCCACCATATCCACAACATCCACCCACATTGATCTCGTTCCCAAGGAACTGCCATCCAACACATAAATCCCATCATCATCTATCAATCCATATTCATTTATCCCTCTATCGCAGGTGATAATTCATATGACTAATCCAAGCCTAAGGTAATATTCAGTGTAAGATGTTACATTTACCCCTTCCTTGAATTGATTAGAGACTTTGGTAGGCCCTACAACGTACAACTACTTGTAGGCACCATCACCCCCTTGGATTCTTTCCAAATCAAACCAATTTTATCTATAGAGGTATTGATACCTCTATGGATGCACCTCTTATACCAAAAGAGGAAGAGTTATTTCTTGCTAATATTGATTATCTATCGAACTCATCCTTTGCTCTATGATACTTGTATCACTACCATTGGCATGAGGACAACTTGGATCGCTATAAGCAAGGTCCTCAAACCCTTATGGGACTTTGTTATCAATTACCAAAAGATAAATTAGGGTTGGAATATTCCATATGAATGCTTGATGATATTTTAACAAATTTCCTTTAGCATCTTAATCTAGGCCTTGGAGGAGATATTGATGGCAACGAGTATGCTGATCCTGGAAATACTCATTTTTTAAGTGATTATCTACAAATCGTTACATTATTTGTTGATGATTTTTACTCATCAGATGAGGAATCAGAGGATAAGTGGGAGGTATTATTTTTTGCCTCATCTATCTCAAAAGAAGAATCTACCCTCATTGAGTCTCTCATAGATCTTAACTAATTCTATCTTCATCTATTCCATAGACAATAACTCATTTGGCAACTTCTCCCACCCAAGGATCCAGTCATCCCAATTCCACCTCGAGCACACTTTATCATCCTAATTCTACCTCAACCACCCCCTGCTCATTTGCACCCACCTATATTTAACTACTTATTTCCATACGAGAATGGAGTTCATCCACCATCCATAAAAATGATCTCCATTGATCTCACCATGCCACTCATCTATCCAAGTAACATGTCATAATATTTATCCCTCGATCCTAAGGCTATTGATTTTTATTGGGTTGCTCTCCCACCATCGTCTATCGAGTTCCTACCCTCTAAGAACATGCTACAGACCTATCATAGTATCGCAACCAACCTTAGCAGTTATCCAAGTTGTGATAGAGTCAAATGATGCATCCAACTCTTTCAATATAGCTAACAATATTCATATGATCTCAACTCCTCATCAATTGGAAAAGGGATCCCACATGTTGGTAGAAGAGACGATAAATATTGACATCAACACTGATCCTAAAAATCCTCAAGTTCTTAAATTGGGGGAAGGTCTTTCAGAGACATAATGTGTTGCTTTTACCACTCTTCTAAAATAAAAAGAGAAGTTTTTGCTTGGACATACAAAGATATGCCTAGTCTGGACCCGAACTTAGTGGTTCACAATTTAACGTTTGATCCAGTGATCAAGCCAGTCAAACAAAAATCTTTGCAAACTACATCCAAAAATTACTCTAATGATAAAAGATGAATTATAAAAATTGTTGAACTCAGGCTTCATCCAACCTGTTGACTATCTTGAATGGGTTTCCAATATGGTACCTATTCAAAAATCAAATGGAGGGGTTCACCTATGCATTGATTTTCAAGATCTCAACAAAGAGAGCTCTAAGGATGAATTTCTACTCTCAAGGATTGATATGCTTGTAGACACAGTTGCAGGTCAAGAAAATTTTTCCCTTATGGATGGTTTCTCGGGCTATAATAAAATTTGCATCAATCTTGATGATCAGCCTAAAACAACCTTTACCACACCATGGGGGACATTTTTCTACAAAGTCATGTCTTTTGATCTAAATAATGTTTGTGCCACCTATCAATGGGTCATGCCATAAATTTTTCATGACTATATGCACAATATTGTTGAAGATTATGTCAAAGATATGCTATCCAAGTATTTATTGTGTGGCAATTATATCGATGTTCTACGCAAGGTCTTTGATCACCTACTAGAGCATAACATATGACTGAATCCTATAAAGTATGTTTTTAGCATCATATGGGGAAAGCTTTTAGGCTTCAATGTATCTAAGTGAGGCATCAAAGTAGACCCAAACAAGGTTGAAGCAATTGTAAACATACCTCCCCACACCAATCTTAAGCAACTTCATAGCTTACAAGAGAAGATAGGGGTCATCCAATGTTTCATCATGCAACTATCAGATAAATATTGATTGTTCAACCATCTTCTACAAAATGGGGTGACATTCAATTGGGATCAAGATTAAAAAAATACCTTCGAGGACATAAAGCGATACTTGATTTCTACACCAATATTGTCTCCTCTACAACTTGGTATGCCACTTCTACTATATGTTTTTGCAACTAACTTTGTCTTAGGGATAATGTTAGCCTAAAATAATGAGGTAAATAAGGAGCAGGTCATTTATTACATCAGTCGCACCTTCATCAAAGAAATCAAATATGCTTATTTCAAAAAACTTTGCTTAGCGGTGGTCTTTACCACCAAGAAACTTTGTCATTACATTATAAATCAAACAACATATGTTATCTCCAAGGAAAACCCTTTGTGATATATGATGAGTCAAACATATCATATTAGTCATACCGCAAAGTGGATCATGCTTTTAATAGAGTCCAACCTTGAATTCAATAGACAAAAATCAATCAAAGGTCAATTCATCTTCGACTAACTAGCAGAAGTGCCTCTTCTCGATGATAAGCCTCTTACAATCGAGCTACATGACGATGCAGTCTTTGCATTATAACTTGGAAGAGCAAGAGGATCCTGAGCAAAAAGTGGACCTAACACCGTTCTTTGATGGCTCCAGGTGTGAAAAAGGGAGTGATGTCAGAATTGTGTTTTTCACGTTGCAAGGGACTTCCATTCCTCTTTCATTCAAGCTCAATTTTATGTGCACCAACAATAATTCTAAGTATAAAGCTCTTTTGTTGGGGCTCCAAATGGCTTTGCCCATGAACACCAAGTGAATAAGCATCTTTGGTGATTTTGAGCTCATTATCAATCAGGTCAAAGGGAGTTATCAATGTAAAGACCCACTTTTAAAGAAGTACAAAATCCTTGTGGATAAATCGCTTGTAAAACTGAAATGGTATGACATCGAGGCGGTCCCTCGTTTCAACAATTGTTTTACGAATACAATGGCTTCCTTAGGATCCCTAATTTTGCATAATCATTTAGACAATGTCACAACCATATATGTTAAAATGCTCAAGCAATACTTAATTTTGTGAGATGGTTCTACAAAAGAGCAAAGCGTCCACCTAGTACAAGCATAACCATAACAAGACTGGTTCTCCCAAATATGAGATTTCCTAAAACTTGATAATCTCCCTTCTGGATTTTCGAATGCTCCCAAACATACATTTAAGAAAAATCAACTAAATATGTCTTGCTAGGAGACATATTGTACCATCAAAGCTATGATGATCTTCTTCTTCGTTGCTTAGAACCCCAAGAATCTACTTGGGTAATTTATCAAACTCATAATGGTACTTGCAGTGGCCATTTTAGCAGCATGGTTATCGCAAAGCGCATCCTCCGAATGGACTATTATTGGCCCACAATGGAGCAAGACTGTTATTCTTATGTCAAAAGGTGAATCAAGTGTTAGCATCATGTTAATATATCACACGTACCTTCATAGGATTTACAACTAATACATTATGTGTGGTATTTTTCACAACAAGACTTGGATCTAATTGGCAAAATTTCACCCCCATATTTAGGCCGACATACGTTCATTGTAACAACCACATAATACTTCACAAAGTGGGTGGAAGCTATTCCCCTTACCCCTACAATAGGCTTGTGCATTGCAGAGTTCATATTGCATAATATCATATGTTGTTTTGGTATTCCATCCAAGATCATCTTGGATAATGGGACACTATTTAAAAATAAGGATGTTCGGGCTTTGTGTAATAAATACCATATCCAACACAACTTTTCAACTCATTAATATCTGTAGACTAATCGTCAGGCTGAGACATCAAATAAAATTATTATCATCATCCTAAAGAAAATGATTAATAATCATCACAAGGATTGACATCTTCAACTGCCTCTAGCACTTTGGGCTTATAGGATGAGCATTATAACACCAACTGGGGCAACTCCATTTTTGTTAGTATATGGCACTAAGGCCATCATGCCCTTGGAGCTTGAAATTCTCTTGTTGCACATCTCATTACAAGAATTCATCGATGATGATGCTGCGTAATAGGCTGGCCTAGATCAACTCACTCTTCTTGATGAACGATCCATTAATGCTCTTGAACATCTTAACGTTTATCAAGATCGTATTAAGCGAGCCTATGATACAAAGATTCATCCTAAGGAATTTCAAGTTGGCAATCTTGTGCTAAAGGAGAACCAACATAATTCTAACATAACTAGCTATTTGCGCGATAAATTTGTTGTAAAATGGTTAGGCCCATTCATCATAAAGCAAAAGCTAGGATCAAGCACTTAATGGTTAGCTACACTTGAGGGTGTTGTGGAACTTGAACTACTTAACATTATCCACTTGTGGGTATTTTATGCATAAAAAAAATTCACAAAAACACAAAAAACATAAAACAACATTGCATACAACCATCTGCCACACTTTCCATTGCACATCATTACATATAATCATGTATTACACTTTGCATTTGATCATCATTGCATCTTCATGAATTTGGCTAGTTGCATGTGTTATTGCATTGCATTAGGTATTTTATTTGACATAGTTGCATTCATCATTCAACATTTCATGTAGCATCACGTTTGTAGGAGAGTCACTTGTCTTGATGCAATAACTTCTATCTTGGGTATACACCCTATTTCACTATTCATGCACATTCATATTTCCATATTATCTATCCACCGCTTGCTTGCTCATAAGTAGTGGTTGTTAGGTGTCCAATAGGGTCTTTCGATCATTCAACTGTCCCTATTTTTTATTCTAGATTTCATTGCAAACCATCTTGATATCTAGTGATAGGATATTGCATTGGTCATACTTTATTTATCTTAAAATCCTAATACATTCTCACAATCTTAATTACTATTTTGAACAAGGAAAGATGACACTACAAAGTATGTCTTGCCTAAAAAAAAACAGTTTTCCTTGCTCTTCCTATCATGCGCATGGTCTAAAAAGCTATGAATTGATAAAGGATAAGCTCATCCCCCCCAAAAAGAGAAAATTCCCTTGCTCCTCCACAAAACGAGCAAGTCCCAAAAAATAATAAATCCCCTTACTCCTCCACAAAACAAGCAAGTTCCAAAAAAAAGTAATAAATCCCCTAGCTCCTCCATAAAATGAGCAAGTTCTAAAAAAAAGAGCAATAAAATCCCTTTAATCCTCTACAAAACGAGCAAAATTCCAAAAACAAAAAGCAAAATCCTCAAAATCCCAAAGAAAAAGAAGAAAAAGAGCTTGAATCCTTGGAATTCTCAGTTTTTGACAACCATGGGGTAATCTTCATTAGGGCTATAGACATCTGATTAGCAATGGAGTAGCCTTATGTGTGGTGACATATATGTAACATTAGCAACCTTATTTTGTACAAACCAATGTCAGCTTGTGGTTGAGCTGGTACAGACACTAAAATCATGTCAATCCAATTAGGCGATCGAAAGCATTGGTCAATTAACATCATATGGCCTCCTTGGGCAACTCTCAAAGGTTTAATAGTGGTCCTAACCACTCTAGGAAGGCAATACCCCACTTTTGGGAGGTTTTGGGCCACATAGGCATGACCGTCCCACCTAGGGATGGTGGCAAAGCTGTCGTCCCTCGATGGGACCACCACAAGGTTTAACTCCCAAAAATTCAAATTTGGACAAATGGCACCCAAAAACTACCATTTATCCCACCTATTCAACCATGCATGACCTGAGGGCACAAAATCCTTATGGCATGCTGCAGAATGGAGGCCAAAATAGGAGATTCTCTTCCCCTTCCAATGCATGCTCAGTTTTAGACAAGTGGCACCTCTTGCCTTGCATGACCTTGCATGCCCATTTGCCCAAATGCTCCCTTTGGTTATAAAGTGGATTAATTTTCCACACAAGACATAGAGAGGAGTTTTGAAATATAGCAATGAAGTGCTACCAAGATTTCCCCTCACCCTTTTGTGCCTTTTTCCCTCGAAATCTCTACTTAGCGAAGGAGGTTTACGAGTGATTGAAGAGGCACAATTTATTTGTAAAAATGAATCATTTGAGTGAATTTCACCACCAAATTTAATGATAATACTATTGAGGATGTTCCTAACCAATTCACAGAGGAATTGGTGGCAAAATAAGAGTAGAATTGGTGGTCGTCCCACCCCAGGACGGTCCCTAATCTATGATAGTCACCACCATCCCTGCAAGGTACGGTGATATATCTATGCATTATTTCTTTACTATTTTTTTTATAGTCATATTCTAGGGTAGTATATGAACCTCCTATCCAAATTTCATGCAATTTGGAGTTATATTGAGTGAGATATTACATTTTTAAGTTTTTGCAGGCTTTTGGGGACCATTTTTAAGATGCACATGAAACTATTACTAATTTTGCAAATCTTATTATATGTGTTCTCGTAAAATTATATTTTATGCATACTTTCCAAGTTTCATTTTATTTGGATGTGTTTTGACCCAAAAATTGCGTGTTTTAGGTTTTGTAGGTAAACTGCGAATGCGCCACGCCATCAGATGCAATTTCTATTCTATTTGTGATTAGATATTCCCAAAATAATCTATTTTACATATCTCTGCAATTTCAGATTATTTGGAGTTGTTTTAGATAGGCACATTGCAAATTTACATTTTCTAGTCTTTTCATGCATGTGGGGTTTTTGCATATTTTACATTACGCACTTGCTATTTAACAAATCTGGTTTCCTTGTGTGTAGGTGTAGGTTTTACAACATAGAAGGAAGGAATACAAGATCAGAACATTGAAGGACAAATTGACGGCATCATAGGTTTGCCCACCTCAATTGTGGGTACGAGGAAGAACATTGGAAGTGCACACGAGCTATTGAAAGGACTTGATCCTTTGGGCACCCCATTTTGTAACAATTGTATCAATCCAGAGCCCTCAAGGGGACATTTATGTAACCGTGGTTTTGATAAATAAAAATAATATAAGAAAGCTTCATTTCACTTCATTTCGTGTGTTTTGGTTATCTTTCTATGCTTACTTGAATGCTTCCATTTTGATGCTCATCACTTATTAGCGATAGATGCATATTGTTTAGTCTCATTAGGTGCACCGTTTTTCCCCTACTTCAGTTGGCTTTTGATGGCATGCATGCAGAGTAGTTAATTCCAACTAAGTAGAAAGTCAGGGAAATGAACTTCATAATGCACACATAGGGATATTGAATATCTTGGTCTACCTAGCATATTTTTATCTTTCAGATGCTTGCATGGTCAGTAAATGACTTTTGATTGGTCAACTAGGGTGTTTGAGTCTCATGAAAGCCTTATTGTTCCCTTATGACCTCTCGTTGTTCATAATCCATTATCATCATGCTTTTCCATTGCATATCATTTTTCACTTGGTTTCTGTTCTAGTGTATGCCCTTGATGAAATTGTTTATATCTTGATTTTTGACTCCTATACATTCTATAGTGTGAGCACTTTAGTTTGATAGTTGAATTTTAGATTTATTCATTATGTTTTATTATTTAACACATACATTCATAAATTTAATTGTCATATGCCATTAGTCCATCACATACATACCTAGTGCTAGGCATACACAATAGCTCTATCATAGCAACAAAAAAAATCTATGCATCTAACATACATGCATTATCATATCTACAAGTTTAAGCATACATATATATACATATATCATTACATGTATTCATCCATAATTACACATATACATGCATAAATTCACAACATAATAGACATCAATAAAAGTGACCATCTCATATATATATAAATATAATAAGTACATCCATGATGCCAAATGCCCGTAGGATACAATATGGTGAGTCCTTAGACCTCACATCAAAAAATAAGCTAACCCATAGAGGATATCCTTAGGCTGGCCCTGCTCCACCACTCTCCCCGCTACCCTCAACCTCATCTCTATGAATCTGTCTGGCTCCACTAGCCCTTGATGTCTGGGAGGTGTTAGGCGATCCAAAATGAGGAACATGTGGGGTTATTGATCGCTCTCCTGATGCCCCAATTCATCAAATCCATGAATATTGAGAATCAGATGGTCGTGTTGGTATGACGATGTTATATCCAATAATAAAGTGTTCTCCAATAGCCGCACATAATCCCTTTCCCATTCCAATTGGGTCATTAAGACAATTGACCCCTGGCTACCTGTAGGTCTTTGAGATATCATAGCTCGTAGTGAATCACCCTTAGTCTGCAATGCATCTCACTTTTATATGAGGCTATTTTTCTCCTCCTGTAGACTCAGTACCTAGGTCTATATGGTGTCCCTCTCCTCCCAACTTTGCCATCACTGCCTATCTACCATCCAACAACTCTACTCAGTGGTATGGATTGTGTCCCTATCTATCTACTACCCTTGGAGGATGCAAACCTACTTTCTTAGAGTGGCTATTTGCTCTTGTGGGTCCTTCTCATCTGCCTCATCCCCACCATCGCTCCTCATAGGTATATTTGTAGCCTCAATGGCTCCCTATGATGGTCCCCCCACATCCCTCTCCACTCAATGATGCACTCATAATTGTGATGGGTACTCCATGGCACCAGTCGCCTCATCCCCTCTAGTCATTGCCCTACCATAAAATAGTTGGGCTACCCACTAGGTGTTATACTCTAGTGTAGTTCTAGGATCCTCTACATTACCATTTGTTAGGGGCTCATCTAAATCCTCACCTAGAGGCTCAACTCACAACCATGCTAGCTGGGTCTCACTACCCCTCTACCTATACACCATTGGATCCTCAAGGACACACTACCTCACCCTAAGCTATCAGGTCACTCATGAGTATTAGAAGTACTCATGCTCTATTTCATGGTGACCAATCAGTCACCTATCATGTTGCACCCACCTCAAGTGCTCACCCTCCTTAGTCCAGGTCGATGCTCCCCTCCAAGTCCTCCATATAACCTGTCCTAAATACAATACAAATCATGTGTCTGCATAGTGATATAGGATACCCTGAAAGGGGTGGCTCTTGCCTCGCTATCGCTCATGCAACCTTCATATCATATAGAGGATCTATGTGTCTACCATATCCCTAAGTGCATGTAGTCTACGATAACCTAGTCGATCGATCAACCCAAAAATGCTCCCATCCCCAAATATGCAAGATAAAGTTGCACCCTAATCTAAGTTGGCTATGGTGTCGAATCTCATATAGCTCCATGTATAACTATTCCAACAACGTAGTACCCCATACCATGATCCTGGGCTCCTCAACCAGTTCCATCACAAGATCCAACAGGTTCCAAGGGAACCTCATACTTGAAGAATCTGGTAAAATGAAATTAGACATCAATGATATAAGCACTGCCTATCTAGTTGTCAAGAGCCCTATCTTGTAATTGGTGCCAATTTTAACTCCATCGCTATCAACATCGTAGTCCAAAAGGTGCCATTACTCTTTGTATACTCTGTAACATAGTGTCTCTCTCGACTGTAGTACTAGTGACGATCGATGCTTCCTCTATAGGGACCCACAAAGTTTGGTAGACATCCTCAAGCGTGACTATCATCTCACCAATGGGCATGTCAAATGTGTTCATCTAGCTATCCCATATGTCGATCAAGGTTGTTAGATAAGCCTGATCCATGTGTATCGACTCTAGTCAAACTATGTGCTGAAGACCAATGTTCTTCAACCACTCCCAATCATCACCAGACACACTACACCTAAAAGAGTCTTTAAGGGTAGTTTTTAACCACCCTTAAAAACCTTAAACGGTTATTCAACGACTGTTTGTGAGGGTGTCGTAAAAAAATTGCATCATATGATGATGATTAAAAACAACCTAAAAATCCACCCTCTTAGGGTCTAAGAGGATGATTTAAAATCATTGTCTTAGACCCTAAGAGGGTGGTTTAAAACCGTCATCTTAGACCCTAAGAGAGTAGTTATAAACCACCCTCTTAGGATCTAAGAGAAAGTTTTGTCTAAGAGGGTGGTTCATAACCACCCTCTTAGGTTTAAGAGGGTAGTTTAAAACCACCCTCTTAGGGCCTCACATTAAAAAAAATATCTCACCTAAAAATTGCCCTCTATTACATGAAAACAACAGACACTTTATGTGCCTTTGCGGTCAACATAAATTCACCATATGCTTGCATTACTATGACAATTGAACTAAGCCTAGCAATGGCCAAAAGTAGAAACTCTAAATTTAATTTCATTCTGGTCTAGGTGTAGTAATCCTTGAAAATTTTCCCACCAAGGTCGATTGTGGATCTTGAGCAAATTTTGATTTAATATTTTCTCCTACGCTTGTGATTTCATATGACTCATATCTAAATTCGATGGTTTGTACAACTAGAAAATTCTCTTCTCTTGGGATTGTTGGTACAACTATACCAATTCCCTCCTCTCTTCAAACAAATAAAAAGGTTCATGAGGAAAGCAATCAAAATGCAAAACAAAAAAAGGTTCATGAAGAAAATAATCAAAATGCAAGATAAATATTAATGATCACTCAATATAAGATGTCAATATACTATTCAAAGAAAACATTAAATCATCATCCAAACAAGTAAAGGTTCAACAGAAGACTAGAAGGAATGAGGATCAATATAAGAAAAATGAATGAACTTGTAATGATTAAAGGAGGGGAAGCAACAAAGATGAAGATACGGTTGACAATATAAAAAGATCAATAGATAGACAATACATAAAAATAACTGGTAAAATGGTATACGTCTTAGAATTTTATAAGAAAAACTTATTGTACATATTTTTTTAAATTCCTAATGAGAAGACATAGATGTTGTCAAGTTTAAATTTATTGTCTTGACATGATATTTTATACATGATCTATTCTAAAGACTTACAAACATGATATTTTCCAAAGAATATGAGCTGAGATCTTTAATTAAGTACTTCAAGCTTGCATGTAAAGCATGAAATATTACTTGTTGAAGATCAACTTTCTTCATTAAAGGTGAACATGTTAAAAGATTGATTGTTCCTTATAACATTGTGATGGCAGATAGTCAAAAAGACACCATACCTTTTTCTAGACCTATAATCATATAGAAATATATGATGGTGAGAAAGTGCATGCTAAAATCTATGACGACTACATACTAGAAAGATTTACAACAGTAAAGCTAAATCACAACGTGGAGAAGTAACACAAAATATAAAACAATGTTTTCATCCAGTATTAGGTTTTATATGCAAAACATAATTTAAACTCCCATTCATAATGTTTGATCATAGTATCAAATACAACACAATGAATATGATGTCATTGTACCACCAACTGCATAGTGTTTCTCACCACAAAAATTAAAGCCATGTATCAAATAATAATATGAACAATTCTAAAAAATATAAGATAATATACACTACTCCATGCTGACATAAAACACCTTTTCAAACATTAATGCTCAACATCATAATAACATGTTAGGCTACTATTTTAACATGTACATATTGCCATTGACATTATCATCAACATAGCCTCAAATAAATACCCATAATCAAATGTAATGCCATCAAAGGATACCAAATGGTTGCCATAAACAAAGTACATTATACCAAATGCTGCTAAAACAAAATCGCTCCAGGCACAAACACCCATTAGACTACTTATACAATTATAGAAGCAAATAAAATTGTGGGGCATTTAAACATTGTGCAAGTCCCCATGGAATACATGAGAATGTAAACTAGTGTGACACACTTAACACCAGTTGTGGTTTTATTAGGGTAGTTCATTTGAGATACTTGGACAATTCACCAATGACTCATTGCTGTGAATCTGATAGTTTCTTGAAACCAACTAATGATTTAATCTACGAGGAGAATATTCAATAGATTGCTAATACAAATATATAAGGAATTGAGGTTGCAACCTTAAAATTTCTTGTAATTAATCATGGAAAATCCATAATTGTGCAAATCAACTGGTGTAATTATTAGACGCAATAATTCCCTGTCTCCAAGACCTTGTGATTGGAATTTGTCACTTGAAAATTGTAAATTGAGGAATAGCAATAATAGTTAGGGAAAAAAGCCTTCCACATAAATAAGTGTGGTCCTTTAATTAAAAAATAATATCAGGACCAAACATCAAAAATCAAGAACATGCACATTTCTACAAGATGGAAAACTTGTTTTTGTTTTACTAAATGATTGCTATCAAAAGACCCATTCACTTAGTCTATGCATATTAGTCACTTTCCATATATGAATACAATTGTTAGGGCATGTTAGATAGTTATCTCAAATGTAACAAAAAGGGAAAACATACACTTGATTACTTGAATTATCATCACACTTGAATCACTGGATAATTTTGGATATCCCTTGCCTCCCCTAAACCTGCATTTCAAAGAAATTATGGTTTTAAAGGGTTGAAAATTCTTATAAAACAAATATTGAAAAACTTGGAAGTGTCACTTACAAAATCAAATTGTAAGTACCTGATGCTTGTGGAGAAGGTGATTTTTTTGTGTTTGTTGATGATAAACCTGTACCTAAAGACCCTTGTGTTTCACTTTGTAGAACATCTTTACCTCCAACTTGCTTATTTTCATATGTATCTTGGTAATTCATTTCATGTTCCAATTTTGATTATACGAAACACTACAAAATTAGAAAAATGGTGGTTTATAAAACCGATGAATGCATACAAACCTCTTGAAAGGGTACATCCATCGATATTGTATAGGTCCACATAGACGTACCTCCCGCACCAAGTGAACAATTAGGTGCACCATGATATAAAAAAACAAAGGGGAAAATAATTTTCAAGCAAACATATCATCTCCATGACCTCTATCGATAATTTCTCTATTTTTACACGATCCACCACTTTAGCGCATAAATCCCTATAGAACATGCACAACCGACAAATGGTTTGTCACATTGGCTTATCAAGCAAATGTCATAGCGCTATCGAAATAAGCTATTGCATGAGAACATGAGAGTCGTGTGATTTCAAGCCCTATATTGTAAGTTCTTTCATAGAGACACGTTTTCTAATATTCAAACTATATCCATCCAGTACTTTCATATTGTATATCAACCTTCGATAGATTGTAGGGTGCTAGTGGAAGATATATCTTGTTTCCATCCATTATTGGCCACAATGTGTTCCTGACACCCATATTTTTTAAATCCTCATGAGAGTTTTTGCCATCCTTTGACTTTTCATTGATATCTAGCAGTGTTCCGAATAGGCTTTCGCAGATATTTTTCTCCACATGCATCACATCCAAGTTGTGATGAACTAGAAGATGTTGTTCATAGATAACAAGATCAAACAAAAATTACTCAACATTTAGAGACATAACAAATGATATAGAAAGAAAGTTGCATGTCGTACCTCTCAATACGGTAGATTGAAGAATATAGATTTCTTCTTCCATCCTGCTACAGGAACAACATGCTATGTTCATCCATGTTGTATTTTATTTTATCTAAGTTGCTCTTTCCTCAATTTGATGGAATTACCTGTACTATTTTCAATATTTCCATCCCATTTAAAGGTTTGGGTGGTTTATCAAGCTCTTGTTTACCATTGAAATATGTCCTCTGACAACAAAACAAATGATCTAGAGGAAGGAATCTCCTGTGGCCTATGTAAATGATATTTCTACTACATTTAAGATATTTAGCATAGGTGTTCTCCCTACATATTGGACACGGTTCCTTTTCCTTTGTCATACATCTTGACAGGTTTCTATAGGTAGGAAAGTCATGGATGACCAACATCATTATTGCTCTCATATTGAATGTAGTATTAGAAAATGCATCGTACATTTCTGCTCCTTTAGTCTATAGTTCATGCAAGTTGTCAACCAACAACTATAGTTAAACATCAATAGCATTGTCTGGTTTCTTGGGGCCATGTATTAACAAGGTGAGCATTGAATGTTTCCTCTTCATCCACATCTATGGTGGGAGGTTGTAAGTGACCAACACAACGGGCCAATAACTGTAATTTGTACTAAAATCAACAAAAGGATTGAACCCATTGGTTGCCATTGAAAGTCGTACAGTGCATGTATCATCGGTGAAATATTTCCACTTAACATCTATAGTTTTTATACAAGGGAATCGACTAGATGTCACATATTGCCATCTAAACTCCTATGTTGGGAATACCACCTCATATTATGTACAACCTTTGTAGAGCTACAGAAAGAAAGCAACTCACTTCAATTGCGTCTAACAATATTGAAAGAAACAAACACAACAAAGCTAATGATATAATAAAATACCTTACCTATACATTCTCTTCAACCTCGATATAATGGGGAAATACCTCAACACCTTCACAGGAACATTAATGCATACCTTTTGTGAATGAGGGTCAACTTTCCATTAAGATGCACCACATGTTGGGTAAGCTTACTTCTTTTCATGATCTTTCCAATATAAAATACAATCATTGATGCATGCATGTATCATTACATAATGTAATCCTAATGGCCTCATCATTTTCTTCATCATATATGTGGACTCTAAAATTGTATTATCTATTGGGAGCATATCTTTCAACAACTCCAATAAGTCGCCAAAGCTTTTGTCCGACCAACCATGTTTTGCTTTGAGATTATACAATTTAGTGATCATCGATAGTTTTGTGTACTTTGTACAACCCGAGTATAATGGTCATTTGGCATCTTCGATCAAGCTACAATATTCATCAGTAGGAACTTCTCCATAAGATGATTGGAACTCAACATTATTATCTCGTAGTTCTTGTCCTCTTTGAGTAATTGACATTGAACAATCTATATGTATCATTGACCATTCCAACAATATCATATTGTATATCTTCGATATTTGGACCCTCATTAGTGATAGAGCATGTATTCAATGTATATTTATCAAAACTAGAGGGTTGTTCTCCATGCAAAAAAAACTCGGTATATGTCTTGTCAATCCCATGCCAAACTAGGTGGTCATGAACCTTCGAAATACCAAGAATTTCCATAATTGAGCACTTTCAACATGGACGTATAGTTATTTTAGGGTCTATTGAATTCTTTATCCAGGAATTTGTGAACCCCACAATAATAGTCCTCGCTATTTTCACAAATAAACCTCCCAAAAAAATAAGAAAGTATAGTTATACGGGTAGATCTAATCGAAAGCACAACTTTTATTCATTAATGGAGATAACATAGTTGAAATACTTGGTTGCTCCTAGCTAAGCTTTGTCCATGATACTTGATGGAAGATCTTCTTATACCTGGTATCTTCCACTAGTTGCTACAATACACCATAGTCAATGACAAAACCATGATCAATTCTAATATGCCTAGGTCAACCACTATTGAATAACACTATCAAATTTCAAGTACTTACTAGCATGAGAGGCCTCTATCACTGACTCTTAATTTATTGTGATAGCCTCAGCTACCTGTGGTATCTTTCTTGGTCTTTTTTTATACATAACCTCTTTCTTCTTTGCTAAAATAACCTATATATTCTAGGCATCACTTATCCATTCATAAACCAATATAGTGTATTCATCATAAAAGTGATAAGATACTATAGGAATATCCTTTTAAGCAGTAGGTACAATAATACATTACATAGCCATGGAATTCAATGTTAATAAGAAATCAATAACAAAAAGAAACACTTTTCTTGATGCTTTTTTGGATCAACTTTCAACTCAACCAATATCATAACTCACAATTTAATATTTGTAAATAAAATCTACATACATAAGAAGCAACATTACATTGATTATGTAACAAAACATAGTCATACAACCCAAGTGCGATGATGATAGTGCATATAACCCAAGTGTAGGAGACACTTCCACCAATGATCAAACAAGCCAAAACAACCATGGAATAACTCAAAGGCAACCTACAAAATAAAAAATAGTCATTGTGTTTGATCCATAAAAACCATTTCTTCAATCTATAACCAAATTGAATGGGCCAATATTTAAAGCCAGTGGTAGGATGTAAATTTGGCTTTGTCATTTCTGTAATAAAACATTTAAATGGAGCTATTCAAGAGTAAAGCAACAAGTTGTATTATTATAGACAAAATGGTTAAGATCTGCAAAAAGGTAACTCTAATGAGATGATCTACTTTTTACCAGGAGATGATTAAGAAGGTTTTAGTTGTTGGCCCTTTATATATACCTCTGCATGATACCAAACTTAGGACAACACTATTAGATAAAAATGTCTTAAAAATTTTGTTGCAAAAGTTTGACATGAAACAAACTTGCGTGAGAGCAAGTTGCAATATTTTAATGGATGGGTGGATGGGTCTGCCAATACCCACTAATTAACATTATAGTTGCTAAAGTGGAATCATTTTACCTTCAAGTAGTGGATTGCAAAGCTCAAGGATGCACCTTTTTAGTTTGATCTTTTTTGGGATGCAATACAGGAGGTTGGATCCTCCAATGCCATGCATGTGGTCTTGGATGCAAAACATGTTTGTCATATAGTAGGACAAATGTTTGAAGCAAGGTATAAACTACAAACACATCTATTGGTCACCATGTTGTGTGCATACCATTAGAAATGCTACACTCAAAGACATATGCTAAATTTATTGGATCTATCAATTGATTTCAATGGTTGGGGATGTGTAAATATTTATATGAAATCACCATACATCCCAAGATATTTTTAAGAGGTATGCAATAAAAGAATTAACTTGAGAGGATGGTGGAGTGAGCAGGAACTGAAGAATACAGCGTTTGAGCCTATTTTAACAGGTCGTTAGAAATTATTGTCATAATTTTTTAGATTTGGTGTGATTATGTCAGATAGTAGCTCTAGAACCTCAAGTTTTTTTTCAATGGTTTATATGGGATTGAAATGGGCCCCACCGTATTACATCATGACCACATAGTCATATTACAACAACTTGGCAATTATGCATGTATTGCTTGGCAAGATTAGAACCTCGCTCTCCTCCATGAAAGTTGAGGAATCTAACTGGTTGAACTAATGCCATTTGATCTAGAACCTCAAGTTATGGACTCCAAAGTATGGAATTTAAATAAATAACCATAATAACATTTTATCATTTGCAATGAGAAAATCAATAAGTACTTTAGATTTGTGCATTTTTAAATGTTTTTCATTTTGATTTATATATTTTAAAATAATTTTTGTGTTTTTAAAATTTTATATAGAGCCACCCACTTTGGGAAAAATTTGGGGGTGTCTTTTAGCCATCCCCTTTTCGTGCCATCTCATTTCCTTATCCCCACTGAAAGGGGGCTCCATGGAATTTGCATCTTACAAAGGCAATAAAAAATTCTGAGCTTCTACCATGGAAGTTTTTCTATGAAAAAAATATCTCCATGTAAATTGTGTTGTGTGGATGTCATTGTGTTTGTCTTTGTCATATGGTTGCTTCAAGTTGATGTGTGCATGTGAGTTGGAAAGCACTTGTATATTGTATGCAAGATTTTATATGAAATTGGGGCTAGCAAGCAAAAATTTGCACTTCTATCTCATTCTGAATCATTGGATTTACTTGATTCCCAAGATCTGTTAAATGAATTCCAACAAAGTAGATTATAAAACTAATTTGTAGCTACAGAGAGATGCCTAGGCCTTGGCTAAACTGTAGAAAACATAGATAGAAATATTATTTGCAATAGAAAGTATACTAATGGAAAATATAAAATAAATTTATACCTGAAAACATACGTATAAAAGTAAATTAAAAAGCTTCTATCTTGTAACAGAGCATACCCTTTCTCTTTACATGGTAGAATATTAACACAACTCACTACA
The DNA here is from genome assembly GCA_028583015.1 of Wollemia nobilis. Lineage (NCBI taxonomy): Eukaryota > Viridiplantae > Streptophyta > Pinopsida > Araucariales > Araucariaceae > Wollemia > Wollemia nobilis. The sequence goes on along the minus strand of JAQPPZ010016370.1, from coordinate 5,530,788 downwards.
ACACAACAACAAGAATATGGGAAAGTAGCTCCAAAATTTTATTAACTTTAGAAATTCATACAAAAATTATCTCCTTCAAAATATTTTTAGTCAAACAATGGGAGGGTTTATTTATACTATCAGTCCCTCAATATTTTATATTAATTTTAGAAAACCCTATAAAAATTTGATCTCTTATCCATTATTGATAGCTAAATCTATTCTTAGATCCTATTTCTACTCAGATTTGATAAGACATGCAACTATTTTGCTATATTTTAACAATTTCATGTTTGAGTATGTCTAAGTCTTCTAACAACATTCCATATATCTAAAATATCTTTGAGATTTTTTCCTTATTTCTTGCAAGCACTAAGTGTGCCAATCCACATTCTTGTTATCTTTGTCTATCTATTTTTGGTCTAGTTGGTGTATATTTCCCTTTTTGGCATTTTTCTCTTTTCCCCAGATTTTCTTGATTTCTCATGATTCCTAATTTTTTGGAGCTTCCTACTTTTTTGGGATAAAAATTTATCATCTCCAAAATTCTAGCACAAATAGCCTATCAAAATTCCAATGCATGGTATTTGTTAAAACTTTGGCATATAGGATCTGCTAGAATTTTGGTGATCATGGTTTGTCAACATTCTGGCACATAAAGATTGTTGAAATTTTGGCACTCATGTCTTAGCATTCCAGAACAAAATATCACCTAAAAAGCTAAAATTCTATCTTCCAAGTTCCAAAAGGCATTAGTATATGCAAATATCTAGATCATATGAACTAATTTGAAACAACCAAGTAATACATCCTACACTTAAGTTAGCTATTATATTTCTACAACTACATCCTAATCCACTAATTATCCACACATAAGGGAATAAGAGGTGTTACTTTTCTCAGTTGTATGGGATATTTTATGGTCCCATCATTGGATGTCCATTGCTTTAGATGAGTGGATTTTACATTTAGGGGTAACAAGGCACATGACAAAGCACAAACATCTCCTACAAGGGTACAAGCATTCAAAGAAGTGTGTTGTTATTATAGATGACTCTTCTTTCTAGGTTGTAAGATGTGGAGAGATCAATATTGGATCTTCTTCTTTTGATGATGTACTTCATGTTTCTAATATTGGCCCTAACATCTTGTCTATTTAACACATTACTCAATGAATAAAAAAGTAGAATGTTGGATGGATCATTGGGTAATTAAGGATATAGACATGGGATTTAAAACTATTACTTCTGTCCATTATGGTGAGTCACACGAAATGTATAAATTGGGAGAAAGGATTACTTCTTTTGTTTCTTCTCCTAAGAAGAAATATTTTGTTGCTATGGTTGCACAAATAGATAATGAGAGTTAGAGATGTCACCATTGGCTTGGGCATCTCAACTATGGGTCCTTGACATACATGAGTCATTATTAGATGGCCATTAAACTTTTGGATTGGTGTGGGAGCATCCATTACCAAAGAAAAATATTATTAAATAGTTGGCAGATTGTCTAGATAACCTTCAAAACCTAGCTTAAAGAAGAAAGAGGAGGAAGCAAAAGAGGCCCAAAAGAAGAGTAGGCATATTAAAGAATAAAAATAGATGTAGGAGAAGAGAGAAAGAGAGTCTAGAGATGATCGATTCAAAGCAAAAAAGTGGAGGAATTAGAGAACTCCAAAACAATTATTTATAATCTACTTTGCTGAGAATTTTAGACCAAATTTCATCAAACTCATACAAGTTATTGTCCAAAAGGATATTGCTAGATTGCATCAGTTCAACTTTCTCACCACTTCAAAACTTTTAACTTTCTTGGGGATAGAGTTGTCATGATTCCTACTTAAGCTTGGCATCATTTGTGACACAATAAACTAGTCTGTTGTTTCAATTAGCACTGGTTTTAGTGGCTTTTGTGACACATTCCCTTGTCATGGGCATAATTATTATAGGTTATTCTACAATTGTACCATTTGCAAGTTTGAAATGAGTAATGCAATTGGTATTGGTATCTGCAAATAGTGGATTTGTGAAAAAATAGTTTTTTGCTCACTTCCATGTATCTAAACAATTCATAATTTTTGTCTCTAATATTCTTCTTCATTTTCTTGGAGAGTATCCATTTTTTATAGCAAGACCTCATCCTAAGATCACAATTCATCTCTCAAGTCCTACTGCAAGATATGTTATTGAACTTCTGCAAGTTGACTCTGATTTATCTAAGTTTTTCAAATGATATTACCAAACCACATGCAGTTCCAAGCTTTAAATTCTATTTATGAATTTTCAAAATTTTCTCCATGCAGAACATGCCAATGCCTCAAAATAAGATCTTCATATTTCCACCAATTGACATAAGCTTTATAATGTCCATATTACCAAGCTAATCACCATTGAAAAACAACCCCCTTCCAACACAAAACCCTAAATCCATGTATCCGATAAAAACCCCAAACCTAAATTAGACACCACCAAACCCACATCAAATCAACTCTCCAAAACCCACACCTACCACAAAATCCCACCATCCAAAAACTATATCTAACAAATATACCACCAAACCAAAATAAACCTCACTATATAAAAAATAAAGAAGCCCCACATTTAACTCTAAATAATAGTAAACCAACCCCGACCCAAGTCTACCACTACCAAACCCACATCAAATAAACTATCCGTGCCCACACCACCATTAAAAAACCTTCATCCAAAACCCTAACTTGAGCCATCAAATAAACCACCATTGCACGGGAGAATTTAAGATATAGAAACAAGCAATCCTATCCCTTCTTAGCCAAAATTCGATCCAAAAGACCAAAATAAAAATAAAAAACATAGGCAAAACCAATATTTACTCACCTCATAAACTACGATTGGAATGGATCAAAAACCCTAAAATATCGAGAGCCAAAAAAAGTAGTGGAGAATGCCCTATGAAACCCCAACAATGAGTTTATCCACAAAATGGGTGATCGAGAACCTGCAAATGCTCTTCTATTTCCTCAAAAAATATTGTGTTCTACGCCCTCTCGAAGGCCTCATCCCTCTCACTTGTATAGAAAGGGAGAACAATAGAGAAGCCAGTTGAGGTAAATTAAATATCCACGATGAAAAGTGAAAAGAAATGATTTACCCTCTTCTTTATAAGGGTTTTGTGGTTTGGTGGGGTCAATTTGGTGACATTGGGAGGGCAGAGAAATTTTTTAAAAGGGAGGGTGGAGAAATTTTTGTGTTTTAACCGCCCTCTTAGGGTGACTCTAAGAGGATGCTTATCCTAAGACAATGACTTTAAACTGCCCTCTTAGGGTCTATTAGGGTGGTTTTTTATCATTGTAAAAAACTACCTTATTTTAGTTGCCATTAGAACCCTTTTTTGATGTAGTGATAATTCATCACGCACAACCTTGTAGGCGTTTGTGAATTGGTGTAAAGCTCTAACAAGCTACCACAAACAAATACAAAATCAATTAAAAAACAAACAACCATAACTATCCCACCTCGATATGATGACACATGCAAACCATCTCGAGTCAAGTTGGTCCCAAAATAAAACCGTCTTGACTCGAGACGATCACCAAATGAGGCCATATCGGGTTGATATGGTCACAAAAAAGAGTCGTCTCGACCTGAGATGACCTCTATTTCACAAAAATACAAGCAAAAACAAAAAAAATAATAGAGAAAAGTGGAGAAGAGAAAAGCAATGAATGCTAATCTACCCATTCCACACCCACATTTTTATTTTACCTAAGCTACCTTGTTACACCTACCCCACCCATTCATTTCTATTTCATTTTAATGTGGTTTATTTCATTAATAAATAAATGTTTGTATTTCATCCTTACCTTCATCGCACCGACTCCTCTACTCGTAGATGCACCCAATGGGTCCATGAGATCGGTCGAATTATCTACCAGTAGCACTTTGTTGCATAAAATCGCTCACCTCCTTCCCATCTCACTCTTTTCTCATCTTGCATGGTGAAAATAAACCTTTTCTAGTAAAATCCACTATTTGTTAGAGTATATTACATCATTTGGGTCATGTAAATGTACCACCCTTGGTACATAACTAGAGTAGTAGATTACTAAAGGGGGTAGTTAGCTAGTTACTTCAAGTAATATTATAAATGCACAAGTGTCTATGTGCAAGTTGTAGATGTGCAAGGTGTCCCCTTGTACAACTAGGTAGAGTGTTGGCCAAGCAATCCATATTTCTATATAAAGGGTCTCATAGTGAGTGATAAGATATCGCTATAGGTAGTAATAGGTATATTGGATAGATCACCATATAGATTGGTGATGGATACAATGTAGTTCTTTAGCATCAGTTATGGAGTGTTCATTTCTTCCATTCTGCATTGTATCATTTTTATCACTTTCCATTAATAACATATTTCAACATCTTACATTTTTGCATATTATGCATCTTGTGATTGTATTCTCCCTTAGCATACACTATCAAAAGCTAACAGTGGTATCAAAGCCATGATAGATCAATATGAATAGGGAGAGCCACAGTAGATCACTATGAATAGGAAAGTCACAAGAAAAATTGAGAGAAGCAAATCTCAGTTCTAGAATTTTTGATATTACATTTGGCCAAAGTCTTTCCATAGAGTTATAGAAAAATCATGAAGACTAGGACTCAAAATTCGTTCCACTAGATTGACAAATCAACTAGTGAAGATTCGTCATTGACAAGATTTAGAATCAGCTTACTAATACTTTCTTGTAGGAAAAGGAAATTGAGGGAAGCCCTGTTCCAGACCAGCACATTGCATAAAAAAAGGCTACAAAATCCAAAAGAAAAGGCCACAGAAGCTGGTAGGAACCTCGTTCCTAGCAATGATGAAAGGTGAAAAACAATGGAATTGGATGCAATAAACAAGAAGAAATGTATTTAATCGTCTTTGAATGAATCATTGTTTCACTGGAGGAAATCCTACCAATGCTCTCAATGAGATATATTTTCTTATATTCGATGAATGTCTAATTACACCCAATCAAATGAATATAAATATCTACCTATGGTTATGAGGTGAAGGGACACAATGGTCCATAAACATAGTAAGTAAATTAATAATGATTAATGTTAGGATTAGGATCCTAACATGCCACCCTCCTTAAAAAGAGCTTTGTCCTCAAAGCTCAAAGGAAGAAACTTTATTTCGTGTTTTCCAAGTAGTATTTGCTCATGTTCTTGTACTATTTTAATGTCATCTTCCCGTAAGGAGGGATATTTTGAAGGTGGAAGTGTTGGCGGGGGTAGGTAGGAAGAATAGTAGAATCAAAATGATGATAGAGGGCAACCCTTTTCATGCCTTCTTGGTGGTTTGGATAGAAAATAAGTGGGCAACCATTTCCTTGCCTCTGTTGCGAATAATTTTCTCCATGCGATGAGAGCTTGCTAGTGGAGAAGGGCCTGATTTTAATCCTTTAAGAGTATACGTTTGATTCTTTATTGTGAATTTCATCCATAATTCCGTAAAATCCCATTGGATTGTCTCGAGTGTTCGTAACCATTGTACTCCTAAGACAATATCACATCCTCCTAAGGGAATTGCATACATGTCATGTTTCATGGTGTAATTATCCAAGGTGAACTTAATATTATGGCATTTCCCCTTACAAGTGATCCTTCCCCATTACCAATCATGACTTCAAAATTATTGCAAGGATGGATAAAGCAATCAACTTGTTTCGCCACACGTGGGTCGATGAAATTATGGGTATTTCCGAGTCAATAAGCACAATAAGGTTTTGTCATTTGAAGGATCCGAGGACTTTCATAGTTTGGGGAGAAGAATTACTAGCGAGGGCATTGAAATAAATTTCTAGTGGACCTTGAGTGCTATCATCGGGTGTATCCATCATGACTTCTACCTCGATATCCTCTTCATCGTTGGTTGATTGACAAGGAATAGCTGCATCCAAAATATATAATTTGGGTGTAATACATTTATTATTGGTAACAAATTTCTCATCACAATGGAAGCAAAGGCCTTTTTCTCTTCATTCTTTCATTCCCTTAGGGTTGATACATTTAATTGGTAGGATTCGATTAAGTTTTGGGGTGGTGTAAGTATTTTACCAGTCGACGCTGGTTATTGAATTTCTCTTTTGTCATTTGGGCTAGTGCAATAGTCTGCATCATGTCAATGGGATTGAGAATTTGTACTTCTAATCAAATGTCTTCCTTTAAGCCATTGATGAAACAAATTTGGAAGAATGAGGTATTTAGCCCTAATGTAAGATTTGCCAATTTTTCAAATTGAGCTTGGTATTCTCGCACTATAGTGGTTTGGCGGAGTTTGGTAAGGGCTCTTATGAAATATTTGAATTTAGTAGGGCCGAATCGTACCATTAGTTTTTTTTGTAAATTCTAGCCATGTAGGTGGGCCATTAGTCTTCTCGTACCACTAATACCAATGTGTGGTGATATTTTCCAGGTGGAAGGATGCAATGTGAACCTTTTGTGCCTCCCAGATTTGATAAAGGGAAAAATATTGTTCGACCCTATAAATCCAGTTGGTGGTGTCACCTCCTTTGAATTTTGGAAAATCCAACTTATTAGTTATAGGCAGAATGGCAGTTTGTGGTCCCCCAAGTAGTGCTTGGTTTTTTGATTGGACGATGGTCATATTTTATTGTAGTGTAGCTACAAAGTGGCAATAGGTGTCAAATTTTATATCCAATGTTGATATTTCATTTTTAAAGTCCTCCCTCCACTAGCGAACCTCCTGCATGAAATCCTTGAGGGTAGGTTCCTACGATTGAGATCTCCAACCATTGGCCATTTTAGGGTAGTTTGTAATTGAGATCTCCAGCCATTGGCCATTTTAGGGCGGTTTGTAATTTTAGGGTGGTTTGTATTATAGGTAGACTACTCAAAATATTCTCAAATCTCTAGATCAATCAAACATGGATGAAATACTAAGAAATGCTTTTAATAATGAAGAACTATTCCATGAAATAGAATTCTACTCTCAAAACCTAATAGATACTCTTGAAGGATATGAGTATCTATCTACTAGCGATAAAGAGAGATTCTCATTATTCCTTAAGGAGGTAAAATATGGTAACTTTGCAACATTAATTGGATATCTTCATGAAGTTCTCTTCACAGCATGGTGGAATTCACAAAAATTGGTCATTTTTACATCAAAGGAATGTTTTATGATTTACCTATCATTAATTGTTTTTGTACTTGCCCAACACATGAAACAAACTCTACAAATTAGTATTACTATGACGATAGACTAACTCGTAATGAAATATAAATTCCACAAGTCTCAATACAGAATCACAAGAGAATAAGGAGGAAGAGAAAGAAAAGGCACAATAAGAGAGAACATAGCAAAGAAGACAAGAACAGAGAAGAAACCACAAAGTTAGAACCATATGAAGATACTCATTAATATTCAAACAAGGAATAGAAGAGGATGATGTCCTTGATTAAGTTGAAGACTATTCTAGAGAAGAAGATCCATATTGAAGATTAAAGTCTTAAATACCCAAATAATATAATACATTGGGTGTTAGAGTATATTACATCATTTGGGTCATGTACATGTACCACCCTTGGTACATAACTAGAGTAGTAAAATACTTTAGGACGTAGTTAGCTAGTTACTTTAAGTAATATAATAAATGCACAAGTGTCTATGTGTAAGTTGTAAATGTGCAAGGAGTCCTCTTGTACAACTAGGTAGAGAGTTGACCAAGAAATCCATCTTTCTATATAAAGGGCCTCATAGTGAGTGATAAGAGATCGCTATAGGTAGAAGTAGGTATACTGGGAAGATCACCATATAGATTGGTGATGGATACAATGTAGTTCTTTAGCATCAGTTATGGAGTGTTCATTTCATCCATTCTACATTATATAATTTTTATCACTTTCCATTAATAACATATTTCAACATCTTACATTTTTGCATATTATGCATCTTGTGATTGCATTCTTCCTTGGCATACACCATCAAAAGCTAACACTATTTTTTAATTTTGTGCAACTATGACCGTTCGAGATGGTCACAATTTTTCAAAAAATAAATTAAAATACATAAAAAAGAAGAAACCATATCAGATTGAGACGATCTCAAAATTTATCTTTTTCCTAGGGCAACCATGCTAGCAGTCCCACTATGGTCAAGAAATGCATTGCTATCATCATTTTACATCTCTTACATTGACTCATCGTTTGAGGGGGTAATTAATAACTATAAAATTTGCATTTCAAAATCAAGTCAATAATCAAATAATCAAAAAGTGGAAATTACGCCCGTCCAAGAATCATTACCAAAAATTATCATACACCCTCTTTGTTAGGACAAAAACAAAAATCTCCATCAAATGAACACTTGGTATACCTAAAGCCTAAAGCTTGTGGAATAATAATTTCTACCTACGGCTGAAAGGTTACCAGGGTCATCAAATAAACACTTGGTATACCTAAAACCTAAAGCTTGTAGATTAATAATGTCTACCCATGGTTGAAAGGTTACCAAGATCAAATCAAGTCCATCAATGTGTTGGAAGCAATGATTCAATGACGTGCGCTCTTTCCATGCTTGGGGTATCTCACATTGAATTTTTCAATTAACATCATACATCATCAAGCTCGACCTTTTTAGATCATCTATTTTTGCTCTACATTGTGCTTTCGCATAAAGCATCCCAAAAAGGGGCATCTATAGATACCTAAAATGCATCATTGCAAGGAGACTCCCAAAATGCCTCCTTTCTAACTCACACCATCCATCTTGGGAAGCCTTAGGATTAATCTAATGATTTTCTCTAAGTAATAGGCAACATTCCCCATAGGAAGCCTGATCGTCTCAACCCAATATGATCTCAGGATCAGGATCGTCTCGACCTGAGATGGTTGCACAAAACCAAAAATAAAAAAATTACCTGGCAATGAAACTGCCTATCAGCGTAGTGAATGAAATCACATTGGCACCAAATGCCCTACAGGAAATAGTTACACTTGCTGCATGCAGTCATTCGATGACAACCAATCAGGCTACCCTTGAGTGGTACTTGCCATTCCATGCATTTTTTCCCTAAAAGCCTATAAAATGGTGCCCTCTCTCCTTGTTTTGAGACCCAAAATTTTGAATTCCAAAGCTACAAAGTGCTTCCAAATTTTTTTTAGGTTCTCTTGCTACCAATCTGATGCTGTGAGATTACCACTTTGTATTTGAAATCACCTTCCTTTCCCTTGAACGATTGCTCGTATTTCCTCAATGATCACTCATACCCTTTACTTGCCCTCGCGCTCCCATAGATCTTCTTGAAACAACACCCTGCACAACCCAAAACGTTGTTCAAATATGGTTACATCAAGGTGTAGATCCACGATAATAATCATCTCACCCCAAGATGGTTTGCAAACAAAAAACATCTCAACCCGAGACTATCACGACTAGGTGATCATTTTTCTAGTCTTTATTGCATCTTGGCTTATTTTTGCTCATTTACTATTTCCACGTTAGTTTAGATTTTAGATATCATAAACATGCATTTGCTTTTCATTTATTTTACACTTTTTGATTGAATACGGGTCCAAACTTAGTGGACCCCTCATATGCTATTGATTCGTTTCTCTTTCTTTGTGTGTAGGTTACAGAATTCGAAGACGACACAAAGGTTCTAGATCCACATCCGATCCTATGTGGTAATCCCAGAAAACCCACTCCCTAACAAACTATGCTAGCATAGAGATTTTGATATTGCACATGGAGATCTATTTTTTAAAAGAGAGGGGAATCATACGCCCCAATTTGTGAATATTTGTATCATCTGAAAAGATTCTCTCAAGAGGACTCCTTTTGTAACGCTGAAAAATACAAATATTATTTTATTATTTTAAAAAACCATTTGTGTTTACTTTTTATGGTGCAAATGTTCGGCCTTTAGCTTGCAAACCATCTATATCTTAATATTTACCTATTACTATTTTCTTAATGCCCTTCTTTATATCTTTTAGAGAAAAAAATTCCTCAATTATGTCAATTATAAGAGGGGTATCTTTTTCTTTCTCAATGTTTCTTCCATCTAGAGTTAAAATATTTTTTGATGTGATTAGAAGGAAACAAAAATATTTTTGCCATTGCATGAAATAATTTGGTTTTTCTATCTCCTTTGATCTATTTGTCCCTAGATTTTTGAAACCAATATGACTCTTTTTTCAATGCATTCTGATAATAAAAAACTATTTATTTTTTAACACAAAAATCCTGGTTCATTCCATTGATTTCTAATATCTCTTGTAATGTTTTGAGCTTGGATTCAATTTTCTTATTTTCTTTAAATATATTACAAAAATATTTAGCATTCCAAATCTTCATTTACCCCTTAAGATATTTCATCTTTTGAATAAACATGCACATGATCATTCAAAATTTGTTTCATCCCAACATAACATAACCATATTTGACCATTATTGGGTAAACCACAAGTTAAAAGAATGGGTTTATGATCTAATCCTAATCACAATAAAATATATGAAAAGATTGTATATTCTATTTGCAACCATGTTGGATAACAAAAATCTATCCAATATTTCTACTATATGATATTTTCCAAGGCATTTATTATCCCAATGTATATTGAAAACTAGAAGGAATGTCATCCCAACGATCATTTGAATTATCAAATGAATCAAAATCTTGTATTGATTTAGATAATCCAGGAGTCCTACATTTATTTTCTAAAGGAGATAGAGCTATGTTGAAGTCACCTCCAAGAATACATAGGTCACAATTATGAATCATCATTATATTTAACGAAAAGATGTTGAGGTCGTTCCACATCTTTCATAAGGAGTAACTATAGTTGTAGCATAAATATTTGTTATCCCAACTTTTATGTTTTCTTCTTTCATACAAAATAGTATAACAATCCAGTTACTTTTTGCTTTTAGCAATTGTCATTTCCATTTGAGTTGGTCCCATATTGTTGGAATACCCCTTGAAGCTCCTATGGAAGAAACTTCCACACAAACTCCCATCTTCCAAATATTTTCTAATACACTTTGTACTACTTTAATTTTTATTATAAGGAGATAATTTTATGCTACTTAAGAAAAATGAAAATTTACCTTATTTATCCTTGAGCTCTTTCAAGGAAACTTGATCTCTTTCACATCATTTGCTTTAAAATTTGCCTTACCATCTTCCTTTACTCCTTTAAATACTTTTAAATTTGAACTTACACATTTCTACTTCCTCATCCCTTGTATCATTTTTCATCAAATGGTTCAATCGAGTAACCTATAATGACCTATGTCATTTGATGATGTAGAGGTGTTTTTTACCACTTCATTAGGAGTGAATTTTTTTTTATTTGACTGAGCTTCTACTATAATATGATCTTCTTCTTTCATATTAAATTTTATCTCATGCCTAATATTTTCCATTTCTCTCTATCATTTTCACTTTGCAATCTCTTACCTTGTGTCTTGTCTCATAACATTTGTTACGTCATAATGCAATGTTCTCATGATCTAGTTGTTGATCATATTCTCTTGATTTAGAATTAATTCTAATGAACTAAAGTAAACATTTTCAAATATTTATGGCAACACATATTTGAATGTATACAACATGCATTATCTCCTTAGTAGTTGGTCCCTTCTAGATTAACTCCCTTAGAGTAGTGCTAATATTTTTTAATACCTCCTTATTGATAAGCTAATAAGGAGGCTAATCCAGAGTAGAAGTCTTTAAATAGTCCATCTCCATAGAAAAATCCTCACTCCATGGTCTTAAATATAATGTATCTTTACCCCTAAACCAATGGCTACCATCCATTATTTTATCCTTGATTTCTAAATTAGAGAAGATGGAGAAAAAACATTTTGGAAGAATAGTCAAGGAGAAATTTGCTTGGATTAATTTGAATCACTCCTCACTTCCACTTGGTCCAATTTTGAATATGTGAAAGACCTTGTCAATATCTATGGAACTTAATATTAACCCTCTACTTTGAAGAACTATTATATCATCCTCTATCATCTCATCCTTGAAAATCACTTATCTTTTTTGGATATGGCAAAAGAGGAAGGTATGTGACAATTCCAAAACTATTTCTAAGGTGTAACAAATGGAGGAACTAAAATGAAGTATAAATGAGATACTCATGACTAAAGCTGCCTAACATCTTGTGCTAAGTACAGTCTTCCTTACAAGGAGATTGTTATGTAAACATGTTTTACTTTGATTTTGTATGATTGTTTTTCATGCTGCAATGAACCTTTGTGACACATTTATTTAAAATGCATTTCCTCTAGGTTGTAAGAATATCATGAAAAAAGGGTATATGAGACATTTAACATTTCTTTTCTTGTAGATGGATGTATTACTTATTGGTCATGAAAGTAGACTTAGCTAAATTGGATGAATATTTCTTTGTTTTTAGTTCAAACACAATATTTCTTTAATGTGTGGGATTACCTTATTGATGAATTAAGCTGAATGTCTAATTAACAAAGATATCATAGGATGGGATAGACCCTTTGTGCATGGAAACATAGTGTCGGTTTAAGATTTTTTATTTTTATTTTTGTATTTTTTTTTTAAATTAAAATTATTATTTAAAGGGGTAAATTCAAATGATTTGTAGTGATTGATTATAATATTGTAGTATAGATTTTATTCCCAACAATAGAGCAAACATATCAACAAAACAAGCCACAAGGAAATGACAACAATGGCAATCTAGGAAAAGAATCATTTCATTATGTGCAATCTGATATGTACATTACAAAAATAGATTTTTTGTACTCAACAATACCACAAAGATGATTTCAATAAAGGTACCACAAAGATGATTTCAGTAAAGGTACTATTCCATTACCATCCAATGGAGTATACATTTTTTGAAAAGGGGTAGATGACTACAACCTAACTGTCACCCTTTCAAGTTAGAGCTCACACCATTAATTTTTGTTTTGCTCACAAAGACTTGATACTTCAATGGAGTCATACATGCTTAATGGATATACATTGATAAAATGGTAAAACTACCGAGGGATATTAAAAATTAATTCAAATTATTTTTGACAAAATGGTAAGTTTTTAAAAGGGGTTATTAATTATTATATAGGGGTTTACCAACAAGGATTTAATAAATTAAAAGAGGAGATGTAAATTTTAAAAATAGGGGCTTTTTTAAGAAGCCTATGAACGCACGTGTTTTGAAGGCTTTCAACTAAGTGACCCTCCCATGATTTCTAGTGACCCTCCCGTGATTTTTAGTAACTGACAAGCGCAAGTTTCAAACCACAAGGGCTTCTCCCACCAAATCTATTACACCTCATTATTGTTAGACCTAGCATGAAGGAAACCACCAATCGCTCAGGATTTGTACTGTCATCATTGGTCTAACATGCACTCAACTCACTCAGAAGATTCAAATCAAACTACTACCTTTACAAACAAATTACCTTCGAGGTTTGAGCCTGAATATCTTTTTGGTAAGTACCTGGCTAGACATGTACTTACCAATCCACCTAACCCTGAAGGACAATGACCATTTTTATATACTATACATATATATTAAAAAAAATACTAAAACATAAATCCAATATACATATATAATTGGCTGCACCTGGGGGTGCAACGCAACGGTACGGGCTTTGACTCTTCTTCGACCGTGGCGTGGCGAGTGTGTGAGGGGGTGGATGTGTGGTGGCTTTGTGTTAAATTCCCTATTGATAAGTATAGCTCTCGACTTTACAAAGGGTCATGGTTGGGAGGAGACTGCTCAACCCTGTACGTGGGTCATAGAGGTTTCTCACAATAACCAAATCTAAAAAATAAAAAAAATATATTATAACATAATTCTAGTATACATATATAATTGCCAAAAATAATATAACACAATTTCAAGATTATCAATTAAAAACTATATTTAAAAAAATAATAATAAGTATACATATATAATTGCCAAAAATAATATAACACAATTTCAAGATTATCAATTAAAAACTATATTTAAAAAAATAATAATAATTATTTTTATTATCGAGATAAAATGTTAAAAAGCATTTTCAATCGGAAAATTTTGTGGAACACTCTGCAATCGATTGGCCGAAAAGAACAAAATCAATAACTTGGTCCCGGCGGGGCTCGAACCCGCGACCTTCGGCTTTCTTATATGTATACCGTAGGATTTATTGGAGAGTACAAACATAAGACCAACGCTCTAACCAACTGAGCTACGGGACCGTGTGGACGAAAGTTCTCGTTGTGCAATTCAAAATTCATTTCTTCGTGTTGTAATCAAAATTCAATTTAACCCATGGTCAGATCTGGTGTCTATTCAATTCGGATACCATTCCTTTCTTTTTAAACGTTGCCTTTTTCTTTCTTACACGCCAGTTGATAATTGTGTTGTCATTCAACGATACCCTCCCTTCCGCAGAGATCCGAAGTATGGTTTGCAAAACTTACTGAATAAAAAATAAAAGTTTCTCCTTTGCGTCATCTCGCAGTACAATACATAGACATAACTTCAAGCTACAGCCTCCATTCAAAATTCATAGGACACAACTTGATATATTATTTAAGATTTCGATATATTTTAATTAGCATCGTGTAATAGGTAGATGAAAATGACGATGTACAACGCATTTGAAAACGTTCCTGTTTTAGAAAAACTTGCTTCGTTGTGAAAGTTAATTTCAATATGGGTTCGTAATCGTATCACATGGTCAAACAAAAATGTGACGATCTCTTTCTTGCTTATCCTCTTTTTACTATTGCAGACATGCCATCGTAACCTTTATATCCACAGTCAAAAGATGTAACGTATATAATCCAGATCGATCATTATTACTACAGTGCATAAGACTTGTTTGTCAATTTCCCATCAGTGGGGCTTCCATACATATATGTCAGAAGGATTTTTTTCCATGGTTTCTCGACTCCATTTGTTTCCAACGGGAAGTTGAAATTTCATTGAAGTCCTCCTTTGTCATGTCCCAACTTAACTCATTGACACAAAGTCGGCCATCGCGTCATTTATTTTCTTTTCTCCACCAAATCGTCTTTCTTTCCCCACTACTATCCCTTGAACAATCCTTCCTTATTTTATTGAAAGGATAGACGCCCATCTGTCTTTCATTGTACAAGTTCCCTTCATTGAAAGTTTCAGATGCTAGAAGGACCCATATTAAAAAAGAATACTTTTGTTAGGGTCCAGCACTCATAATTCTATAATACAAAGATGTGGATAGGTGTTACATGGATGCTATAGTTGGACATTACAATGGTGTTATTCTACGGCACAATAGCTGACTAAAAATTTCAAAATAAAACCATTATAGCACTGATCTAGTGTCAAACAAGTTTTAAAAAAAATTCCAAAACATGTAATTTTTGGTGCAACTATAGCCTTTTCAAGAGATGCTAGGATTAGATTATATATTCTAATGCAAGATGTATAATAAAAAATAAAATTCGAATCCTGTAAATGAGTTTTAACAAAATTTTCAATGAGTTTGACCTAAGCATTAGAAAATGAGAAATTTTACATCATATCCAATGTTTTACACCATGACACAATAAAAGATTTCAATCTAACAAATGAATCTTAACTCTTTTACAATTAGTGTTAGCCACACACTAGGGATGAGGAATTTCACACCATATTCAATGTTTCAATCCCATGACTAAATATTAACATTTAGTTAGGTAGATTTAAACGCAAATAGTTGGAAGCAAGACACTTTACATGGTAAATTACAATTCTAATTCCATGAGTAAATCTTAACATTTCATAGTTAGATCTAGTTTCAACCATATATAACCAATTAAGCCCAATGTTTTTGGTGCAAGTAATAGGAAGCAAGGATTTTTACATAAAAGTCAAAGGTCTCATTATCATGGGTGGATCTTAATATTTTATCCAATACCTTTGGTACAATCCATCAAAAGCAAGGAGGAGTTTTCTGGAGTAAGCAAAATTTCTAATCCCATGGATAAATTCTACCTTTGCCAATTATGTTTATCGCAAGATATGGGAAATGAGGATTTTTATACCATAAACCAACTTTTAATCTTATAGATTAAATTTGACATTTTATTCATTAGGTTTGAATAAGCAATGGGGAACAAAGAGTTTCACACCATAGTCTAAAATTCTAATAAATGGGCAAATCTTAATATTTGATCAATGGAATTTGAAAACTAATAGGAAGCTAATATTTTTGTATTATAAGTTAATGTTCTAATCTCATGGTCGAGCCTTACTATTATTAGAATATAAGTGGGTCTAATAATTAAATTTTTGATACTCCAAATAAGATATCTAAGCTTCTAATCCAAAAGGAATAACATATATATGTAGGAAGTTTAGAAAAATATAATACAAGTGAGACATATATTAGTCCCATATATAACCAAGTAAAGTTGTTGTGATAACATATTATTTTGCAATAGCATGAATTGATTTATTGAAAGAATATATAGTTCATTTCATTGCCATAAAGTCTATTTATAAAATAATTTTAATGCACTAGCACCATAACCACCTATGGCACAATGTCTATTATGATGCTACCTCCACCTATGATGTCAAACTCATATTTGGTATTATGATATCATCTATTTATGGCATCAAATACAAATATAATATTTTTGGTTTTACAACATCACTTATTCATGATGTCAACTCCACCTCTAGTGCCAACTTCACTTCTAGTGCCAATACTAGCTACCAATGCTAGTGCATATTTAGTGTTGGTACCAAAACAAGTTCTTATTATCGATATCAAATATAGTATTGGTGATATTACCAACTAAATGGATATCACTTCTATGGTACATGCTTCCATATCCTTAGTGTCAATCTATCCACTAGAGTATTTTGGTTTTAACCCATATGGCTCTCTCTAAGCACACACAAGGTGGCCTTGATACCACTATTAGCAAACCTCTACTATTCTCATAGTTAGTCAATATTTGAGATCAAAAAATATATCAATAACATACATAAATCAATCCTCAATAATGAACAACAAACTCACTAAATTTGATTGAAAATATATCTACTATAAGAAATGCATAAATTCAATGCTTGTTCAATTACATATTACAAGGCTTTGTCTCTAGTATATACATACATGAGACTCTTAATTTTTACATGACTCTTGACCTTTATACTTACATAAACTCTTCATCTCCTCATACTCATAGGAGATCTAACTCTTCATATTTATCTCTTACATAATAATAAATCTCACATATTTACATAAAGATAAAGTCTCTCATGATTGTTCATAACTCCTCACTTCTAAACATGATACTTCACTCACATAACTCACACTTACATGACACCTCACACACATAACTCCACACTTATTTACATGACACATAACTCACACTTAATAACATGACACATACTATAGACTCAAATATTAAACACACACTCTAGAATGACTAAAATATTTACATGGTCCAAATAATGTTTCAACGTACCAAATAATATAATACCTGTTGGAATTCAAAATATTTTCCTAAAATAAATAGAAACAAAACATCCACTCAAATTTTATACAAATAGCATAAAGGATAAAAGAAAGAGATAAATATGATGGGTTCCCATAGGCACCATAAATAATCACTATTTGTAGATTATATTGTATTGATAAAAATGAGGTATGTGAGGCGGTATTTATAGCAATACCAAAACCCTTAGTTACATCATAAATTTTAACCTAAGCTTACATAACAAGTGGGCTTTAGGTTAATTAAAATTTTTAAATTAGGTTTAACCATAACAGTGTTAACTATGGTCCATTGAGTTTACATAATAAAATATTATAAAATATTAAATATAGTGTAGAATGAAATACCCTTAGGCCTATTAAATACATCACATATTGTTGGCTCTTGGCCATTAATTATATTACAATCTCAACATTAACAACTTTGTATTGATAAGACACTACATTTTAACATGTAGTAGATTTTTGCATGATGGAAAAATTTGTAAGTGATTATCATGTACTAGCATTCACCTTGTTATTTTTATATCTTGTGAAATTCTTCTAAATTTTAATAAGGTATTAAAAATATAAATATCTAGGGAGGATTTAGGTTCTTATTCAAAAATTCATGAGTTAGTTATAATATATTTATCTCCCTCATTAATGGTTATATACAATGGATTAGATATCCTTTAAAATATTAGATGTAACGTGTGTTTATAATGTTTTAAATATTATTATAGACATAATGGTATCAGAGTGTTGTGTGGTGTGAAATATTTGGTTATCATGTTCAATACACTTAATACAAATTTCCACAAATCAAGAAATATGTTACAACAAATTTGATTCAACTATCATACACTCATATGAAATGTATGACTACCTTCTTTTTATATATTTCTTTCTTTCATTTCTTTTCTATGTTTCCTGTCCACTATATTTTTCTAATATTTAATGAATGAAATGCTTATAAATGAGTTTTGATATGAATATACCACTAGAATTAAGGTATCAATTTGGCTAAAAAAAATTCAAGACTAAACACTCATATTTTCTTACTAAAATGATTTACTTTGAAGTTTAATATAACTACACAAATAATTCATGAATATGTTTAAATATTATATCAAATACTCATAATTTTTAAGAGCCTTCCTATGTATTAGGATCATCTTCAATGGATGATGCTTGTCTAACCTTCTTTTGATTAAGAATGAATTTGATTATACACACATATGTGATGATAATCATGTATTTATAAAATGAATGTGTTATCAAAATATTATGCACTAAACCTAGGTAATAGAGCCTCTAAATATTTACCATTGTGTTCTCTTTAAGATTATTTGTAATATGTAGGTTTTAAAAATTATTTTAAAGTATGAGTTCCATTAAAAAAGTGAATCTAAGTAAAATATAATTATAAGGGATTCTTACCTGGATTTGTGTAATCTAAAAGTCAAGGGTGTATCCCTTGCATACATAGGTAGGGTTTGTTCAATTTATGCATTCACTCTATGTCTTTGAGTGTTCTTTTAGGGCTTGCACTAGTAAACATATTGCTTTAATTGAGAGAGTGAGTCTATTGTATAGTTTATTCTAAAGGGTTTAGAATATTTTAGATAGATCATACTTCATATTATGGATGAGTGCAAAATTAATCCTAATAATTTTAATTTTTTATCTTTGTTGAGGATATTAAATATAAAAATTATTGTATTTTTTAATTGAATGATGTTTTTAGAGTTTTTCCTATGTTTAAATAGTTAAACTTATGAATAGTTCTTAGGGCTATGTGTTATTATGGGTTTTATTATCTTGTGTGATGAGTATAGCTATTTTTATTGCAACAATATTTTAATGGTTAGTTATGATAATCTAAAATTCCTCTTGTGACAACTTCACTATTGTATTCCTGGACACTTATGTAAAGCAGATCATTAAAATAATCAAATTTAGAGGGATCCAGATCTATATTTAGGTTCTAAAGTGGGTTAATATTGAGATAAACATTACAAGTCCTTGAAAAGAATCTTAGAAGAGATATGAATCATAAAATTTAGAGATAGATTCAATCTCCATTATCTCAATTGTCACCTATTATCTCCCTTAAAGGTCAAACTCTTACTACTTCCTATCAACACTCTCAATTTGAGAACATAGCTTAAAGATAAAATAGAAGGTGGAAATTAGTTTTATATTAAGACTATTTTTAAAGCGTCCACTAGTTCTAGCTAGCATCATTGATAATGCCAAATTTTTAATACTAAGGTTGTGTTAACAAAAACTATGTCTCATCTTACGATAATATTATCTTCCCGTAATTTATGAGGGTAACAAAAATTACTCATATATTTATATTTTATTTCAAAGGACTAGACCTTAATAGGGTAAATCATACATTCTTTGAAAAACACCTCTAGTTACTGGTACCCTTATTGTCTATATATAACCAACTATTCCTACTTTTAGATGGTATAAATTATTTTACAACTTTATCCTATTATTTAAGACATTACTCTCTTCATTTGGTAATGATTCTTGGGTATTTTCATGATATACCTTAAGGAACATGTAACATTTTATGTCTGTTTTACAAAATTATTGTTAAAGTGTAAATCATTTGAAGATATTAAGGAATATTATTGGTGATTTTGAAGTAGAAAAGAAATATGTGATAATCACATATTTGTTCATAATGTAGAAGATGAAGCTCAAAAGTGGTATGAACAATTGAAATCTAATTATATTAATTCATGAAATGAGTCTAAGGAGACACTTAACACCCAATTTAGAGACAAAAAGATTCTAGGTTTTCTCTTGTTGAAATCACTAGAATTAAAAATTTAAATTATGAATTTTGATGATTCAATTAAGAGGTTTGTAAGAATTTTAGTGAAGATCCTTAAGTATTTAAGTCCTCATTCCATGACACTCTTTTAAAATAATAATATGGTTGATTCCAACATAGGTTTCACTTAAGGTAGAAATGTTCTCTTGATTTATGTATTGATTATGCCATGACAATTAATATAGAGTCTAATTGGATGGCACCATACAAATTATTTTAATAAGGATCCATTAATTTATAAAATATAGTAAAAAAATATTGATGTCAAGGAAAGCAAGCAATCCTATAACATAATCTAGGATATAAAGAAGATAATAGATATGTTTTGATAAATGAAATTATTTTTGCTTCATGTTGAGATAGATCAATCTTAATATAGTTATTCTTCTTAGATTTAGATATAATCCTTAGGATTTGTGTATCAACAATTTTTTCTTTATTAAATAAGGATATTAAACCCAGTTCCTTAGGGAATTGAAAAAATGGTTTAAATACTTTATAGAATAATCAACTTGAAAGAAATGAGTATTGGTCCTTAACTTGTATTTATTCTCAAGATACTATGATATATAAGATCAACCTATTTGAGTGATGTTGATTAGAATTGAGTCTCTTTCGATGCTAATATCTCAAATTTGGATCCATGGTTGTCATTTGCATAAAACTTCTTTTATGCATATGAATTTGCTGAACATTTAAAATTAAGGCTTTGTTTTTTTGGTATTAATATTAAAAGAGGGTTTTGAAAGGAGCCCCACAACCTTATACAACAAGTAAGCCCGGAGGCCAATTAAAGCACAAGATGACCTCCATAAGGGAGGCCCACCCAAAAGGACAACAAGGTATTACAAACCGAGGCAAGCACCCCCTGGGGAAGGGGAACCGAGGGAGTTCACACCATCCCCACGAAGGCAAGCCAGGGAGAAAAACCCAAACAACTCGACCCTAAAGAATAGCAGGACAACGTGGGGGCCAAAAACTACCAACCCAAATAAATGCATCATTTGAAATTTGAAAGTCACAACAGGCTGCAACGTTCGACAAGCCCGGGCATAAGAAGGGGCGACATCACCAGGGGGTCGGAAGGGACAATCAAGGAAGGCAGGAACGTACTGAGGGGATAGCATAATAAAGGCCAGTACACACCATAAAGTGCTTAAACCTATGGGCACCAACCAGATCACCCAGATCTCCGAAAGGAACCAAAATATGACAAGAGTTAAGGAGCTTCCTCCCTGATGCAAAGTACAATATCATTGGGAAAATCCCACTGCCAGATAGATAAGCCTTGAGAATGAACTCCCAAGTTTTCTAAGAGATCAACCACTGAATTACCTTCTCTAAAAATATGGGAGAACTCCATGCTAGAAAAGGAATGAGCAAGCCAAGTTGCTTCATCAATTAAATTAGCTATTTTCCATCCTGGATGGGAAACTCCATGAAGCATGTTGATGATGGATAGGGAATCCCCTTCAATAATTGTATTTCTGATGCCAAGGTTCTTAAGCTACTCCAAGCCAATGAAGGCCACTCTAGCTTCAGCCACCATGGAAGATTGGACTCCAAGGTAGTCCATGTAAGCTATAATAAGATCACCATTGTTGTCCCTTATTGCACCGCCTACACCAGCTAAGCCAGGGTTGCCTTTAGAGGCACCATCAAAGTTAAGTTTGAACCACCCAATGGGTGGTGGAGACCAATGAACCTCCCTCCTCGGGTCAGGAGCAGGAGGGGGTGGGCTAACGACACAAAACCAAGTCATTCTTCCAACAACCGCTCGCTTGGGGAGAGCACCAAAATTAATTTTAAAGGATTCAAATTGTTGAGAGCCGAAGACACATTTTTTGACACCTTCCATAGAATCTTGAGGCTGATTTGGGTGATATTATTTTCCACTTCTTTGAATACCCTTGAGTTCCTTTCCTTCCACACTCCCTAGAAGGAGTGTGGGAGGAGAAATTTCCAAAAATATTTAAGCTAAGAAGAAAGAAAGGGTGACTTCCATTGGATGACATAGTCCATTAAGGAATTAGGAAACACCCATGCAACATCCAACCAAGAGAGAATGGAAGCCATAATCTTCTGTGCACTATGATAACTGAGCAAAATATGAGTCATCGATTCCCAATAATTCTTGCATAAATAGCACCTATTGACCAGGCACATCCCCCTCTTGAGAAGATTCTCGATCGAGAGGATTTTGTTTTGCATAACCAACCAATAGAAAATGTTAATCTTTGACGTTATATTTTTTAACCAAATTTGATTTATAGGAAAAAATCTTCCTCCATTGAGCTAAGAGTAATGTAGGTATATTTAACTGAATAGGACCCATCTGGGTCCCCCATCCACACCAATATATCATCTGTTAAAATATTATATACCACAATAAGCCTCAGCTCCACCAATAAAGTATGCCATAATCTTACATCTGCATCGACGACCAGCTCTAGAAGGGAGGGAGACCAAAATCTATGTCCATCTTGGATAGTAATAAATTCTACCACCTTTTCAAGCCTATGGGTTCTAGAATGAGCAACAAGGGAGGTGTACCATGGATCATCCCCTAAGGGACTTTCCTTGGCCCAAATGTCATCCCAAAAATTAACCGCCTCACCACTTCCAATAATCCAACTGCAACAAGACTTGAGGAACCTATGAGATTTGATGAGGCTATTCTAGAAGGTCGACCCTCCACTAGGAAGGAAATATGCTAAAAAAGAATCAAATTTATATTTAGCCTTAAGGATATTACACCAAATAATGTTAGAATTCATAGCAACTTTCCACCCAAGTTTCACCACAAGAGCTTTGTTCATCATGACCACATTTTTGAGATTGAGACCCCCTTGCCTCTTCCTCTTACAAATCTGCTCCCATGAGACAAGGTGGAATTTTCCTTTCAACTCAGGGCCCACCCATAGGAAGGATTTGCAGATGCTATCCAGTTTGGTGGCCACCTTAGAGGGTAAATGAAAGAGAGATAAAAAATAGATGGGGATGCTCTGCAAGGTGCTTTGGACCAGCACCACCTTCCCCGCTTGACTAAGTAATACCCCTTTCCAAGATGCTAATTTGCATTGGACTCTTTCAACAATCGAGGTCCAAAACTCATCCTTAATGCGGCCAACAAAAAGGATGAGCCCCAAGTAAGTGGTCGAGAGAGAAGAAATATGACAATTTAAAATGTTAGCTATTCTCCTTTGTCGGGTCTCTCAGAGTATTAACAAAATAAATGAAGCTTTTTTCAAAATTTATCTGCTGCCCGATAGCCTTCTCGTAGCTTACCAAAATGGACTTCACATCCCTTGCATGGAACATCGATGCCTCACAAGAGAGGAGGGTGTCATCAACAAACTATTGGTGAGAGATCGATGGGTAGGGGAGTGTCGACCTTAGACCAAAATCAAAGCTTCGATGGGAAATCGAATGACCAAGCACCTCCACCATGAGAATGAAAAGGAATGGGGATAGAGGGTCACCCTGGTATAGACCATGACATGACTAAAAGAACCTTGCTTGAGAGCCATTAACTAGGATAGAGAAGCAGGTAAAAGAAATACAAGCCTCTATGAGCCCCACCCATCTTTCACTAAAACCAAATTTCCTCAGGATGCGGAATAAAAATTGCCATGAGATCCTATCGTAAGCCTTTCTTACATCCAACTTGAGGAAGAATGTTGCTCGCCCACTCTTTTTAACTGAGTGGAGGAGTTCATGTACCACAATCGCCCCATCTAAAATTTATCTGCCAGGGACAAAGGCACATTGGGCACTATCCATGAGAAGAGGTAGGATAACTTTCAACCTATTGGCTAAGGCTTTAGAAAGAATCTTATAGATAGTGTTGCACAAAATTATAGGCTAAAAGTCATTGAAAGAGGACACATTGTATTTCTTTGGCACCAGGGCCAATAGCATCGAATTCACTAATTTAGGGATGACCATCAAAGCTTGAGAGTCTTGAACCACCGCACAAATGTCTGAGCCACAGATATGCCAATACTTATGGAAGAACCCCTAAGGGAAACCATCAGGACTAGGCACCTTAAGAGGGCTCATAGACTTTAATGCATTAAAAATTTCTTCATCTAAAAAATGAGTAACTAGCCCCTCATTCATCTCCTTCATTACCAGGCACGGGATTACCTCTAGCATGAAATTCTCATCATCAATTGCCCTTGTCGGGGTCGAGCACAAAAGGGAGGAGAAGAACTCCATAGCCTCCTCCCTTATTCGAAAGATATCTAAAGTTGAGCTACCATCACTAATATTAATTTCCTTTATGCAATTATGGCTCCTTCGACGAAGGGTGGAGGTGTGAAAAATCCAAGAATTACGGTCCCCTTCCTTAAGCTAGATTTCTTGAGATTTCTACTTCTAGTGGATCTCTTCTCTGGCTTGAATATTATGAAGCTCTGCAAGAAAATATCACTCCTCCAAGAGAATCTCCATAGAACCTCCCTACATTTCCAATTTGGATTCAATCTTCGAAAGCTACCCATGAATCCTTTCTTTCTCTCTAAAAATGTTACCAAATGAAAACTTATTCCAAATCTTAAGATTGGACCTTAGCATTTTAATCTTATTGGATAGTCTTTCCATACCCACATCGTTAACCTCCTCCGACCACTAGTCCCACAAAGAGGTATCAAAACCAGGATACGAGCACCACATCATTTCAAAATAAAATGGGTGGGGAAAAAAGGTTGACCGTTGGGGACCTCCAACCACAAAGGGTTATGGTCTAAACCAATCTAGGGAAGAGTGGATAAAATGGCCACACCAAAGAGATGGAGATAGGAGTTGGACACAAAAACTCTATCTAATCTATTGAGAATCAAATTGGCCCCCACCCTCCTATTACTCCATGTGAACTTCGAGCGCTTTAAGTCTAAATCTCTTAAACCTACGACATTAAAAAAATTTGTGAAATCATTTAGGCTTCTGGCGTCCACTTCATTGCCACCTCATATTTTTGAAGGAAAAAGAGGGGTGTTGAAATCCCCCAAAACCACCCATACCTCATCCTAAAAGGAGGCTCTCATATCGAGTAGAATATGCCAAAATCTCCTTCTATCAGTAGGGGAATTCAATGCATAGATATTAGAGATGACCCACCTTCTATGGGTTGTCTTACACTAGAAAATAATATTTATTGCCCTTGAAGAGGATGAAACCACGTGGTCATCAAACTTAGAAGGGTCCCAAAAAAATAAAAGACCACCGAAAGAACCGAAAGCCTCACTCGCTACAAATCTAGAGTGTTTCCAAACTACATTATGAACCAAATCCCATGAAGAAGCATCAAGTTTGGACTCTTGGATGCACAAAAAATTAGGGGATTTTTCTTTCCTAAGTGAAGCCAACAAACACTTTTTGGAGGAGCTATTTAGCCCTCTCACATTCCATGAGCACAACTTCATTGAGATCAAAAGGAGAGTTTCTTGCTCGACCCTCCAAAGAGTGAAGGTTTAAAGCTATCAAGATTTAGATGCTTATCTCCATTCTCCTCTTCAAAAACAAGCCTTGCTTGCCCACCATTGGCCAAAGCCTCCTCCATTTATTTCTTTCTATCGGCTTTGCTAGGGGGCCTACCCGGATGTTTGGATAGGCCAAGGTCCAAACCCTTCTTACGTTGACTTCTTGTCTTTGGGCCTAGGGAGCCCTTTTCAAAAATTACTTTAGGAGAGCCCATTGGGCTACCCAGACCACTCGAAGGTATCGAGAAGGAATCCTTCAGGGAAGCATAGACCACCTTGGGAGTAGAAACCACATTCTCCATCATCATGTCTAGAGCCTTCATGGCCTCCATTTCAAGATAGCCAAATGAGTTAACCAGAGGTAAAGGTGACACTACCTTCTCGATCTAGAGAACCACCTCCAGGTGAGGAGTGGGAGCAAAAGATTTTGGTGAGGGGGAGACAATAGTAGGTCTTATCGGATCAACTTGGTCCCTTCCAATGGGCTTTGACCCGCTCGAAGACATCATCGATTTCTCTTTAGAAGGTCTTAGAGCCTTCTTCCACCAAACCTTCCATTTCTTAATAGTGGATCCCAGGACCGAAGTAGCCCCTTGAGAAGCTAGATATTTAGAATCAATTGCAGAGGGCTTTTGAGGTAGAGACAAAGGAAAATATTTTTGAATATGATCACTTTGACCATATTTCCCATAGGGGATAGGTTTGTTCTCATAGACCACTAGTTGAACCCAACAACCCAAGTGGGAAACCAATTCAACCGACTTAGGGAGCTCCTTCTCCAAATCCACCATTACACACATACAAACAAATTGGTGTCTATCCATTGATAGAGAGAGAGTCAAAGGAGATGAAGTCTCCTAAAGTAGAAGCCACCACTTTGAACACATTCTCATGCTAGAGGAAGATTGGAAATTTTGGGAGCCGCACCCAAACAGGAACAAGATTGACCTTTTGTGAGGTGGGGTTAAAATCAGAGCCCCAATGATGCAAGAACAGGCCACACTTGCCAAAGAACCAAGGACCCCCATCGAGAATTGTTTGGAAATCAACTTTAGAGGAGAGTCGAATCAAGAAGAAATTACGAGGAAGGGAAGCCAAGGCAAGGGAACCACTGGGCTTCCACCGTGATAGCGCCCAATGCTTGAGGACCTCAAGGTCTGGTCTACCTCCCGAGAACTTTCCCACCAAGTCAAAAGATCCCTTCTCCAGAAGAGAATTCATGACGGAATCAGGAATACAAATTAGGAAGGACTCTACCTCCATGGAACAGGGCTCCAAATTGACTCGGGCTCCACAACCAGCAACAACTTCCACAAATGAAATCTTGGGCCCAAACTTAACCCCCTCCATATTGCTTAATTTTCCTAGGACCCAAGAAGAGGGTAAACCCAAACTGCCAAGAGGGCCAGACCCCAAAGGTGGCCCCTCATCGGACTCAATGGGTGAAAACTCACAGCCACCTTCACCATCGTACCACATACTTACCAAAAACAAGCATTCTCGACAACCACCAAAGACGCCAAACGAACGTCGCTAGCAAACGCTCCTCCAACTAGCCTGTAGATGACGAAGGGGAAGGGTTTTTATTCCCCCCAATACGTGAATATCAATAGGTTTTACATTTGGAAGGGAATTCATCCTACTTCATTCCTACTTTCATTGTCTTAGATGCAATGATATTATTTGGACTCAATTTGGTACTTTTGAAGCTCAAGTTGATCTTGATTTTGTATCTATTTTTTATTGAAATATGTGGTGGTTAAGCTTTACTTGATGTCATAACTGACTATGTACTATATTTTGTGTATAAACCCCATGGGCCTTTGTAAACCTTGTAAAATATATTTTGTAATATTTTATTATTTAAACCTAAAGGTCAGTTACTTAACCTTGACCTAGAGGTAACATATAATTACATATAAGTACCCCATCATACCAACTATTTTATTATTGGTTAGAATGTATTCTATTTTAATATTATGAGATTATTTGGTGTCCATAGACACCCCCTTATATGATGCACTTTTGCTTTCTATATATTTCTTTTCAACAATATTAGGTAATGTGTTTGATTTGATTCATTTTTAGAAATACATTTGAAATTCAACATGGCATTAGAGTATGTGAATCTTCTTTACTCATTTGCTTGTCCTTGGTAAATTGTATTCTATGATGTCTTCTAAGGGTAACAATATTTGGAGTAGTTAGAATTTCTTTTGTAAGTTGATAATAATTTTAGAATTTTTTTTTTTGATAAAACCCTAGGTGGACTTGGGTTATAAAGATGTCATTGGATTCAAAATATTTGATCCAGGAGAAATATTCAATGATATGTTCCTTTAGTCCTATCTTGGCACTCAATATTTTTATTTAATTTTTTATTTATGACAAGATGAATGCCCTAGTTTCAAGATCGAGTCTCTTGAGTTTTTTAAACCTCATTTATCTTTTGTAGATTTTTTCAAGAAATCTATTTCCTTTTCTCTTTTGGTATTTTATATCCAATACAAACAATGATGAGAGGATAGATTTCTTGGCCATCATAAAAATAAAAAATAAAAAATTGAATACCTTTTGATAGATCTTTGGTGCTGAAGAAGTCATTGGCAAGCTACTATGCATAACAAAGACCTCCAAGCTACTTGAAAATTTTGTAAAAATGGCTTGAACACATTTTTGCTACATTAGTGTGAGAGGATATCTTGATTGGTTGTGTTTGAAAAAGTATGTATAGGGTAAAACATGATGGATATGTGAATTATTAACATTTTTAGATTCTTTGTACAAGTTTAGAGGGGATCCAATTTCAACACTTTTTGTAGTTTCGCTTCCAAGTACATGTTTTCTACATCAAAACGTTGCATATTATCTCTTTTCCTCTTTTAAAAATTTTAAATTTTAAATTCTAAATATTTTGAAGAATATATTATGTTTTAACACTTTGAGTGGAGAGGGTAGGGCACACATACATCACTATGATGTCTGCATGTGTCACACACATGGAAAATACATAATAGATATGAAATATTTAAATCTTGCATGAGATTATTAATATTGTGGATATTGTATATTCTAAATTATATCCATGCCAAGGTGACTAGGGGAGCCTACCTTAGTATGTAGGACCTAAGAGGACCAAGGTTCTAACCCCATACACCCTTCCTTTTAATGAAGGTTGATGGTATTAATATGAGATATGATGATATAATCATATATGACATGGAAAGACTAATAACATGACACTATATGATGATGTGGCATCTCATGATATCACAACTTATTTTTTGGTCAAAGCTAATATGGCATTCCATACAACTAATGACATGGAATTCCATGCAACACCAAATGCTAACATGGTAGTCCATACAACACTTGATGCTAATGTGGTTGGTGTTGACATATTAGTCTATATAGATGATGATATGGCTACTAATGTGGTAGGTGGTGGCATGGGAGGGGTCAATATGTGAGTAGTCAAAGTGTTAAGTAGATCACAATATAGTAGGTATAAATAGAGGTTCAAGCAATCATATTTTCCCAACTCATCCTACCTAGTGATTATACAATCACATAGTGAGTGTAAAACTTGGAAAAGCATAGATTTTAGAACAACCAAAATGTTACAAGTGGTATAGTACAATTTATAACTTATAAAGTAAATCAAAGCATAAGAAGTTATGTAGTTTGGTTTGCTAGTAAACTGCTCAATGACCTACCTAATCATAACCCTATTAACAATCCCTATTTTATATTATGACAAGTGATGTCATCTCATTTATTAGTATATTGTATAGTTAGTGCATAATTGGCACCTCATAGCCACTCATGTAGCAACACATGGTGGCTTCCCATTTGCTACAATTACAAAAATATTTTTTCAAGTTTGCAAAGGTTTTGAAGGTATCTTGTGTGATTTTTTGGGTAAACTTTTATGGACCATAACTTTTGTATATGAAAGCATTTTGAGCCATTTTTTAATATCTCAGCATCGATGGTATTTTTTCTTGTCACAATTACATCCATAATTGTATATTTTGGCAAGAAAGTTATGGATCGACATATATCTTTATTGAATAATCTAAACTATATCACTTGGAAGAATAAGATTGAAGATTTACTCCAAATCAAGGGATTTATCAAATATGTCAATGAGGAACATCAAGAGACTAATTTTAAATGGAGAATGCAACTTTACAGGGATAAGCAAGATGAGGCTTTTGGTGTGATAGTTCTTCATATTGAAATTATCTATGACAATCATGTTAATAGCACCATGGCCCCTAAGGAACTACTTCATAAGTTTTAAGGATTGGGTGATTGTATTGATTCTATATGCATAAATAATTTAGAGGTAGAGCTTACTACTTTGACTATGAATTCTTTTAATACTGTTGATCAGGTTGTGGATAAGGATATATTGAACTGCTCAATATTATCTTCAACAATATCTTAGAAATATATGAGATAGTTATTGTTGTGTTTGAAATGCTTTGATAAATTTCCTAATTCTCCTTCACCATTAACTGATGAGTTTTAAAGTACCTTCTTCACCATCATGCATAAAGATAAAAGTGTAAGCATAACACTTATTAGAATATGTGGTGGTTAAGCTTCTCTTGAGGCCATGAATGACTATTTGTACATGTATTTATTATTTTTCTCCTTTGGGCCCATGTAAATCTTGAAAAAGGTTCTTTTATAAATTTTTATTCCTAAGGGTAGGTCTCACAATTTTGACCTAAAGGAATTGTGTATCTGGGTATAAAACCCCCTCATACCAACTATTTTTGCTATTCATTACAATGTAATTCTATTTTCTATCTTAGTGATATTATTGGTGTCCATAGGCACCCCATCATGTTCTATATTCTTTTTTATTATGTGTATTTCTTTTGTTAAGCAATACTGGGTAATGTTTGATTCCATTTGTTTCTAGAAACTACTGTAAAATTCAAAAACTCTTTTATCAATCAAGATCATCCAAAAGAAGTGGTAAAATCTATAAATCATAATAATCCAAGTCAAAATAAAAATAATACCAAGAAGCCCTTCAAAAATCTAACATATGAGTATCATAAGAAAGAAGGGGGCAAAGTAGAATTTTTTAGATTCACATCAAGAAGCTTACGGGAGTAATAAAAGAATAGGTTGTTGATGCTAATATATTATATGCACAAGGCGAGGATAGTTTTAATGGTGAGATCTCACTTGCTCATGTAGCCACTCATTCATCATATTGTATATCCACCTCTTATGATGAGTGGATTACAAATTCAAGGCAAATAATGCACATGATAAAGTACAAATATCTCCTATAGGATTACAATAGATCCTATTTATGGGAGAGTGTTGTCATTAGATAATAATAATTCTTTATAGGTGGTAGGATGTAGAGATAATAGTATTTTATCTTCTTATTTTTATGTTCTTCATGTTACTAGTGGTGGTCCCAATATCATGTCTATTTATCACATTATTTATACAAATAAAAAGGTATTTTTTAGCCTCATCATTAGGTAATTAAGGATATAAACAATGGATTGAAGATAATTGCTTCTAGTTATTATTATGAGTCAAGTCAAATATATAAGCTAGGGGAAATATTGAATCCTTCTATTTTTTCTTCTTGAAAGAAAGATTTGTTGCCATGGTGGCTCATGTAGATGATGAGACTAAGTGATGAAACCATAGGATTGGGCATCGTAGTTATGAATTTTGAGATAGATGAGTTATCATTAGATGACACATATGTGGATCCATGGGAACATACTCCATTTCTAGAAATAGGTACTTCCTTCTCTTTATTGATATTTTATATAGATATGTATGGTTATATACAATTCATACTAAGGATGAGGTCTTTGAGAACTTTAAGGCATTTAAAGCACTAGTAGAAAACTATCTAAACAGGAAGATCACGTAACTCAGGTTTGATAGAGGAAGTGAGTACATGAGTAATACCTTTCTTGAACTTTTGGATCTTTATGGGATTGCATATCAGATGACTATTCACTATATCCAAGAGCATAATGGTATAATTGAGAGGAAGAATAGGGTAATCATGAATATGGCACTTGTATGGTTCATGCCAAGGGGATAGAGTACAAATTTTAGGGTGAGGCCATCATCTATGTAGTATACATCATCAATAAGGTTCTCACTAGAGCAATCCATAGTATGACACCACTTGAGAGGTTAACGTGCAATAAGCCTATTGTGTCTTGATATTGTATCTTTGCATCTTAGCATAGGTTCATATACCTAAGGATATTTGAAAAATGAGGCACCAAAGACTCAGATGCATTTTTATCGGTATTCTAGTACCTCTAAGGCATATCATCTCTATGATCCTTAGAGGCATGAGATCCTCATTTCAAGAGATATCATTTTTGATGAGGTTCTTCTAAGGGCTTAATCCAATATGCCACTTGAGATTTTGGTAAAACATTATCATGTTTATTTTATTGATCTAATAGATTATTTAAATATTATTATACCTCCTCCTCAAACAACACCATATTTCACACCTTTAGTCTTAGATTTAGGGAATTTTGATCTTGACACACCAATTTTGTGTACTTTTTTGGATGAAAAGGTGAATGGTGAATTTGATTTAGACTCTTCAAGTTTATCTTCTAATGTTGCTTTACCATTGTATGTACCTAATTCTTCTATAGTTTATCCAACACCCAAGTGGGTTTGGATATATTTGTAAAATGCATAGGATATTTTATATTTGAAGTGACATCAAAAGGCCCCTTCTTGATTATTAATCTCAAAGGTTTATAATTCTAGATATATATGGTAGATACTTAGGCTAAGGGATGATCAAAGTTGAAAGATGTTATGCTTATAGAATATGAGTCCTTGATGAAGAATGAGACATGGGGAGCTTTTTCTTGTTCTAAAAGGGAATAATGTGGCTGGATGCAAATGGATCTATAGGAACAAGTGCACTTTAGATGGTTAGGTGGAAAATCATATGACACACCTTGTTGCTAAGGAATTATATTAAGAGGAGGGAGTTGACTATTTATAGGCATTTACTCTAGTTGTTAGAATGGACTCAATTAGGATGATTGTTTTTCTAACTACTTATTTTAGTTAGAAGGTACACTAGATGAATTTGAAGAGTTTATTTCTCCATGGTGAGATTAAAAATGAGATATTTATATAGCATTCATCTAGTTTTGAGCTTGGAGGTCCAACTAACTTGGTTTATCAGTTGGCTAGGTCATTGTATAGACTTAAGCAAACCCCTATGCTTGGTATAAGAAGATCCACTATTTATTTCTCAGTTGTGGTATTTGGTGGCTTGAGGCTTAACATGCCGTTTACATAAAACACTAATATGTTGATGCTCTTATCATTATGGGCAACTATCCTACCTTGATTCAAGATATGAATTCATGACTTTGTGCCTCCTTTGAGATAATGGATTTTGGAATCTTGCACCATTTATTGAGAATTTATATATTAATTAGATTTATATGAGAATTAATATCTCATAGCCCAATTATATTTTGGATATTTTTTAATACTTCAAGATAGAGGATTGCAAGTCCATTAAGATTCCTTTTTCTTTAAGACTAAATATTTGAGCTTATTGTATGACTCCCTTGGTGGATGCTACACTATGTTGGAATCTTATGGGAAGTATCCTTTACCTTAACCACATGCAATTTTATATTTCCTTTCCTATAATCTATTGTTACAAGTACATTAGGCCCCTCAAGAGAGTCATTGAATAATGACCAAGAGGATTCTTAGGTATATAAGAGGTTCTTGTAAGATGGGTATTCATTATTCAGTTGGTTCACCTTTTATTTTGATAGGATTTTTGGATGCAAATTGAGTTGATTATTTGGGTGAGCAATGATCCACTAGAGGTTTTATTTTCTATTTGGGTTCTACAATTATTTCATGGTGCTCTAAACAACAATCTACTATCTCTTAATCTTCCATAGAAGTTGAGTATTATGCTACCAATGAGGTAGTTAAGAATATTCCATGGATGCTTATGATTCTAAAGTAGGTGTACATTCTTTAGACCTACCCTATCACTCTTCATGATAATTAGATATAAAAATTGAACGAACGAAATACAAGATATGTACAAAATGTGAGAAAGTTATGATGAGAAAATTCCATAAACTTTTTTCTAATATTTGGGATAGGCATTATCAAGAATAGAAAAATAGTAAAAAAAATATTCAATTTTCCTCCTAAGCTATTATTCACCAATTATCTCCTTTGAATTTGTTATAAACACCAAAAAACTTGGTGGATGTATGTGAGGTAGTCCAAAGTAGTTATTGACAATTTGATGGTACAATTGGACTTTAAAGAAGAATATGGCTAAATACTTAGGCAAGTATATAAGGCATCAAGTTAGCAACTCTTGCAATTGAGCATTAAGGGTAAAAATGCAACTCAAGTGCTTCTAAAGAGTCTACCTAAAATATAGATAAAGCTAGAAGATTGCATAGACAATCATGATATCTTCAAGGCATTCATTAAAGAAGTAAAAAATGAGATCTCTTAGCTAATGGATAGTGGATATCCCAATCCTCTTGTAAATTAGGAAGAAATTATTATTGGCGATCAATATGCTAACGTAATTTAAGAATAAAATACTAAGGTTACAAAAGTGGAGAAGAAATTGTCTACGAAGGTAGTAGCATAAGCCTCAAATATGGTCACCAATATGGAGGAATTGCTAGAAAGCATTAAATAAATAGTAGATAAAGAAGGGGGCCTTCCTAGGGTGCAATATGAAAATTTGAAGATAGTTATCATAGGGTTGAATAAAATAGAAACCCTTTTAAACATCAAATGGAAAATACCATAAAATTTATTACTTCCAACTTGAAGCCTTCCCATGTAAGAAAGCAATGCCCCACAAGTTTCCATACATTGGGTTCTACCACCAATTAAGCTTGGTCTCCCCAAAAGTTACCAAAATTGTAGTAGTCAAACTATTGCCATTATATTCAAGATGAGAAATCAATCATGTAAAAGGAGAATAGAGTCAAAATTTATATATATATCAGGTTCTCAAACAATGAGGTACAATTGGGATATGTAATGGGATACCTGAATTGCTTGGTTTTAAAGGAGTTAAGTTAAGAATTCTAAGAATTTAGAGGAAAATTGACTAAGTTTGGAAGATGGTGATTCATTGAATATACTAAGTAATGATTCATTATTTGTAGTTATTAACAATTTGCTAGCAAGACAAATAATTGATTCACTAATTAGCCATAACCTTAAATCACTATTCAAGGGAAAATTAAAAAAAAATACATCTTAAGAATGAATGTTGAGGCACAAGAATCAAGACAACGACATGGAAAGTGATATTTCTCCATGTAAATGATATTGATGAAGACAAACAATTGCTAGAATGCATTTAGAGGAGCTTTTAGTACCAAATCTTGTTGGTTGGGCAACCCTTTGCCATCTATCTTTTAATATTTTGTTAAACCATGCTTAATTAGGGTTAGGGTTTATTTATTATAATTAGACATAGAGGTAATTTTATTTTGCTATAAATATGAGCTCAAAACGCATTTGTAAGGGTCCTTTTGGCTACCTTTTAAGACTGTTTCCTCTCTAAACCAAACTTCTATTTGTATTTTCTATCACAATCAATGAATAAATTAAACATAATATTTGAAGATTAATTGTGTAAAATTATCTTTTTATCTTTAAATGAATGATATCTATGTATTTTATATCACAATCAATAAATAAATTAAATATGATATTTGAAAATTGATTATGCAGAATTATTTTTTAACTTTAAATGAATGATATCTATGACTTCATTAACTTATCTCTTATTAATTTTTTATACATACATTACATAATTTTTAAAGTTAAATACATTAAAACATTTCTATTTTTAAAATATTTGAATTAAATTATACTAACATAATTTTAATCACGTGAAAACAAATATAGCAATGACATTAGAGGGTTTTGTGGAAAAAAATTTGAGCATCGATGTCAGAGGGTATCTACGAAAAAAATCTGAGCAGTGATGTTAGAGGGTTTTTAAGAATTAAAAAAATATGGTGCATGGTTGCTACTGTGGAGTAGTGTCAGAGGAGGAGTAGGATCTGAGCAGCAACGTCAAAGGGTTTCTACGAAAAAAATATTAGTAGTGATGTGAGAGTGTTTTACAAAAAATCAGAGTAGCGATGTAAGAGGTTTTTGTAGAAAAAAATTAGAGTAGTGACATAAGAGGGTTTTTGTAAAAAAAATATGAGCAACGATGTTAGAGGGTTTCTGTAGAAAAAAAATTGAGCAACGGTATCATAGGGTTTTACGGAAAAAAAAATATGAGCAGCAGTTTCATAGGGTTTTGCAAAAAAATCTGAGCAACAACATCAAAGGGTTTATGCATAAAAAAATTTGAGTAGCGACATCAAAGGGTTTTATGGAAAAAATATGAGCAGTGATGTCAGAGGTTTTATGCAAAAAAAAGATGAGCAGTAAAGTCAAAGAATTTTGCAAAATAATTTTTTTTTATGGTGCATGGTTACTACTATGGAGAGGCATTAGAGGAGGAGTGGGGTTTGAGCAGTAGCGTCAGATTTGAAAATGAGCTCTAGCGGGAAGGATCTAGTGGATGTAAAGTTCCAGATGAGCGGGGAGGAGTTGATAGGAGAGAAGGAGAAGGTAGGGGATTAGATTCAGGTTTTGGAGGGAAATATGGTGCAAGGTATTTTTTAGGCTTGTAGAGAGTCACGAGGTGGATTTTATGGCATTTTTAGATGTTACGTACTCACATGGAATTGAAATAAGTATTAGTGATGTAGTCCCCTTGATGGTACTCAAGCCAAGTGGTAAATCAGGTGGGTCCCATTGGATGGGACATCCTTTCAACCTAGGAGAATCTTTTGCTAAGGTGATTGCAAAAGGTTTTAAACCTAGCAAGACAAAAATATTATTTAATCTCACCCTTGAAGGTGATGAGATTCATATTTTTGATGAGCTCACAAATATTGCTATAGAAGAGAGTTCTTGGAATATGATACTAGGGAAACAAACCCGATCTAGATTCCATTAGACGTTGGGTTTTGGCAAAATGGAAGCCATTGGGGTCCTTGAAGATCGTGGCTATACCAAAATATTTTTCATCATCAAGTTGAACTACGAAGATTACTCAAAATGAATCTTAGGTGGGGCCCATGGTTCTATGGGAAAATAGGTCTGTTTCTTCAGAAATAGGGTCATTATTTCAACCCAGAATCCTAACAGGTGAATCTAGTTCCTCTTTGAGTGAGGCTTTCGGGTCTTCCCTTCCACCAATGGCAGGAAGACATCTTGAGAGGGATAACTAAAAGCATTGGTGAAATCATTCAAATCAACCTAGTGGCTAGAGTGAAATACAAGATGGTCTTTGCAAGGTTGCTAAGTTAAGACTGATAAAAAAATCTAAAATATTGGAACAAATCAGTCTTTGGGGAAATCCATATTAAGAAAAAGAATCTCAAATCCCAATTACAAGCTATTCAATCTTCATTGGAAGTGGATGTCCTCTCAAAAAATAATATATTGGAGGAGAGAAGAATCTTGGCTAAGCTTCATAATATCTTGATCAGTGAGGAGGTTTTTTGGTGATAAAATTCTAGAGCTCTTTGGCTCAAAGACGGAGATAGAAACACAAAATTTTTTATTCGTCAAATATTCACTACAAAAGCCATAACTGAATTAGGGAGATTTGTAAAGTGGATGATTCTAAAATAGGGGACATCTAGGAAATTATGGTGGAGGTTGTCTCCTTATTCCTATCTCTCCTTTGTGAGATGAGTGTGAGAAGTGTTTTTGTGGAAGAAAAACTCCTTTAAAACATTCCTCACTTGGTGATGAAATAAATGAATGATAATATCAACAGTCTACTTAATGATGATAAAATTAAGAAAGCACTCTTTTCTATGGAAGGACTGAAGGCCCCTATCCTAGATGGCTTCCTCCTATTTTTCTAGAGATTTTGGAATATCTTTGGTAGGGACATCGATGAAGCTCTGCATGAAGTTCAATCCACTAGAGTTTTCCCTAGGCTTTAAATGCCACTTTCTTGGCTCTAATTCCAAAATGAATAGGTGTCATTGAGTTAAAAGACTTCCACTCCATTAGCCTTTGTAATACTATCTTCAAAATTTTCACTAAATCTTTGGATAATAGGGTTAAACCTCTCTTGTATCATTTGATTGATTTTGCTCAAAGTGGCTTCCTTTAGGGTCGTCAGATGTTGGATGGAGTTATTTCAGTTCGTGAACTCATATATTCAATGGATAAAAGTGGTCAAGTAGGAGCTTTTCTAAAACTAGACACGAACAAGGCCTACGATAGGGTCTCATGGGACTTTCTCCTTAAGGTCCTCCAAAATTTTAGTTTTGACATAGGAAGTTTCCATCTACTTACCTTAGGCTTCCTCTTTTTAAAGGGAGGTGCAAGGAATGTTTATGGGATCTAGTGGTGGAAAGGGTGCAACACAAACTTGTTAGCTGGAAAGGAGCTCTATTAAGTCAGGTCGATAAGGCTGCTTTGGTGAAATCTACACTTTAGAGTATACCAGTTTACTTTATGTCCTTTTTCAAGATGCCAGGTAAAATAGTGAAGAAGATTGAGCAAGTTAAAATATCCTTGTGGTTTGGATTGGAGGAGAAGAAGAGATTCCACTTAGTAGCATAAAATTGGATCTATAGTAGAAGGAAGTTTGGAGGCCTATGCCTGAGAAGGATAGACCAAATGAATAAGGCCCTAGTTGCTAAATAAGGTTGGTGCCTAACCCAGAATGAACAAGTTGATTGGGTTAATATTATAAAAGCATAATATTTAAATAATGGGGAGGACTTCTTGTCGGTTGATGTCCCAAACTCTATATCAGCCTTTTGGATTAGTCTACATAATTCTAGGAGCAACATTAGAAAGAGAGGAAGATGGAACGTGAGTAATGGTCATCTAGTTTATTTTTGGTTAGATCCCTGGCTGATGGACCAACTATTGGCTTCGCTCCTAGAATTGGTAGTGGTTGAAGACTTTTGTAGATGTACCTTTGGTTCTAAGGTTGAAGATTATATCAAAACTACAAATCATAGGAAGAGATGACGAGTTTTAGTCAGTCTTGATTTATCTTTGGTCTGAGAAAATGACCCTTAAGAAGATCTCGGACCTCTTGAAGTTCCAAGTCATAAAATCTACTAATGAAGTTAATAATATTTTCTGGAAGGCAAAAAGTTCAGGAGTATTTTATGTGAAATCGACATATTTCCTCCTGGAGGACCCTGGCCCCCTTGGTTCTTGAGCAAACTAGTTTGGCAAAAGGGATTAACCCCTAAGGTAAATGTTTTTCTATGGCTTGCTATACAAAATAAAATCTTGACCATAGATAATCTACAATCTCGAGGTATGATTATTTTGAACCGATGTTACCTTTGTGTCTTGGATGCTATGTTAGTACAACATGTATTTATTTTGTGTCCGTTCTCTAAGGATATTTTCTTCTCCTTTTTCAATTTAGTTGGTGTCTATTAGATATGCCTCTTTGAAGTGTTTAATATTTTATACCAGTGGGACCCTCCCTTCTTTTCTCCCCGGCTTCATCTAGTCTAGATATTTAGCTTGGCTCACATCATGTGGTGTATCTAGAAGGAAAGAAATTTGAGGGCTTTAAAAATGAAGCCAACTCAACCCTCTTTATCTGCGCTAAGAGCATTGCGACAATAGTAGAGAACGTCTCTACCATCTCTTTGAACTCAGGTTCCTCTGTTGGGGAATTAGCTTTGGAGTGTGCTCTAGGGTTTAAAACTTTTTCGAGCTCTATTTTCTATTTGGATTTGAGTGGAAGTAGATATATTTTCTGGGAACCACCCTCTGCAAGATGGATTAAACTCAATTTCGATAGGGCCTCCAAGGGTAACCCAAGAGAGGTAGATGCGAGTGGTTTAATTCAAAACAATAGCAACAAACTCCTTCTTATCTTTGTTGAAAAGTTAGGACCTTAATCGAATAATTTTGCTGAAGACTATTTCCTCTCTAAACCAAACTTCTATTTATATTTTCTATCACAATGAATAAATAAATTAAACATAATATTTAAAAATTGATTATATACAATTTTATTTTTATCTTTAAATGAATGATATCTATGTATTTCTATCACAATCAATAAATAAATTAAATATAAAATTTAAAAATTGATTATGCAATTTTTTTTTTTAAACTTTAAATGAATGATATCTATGACTTCATTAACTTATCTCTTATTAATCTTTTTATACATACAATACATAATTTTAAAATTAAATACATTAAAACATTTTAAATAAGTTATACCAACATAATTTTAGTCACCTACCTTTATACATAGATTACATAATTAAATTATACCAACATAATTTTAATCACCTAGCTTTATTTTAGTAAAGCGGTTACCGTCAAAATCCTTGGTTGTTGATCAGCCATGTATCCTTCACGCCACCATCTTTTTCCCGAGGTATCTTTCTAACCTGAATAACCAGAGCAATTATTGCATTTTAAAAACTTATAAGAAACTAACAGCCCGAGGCTGGCGCAACTTTCAATTTGTACAACCAGATATCACATCCACAAAGTCAATTTTAATATTTTCTTGAGACTCGAAGTGGCAGCGAGTTTGGCTAGCGGTTATACCATATCACACCCTTTGACATTTTCAGATGAGGACGAACGAACGAAAGATTTTAGTTATGTCCGTGAGACTCAAATATATTCTATGGGACTTCAAATATGGAAGTACAATTACTCAAATCATATCATATGATCTTTAATATCTTTGAGAAGGTTGTTCCTTCTCCTGCTGATTTGTGTTAGCAATTCCCCAACTTTTTTTATTTTATTGTCTTCAAATAAATCTGTCATAAACTCGTTCCCAAGTGTTTCTTTGTATTTGTCACGGATATCCGAAAAACTCGGGCATTTATAGATGAAGTGTTTCTAGGGATTGGTCGATTGAAATTACTTTTTAACATTTTATCTCGATAGTCAAAATAATTATTTTATATATTTTTTGAATTTAGCGAAAAACCTTTTGCGAGGTCACTTTGGTCTATTAAACTACAATCAAGAGGTTCTACATTGTCAAAATCATCTAGGAGTTGCACCCGGCCTTGACCGCATCAACATTATCAACTAGATTTTGGGTATCCAATGTGTGTTTGATAGGGTGGAGATTCGAACCAGGAACCTCCTTTGGAGGATTGCCCTACCTCTCCAAAGGAATTGGCCGATTGAAATTACTTTTTAACATTTTATCTCGACAATCAAAATAATTTTTTTATATATATATTTGAATTTAGCGAAAAACCTCTTGTGAGGTCGCTTTGGTCTATTAAACCACAATCACAAGGTTCTACATTGTCAAAATCATTTGAGAGTTGCACCCGATCATGACCGCACCAACATTATCAACTAGATTTTGGTATCCAATGTGCATTTGATAGGGTGGAGATTCAAACCAGGGACCTCCTTTGGAGAATTGCCCTACCCTCTCCAACTCATCTCCAACTCACCTACAACACGTGGGTAATTCTTATATATTTTAGAATATAGTTTTTAAATTGATAATCTTGAAATTGTATTATAGTATTTTTGGCAAAATTATGTTATAATATTTTTGACAGTTATATATGCACATTGGAATTGTGTTATAATATTTTTGATAATTATATATGTATATTGGATTAATGTTTTAGTATTGGAATAGTGTTCTAGTATTTTTTGTAATTATATATGTATAATATTAAAAAATAGTATTTTAAAGTTGATTGAGTTTATATTATTTGATATTTGAATTATTATTAAATAGAATAATTTTATTATGTATGTTTATTTTCATGGTTTGAATTCTCATGGAGTTGGCGTTTCACCCTTAAAATAGGTATTGTCTCTTGGTGTTGGTGATTTACTCTTAAAATAAGTAGTTGCATATTTACTTACAATGGGAACAGGTCATAATGTCAACAAGTACACTAAAGCCTTTGATTAGAGGTTGATAATGATGGATAGTTATCCATTCAACACTTTCATCCAAGTAGAGTCTCTTGGAGTTGGTGGTCTACCTTTAAAATAAATAGTATTTATCTTTAAAATAAATATTATTTTTACTTACAATGGAGATAGGTTATAATGTCAACAAGACTCAAGCCTTTTATTTGAGGTAAATAATGATGGGTAGTTGTTGAGTCAAAATTTTCTTCCAATATTGAATGCTTAAAATAGGTAGTGTCTCTTGGTACTGGTGGTCTATCCTTAAAATAAGTAGATTTTATATCTTTACTTACAATGAGGATAGGTTAAAATGTCAACACGAACCCTTGATTAGAGGTAGATAATGATGGGTAGTTTCCAATTCAACACTTTCATCCAATATTGAATGGTCTAATTCATTAGACATTTTATGATATTCTTAATCTTTAGTTGTGGATTCAATGTTATTCTAATAGTTAAAAACATGACACTTTGTTGCCTTTCTTACATATACGTTTACAAGAACTTGTATAAGCTCTATTTTTGAATGCTCGGTATCTTCCAATATATAATTTTGTTTATAGGCGCATGTTCTACTTGTCTCACTTGAGTAATAATCTTAAGACCTCCTTTAATTTTAGTTTGTTTATTTTCTCCATCAATATTATCTTTAAATATTTTGTTAGACCCTAACTATATTATTTTTTAGTAGGAATGTTTATAACATAAGATCTAATAGTATTATTATTTCTCTTTCTAAGATTGATTCCATCTCCAACTTGATCTAATATATCTTTTGAGGTGTCTTCAAAAAATTATTTAATTTGCCCAAGTATTGAGACCCCCATCAAGTGTGTATTTGTCTTTATCTTTTGCTTTCCAAAACTTTAAATATTCCTTTAATTGA
The DNA here is from genome assembly GCA_028583015.1 of Wollemia nobilis. Lineage (NCBI taxonomy): Eukaryota > Viridiplantae > Streptophyta > Pinopsida > Araucariales > Araucariaceae > Wollemia > Wollemia nobilis. The sequence continues at coordinate 5,488,047 of JAQPPZ010016370.1, read as the reverse complement.
AGTCAATATCATGATAGAATTTGTTTTTTGGTACAACAAACTAATATATCAATCACTTGTTTCACGTGTATATATAATTATCAACAGTAATATAAATCAATCCCTCACCTTCCTAGTCTATGCATATTGTAACAATATGCTATCCATTGTATCTTAATCCTTTTTATAGAAGGAAAATCTAGGATGATCACTCTGTTTCATCTTCCTCAATATTTTCTAAGTATCCTATTTCCATATTTTATCTATAACAAGGCGTTTGCTTTGAATATGCCATTCATTTCCTAATATTCTTGGTTGTTGACCATTCCTTAAGGTTCTTTTTTATTGGCCTTTTCTAAAAATATAAACAAATATATATTACTTATTCCAAAAAAAGGAAAATCCTATTTTGATAATATTTTAACCACATCCCTTTATTGTATTGTTCAAGAATAAAGAGTGTCTTTTTCTCACTATGTGCTAGATATTTGACACATGATTTCACATGAATAATAATTAGGGTTATATGACCATAACAATAAATCATATTTCAATTTTAAATCATATTGGTTCATGCAGTTGAACCTTCAACACTATGATGATAAGGTTTTCAAAAATTTGTATTAGATTCTTTTTTCAAGCCAATATTGTAGAATATATGTTTTCTAATCCTTCATGCTAAGTACACAAAATATTATATGTTTGTTCACTAATTTCTTATGTTGAATGGTAAGATTAAAGACCAAAGAGTCCAAGTCTATAAGCTTCACTATGTAGTAGCGCTTACCCAAAAAAATTGAGTGAAGGTTTTTTAAAATGAAAAAGGAATAGGTGATTAAATGGCTAATTTCAAAAATAATATTTATATGGTTGGCAAATTATAGAAGCTTGTAAATATTATGAAAATAAATATTATTTACTTTATAAAAAATGTTGAGTGACTGGCATGAACGATGACCTACAATAATTTGTCTTGAGATCCTAATAATGACAAGATAAAAGGTAATAGTTTTGGAGAGAGCAATCATTGTAGATTTTGCATTCACAATAATATAAAGTAGAAGAAACTATGGAGCAACTTACCTTCTATTAAGGATACCTACTTTACCCCTCATCAGTTAGATATATTGGCTATCAAATATACATCCTTGAACAAAGATGAAGTATAATTGGAAGTGGAAGAGGCAAGTACGATATCATAATACTATTTTGATGGGTCAATAAATTATTCCATTGAATGAAATTTAAGGAGGGAATTATCTATTAGAAATAATATAAATGACTAAATTATAATGATAAAAAGTCTAAAATATTTGGCTACCTAGGATATTCTAGACCTTATTTTGTATGTATATACACAATTTATTAATATTAAAATTTAAATATGCCATTGAAATGATTGTTATTATAAACCAAAATTTAACATATATAAATCAAGGTAGTGGTATTCCAACAATTTGGCAATTATGCACGTATCACTTAAGGATAATTGAACCTTGGTCTCCTCCTTGAAATTCAACCAATTTAAAGAGTTAGGTTAATATTATTTGGTATAATAGCTTTATAGTTGCATTTATGGGATGTTTATGTTTAATCCCATGGTTTTTTGTGTTTGATTTCACAATAGTTGTCAAAAATGAATGAAATCAAAACATTATCCATAATTAACACCAAACAAATACACACAATATAATAGGGTTCTCATAGACACAAAATTATACCACTAAAGGAAAATAGAATGGACTCTAACCAATTATCAAATGGTTGCTATAAGGGGGTATTTGTACCTAATTACAAGTTGCCTTCATGTCAAGGTTATGAAACTAACCTTTAGGTTAAATAATAAAATATTACAAAAATATCTTTACAAGGTTTACAAGGGTTCAAATGGCTTATACATACAATGAAATACAAAGTTGGTTGTGGCCTCATGTGAAGCTTAACCATGAAATATTTTAAATCCCCCATTAAGTTGAATGAGGGACATAGAGCAAAACCCTTACTAGTCATCCCTCATTAAGGGAAACTCTCCCACACAAAATAGTTTCCACATGCATACAAAAGGAACCTCAAGCATGACCTTGGTTAGGATATCCATTGCCTACTCCGCTAACAACAAAAAATCGTATACGGGCATAAAGTCATCACACATAATGCATCAAAATCTCAACATGCTTAGTACACTAATAAAACACTAGATTGTGGACAAGTTAAATGGTGATCTAATTATCACATTGAAGAGTTATTTGATAGGACTAAGGAATATCCACTAATCCAAAACCATAAGCTTCCATCAAAGGTCATTTTATGCATCATTGGAAAAATAATATTCAACTTGTATGAAAGACTAAGAAATAATGGACTATTATCTAGAGCTCGAAGATAGAAGACAAAACTTATGGTGGATCACTACTCATCCAAATCACCAACCCAATTTTGGGATATGAAATAGTGATCCAAAAATAAATCTAATCAAATATAATTACCTAGAAAATAGTGTAGGATCCATAAATCTATCATATTAATGGAAGTACAAGGTCATGGATTCATGTTCTAATTACCCAGAAAATAGTGTAGGATCCATAAATCTATCATATTAATGGAAGTACAAGGTCATGGCTTCATGTTCTAAATCAAAGTAGAAGAGTTGCTCATAATGAGAAGATCATATACATATACCATAGTCACCAAAGTCTACCCATTTTGATGTTTGATGTAAACATAATATTTATCTTCACATCATCAAAATCTATAACTGAGAAAGAAAGAGTGGATCTCATACAAAGCATGTGGTTTCTGCTTAAACCCATACAAGGGCTTAGTCAATAAACGTACCAAGGGGTAGAACCCTTAAGCTCAAAACAAAGTGATTGTTGCATATGTTTTTTCTCCTAAATCTCACCATGAAGAAAGAAACTCTTCACATCCATCTAATATACCTTTCAACCATAGGAAATAATTATAGATAGAATCATTATAATAGATTCCATCCTATTAACTATGGATAAAGTATTTGTGTAATCATTTCCCTCCTTCTAATAGAAACCTTTAGTAAGAAGGCATACCTTATGCTTCTCCACATAACCATCTAAAGTGTACTTGGTATTATATACCCATTTACACCCCAATAATATTCTTTCCTTCTAGAAAGGGAATACGTTCCCATGCCTAATTCTTTATCAATAACTCATCCTCATGAAGCATGACATATCCACTCTGATCAACCCTTATTATAAGTCTATGTGAGATGATATCTATAACTATCAACCTTAAAGAGCAAAGCCTATGAAATAGCCTTTTGATTTTTCTCCATAAAAATAATGGGTTGAACATCCTATAAATAGTTTGAATCCACTTGGTGATGGATGAACTATGGAAGATCTAGGCATATCCTATGACAAAGCAACATTAAAAGCTAAAACCTAAATCATACAAATCATATTCACCACTCACATCAACATCCATTATTGTGTCATAGTCCTTTAAAAGATAATTTTATGAAGAGTAAAAAATCATGGAATGTATTACTCACGTATTCACTTACATTATCTAACATAAGAGATTTGATCTTTCTTTCCAACTAATTATCTACCAATTATTTGAATTACTTCACGTTTTTAAAAGCCTCATCTTTGGTATGAATAGTATACAACAACACGCATCTAGAGAAATCATCAATAAAAAGAAGAAACTACATATTTCTAAAAATTGAAGGTGTACCCGTGGGTCCACATATATCATTGTGATTAAGCTCTAAAGGTTATGTAGCATGCCTTGATTTCCATTTTAAGGACTCTCTATGATGCTTTCCCAAAATACATATCTCATGTGTACCATTTTCAAAGGAGAAATATGAGGAATTATAATAGCCATTAAATGATGAATCGTGTACCTTAATGAGCCATAGCTAACATGATCAATTATATGATGAAATCATTGAATCTTAATATCCATTTATGCTACCATGTCCATAAAATATTTCTTTTGAGATTTAGAAGTAGAAGTCAATCTATCTCTGGTTTGTCCATATGATCCAACTCATCATAGTATCTAGAGACACTATCTTGAATCCATTATAAATGTTCTTGATCACCTAAAGTTTATGCAATAACTTTATATTTTTGTTTGTATGGTTGATGTGATAAATAGACAAAACAATGGGTCCAATACTAGGAACATGAAGAACATCATCAAATAAAGAATATTCAATTAAACTCTTCACAACCTACCACCTATAATAACTATTCATCTCCAATTATATCAAGCTCTTTTGAATGCAATGTATTGTAATATGTAGAAGATATTTGTTTTTGATGATGTACCTTGTTGCCTAGGAATATACAATCCACTCATCAAAAGAAGTGGATGTTAAATGAAAAGCTACATGATCTCATGAGGTTTCACCATCATTATTGCCCTCACCCTATGTACAAAAGAGAGAAGCATCACCATCCCATTTTAGTTGCTTTATCAAGCTCATAACCTCGTGAATCCTACATATGAATATCCTTCATAAAGTCACCATGAAGAAAGACTCTCTTCACATCCATCTGATGTACTTTTCAATCATAGAAAATAATTATATATACATTCATCCTAATAGAATCCATCCTAGCGACTAGGAAAAATATCTGTGAGTACTTAATTTCCAGCTTTTGAGAAAAATATTTAGTAAGAAGACATATCTTGTGCTTCTCCATCTAACCATTTGAAGTGTATTGGGTCCTATATATCCATTTGCACCCAATAATATTCTTCTCTTTAGAAGAGGAATAAGTTCCCATATTTTGCTCTTCATTAGAGAATCATATACACCAAGCATTGCATATCCCCACTCTGATCGATCCTTAGCTTGAGAATATGTGAGAGGATCTCTAGAACTATAAACCTAAAAGATAAAATATTATGAAGGGGCCTTTTTATTTTGCTCCATAGAAAGAAGGATTCAAGCATCCTATAGAGGGTCCAAGCATACTTGGTGTTGGATGAACTATGGAAAATCTAAGAAAATCCTATGCCAAAGTAACATTAAAAGCTAAACCTAAGAATCCAAATGATATTCACCATCCACATCATCATCTATTATTGTGGTATAGTCCTTTGAAACGTAATTCCATGAAGATTCAAATATATTAAAAAGTATTATTCATATACCCACATCCCTTATCTAGCCTAAGAGACTTGATATTTCTTTCCAACTAACTCTACCAATTATTTGAATACCTTTAATTTTTCAGAAGCCTCATGTTTAGTATGAATAGTATACAACCATACATGTCTAAAGAAATTATAAAAATAAAAGAGAAACTACATATTCCAAAAAATGGAAGGTGTACACATGGATTAATATGTCACTATGAATAATCATAAAGGGTCATGTAGAATTCCTTGATGTCCCTTTTAGAAAGGACTCTCTATTATGCCTCCACAAAATACATCCTCTATATGAACCAATTAGAGATAAAATATGAGGAATTCCAATAGTCAAATGATGATGACTCATGTACCGTAGTGATCCATAGCTATGATGCACAAGTCTATGATGTTATCATTGACTCCTAATATCTACTTTTACTACCATGTGTATAAAATATTTCTTCTAAGAGGATGAAGTAGAAGAATTTATTTGTCCTATAGTTTACACATCTAATTCAACTCATCACAATATCCAAAGGTAACTATCTTGAATTCATCAAGAATATCTTTGATCAACCAAATATTGGGCTAAAACTCTACCTTTTTTATTCTATGGATGGTGTGATAAATAGAAAAATATTGAGGCCACTAGGAACATTACGAACCTCAAAAAATGGAGAATATCCAATACTAATCTCTCTACAATCTAACACTTGTAAGAAAGAGTCTTCTCTAATGATAATAGGATCCCCTAAATTGAGTGTGCTATAATCATGTAGAATATCTGTGTGCTTGGTCATGTGGATTGTTATCCATGAATCTGCAATCCACTCATCAAAAAAATGGATGCTCAATATATTGAATTAAAAGCTACATGAGATTTTGATATTTCACCATTGTGACTATCCTCACCCTATTTATAAAAAAAAGCAACATCACCAACCCCCTTTTTAGTTTCTTTCTCCAGCTTCTTAATGTATATCTAGCAAAATCTACTCTATGTCTTTTTTTCTTGCAAAACATACATTTCAATTTTTTCAAGGGCTTCTTGAACTTTTCATTCTACTATGGATTTTTATTAGTTTAATATTTGATCACTTCTTTTACATGAGATTTATTTACGAGAGGATTATCCTTACACTGTTGTATTTAATCCTAATTGTAAAGAATATATTTGAACACTTCATCAATCAAAGGAGGAGAAGTTGAGAAGTAGACATGAAGTGTCTTAAACACAATAAAAATTATTTCATATATCTCTAAGATATTATTAAAAGAAATGTTGAGAAATTGAATGGTTTTGTACTTATCCATAGGTTTTTGTTTCTCTCCTATCACTTTTTTTTTTAAGCAAAAAACCCCTTGCGAGGCCGCCTTGGTCTGAGAGACCATGAACAGGGGGTTCTACACCGTCAAAGTCACCCGGGGGTCGCACCCGACCCTGCCCGCACCAACATTATCAATTGGATTTTGGATACCCAATTAAGCTTTTTGGTAGGGTGGAGATTTGAACCTGGGACCTCCCTTGGAGGATTGCCCTCTCCTCTCCAACTCACCTACAACACCTGGGTAAAACTAATTTATAGTGGAAAACACCCCTTTCGGGGTGCCACTTTCAACATGTTGGGCATAGGAGGAATGGAGCCTTGTCGGCCTCTACCAGCACATAGGAAATTCCTAACTATACCATATATCTGCAAGATGAAGACAAGGGGAATGGAACCTGGGTCGGCCTCTACCAGCACCCTGGGAATTTACCACTGCACCACAACAAGCAGATACCTATCACTTTTAGAATACCTCTAGCAATCTTGATATAATATTACAACTTTTTGAACTAACCAATACTCATCAATAGTATCAAAGTATTTCACAATCAAGAAAGTAAGCTTCACCTCTAATCTATTTAATTGCATGGAATTAATATGATTATATATTCTATAAGAAATTTCATGTAGTTCCTTTGTATCAATAGTGTTGCTAACATAAGTGTCATAGATCTTATCAAACATTAAGAAACTATCACACCAAGAACCTAATATTTCTTATCCCTATATAATTATTCTCTCTCTAAATAATCAATATTTTGAGGCTCCCCATTTATATAATTGATCAATGCCTTGCTTTGAATTTAATATTCAATATTTATTTTCCAAGTGGCACAACTTGGACTAATGAAAATATCTCGTAAAATTATGAGATTTAGAAAAAAATGAATCAAAATGCTTTTGCATACAAAATTTATGGTCCTAAAAAATTTAACCAAAAAATCACATGAAATACCTCTAAAAATTTTTAAATAAAAAAAAGTACCTACAATGAATGAGAGGTTACCATATGACATTGCCTAAGTGGTTAAGGAGGTATCAACTAGATTCTAGATATATAACATACCAAAAAATGAGGTAATAACACTTATCAAAATCTAGAATAGGGGATGCCAATTGGGTGTTGACTATGCATGCAACTAGAGAATGTACCAATAGATTTATTATGCTATTTGTCATGCTCTGATTTTCTCTACAACCTAAAGCAATACTAAATTACATGTTAGTTTTTTATTCACTTTAAAATTTATGCTTTGTCAAGTGTGCTACTAAATGTGTAGTTGTATATCCATTGGGTTCAATAAGATGGTGGAAAGTGATTAGTCAAACTCCTTTTATATCTTCCATGTGATATTCTACATGCCATATCAACCTTTGACATGGTAATTTTTGTCTCATCATCCTACTCTACATTAGAATGTGCCATGTCATCTACTGCATCATAACCTACCATACCTTCACTAATTGTCTCATCTTGTGCCACTTCATCATTTTTCACATCAACAAGTGCCATGTCACTTACCATATCATCAACTATAAAGTCATTAGTAGCTGCCATATCATCAATTACCATGTTAACATGAGAATGTAAAAAATGGGTGATGTCATCAACTACCATATCATTATGTGGTGTCATGTATTCTTTGCATGCTACTAAGTTAGAAATGCTAACATCACTATTTTAGGTTATGCCATCATCATTTTTTCTAACAAAATGGGTTGGTGGAATTTGAATTCATAACCTATTGGACCCAATGCCTTAAGAGTGGCTCCACTATCCATTGAGGCTTGGGAACCCCTTGAAAATATAAGTAGCATCAATAATAAATAAATGGGACTACCCCTATTACCTTCTACTTTTTCCTTAACATACAAACTCTTTTGTGACAATGTTAAATTGTATCATGCTAACACAATAACATATCATACACTTTTTTTCTAACCATGCCAAGAATATTCTATGGAATATCCTCTTTTTGAACTCAAAATTAAAAAAAGGGAACTAACTAAATGTTTTTAATGTAGAAAAATAGGTACTTGAAGGTAAAATAGAGAAAAGGGATGAACTAAGACACCTCTAAATTTTTATAAATAATTTTAAAATACTAATAATTTGTTTACATTTGTCACGGTTTTTCCCACATAACCTTGTTGTTGTATGCAACCAATAAGAACATCCTCTCATGCCAACACAATAAAAAAACTTGTTGAACCATTTTAGCAAGTTTTTCAAGTGGATTAGAGATCATTTCCATACATGGAAGTCTTCCCATGACTTCATCAACATACATGATCTATTAGAAAATATTCAACCTCTTCTTTTCTTCTTTTTTGATGCCCATATAAAATATCCTCTCATCTATGTTGTTGTTAGACTCAAAATTCTAAAAGATGTATACAAATGTTTTTTTTTTTTTAATTCTATAAAAGTTAAATAAGGTTTTCAAAAAATCTCAAAAAGTTAAATCCTAGAACTAGGGCATCCATCTAGCAAGAAATAAAAAACTAAATGAAATATATCAAGTGAATATAGGAATAAAGAAACTTGATAGTGAATATTTATTGTGGAACAAATATACTGAATCTAGTGAGATCCTCAAAATCCAATTTCATCTAGTATTTTAAAATAAAATCCTTTTGCAAACTGCTAGTGGTTTACAAAGAATCATTTAGTTGCTCTAACATTGTTTCCATTAGAAGGCATCATAGAAGTTAATTTACTAAATACAAGCAATCGAGTCATGGAGAATCACACCTGCTCAGATACCATATTGAATTTCATAGTAGTTTATAGAAACAAGTGGAGTCAATACATTACCCAAATATTGGCTTTTAAGCCAAACTATCTCAAAGCCTAGTATGTTTGAGCCAAACTATATTAGGTTCCAATATAATTGATCAAGAGAATAACTAAATATAAGAGAAATTAAAATATATACTAGTTAATATAAATTATAATAACATTCAAAAAATTATCAAATATGAATGTCAATGACCAAAATTGTTCATGTAATAACATGAAAAATACTTACAATAGAATTGCTCAAAATATACATACAAGCTTCAATATTATTAATGCTTGAAATGGTGATATTTTCATACCATTTTCCAATACAATGCATGGAGCTTTGTCTCCATAATATAGATGTAGAAAGGTGACTCTTTAATACTTGACTATTGCACTCCTCAAACATCTAGAAGTTGTAATCTTTCCTCTTCTTTACATAAGATAAGTCTCTCATATCCTTTGGCTTCTTATATTACCACTTGTATACAAGACTCTTGACTCTCTAATTACTTGCACACTTCTACATGACACTTACACTCCTACATGCACTCCTAATACATGATACTTGTGCACATCGCCACATTGTATATTTGCACTCTTAATTTCATGACACTTGTGTTATTTATCTCATCACACACTTGCACTCTTATATACATGACACATGCATATCCTACACATAGACACTTAAATAAAGGGAAAACATAAATCTTTCACCTAAACTATAGACTCAAACCCTAATCTATTACATATTTACATTTGTACCATAAAAGTACCATGAAAGTACATTAACCAAATAATGTAATATTCTCTAACACCCCTATATTACATTATTTGGTTATTGAAGAATTTAGTCTTTAATATTTATCTTCATCTTCAATCCTTGCTTTTTCAAACGATCTTTTGTATAAGATGCTCCTTCATATTCTTTTTTTAGTTCCTTAGTATTTGCTTCTTTGCTATGCACTCCTGATTCTTATTCTTTGTAATATTGTTCATGGATTGCTTCCTTTATTTTTGCTTTCTTGCAATCTTGATGCTATATTGTAATCTTAGAATATTCACTTACAATATCATAATAAGTTCTTAAATTTTATGAGCTTGAAATATCAATATTACATGCAGAGTAAAACACTATTTTTAAGATGATTCACTTGACTCACTTGTATGATCAATCACTATTTTTATTTTTAAATTTTTAATCAACTCTTTTTGCTTTTGACTTTTATATTTATGAATTTCAAGTGAAAGCAATGCCATATACATTATACTACCTATATTAATAGGTATTGTAATATTATCTTTTGAATTATCAATTGCTTCAACAACTCTATTAAAACTAAACATGACATTGATACCAAATGAAGAGAGCTAAACATAACAAGGAGCAATAAAATAAATATGCAAACACAAAACAAGAGAATAACAAGGGAAAACCCCCCTTGGGGGATGTCCAAACATTCCACTTTTTTCCATTAGCAATCTCAAATAAATACTACATTACATCTTCTACAAGGCAAACCCTAGCATCTACCATTGCCAACTCACATGTGCATGCAAGGTGACACCTCATCCTTGGAATTTGACCCATATTACAAATGTGTGATTACATAGGCATTTAATGCCAACATTCCCCCTTAATGACATATTTGTAATTCTACAATACAAACAATAATTTTTGACACAACCCTTCATGGGCACAAGCTAAAAATAGTCCTTCCAAAGATAAGTAGCCTTAAGTTGGTTACTACCAACCTTCTAAATACATTAAATTCATCTGTTACCCTCAACCATATACTAATAAGGTAACAAAAAAATCCAAAAATTACTTCTAAAATATTATAAATAAAACTGGAGGTAATTCTAAGAACATTACACTAGGCAAACACCACTAGCATACAGACCAGTCTCTTTTGGGAATAACTACACCAATTACAATAGAATTAACAACCCTACAAGTTACACCAGTTACAATAGCCAATAATACAACTACACCAGTTATAGTAGCTTCTTTAGGTACAAGCTACACTAGTTACAATAGTTAATACTTACCCAAAACTTGTGGTACAACCAATAAATCATCTCAAACATTCTTCAACAACTTTTCAAAACACACTTAGATCTGTAACAAGTCACAAATACTAGGAAAACCCTTTTGAGTAAAAAACCAACACACTAACCTTTCTTCTTATTACATAAAATAAATTGTCTCTAATACAATAATATAGTTATATGTAAACCCTAATGCATATTATAAAACTCAACTATCTCTTCATCAGATCTATCACCGTTGAAGATCACTAGATCATAGTTGCTAAAGTTCACCAGGTCTACCATTGTCAAAGCTCACCAAGTTTGTTGCTTCCAAAGCTCACTAGATCTACCATTGTTTAAGCTCACCAAATTTACTACTATTAAAGCTCACCATATTTGTTGCTGTTGAAGCTCACCAGATCTACCACTATCAAAGCTCACTAGGTCTGCCACTGTCAAAGCTCACTAGGTCTAGCACTTTCAAAGCTCACTAGATCAATCACTATTAAAGCTCACTAGATATACCACTGTCAAAGCTCACTAGATCTACCATTATTAAAGCTCACTAGGTCTACCACTGTCAAAGCTCACCAAGTTTTTTCGATGCATAAGCTCACCAAGTTTTGAACATCAAACCCTAACATGAAGAGTCTTGAATATAATATATAATCACAAAAAAAATAACCATAGGATCTCTTCATATAATGCCATAAACTACCTAGGTTTAAGACCATAGGATTTGTTATCAAATTTTAAAATTGAACATGACATTGATATGAAATGAAGAGAGCTAAAAATAACAGGAAGCAACAAAATAAAGATGCAAATACAAAACAAGAGAATAACAAGGAAAAGAATCCCCTTGGGGGATGTCCAGACATTCCATTTTTTCCATTAGCAATCTCAAATAAATACTACATTGCATCTTCTATAAGGCAAACCCTAGCATCTATCGCTGCCAACTCACATGTGCATGCAAGGTGACACCTCATCCTTACATACACATTGACACCTCATCCTTGGACTTTGACCCATATTACAAATGTATGATTACATAAGCATTTAATGCCAAAAACCTTGAATATAAATAATATTCAAATATTTCAAAGCTTTCATTCATTGCTTCTCTATAGACGAATTGCATTGCCATATCTAGCTTACCCTTAGACTTTTAAACCAATTTACCTATGCCATACTTTATAAATTCCAAATTTTTCTTTCTTACTATGAATTTCATTTTTTTTTTCATGATCAAATTCTTATTTTTAAGAAAAAGCTTTTGGAGTTGAACACCTTATTACTCCAAAAAAAATAAATTCCTTTGAAGTTGAAATCCTTTTTACTCCAAAATTTGATTGTACTTTCAAAAATATTTTTCCAAAATTAATTTGCAATTTAAGTTTTTTAATTTTGAAGTAACAAACCTTTTGTCTCCCTAATTTATTAAATTTTTAGATTATAATTTCTTCAATTTTCAAAATTCTTTAAATTTTCAAATCTTCAAATTTTCTAGTATCTTAAAATTTAGATTTCAAATTTTAAAACATCAAATCTTCAAATTCTACTAAATATTCATTTTTTTATTGGTGAACAGGGATTTTGAAAGGATCCCATAACCTTTTACAAGAAGATGATGATTGAGAGAAGAGATCCCAACCAATCTACAACAAAATCAATAGATCTATGTGGTCCATTGGATATAAACTACTGAAACTAAGAGAAGAAGCCCACATAGGGGTAGGAGAGAAAGCCTCATCGATTAAGAAGAGAAGCCATCCTAGGGCAACAAGAAATATCACTTGTGCTAAAATAGATCTTCCATACATGGCACTAAGTAACTTCTGTGAAGTCCATGTTCTAACAAGTCCTCCATATGTGGCAACTATTGTAACCTGTGAGAGTCGCATTGTGGTGGATCGAAACTAGGTATCAGATGACATTAGTGAGATCTTCATTGATACACATATTCCACATGCACCTAGGAATAAGAATAGCCATAGTTCAAAGAAATATTTGTACACCAGTGACCTAAAAGAGCTGGATATGCATTGTAAACACTTCCACAGGACCATGGAAACTTCGTGTTGCAACAAATATGCGGATGATGGTAACACTAGCTAAGCCCCATAAAATAAAAACAACATCCCTCCAAACCTTTGGGGAGAGATCACTTAAAAGATACAATTATAAAATTGCCATCGAGTAGTTGTAACATAAAAAAGAGACACCATGCACTAAAAATGAAATCCTTTTATTATATTGAAAATAAATCCTCGGTTACAATAAACCCCTTTGAAAAGGGTGTTTTTACAATCCAACTGCTCAAGGAAATGATTCCCATTTTACAACAAACAATGGTGTCGTGATCTTCTTCTTGCTACACTCAATGCTGGAGGTGGGTTTTTTGTGACCACCGCAATGGATCTGGATCTTCCATCAATGTGATCTTATTGAACCTAAAATCCTCAAAACTGAAACCTACACACATGGAAATAGATAAAAATATTTAGTAGCACCTATTAAGATAGATCAAACAAAAATAAAATATGCAACTAGAAAATAATTGATGCAAATAACAAATGGATAATGAGTATTGCATACAATGAACCAATATTTGAGTAGCATAACAATAGCATTCCCTTCTTCTAGCCCTCTCGATATCCTCTCCTCTCTTTTTCTTCTCGTTATATCTTCCTCTCAAATGAGAGGGGTATTTATAGCCTTTGAGGCAAGGTGAGGGGGGTGATGAGGTGTCCCTAAGTTAGGTCATATGCACCTAAGGTCAACCTATGGAAGGGTGGTCACATGGTGACCAGCGGCTTTGTGTAGGAAAGGGCTTGAGTGGCCAAAGGGACTACCAAGGGAAATGCCCCTATTTAAGTGGTAAAAACCACTATTTTAGGTCTAAAAACTGCCTAGAGTGAGTTATATGGTCCCAAAGAGGTCGATTTAGGTAGCCTTTCCAATATGACACAATTTAGGTGTCTAAAAATACCCCTTTTTGGGGTTGTGTTAAAACACAATGTGGAGAAAAATAGATGATCTTGAGTCAAATTATGGGTTGATGATGTTTATGGATCTAATCAATTTTAAATGCCCTAATCTTGAAAGGAGCATACACTCTCTAACCATTGATCTCGACAAGTTAAAGAACTTGGTTTTAGTAAACCTTTCCACTAGGATTATAACTTTGAGGTATACTTGACCTTGGCAGACCTTTCAGTCATGGGAAGACACTATGAATCCATGAGCCTCCATGCTTATATGAAATGCCAACAATTTGTTTAATCGAAATGTTTGCTTTTGCCCCAACAAATAGAAAAATGTATGATAATATTTGGCAATTATTATTAAATGAATGTGACTTGCATGATTAAGTGTTTGATTATTGATTTGATTATGTATTATGTGATGTATGACTACTTCCTCAAGCGATGATTCGATGAGGAAATGATAAAATGATGAGTCACTTGACCAAGATGACTTAATGTAGGCTTTTTGGGACTGTTATAGAATTTAGAGGGCACATACCCCATTATAACCTTGATTTGAACCATTTATTATTGTTTTTGGTGAGTGATATTATGGTAATTCACTCATCCTACTGAATTGCATGGACAACTAATAACTGCAACCACTAGTTTTATAGAGTAAATCACTAGATATGATATTCACTCAAATTTGTCAGATTTTATGTGACCAAAGGGGTTAGGTGTCTTTGGAGCATTTTGATGTTGACCAAAAGGCTTAAGTACCTTTGGGAAATTTTGGTTGAATTTTGACCAAAGGAATGTGGGTACCTTTGGAGCCTTTTGATATTGACCAAATGGCTTAAGTGCCTTTGGGATTTTAGATGGTGATTTGACCAAAGGGCTTAGGTGCCTTTGGGGATTTTTGTTTTATGTGATGCATGGAAGTATTTTATGGATGCAATTGTGGATGATGAATGTATGCCTAGATATTTGTAAGATGCAAAAGAACCTAAATGTAAGCACCATAGAATGTATAAAAGTCATCAGTCAAAATGTTAACCTTTTCAACAAAGTCATATATTTGAAAGTCGACCGTATGTAAGATGATAAAAATGTAGATGATGGAGGGTTGAACAACAAGATTTTATAAGGAAACAACATGGTTTTCAAGAGACTCAAACATCCTAGTTAACCAATCAAAAAATGCACGCTGACTATACCGGATTTTGAAAGATAAAATTATGCTATGAAGACCAAGATATTCAATATTCCTATGTGTGCATGTGATGTTCATTAAGATGATACATAAGACTATCCCATTGTTAGGAGGGTTTCATTCAACCCCTTGATATAATTAGGATCACCCTATGGTCATTATTATTCTAATGTTGGACGCAGTTGGACTTGACTATGAGGTAGTTCAAGCCATAAAAAGCTAGCTCATCCACAAGCTGACTATACAAAATAAGGTTGCTAATGTGATAGACATATCACTATGCGTAAGGCTACTCCATTGCCATGCAAGTTTCATTCAAACCATTATTGTAATGGAGATCACCCCATGGATTTTTAATATTGAGGATTCCAGGTATTCAAGCTCATTACCCCCTTATTTTCTTTTGATTTCATTGATTGGGAATTCTTGCTTCATTTTGGTGAGGAGCAAGGGGAGTTGTTTTCTTTAGTGGTGAAAACCACTTTTTGCTTTCTTATACTTGCTCATTTTTGTGAAGCAAGGGATTTTATTGCTTTGTTTAGGGGGAGCTTGTCCTTTTGTCAACTCTCAGAATCCTAGACCATGCACATAATAAGACGAGCAAGGGAAAATTTTCTTTCAAGTTGGTAAGGACTATGTTGTAGGTTTATCCTTGTTCAAAATTGGATTTTAATGTGTGATTTTGTGTTAGGATTTTGAGATATGCAAGGTATGAACAAAGCAAGACCTTAACTTCAAAAATCAAGATAACTTTCTACATAATTTGAAAGAAAAACTAGAAATTACTGAATGGATGAAAGCCCTAGTGAACACCCCATAGCAACTCTATTGGTTGTGTTGAAAAACAAGTTACTCACAAAGGGGAATGTTGATGATATGATGTGTGTGATGTGGGGGTTTTACCTATAATATATTGCAAACTAAAAGATGTTCATAAAATACTTAGTGGTCATATAAATATCATTGCTGATGTTCATCCGATATCTACCCTATCCTATGAAAACCTCTTAATAAGAAAAATGTCAAATGATGATGGTGGATAAGGTTGATTAAGACTTATGACAATCATACAAGCATGGTGCTTATTTATGGAAATGTAAGAACGACATATCCTAATGGAAATGTAATGAATATGCCTAATGCAACTAGTATATCAATGTAATGATGAGAAATGCATAATGAAATGCAATGTGATTGATGATGCAATATTTTTGTGTTTTGCAATTTTTTGATGTTTTTGGTTTTTTTTTTGATTGATTTTTTATTTTTATTTTGTTTTTTGTAATTTTTTTTTAGTTGACCAAAGGCATTAAGTACCTTTGTAGCTTTTTAAGTCGGGCCTTACACATGAAATGATTGTAGGTGAATTATGTTGAGAGGTTTAGGCTTTGCAACACCTTCAAGAGATGCTAACCTATACATACCAGGATCTATCTTTTGTGTGATGATAAATGGGCCTAACTAGTTTACCATAATTTTTTCTTGTGTGTGCGACGGTAAGTTAGAGTTTTGATAATTTTATTTAAGCACAAGGTCTCCAACTTTAAATTCCCTAAGATGGACTTTTGTATCATAAGCTTGCTTAAGGCGATCTTGATAAATGCAGAGGTTCTCAAGAGCATTAACGGGATGCTCATCAAGAAGGGTCAACTGATCAAGGTGAGCTTATCGTACAGTATCATTATTGATGAACTCTTGGAGTGATATGCACAATGAAGAAATTTATAACTCCAAGGGCATAATGGATTCCATGCCATATACCAAAAAAAAAGGAGTTGCCCTAGTGGGAGTCCTGATGCTAGTTCTGTAAGCCCATAATGCGAGAGGCAATTGAAGATACCAATATTTGTGATTATATTTGATTGTTTTCTTAAAGATGATAATAACCATTTTGTTTGAAGCTTCTGCTTACCCATTGGCTTGCGGATAATAGGGCATAGAAAAGCTATGTTGAATGTTGTACTTTGTAGTCAAATATTGTACATATTTATTCTTGAATGAAGGTCCATTATTCGAAATAATCTTGGATGGAATACCAAAATGATATATGATATTATGGAGTATGAACTCCATAATTCTTGGTCCATTTTTAGTGGTAAGAGGTATTGCTTCCACCCATTTGGTAAAATGCTCTATGGTCATTAAGATAAACATGTGGTGGCCAAAATATGGGGGTGAGAATTTCCCAATTAAATCAAAACCCCACTACAAAAAAGGCCACACCGAATGAATCAGTTGTAAGACCTAAGAAGGTACATGTAAAATAGTAGTATTATGTTGATATTTCATGCACTTCTTGACATAGGCACAACAATATTGCTCCATAGTAGGCCAATAATAGCCCATTAGAAGGATGCACTTGGTGATAGCCATGCCACTGAAATGGCCACTGCAAGTTCCATAATAAGCTTGCAAAACTACCCAAGCAGATTTGTGGGGCTCTAGGTAATGAAGGAGAAGACCATAGTAGCCTCGATGATACAAAATATCTCCTAGAAAGACATACTTTATCATTTTTTTCTTGAATGTTTGTTTGACGATGTACAATAATCCCGAAGGGATAGTACCAAGTTTCAAGAAATATTTTATTTGAGCTAGGTAATATTGATATTACTGAGTCTCGAATGAATGAACTACTTGCTTCCTTGGAGGGTCATCGTGCATGAATGTTGATTGGGATACAACCTTAAGATGAATTGTTGTGTTGTTCTCAAAATGACTATTGGTGATTAAGGAACCCCAGGAAGCATGTGTCAAAAATTCGTGTATGCGAGAGAACCAATCATGGTGCGGTTCAATCTAAATCATATGGATAACTTCATCATATTTAGAATATTTACGTGAAATTGCTGATTGCGAAAGATTTTTGACATGAATGGTTGTAAGGTAACTTGAAGGGTTCTATAGAATTAAAGATCCCAAAGAGGCCATGGTATCTGCAAAATGATTATATGAGCGAGGGACTACCTCGATGTTGTACCATTAAAGCTTAACTAAAAGATTATCCACAAGGGCTTTATAAGACTGCAATATTAGACACCTGCATTGATAGATTCTTTAACCTAGTTGACAATGAGAAAGGAATCACCAAAGATATTTAGCTTCTTGATGTTTATGGTGATAGTTGTTTGAAGTCCCAAAAGGAGGGCTTCGTATTTAGCATTATTATTGGTGCACGAGAAATCAAGTTTAAATGATAGGGATAGAGGAGCCCCTTGTTATGTGAAGAACATGATTCCTGCACAACCCCCTTGTTCACATTTGGAACCATCGAAGAACAACATCATATCAACTTTAATTTTTGGTTCTTATGGTTCATGCAAGTTGGATAATGTAAAAACTGCATCATCAGACAACTCAATGGTAAGAGGTTGATTGTCTGGAAGAGGAGCCTTCACTAATTGATCAACAATTACTTGACCTTTGATAGATTTTTGGCTTATGAATTCAAGGTTAAATTCTGTCAATAGCTTGATCCATTTTATGGTATGACTATTATGATATGTCTGACTCATCATGTACCATAAAGTATTTTCATTAGATATAACATACGTGGTTTGATTGAGCATGTAATGACATAGCTTCTTAGTTGTAAATACCAATTCTAGGCAAAGCTTCTCAACATATGCATATTTAAGCTCGTAGCTCATGGCAAATACCATGATCGTCAATTTGTAACATAAAAAAGAGACACCATGCACTAAAAATGATATCCTTTTATTATATTGAAAATAAATCCTCGATAATAAACCCTTTTGAAAAAGGTGTTTTTACAATCTAACTGTTCAAGGAAATGATTCTTGTTTTACAACAAAAAATGGTGTCATGATATTATTCTTGCTACACTCAATGCTATAGGTGGGCTTGTCATGAACATCACAATTATTAATCCTAAGTTTCAATACTTTAATAATCCATAACTTAGGACTTTATCAAATAATTAATAATCAAGGTAAAGCTTACCTTAACCTCCACTTGGAAAATCTGAGTAAAATATTTTAAGCCTGATGAAGTGCTCACATTCATGTGATTATAGTTGTATCAAAACATATTCCTTTCTAACACTTATGTAAGAATCAATGCACTTTGAATTTCAACATTCTTGTGCATTACTTTCCAACTTATAGAAACAAGGTGGATACTTTAGTGCTTGAAGGATATCAAACTTGCCAACCAAAAACCCTTTCAAAATATTTATTTAATCTTTATTCTATTTTAGATGGTTATGTTCTTTCAGTCATTTGATAATAAGCATATGTGATTCTATTCACTAAGACTCTTTTGGCTTATGTTTGTCTCTACATAGGTAGTTTCGCTCTATCCTTCATACTATCTCATGTGGATAATATCTTTTGCCTTATGGCCATAAATATGTAGGTGATTTGAATTTGTCCTTCATGGATAAATTCTATTGCCCTATAGTCATCTCTATGAGGTGACTTAGCCATACTATTCATGTGGATAAATACCTCTATATTTTGGTCATCTTTGTGAGTCAATTCAACTTTGCTCTTCACATGAATTAATTCCTTTGCCTTCTTGTTTATCTATAAGGCAATTTTTCTCTATCAAATTTAGATCTATCTTCCTTATGCACTCTAAGATTACTTTAGCTTCTGCTTAACACATTCTCGTATATCTTTTACTGATCTCTACTTGGATCATATAACACCCTTTTTCCTTGGTTCTTAAAGTTTTTTTGAGAGCCAATATATATATATATATATCCTCCAATAAATTGATAGTGTTTGGACACTTCATCCAACACAATATATGCACTTTCTCTCTTTTTATATGTGTTCTTCAATGGTGGTTTTAAACCACTATAATATTTTATATGACTCTCCTCTTATTTAGAGAATCAAAATAGTTTTGTCCTTGTCTTCTATAATTCATGGATAGACCCTAGAATCCAAATTAGGATGACAGAATCTCTCTATCTGCTCTAAAAACCTGGAAATGGATTCCTAGTCTTCACTTCCTTTAAAGTGGACAAACTCTGGCTTTGGACCTAATCAAATATAAATCAATCTGCAAATTCAAAATTTGCAGTAATCACATTGAAATCTTCCTTTGATGGTGATAATAATAGGGACTAATTGTGTTGGCTTTGAATATGATAGTGGCTCTGATATCACTATTGGATTTTAAGCCAAACTATCTTAGGTCCTAGTATATTTGAGCCAAAATATCTTAGGTCCCAATATATTCGATCAAGAGCAAAATTAAATATAAGAGGAATCAAAATATATACTAGTCAATATAAATTATAATAAAATTCAAAATAATATCAAATATAAATGTAAATGGACAAAATCATTCATGTGATAACATGAAGAATACTTACAATAGAATTGCTCAAAATATGCATACAAGCTTCAATATTATTAATTCTTGAAATGGTAATCTTCTCCTACCATTTTCCAATACAATGCTTGGAGCTTTGTCTCCATATTATAGACATATAAAGGTGGCTCTTCAATACTTGACTATTGCACTTCTCACATATCTGGGAGTTGCAACCTTTCCTATTCTTTATATAAGACTAGTCTCTCATGTCCTTTGGATTCTCATCTTTCCACTTGTATACAAGATGCTTGACTCTCTAATTAATTGCACATTTTTGTATGATACCTACACTTCTACATGCACTCCTAATACATGATACTTATGCACATATTTACATTACATATTTGCAATATTAATTACATGATACTTGTGCACTTTATCTCATTACACACTTGCACTCTTACATACATGACACTCATACATATCTTGCACAAATCACTCATCTTAATTATAGAATCAAACCCTAATATATTACATATTTACATTGAACATGGAAGTACATTAACCAAACAACGTAATATTATCTAATACAAAATTGCTAAGAACTAACTCATAGAAAGCAATACAAATAAATAAGAGGGTGCTTATAGTCACAAAATTATGTCACAAAAGTAAAATATAATACACTCCAAATTATGATTTAAAGGTTTATATGAGGGGGTATTTATACCCAATCACAAGTTTCCTTAATGTCAAACTTAAGAAACTAGCCTTTAGGTGTAACAAACCCAATTGTTACTACTAACCAACTAACATTTGTTTTTGTTGTTGTTTTGTTTACCTTTCAATGAGTGAAGAAAATAATAATAATCTACGACTATGATATCCCAAATGAATCGTAGGTAGTCTGAGTAACAAAATATCAAGAAGCATTGGAACCCCAGTTACTCTTGAGTAGAAGCACCAACTTCTACAAATCGCTCATACCATCACCAAATGGTATGAGGATGTTTTAATGGCTATATCCATCATACCATCACCAAAAGGTATGAGGATGTTTCAATGGTTATACCATAATAATAGGTGAACTATCCCTCACCAAAGGGAATCACCTCCTCTCCATACTATCCATGAAGACTAGTAATTAGGAGAATGCCATTAAAGTTAGATGATACACCACCCTAGTGGCCATCCAATTCATGGACTTTGTTATTATCCTCATATCCACGATGACGTAGCCACTATTCATTATTTATCATGATAACTTACCTAAGCCTTGGGATATCCGTCTTAAGAACCATTATATTTTATACTCATTTACAAGGTGTGGAAGGTTTTTTCGCTGTCTTCCCAAATGTGTTGTCTAGTTGATTCATTATTAAAATTTCAGTTTATTAGTACATACAATGGTTTGGCACAAATTGTCACTCACAAGTTTTCATATACACTATTCAACTAAAGAAATACATGTATTTCCATTCATCATCCATAAGCATTACAATTTGCAAGAAATAATAATCAAAAGCACTTCCATTTGTTCCATCAATTTCATTTCAATGGCTAGCATATAGCATCTATCATTTTTTGAGGTGAAGACTATATTATTAGGCCTTAATGTCTACTATACATGAACTTATAAAAAAATTACATCAATATTACAAAGTTATGGTTGAATAAACATCACTTATTCTCACCATTTACAATCACATTAGTCTTTAATTATGTGAATAATACAATAGTCTTAAGTGATCTCATACATGTATTCTCTGGGTTCCTTGGTATTCCTTGGTGTGAGAGATGATAGTGAAGGTATCAAGACAACTTGTGATGCACATATGACAAATGCAATTCAAGAAAACCATGCTTGTCTATATTATATGCAATCATGCATCAATCATTTATCACAAATTTTATATTTCATTGCATAGATATCACCAGGAATGAATTTCTATAATTCATCCATCATTAATAATTTTTATTACATGGATTATTTTTCTAATCCTATCCATCATAAATATCATTCATTTTAATTATCACAAAAATATGGAAGAGTCCCATACCTCTTCCAAGGATGAACACCAATTCATCCTTCCAAAACTAGAAGATATTCTTTCATACTTCTAGTTAATTACATTCATTTACAAAATTCATCATAAAACATATGATAGTTTACTATCTATTTCTACTCATTAACATAGCAATATGCAAAGTCTACTTGTTTATTCAAATTTTTAATATATTTGACCTCAAATCATAATTCAATAACATTTTATTTCCATACTTTATCAATCATTCAATTTTATGAAAAACAAAACTAATATTTATAAATAGAAGACAAAAGTTATATTACTCCTAATATATTCAAAATCATATTCCCATCCTAGATTATCCAAATCCATTAAACCTAGTAAATACTACAATATTCACTAGTCCTATATCTCTTAGAAATGACTAAATATTTATCTTACAAGCCATGAACCATTCTTTCAAACTGAAAGTGGTATTTAAACTCCATATGATAAAAGGGTATTTAACTTGTGGATTGTATTTAAACTCCAAACAATTGGCTACAAATAAGAAGTGTATAAATATAATCACATATATCATTCACAAGCCCATTTTTTTTATCTTGTCTTCCTATGATCAAATGGACTGTGTATAGAATAATAAGCAATCACATAAATCATTCATTATTCATGGAGTAGCTAACACTTTCCAACGAAATGTATGTTTCTGTGGTGGTTCCTATAGAATATTGAAAGTACAACTAAAATTCGACGGTGATCCATCCTAGCACAACCTATCAAGACCATCGATATAGATATGTTGCCGTGCACACAACATAAACAACTAGTACCGCTATGTCACTCTATGTCGGAGTTTCCTTGATAGAAGATGAAGACTAATTATGTGCCTAATGCTTGCCAGCTATGTATGTAGATCTTGGGTTACTATATAATATATCGCCTTGCTGTCCTCGGCTCATGTGGACCAGATTATCTATGGGGATTAAGAGGGAATCCATTCAGTTTTTTCTCTTAGACATAAAATACGAATGCCCTCAGGTAGTGAACCATTTATGAGAAAAATTCTAGTATATATCATATTATGATTTACTATATCAATGCCAATGTGACAGTGGCTTCTTGATGGCATTCGCAACAAGTGCAAGTGATCAAGCTAAATTCACCAGCAAGCTGGTGTAACTATCAAGGTATACAAGGAATTTTCAACTATTGACAGATATGGATAAGGAGCTGAACCAAGAACATTAGTTATCAAGTTCAGAATATATTTTTATTCTATTCATGTGAGTTTAATATTGTTGGACTTGGATGATTCGTCAAGCATAATTAAAGGAGGACATTACCCTACCACAAGTCTCGACAAGCCTAGACATTCGTTTCTCTGTGACGTCTATACATAGTGATTCAAAGAAGAAGAAGGTAAATACCAATTGCATAATTCTTTAGAGAATAGTAGGTGAACACACTATTGGAAATCTAACAGATAAGCCACATAGACTGTAGCCTTGAATAAAAGAAAATACCCGACTCTATGGTTACAGTGATAATAGAATTACGAGGTGAACTTGCATTTGACATCACCTTAAGTCAAATAATAACTTCGATATGATGGCAGATTCCCTAAGGGACCTATAATTAGGAAGACATATACTCCAATATAAAATCCCTCTATTAGTCAGGACCAGTGTAATACTCAAGATCACATCGAGCTATGATAGCCCAAAGACTCTATAGATATACAGGACTAAGTACGCAATTGGTATAAATAAAATTCTATATTAAGGTATGAATTTGATAACTCTTTGGATATGTCAAGTGATAATCTCAAAAAATGAGAATGATTACATAAGATAGGGATGTAGGGTAGACTTGCTAGTCTTGATTTGGTTTGGCCTTTTCTTGGTTTCGGAGGGAGGATTTTGAGATGCACCAAAAATAAACACTAGCTCCAAACTAAAATTTCTTTATGACAGTTTATTGTGCCTAACCTATGTCAGTAAGATGAAAGGGACTATAATTCAGGATTTACATGAAATAATATGATACTTGTCTATGTCTAACATATACCCACAAGATAAAGGGATCTCAAATCAAATATACATGATCATATTATGTTGTTCATTCTAGATGATAGGTTAATTATAACATGGAAAAGTATCATGATGGTATAAGAAATCAAACAACCAAATGCAAGTAGTGAAAGAGAAACCCCCACACTTGGATCTTTTGCAAAGTCATGAATCAAATTGTTGGAGAGTCCTACTTTCCTCCTTCTCCTTCTAGCCTTCTCTAACTATCCTTTCCCAACCTCTATGGCAATTTATAGCTCTTTTTCTTCTAGACAAGAAATATGCTTCTCAATATTTTATTAATTTTCTTTCTCTTCCCCCATGTGCAGGCTTCTATTAAAATTAATATTATAATGGGAAGGGTGGCTCATTTTTCTTGTGTCCCCAATCTCTAGGGCAACTACTACTATTAGGCATATGGGTGATACAGGGTTGAGACTATTAGAGATAAGAGAGGAGTCTCACCTACCATTTTAGCCATCCTAAAGCAGCCATGTGGAGGAAAGGATGATCCTTTAGATCAATAAAATATTCTTTTTATTTTGGTCCAATCAAAATTGGACAAGTTTATAAGAGAACAATCCACCTAATTTCTTTTCTAATATGGAAGCAATTAGGTCAAATAAGCATATTCAAAAAGATAAATCTCTACTTTAGAAATTGCCCAATTTAATATTTTCACAAAATCACAATAAGCTTTAAAACTTTATGACATTTTTCAAATGCATTCAAAATATTTCTAAAGTAATTTGTAAGGTGCAAACTCATTACTTAATGTGCATTTTCCAAGGTAAGATTCAAAGATGCCAATTTCTTACAAAATTGCTTGTGAAATTAAATATATCACACAAATGGCAAACACAAGCAAACGATGCATGCTCAATATTCCTCATTACCATTTTTCCTTTAAGTGAGTGGGTATTTTAAGATGCTCTTAGTTATCACCACCCATCATGAAGGAGACTAGTAATGATGGGAACATGAGCACTTACCTATTGAGTTGTCATTATCATCATTTCCCTTCTCATCTCTGGTGGTCAATCTCCACCTACGAGAGTACCTATTCCTGCAATCAAGTAATGCAACGCAACATCATTTTCTCTTAACAGAAACAAACATATTGCAAACATATCAAGTATTGAAACCAATCATCAATACATAAATAACATCTTAAGAGAGTTCTTCCAAGGTGGGGCGTGACATACTCCCCTCTTGGATTAAACATAGTCCCTTGTGTTTCTCCTGCAATATTACATAAAAGCCAATAAAAACATAGTTTTTGCATAGTCTCCACTTTCCATAAGTGGTATATTGTTCAACCTGTATTATTACATAATATCATCAAATAAATAAGGAAAATATTTTTTCATGTCTTCCACTTTTTTCCAAGTGGCATTCTTTTCAGAATACTGGTCCCACTAGACCTTGCATTGATCAATATTTCATTTCCTCATTGTCTTGGAATGAAATTCCAAGATCTTCATAGGTTTCACTTCACAGGTTGTCGGATCTACCATCTACAAATTAGAAACATCTAACACATGGTCAGGATCAACAATATATCTCCTAAGTAGGGATACATGAAAAGTGTTATGGATCTTTGATAGGTTAGGTGGTAAGTCAAGCCTGTAGGCTACTGGACTTATTTTCTCCACAATCTCAAATGGTCCAACAAATCTAGGATCCAGTTTTGTTGATTTGATGGTGCTTTTCTTAGGTTTTACCCTTAGAAACACTCTGTCACCCATAGAGAATTCCCTAGGTGTTCTCTTTAAATCAACATAGCTCTTCTATCTATCCATGGCTTCCTTGAGCCTCTGTCGGATTAGTCTTAGCTGCTCTTCCATTACTCTGACCATTTCTGGTCCAATGACAACTCGATCCTCTAGATTATCCCAAGATAATGGAGTCCTGCATCTTCTGCCATACAAGGCTTCAAAAGGGGCCATCTTCAAGGAAGAATGATAGTTATTATTATAAGCAAACTCAACCAGATACAAATAGTCTTCCCATCGAGACTTCTGGTCCATGCAATACATGCGCAACATATCTTCCAAGACTTGGTTAACCCTTTTTATCTATCCATCCATTTCTGGATGATATGCAGAACTGATATTCAGAGTTGTGCCAATTGCATGATGGAGAGCCTGCCAAAACTTAGATGTAAACCTAGAATCCCTATCAGAGATAATCATTTCAAGAAATCCATATAACCTAAAAATTTCCTTGGCAAATCTATTGGCAATGACTACAACATCATCCGTAGTACTCCCTGGTATAAAATGTGCAACCTTGGTAAGTTTATCTACTATAACAAAAATTGCATCATGTTGGTATTTTGTCTTAGGCAAACCCACAATAAAATCCATCGATATAACCTACCATTTTTGAATGGGTATATCATGGGAATACAATTTTCCTATTGGGTGTTTATGTTCAGCCTTCACCTTCTGACATTGCAAACATCGTGCCACAAAATCTGTAATGTCTTTCTTCATGCCAGACTAGTAAAAGGTCTTTTTCATGTTTTCCCTCATCTTGGCTCCTCCGAGATGAGCGAAATAAGGAGAATTATGAGCCTCACGCATAATTACTCTCCTCAAATTACCCATTTCAGGTATAACTACCCGATCCTTAAAGCATAAGAGTCCATCCTTGATGCTATAATCTTGATTTTCATTCAGGTTTTATTCTATTTTAACCTGAATCTCACTACATTCTTGATCCTGGTATTGCATTTTCCTGACTTGCCCCATTAAATCCACATGACTATGAGTCAAAGTGGCTATGTGCTTCCTTCTACTTAGGGCATCAATGACTTTATTCTCCTTACCTTTGATATATTCAATACCAAAGTCATACTCTACTAAGAATTCGATCCATCTTCTTTGCCTAGCATTCAACAATGGTTGAGTAAAAATATACTTCAAACTCTGATGGTCGGTTCTTAATTCAAATGGTCTACCCACCAGATAATGTCACCAAATTTTCAAAGCATGAACAACTACAACAAGTTCTAAATCATGAGTAGCATAATTAACTTCATGCTTCTTGAGTTTTCTAGACTCATATGCTACCACAAATTTATCTTGAGATAGGACTCCTCCTAATCCTTCCAAAGAGGCATCAGTGCAAACAAAAAAATTCCTTGAAGGATCCAAAATTTTTAATATAGGAGTTGAGGTAAGCTTTTGTTTAAGCAAATTGAATGTAGATTCACATTTATCTATCCATTTAAACTCCTTTCCTTTCTTCTGTAGGTTGGTTATTGGATAAGAAATCTTGGAGTAATCCTTTACAAACCTCCTATAGTAACCTGATAGACCCATGAAACTCCTTACTTCTATCACATTTGTAGGGGGTGGCCAATTCAGAATGGCTTCTATCTTCCTTGGATCTACAACAATTCCATCTATTGATATGATATGTCCCAAGTAATGTACTTGTGGGACATAGAATTCACACTTAGATAAATTCCCGTAGAGTTGATTCTTCCTTAACAACTCTAGCACTATCCTCAAGTGCCTATCATGTTCTTCTCTACTACGGGAATAAATCAAAATATCATCTAAGAATATCAGAACAAAACGATCCAGTTGCTTTCTGAACACACTGTTCATTAAATTCATGAAGGTTGTTGGTGCATTGGTCAGTCCAAATGGTAGGATTGTGAACTCATAGTGTCCATACCTAGTCTTGAATGCAATTTTATGAGTGTCCTCCTCTCGAATTCTCAGTTGATGGTATCCTGATTTTAGATCAATCTTTGTAAAAATAGAGGCACCTTTTAATTGATCAAACAAATCTTCTATCCTTGGAAAAGGATATCTATTCTTGATGGTTGCCTTATTTAGCATTCTATAGTCTATGCATAGCCTTAATGAACCATATTTCTTCTTTACAAACAAAACAGGTGCTCCCCAAGGTGATACACTTGGTTTTATTAACCCTTTCTCTAGCAACTCTTGAAGTTGCACTTTCAACTCCTGCATTTCGATAGGGTTCATCCTATAGGGAGCTCTATGGATAGGCTCAGTGCCTGGCATTAACTCTATAGTGAAATCAAATTCATGCTTTGGTGGTAATCCAGGTAGTTCATCAAGGAAAACATCCTTAAATTCTTGCAAGATTGGAAACTTTCTAATTACTTCTTCCTTTGGGACTTCCTCTTTTTCCTTGAGTTTGACCACATAAACCAATCCTCCTTTTCTAATGGTTTTCTTCAATTGCATTGTTGATATTAGTAATGGTTGAAATTCCCTCACTTCACTATACATCCTTAACCTTTCCTTATCTTCATTGGTAAACTCAATCCATCTCTCTTGGAAATTTACCAAGGCTTTGTGGGCCTTCAACCAATCCATTCCCAAGATGATATCGAAAGCATGTAAGGGTGCTACATATAGATGCCATCTAGTAAAGCCATTGGGTAGAGTGATTCTAGTTGGGGAAAAACATTGGTTAACATAATATGTTTGACCATACCCATATGCAACTTTTCACCCTTGTGCCAAAGATACTGGCTTTTCTAGCATATCCCTGACTAGGTTACTAGAAATAAAGCTATCAGTAGCCCCACTATCAATTAAAATTTTAACTTCTTTATCAAAGAGTTTACCATTTAGGAGTAAAGGTGTAGCTTGTCCCTCCAAGTTTTATGTTGTTGTTGCTGCATAGATCTTATGGTTAGGCCTATCTGTACTAGTGCTTGCATGAAGTGGGCAATTAATGGCAAAATGTGGACCTCCATAATTGAAGCACTTAATTTTTTGAGTCGAATCTCCTTCTTGAACCTATTTCCCTGCATCCACTACTTGTAGTGAAATTGGCTGCTTTGGAGCCTGGAAGTTTCTATTGTTGTTGTTGAAGTGGTTGTGGTGGTTATTATTTTGGTGAAATCCTTTCTTGAAATTCTTTTTACCCCCATTATTTTACTTTTCAAACCTTGGATTTCCTTTGTTCTGTTGACCACGTTCATGTTCCCACTTCCTCTTCTTCTAAAAATTATGTCCCTTGCTTGACCAATTTGTGGAGTTTTTATGGGTCTCAGTGGTTGCTTGGGTAGACTCTGTCCATCGAGCCATATCATATGCTTCTTGTATGGTTTTGTGATTGTGCACACCTATCACATTTCTTATCTGAGGTTTCATTCCTAGGATGAATTTTTGTATCTTCATCTCATCATCATGGTCATATGATGGCACATACTTGAGTAGTCTCACAAATTGCTCAAAGTACTCCTCCACGAACTTTGTTTCTTGTTGAAGCATAATAAATTCCTTGTATTTATTCAGGTAAAATTGCTTTGTGAGAAATCTCTTCTTGAAAGCATCCACAAAAATTTCCCATTTCAACTTGTTTGGTTTGATCTTATGTCCTTTTCTATAGGTGTTCCACCATGTACATCCTGAATATCCTAGATGAACGATGGAAAATGTGGTTTTGGTTTCAGAGGAATAATTTCTTAAGGAGAAAAAAGTTTCCAATTCCTCTAGCTAGGAGTCAGCTGCATCTTCACCACCCTTTCCAGTGAATTTAGTCACCTTAATATTCTTTATATCCTTACCCATTTCTATCTCAATATGGGCCATACCTTCTCGATCATCAGTATCCTGATCAAGTATAGCTTCAAATTCCCTAACCTCAGGGTCCTCATTCACATCATTAATAGGATTTCCAACTTTTGGACTTCCCATCTCAAGGTTGTTGTGCTGAGAACTAATAGTCTACAGGATCTGGTTTATTTGTCCTTGCATCATGGAGACAATAGTAGTAAGATTCTCCATATCCTTGTTGGAGTTCCCTAAACTTTCTCCTATTTGTCTAGGCTCGGTACTATCTGGACTAGCTTGTTGCAAAGTTCCCTTTCTCTTACTTCTCAAGTTTGTCACCATGTTTTTCTTGGGGTAAAGAGTTGTGTTAAATTTCAATATTTTTTCATAGTTGAAATTCTAGATTACTATCATTTATTATATGATCTAAATGTAGATTTCAACATAAAATCCCAAAGTAGTCTACTATTCCTAGGTTCACTCCCTAGTTTATTCTACTAACTCTGGTTGTTATTTATACACACTTGAAAATAAGGAGTAAGTAATTCAAAAGACACAGATGTCAAGTAATTTCCCAAAAGAGTCTAAGGTACACCACTTAAAACCCATAGAATGTGGAGGGTTCACTTAGCTCTTCCACTTTTGAATGACTGTGGATCTATTCATGGGAGAAAGGAACTTGAACATCGGTAGCCTCAAGTACTAACCTTGTCCTTACCAAGTATGTATCGTTTAGAGTTATGGAACTTATGCTTTTGAGTTTTCTCCTCATGAAAGCAGTTATCCCTATGAACTATGCTCTGATACCAACTGTAACAACCCCAATTGCTACTACTAATCAACTAATTTTTTTTTTGTTTTGTTTTCCTTTCAATAAGTGAAGGATATAATAATGATCTAAGTCTATGATATCCCAATGAATAGTAAGTAGTCCAAGTAACAAGATATCAAGAAGAACTGGAACCCTAGTTACTCTTGAGTAGAAGCACCAACTTCTACAAATCCATCATGCCATCACCAAATGGTATGAGGATGTTTCAATGGCTATATCCATCATACCATCACCAAATGGTATGAGGATATTTCAATGGTTATACCATAATAATAGGTGAACTATCCCTCACCAAAGGGAATCACCTCCTCTCCATACTATCCATGAAGACTAGTAATTAGGAGAATGCCATTAAAGTTAGATGATACACCACCCTGGTGGCCATCCAATTCATGGACTTTGTTATTATCCTCATCTCCACGATGAGGTAGCCATTAATCATTATTTCTCGTGATAACTTACTTAAGCCTTGGGATATCCATCTTAAGCACCATTATATTCTCTACTCATTTACAAGGTGTGGAAGGTTTGTTCATTGTCTTCCAAATGTGTTGTCTATTTGATTCATTATTAACCTTTCAGTTTATTGGTACATACAATAGTTTGACACAAATTGCCACTCACAAGTTTTCATATACACTATTCAACTAAAGAAAGACATGTATTTCCATTCATCATCCATAAGCATTACAATTTGCAAGAAACAATAATCAAAAGTACTTCCATTTACTCTATCAATTCCATTTTAATGGCATGCATATATCTCCTATCATTATCTGAGGTGAAGACTATATTATTAGGCCTTCATTCCTACTATACATGAGCTTATACAAAATTACATCAAATATTACAAAGTCTTGGCTGAATAAACATCACTTATTCTCACCGTTTACAATCACAATAGTCTTTAATTATGTGAATAATACAATAGTCTTCATTGGTCTTGTACAAGTCTTCTCTGGATTCCTTGGTCTTCCTCGGTGTGAGAGATGATGGTGAAGGGATCAGGACAACTCGTGATGCACATATGACAAATGCAAATCAAGCAAACCATGCTTATCTATTTTATATGCAACCATGCATCAATCATTTGTCACAATGTATTTTACATTTCATTTCATAGATATCACTAGGCATGAATTTCCATAATTCACCCATCATTAATACTTTTCATTACAAGGATTATTTTCCTAATCCCATCCATCATAAATGTCATTCATTTTAATTATCACAAAAATATGGAAGAGTCCCATACCTCTTCCAAGGATGGACACCAATCCATCCTTTCAAAACTAGAAAGTTTACATTTCATTCTTCTAGTTGATTACATTCATTTACAAAATTCATCATAAAACATAGGATAGTTTACTATCTATTTCTACTCATTAACATAGCAATATGCAAAGTCTATAATTTCACTTGTTCATTCAATTTATCTATCTAATTGACCTCAAATCATTATTCAATAACATTTGATTTCCATACTTTACAAAATCATTCAATTTTACTAAAAATAAAACTAATATTTACAAATAGAAGACAAAAGTTAGATTACTCCCAATATATTGAAAATCATCTTCCCATCCTATATTATCCAAATCCATTAAACCTAGTAAATCCTACAATATTAACTAGTCCTATATCTCTTAGAAATGACTAAACATTTATTTTACAAGCCATAAACCATTCTTTCAAACTGAAGGTTGTATTTAAAATCCATATGATAAAAGGGTATTTAACTTGTGGATTGTATTTAAACTCCAACCAATTGGCTAAAAATAAGAAGTGTATAAATATAATCACATATATAATTCATAAGCTTATTTATTTTGTCTTGTCTTCCTATGCTCCAATGGATTGTGTACAGAATAATAAGCAATCACATAAATCATTCATTATTTGTAGAGTAGCTAACACTGTCCAACGAAATGTATGTTTTCATGGTGGTTCCCATAGAATATTGAAAGTACAACTAAAATCCGGTGATGATCCATCCTAGAATAACCTATCAAGACCATCAATATAGAGATGTTGTAGTGCACACAACATAAACAACTAGTACCGCTATGTCACTCTGTGTTGAAGTTTCCTCGAAAAAACATGAAGACTAATTATGTGCCTAAATCTTATCAGCTACGTATGTAGAGCTTGGGTTATAGTATAATATATCACCTTGCTGTCCCCGAATCATGTGGAACAAATTATCTATGGGGATTAAGAGAGAATCCATTCCGTTTTTCCTCTTTGACATAAAAGCTGAACGCCCTCGGGTAGTGAACCATTTATGAGGAAGATTTAGTATATATCATATTATGATTTACTATATCAATACCAGTGTGACAGTGGTTTCTCGATGGCATCCGTAACCAGTGCAAGTGATCAAGCTGAACCGACCAACAAGTCGACACAACTATCGAGGTATTTTCAACTATCGACATATATGGATAGGGAGCTAAACCAAGAAAATTAGTTATCAAGTTTGGAAAAAATTTCTATTCTACTCGTATAAGTTTAATCTTTTTGGATGAGAATAATCCATTAGACATAATTAAAGGACATTACCCTACCACAAGTCTCGACAAGCCTATGTTGGAAATTTGAGCAAGTTTTGTTGTCATTGTGAAAGCACGAGGATACGGAAGCAATGGCGTACCGGGTGCGATGCAAACAAAAGCATACGAAACGCTAAGTCCTACGAATGAAGAAAAAGGACTAAAGTGCATGAAAAGGGAAAACAAACGAACTGAAATGAGATATAAAGCAAATGTAAAGTGCAGCCCTTATTTTTATTAATTTTTCTTTGAGATCAGGTTACAATACGTCTCCTTCCTTTTTAGGGGCTAGGAGCGTTAGATATAGTTTTGTTACACCACGGATGGTACGCTTCCCTTCGGGATCTTTCGCGTGCCCACATTTGAAATGGGCGGGCCAAACGTCATCACCGCTTGCGTGAATGCATCTATAGTTCCTTGCTACCCCTCCGGTGTCGAGATCCTACGTTCAAAGAAATAGCAAATGATTAATAGCACCTACGGATGGAGGGAAACATGCAATCCCCAAGGCCTCCGGTTAATGCATGCATGAAATAATTAAAATGGTAATCAAAACATGTCAGAATAAGATGAAATTTGGATAGAAGCATGCAAACACCATCATGAACACACTGCAAAAGGAACAGTCAAGAAATCTACTATAGATTTCTAATCGCTCCGGGGTGGGACGATTAGGACTATCATAAAATGTCAGAAAGCAACCTCCTAAATGTCCCATCCAGAGGCCTCCAAAACACCTACAAAGTTGGGGTTAGGCAAAATAGGGCATTTTGAGATGACCCAGAAGGTCGGATTTTGCAGATTCGGCCCCGATCACCCTATATCCGAAGATGCTCCCTGTATGTTAGTGAAAGCGAAAAACAATGAAAACACAGTCAAAACTCATCAGAATGGCATGAAATTTGAATGGCAGCATATATGAATGACATAAAATAAGATGCAAAAGAAATAGTGAAGAAATATGCTACAGATTTCTAATCACTCTGGGGTGGGGCGATTAGGACTGCAGCAGTGCGAGGGGCGCCCAGGCGGGACGCCCGTCGTTTGGGGCTTGGTTTCGACACCAATCCACTTGGGATGGGTCCAAAACCTCCTAGGGGGTTGTGTCAGAAAATTGGGTGGGGTATTGTGGCCAAATGTTTGGGTTTTGGGTCCGGATTGCGCTTCCAATGTTCACCCAATAACCTCCCTTCCAAAAGAGAGATCAAGGATGTAAGAAGCACAAGTAAGGGGTGAGGATGTAATTCGGCAGCACTCCGTTGCTCCAAATGCTCTTGCTCTATCCTTTTTGGGGTGAGAAGACTCACCATTTTATAGACCTGAAGGTCTACTTTGAATGTGCATGCAGGGGCGCCACTTGGCCATCATGCCTTCCTAGGGGAGAGAAGATTCCTCCCTGATTAAGGGCTCCATGACCTCTATGACTGCCTCTTTGAGCTCAAAAATGCTCACTCGCACTCCCATGCATTGAAGGTGGAGTTGAGTGGTGGATCTGAGCTGCCATTTGTCAAGGTTTGACCTTTTTCCCATCAAACCTGCTATTCGCCCCACCCTGGAGCGATTGCTGCTAATCGTCCCGGGGTGGGGCGAATAGCATTCTATTCGCCCCAGGGTGGAACGAGTAAGGAGCAGGGTGCTTGAAAGGTGCCAAATTGACCTCTGACCTTCCAAAACTACTTTGGGAGTGGTTAGGACCACTTTTTAACCTCTAGGGGCTGCCCTAGGGGCTATGTATGCCAATTCGGTCAGTGCTTGTATCCACATGATCAGATTGGTGTTGTTTTGGTGTCTACAGATGCCCCTTTTTGGGATGCGCTGTGCATGGCGCAATGCTGAGCAAAAATAGATAACCAAAGCACTTAATGATTAGGGTTTCTTGGTAACCTAACCAAATTTTGATGCCCCAAGTATGGAAAGGGCACGCATTCTTGAATCCTTGCTTCGACGAGCTAAGGAGCTTAATTCAAGTGTTAACCTTTTTTGGTGAGGTGTTACTTGATCTTGGACATTGTTCGATCATGAATAGGCAAAGGGCGCAACCTTTTGTCTATGGGAACCTTGAGTTCATGATTCTAGAATGCCAAGTGTTTGATCAGCTTGTGATTATTGCTTGTTTGCTGCCCCAAGCAGGAGCGTGATTGTCTTTGTCAATGATTCTTTGAATGCATGCCATTTCCTTGATTGGGTGTGTATTTGTTGATTGGTGACTAAGTGTGACTACCCCCTCAAGCGACGAATCGATGAGGGAATGACCGACATGAGAAAAGTGATGAGTCACTTGACCCAAGATGACTTTTGTAAGGGTGCCTTCAGTTGTTTTCCATTGAATGCTTATGCAGTTTCCCAACAATCTGACCTATTTTTGGTGGGTTTTAACCCTTTTTGTGATGCTTTTTGGGGATGAAATTGTCAAAAATCCATCCTCCCGTGGAGCGGTCCGGCTATGGTAGCCTTCTTAGGGAGTAGGATATTGATAATTTGTGGCCCCGACATCGGTTTTGTATGCCAAGAATGTCAGGCGCAAAGGCGCCTTTGTTCGGCAATGTTATTGCTATTTTTGGGTGGGTTTGGACCCTTTTTGTGATGCCTTTTGGGGATGAAATTGTTGAAAATCCTTCCTCCCGTGGAGTGTCGGCTATGGTAGCCTTCTTAGGGAGTAGGATAGTGAGGATTTGTGACCCAACTGGTTTTGGATGAAGGGCGAGGGTTTAGTTTTATTGTGTTTTTTGGTGCATTTTGGATGCAGTTTTGGTTGTTTTTGATTTTCTTGCTCTGTAATCGTCCCAGGGTGGGATGAATACCAGTTTTGTAATCGTCCCAGGGTGGGACGAGTGCTAACTAGAGCGCTCATCCCAGGGTGGAACGATTACAGGCCTAAGAGCCTATATAAGGGCCAAAACTAGGTTTTGGGCTCATTTGCAATTTTTTTTCTGGCGATTTGGAGTTGTGAGGAGGAGTTCGAGTCTACGTAGCGGAGCGCTATCGAGATTTCATGGATACCATGAGTGCATGGACTGGATCTTCGAGTGGCGGAGCCGAGGCAAGACCGGTAGGTGCTCCTTCTCTTTATTTTGTTTGTTTTTATTTTATAGTTCAAAATCGTAATTAATTTATTTTGTATTTCTTTTTTCGTTTAAACTAAGATCAAAACCCTAGTTTAATTGTTTTGTATTTGTATTTTGTGTGGCGTTGTTTAAACTAAGATCAAAACCCTAGTTTTAAAAAATTGGTTTTATTTTGTTTTTTGTTTTTAGTTTAAACTAGAGTTAAAAAACCTAGGTTAAAATTTTGTTTTTATTTTGTTTTTTGTGTTTAAACTAGAGTTAAAAAACCCTAGGTTAAATAATTAAACCTAGGTTAAATTTTTTTTTTTTTTTTTTTAGTTTAAACTAGAGTAAAACCCTAGGTTAAATTTTTTTTTTTTTAGTTTAAACTAGAGTTAAAAACCCTAGGTTAAAAATTTTGTTTTTTTTGTTTTTGTATTAAACTAGAGTTAAAAACCCTAGGTTAAAAATTTTGTTTTTTTTTTTTTTTTAGTTTAAACTAGAGTTAAAAACCCTAGGTTAAAAATTTTTTGTTATTTTGTTTTTTTTAGTTTAAACTAGAGTTAAAAACCCTAGGTTAAAATTTTGTTTTATTTTGGTTGTTTATTGATTTTTTTGAATGTTTGTACTGTATATTTTGTTAATGTTGTTGTACAGTTTATTAAATGTTTTTGTTGTACAATTTGTATACATTGTTGTATATTTGTTTTAGTGTTGTACAATTTTTTTTGTTGTCATGTTTTAATGTTTTTGTGTTGTTTTGTTTTGCAGGTGGTGAAGAGTCGGTACCGTCAGCCGACGGTATTTTTGATGCACGGGATGCGTTGACTATGGCGGACTGGGATTGGCTTGATGCCCTTGGGCTCAAGCAGGTGACTCGGTTAGAGCCTATGGTGGGGGATCGGGCATATCTGACTGCCCTGATCAATTTGTGGGATCCTCGCACCAACACCTTTCATCTCCCAATAGGGGAGATGATAGTGACTCTAGAGGACGTTTATCGGATTCTATGGATTTTGATAGATGGGCTGCCCATTCGGATGACTCCTCGGGATCAGCGGATGATGGTGCTGACACGGTGCTTTGGGCATGCGACGGAGATGGGGGTGGATGGGGCGGTGGAGAGGGCAGAGGGGGACTGCCTGATTGGCGGGATTCTGGTGCGATGGTGGTTTGAGAAGGGCGTGTTGGGGGTGAGGCATACATTGCTTATGACCCTCATCTCCAACATGCTGCTTCTCGACTCCTCAGGTGCGAGGTTCCCTTGGAACCTGCTTGAGGTAGTGTTCAGACTGGTGGAGTGTCCGACGGTAGCACCACTGATTATGAGGTGGGGTCAGACGCTATTGGCATAGTTATATGATGAGTTGTACGAGGTCCATTGTCGAAGGTGAAAGGGGATTGGGTGCAGCTACCTATTGTAGTGTTGGGGATGGCAGCACATAGCTATGGAGTGGCCGTAGGGGTTGCCTTGGACCACTCGGGGAGAGATGGTGGATAGGGAGATTGGCTATGCTGCCCTATGGTGGAGGTCCGAGGAGCAGGGGCAGAGTCGATGGTGGGCAGGTGTCATGGGGCACTATGTTGATGCCTTCTCACGTCTTGCTCTAGGAGAGGTGTTCTGGCGGCCATACCAGGACTGTCCAGCCTGGCCTGAGGTTGGGGAGTGGCTCCAGGGCAAGGGGAGGTGGCTGATCGGGTGACACGGGACCGAGCAGGAGTACTTCTCGTATGTTCGGGTGACTCGATAGTTTGGGGTGCACCAGGGATTTCTTGGTGAGCCCTTGATCTATCGACATCGGGGTGACGAGAGGACTCTGGCCTGGCCGATCATTGAGCCATTGGGTGAGGAGTCGGATGCAGTGATTGATGTCCCTGATGTGGACAATGTCGGGGTGACTATAGAGTATGACCAGTGGTGGACGATGCGACGATGGTGGGGTGAGGGGCCTCTAGGAGGTGCGGATGTGGAACAATGGTGGTGAGGATGCAGAGGCATCGAGGGAGGGTTGGGGAGCTCCGCTCGATGATGCGGATATGGTGGAGGTTGATGACTTGACTAGGGATGACCTAGGGGTTCTAGAGCAGCCAGATATATAGGACGTTTCAGAGTAGTGGGTGCCAGAGCAGCCTGCCATCCCGGAGATGCCCATGCCTCAGGCAGTCTCGAGGGATATGGAGGCTAGGTATCATGCTGAGATAGCATGATTGGAGGAGCTACTATGGAGATGGGATGAGGAGCACAACATCGAGAGGGATCGCCTACGGGCTCAGTTGGCATAGCGGGATGAAGCATTGGCTGCATACCATCGATGGGATGTGGAGTGGGGTCGGTTTCGAGTGGAGTTGGAGGTTGAGATTATCCACCTTGGTGGACAGTTACCTGAGCTCACTGGAGGTGGATCTTCATGTCGAATGAGAGATAGTGAGACTAAGCAGTCTGCTTCCTCTCATCGTAGGTGGGTGGGTGAGGGTAGCGCTAGTGGGCATGATGCGGGGCTGGTAGCATCGCCTTGAGAGGTCCCATAGGACCCACACCATTAGGGGTAGTTCCAGTCGCACCGATCCTACGTGATCATGGTGGCCGACTCCCTAGGCTTGGGGTTTTTGATTTTTTGATTTTTTTGTGAGGTCAGAGGACCGACTTATTGTAGCCTATGGGCATTTTTGGTGATATATATATATGAATTTCTTTTTTATTATACACTTGTCATGATTTATTGTTACTTTTATGCACATTTATTTATGTTGATGTATGCATGGGTTATTATGAATGCGATGTTTCTATTTATATGATGTATGCATATGGAATGGATGAAATGATTTGTTGATAACTTGGTGGTGGCACCATAGACTGTACAGGATTTATTGGCTTTTTGTACTATGTGATTGCTTTGTGGAATGACTTTGCATGTGTGAATTTTTTTTTTTTGTATTTTTTGATGGTGATGTAAGAATGGAATGTACCACAGTTGTTCTAGAATGTAGTTAAGGTTTTTTGAGACTCAGATGTTTTAACTAACTAGCCAAGACTGTACATTTATCTTACAAGACTTTTGAACAAGGTACGAATCAGACTTGAGTTTGACCAAGTTATTTCACATCCCTGTGTGTGCGATTGAGTTCGTTTATGTGGTATTTGTCAGGATACCGCTAGTGCCAGGTAGGCTGTCCACCAAACCTGTATTGAGGATCACCTAATTAGCTCCACTAACTCCTTTGTTGTATTTAGTAAGATTAATCCATAGGACAATCTAAGGTACCATAAGCTAGCTCATCCACATGCAAACATTGGTCTACTCACATGCAAAGCTAATGTGATAGACATATCGTCATGCGTTTAGGATACCACCATTGCTAGGTAGGTTGTCCACCAAACCCGTAATGAGGATCACCTAGATGGTTTTTGAATGCTGAGAATTCCAGGGATTCAAGCTCAACTTGTTGGGATACTTGCTCTCATACATAGTGATGAAAATCATTGTTTATTTTTCTCTTTTGTTTTTTGAGCAAGGGGTTTGAGTAGTGGTGATAACCACTGTATTGATTTTGCATTTTGGATTTCAAAGTTGAGCTCGTAGGTTTTGGCTTGTGAATGGCATTGATCCTTTTGGCTTTGGGGATGACTACCCATCCTGTTTAGGGATGTGTAGTATGAATCCTTACGACTTTGGGGACCAAAGGTGATTGGGGATCTTATTATGTAATGGCATTGATATTTTAGGCCTTGGGGATGACTACCCATCCTTGTCAGGGGGGTGTAGTATGAATCCTTACGACTTTGGGGATCAAAGGTGTTTGGGATTTTTGATAGTGGATTTTTTTTTTTTTTGTGAATGGTATTGATCCTTTTAGGCCTTGGGGATGACTACCCATCCTTGTCAGGGGCATGTAGTACGAATCCTTACGACTTTGGGGATCAAAGGTGTTTGGGTTTTTGATAGTGGTGATAACCACTATTTATTATGGGGAATTGGATGGGGAAGAGCTTGTCCTTTTGTCAATTCTCAGCATTCTCGAACCATTCACATAGGGGGATGAGCAGGCTAACCTTTCACCTATGGTACCCTAGACTGCTTTGTAGGTTTCTCTTGCATTCACACAACTTGGGAATTTTTATGTGTTTTAACTTGTGTTGGGATGCTACGTAACAAGGTGTGATCCAAGTAAAACTCTACCTTTGTAAAAATCTGTCTGACTTTGTACAGTTTTTGACTAGAAATCTAAAGACAGCTGAATGATGAAAAACCCTAATGACATTAGCAGACAACTGATTATGATATGGAAAAAATGTGAAGGGCGTTATTTTGGATGGATGTGTTTACAAAATGGATTGAATGTGGAAAATGATGAAATTGCCTAGCAATTATAGTCTATGGTGCTTGTGACATGTATGACCAACAAATATGCAATGTATGGATGCGATGCCTAATGCAGTTTATTATTTTTTTGTGTTTTGATTTTTAAGAGTATGCATGGAAGTGAGATGCAATTTTTTTTGTTATTTTTTATTATCTTTTGTTTTTGTTTGTTTTTGAATATTTGTTTTTGACCAAGCGATTGTGGGAACCCTTGGAGCTTTTGGTTTGACCAAAGGGTTTATGGATACCTTTGGGGCATTTTAGGTTGACCAAGCGATTGTGGGAATCCTTGGAGCTTTTGGTTTGACCAAAGGGATTATAGATACCTTTGGGGCATTTTTGAGGTTGACCAAGTGATTGTGGGAATCCTTGGAGCTTTTGGTTTGACCAAAGGGGATACCTTTGGGTGGCGGTTATGACCTTGGGGTTTTTGGGTTGACCAAGTGATTGCTGGAATCCTTGGAGCTTTTTGGGTTGACCAAGCGATTGTTGGAATCCTTGGAGCTTTTGGGGTGGGCTATGGCTCTTTTAAATGTGGAATGGCCTCAAATGACTGATGTTCAAGGGTTCTAGTTCCTTGATTCCTTCAAGAGAGGTGAGCCGGTATGTTCTAGGTCCTATTTTACTATCAATTACATAAGGACCTAACCAGTTTGCCATGAACTTGTCCCTTAGATGGGGCGGCAAGTTAGAATTTTGTTGGTTCTCTTTTAAGACCAAGTCACCAACCTGAAAGTCCCTCAGGTGAACTTTCATGTTATATGCTTTCTTAAGTCGCTCTTGATAGATACGTAAATGCTCGAGAGCATTGATGCGTCATTCATCGAGCAACGTAAGCTGGTCTAACCGGGCCTGCCATGCATAGTGTCATCATCGATGAACTCTTGCATTGATATGCGTAGGGAAGGTATTTCCAACTCGAGAGGCATGACTGCCTCGGAGCCATACACCAGCAAAAATGGAGTTGCCCCAGTGGGCGTCCGAA
The DNA here is from genome assembly GCA_028583015.1 of Wollemia nobilis. NCBI lineage: Eukaryota > Viridiplantae > Streptophyta > Pinopsida > Araucariales > Araucariaceae > Wollemia > Wollemia nobilis. Next base: position 5,445,886 of record JAQPPZ010016370.1, on the reverse strand, counting down.
TGCTAGTGCGATAAGCCCAAAGAGCAAGTGGGATTTGAATGTGCCAATCCTTATGACTATCTGTGACCATATTTTTAAGGATGGCAACTAGCATTTTGTTTGACGCCTCTGCTTGCCCATTTGCCTACGGATAATAAGGTGTTGAAAAACTATGCTAAATTTTGTACTTTGTTGTCAAAGCACGCACATATTTGTTCTTAAATGACGTCCCATTATCCGAGATGATCTTGGATGGAATACCAAAATGACATATGATGTTATGTAAAATAAACTCCGCAATGCGGGTCCCAATCGTAGAGGTAAGCGGAATTGCTTCCACCCACTTGGTGAAGTACTCTATGGCCATTATGATAAACGTGTGATGACCTGACGATGCAGGGGAGATCTTTCCGATTAGATCTAAGCCCCACTACAAAAATGGCCAAGCCGATTGGATCGGCTGCAAGGCCTGAGAAGGTACATGTGTCAAATTAGCATGGTGTTGACATTTCATGCACTTCCTTACATACGCACAACAATCTCACTCTAAATATGGCCAATAATAGCCCATGCGAAGAATGCACTTTGCGATGGCCATACCACTGAAGTGGCCATCACATGTACCATCGTGCGCTTGGGTGATCGCCCAAGTGGACTCCTGTTGGTCCAAGCAATGGAGGAGGATCCCTTCGTAGCTTCGATGGTACAAAATGTCTCCTAGCAAGACATGTTTTGCCACTTTCTATTTGAATGATATTTTTGTGGCATGCGTCAATCCAAGTGGGAGGTTACCTAGCTTGAGGTAGTCTCTTATGGGTGTGTACCAATCCTGCTGATCAGAAACCTCGATGGTATGAACTACCAATCCCTCTTGAAGTTCATCCCTAGCAAAAGCTGAGCGGGAAAGAACTTGTAAGAATAGCGTTGTGTTGCTATTAAGGGGAATAGGGGAGAACAAGGACCCCCAGTTGGCATGATTCAGACTATCATGGATTCGAGAGAACCTATCCTGAGATGGTTCAATCTGGATCAGGTGGATTCTTGGCGTTAGGTCAGAGCTTGCACGCTCCATCATGGATTGCGATAATGTTTTGACTTGAATGGTTGTCATCTCACCAGAAGGGTCTTGCGGGATTAGTGACCCCAAGGAGGCCATAGTGTCTACAAAATGATTCGATGATCGAGGGAGTGCCTCGATGTCGTACCATTCAAGATTTGCCAGGAATTTATCCACAAGGGCTTTGTATGCCTACAGAACTAGGCATTTACATTGGAATACCCCTTTCACTTGGTTGACGATTAACAACGAATCACCAAAGATGTTCAAGCATTTGATGTTCATGGTGATTGTTGTCTGAAGACCTATGAGCAAGGCTTCGTATTCGACATTGTTGTTGGTGCATGGGAAATCAAGTTTAAATGATAGAGGCATTGGAGCCCCTTGTGGTGTGAAGAATACGATTCCCGTGCCACCCCCTTGCTCACATTTAGAACCATCAAAAAATAGGGTTATGTCGGCCTGTGACTCAGGCTCATCAGAATCTGGCGATTCTGAGACATGGAAGACCCCATCATCGGGTAGCTCTACGGTCAGAGGCTGATCATCTTCGAGAGGAGCCTCTGCTAGTTGATCGGTGATGACTTGACCTTTGATGGACTTTTGTCCAATGAATTCGATGTCAAACTCCATCAACAACATGATCCATTTTACCGTGTGGCTACTATGATAAGTATGACTCATCATGTACCGCAATGGATTCTCCTTAGACACAACATACGTCGTATTGCTCAGCATGTAGTGGCATAGCTTTTTGGTGGCAAATACCACTGCTAAGCATAGCTTCTCGACGTATGCATAGTTAAGTTCATAACTGACCAGGGTGCGGCTAAGATAGTAAGTAGCCTGTTCTTTATGTAGTTCATTTTTTTGGGCTAGCATGGCGCCCAGTGCCACCTCAGTAGCTGAGATGTATAAATAGAATGACACTCCTGGTCTAGGTGGTGCCAATACTGGTGGCGAAGCCAAGTATTGTTTAATGTCATCGAAGGCTGACTGGCACTCGTCATCCCAGTGAAATGCTACCCCCTTGTGTAATAATTTATTCATGGGTCGGCACTTGTCAGATAGTTGTGCTATGAAGCGCTTGATTGACGCGACCTTTCCCTACAAGCTTCTGAGCTGCTTGATGGTGGTTGGGGGAAGCATTTCAAGGATTGCCTTGAATTTATTTGGATCTACCTCGATGCCTCATTTTGAGACTATGAAACCCAAGAGTTTTCCAGATGTGATGCCAAATACGCACTTCTTGGGGTTTAGTCTGACTTTGTGTTCGATGAGGCGATCGAGGATCTTGCTTAAGTCATCGAGATGATGTGGGCGCAAAAGATATTTGGCCAACAAATCATCCATATAATCTTCCAAAGTTTTATGCATGTGATCATGGAAGATGTATGTCATAGCGCGTTGGTAGGTGGCGCCAACATTTTTAAGGCCAAAGGGCATGACCTTATAACAAAATGTCCCCCAAGGCATTGTGAATGCCATTTTGAGTTGATCATCGGGATTGATACGAATCTGATTGTATCCCGAGAAACCATCCATGAGGGAAAGCATTTCGTGGCCTGCTGTAGCGTCTACCAATGCATCGATGCTAGGCAAGGGGAAATCATCCTTGGGACTCGCTTTGTTTAGATCTCAAAAATTGATGCATATGCGAATCCTCCCGTCGGGCTTCTTGATGGGTACCATGTTGGACAGCCATGGTGGGTAATCCATGCAGATGACAAACTGTGCATCCAACAACTTTTGTAGCTCATATTTTACCATTAAGGCTACTGTTGGGTGCATCTTACGTAGTTTTTGCTTGACTGGCTTGACTGTCGGATCAAGCGTTAGATTATGCATGACTAGCTACGGGTCTAGCCCCGACATGTCTTTGTAGGACCATGCAAAAACCTCCTTCTTCTCTTTGAGAAGGGCAATGTAATCGGCTTGCTCTTCGGGGGATAGACTTACCCCCAACTTGATGATTTATAGATTCATTGGATCAGAGCCGATGTCTACGTCAGTCATCTCTTCGACTGACATGTGGGACCCATCCTCCAACTGGTGTGGAGTTGGGATCAGGTGGATATCATTTTCTGAATTTAGATCTATGTTTGGAACATCGGGTTCCTCTTTAGCGTGGAAGATATCCTGAGTTGGTCCTAGGGTGAAATGAAGCATCTCACCGCAAGGCCAGTACTCTGATGGAGATGGTGGCGAGTTAGCATGATCCCAGTCTATGGCATCTAGGTTTAGATACAATGGTCATGCTTGAATCGGCTGGATTGTGGATGGGGGCGGTTAAGTCAATGGAGATCATGTTGATGAAGTGAATTTGGTCTCCATTACCACGTGGGTGGTGACTCGGACATCCTTGGTGATCTTTGTGCTCCGGATCTGGCTCTGTGGGTATTGGCACAAATGGATCGGCCCTATGTGTAGATAAAAGGATAGGGTCTACCCTTGGCACTGATGGCTCTATAGGGTCTCTGGGTGGAGGGTGCTCTCTGTATGCCTGAAGTGGTGGGTGCAGCACTTGGTCCAACTATGCTTGGTTTAGGTGCCACCTATGCCTTGGCCCCATGTTTAGCTGTTCAAACATGTCATCAATGTCCATGGGGTATTGTTGCTATCGCATATGATTGAGATATGCCATCTCAGTCTCATCTTCATAATCGCTATCAGAGATCCATAGGCCTTCATTGGCTCCTATAACTATTTGTGGCATGTGAGGCTCGTTCTGCTCGAGCAAGTTAATTTGGTCCCATCGGGGTTGTTCCGCTCTCTACGGGAGGACCTGATTCTCTTGAGGTGGCATTTGCTCGATTGGAGCATTGAAGGGGAACATTGCCATGAAGTTCTCCTGATAGTCATCTATGGGCATCACTTGCGAGTGATTGCTATCAGACTCGAAAGGGTCCCAAGGTGCTACCTCATACTCTGACTCGTCTTCTGAAGATCCTTCTTGGCCTTGTCTATATCCCTTTTGGAGGCAAGTTCTTGAACTTTCCCCTTTCTCGATCAAAGGGGAGGAATTGTTGAGGCCCACAAGGTTGGTTGTTAACAATGGGAGATAATCCCCCAATGTGTATGTTGTGTTAGGATTGGCATATGGATCTTGTGCCAACCCATCCTTGTTGCCTAGCCCTAGGCCTTGCATGTTCTCTACCAAGATGTCAAGGGGTAGAGGGTGGTTGAACCCTACTCCTGATTTGTCGTATGACATCTGATATCTTGGTTGACAAAGAATGCACACCCCTTGTTCATATCTGCCTAACCCATATCCATGCCAATTACATTGGCCAAGGTATTTCAAAGCGAAGTTCGGGTTGGACAGATAGTTGACGTTCTCAGCAAAGGGCTCTTCATCCTCTTCCTCTTGCAGGTAAGGTTCAATGCCGTTGTCGAGGCCCCCATATACAAAATTTGTCTGATTTGGTGGGTAGCCCAAAGGGACAATAGTGTCGATGGGGAGGCGAGGTCTCCCCATGTCTTGCATGGACTCAAGCATGGGTGTTGCTACAATGTTCCACACTAGATACTCCCCCAGGCCCGTATTGGCCATCTCAACGGTGATCATTGGTGGTTGAGGGGGAGGGAATGGGAGTTCTTCCTGAGTCCACTCCATGTCGGGTGAACTAGGCATCTCGACTTCCATTCGGCTAGGCACCTCTTCGAGTAGAGATGGTTGAGACCGATGGTGGTGCCTCTTCCAGGGGTTTCTTCCCATTGTCCTTCGGTGTGGCCACCGTAGGTGGCATCGTTGGTGAAGGACCAGATGATGAAGATGGACCCGACTGGGATTTGAGGGACTTAATAGTGGGGATGTATGCGAAATCGGACCCTATTTGGATGGATTCAACTGAAAGTCCAAATGTGTCGATGGAAGGGTCGATTGTGGCATCAGCTGCACCGCATTGCAATACTTGAAGGGCTCTAAGTCTGTCGGGACTACATGCACTTGCCCTTCGTATGTGTACTTTAGGCATTGATGGGCTATCGAAGGGACACACTTCATGTCCCTGATCCAAGGCCAGCCCAACAAGATATTGTAGGCCATCTCACCTTCCAGGATGTGGCACAACGTAGGAATAGTCTTTTGTCCCACTTGGATGGGTAGGACAATTGTGCCAACCATCGAGCATATCGCGTCATTGAATGCTCGAAGAGTATAGGTGGAGGCCACAATGTGAGATGCTGGCAACTTGAGGTGTTTCAATGCCACTTGTTGTGATTATATTGTCTGGATGAGCCAGTGTCCACCAACACCCTCTTAAATGGAATCTCGTTGACCCATGCAATGATGTGCAAGGGTGGATCCACCATATCACTAGTCACCGATTTTAGTTCATCTTCTCTAAAGGTGATGACTGGTTCTGTACATCATTTTACATGTCCCACAAAGTTGTTGAAAGAGTTTGCTTCATGGGGCTGTAGCTCGATGGCTTTGAGTATCTCCATTAGAGCCTCCCGATGGGGCGGTGATTGTTGTATGAGCTCATAGATGGAGAGCCTAGCCGACGTGGTCCTTAAAATTTGGGTAAGTTTAGTCCAAATCGTGGCCACTGGTCTAGGTGGAGGAGGTTGCGTAGGGTGTTGTTGAGGTTGTGACATTGATGGAACCTCTCTTGTAGCTACCGCGGGGGCAACTATGCTTGGGTACCTCTTGTTTCGAGTCACTATGCTTATCATCCCTACATACCCCTGCATGGGGCAGTTTTGTGTCACCTCATTGACTTGTAGAGTCTTTGCCTGCGCATCATGGGTAGGCAGGGGGTCTTTGAAGACCTCCATCTGTTGGTTGCTTGGTGCTACGGGATTATCCATCGCTAGCATCTTGTTGTCTATTAGGTCTTGCACTAAGCTTTTGAACTTCCAACATGCGTAAAGGTCATGTCCTTTCTGCCGATGAAATCTACAGTACAAGTCTTCCCTATAGCCCTTGGGTTTTGGTGCGTTGGGGTCTACGGGTCGACTTTCTAGCAGGTTTATCAGGTTTTCCATGGACAAGCGATCAAACAAGGAGTCTTTAGACTCTGTGAAGGGTGTGAATTGTTGCCTAGGGTGACGCTACTGATTTTGCTCTTGCCTATGATTTTCCTTTTCATAGGTGTCAAGAGGAACTGCCTGGTAATTAGCCTTTGGGGGCTGTGTTGCTTGTGCAGGCTTAGGTATGTTTATAGCAACCTGATTGACCGTGATGGGTTTCGGTTGCGTTGACCCAATTTTGGCATTTTTGGGCCACTCTTTCTTGCATGGCTTGGCAATATCGCCATCCTATATCTTGATCTCCTCTATGATTCTGGCTTGCACCAGGGCTTCCTCGAGAGTGGCATATTGCTACAGCTGCAATAGCATGGAGATCGACCTCAAACAACTCTTCGAGAACATTTGGGTCAGGTCGGCCATGGGAGGGAGGTAAGGTAGCTTTGAAAGCAACGTCCTCCATCGATTTCCATAAGCCACCATGGTCTCCTCCTCATACTGTCTGAGGCTAGCTAGGTCACTTAATGATGCCTTCTTCTTGGTATTGAAGGAAAAATGTTCAAGGAATGCATCCACTAGTTGGTCCAGGTTACTGATGCTATGCTTCAGCAACTGGGTAAACCAATCCGAGGCAGGGCCTACGAACATGGTTATAAATGTTCTTAGAAGCAAAGCATCATTGTCCTGAATGCCAAAGCATTGGCTCAGGAATCTTGTCACGTGCTCTTGGGCATCCTCATCCCCTCTAAAGATTGCCAATTGAGGCATTTTGAAGTGTTTAGGGTATGGGGGTGCCGACACTGAAGGATGCACAGGGTGACTATGGAGCTGGCATAAAGTGGGCTTTTGGGGCCCAGAAGTCTTGGTCTCCATAGACTCTAAGTGCTCTAGCAGCACTTTGTATGCATCGGAAGATTTGATCTCTTCCTCCTTGGTTTGTTCCCATTGTGAGTTGCGGGGAACTTGAGGCCTATGGAGGGGTAGCCGGATAGCGCCCCCTGCCTTGGTAGGGCATTTCAGCCCGCTCTTCTTCTTGCTCAAATTCCTCATAGGCTTCTTGAGGAGTTCTTGGGCATGACCTATAAACATGGGTGGGTGCCCGCGGAGGGTGCCCATCATTGGCTCTAGGGGTGGTCTCCCGCTCAGGTCTAGGAGGTCTTGGAGGCAACACTTGATAAGGTCGTGGAGACCTATCTCACACCAAGGGGTTGTGCCTCTCATACAACTCTGTCCTATGCATGCGAGGGGTTGGGACCCTCTCAGGCATAGTGTTCTAGAGCAACTCATCTATCTGACGTCGAATGCACTCTTTGCTAAGGTGATACAGGTGCTCTAACTATTGTTGGTCTTGCTCAAGCTGCATGATTTGTGCTCGGTGGGCGACATGTTTGGAAAATGCCAAGTCAATTTGTTCCGTCGTCTTGAGTCTAGGAGGCCTAGATGCCTCCCCTACACATCTATCTCGATCGTGGTGATCCGAGATCTCTATAGGTCACTTCCCTCTATCGAGGTTAGCGGCATTCACCCGAGGCTCTGGCCTCAGTAGGTGATCCTAATAAATAGCAGGTGCAAAAGCACATTGTTCCCACACTATGTATTGCTCTTGAGGAATGTAGTGGTTTTCCTCATGCTCCCTTTCGTATATGTGAAAGGGGTGGGCAGAGTTGGCTCGCCCTATCTGAAGAGCCTTGCGCTCTAGATTTGGCCTATTGTTTTTGACAGTAATAAGGGGTAGAGGAGGGATGATGTAATCATGTGGCCCCTCCTTATGGACCCTATGTTGTTCTAGCACTTCATCACACGGTGGCCACTCATAACGAGTGTCTAAGGGAGCCCTCCCGTCTATGTTGAGTGCCATGTGTATGGACTCCTCCTGAAAGGGTCTATGTTGCATGGGCGTGCCCCTCGAAGGGGTGCCTCTATAGTCCCGTTTCGTCATGGTATGATGTGGACTATCCCTGGATGATGATAAGAATTTTGATGCCAAAATTAGGGGATAGGGTCCCACCGTGATCGCCACTAAAGGCATGAGGATACAGAAGCAATGGATTACCGGGTGTGATGCAAACAAAAGCATACAAAACGCTAAGTCCTACGAATGAAGAACAAGGAAACAAATGAACTGAAACGAGATATAAAGCAAATGTAAGGTGCAGCCCTTATTTTTATTAATTTTGCTTTAATATCAGGTTACAATACGTATCCTTCCCTTTTTGGGGCTAGGAGTGTTCGATACAATTGTTACACAACTAGATGGTAAGCTTCCCTTTGGGATCTTCCACGTGCCCACGTTTGAAATGGGTGGGCCAAACATTGCCATCGCTTGTGTGAATGCATATATGGTTCATTTTTGTCCCTCCAGTGTTGAGATAATGTGTTTATAGAAACAAAAAATGATTAATAGCACCTACGGATGGAGGGAAACATGCAATCCCCAAGGCCTCCGGTTAATGCATACATGAAATAATTAAAATAGTGATCAAAACATATCAGAATAAGATGAAAATTGAAAAGAAGCATGAAAACATCATCATGAACACATTGCAAAAGGAACAGTCAAGAAATATATCGTAGATTTCTAATCGCTCTGGGGTGGGACGATTAGAACTGTCATAAAATGCCCGAAAGCGACATCCCAAATGTCCCATCCAGAGGCCTCCAAAACACCTACAAAGTTAGGGTTAGGCAAAATAGGGAATTTTGAGATGACCCAAAAATTCAGATTTTGCATATTCGGCCCCGATCACCCTATATATGAAGATGCTCCCTGTATGTTAGTGAAAGCGAAAAACAATGAAAACACAGTCAAAACTCATCAGAATGGCATGAAATTTGAATGGAAGCATATATGAATGACATAAAATAAGATGCAAAAGAAACAATGAGGAAATATGCTACATATTTCTAATCACTTTGGGGTGGGGCGATTAGGACTGCAGCAGTGCGGGGGGCGCCCGGGTGCAGGACACCCCCCATTTGGGGCTTGGTTTTGGCACAAATACACTTGGGATGGGTCCAAAAACTCCTAGGGGGTTGTGTCAAAAAATTGGGTGGGGTATTATGGCCAAATTTTTGGGTTTTGGGTCCGGATTGCGCTTCCAATGTTCACCCAATAACCTTCCTTCCAAAAGAGAGATCAAGGATGTAAGAAGCACAAGTGATGGGTGAGGATGTAATTCGACAACACTTTGTTGCTCCAAATGTTCCTGCTCTATTCATTTTTAGGGTGAGAAGACTCACCATTTTATAGACCTGAAGGTCTACTTTGAATGTGCATGCAGGGGCGCCACTTGGCCATCATGCCTTCCCAGGGGAGAGAAGATTCCTCCCTGATTAAGGGCTCCATGATTGCCTCTTTGAGCTCAAAAATGCTCACTCGTACTCCCATGCATTGAAGGTGGAGTTGAGTGGTGGATCTGAGCTACCATTTGTCAAGGTTTGACCTTTTTCTCGTCAAACCTGCTATTCGTCCCATCTTGGAGTGATTGCTTCTAATCATCCCAGGGTGGGGCGAATAGCATTCTATTCGCTCCAGGGTGGAACGAGTAAAGAGCAGGGTGCTTGAAAAATGCCAAATTGACCTTTGACCTTCCAAAACTGCTTTGGTAGTGGTTAGGACCATTTTTTAACTTTTAGGGGCTGCCCTAGGGGCTATGTATACCAATTCGGTCAGTTCTTGTATCCACATGATCAGATTGGTGCTGTTTTGGTGTCTACACATTGATGTCAAGAATTATCAAGAGGTTGTTGTTTCAGTTTCATCATCATTAATATCATCAGGTGGTTTTTCCAAAAGGTAAGGAAGAGGTTTAAAGGAATAGGATATAATTATTATTTTTTATATTATATGCCTAAGGAGACCTAAAAGGTTGAAGACCCTAGGAAGAAGAAGCAGGTTTAAAAGGAAGTCCCAAGGAAGGCGAAGCAGGATTAAAAGACAATAATAATATTACAATATTTAATATTATAATATTCCAAGTTACAAGTTGAGATGAAGAGAACAGGTCCAAGGATTTATTAAAAATAATTTATTCCTCAAAAGATCCGTTGAGCAGTTTGTAAAATATTTAATTTAATTTATTTAAATTAAAATATTTTAACCTAAAGGTTAAAATTTTAATTTAAATAAATTTGGGCGCCAATGTTAAAGGCTATAAATTAATTTATTAATTCGAATTTTTAAATTTGAAATAAATCTGATGTCGAGCGCAAAAGGTAATGCATATATACAGGAGAGTTATTTTTTTAATTAATCCCATCCATGCATTTTTCGAATACCAAAGTCTAAGCTATATCGTGCGCTGCTTGTTGTGAGGAAGAAGAGATTTCACATTTCTAAAGGCTTTGGAGGGCAGACGAATGATTAAATGCATGTGGTATGACTAGAGCATACTCATAACGCTGGTTAGTGCAGTTGGTGGCCAAGGCAGTGTTAAGACGTTCACAGGGCAAAGGTTGGGCTTTCAAATCCCCACATAATCATTTTGAGAAGGAAGTTGTTTTGTTTTCATTCATCAAAACTTGCGGAGGTAACAAGGAGGAGAGTGCTTGGTTTAGTACCTGTGTGGGTGTGTGGCCCAATGGTTTTCTAGCTTCGGCTAGAGCGCATTGGCGACAACAATATCATGGGTTCAAAGCATAGCCAAGGCGTGCACTATTAATTTTGCATGTGGGCCAAAGGTGTATAAGGTAAGCATTAAATTTTATTTAAATTCTAATTAGCGCCAAGGTTGGGAAGTGCATATGCATTAAGGCCACGTGAGTTTTAGATAGCACCTTGGGAAAGTAGGGAGTCATAAGGGTATTTGAATTTTTATATTATTTTGTGCTTTGAAAAATTAAATAGAGGTTGGAGTAAGAAGGGTTAATCAAGGAATTAATTTCTATAGGTTGAGTATTATCATTGAGAGTTTATAAGGTGATTATAAAATAACTTGGTCTTCTATATATTGATTAAGTTGGAGTTGATAAAGGAAATTGATTTTTATGTGTTGAGACATATTTTGATAAGTTTGGAGATAATAAGGTGTACTTGAGTCTTGTTAATGCTTGTAATGGTGAATTAATTTTGAGGGAAATATTTGAGTGAAGATATTTACTATATAACCTTGAAATTGGTAAAGAAGAGTTGATTGTGATTGAGACAAGTTTTGAAGATATATCTCCATAAAAAAAAAAAAGGTATGGACACATCTTCCTTGTGAGTGAAAGTTTGTTGGCTTGAATGTTGTGAAATGCAAAGGTGGAGTGAAAAGGATTGTTTGATAAGCATTGTTAGAAATGTTTGAGTAGTTTTTCATGTGCATGATTTATGGATGTTGAAATATCATGAGTATCATTGTTATGTGAAATTGAGAAATATATTGAACTAGGGTTTGTGAAATATCATCAATATCATTGTTATGTGAAGTTGAGAACTATCTTGAACTAGGTTTTGTGAAAGATCATGAGTATCATTGTTATGTGAAGTTGAGAACTATCTTGAACTAGGTTTTGTGAAATATCATGAGTATCATTGTTATGTGAAGTTGAGAACTATGTTGAACTAGGGTTTGTGATAGAACATGAGTATCATTGTTATGAGAAAACTGGAATCATCTTGAGTCAAGGTTTGAGTTCCATAGTATGAGTTGTTGGAAGTATAATGAAACACTTGGTTAGGGTTTGAAATCAAGTTGTGTTTCATTGAGTGAATGATTGAGTGGAGTTGGTTAAGCATTATTGATTGAAATTATTGGAGTGATAGTTCTATGAAATAAATTGTTCTTTATTCTATATTGATTTGAAAGAGAGTTTAGAAATGATTGGGTGTATTTGTGAGTGTGAAAAATATTGAGTCTTTAACCATTCTCTAATGTTTCTAAGGTTAAACAAGATTTTGAGTGAAACTTGTTTGTGATATTAAAGAGGTATTTTGTAATAGATTAAGTTGAGTTTTGTATGCAAGTTTACAATTGATTTAAATAAGCTTTTGTGAAAGCTTGTGAAAAAATTTGAGGTAAGTCTTGGTGAAGACTTGTTGGACAGATTGGACAAGTTCTAGGGAGGACTTGTTGAGCATATTTGAGGTAAATCTTGGTGAAGACTTGTTGAGCAGATTAGACAAGTTCTATGGAGGACTTGTTGAGCATATTTTAGGTAAGTCTTAGTGAAGACTTGTTGAGCAGATTGGACAAGTTCTAGAGAGGACTTGTTGAGTAGATTTGGGGTAAGTCTTGGTGAATACTTTTTTAGTAGATTGGACAAGTTCTAGAGAGGACTTGTGGACAAATTTGAGGTAAGTCTTTGATAAGACTTGAGAGCAGAGTTGATTGATTGATTTGTTCAAGCTTTGAGTTAAGGTTTGGGGCAGATCTAGAAAAGTTGATTTGTGATTAGATCAAGCTTTGTGTTAAGGCTTGAGGATAGATTTGAGAACAAAGTTTAGTGTATATTTAAGGGTAAATTTGTGCCAGACCAGAGACAAAATTGTGAGAATATTTGTGCTAGATCAAAGGATAGTGTTTAGTGCATATTTTAGATAGGGATTGGGCAGAATTGAGAGTAAGCTTTGGAGGTGACATAGAAGAGGACAATAGTCTCTAGTGGATAGAGATCCATTAGCCATGGCAGTTATTATAGAGGTCTTATGAGTGAGGACAAAGGTCTTCAGTGGAGAGAGATCCACAAGCCAGTGTAATGGAGGTCGTAGTATTCTAGAGGATCACCATCCAGAGTAGAGGAGAAGGAGTTCTTCTATGGATAGATATCCACGAACTAGTAGAGGGTAAAGAGTTCTCCTATAGATAGAGATCCACAAACTTGATTAAAGGATTGGTGTATCATTTGGACATAGGTCCATAAATATTGTAATAGGGAAGGATTCCCAAGATATTTGTTGAGAAACTTTTTGTGAAATATTTTCTCCATGGAGTAGCCCACATTGGGTGAACCACGTTAAATTGGTGTCTCTATTGTGTGTGATAATTTATGCATTGCTTTGGTTACTACTATTGATATTGCCATTGATAATATTGGATAATATTATTTGGGAAAGAACAGTAAAATTTGACCTTATAATGTTCACCCCCATCTTAGTATAAGCTTGTGTTCTTTAGCCTAGGTGCTTGTTTCTCTGTGATGTCTATACATAGTGATTCAAAGCACGAGGAGGATAAATACTAGCTTGTTTTCATAATTCTCCAGAGAACAGTGGGTGAAGACAATGATGGAAATCTAATAGATAAGCCACATAGACTATATTATTGAATCAAAGAAAACACTCGACTCTATGGTTATAGTAATCATAGACTTATGAGGTGAACCTGCGTTTGACATAACCTTAAGTCAAATAATGACTTCAAGACGACGATAGATTCCCTAAGGGGCCTATAATGAGGAAAGCATCTACTCTGGTATACAATCCCTCTATTAGTCAGGACCTATTTAATACTCAAGATTACATCGAGCTATGGCAACCCAAAGGCTCTGCAAATATTTGGGACTAAGTACACAATTGGTATAAATAAACTTCTATATTAAGGTATGAATTTGATAACCCTTTAGATATTTCATGTGATAATCTAAAAAAATGAGATCGATTACATAAGACAGGGATGTTGGCAAAGTTGCTAGTATTGATTTGATTTGGCCTTTTCTTGGTTTCGAAGGGAGGATTTTGAGATGCACCAAAGATAAACACGAGCTCCAAACCAAAATTTCTTTATGATAGTTTATTGTACCTAACATATGCCAGTAAGGCGAAAGGGACTATAATTCAGGATTTACATGAAATAATATGACACTTGTCTATGTCTAACATATACCCACAATATAAAGGGATCTCAAATCAAATATACACGATCATGTTATGTTGTTCATTATAGAAGATAGGTTAATTATAACAAACAAAAGTATCACGATGGTGCAAGAAATCAAACACCTAAATCAAGTAGTAAAAGAGAAACCTCCACACCTAGGTCTTCTGCAAAGCCACAAATCCAATTTTTGGAGAGTCCTACCTTTCTCCTTTACTTCTAGCCTTCTCCAAACCAACCGTTTTCCAACCTTTATGGCATTTTATAGCTCTTTTTCTTCTAGACATGAAATATTATTTTCAATATTTTATTAATTTTCTTTCTCTTCCCCCATGTGAAGGCTTCTATTAAAATTAATATTTTAATGGGAGATGTGGCTCATTTTTCTTGTGTCTCACATATTTAGGGCAACTACTACTATTAGGTATATGGGTGATACAAGGTTGAGACTATTAGAGATAAGAGAGGAGTCCCACCTACCGTCTTAGCCATCCTAAGGCAACCATGTGGAGGAAAGTATGATCCTTTAGGTCAAAAAAATATTCTTTCTATTTTGGTCCAATCAAAATTGGACAAGTTTATAAGAGAACAAACCACCTAATTTCCTTTCTAATATGGAAGCAATTAGATCAAATAAGCATATTCATAAAAATAAATATTTACTTTAGAAATTAACCAAATTTAATATTTTCACAAAAAAAATCACAATAAGCTTTATGATATTTTTTGAATGCATACAAAATATTTCTAAAGTAATTTGTAAGGTGCAAACCCATTCTTCATGTACATTTTCCAAGGTAATATTCAAAGATGCCAATTTATTACAAAATTGCTTGTGGAATTAAATATTTCACACAAATGGCAAACACAAGCAAAAAATGCATGCTCAATATTCCTCATTACCATTTTTCCTTTAAGTGAATAGGTATTTTAAGATGCTCTTAGTTATCACCTCCCATCATGAAGGAGACTAGTAATTATGGGAATACGAGTACTTACCTATTGAGTTGTTATTATCATCATTTTCTTCCTCATATCTGGTGGTCAATCTCCACCTACGAGAGTACCTGTTCCTGCAATTAAGTAATGCAATGAAGCATCATTTTCTCTTAATAGAAACAAACAAATTGCAAACATATCAAGTATTGAAACCAATAATCAATACATAAATAACATATTAAGAGAATTCTTCCAAGGTGGGGTGTGACATTAGGTTAAATAATAAAATATTATAAAAAATTACCTTTACAAGGTTTATAAGGGTCCAAAGGGCTTATACATACAATACAATACAAAGTCATTTTTGACCTTCGATAAAGTTTACCAAAATATTGCAACATTTTATAAGCAGTTAGATACAATGTATCTATACCTATGGTAGCTCAAGGAGTAAGACATTTTCTCTAAATAAAAGGTGTACATCTTCTCATAATCATATCTTATTTTTTAATAATTGTAAGATACTACTTCTCTCCCATATTTATCACAATATAGATTTATGAAATTCTTATGGTTGTAAATATGCTACATGTAGTATCATAGATTTGATTTTTAGATCATTAGGATAAAAATCGACAAGGGTTGAGTTGTAAATATTTAAGACAATAGTAGAAAACATAACTTCAAAGTGGAGAATTCAATTGTGGCAAAACATATTTTTCTATAAGTAAACATAAATATGCTTTTGATATATATAAAAAATTAACTTTGGAGACCTACAAAGGAATATGTTATTCTTTTAACTTTCTACTTGTGGCCGATGTAAAAAATATAGAACATATCAACATCCTAAATTCAATCACATATAACTTTAGATTAAGGTATCAAGTATTGATTCCCTTTTTTTGGAAATTTTTAGAATAACCTATATTTCATGATATATGGTGAAGTTTTAATGTAAAGAAAAGGTCTAAAACTTTTTTCTATTTAAAGTGTCAAAATGCATCATGGATAGAAACAATCAATAACAATGTGTAATTATCAAAAAGTCCAAATATTCTTAGTAAAAGAAGATGTAAGCAAATATTTGCTTGGGTTTAGAGAAAATTTTGTAATTCAAACAATTGAATATGTATAATTATATTTTATCTATAGAAAAATAAATAAATAATGGAATTATCTTTTCTATATTAGATTCATATTTTTTGAGAAAAGCAACAATAGGTATCCATAGCTAGAGGGTGCAAAAAGGAAAATTTAGTATACTTTCTACGATGGAAGAAACAATAATAAAATAATAAGATAAAAGAAAAGAATGAGAAAAGTCCAACAACTTCAAGAACATAATGAATTGTTATTATCTAAACCCAAGCAATTAAAGAATAAAACAAATAATATGAGGAAAAAGAAGAAAAATATTAATATCAACTTGAGATTCAAAAATGTCAATTTGATTCTAAATTGTACATCATATCTAAGACAAGGAAAGTAGAAATGAATTAAAATGAATAGCCTCTAAAGGTGAAACCCTATAAAAATTAATATTATTAAGAAATACTTAATGTAAGTATTCAACAAATTCAAAGGTACAATTTTTTTTGCATAAAGCACAATTATGGATCCAAAAATCCAAACATCAACATAAAGATAGACTCGGTTCCCATTAAATTTTAGTAGAATAAATTGATCCTAAAGATAATAGAGTCATGTAACTAAACCCAAGATGAGTTAAGCTTCAAAAATATCAATTTAAGTCCAAACAATACCATCACATATAGACAAACCAATGAAGAGATTATTTACTCCTCAAGAAAATCCTAAGTTAGAACCAAGTGCATTAGCATATAAGGTTAGTAGGACATGGTGACAAGAGAACTTAAATACTCAAGAAAACTAACTATACATCTTACAAAAATACTAATTAAATTATTTGAGGCTATAATTTGACATCTTAATTCTAGTGAATTTACTAAGCAAAAACCTAGAGTTCATTGTGTTTAGATAATAGTGGAACTTAAATAATATTTTATTAATTTTCTACCATCTAATTAATATGAATAATTAGAAATATAGAGGTAACAAGGGCGCTAGTGATTAGAGGTGGTGTTAAAAGAATGTATAATCTAAACTAGATAGGTCAAATCCTTTGAAATAAAATATGAATATGTGAGTAACCTTTGTAACCCTTATAAATTAGGGGAATATAAGCCTATCATATGATGATAAATTGGTCTAGCTTGCAAAACCTAAGTACTAAAAATCTTATGTTTTAAATGATGTTGGCTAGAACTAGTGGACCCTCTAAAAATAATGTTAAGATCAAACTAACTTACACCTTGTAATAGTATTATAATGAACATATATTTTGCTATGTTATCAAACAAAGAATATTGACATGAAGTAGTAGGAGTATGACCTTCAAGAAGGCCAATAGGTGATGGTTGAGATAATGGATATACGAGCTACATCCAAATTTAATAATGCATGTTTCTTATAAAATATTTATCAAGTTCTTGTAATGTTGGTGTTAGTATTTATCCACTTTTGGACCTATGTTTATATCTATATCTAGATCTCTTAATATTTGATAATTTTAATGATCTATTTCACGAGTGTATAGGGATACAACAATGAAGTTATTTTAAGTGGAATATTAGATTATCTTAACTACTAAAATATTATTGCTCTAGAAAGAGACATACTCATACCATAATTTAAGAATACCTATAATAACACATAACCCTAAGAACATTTTATAAGAATGAATTAATATAGGAAAAAATCTAAAAACATCCTTCAATTAGAAAAAAACAATATTTCTTGTATTCAATATCCTTGACAAAGATGCCAAAAAGAAAACTATTAGAAATAGTTTTGAACTCAACCCTAATGTAAAGTATGAGCTATCTGAAAACCCTTTGAAAATGAATTATATAGCACACTCACACTCTCAAATAAAGAAATACATTTACTATTGCAAGGTCCTAACAAACACTTCAAAAACATAAAGAATAAATGTAGAAATTGAACAAATCCTAACTATGTATGTCAAGATTATACCCTTGATATTTAGATCACAAATAAAGGGAGGAATCCTCTATAAGTGCACTATAATTGTATTCTCTTGATGCATCTAGTCAACATTTTAAAGTGCTTAACTAAATCTAAATGTCACCAAGAATAGTAAAGAAAACATAATGAGGAATATATAGAGGCCCTACCACCTAGATTTAGTGCATCATATATTGATAATACATTATTTTATTAAAAATATGTTTAGCATCTCATATGGGTGTATAGTTGGATTCATACTTAATCAAAATAAGGTTATACAATCTCATCATCCCTTGAAGATTAACCTAATATGTAGGAAGGATCTACAAAAATATGAACTTTTGATTTAATTTATAAGTATACTTATGAATTCTTTGTATATTTCTATAAAACTTGAAAGTTAATGGTTGCAAGATCCTTCTTAGGTGAAGGAGGTTGGTACTATAGGGGATCATATTTGTAATTTACTATAGAGCAAGATCCTACTTAGGTGAAGGAGGTTGGACCTTGAAAACCTATTCATAATGTTGAATAAAGGTTTGCAAGATGTTCTGATAAAACATGTTGTTCTATTCTAGCTTAAAAAATTTGATATGTATGAAGCCGAAGGAGCACAATTAAGGGCTAGGATGCATTGGTTAAAGGTGGGTGACAAAGTCTCTAAAGAATTTTTCAAGCGCCTTCGCCCACCTGCTCATACTACCCAATTCACTACTCTGCAAGTTGATGGTCAAAGGTTCACATATCTTGATGATATTTTTGGAGCTTTTGTTAATCATTATCAAAGAGTGTTTGCTTCTTAGGGCCTTACCCATGATAAATTGCAAGCTCTAGAATCCTGTTGTCAAGTCATACCTATTAAGCTTACTCAAACTCAACGATATTTTTGTGATGCACCTTTAACCCTAGAGGATCTCAAACAGGCTTTGTCTCAGATGGCAAATGATAAAGCACATGGATTAGATGGTTTCCATTGTGAATTTTATAAAGAATGTTGGGACTTGGTGGGTTATGATTTGCTGCAACTGTATAAAGATGCTATGCTTACTGGGTCATTAGGGAATCTCATCAACAAAGGTAATGTTAAGTTCATTCCAAAAGGGGGAGACCCTAAAATTATTTCTAATTGGAGGCCAATCACCTTGCTTAATGTTAGTTATAAGATAATTGCCAAGGCTTTAGCTCTTAAACTCATACCTATTATTCCTGAGATAATCAGGCCTGAGCAGACTGGTTTTGTTCAGAACATATATATTCTAGATAATGTTATTGCTATTTGGGAAGGGATGAAATGGGCTAGATCCTCTGTTCAGGATGTTATTTTCCTTAAGATTGATTTTGAGAAGGCTTATGATAGAATAGAATGGTTCTTTATTATTCTATGCTAAAGGTTGTGGGGTTTGGCCCTTATTTTATCAATATTGTACTTGTGTTATTCAAATATGCCTTTGTTGTGTAAACTCTGAACAAGAGACAATCTCAAAATATTCAATTAGATCGTTCTATTAGACAAGGTTATCCATTGGTGCCTTCTTTGTTTATTCTTGCTGCTGAGGCATTTGGTTATCTTCTAGCTCATAGATCTGCTCAAGGATTGATCAAGGGAATTTATCTCCCTTCCTCCCCCAAGTAGTTGATTAATGGTCATTTTGTAGATGATTCTTTCTTGACTATTGCAGAAGATGATATCTCTGTTACTCATGCTTTAGATTATCTTCATACATTCTGCTTGGCTTTTGGCTCTAATATTCAATGGAGAAAAACTTCTTGTTATAGACAGTCTGGAAAAGATATGCCTACCTGGTTAGCTGATAAGCCTTGGAAGTGGATTCAACCTGGGGAACCCTTTAAATTTTTGGGTATTCCTTTTACTTTTTTGGGTTCTCCTACCCATTTGTGGGATTATGTTGTTCAAAAGGTTGAGAAGAAGCTTCTGTATTGGTGTACCAAAAAATTATCCTTAGCTGGCAAGTTTTAGATTTGTTCCAAGGTATTGGCCTCTACTCATGTGTATTACTCTTCTTGCTGGGTCCCTTCCAAGACTTGTTATGCCAAATTGGAGAAGTTGCTTAGATATTTTCTGTGATCCAATGTTGTTGGTAAGAAGGGATTTCATAGGGTGGCTTGGGATATTTGCTGTCTTCTTAAAAAAATTCGAGGAATGGGATTGTTTGACTGTCAGCAACAAGGTTTTTCCCTTTGTGCTAAATGGATTGTGAGAGATTTATAGGGGGAGGAAGCCTGGAAACTTTTAATTCATCACTGCCTCTCCACGAGGCTTCCTTTTGGTAAGAAGGTATGGAAAGGGCTTGATTTGCAAACCATTCTTACAACCCCTATTCCAATAAATATTTTTGGGTCCTTTGTTATGCAAAGCATTTGGAAGGCCTGGGAGGCCATTAAACCCTGGATTTCTTGGAAAGGTCACAAGGGGAATCTGGGGGCTTCAATATCTTTGCTTAATGTCTGGTGGTCTTCAGCCATCACTTTGTAGGGGACTCCCATTGCTCAAGTCCAATGGATACATTCTCAAAAATTTTATAAACGAGGTATTGCTCGGTTATCTGATTTCATGGATTTTCATTCAAGGTCTTGGATACCTTTGAAATTTTTTAGATTTTGGTTTATCTTCTGCTGATAAGACTACTTATGAGGCTATTATTGATTCCACTCCTTTATATGTTTGGGGTAATTTTTTTTGATATTATCAGAAACCTTGGTGGAATGATTGGTCTTGGCCCAAATATGTTTCTCTCACCCAGTATAAACCTCATTTGGGATACTCTTGGATTTTCCCTATTGTGCCTATGGCTAAGAAGCTTAATTCTAGGTGGGATGTAGTATCTCTTCAGTCAATATAGAGTCTCAAATCTAATACACTCTGGGCAAAGTATCTTGAATGTAAGCAAGCCTTTTTTGCTTGGAGTTTATTGTTTCAAGGGCTTCCTATTTGTCAGCGGCTTAGATATTTGGGTGTAAATGATATATCCTGCAGATCTTATGTAGCAAAGGAGGATGTGTATAATCTATTTTGGTCTTGTGTGAGAGCTCAAGAGGCTTAGTAGTGGATTTTCTCTTTTTTCAGACCATATATGATAGGTCCCTATTCTTGGGTGAATATTTTGTTAGGGGACCCACTTGAGTTTTTTGAGAAGCTTGTTCCTGTGTGGCATATCTTTAGAGTGGGTATTATTTTTCATTTGTGGAAAACTCACAACAGAGTGATTTTTAGCCAGCATGAGCCTTCTTCTACTTTTTCTCTTGCTGATAAGGATCATGTTTTCTATGATTGTTGGTTGCAGATTTTAGTGCAAGCAAAAAAAGTAAATATAGAGCTTCATAACTTACAGGACCTTATTTATCATTGGGGTAATGCTCCTTATGCAGTTAATCTTGTTCCTCCAGCCCCTACACAACAATGATGCATAGTCTATTAGTTGTTTTTTATGCAGTTCTCTGTTTGGTTTTCTTGTGAACTTCTATAAGTTATTTTGGTAGCTTTGCTAGCTGTTTAGCACACAATTAGTGTGTTGGTTGTGTGCTCGGGGTGTGCTAATTCCACCCACCCTTTTTTGTATGATTAAGCCATTTTAATATAATGTTCTTTTCATCCAAAAAAAAAACATGTTGACCTTCCCTATTGCATTTTATTTTTTTTGAGACTTGAGAAACTTGCAAAGCTTGAAATAATTATTTGGAAACTTGATATTCAACCTTAAGCCAGTGAAGACATCCCTTAATTTGGGCTCCCTAATTGGTGTGATAGTCAACAATTTGTTTTTAATAGCAAAGCTTGGCAACTTGCAATTGTAGATTGGGTGAGAATGGTAAAGTTTCTATCTCATTTGTAGTTTGGTTCAACTCTGAGGATGATAGCCTCATAGAAGCAATGGTAGAGGAACACCAATTGGCAACCATATATGAGAAGAAAACATGATGTACATTTTAAGGCATTATTCCACCACTAGATTCATACAATCTTGTTGTGAGGGTGAGACTTAATATTATAGATGTCTTGGATGTGGATCAATGTGGGTCTGTGTACCAACAATAATGTGTTTAGGAAAACTTGATATTTTCCTTATTGGTAGTGCCACTTAGCCATTCAATGCAAAATAAAATGGGAAAGTTGTCAAAGAGGTTAACATATGGCATGGGATCCATTAGCATAGAGAAATTATTAGAGAAGAAGAAAATAGGTTGACTTATCAGCATGACTCTATCAAGTCATTTGAGAATTCTTTCTACACTAAACCACATGTTATTCCACATATACCAAATGGAATTAGAATGATGATAGCTAGTATTAGGGTTGAAAAAGCCCAACTTATTATGTATGTATTACCATACAACTTTTTTGTGAATTGTCCAAGGCATTGAGAGGCTGTTGCATTTGTCTAACACACATTCAATCATATTAAAATATTTATACAATACCCAAGATGCAATAGGTAATGCATCTGTGATCGAACACTAGAGGTGAGATCATTCAATAGAATCATTGGAGGCATACATATTAATAATCCCGAATGAATGGTTATTAATGTTGAAAAGTAGCCATAAGACTTGATAAGTGGGATCACATATGTGGTCAGTTAAATATGGTTGCCCCCTAACGAAGAGGAGGGTGGCAACTCTACCACTTCCTGAATTAGAAAAAATGGTCGACCACATGGCACAATAGGCTACAAAGAACAAACAACCTAAAATATTTAATTCTTATAAACAAAGAATATTGAGATTGGGATACCTCTATTGAGTTTCCCACAAGATATACTTCCTTTTGGAGTCTTTCAAACCCCTCACATTCAATGAAAGAAAATTCATGGAAAATATTGATGAAGCAACATATCCTTGTTATTGAGCTTAGCTAGAACTCCATAGTTGTTATGTGTCTGTATAGACTCTTTGTTAGGCCTATAACTTCCCAACTACATAGTTGGTGTGAAATGTGGGCACTTGTCCAACATAAACTCATTAGCCTCCTCCTTGTAGCTTGGGCTATGTGAGCACCTAACATTCATTAGAGGAGATGACCGAGAAAAACTTGTCTGAGTGACTCCTTGAGTAGATATTACACTAGCAGCCTAGAGAATTATAATGTAATGAGGTCTAGCTACATCTTTGAGCTTATTTCGAAAGGGGTGATAGAGAAACTTTCTTCCCCTTGTTATCTTGCTTAGGAGCTTGGCTAGGAACATTGATATGAGCCCTAGTAGATGTAGATCCCATGGAATCATTGTTGTTGTTATTCCTTTAGTTACTCATAGTTGTCTATTCCTCCTCAACAAATTAAGAAGTGGTTGTATTATTAGATCTTGGAGTCAATTTAGCTCTTTAGGTGACCAAAGGATAATCTTTGATCTTGTGCTCAAAGGATTAACATCTAAAACATGTATTAAAAAAATTCAAGTATAAAAACCTCTAAAATATGCATTGAACACCAATTTGAATATTAATGATATCCTTGAGATCCTTATATATATCAACAAAGACCCTTTTTAAGAGCAAGTTATAAAACTTTTTTTTAGGTCGACGCAAGCAACATTAATAATAATAATAAATATAAAATAATAATAAAGTTTCTTAGGCTAACCAAATAGAAAAATAAAAATAAATAATAATAATAATAATAATAATAAATATAGAATGTTGATAACTACGGCATCCTGGGCAGCAAGCGCAAGAATGTCAGCACATGAAACGACTCGTGGACATATCTTATCGACTTCAGCTTTGGCAATCTTGATAACCTCAAATCCTCGGCGTGTTTGATTTGGAATCGCCTCCGTGTTGTTTGCTGACAAGTTTAGACGCGCCGACCCATCACAACCCTGACTATTCACGTACACCCTTTTATAACAATATCTATACACCCATTTAGACAAAGGACATCAATTGTTTACTTAAAATCAAGCAACTCATGGATGGTGAACTCACTCGCACGAAACAATCATCGAAATGCATTCTTAAGAGAGGGGCTGCCAGAGTTCGATCTTTACCTATGTATTTTTCAATAACTTATTTGGCAGTGAGCTCAGCTGATGGACAAATCTTTTCGTAATGTTTCTTGGTTTGAAAATTTATTTAACATTTGAGGTCATCTCAACATACTTTCTTTGCTTCATCTTTGACTATTCCTTTTTTTCAACTAAGTGTAACGGATTCCGACAATGCTTCACTCCAGCTATCGTGGTTTCCAGTTTTGAACGCTGTTCAGCAAGTCCAGACGAATTTCGTAGCAATGTTTTTAAATAGTTGAAGTTACAGAGACAAGTTTCGTCATTATCCTTTGCCCTGCCCAGTTTGCAAGTCTCCTCGTCTGAAAATGTCAAAGGGTCTGATATGGTAAAACCGGTAGCCGAACTCGCTGCACATCGAGTCTCAAAAAAATATTAAAATAGCCGGTTGACACTGTAGATGTGATATCTGTTTATAATAATTGTAGATTGCTCGATCCTTAGGCTAGTAGTATTTTGATAAGTTTTTGAAATGCAATAATTGTACTGTTATCAGTGGAGAAAGACACCTCAGGAAAAAATAAATGCTGTGCAGGTTACATGGTAGATCAACCATCAAGGCTTTCAAATTAGCTGCCTTACAAAAATTAAACCAACCAACCTATAAAATAATAAAAAATATGAGAAGAGTTTATTGTTATCGGTCAAACTTTAATTGAGCAAGCATAAAAAAGAAAGAGTTTCATACTATAAATTAATTTTTTAAAAATATTATAATTTATAGAATTTATTAATATTATAATTTATGGAAATTATAATAGTGGGAAGTTTGATATTGTAATTCAAATTTTCTTTTCTATTTAATATTTGATATAAAAGTTTTAAAAACAAACAATGTAAATTAAGGAGTTTGATATTCTAAATTTTATTGAGGTTGTTTTTATTGATAAAATATTATATTTAATGTAAAGGATTTAGAATAAGTATTAAAAATAAATGTTTGAATTTAAATTTATTGAATGAAATCTTAAAGGTATATTACTATGATATCCTTCATTTAAAAATGTATATTTTTATAAGGGGTTATTAAGATTTGAACTTAGATTTCTTTAAAAAAACAAGGTAGATTGAAGAGTTTGACCTTTTAAATTTTTTAAGGCTGTTTTTTTTTGGTAAAACTTTACATTTAATTTAAACTGTTTAAAATAAGCATTGAGAATAAAGGTTTGAATTTGGGTCTCGTATCCCTTGAGTGCCTTTATAACAAGGTTTTATTATACCACGTTTTCCCAATTTCTTTATAACAAAATTTGAACTTAAATTATCTGAATAAAAACCCAAAAAATATATTACTCATATAATTTAGAAAACCAATAAATAAATAAAAAACTTTATTACATTAAACTAGGCAGCGAAACAAATAATATATTACTCATATAATTTAGAAAACCAATAAATAAATAAAAAACTTTATTACCTTAAACTAGGCAGCGAAACAAATAATTTAAAGACAAAAACATGTCAATTAAGACCCGCCCCTTGTTTATGAGAAAACTTTTGTGTTTTCTTCAACCGAACCTAAACAGCCACCACCCAATAATTAATATATAAATAAATTTTAAATCATCTCCACTAATAACTAATCCCTTATGTATTAAAAAAAAAAAATAGTAACAACTAATCCTGTTAATTTTTATAGAAAGACCTTACACTTTAATAAATTGCACTCTACCATATTAACATTTCCTGAACGAACATAGTCATAGTCCTCCTGAGATTCTTTATAACAACCGAAGTCTTACTATTCTAAGATAAAACAAGATTGAAACAAATTAAGGGTTTAATACAGTGAATAATAAATAAATAAATCTTGTATCAGTTAATACAGCCTCATATATATTCTTACCATGGAATTTATTTTCTTCTTAATACTTCTTCTACTTATTTCTGCTTTATTGGTCGGATGAGTAACTCCAAACAAATATTTTTATTATTTCTAATCAACTTCATACTTGTCTTAACCATCTCAGGCGAGTTTAGTTGACGAAAGTACAGAGTCGTCTGATCTGCCCTGCGGATCCAGTGAGTACTTCTATTTCCGACATCTGTTGTATGGAATTCTTGAAATTATTCAAAAAGCTGCTTTTCTCCAACTGCTTATCGATATGCTTTCTGGCAATGGAGTTTGTGAGAGCGCCCCGTCCGACTGAAAGAGGCCTTTGTTTTGTTTCAATATACTAAAGTAATCGCTGTCGAAGGTGACAGAACTGAGGGGATCCATTTCTACAATGGTGGTATTGTCTGACAGACTCATACATTTTGTTTCAACTCCTCGGCGTAGTTGGCGTCAAGGGTCGGGTCCATATCTGCTTTCCCTTTGAAATTGTAAATCCTGTTGCTGAAGAAATTACAGTGTCCGATGCCAATCGAATGCCCACCTACACAATTAGAATTCACAACAAGAATGCAATCTTCGTTACACCATAACTATATAATTCCATGACAATCTATGTGGAGCGGAGATTAGTACAGACCGGATAGTACAACAAGATCTTTGATGTTAAGCCCTTTTCTTGCGAAAGAGGTCCGGAGTTGCGAGAAGTTAAACGTTGGGGCGGGAATGTTGGCCAATGCCTCGCTTTCATTTGATATCACGCCATCTCTCCGCCCAGTTCTAACTTGCCAAAACGGCCCTCCACTCTATTTTATACAACTTCCAACTTAGTCACTGTAAGCTATTAATTTTAATCTTATTTTCATACGGAACGGTAATAATAAAAGCAGAGTGTTGATATTATTACCCCAGCAACGACGGCACCTCGGGCAGCAAGTGCAAGAATGTCGGCACATGAAACGACTCCTGGACAAGTCTTTTCGACTTCAGCTTTGGCATCGTCTATAACCTCAAATCCACGGAGTGTTTGATTTGGAATCGCCTCTTTTTCTGCCGTGCTATTTTCTGTCGAGTTGAGAAGCACAGACCCATCACAACCCTGACCATAGAGACATACACCCATGTATCACAATATCTATATAGCCATTTACACAAATACATCAATTGTTTAGTTAAAATCAAGCAACTCAACTCATGTATGGTGAACTCACTCGCACGAAACAATCATGGAAATGAATTCTTAAGAGAGGGGCTGCCAGAGTTCGATCTTGCCATATGTATTTTTCAACAACTTGTTGCACAGTGAGCTCAGCTGATGGACAAATCTTTTCGTAGAAATTATGCCTGAGCTTCCCCCCTTCACACACGCTCAAGCACAAGAGAACTGTAATGACTTCTACAATAATCAACGACATGCTCGCCATCTTCACCTTCTCGATGTCTCTCTTTGTTAGACTTGGGCACAATAACACCTAGGCAGGCTTCATATTTATACCCCTCTTCATGGAGACAATGTTACCCCATTGCCCGTTATATTTTGTTATTAATCAAATGTTGAGAGATGAGAAAAGACACGTGAACTCCCCACCAAACAGAGAATATATAACTAGTTTTGTACCAACCGCGAATCAGCACAAAGAATCGAATAGTCTATTGCAAATTTTTTGTGTATTTCATTTGTTTTTAGTTACTGATTCTCGATGTGAAATTTTGTTTAAGTTTTTTTTCTATTCGTCTGTGATTATTACCTTTTCCAACTAAGTGTAACGTATTCCGACAGTTTTGAACACTGTCGACCAAGTCCAGACGAATTTCGTAGCAATGTTTTTAAATAGTTGAAGGTAGAAAGACAACTTTCGTCGTTATCCTGTGCCTTGCCCCGGTTTGCAGGTCTCCTCATCTGAAAATGTCAAAGGGTGTGATATGGTATAACCTCTAGCCAAACTCGCTGCCAGTTCAAGTCTCAAGAAAATATTAAAATTGCCAGTTGACTTTGTGGATGTGATATCTGATTGTACAAATTGAAGGTTGCTCCAGCCTCGGGCTAGTAGTTTCTGATAAGTTTTTAAAATGCAATAATTGCTCTGGTTATTCAGGTTAGAAGAAAGATACCTCGGGAAAAAGATGGTGGCGTGAAGGATGCATGGCCGATCAACAACCAAGGATTTTGACGGTAACGGCTTTACTAAATTTAAACTAACTAATTGTTGATCCCTAGATGTTTTTCTTTTTTTACCTTAATTGTACTTGAGTAATAAAAAAATTAAAAAGATACCTCTATATCTAATTATAAAAAATAAATCTTAATTCTAGTTAAGCATGGTTTAGTAAAATATTAAAAAAATAGATGGTAAATGGTTGTTAAACCATCAAGATTTTGGCACTAAAATCTCTTTTTGAATGTATTTTAGCAATTGTTTGTCTTCGTCAATTTATGTGGAGAAATATCACTTTATGTAATAACTCAGGTCTACTCACCTGGTTGCACCACAAAAACAAGCCAAGTAAATTCTTAGGGTAATTTTTTTTTTCTAAATTTAATGTTTCAAACCCTAAAAGTGGTTTGATCTTTCATGTTCACAACAAAATATGATTGTGCTTTTAGGTTCATAGCAAAATATGATTGTGCTTTTAGGTTCACAACATAGCAATTATGTTTCACCCAATGAATCATTAACATAAAGTTCTAATCAGTATAGGCATATCATAGACAACCACCCAAATGGATGAGATTGGCCAAATCCCGTAAAGGTGCCATTATGTGGAATTGACTTGTCTCATTTGTCGACCTCTGGTTCTGGCATGAGGGTCATTCCACGACTGGGGTTATCCTCTAAGACCCATAACACCTAGAGGGGGATTTTTTCTTTGCCCATCCTTTAGCATTTGTAAACCCACGACTTAGCTGGTCGACTTGTTCAAAATTTAATATGCAAGGTATCAACGTATGTATACTTACTATCTAGCTAATTTTCCACTACTCGGAGTTAGTTAGAGCTATGTCAATACCTTGACCTTAGACTTGATCACTCATACCCATTATGAAACATGATCGTTTGTCCGATACCAAACATTGTGGCTAACTAGCTAAGTCAAATAAAAATGGAACTTATCATAGTACTACTCGGGCACCAACCTACAGGTGACGTCCCATACTGCCCCTTGTTACAAGTTCTAACTGAGTCTATTATCTAGACAAATTCTGTCAGGCTACAATTGCTCTTGAGACTCGTTGTGTGCATACCCGCACCTCAACAACATTGGATGATAAAAGTTTGTTTTGTTATCCTTCACAAGAAATACATTAACAATTCCTCATCATGGTACAAATCAAAGAGTTAAGTTTGTTTATAAGGGTTCCAACTAACTATTTTCGATTATCAAGTAGTTTGTTCATCCTTCCCGATGAGTTATACCAAGGAATTAATTGAAATTATAGGTAGCAATCATCACTAAATACTCTAGATAGGATCCAATAAAAGGATTCACATAATTTAATTCATACCCTCAGGTGTCCTTTTTCAAAAACCCATAGATACCTATCTTTATTTCCTTAGACAGGATTTCATATTCTAACTAAAAACATCATTGTGGTATATAATTACACTCTCTAACTATTCCATTATCACCCAATTTCCATGCTAAGCTTTATACTCCGACCAAGTCCTTATTTCCAAGGATTACTTTTATTTTTAACTTGGTTCTCAAGTTATATCTTCCCAAGTTTAAAGATTCAAAAGTGTCTTAGCTATCTTATTCCAATAAAGCTAAGGATAACTATACTTTGTTTTCTTAAATCCAATGCTTTAAGCTTGTCATAAAATATCTACCCAACTTAATTAAGTTTAAACAATTATAAGTAATTGTTTACTTTTCCACAAGAGACACTTTTGTCTATCTCTCTTCATGTCTTTAAAGGTAAGGTTTGGAGTTACAATAGTTTAATTGTTTTTATATGAAATTCACAAGGCTACTAACCAAGGGTTAAACATATTATATAATCAACCCGCTAACATGACTGTTTTTCATTGCCAATTGAATTACATATATATTCATCCCTTTTGAAAGTCAAAACATATAGTTTATTTTATGTTCTCATTAATTAATTAGTTGTTACCCAATCCAAATAAGGATTCTTGCAGAACTCCAATTATCACTTCCACTTGTACATAGCCCATCTAGTTAAGAGGTAATGATAATATAACAATATTTCCTTGAATAATCGACTATTCAGTAACATATTATATTTTCAATTTAAGGTAGAATTCTTAATACAACATGTCACTTTTTGCTGGGTAACTTTAAACAAGTTATTTACTCATTTTTTTAAAACTAATTCAAGGTTAAAATATATAAATAATCCATAGTAAGAGTGACATTCACAAGATCCTTTACAATGCAACCATTTCCTTTTGACAAAACCAACGAGGCAATGGACTATAAGTCATACAGTTCCTTACATGACTAGGTTCAGTTCACCATTCATAAGACGAATAAGATAGTGGAAAGCACTTAGGAACATAGCTTCAAAGCTTAGGTGATAAAACACATAACTATAATTTACTATGTTAAAAAAGATTTTTCTCTCCTTCAATGTGCACAACACAAGGGTCCTAACACCGAAGTCTCAAATCTTCACATAACTTTTTTTTTTTTTATAGGTAGAAGTCTACCAGATAGAGCTTAGCTTTGACATAACTTCGTACGCTTGTTACTACGGTCATAAACCATATAATAATTATTTTCCAGCAACACTTTTCTTTAAGCCGAAGAGCTATACTCGCTTGATTAAATTCCATTAATCCATACCCACTAGCTATTGTATGACGTATCATAAAGATCTCAAAGCTTCACATAGGAATTTAAATTTTCAATTATGATTTACACATAAAATAATTTCTTTATATTAACATAAGGATAAATTTCTCCTTTATGTGCATATAGTGAATCAAACATAAAATAATTTATGGATATTCACCTACACAATTTTTGTTTACCCAACAGGTTTTGCTCCTATAGAAACATTGACTTTTGAATTCACTTATTTTTGAGCCTCTAATAGACACGGGTTTTAGATCAAGTGATCCAAAAATTAAGGTAATTACACTGCTTTTACTACACATAAAAGTAAACTCATTCAAACACACTAACAGATAAACTTACATTCACATTTCCAAAATTTTTTATTCAAACACACTAACAGATAAAATTACATTCACCTTTCCAAAAATTTTTATTCAAACACACTAACAGATAAACTTACATTCACCTTTCCAAAAAATTTAACTCCTAGACCGAGTTTAATACAAGATAAACTAAAATAAAACTTGTTAAAGATTATTTGTTAAATTTTGTTTTGAATTTTGTTAAGCTTGACATGGTCCGACTTTCCATAAGGAAGTATGTCTAATACTCTAGTTTAATCAATGGTCTATTCCAGTTTTTGAAGGGAACACAAACTTAACATAATACATATTGTTTGCGAAGTCAATTTCTTAATTGGACAACACTTATCCAAAACCATACTCTAGGATTGATTATATTTCTCATCATGTCTAATAATTATTTAAATTATATTAAATTATACATTGTTCTTTGAAGTATCCAAAGTTTAAAAGACGATTCGACACTATCGGGTAATGATAATTATATATATATATATATATATATATATATATATATATTAAATAAAAGATAGCCAATGCTAACACTATATTGATCATATGCAATATTGTATCAACAATATCATTAAAAGACATAACAACTAAATCAATAATATACCCTAAGTTATTGCATATTGATACCAAGCTAAAATATATTATTTACACTCCGTAAATAAAATATGTAACACTAAAATACTTTTGGAGATAGATTAGTCTCTATTAAAATATTAAAATTTGAATTATATTTTCTCAAACATCATATTTTACAGTTTTGAGTCGTTATTACCTCTCCCAGGTGGTATTTTTATCGTCGGCTCAAAAAGCTTATTTCCCACAATACCTCAACTATTTGAAACAAATTTCTTTGTTTCTTCAACTCCAATGACAATTTTGGTAGCATGCTAAAGGCTTCTTCAATTGTCGCAAAGCGACCAGTATTTAGACGCTTCACCTCCATGTTTTCTCTCACCAGCATATTTGATGACAAAACCATAGACTATTTTGTTAAAGATCAAAAGGTTATATTTACAGGAAACATCAGGTAAGCATAGTAACAAAGACACCTTGGAACGTCATCGAACAACAAATTCATAACAAGAGTACATTTAATGAGGCAACTCGAGGTTCAATTTTCACTCTACCTGACACAATTTTGCTATGAATGCACTATTTATCAAACATGAACCAAATATCCAATTGAACACCATCCAATATTGTGAGGTCACCGCATCACAGGGAAGGATATTGTATAGATTGCTCTAGCTTCAAATCATTATTATACTTACTAGGGATCATATGCAACTCTTAAAACTTTATATATGCATTTAATCATGCCATGCAATCTTAAAAATATTTCAAATGCATTCATTTCCTCACTCTTATGAATACATACCATTCAACAATGCTTCTTCTCAAGCAAAACTAAATTTCTCAGTTTTAAAACTTAAATTCAGAAATACACAGAATGCATATTCTCATTTAGCTTTTATAGTAACAGTCTCAGCAATGATATACAAGAGATGTTTCTCATTTTGCAAGCATTAAAAGGAAAAACAACATATTCTTTCTTACTATCTGTAACTTAACACATATAATAGAAATAGACGTTTCTCTAGTGGTATTTTACAACATAGAACATAATTCAATTTGCACTCCAAATTCAGTACCAAACATCACAACACAACGAATTTCACCACATTTGTTTTTAAAAATAAAAATATAGAAAGAACCTATAAATGATTTTTGTAGAAACTCTTCTTCACAGTGAAACCCCTACCAAATTCATGCAAATTCTAGTCACAAATAACTACCCAACAATCTCATGCAAGACCTCCTCCCCAAAAAAGCAGTGTTATTTATATTTTAACCATTTCTTTTCTCCCTTCCAAAAAAAATGGAGTAGTTTTTAAAAAACAATCATTATTGCCGCTAACTATCTCCCAACTCACTCCGCCATCACTCCTCCACTCAACTGTTAAGTCAAGGATGATAGAGGCCATGCCCGTATTATTTTTATTTATTTTCATTTCGTTACAATTTATAACACATGTCAATATTATACTTATATAATATATTCCATCACATATACGAAATAATTATACAAGCATATGTCACCTATGATTATTATTTATTTATTTTTAATTCCAAATAATAACATATGCGTAACTAAGTAAAAAGTGGCTCCCATCATCATCACCACAAAAAAAACTATATGCATAACAAAAATAAGCACATATTTCAAAATAAAGCACACACATGCCAAACACTCATGATGCACCTAAATGATATGCAAATCATGAGATTTCGTATACTTGCAAGCCAAATCATCACTTCTTTCTTACCTTTTTTTCTGACCAACTCTGTCTATCGAAAGTGTATACCTGGTCCTGCATACACAATGGACATTAGCAGTACCACAGTCTATAGGAAAAGGCAAGTGCAATTCATTAATTAATCTATAATCAATGGTCATGTGAGGAGGGTCGTTACATCCTCCTCCACTAGAAACAAATACAGTCCCTGTGTTTCATGGCATGATCAAACAAATAAAATACATTCTAATATAGCTTTTCACATATGTTGTATTAATCATATCATTTCATAAATCATTCATCTTGGACACTCAATTAAACCACTTAATATTTCATATCGTATTCAACCAAATGTCCATGTATAAACTAAAATATACATCATCACATAAACAATGTTACTCTACTTAGTAACCCAAAACATACACAAAGCTACTCTATGCAACGTCGAGTCACATATCCATATATATATATATACACACATTCGTAAATCTATACAATAACCAAAATTATTGATGTGTGTTAAAAAAGGATAGGAAACTATTTTCTTTGTACTTCTTATATTTTTTTGATCCTAGATCTCGACATCCTCATGGTGGAAGAAACTTAACACCTCTCAAGGCTGTGGAGTAGCCTGTTCTGCTTGGCTTGTAGCTTCAGGTTTTGCACAGGTTGCAAGATGTTGCTCATTAAGTGCTTCTTTTAGATCAAATCTTTGAGGGTATTCATTAGCAAAATGTGGCCCTCCACAAACATAACAACCCATCTGAGGTGCTCAAAATTTCTCTTTCTTGACTTCTTGAACACCTACAGGCTTTAAATTAGTTTTGCAGTTCTTATTCTTAACCAACTCCTTAGGTTTGATTCCAGACTTGGTCCTATTAATTCTCTTCATTACCCTGCATTGTTTTCCTTTCTTTTTACTTCCAAACTCTTGTTCAACAAGAAGTTCAATTGT
The DNA here is from genome assembly GCA_028583015.1 of Wollemia nobilis. Lineage (NCBI taxonomy): Eukaryota > Viridiplantae > Streptophyta > Pinopsida > Araucariales > Araucariaceae > Wollemia > Wollemia nobilis. The sequence continues at coordinate 5,411,804 of JAQPPZ010016370.1, read as the reverse complement.
CTACTATTGAGATTCCACCTTTTTTGTTAAGAATTTCATCATGGATATGGATTGTTCCAACTACCCTTAAAACAATTTGACTGTGATTGCAAGGTCCTCCATATTCCTTTGACCATAAAATATCTTTATTAATACTTTTTAGGTTTATATACAGTCTAATGATTTCTTCTACTCACTCGGTTGCACCACAAAAACAAACTAAGCAAATTCTCAAGGTATTTTTTTATTTATAAATTTAATGTTTCAAACCCTAAAAGTGGTTTGATCTTTCATGTTCACAACAAAATATGATTGTGATTTTATCTTCATAGCAAAATATGATTGTGATTTTAGGTTCACAGAAAAATATGATCGTATTTTTAGGTTCACAACATAACAGTTATGTTTCACCCAATGAATCATTAACAAAAATTTCTAATTAGTATAGGCATATCAAACCACTTTTGGATTTCAAGACTACTTGTATATAGCCATCCAAGTGGACGATATTGACCAAATCTTGTAAAGATGCCATTATATGGAATTGACTTGTCTCATTTGTCAATCTCTAGTTTTGACATGAGGGTCGTTCCATGACTAAGGTTATCCTCTAGGGCCCATAACACCTAGAGAGGGATGTTTTATTTACCCATCCCTTAGTATTTTTGAACCCACAACTTAACTGGTCAACTTGTTCAAACTTTAATATGCAAGGGATCAATGTAAATATACCTAGTGTCTAGCTGATTATCCACTACCCAGGATCAGCTAGAGCCATGTCAATATATAGACCTTGAACTTGATCACTCACACCCATTATGACACATGATCGTTTATCCCATATCAAATGTCATGGCTAACTAGCTAAGTAAAATGGACATGGGAATTATCACAGTACTACCTGGGTAACAACCTTTAGGAGACATCCCATACCGCCTCTCATTACAAGTTCTGATTGAGTCACTTATCCAAACCAATTATGTCATACTACAGTTGCTAGCAAGACTCGTTGTGTGCATACCTGCACCTCAAAAACATTGGATGATAAAATTTTGTTTTTTTATCCTTCACGAGGAATACATTAACCATTCGTCATCATGGTATCGATAAAAGAGTTAAGTTTCTTTATAAGGGTTCCAAATAATTGTTTTCAGTTCTCAAGTAGTTTGCTCATCCTTTCTAATGAGCTATATCAAGGAATTAATTGAAATTATAGCTAGAAATCATCACTAAAGACTCTAGATAGGATTCAATAAAAGGATTCATATAATTTAATTCATACCCTTGGGTGTCCTTTTTCAAAAACCCATAGATACCTATCTTTATTTCCTTTACCAAGAGTTCATATCCTAACTAAAAGCATCATTGTGGTATATAATTATACTATCTAACTATTCCATTATCACCCAATTTCTAAGCTGGGCTTTATACTCCGACCATGTCCTTATTTGCAAAGATTTCTTCTATCTTTAACTTGGTTCTTGGTATAAATAGATTATATTCCATCATTTGGGTCATGTAAATGTATCTTCCAAGGTACATACTTAGGACATTATATTACTTTAGGGGGAAGTTATCTAGTTACTTCATGCAATGTAATAAATGCACAAGTGTCAATGTGTAAGTTGTATATGTGCAAGTTTTCCCTTGCACAACTAGGTAGAGTGTTGTCCAAGTAACCTATTTTTTCCTATATAAGGAATACCTCATTGTTAGATAGATATAGAGAGTCGAGGACATAGTAGCTTAGAGCATCTTCGTAGGTAGTAGTGCAGTTCTGTGTGGATCACCATCTAGTGGTGATGGGTACAATGTAGTTCAATAGCTTTATTAATGGAGTGTTCATTTCCTCCATAGCTACATTGTATTCATTTATATCATTTCTATTTATTGCATGTCTTAGTCATCTAGCAAATTTACTTTATTTTATATTATTCTACATCTTATGATTGCTATCTCCTAGTGATCATTACATCAAAAGCTAACAATGGTATCAGAGCCACAATAGATCTAGTTTATGTAGATCAATAGGAAAACCACCATTATCATTGAGCCTAAATTTTTTGTCAATCTAACATGCCGCTAGACCAGTCAATGTTAAATATTCTTAGAAGAGTCTAGGTGGTAGAATTAAGGAGAGCCACAAGTGAGTACTGAAAGAAATATCAGTTTTAGAAATACTGAGATTGCATTTGACTAGAGTCTTTCCATAGAGTTACAGGAAAAACTCATGAATACCAAGACTCAACATTCAATCCACTAGATTGATAGATCATCTAGTGAAGATCATCCAGGATATCTAGAACTTGCTAACTATTGCCCAAATTTTCTTTTGTTGCAGATAATTAATTCTCAAAGGATTGGTACTCCTCCTATGATAGAAATCTAGGAGACTCCAACTTTGTTTCTCGAAGGTTGGCATGCCCTCATAGTGTAGATATTAGTTCCTTGTGCAAGAGAATAACACTACGAAAGAAGACTTTTGGAGAAGAGCCATGGTGAAGTTAGGAGACTAAATATCTCCATTGCTATATTGAAGAACTTCATAGTTGAAGAAAAAGCCATAGAAGCCTTGATACAAAAAAGCCATAGAATCCTTGAAGAAAAGGCCATAGAAGCCTTGAAGAAGAAGCCACAGAAGTCTTGATATTGAAAAGGCCATAGAAGCCTTGATACTAAAAAGGCTATAGAAGCCTTGATACTGAAAAGGCCACAAAAGCCTAGATACTGAGAAAGGCCATAAAAGCCTTGATCCTGAAGAAGAATTCAAAAATAATATCTAATATGAAAGAAGATTAATATCTTAGTACTAATATTTTTTGTTGCAAGGAAAAAAGATTTAGTGAGTTGGGAGACTTCCTACAAGAAAGTTAGGAAGAGTATCTTCTTCAGAATCAATTCAACACCTGAAGCAAAAGATATCAAGAGAATATCTCATTGAAGGACTTCCAGAATTAGAAGAAGAAGAAGGACTAGGAGAGTCTTGCTCGAATCCAAAAGTAGCAGAATCAGATATCTAGAAGCAGATCTCACCACCAACACTTCTAGGAGTAGAAGGTTGAAGAGGTCTCAAGGAAAGACCAGCAGAATCTGCAAGATCAAAGACCTTGGGAAGGTCTCATCGAGCATCCAAAAATAGGCTAGGAGAGCCTTACTAAAGAAATCATCAAAGGAGAACTCACTAGATAAATCCACTACCAAGGAGAAGCCCCTGATAGTGAAGGACTTGGGACAATTATCACCATCCAACAACAAGCCCAAGAGAAGGAGAATTTGGTAAGGAGTGCCAAATTTGAGAAGGAGAATTTGGCAAGGAGTGCCAAATATGAGAAGAAGAATCCAGTGAAGACCTCAAGATATTCAGAATCTTGAGAAGAAGATCCTGCTTGAAGTTAGAATTTGACAAGAAGACTTGAAGATAGAAGAAGCTCATCAAATCTAGGATATTTGAAGATTACCTCTCATAGCAAGAAGGCACCACTTCAGAGACAGAGACTTATCCAAATATACAACAGAAGGAGGAGACCACAAGAGGAGAACAAGCCACCAAATCTTAGGCTCATGAAAGAAAGTTTGAGACCATCATTTGGTGAAGAAGGAGTTGTTCAAGATAGTCTACAAAAAGCTACAAGATCCTACTCGAAGCAACAACTTGGTGATCTTAGACACCAAGATCCACATCCTCTATAGAAGCGGTAAAAGGAGCTACAGAAGCTTTTAAAAAAGGTATGCAACTACTGGTGCTAACTAACTCATTAATTAGATTACTTATCAGATTCATTGGAGCACCTTATTTGGATTAAAGTTGCAAGAAGAAAAAGTAGATTACAGTCTTCAAAAGTGCAAAAAGGAAAAGGTTCTTTTTAAGGTTCATTTGCACATTAATTAGGAGTTGATTAGATTTCAGAATTATATCTATCAACTACCTATCATCTACTTTGGAAAAAGAAAATAAGACTAAGCCCTACAATATTAGTTGTAGTGAATTTGCAGAATAACTCTTGAAGATTCATTTTAGATTATTCTTGATTAGTTGCAGTAAATTGATTAAGTGCATTATCTTGAGAGTTGATTGGAGTGATAAGGTGAAATTGTTAGTGCATTAAAAAGAAAGTCTATTAGATTTATTTGCACTATTATACTACTCTCAAAAGAAATTAGTTTTGTGCTTTTGAAGGGCACAAAATCTGATTTGTATCAAGTGTCTAAAGACACTATTGAAGCACAGAAATTTGCAACACATTGTGGCCAAGTGAAGCCACCAAAAATAGGTTAGAATCCTCCAAAACTTGGAGAAGAACACAACTAACCAAAAATATAAATAGAAGCTTCAAATATTGAGACTTGGTGAGTCTCAAATCCAAAGCATTACAAGATTGGATGCAAGAAAAGAAAGTGCAGAAAATTACATAAATTAAAGAGCTTCTATCTACTATTATCCAAGCTTGGATTTGTTATCAAAGTGTCCAAGAAAAAATGGGAAGGTGTCTACTCATAAAATACAACCTCAAAACCCTTGTATTGTAGGAGAAAAATCTGCCATAAAACCAGAATTTCAGATTAAAAAAAGGAGTGCAAAAGAAGGTGCATCAAAGGAGGCTTATGTACAATTTATGGTACATTTTATTGCACTACTCTAATATGGTTTTTACAGCAAAAGAGCAGATTTGAATGTGCCCCAAAAGGCACAATAACTACATGGAAAATCAGCCAAGAAAGGTCGAACGTCAACACTCTTCTTCCCAAGCAAAAGGAGCCACTCAAAGGGCTCATCTTGGATGGATGAACCTGCAAAAACAAAGCCCACAAGAGGCTATCATCAAGCTACATTTACATAGATAAAAAGAGTGCACATCTACCAATGGATAACATCTACATCTACCAATATGGGATGGACTGCATCTACACTACAAAGAGAAGGCGTCTACTTCTACCAACATGGGATGGACAACATAACAAGTAGCTATCTACACTACAAAGAAGCACAAGAATCAGCACGTTGGAGGCATAGAAGATAAAGAGAAAAGGAGCTACATTCAAGGTCTTAAACTTGGTGAAGATCATCCACCAAAGGAAGCACCAAAATCACCATTCAAAGCTCCATAGCACCTCATCAATCCACTTGCAAAAGAAAAGTTTACTTGCTACTCAAGAAACATAGCAAAGCAAAGGAATGACATATGAAAGGACTTAAGGAGTTATAATATTCTCCTTGGAAGGCGTTACAGGAAAGGACTTCATGTAGAGAGCTTGAATGCCACTTGGCATCAACCTTCTAAAGCACATACATTACAGGGATTTCATATCTCAACACTAAAAAAACCTCATGCATACATTACAGGGAATATCAAGGATGTGGTGACACTTGTTATCCTCCACAAGCCCCACATGAGTGACCAAGAGGTATTGAACAAGAAAGTGGTACGTTAAGAAAAGGAGAAGGAGCGCTCATACGTAACGAGTGTGACACGTGTCACAAAGCTCAAGATTATTCCTCCATAAAAGGTGCCCGAAGTCCAAAGTTCATAGCACAAAAAAACATAGTCAAAGCTAGTCAAGCACAACGTGGAAGGAAGGAAGAAGGAGCATTAAAGGCTCCTAGTCTTGAAGGTCAAACCTTCCTATTTTTGCAGCATCTACGTTCCAGCATTGAAGATGAGCATCTCCATTGATTCCAGTGCCCAAGGGAACTTTAATACTATTGTTATATCTAGTCAAAGGAAGCACTAAATAGTGAGGAGATTAGCATCAAAAGGTAAGGTTTAAATCCCACTTTATTATTGCTTTCAATTTTGGAGATATAAGGGTTATAAGCTAAGGTTGAAATTTAGATTTTGAAAGCAAAAGCTATAAGGGATAACTTACCAAATTAAAATAATATTTGCAACTCAACCTAGGAGAAATAAGGAATTCTACTTGGATTAAATTCTTTAATATTTTGCAAATATTATTAATTTTCTAATTTTCCAAATTTGGGAGTGATAAGGGTTACAACATCAAATTAGGTCTTTGGAAATTAGAAATTAAAACCTAAGGGTTATAAAAAGAGGTTATTAAATATTTTTGTTAAGGTTGGAAATTTATAATTTTCTTGTCTCAAAATTTCTCAAAAAGGGACAAAAGGAATCCAACATTAAAACCTCTTCAAAAATTGGAAAAGTGCTTAGTTCAATTAGGAGAAATAAGGTGTTAGAAAAGTTGATTTTTGATCTTTACAAAACTATACAAAATCAACCATAAATTGAACTATATTTTACAAAAGCACTATATCATATTCCAAAATCATTAGGGAGTCATAAGGCATTCTACAAAACTTGATAATAATATCTATCAAAGGTTGTCAAGTTGGGAAGATATAAGCTTTCTTCAAAAACCTAAAATTAGGTGTTCATACTCTCATTACTAGGGAGACATAAGGAAGCCTACAAATCTAAAATATTAATAAAGGTTTCATCAAATCAAGCTTATATACTTCAATCAAGGATTTCATATATCCTAATATAGGGAGCTATAAAGATGTCTACTTCTCAAAATACCAATAAGTGCTTCAGAAAGAAATCAGAAGGAAAGTTAGATCTAGCTTCAAAAGTAATCCATCATGAAGCCTTAGAAGATAATTTTGATACTATAGAATGCTATCTTCAAACCCATCTCAATGAAGCAATTGACAATGGAAAAAGTGATATTTTACTTTCTTTAGACTTTGCAAGCATATTATACATGGCACTGCTCACATATAAACACTACAAGGCAAAAAATGAAGAAAAAAAAGGATTGATAGAATTCCTCAAAGAGAATATAGAACTTGATGAATCATATCTAGAAAAGTTTTTTCAATCCTCATGCAGCATCAGTACTTCCTATTCTACTAACTCAAAATATTATCATGATGCCTTAAGTGGTTGTTCAGAAACTTCTATACAGATTAAAAATAGGAAAGTATAATCTTACTCACAAGAACCAAGCAGCAGCTCAACCTCCTATGAGCACACAGAAAGCAGAATCAAATGCAAAGTCAAGATGAAGAATAAGACAACAGATAAAAGAGGAATACAATGCAAATTCAATTGAACAAAGAAGCCTCAGATCTAGCTTACTCTGCATCATATGAAGACACAAATTACCTGCTAAAACTGAACAAAAAGTTTACAGAGAAAAAATACAAAGTTCAGGATGAAGAAGAAGATCTATATTAAAGACAAAAAGTTTTCAATACCCAAATAATGTAATACATGTTAGTCTCACAATGACACTGAAAGGGGTGGTGAATCAATGTAGCTCTTTAAAACTTAAATCTTCAACTCTTAAAGCCGAAACAATGAGAACTTAAAACCAAATAAAGCAAATATAACAAGAGAGCATCACATAACACAAGATGTATCGAGGTTCACCGATTTGGCTACTCCTCAAAAATTGACTGTTTGGACTCCCATACAAATCTAGCCTTTGCAAAGCAACAACTTTACAATCAATTTATCAGCACCCACTAGAAGGAGCACCAACCCCTGATTTATCTACACCAACAGAAAGGAGCACCAACCCCTGATTTATCTGCACTAACAAAAAGGAGCACCAACCCCTGATTTACCAACACCAACTAGAAGGAGCACCAACCCCTGATTTATCTACATCAACAGAAAGGAGCACCAACCCCTGATTTATCTACACCAACAGAAAGGAGCACCAACCCCTAATTTATCTGCACTAACAGAAAGGAGCACCAACCCCTGATTTACCAGCACCAACTGGAAGGAGCACCAACCCCTGATTTATCTACACCAACAAAAAGGAGCACCAACCCATGATTTATCTGCACCAATAGAAAGGAGCACCAACCCCTAATTTACTAGCACCAACTGGAAGGAGCACCAACCCTTGATGCCAAGCACCAACTTGGACTTCAATATTGAAACTAGAATATTGACATAGAAATGCCTTCACTTTTACAAGACCCTGACTGGTCTATTGCTTACTCAACCTCTCTCAGAATTCACCCAACACACACCCTTCTCACTCGCCTCTCGCGTGCCTCTCGCTCTCTTCACGCGCACACAAATTCTCCAAGCAACACTCCTTTTATAACCATCCTATCTCTTTGTAACTCCAGTTGTAACTCCTTCTTTCATTTCTCATATGCCACTTGTCAATTGTAACGCCTTCTTTATGTAACTCCTTTTGTATATATAGAGTAGGCATTTCATCAAACACGTTACATGCAACGAATTGACACCATATTCTCCTACCATGACTATTCGTCTTCTCGGTCATGACTGTTTGTTTTCTCCTTTGTGCATGCATGCATTTTGGTTTTCGAAAAAGCTTTTCATTTCTATTTTGATGATTGTTCATTTTCTCCTTCTTCGACTGTTCGTTTTCTCCACATGGACATGCATCCGCTTATTTCCATGACTGTTCATTTTCTCCACATGGGCATACGTCCACTTCTTTCCACGTGTAACGACCATCTTAAATGATTTCAAAACATTAAAGATTCATTATGGGTCCACGTCACTATGCAGTATTCAGTTTCACCATCCTGGTGTTCATGTCGCGATATCGTGACACTTTTGTTTCTCTGCCTGCCTACCCTTTTTGAGTCGCGATTATGCGACATGTCGCGATATCGCGACACTTTTGTTACTCTGCCTGCCTACCCTTCTTGAGTCATGAAAATGCGACATGTCACGATATTGCGACACTTTTGTTACTTTGCCTGCCCACCCTTCTTGAGTCATGAAAATGTGACATGTCGCGATATCGTGACACTTTTTCTTTCTCTTCCTGCCTGCCCTTTTTGAGTCGTGAAAATGCGACATGTCGCGATATCGCGACACTTTTTCTTTCTTTGCATTTCTCTTTGCATCGGACCATGAAAATGCTACATGTCGCGATATCGCGACACTTTTTCCTTCTTGCTCTTTCTCTTTGCATCGGACCGCAAAAATACAACATGTCACGATATCGCGACACTTTTTCTCCTTGCTCTTTCTCTTAGCTTTGGCCCGCAAAAATACAACATGTCGCGATATCGCGACACTTTTTCTCCTTGCATTTTCTCTTTGCTTTGGACCGCGAAAATGCAACATGTCGCGATATTGCGACACTTTTTCTCCTTGCATTTTCTCTTTCTTTTGGCCACAAAAATGCAACATGTCACGATATCGTGACACTTTTTCTCCTTGCATTTTCTCTTCTCTTTTGGCCGTGAAAATGCAACATGTCGCGATATCGCGACACTTTTTCCTCTTTGCATTTTCTCTTTCTTTTGGCCACGAAAATGCAACATGTCACGATATCGTGACACTTTTTCTCCTTGCATTTTCTCTTCTCTTTTGGCCATGAAAATGCAACATGTCGCAATATCGCGACACTTTTTCCTCTTTGCTTTTTCGCTTCTCTTTTGGATATGGGCCACTTCGATCTTCTTGGACAACCTGTAACAACTTCACCCATACATAAAAAACATCCTCATAAGCATTTAACATCACTGTACATACATTGAATAACCTCTAAACTCCTGTCCACTGTATCAACCGATCTATTTGACTGTGTTGACAACAATGACAATACTGTCGCTGCACCTTGCTCAACAATCTCCCCCTTTGGAATTGTTGGCAACACACGTGCAATTTCCTGTAACTCTTCTCCCCATTTGACAACAATATCAAAGGGCTGGTGCAAACTCCCCCTGAGTCCATGCACAACATTCTTAGGCAAAATTTATTACACTTAGCAAAAATCACAAACATGAGCAAAAAGATAAACAAATACACAAATGCTCCCCCTGAGAATGTGGTCCTGATAGTTAATCAATTCTTGGGAAGTGTGACCACTCTCAATTTATTGCGAAGGTACTCAAAGACTTCCTTGGGCAACAGTTTTGTGAATATATCCTCTACTTGCTCTGATGTTGGAACAAAATCCAACTTAACCTCACCTTTCACAACTTTCTCTTGCATACAGCATGCTATCACTACAATATATTCTGCCTCTGCTATAGATAAGGAGATTGACTCTTGTTTCTTACTGTGCCACGTGACCAACCTGTCTCCAAGATAGAATGCACCTCCACTAGTACTCTTTCTGTCATCTAAACATCCTTGCTCAACTTGCAACATGTTATCATGGGAGTGCTAACTGGCTTACAATCCTCCATTGTGAACTTTTTAGCATCTCTTTCACTAAACCAAATTATCAAAACTGTTATAAACCATAACTTTGAATAATGGCAGTAAGAACCATCAAAAGTACAACACTGACATATAGCATTACTACCAATGGTGACAACTCTCAATTTAATCACCACCCTTCACGGTACCTCCACAAAAAACTACATGAACTGAAACAAACTTTGACAACTATACGACAACTCCCCCTGACAACTTGCCTTTCATCCTCAGATAACCAAACAAATACATAGGAGAATTAAAATAAAACTTTAAGATTGCTCCCCTTGAGGATGTGCTACCTGGAGTTGCTTAGTGCAATAGAGGAGTAGTCTCCTTCAGTCCAAGGAGACATGATTTCCTCTTTTCTTCCTTTCTCCAAGCTTCCTTGAACTTGGGCTTGAGTTTTTCAACTGCATCCCTATTTTGACCCTTTTCGTGAACTTGAAAATTTCTCTTGGATGGTTGTCTCTTGTGCATCCTTGATGGATGATTATTTTTATTTCTTTGAAGCACATGATTTCTTCCCTGTCTGTGTTGCATTCTTTGTGTCTGATGAAATCTACTGTCTTGCCTTAGATTAGATACAAAATTTCTTGGAAAAGACCTTGTTATGTGCCCATGACCATTACATTTAAAACATTGCACATGGTGTTCAACCGGAATAACGGATGTATTTCTACCAGCATAACTCTTTGATCTATTATTCAATCCACAATACATTGCCTTGTGACCATAATGGTTGCATCTAAAACAATAGCCATTAAAAGCATTATTATGAATAAAGTGAGAGTGATAGAACCTCTTTTGTTGTGGTTGCTTTGCTGTAGATCTCCTTTGAGATTTTCTTCTTTTTGAAGTTTCAGCTTCAAACTTTTCTTTCTTTGATCCTTCAGTAGTGGACTTCTTCTTCTCTACAGATTTAGAAGATGAAGGTTGTTCAACTTCATATCCAAGACCAAGCTTACACATGGGGCTTCTTTGTTGCCTTATCATTTTATCTAGCAACTCTGTGCTCTTCTCAAATTTGAGATTTGTATTGGCCTCTTCTAGTTGTTTCCTCAATAAAATAATCTCCTCTTCTTGTTTGCCGCAAACAATCTCTTTCTCATTGATATGTGACCTGAGAGTTTCTTCAATCCTTTTGGACTCTTCTACTTGAAGCTTTATATCACTAATAACTTTGTTAGACACGTTTGCTACATACATCGCCTTTATCATCCAGGTGTGACTTCAAGGCAAGCAACTGGAAGGAGCACCAACCCTTGATGCCAAGCACCAACTTGGACTTCAATCTTGAAACTAGAAGATTGACATAGAAATGCCTTCACTTTTACAAGACCCTGACTGGTCTATTGCTTACTCAACCTCTCTCAGAATTCACCCAACACACATCCTTCTCACTCGCATATCGCGCTCCTCTCGCTCTCTTCATGTGCACACAAATTCTCCAAGAAACACTCCTTTTATAACCATCCTATCTCTTTGTAACTCTAGTTGTAACTCCTTTCATTTCTCATACACCACTTGTCAATTGTAATGCCTTCTTTATGTAACTCCTTTTGTATATATAGAGTAGGCATTTCGTCAAACACGTTACATGCAACGAATTGACACCATATTCTCCTACCATGATTGTTCGTCTTCTCGGTCATGACTGTTCGTTTTCTCCTTTGTGCATGCATGCGTTTTGGTTTTCGAAAAAGCTTTTCGTTTCTATTTTGATGACTATTCATTTTCTCCTTCTTCGACTGTTCGTTTTCTCCACATGGGCATGCGTCCGCTTCTTTCCATGACTGTTCATTTTCTCCACATGGGCATGCGTCTGCTTCTTTCCACGTGTAACGACCATCTTAAATGATTTTAAAACATTAAAGATTCCTTATGGGTCCACGTCACTATGCAGTCTTCAGTTTCACCATCCTGGTGTTCATGTCGTGATATCGTGAAACTTTTGTTTCTCTGCCTGTCTGCCCTTTTTGAGTCGCGATATCATGACACTTTTGTTACTCTACCTGCCTACCCTTCTTGAGTCGCAAAAATATGACATGTCGCGATATTGCGACACTTTTGTTACTCTGCCTGCCTGCCCTTCTTAAGTCACGAAAATACGACATGTCGTGATATCGTGACACTTTTTCTTTCTCTTCTCGCTGCCCTTTTTGAGTCACAAAAATGCAACATGTCGCGATATCGCGACACTTTTTCTTTCTCTGCCTTTCTCTTTGCATCGGACCGTGAAAATGCTACATGTCGCGATATCTTGACACTTTTTCCTTCTTGCTCTTTCTCTTTGCATCGGACCGTGAAAATACAACATGTCGCGATATCGCAACACTTTTTCTCCTTGCTCTTTCTCTTAGCTTTGGCCCGCGAAAATACATGTCGCGATATTGCGACACTTTTTCTCCTTGCATTTTCTCTTTGCTTTGGACCGCGAAAATGCAACATGTCGCGATATCGCAACACTTTTTCTCCTTGCATTTTCTCTTTCTTTTGGCCACGAAAATGCAACATGTCACGATATCGCGACACTTTTTCTCCTTGCATTTTCTCTTCTCTTTTGGCCATGAAAATGCAACATGTCGCGATATCACGACACTTTTTCCTCTTTGCATTTTCTCTTTCTTTTGGCTACGAAAATGCAACATGTCGCGATATCGCGACACTTTTTCTCCTTGCATTTTCTCCTCTTTTGGCCGTGAAAATACAACATGTCGCGATATCGCGACACTTTTTCCTCTTTGCTTTTTCGCTTCTCTTTTGGATATGGGCCACTTCGGTCTTATTGGAAAACCTGTAACAACTTCACCCATACATCAAAAACATCCTCATAAGCATTTAACATCACTGTACATACTCTGAATAACCTCTGAACTCCTATCCACTGTATCAACCGATCTATCTGACTGTGTTGACAACAATGACAATACTGTCGCTGCACCTTGCTCAACAATACATGGGTGTATTAGAAATAGATTATATTCCATCATTTGGATCATGTAAATGTATCTTCCAAGGTACATACTTAGGACATTAAATTACTTTAGGAGGAAGTTATCTAGTTACTTCATGCAATGTAATAAATGCACAAGTGTCAATGTGCAAGTTGTATATGTGCAAGTTATCCCTTGCATAGCTAGGTAGAGTGTTGGCCAAGTAACCTATTTTTACCTATATAAGGAAGACCTCATTGTTAGATAGATATAGAGAGTCGAGGACATAGTAGCTTAGAGCATCTTATTAGGTAGTAGTGCAGTTCTATGTGGATCACCATCCATTGGTGATGGGTGTAATGTAGTTCAATAGCTTTATTAATGGAGTGTTCATTTCCTCCATAGCTACATTATATTCATTTATATAATTTATATTTATTTCATGTCTTAGTCATCTAGCAGATTTACTTTCTTTCATATTATTCTACATCTTGTGATTGCTATCTCCCAGTGCTCATTACATCAAAAGCTAACAGTTCTCAAGTTATATCTTCCCAAGTTTATGGGTTCAAAAGTATTTTAGCTATATTATTCTAATAAAGCTAAGGATAACTATACTTTGTTTGCTTAAATCCAATGCTTTAAAATTATCATCAAATATCTACCCAACTTAACTAATTTTAAACAATTATAAGTTTATTTTTTCACAAAGACACTTTTGTCTATCCCTCTTCATACCTTTAAAGGTAAGGTTTGGAGATACAATAGTTTAATTGTTTTTATATGAAATTCACAAGGCTACCAACCAAGGGTTAAAAATGTTATATAATCAACCTGCTAACATGACTATGCTTTTCATTGCCAACTAAATTACATATATATTTATCCCCTTTCAAAAGTCAAAATGTATAGTTTATTTTATGTTCTCATTAATTAATCAACTATTACCCAATCCAAATAAGGACTCTTGTAGAAGTCCAATCATCACTTCCACTTGTACATAGCCCATATAATTAAGAGGTAATGACAATATAACAATATTTCCTCGAATAATCGACTATTCAGTAACATATTATCTTTTCAATTTAAGGTAAAATTTAATTCAACATTTCACATTTTGCTAGGTAACTTTAAACAAGTCATTTACTCTATTTTTTCTAACTAATTCAAGGCTAAAATATACTAAATAATCCAAGTGACATTCATAGGATCCTTTACAAAGCAACCATTTCCTTCAGTCCTAAGTTATTGTCTGACAAAACCAATGAGGCGACGAACTACAAGTCTTACAGTTCCTTACATAACTAGGTTCAGTTCATCATTCATAAGACGAATGAGATAGTGGAAAGCACTTCGAAACACGACTTCAAAGCTTACTTCAAATTGAAGATTAAAATACGACAAAATACATAACTATAATTTACTATGTTAAAAAACGTTTTTTCTCTCCTTCAATGCACACAACACAAGGGTCCTAACTCTGGAGTCTCAAATCTTCACATAACTTTTTTTATAGGTAGAAGTATACCAGATAGAGCTTATATTTGACATAACTTCCTACTCTCATTACTACAGTCATAAACCATATAATAAATTTCAATATATTATTTTGTAGCAACACATTTCTTTAAGCCGGAGAGCTATACTCGCTTGATTGTATTCCTTTAATCCATGCCCACTAGCTCTTGTATGACATATAAAGATATCAAAGCTTCACATAGGAATTTAAATTTTCAATTATGATTACGTAACTTATATCCTATGGCCAAATAACCCAATTGAAAAGAATATAAAAAACCTTATAGTCTTATTTATATCAACATAAGGATAAATTTCTCCTTTATGTGCATATAGTAAATCAGACATAAAATCATTTATGAATATTCAACCACACAAGTTCTATTTACCCAATAGGTTTTTCTCTTATGAAAACATTGAATTTTGAACTCGCCTGTTCTTGAGCGTCTAATAGACACGGGTTTAGCTCAAGTGATCCACAAATCAAGGTAATTACACTGCTTTTTCTGCACATAAAAGTAAACTCATTCCAACACACTAACATATAAACTTGCGTTCACCTTTCTAGAAATTTTAACTCCTAGACTGATTTTAATACAATATAAACTAAAATAAAACTTATTAAAGATTATTTTGAGTTTTATTAAGCTTGACATGGTATGGAATTACGTATTTCCATAGGGAAGCACGTCTAATACTCTAGTTTAATCAATGGTCTATTCCTGTTTTTTGAAGGGAACAAAAAATTAACATAAGACATGTTTGTGAAGTCAATTTCTTCATTGGACAATTCTTATCGAAAACCATACTCTAGGCTTAATTACATTTCTAATCACGTCTAATAATTATTTAAATGATATTAAATTATACATTGTTCTCTAAAGTATCCAAAGTTTAAAATATGACCCGACACTACCGGATAATTTTATATATATATATATATATATATATATATATAGCCAATAATAGCACTATATTGATCATCTGCATAATGTATCAATAGTATCATTAAAAGGTATAACAATAAAATCATTAATATACCCTAAGTTATTGCGTATTGATACCAGGATAAAATATATTATTTACACTTCGTAAATAAAACATGCAACACTAAAAGACTCTTGGAGATAGATTAATCTCTTTTAAAATATTAAGCTTTGAATTATATTTTCTTAAACATCATATTTTATAGTTTGGAGTTGTTAGTACCCCCGGGTGGTATTTTTATCATCGGCTCAAAAGCTTCTTTCCCACAACACCTCAACTATCTGAAACAAAGTTTTTTGTTTCCTCAACTCTAGTGACAATTTTGGTAGTATGCTAAAAGCTTCTTCAAATGTCATAAAGCAACTAGTATTTAGATGCTTCACCCCCATGTTTTCTCTTGCCATCATATCCGACGATAAAACCTTAGACTATTTTGTTAAAGTTTAGAAGGTTAAATTTATAGGAAACATCAGGTAATCATAGTAACAAAGACACCCTGGAACATCGTCGATCAATAAATTCATAATAGGAGTACTTTTAATGAGGCAACTCTAGGTTAAATTTTTACTCTGCTTGACATAGTTTTGCTATGGATGCACTATTTCTCAAACACGAACCAAATATCCAATTGAACAACATCCAACATTGTGAGGCCACTATACTATATGCAAGGATATTGTATAGATTGATCTAGCTTCGAATCATCATTATGCTTGCTAGGGATCAGATACGACTCTTAAAGTTTTATGTATGCATCTAATCATGCTATGCAGTCTTACAAATATTTCAAATGCATTCATTTCCTCACTCTTATGAATACATGCCATTCAACAATGTTTCTTCTCAAGTAGAACTAAATTTCTATTTCTCAGTTTTAAAACTTAAATTCAAAAATACATAATCTGCATATTCTCATTTAGCTTTTATAGTAAAAGTATCAACAATGACACACAAGAGATTTTTATGATTATGTAAGCATTAAAAGGATAATCAACATATTCTTTCTTACTATATGTAACTTAACATAAATAACAGAAAGAGACGTTTCTCTAGTGGCGTTTGAAAACATAGCACATAATTTAGTTTACACTCCAAATTCAGTATCAAACATCACATTACAGTGAAATCACCACATTTCCTTTTAAAAATAAAAATATAAGCACCTATAAATGATGTTTGCGACAACACTTCTTCACAGTGAAACCCATACAAAATTCATGCAAATTCCAGTCAAAAAAAAATTTACCCATCAATCTTATGCAAGACCTCCTTCCCAAAAAAATTAGTGCTATTTTCCTTTTAACAGTTTCTTTTCTCCCTTCCTAGAAAAACATGGAGTAGTTTTTAAAAAATAATCATTACTACCTTTAACTATCTCCCAACTCACTCCACCATCACTCCACTCAACTGTTAAGTCGAGGATGGTGGAGGCCATGTCCTTATTATTATTTTTTATTTTTCAATTGTTTCAATTTATAACACATGTCCTATGATTATTATTTATTTATTTTTTAATTCCAAATAATAACATATGCATAACTAAGTAAAAAGTGGCTCCCATCATCATCGCCACATAAAAAAACTATACGCATAACAAAAAATAAGCACATACTTCAAAATAAAGCACACACATGCAAAACACTCATGATGCACCTAAATAATATGCAAAGTGTGAGCTTCCATGTACTCGCAAGCCAAATCATAACTTCCATCTTACCTTTTTTATCGACCAACTCTACATATCGAAAGTGTATACCTGCACCTGCAAACACAATGGATATCAGTAGTACCACGGTCTATAGGAAGAGGTAAGTCCAATTAATTAATTAATCTATAATCAATGGTTGTGTGGGGAGGGTCGTTACAGTTTCAATGTTGTTGTCTTGCTTCTTTTGCCTCAACATTCATGACAAAATTGCCTTAGTCAATGAATTGATGCTTAAGATGCATTTTTTAGTGTTTCTCTTTGAAAAGTGATTTATCGTTATGGCTAATTAGTGAATCATTTATTTGTCTTGATAGAAAATTGTTAATTTCTATAGAAAAAATAATTGTTGATTAGTATATTCAATGAGAAGCCATTTTCCAGACTCAATCAAATTTTCTCTAAATTATTAGAATTCTTGACTGAACTCATTTAAAACCAAGCAATTCAAGTATTCCATTACATTTTCCAATTGCACATAGTTGTTTGATAACCTAATCTACATAAAATTTGACTCTATTATCCTTTTACATGATTTATTTCTCATTTCGAATATAATGGCAGTAGTCTAACTACAATATTTTTGGTAAATTTTAGGGACACTAATCTTGATTGATTGCAAAACCCAATATATGTAAAAATGTGGAGCATTGCTTTATTACATGGGAAGGATTCAAGTTGGAAGCAATAAATTTTACAATATTTTATATTCTATGTTTGAATGGGTTTCTATTTTATTCAACCCTATTATAACTATCTTCAAATTTCCATATTGCACCCTAGGAAGGTCCCCTTCTTAATCTACTATTTGTTTAATGATATCCAATAATGCCTCCATATTGGCAACCATAGTTGAGGTTTATGTTTCTACCTTCCTAGATAGTCCCTTCCCTTTTGTAACCTTAGACTTTTGCTCTTCAATTAGGTTAGCATATTGATTGCCAATGATAATTTCTCCCTAATTTGCAAAAGGGTTGGGCAAGCAACTATCCATTAGCTAAGAGTTCTCATTTTTTATTTCTTTAATGAATAACTTGAAGATATCATGAGTTTTTATTCAATTTTCTAGTTTTCTCTATTTTTTAGGTAGACTCTTTAGAAGCACTTGTGTTGCCTTCTTAACCATAATGCTCAATTGCTAGATTTTCTAACTTGAAGCCTTATATACCTACCTAAATACTTGGGCATATTTTGCTTTAAGGTATAACTATGCCATCACATTATCAATAGCTACATTGACCATTCTAATTAGTGTCTCATTTTTATATATCTCAAATATCCTCTTATGTGCTCTACCTTTGTTTATATTTGGTTGCAAAGATAATTTGATCAAATCTATGGTGGACACATGTTTTCTCCATATTATTTATGAGGTTTTCACTGGTTTTATTTAGGGAAGCAATATCCTCATTCCTCTTTAGTTGAACCTATTCAAATTTCTTATTTAAATCCTTTAGTTGGCTCTAGATATTTTGATTTTACTATTCAAGATGTTGCTTTAAATGTCCATTTTCCTAGGAATATTGATATATTTGTTTGTTATGGATTTTTCTTCTTCCCGTAGTTTTCTATATAGGTCCTCTTTTTCTTATTTCAATTATTTTTAAATATGCTCTTTATATTTTTGATATCTTCTAGGTATTTATATAGTTGGGTAATTTGGTCCTCCTTCACTTGGATTTTTTCTTGTTGTCATCTAGCGATTTCATTATTTCTTGGACCTATTTCTTGTATTTATCCACCTCCCTAGATATACTTAGATACTTGAGTGTCACTACTTAGTTTATTTTCTCAACCAACTATACTACTATAAGAGGTGTATCTTGGGTTAAGTCTAATGATGGTAACCTTGTTAAGAACTTTAAAGATGCTATAGTTGGTTAGGATTTACAGACAATGCTTCCACCAATAGTAATTGTTTACCTCACTTTTTCAATTGTGTCAATAGATATGCTAAGGTTGAAGAAGATGATGCATATTCACCTATGATAATTCAACCTATCTATTTGTTCTCTCTATATGTGTCTTGCTATCTCATTGATGTTGTGTTCCCTTTGATTTTCAAGGACTTGCAAAGGGTATAATGCAAACACATAATCAAAATTTATGAAGGGGATTGTTATGATCATAGTTAAAGATAAATTTATTATTTATCCATAAATGATGGTTATCTATAAACTTGATTGAGTAGTGTAATACACTAAAGTAATTTCAAATTAATAGGACATTGAGTCAAACTGATAGATCTTAATGATTTAGATGAAGACACTGTGTGTAAATCTATTATTGACATGGTTTATGAAGATGTGGCTAATGTGGATGATGAAGAGGCCGAGACTATTGTGAATAGATTCATGATAACATCTAACAATGGTAGGATGTACATGCATGTATCAATAGAGAGGGAAGTGGACCTAGATGGAAATATGGTAATGCTGATGATGACTAAGCAATAAGTGATGGCCTAAATAATGATATAGATGGGTTCGTAGACACTATGATAGTTGTAACTATGCTTAATTTTGATAGAATAGGAAAAGTAAAATAATTAGGTGGGATCAAAGAGGAGAAATAAGAAGTAGACAATGATAGGTAGAGAAGGTAACATAAGAATATGAGGAAGGGAGTGAAGTGGATTTGATTGTGAGGGTGTTGGAAAAAGATACTAGGGCCTCTAAAATAGTAGCTCCTTTGTTATTTATTCATTGATAGAGTTAATTTTATTAGCTTCAAAACCTTCCTTAGTGATAGTTTAAGTATCTTTTGTTCTAACTTGTTATCCTCTAGTTTCAACTTTTAATGATTGTTCTTCTCCTACATTGCTTCCTTCTTTAGTATCAATGATAATCTCTCCTTTAATTTCTTCATCTTTCCTTACTACCCGTAATAAGTTGATGGACCAATGGTAATAGTTGTTATCATATTTATTTGTATGGCATATAGAAATATTCTATGATCATCTAGAAATAATTTTTATCTCTCTTCAATGGTTGGTGCTTTGATTACCTCACATACATTTACCAAGGTTGTTGGTGTTGCTAATAAATTTAAAGGAGATAGTTGGTGAATAATAGCTAAGGAGGAATATTGGACACATTTTTTTAACTCCTTTTCTATTTTAAATAATGCCTATCCCAAATATTAGAGAAGTTTTTATTGAATTTTCTCATCATAACTTTCTCACTTTTTGTACAATACTTGTATTCCATTCATTGGTATATATAGACCTTTTCAAGAATCCACTTTGGATGTTTTTTTATGATCTAATTACTTTATGGTTTGGGTTTTCATTAGGACTAAAATCATCTTTTACCTTATCATCATTATAAAAATTAAACCATGGAAAGCGATAATATTGAGGCTTTGAGACCTCTTATTCCCATGCATGTGAAGCATTTAATATTTCTTTGGTTGCTTCCTCATTCATATTACTTTCCTTCTCTATACAAATCCTCTTCTCATGCACATTCATAGTATTGATCCCTTTCTTCATGATAATTTTAAAGAATATTGTATTTGAATCATAAGACCAATAGTCCTATAATTGAAATCCATCCCAAGTCCTCTTAATCTATTCTCTAGTTTATTTGTACATAACTTGCTCATGGGATATACCCTAAGGCACTTATCTTAGGATGTATAAAAGATCTATTTATTCTACCTCTTAAAATAATTTTTAATCAACATAATCAAACTAGCATACTAATTCAGGAGCCAAAATATAATTTGGTACAAATGTAAAAATTCAAAGGGATGTCTCAAGAAACCATATACTATGATGCATGACCTCCTACTACCTAGATATAAATACCCCTTTTCTTGCTCACACGTTCTTATTATTTCCTTGCTCTTTGTTGACAACCTTAATATTTGTCCTCACACATTCCTTGTGATAGGTTCATAGATACTTATGTTAAAATTATAGGTAGTCTTAAATTTACCTCTATGGAAAAGGTTTTCTATCCAACCTAAGATGGTCTAAATACAACAAAGGAAACTAGTGCTTATTATAATACATGATTTACCAGATTAAGTACGATCTGTGATTGTAAATTAGTTTTTTCTTAAATTTCTCTAATTGATATATCATTAAATGCACTATCTAAGTGACACAATCTAAGAGCTTCAATTAACAAAAATAGTATTACATTGCATGTAGAATGACTATTTACTCTTCATGCACATTCTTGTTATTTTATTCTTTCATCATAGTAAAATTAGATAATATACTTTAGATACGTTTAAAGTTTTCTATCCAATGAGACTTTATAATTTTGTGCATCTAATGGAATAATTATTTCTTCTCATAATTCTTCATATAAAATTCTAGTTGATTCTACAACATGTAGGAGATTCATTGCATTACATCATCATTAAAACATAACATACTTCTAATGTATTGAGGATTTATCCTTATCAGAATTCATCCTAAGTGGTTGTGATAATGGATATTGTCTTTTGGTCATATGCTCTAGTAC
The DNA here is from genome assembly GCA_028583015.1 of Wollemia nobilis. Taxonomy (NCBI): domain Eukaryota; kingdom Viridiplantae; phylum Streptophyta; class Pinopsida; order Araucariales; family Araucariaceae; genus Wollemia; species Wollemia nobilis. The sequence continues at coordinate 5,390,035 of JAQPPZ010016370.1, read as the reverse complement.
ACATGTACTAATTTGGGGCACTTTCAAAATTATGGCATAAGAAATTTTCCTAGTCATTTTGACTCGATTCTACTGATGATCCAAGAACCATTTTGGTTTACAAAGGCATATCAACATTTAGTTTCCTCCCTTAGGTGTCCCAATGACTACTTAAGTTGTTAGAACCCTATCCTAACACAACTATTACTATGTACTTGTCTAGTGTTAGTGTTATATTTGCACCATGGGTGCCTAGTGTGCATGGGCCCATTATGATGTAACCTTTAATTTTATTTGAAGTAGGAGTTAGTGGCTTGGATCCCCTCTTTCATGTGGTTCAATTCTTGATCATTAATATTAGGGTAAATTAGAGTATATATAAGGACATGGGTTTGAAGTAGAAGGCATCTCATATTTTTTCACTTTATACCAAATATCTAATTATAAGGTGGTTGGCCATCGAAGAGGCCTGCAATATCTATTTTTCTTGATTAATATATTGTTATTTCCATTCAGTTATTTTTTGTGATTACTTTACTATTTTAATTTTTGTTATTATTTTATTTATTTCCAATTCATGAAAATTGCCATTAGTTTTGAAATGCTACTTTAGTTATACTTATTTTTATATGAATATTTATAATAAGTGGTATTCGAGCTCTTTCTAGGGCCACATTCTATAGCAATAGAAATATTTCTCTATCCTTTGGTCTAAACACTCCAAAGCTACACATCCATTATTTAGTCTAGTAGTGCAAAGAATATCTAGTGTGGTAGTGCAAACAATATCCAGTCTAATAGTACAAACAATATCCAATCTAATAATGCAAAGAATATATAATATGGTAGTGCAGAGAATATCCAATGTGATAGTTAGAATAGTCAATTATCAATAGTTTGCTAATGAGCAAAACAAAATAAAAAAAGCCAAAAATTATCATTTTAAGACAATCCATTAAGATCCTCGTTTTGAGTTGATTATTTGGAGATCGCCAAGTGATTGAAATTGCTAGTGGTACTAGAGTTTCTCAAATGCTAGAGGAGTTGGATGAACAAGTGAAACAAATTGAAGTTTCTTAGTTAATAATTATCCTTGAATGATCTAAAATAGAAAAATTGGATAGACTTGATGACATCAAAATCCATTTAGTAGGCCTACATGAAAATATGATACCCTGGTAGGACAATCATCATGGAGTCAAAGTACTAGTTTTAGTGGAGAAGAATGAAACATCCTACCTCTAAATACAAATTAAAGAATACCCAAGATGGAATTTCCAAAATTTTATGGTGATGATCCAATTAGTTGGTTGTATTAGATCAAGCAATATTTTTCTCTTCATATCACTCCCTATAATCAAAAGCTTTTGATTGCATCTTTCAACATAGAACATGAATGAATCCAGGGGTTCCAATTGTTATAGAATATGAATCCAAGATTCAGCTTAAATTTGAGCATGAATTACTCACCCATTTTGAACCTAGTGAATATGAAGTTTTTATAGGATCTCTCACCAATTTAAGACAAACAACATCTATCCATGATTACCAAAAAATAATTTAAAAACTTGGCCAATCCTACTAGGGGATCAAATGTTGAGTTTTTCCAAAATTCTTATTAGTGGATAAAAGGAAAATATTGGTATAGAGGTAAAAATGATAAAGATAAATAGCATGATAGCAACTATAGGATTTGATAGGCTTACTAAGAATAAATTTATAGTATAAAGGCATACTTTTGAATTGTAACAAGATCACACCTTGTTTGCATCTCGGATACCACCAAACTTAGGAAATAAACCATTCAAAGTTAAACATCTCACCCACAATGAAATAGAGGCACATTGAGCATACAAACTATGTTACAATTATGATGACAAATATTTAAAGTGCTACCAAGTCATGAATGTGCCACCTAAATGTAAAAGCACTACACAATAATACCAATATTGTGCAAAAGCACTACCCCCTTCTTTGAGCATATTTTTTAGGCTAAAAATCAAGTAGAGAAATATGTTTTTATTTCTTATTAGTGCTAATTCTCCTCCTTCTACTATGTGTGCCCTCACCTGATCGATTTGATGTAGTGGGTATGCATATTGGTCCATATAAAAGGTTACTACTCTCAACTATCCATATATTATTTTTCCTCCTCTCCATGATGAAAAAAATCAATTTTATCCCCTGGCATTCCCAAATAATTTTTGTTGTTCATTCTTAGTTTCTCATCACTACACTAGTGTGGATCATAATCAAATCAAGTTTTCTTGGTCCAATTTGATTTTCTCTCTAAACCTTTAGGGGGTACAAGGCCATGATAGCATTTAATGTTGTCCAAAATGCAAATTTTAACATCACTACTAAGCAAACAATCACAACATCAGTCATATTGTAACATTAACCATAAGTGTTGTTGCGCTTGCAAAACACACCCAAATCTACATGGACTATGGATCCACTTTATTTTTTTTGAATTTTCTCTTGTTTTCTTGTGCTTGTGTATGATAGCCGATCATCCAAAAAAACTTTTTTTTTAGCTGAAATATTTTAATTATAGGTGCCCATAATTTTTCTTACCTTGAGTTCGTTGTGATGTTTATTGATATTATTATATCTAGTGAATTTTTTAATGGTAAATAAATTATCCCATTAGATGATATCTAAAATAATATTTCCAACAAGTACTCACATGTCTATATTCCCATGGCCTTAACACCCTAAAACTACTTAAAATCAAGTATTGCAGTCTTAAATTCCCTATCAACAACACAAATGGTTTCACTTCTGGACCCTATATCTATTGCAAAACTTAATACAATTTGATGAAACCACTTTTATTATATTCCTTTCAAAAAGCGATTTCCAAAAAGTATAAATTTTCCTCTATTTTAAGAGGAATTGACCTCCCAAATGGCTCATTTTTGACAAGTTGTCTATATATCTAGATTGCCTATGAGTGCTTGCCTAATCATGACCCTCTCACTTTTGGGCCCTACATATATTTCAATCCTTACAAAATTTTTATGATAATAGTTCCATTATATGACACTCAAAAAGAGTTTTTTAAAAAGTATAAATTTGCCTATGTTTTGAGAAGATTTGACACCCAAAATTCCTTGTTTTTTATAGGTTATCCAAGCTACCATGACTAAGGCCAATCTTGGGGAATTATAATAAAATGGTTTTAAGTCCATAAATTAAGTGAGGAAATTTCCTTAGTCAAATATTTGGCCACTTACAAAGAAGTTTAAAATCATGTAAGGTTAAATCTACTAGCAACTCAAACTTTATGCAATACTGAAACTAGGATATTTAAATGAAAATTACCCCACTAGAAGCTTGAAAAATCAATACTAGCCATTGGAAATGTTTGGTCCCATTGAAAATTATTTTAAAGCTATTGGAAACCATATTTGGGGTATTGAAAATCATTCTCGTATCAATAATAGCAAAGAAGCACAAATCCAAAGTTTTTTCCCAGGATGGCATAAGCATAAGAGCTGAAAATATTGAAATTGTGCAATGTTGAAATCTCGAGAAAATATAAAAACAAAAAGTAATCAAAATATAAGTTGACAAAGTCTAGACACTTGTGGGAAATAAAAAGCAAATAAAGTTAAAGACCAAAAATAAAAAGCAAAAATTCCAAAGTCAGGGTTATAAAAAATGATGTAAGTATAAGAGTTTAAAACCTTGAAATGTATAATCCCAAACGATGGAGAAAATATTAAAAAATAAAAAGAAAAAAATTCTAAAATTAGGATTTTTCAAGATGGTAAATCTCAAACTTGAAATTGGATAATTTTTCTTTTTCAAGTAATGAAATCAGCAAAAAGCTACGAAAGTTAGAAAATATGCCAATATTCCAAAGTGAAAGGAAGTCAACAATTTAGAGCACAAAGCCAAAAATTGTCAATTCTAAAAAGCAAAATGGAAAATAAAGAAGTCAATGAAGCCAAAGCATGAATCTGGAATACATAATGCCAAAATACATAATATCGAAAGCACAGTAAATAAAAGTAAAGCACGGACTTGGGAAGCAAAAGCCAAACCTAAGGAAATAAAATAATTCCAATGAAACCTGAAACATGGTAAGCCTAAGAAAATACCCTAGCCATTTGAAAATTTACCCCAACAATTAAAAATTACCCTATCGATGCTCTAAAAATAAAAATTTTACTCCAACAATTGAAAATTCCCCATCGATGCTCTAGGAATGGATGATGCTATTATAAGGTATAAAATGTAAACCCAAGAATTATAAATGCATAATGTTGAAAGCCCAAACCCTTGCAAACAATAATTCCAACAATGATCATGAAGGTAAAAAAAAGCTAAAAAATGCAAAGACCTTTTACCAAAAAAATATAAAATGCATCTAGAATCATTTTAAAAAAAATTCCCAAAAGAAATCATGAAAAACACGAGTTTAAAATAAAATAAATAAACAAAAAAGAAAAAGTGTATGAAAAAGAAAGAAATAAAAAAGTATATATATAATAATAACAATAATAATAATAATAATAATAAAAAAATAAAAATATTAATAATAGTAATATTAAATTCTAACGCTTGCATTTTTTTCTTTGCAGGATATTTGTTTAGGTAACTTTAAATGGGAGATGTAGTGGCAGATGTAGAATTTTAATGCTAACTGGACAAGTACAACAATTAATGCTAGAAATGGATAGAAATTAATTGTAAATGTAATTCTATGTGAAGACCAATACTTGTATAAATAGTGACTAGCAGCCTGTTACAAAGATAAAAAAACTATCTATTAGTTGGATCCTTAGTTTTCTTGTCTCTTTTGCTTTTTCTATTTTTAGTCTGGATGGAATTTTTGAACTAGGCTTGATTCTATTCCGAGCTTTGTTCTTAAGATCCATTGAAGTGGGAAAATTAGAAATAAATATACTTAATGAAAATATTTTTTAATACAAGGCTTCTGAAATTTCTATGTTTAATCTACAAATGCTAATGGTGGTTGCATTTAGAATATTTTATTTTTTCCTTTGAAGTTTGCACCATCTTGAACTTTAGGTTGTGTGAATACTAGTTAGGTCGATATTGGGTTTAAATCAGAATTATTGCTTTATCGAATTAGAACTGAATTTCAGGGTAGTACTGGCTTGTTTTGTTTCCTACCCCTAAACCTGTGATATTTCATTAAAGCTCATTTAGATTAGGAGTAGATTAATTTTTCGTTTGAAGCATTAGAGCTATTTTTTTGTAACTGCATTTTAAAATTTCATATAGCTTCAAAATATTCATTGTTGTTACATGTGTAATTTATATTAAGTATAATGAATGATATTGATTGGGTAATACTAGTTTGTAAAGCTTAAAATTTATATTTTTTACCTAATTTTAATTTTCTCAGCTTGTATACATTATAAATATCATTGTAGTGGAATTGTTTTGATATAATTAAGCAATTTAATTTTAAAGCATTATATCCAAGAAATCTATTTCTGAATCATAACCAACAAAGGTCCCTTGAAGGAACAACTAACACCAACCTCTAAGTGTATCTAAATTGACCAAGACCTAGAATACCCAAATATTTGAAAAAAAATATTTTTCATTCAAGAGAGAATATATCATGTTCCAAGTATGTTGGCTTACCCTTGACAATGTGTCATTTGCATGCTCAAAAATTAGCAATAATAAATATTCCTATTTCAAAATTAGGAAATCTATATCAGTTTTTGATGCATTTATTATGTAATAAATGCATAAATTTTAATCACCCAATTTTGAGCATAGGGCTAATATTCAAGCTTTCCAATCCCTTCATTAATTAGCCAAATTGAATCAATATTCCTTATGCCTAATTTTAGAGTATTTATTACTCCAAGAGCAAAAGTATTGGGGTATGATTGATAGCATCATCAACTATTTTATGATCCTAGTACATGATAATTACTTGATGAAAAAATCTACTTCATATTAAAATGTAGTATCTCATTAATACGAAGTTGTTAATGTAGACTTTATAATATAATTCATGGCCAAGAGCCGGCATTGTGTGATACATTGAATAGGTCTAAGGGCATTTCATTATGCAATGTATTTAATATTTTGTAATATTTTATTATGTAAACCCAATGGGCCATGGTTAACCTTGTTATGATTAAACCTAATTTAATAGTTGTAATTAACCTAAAGCTCACATGTTACATAAGCTTAGGTTGAACTATATGATGTAACTAAGGGTGTGGTTTGAGAGAAATTAGGAGCGAAAAATAGGAAATTAATATTGTATTCAACCTTTTTGGAATAATAGGTTACATTGGTATTTATACTCGTAAAAATAAACGAACTTAGGGAATATAGGGAAGTTAGGGAAATAGAAGAAATAGGGAGGAAAAGAGAAAGGGAAAATGAGTTGGTTCGCCTTGCCGTCCTTGCCATCCAATCCTGCCCAGTCAGCTGCCGTCCAATTCAAACTTACCTGCCTAGTCAGCTACCGTCCAAGGAGGTAAAAGGGATAAGATCCAAAGCTTACCGTTGAAACAAATTTTTTGCATTTTTTACTCATTTTTGCTCCTTTTACTAGCTTTATTTCCAAAATTCTCCCCCTTAAAGTTGAGAGGACTAACTATACAGTCTCTTAGCTTTATATATTGAGCTTTAGCTATACCTTTGGTGAAGATGTCAGAAATATTATCCAAAGTGTTACAATATTGAAGCTCAACTATTTGTTGTTCCACCATATCTTGAATGAAGTGATACTTCATATCGAAATGCTTTGATCTGCTATGGTGGACTAGATTGTATACCAATTGAATGACACTTATGTTATCATAATACAATCGAGTTAGACCACTCTAAGTTTCTCCAATCTCTTCAAGAAATTTTCTTAACCATAGGGCCTGAGTACTAGCATGAGTGATGGCTATATACTCAGTCTCAGTTGATGACAATGCTACAACAGTTTGTTTCTTGGAACTCCATGTAATTAGTCCTGATCCTAGACTAAAACATTTCCTTGATGTAGATTTTTTGTCATCTATGTTGTTGCCTCAATAACTGTCACTGAATCCAACTAATTTCACAAAATTACATTTTTGGTAATGGATTCCAAAATCCAATGTACCTTTTACATATCTTAAAATTCTTTTAGTTGCTTGTAAATGCAGCTCAGATGGACTAGCCATAAACCTTGAAACTAGAGAAACAACATATTGAATATCGGGCCTGGTGTTGGTGAGAAACATCAAACTCCCAACCATGCTTATGTAAGTGGTCATGTCAACCTTTGATGCTCCATCGTCCTTGATCAATTGGATCCCATGTCCAGTAGGAGTTGCAACTGATTTGCACTGCTCCATGGCAATTTTATTTATCATGTCTCGAGCATACTTGTGTTGACATATGAAGATCTATTTGATTTATGCACTTCCATCCCTAGGAAGTATCGTATTAAACCAAGATCTTTCATCTCGAACTATTTCATCATGGAGATTTTGAACTCCATATTCATTTTATTGTTACTACCCATAAATATTAGATCATCCACATACAAACAAACTATGAGAATGTCTACTCCATGCTTTAGGTAGTACATAGTTGATTTACTTTTGCTTCTTGTGAATCCATACTCACTAAAATAGCCATCAATGCGTGAGTACCAAGCTCTTGGTGCTTGATTGAGGCCATAAAGTGCTTTCTTCAATTTGAAAATAAGGTTCTCTTTTCCTTGTTCTTGAAAAACTTGAGGTTGTTGAACATAAACCTCTTCTGTCAAGTATCCATTCAGAAAAGAACTCTTTACATCCATGTGTTGAACATTCCATCCTTTATAGGCTGCTAAGGAAAGAACTGATCTGATTGTCTCTTGTCTTGCAACAGGAGCAAAAGTTTCCTCATAGTCAATGCCATATTTTTGAGTAAAACCTTTTACTACTAGTCTCGCCTTATGCCTCTCAATGCTTCCATCAGAATTGTATTTGGTATTGTAGATCCATTTACATCCAACACATTTTTTACCTTTGGGTAGCTCTACTAGCTCCCATGTATCATTATTTTTTATAGAGGTTATTTCCTCTTTCATGGCTTCTTGCCATACATTTTCAGTACATGCATTCTCATAGCTAGCTGGTTCTAGCTGTGCACTAGCCAATAAAGCATAACTGACTACATCTCCTCTAGGTTCTTTGGAGTTATCATCCCCATACAATTGAAAATTCTAAAGTTGTTGCAGAACTGAATTCATTTCACTAGCTTGGCTTCTAGTGAATCTTCTTTGGAAATTTTGATCCAGCATATGAAAGGAAGGATTATGTTGTAAAGTTCTTCTACCTCTTGATGGAGAGTCAATGTCCATCGATGAAGAATTTACTGATCTCTATGGAGAAGGACTTGGACTTGTGGTTTATGTACTTGATGTAGTACTCCTGCTTGGCCTTGGAGGGGGTGGTGTGCCTTTCTTGGGAGACACTTGTTGTACCTACTATATTTGTGAAGAATTTACATCTTGGGACTCATCATCAACAAAAATTCTTTGATGACTCCATTCTCCCCCTTCATAAAAAATTACATCCCTGGAGAGTATAACTTTATGAGTCTTGGGATTGTAGAGTCTATATGCCTTTGTAGACTCACAATACCATACAAATATACAAGCTTGACTTTTTGGATCAAGCTTCTTCCTTTTCTCATCAGGAATGTGTGAATATGCTAAAGAACCAAACACTTTGAAGTGCTTTACATTAGGTTTCTTTTCGTACCATGCCTCATAAGGAGTGACACCATATAAACTAGAAGTAGGACTTCCATTTAGAATATATACACTAGTTCTTACAGCCTCTACCTAATACATATGAGTTAGATGCTTAGTCTGTAGCATCGATATTGCCATCTCAATTATGGTGCGGTTTTTTCGCTTTGCCACACCATTTTGTTGTGGGGTGCAGGAAGTGGTAAATTGCCTTTTGATCCCACTGGATTTACAATATTTCAAGAATGCTTTTGAGGAGTATTGACCTCCTTGATCTATCCTAAGATATTTTACATAATTCCCACTTTGATTCTCTACATTGTTTCTAAAATCTATGAAGCATTCAAAAGCTTCATCTTTATGTTTAAAAAAAATCCAGCACATTCTAGAGAAGTCATCTATGAAAGTGAGAAAATAAGAATAGTTTTCAAGAATCTGTGTTTACATTGGTCCAAAAATGTCTAAATTTACTAACTGAAGTGGATAGCTGGTTCTCCACGCTTGTCCTTTCAGAAATTTCAACCTTGAGTGCTTTCCCAAAGCACATCCTTCATAGACCTCATTTTGTTCATTGATTTTGGGAAGTCCTGTCACCATAGCTTGAGAAGTTAGAAGTTTCAAGCTAGTAGAATTAAGGTGACCATATAACAAGTGCCAAAGCACACTTGGATTTGTTATAGCTACATTTGTAATTTGAGATCCTCCTGGCTCATCAAATTTGAGAGGGAATAACCTATTCTTGGTCATGGGGACCTATGTGATGACATGATTACAATTATTTTTATCAAAAATGACACATTGTACTTCATCAAATACAAGCTTGTAATTGTTATTCATCATTTACCCAACACTTAGCAGATTGTGTTGGAGCTTTGGAGTGTAATAGATGTCATGCACTTTCTTAAGTCCTTCTTTGGTTGGAACCTCCATGGCTCCAATACCCTCTACTTGCAATATCTTATCATCCCCTAATTTGATTTGGGATTTATAAGTGGAATCTAGAGTAGCAAATAAATGTTCTTTGCCACTCATATGGTTTGAACAACCAGTATCCAGAATCCATGTGTCATTTATATTTTGTTCTGATTGTCCATATGACAAAAAAATATTAGAGGTATCATCTTCTTCTCCATAATTACCATATTGACTACTGTTGCCTTGTGAAGATTTTGACTAGTAGTCACGAGCGAAGTGACCTAGCTTGCCATAGTTGAAACAAACTAATTTGGACTTGTCACTTCCTCACCCTTGATTTCCACTTTGTCTTGGACTTCCTCCTCGATTTTTATTTCCACCTCTTTGCTGATTGCCTCCTCTGTATGAGTTGCCTCCTCTATTGGAATTGCCTCCTCTGTTATGATTGCCTCCTATGTAGTTGCTTCTGCCTCTACCTATTTGCTTACCTCTGCATTGACCTCTTCCCCATCCTCTTCCATTATTTTCATTGGAAGTGAAGGCCTTATCATCGCCTCCATAGCTAGTTGAAGGAGTTTTAGGAAACCTCTCTTCATGTGACATTAATGATCCGATTAATGCATCGAATGTTAAAAGGAAAATATCTTTGGATCCTTCTATAATTATGATAATATGGTTCCATTTTTGTGTAAGTTTTCGCAACACTTTTGTTACAATTATCTCAGGCTTGATTGCTTCGCCTAGTGTAACTATTTTATCTACTATTGCTTTTACTCTAACACAATAATCACTGACTTTTTCATCATATTTCATTCAGAGATTTTCAAAATATCTCTTCAGTGTTTGAAGTCTTACTTGCTTCACTTGATTACTACCTTGGAATCCATCACTCAATTCTTTCCATGCATCTTGAGCAGTCGTACAAGCAACAATTCTAGGAAATATGCTTTTCTCCAATGCTGCTTGGAGATGAGAAAGAGCAGATGAGTTGCTATTTTTCTCTTATTTTCGAGTTTTCTTGTCTGTTGCATTAAGTGAGGTCCAATCTGTGGGTTCTGTATAGCCTTCCTCTATGATGTCCCACATACCTCTTTCTATGAGCAGGGTCTTCATATTTATAGACCAGTACTCATAGTCATAACTGTTAAATTATGGGATAGGTAAGCTATTGTGTGAGGCCTTACCAAAAACTCTTTTTATTTCACGGTTACAAAAGTATTTTGCTGAATGAAATAAAGAAGAAGGAAGAGATTACAAATTTATGTCAAATCTGACTTGTTTTACTCTATCATTAACTGCTTGCTCCTCTTGATGTGGGGATGTGATATCTTGATTTGCAAAGTTATCTGCCACTTCTTATTCGTCGTCACTTATTGGTATGATTTTTGATGATGGTGGTTTTAGGATTTCCACTAAAATGATGTAGTGTGTGTACTATGATTCTTGTGGTGCAGCTTGGATGGATTATGATTGTTCAAATTGACTTCTAAATGAATTATCTTCAAAATACACTTTGTACCCTGAGTCAGGATGCCTTTGATGTGTGATTACTGCGTTTTGAGGTTGACTAAACACAATGTTGAGTCCATAACCTCTTATCTTTTCATTAAACATTTCTGCACCTTCTCTTGCTAGAATTGCACATAAGGCATGATAACACCCATTAGGTCTGATCATCAAATGCCTTTTACAAAATACTAAGCCTCTTAGGCTTATTACACACTCTTTCCTCTTAGGAAAGTTATCAATTTCTCTTTCAATATCTGAGTATTTCACAAAAAAGTGAAATGTATAATCTCTTTGTGGATGACAATATTAAGCCTTCAAGGCTTTTACAAAAAAAAATTAAAATTTAAACCTATTTAAAAATATTAAACATTCATATTTAATAAAAAAATAATTTTATAATCATTAAAAGCTAAGTTTTAAATAATTATAAATTAATTTTTATTAAATTAATATTTAATAATTTTAAATTTTTAAAGTTTAAATAATAATTTTTTTTAAACAAAATTCATCTCTAGCTCATTCGAACCCGTGACCTCTTGATAGTCACAAAACCTTAGACCAATGCGCCACATAGTTTAATTTAAAACTCAAAGGATCCGCGATCCTTTTCAACTATGCTTTCCAGACGATTTCAAAAAAATAAAGCAAAATAGTGCCCAACGGGATTCGAACCCGTGACACCCAGATCACAAGCGCTGTGCATTAGCCACTCGAGCTACGCCCACGAATGAGTATGGAGGAGGATGGTTTTGTATTTAACAAGCTCTTATTGCCGATTACAAAGAAAAAAACAATAATCCCACATTTAGTAGGATGGAGGCAATGCAAGGGTTTATAACCCTGGGTGCACACCTTTTGAAATGATTACCTTCGGGTAATCAATGATCACCTCTTTTGCCTCCGATTAGGCAACCGTTCCTTGCCACGTTGGTCCCTTTGCTGCCATGTTTTCTGTTCACGTCAGCTTCTAAGTCGTCCAGTCAACATGGATCTTGTTCTCCTCTCACCACGTGCCGCTCTCTGATTGGTTCTCCTACATCACTATTGTCTCTACGTGCTTGCTGTGATGGCTTGCTCCAAACTTTGCCTCGATCCATGTGCTTCAAACTTCTCTCACCTCGAGCTATGTGCTACGGGCCCCACCTTGACCTCACTACGGGCTGTGTGCTACAGGATTCTCTCTCCTCGGTCCTCGATCTTCCATCACCTCGATCCTCGTGCCCTCTCAGCTTCGACTTTGATACCGGATGTGGTTTGAGAGAAATTATGAGCAAAAAATAGGAAATTAATATTGTATTCAACCTTTTAGAATAATAGGTTACATTGGTATTTATACTTGTAAAAATAAATGAACTTAGGAATATAGGGAAGTTAGGGAAATAGAATAAATAGGGAGGAAAAGAGAAAGGGAAAATGAATTGGTTCACCTTGTCGTCCTTGCCGTCTAATCCTGCCCAGTCAGCTACCATCCAAGACAAAATTACTTGCCCAATCAGCTTCCGTCCAAGGAGGTAAAAGGGGTAAGATCCAAAGCTTACCGTTGAAACAAATTTTTTACCTTTTTTACTCCTTTTTGCTCCTTTTACTAGCTTTATTTTCAATAAAGGGTTTTGGTATTGCTATAAACACCCCCTCACACTCATTTTTTATTAGTGTGTTGTGTAATATAATATGCAGATAGTGATTACTTATGGTGCCTATGGGAACCCATCATATTTATATCTTTCTTTCATCCTTTATGATTTTTGTATAAGATTTGAGTGGATGTTTTACTTCTATTTATTTTTAGAAAAATATTGTGAATTCCAATATGGTATTGTTGGAGGTATTATATTATTTGGTACCTTGGAACACTATTTGGACCATGTAAATATTTTAGTCATTCTAGAGTGCGTGTTTAATATTTGAGTCTATAGTAAGTGACATGATATTAAATGTAAGTTATGTTTCATGTAAATAAGTGTGGAGTTATGTGTGTGAGGTATCATGTAAATGTGACTTATGTGAGTGAAGTGTCATGTTTATAAGTGAAGAGTAATGGATAAACATGAGAGAATTTATATTTATGTAAATATGTGAGATTTATTATTATGTAAGAGATAAATATGAAGAGTTAGATGTCGTGTGAGTATGAGGAGATGAAGTGTTTATGTAAGTGTAAAGGTCAATAGTCATGTAAAAATAAATAGTCTCATGTATGTATATATTGAAGACAAAGCCTTGTAATGTGTAATTGAACAAGCATTGCATTTATGCATTGCTTATAATAGATGTATTTTCAGTGGGTTTGTTGTTCATAGTATTGATAAATTGTTTCATCTCATAGATTGACTAACTTGTGAGAATAGTAGAGGTTTGCTAACAGTGGTATCAAGACCAATGTGTATGTGCTTAAAGAGAACCATATGAGTTAATACCAAAACACTCTGATGGATAGGTTGACACTAAGGATATGGGAGCTAGTACCAAGTATGGAAGTGATACCCATTTTTTTGGTATTATTACCAATACTACATTTGATATCGATACTAAGAACTTATTTTGGCACCAACACTAAATATACACTAACATTAGTAGCTAGTATTGGTTAGAAGTGGAGTTGGCACTAGAGGTCGAGTTGACATAATGAATAGGTGATGTTGTAGAACCAAAAATATTATATTTTGATTTTATGTCATAAATAAATGACATCATAATTCCAAATATAAGGTTGACATCATAGGTGGAGATAGCTTCATAATAGACATTGTGCCATAGGTGGTTATGGTTCTAGTGCATCTAAATTGTTTTCTAAATAGATTTTATGGACATGAAATGAACTATATATTATTTTAATAAATCAATTCATGCTATTACAAATAAAATATATTATCACAACAAGTTTATTTGGTTATATATGAGATTAATATGTCTCACTTGTACTATATTTTTCTAAAATTCCTCCATATATATGTAATTCATTTTGGATTAGAATCTTAGATATCTTATTTGGAGTATCAAAACATTAATTATTAGGAATATTTATATTATAATAATATTAAGGCTCGACCATGAGATTAGAACATTGAGTTATAGTACACAACTCTTAGCTTCCTACTAGTTTTCAAAGCCCATTGGACAAATGTTAAGATTTACCCATATATTATAATCTTAGATTATGGTGTGAAACTCTTTGTTCCCCATTGCTTGTTTCAACCTAATGAATAAGATGTTAAAGTTTACCTATAAGATTAAAAAGTTGGTTTATGGTATAAAATTCCTCATTTTTTATATCTTACTACAAGCATAGATGGCAAAGGTTAATATTTACCCATGGGATTGAAAATTTTGCTTTTGATGGATTGTGCCAAAGGCATTGGATAAAATATTAAGATCCACCAATGATAATGAGATCTTTGACTTTGGTGTAAAAATCCTTGCTTCCTATTACTTGCACCAAAAAAATTGAGCTTAATTGGTTATATATGGTTGAAACTAGATCTAACTATAAAATGTGAAGATTACTCATGGAATTGGAATTGTAATTTACCATGTGAAGTGTCTTGCTTCCAACTATATGCCTTTAAATCCACCTAACTAAATGTTAATAGCCATGGGATTGAAACATTGGATATGGTGTGAAGTCATCACCCCCTAGTATGTGTGACAACACTAATTGGAAAAGAGTTAACCATGGGATTGAAACATTGGATATGGTGTGAAATTCCTCACCCCCTAGTATGTGTGGCCAACACTAATTGGAAAAGAGTTAAGATTCATTTGTTGAAATTCGTCACCCCTAGTTAAAATATTTTATTATATCATGGTGTAAAACATTGGATATGATGTAAAACTTCTCATTTCCTAATGGTTGTGTCAAACTCATTGAAAAAATGTTAAAACTTATTTATGGAATTGGAATTTTATTTTATATTATACATATTGCAATAGTATATATTATCTAATCTTAGCATCTCTTGTGAAATGGCTATAGTTACGCCAAAAAATACATGTTTTAGATTTAAAAAAACAACAACATTAGATCAATGCTATAATGATTTTTTTTTTGAAACTTTTAGCCAGCTATTGTGCCGTAGAATAATAACACCATTGTAATGTCCAAATATAGCATCCATCTAACGCCATCCACATCTTTGTATTATAGAATTATGAGTGCTATAGAATGTACCCTAACAAAGGTATTCTTTTTTAATATGGGTCCTTCTAGCATCTGAAACTTTCAATGAAGGAAACTTGTACTAAGAAAGACAGATGGACGTCCATCCTTTCAATAAAATGAGGGATGATTGTTCAAGGGATAGTAGTGGAGAAAGAAAGACGATTTGGTGGAGAAAAGAAAAGAAATAATGCGATGGCTGACTTAGTGTTTATGAGTTAAGTTGGGACATGACAAAGGAGGACTTCAATGAAATTTCAACTTCCCATTGGAAACAAATGGAGTCGAGAAACCATGGAAAAAAATCCTTTGACATATATGTATGGAAGCCCCACTGATGGGAAATTGACAAACAAGTCTTATGCACTGTAGTCATAATTATCGATCTGGATTATATACGTTACATCTTTTGACTGTGGCTATAAAGGTTACGATGGAATGTCTGTAATAGTAGAATGGACGTCTGAAGTAGATGACTCAGGATGTAATATATTTTATTTACTATACGAACAAAATAGTAACAAATCGCAATTCCTTTCAAAGGCTTAAACATTTAAAGTGTAATCATATATTTATTTTTAGTAACAAATCGCAATTCCTTTCAAAGGCTTAAACATTTAAAGTGTAATCATATATTTATTTTTATTTTTTGCATGAAAGGTTTGAAGAGGAGTACAGTGAAGTTAACAAATCCATGATATGAAAAATGAATGTTTGCCAGTTGGCATTATATCAAGCGAGCATGTCTAGGGTCACTGCTTGATAGAGAAAAAATTGTTGTCCAATGCATTTATGCTTCATCTTTTAAGGTGAAGTTGTTACTTAAATTCAGGAGTTTAAAACGGTTCTAAGGTCTGTTAGGGAATGATAATTACTTACTCATTCAGTCATTATGTTTTTTACACCTTTACACCTTATTACGACCTGCATCAAGTTGGCTCTCATAGAATATATAAATGGACGATTTGGGAGGATTGAAGTTGACACAACACTACAATATTGTTCAAAAAATAAAATTAAAGTATAAATATCTTCATTTTCATGTACCTATTGCACGATGCTAATTAAAATATCGAAATCTTTAATAATATTGCAAGTTGTGTCCTATGAATTTTGAATGGAGGCTGTAGCCTGTAGTTTAGTCTATGTATTGTACTGCTCTGTAGAGATGATGCAAAGAAGAAACTTTTATTTTTTATTCAGTAAGTTTTTCAAACCATACTTCGGATCTCTGCGGAAGGAATGGTATCGTTGAATGACAACACAATTATGAACTGGCGTGTAAGAAAGAAAAAGGCAACATTTAAAAAACGAAAGGAAAGGTATCCAAATTGAATAGAAACCAGATCTGGCGTGGCCTTGGAGGAATGGGTTAAATTGAATTTTTATCACAATCGGAAGAAATAAAATAAGCCTTCATCTCGTGAGTACAACTCTCTCTTTATTATATTGCTATCCTCATTAGATGTCAGTTTAGTGTTTTTAGAAACTTCGCCGATACGGTCCCGTAGCTCAGTTGGTTAGAGCGTTGGTCTTATGATTGTTCTTTCGAACTGCTCGTACGTTATACGTATAAGAAAGCCGAAGGTCGCGGGTTCGAGCCCCGCCGGGACCAAGTGTACTGTTTTAGTTTTTAGCGTAGGCCGAAAGCCAAAGGTCGCGGGTTCGAGCCCCACATGGACCGAGTTACTGATTTTGTTCTTTTTGCACAGGCCGATCTATTGCAGGAGTGTTCCACAAAATTTTCCCCATCGGGGATTGGCCTATTGAAACTACTTTTTAACATTTTATGTCGACAATCAAAATAATTCTTACATTTTTTAAATATAATTTTTAAATTGATAATATTGGAATTGTGTTATAATATTTTTGATAATTATTTATGATATTATATTTATGTTTTAGTATTATTTTAATTATGTATGTATAGTATTAAAAATATATATATTTTAAAGTTAATTAAGTTTATATTATTAAATATATGAATTATAATTTTTAAAATTATTATTAAATAAAATAATTTTATTATGTATATTATTTTCATGGGTTCATTTTTCTTGGAGTTTGGCGGTTCACCCTTAAAACAGGTATTGTCTCTTGGAGTTGGTGGTCTCCTCTTAAAATAAGTAGTTGCATATTTACTTACCAACATGGATAGTTATCTATTCAACACTTCCATCCAAGTATTGAATTTTTAAATCAGGTATTGTCTCTGAATTGGTGGTATACCCTATGAATAAATAGTATTTTTACTTACAATGGAGATAGTTTATAATTTCAACAACTATTAAAAGTAGATAATGCTGGGTAGTTGTCCATTCAACTCTTTAAAAGTAGATAATGCTGGGTAGTTGTCCATTCAACTCTTTCTTTAAGTAGGTAGTGCCTCTTGGTACTGGTGGTCTATCCTTAAACAACTGAAATATCAACAACTAGACTCAAGTCCTTTATAAAAGGTAGATAATGCTGGGTAGTTGTCCATTCAACTCTTTCTTTCAACATTGAATGCTTTAAATAGGTAGTGTCTCTTGGTACTGGTGGTTTATCCTTAAACAATTGAACTCGAACCTTAATTAGAGGTAGACAATGATGGGTAGTTGCCAATTCAACACTTTCATCCAATATTGAATGCTCTATTTCATTAGATATTTTATGATATTTTTAATCTTTAGTTGTAGAGTCGATGTTATTTACGCTGTGTTGCCTTCCTTAAGAGAGGGGCTGCCAGAGTTTGAACTTGCTGTATTTATTTTTCAATAACTTATTTGATAGTGAGCTCAGCTGATGGACAAATCATTTTGTAGAAATTATGCCTAAGCTTCTCCTTACACGCCAAGAGAACTGTAAGGAGTTCTATAATAATCAAAGACGTTCTCTATGCCACTCTCTGTTAGACTTGGACACAATAACATATAGGGAGGCGTCACATAGGGAGGCGTCGTATTTATACCAGTCTTCATGGAGACAACTTACGTAACACAATGTTACGTCCATTTCCTGTTATATTTTATTATTGATTAAATATTTAGGGGTAGGACAGACACATAAACTCACCACCAAATAGAGAATATGTATCTAGTTGTGTACCAACCACGAATCCACACAACAAATCGACGAACTCTCTACTGCAATTTTTTAAATTTGTTTTTAAGTTATTGTTTCTTTTTTGAAATTTTATTTAACATTTTTTTTTTGGTATATAGAAGCAATGGTTACAATCACGATTTTTAGTAACTACCAGCACAGCTGGTAAGGTTCAAACTATCTACGAAGGCTCCCAGGACTTCCACCGTCTCGGTACATGGTAACCCGGCGTGAGATGGGGACCGCCGGACGCACAGGGGTTGCACCGTCGTCATCAATCTGGCGCACCACTCAGAGGAATCGGATCTGGGCTACTGTCTGTGCATGGGCAAACCCGTGGGATTGGAACCTAGGTCTCCTCGGTAAGCGCCCCAACTTACCAATCCACCTAAACCCACGGACAAATTTTATTTAACATTTGAGGTCATCTCAACATAGTTTTTATTTCTTGATTAGTGATTATTCCTTTTTCAACTAAGTGTAACAGATTCTGATAATGCTTCACTCCAACTTTCGTGTTTTCCAGTTTTGAACGCTATCCAACAAGTCCAAATGAATTTTGTTGCAATAAATAGTTTAACTTACAAATACAAGTTTTGTCATTATCCTTTGCCCTGGCCCAGTTTGCAAGTCTCTTCGTCTAAAAATGTCAAAAGGTCTCATATGGTAAAATCGCTAGCCAAACTCGCTACACATTGAGTCCCCAACAAAACATTAAAATAATGGGTTGACACTAGATGCGATATTTGTTTATAATAATTGAAGATTGCTCCATCCTTGGGGTAGTAGTTTTTTTTGATAAATTTTTGAAACGCGTATTGGTTTTTAAGTTAGATTATTTTAGTATCAATATTCTTGATCTTTGAGCAGTTTTAAATATAGGAGATAACATTCAAAGATGATAACAAATATGAATATAAAATGGTCAAAGTTATTTATGCAATAACTTGTAAAATTGTTTAAAATATACATACAAGTTTTAATGTTATTAATGCTTGAATGTGATTTTCTTATTCTTTTTTGATATAATACATGGAGTTTTATCTTCATCATATAGCTATACAAGATGAATCTTCAAGTACTTACTATTGCTCTTCAAATGACAACTTTCACATGTCCTTTGGCTTCTCATCTTGCTATTTGTATACATGACTCTTGACTCTCTATTTACATGCACACTTAATCTATGACACATGCACTCTTTTACATGACACTTACACTTCTACATGCACATCTAATATATGACACTTGTGCATATTCTCACATTACATCTGTGTGCACTTAATTACATAACACTTGTGCACTTTTTCTCATTACACACTTACACTCTTACATGACTTTGAGAATGGTAATTTTGGAATTTGAATGCTAGAGAATGGTGCTCTTTAGCTTTGAGAATGATGCTCATATAGGTTTTTATTATTTAGAGAATGACACTCTTCTACTCAAAGAAAGGTATTCATATAACTTCTAGCTACTTAGAGAATGGTGCTCATGTGGTACTCAACTAATTAGTAAATGGTCCTTGGCCTAGATTGGTATGCTTGGCATATGGTACTTGGTTGACCTGCTTAGCACATGGTGCTTCATTCTGCTTGGTTCAAAATCTCTAGTTGATTGAACCATCACCATAAACTTGGAACTTTTAAAATTAAACTTTACTTTATGTCTTTGAAAGCTTTAATGCTTATCCTTTTTCTTTGGAAGCTTTTGATTGCTTCTCTTTCTTTTATTTTGGAAGATTTTGACGGTTCTTCTTATTTTATTTGGAAGATTTTAATGCTTTTTTCTACTACTTTGGAAGCTTTTGATGCTTCTTCTTATTCTTCTTCGAAAGATTTTTATGCTTCTCTTTCTTTCTTCTCAGAATAAACATCTTGGGTTCCTTAATATTTTAATTTCTTTCTTAGGTTCTTGCCTGAGATCTTCAATGCTTTCACAATCTTCTTAAGATAGCTACCTTCAATGTGCACTATCCAATAAGGGTCAAATATACCCAAAATTTAAAGCACAATATTTTACTTTTGATGGATTTGTCCACTAAATATGTGCTTCTCTATATTTAGAGAGAATCCATAAATTATG
The DNA here is from genome assembly GCA_028583015.1 of Wollemia nobilis. Taxonomy (NCBI): domain Eukaryota; kingdom Viridiplantae; phylum Streptophyta; class Pinopsida; order Araucariales; family Araucariaceae; genus Wollemia; species Wollemia nobilis. The sequence continues at coordinate 5,369,582 of JAQPPZ010016370.1, read as the reverse complement.
GTGACTATTGATATGTCCCCTCAATCAATTCTTCAAGTTGAGTCGTAGTCTTCACTTTTTGTTTAGAGTGGAAAGACTTCATAATATAATAATTGGTCCTTTATCAAATATCAATATACAAATTCTAAATTTTAGTAATCTAAGTATATATTTTCTTCATATAACTCTACATATAAATTCATACAAAAAACTTCCTCTAGCGTTAGCAATAGAGACTACTTGAAGTAGCTCTAAATACACACAAAAAACATCCTCTATTAAATTGGGACTATTGGAATTTAGAGCTACTTCAATCTACTTCAAGTAGTCTCTACTTCAAGCTACTTCAAGTAGTCTCTACTTCAAGCTACTTCAAGTAGTATATTAATAATTTAGAGCTAGTACATATAAATTCACACAGAAAACATCCTCTGATGTTAGTAGTAGAGACTACTTGAAGTAGCTCTAAAACCATTGTTGGATTTTAAGCAAGATTATCTTAGTACAAATATTTTAGATCTTTTAGTAGTCTCAAATATAAGAGCAATTAAAGTATAAGATGACTAGTAACAATAAAATTCAAGATAATAACAAATATGAATATAAAATGGTCAAAGTCATTCATGCAATAACATGAAGAAAAATTATAATAGAATTGCTTAAAATATACATACAAGCTTTAATATTATTAATACTTAAATGTGATCTTCTTTGATCCTTTTTTGATACAATACATGGAGCTTTATCTCCATAATGTAGCCATACAAGATGACTTTTCAAGTACTTGAATATTTCTCTCCATATAACAACTCTCACATGTTCTTTGGATTCTCATCTTACCATTTGTATACATGACTCTTGACTCTCTGCTTGTACTTGAATCTCTATTTGCACTCTTGACTCTCTCCATATGAAAACTCTCACATGTCCTTTGGCTTCTCATATTGCCATTTGTATACATGACTATTGACTCTCTATTTACACTTTTAACTCTCATAGTTTTTTTGGACTTCTATATCAACTTATCAGTAAGGATGTTTTGAAGAATATTAAAAATACCCTAGGAGAATTCATCAAGGAAGGACTAACTATTAAGGAGAAAAAACATAGTATATATACTAGAGTATGTGTTGCTATGGATATTTTAAAATATTTACCACAATCGATTAATATTAAATTTAAATCAAGAGAATGATATCAACAAGTGGATTATGAAAACATCACATTTTGTTACCTCAATTGTAAAAGAGTTTGCAAAGTGAAAAATATGGATAAAGAGACAAAAAACATTAGTCATAAGAAATAATTTAAGGCACAGTGAGGAAATCATATATTAATAGAATTACACAACTAAACAAGGGGTAAAGAAAGCTTATCTACAATATCTTATGAAAATGGCCACCATAACTCACTTGGATCAACCGTGAGAAGAAACAATGAAGGATATAAGGGATGATAAAGCACAATATGTAATTTCAAGTTCAAAATAAATAAAAAGTGCAAAGGTAAATGTGGAGGAAAATCCAAATACGAAGATGATAAAGGAGGTCAAGATCTTTCTAGGTAAATCATCTTCATTTTTATCAAGTGGTATAAAATCCTCTCCTAGTAATAAAAGTGAAATTGGTATAGAGGTTATCCCTTGCACTTTAGGGTTTTAAGAGCAACATAATAAAAATGAGGGTGGAGGAATTATATAACAATTTAGGGTTTTTAGGGTAGAATAATAAGGTAATTGCTTTGGAAGAGTGTCTTGCACTTTAAGGTTTCCAGGGAAATATAAGAACAATGTACTTTTGAGGTTATTTATTTTTCTACAAATCCTACACAACAAAACAAATCTATAGATGATAAGTATTACTTTGCGTAGTGTGAGAAGATTTAAGAGTTAGATGAAGATGAAAATATTGGTGGAAATTAAAAAATAGAGGAAGACCCAAGAAGCAAAAACAAAGAGAAAAAGAAACCCAGAGGGATATTGATATGGGAAAACCAAAATAAATGTTGCACATGTTAACAAGAAGTGGGGCTAAACCCACAAAGAAAAATAAAAAAATAACAATGAAAATAGTCTTAGAATATTAGGGGTATGAATAAGAACCCTAAAAAAAGTGATTAAGAAACTCTCATATCGCTATAAGACAATATATTTATATTTATAGATATGAAAAATGAGTAGCAAATATTTTAGCATTCATGGTGTTGAATTTTATCTTGACAAAATTTCAATTTTATAAGGAATCTATATGAAATGATAAAAATAAGTCAACTACAAAAAATTAGCAATGAGGAATATGGCAAATATATTTGATAAGAAAGGTAAATGAAGAATATTTTTGATAAAAAGGCAAGTTGGATATGATTTAATTAATTTGATAGAAATGTAATAAGAGAAATTTAATGTTTTTTTGTAATGAGAGTGGCTCCTAATAGAATCCACACATAGCTTATTCAAAATAATAATAATTTAACATGCCCAAATACTAAAAACTCCACTAAGTGCATTTTTTTCATATTATACTTTCTAAAGCTTTCAAATATTCCTTTAACTGATGTCCAAGTTCTAGTAGAATGTGTTCTTTCATACAATAATCAAATATCCCAATTTCTATCCTTACTAATAGCCTTTCTAGTGATAGAATTTTATCATAAAATATTCTCATGCTTCTTTATTTTCAAATTTTCAAAGTAATGATCAAGTGATCATCACATCAAATTTTAACATACTTCTTTAGAATTTATGGTTTTATGAGAAAGTCTTCCAACCCTAATCCAATATATTATTCCATGTGTATATATAATTCTCAAGAATAATATAAACCAATTCCATATCTTCCTAGTCTAGGGATAATGTAACAATATCATGTCCATTGTATATTAATAATTTTCATAGAAGAAACATATAGGATGATCACTCATTTCCATCTTCCTCAATCTCTTCTAAGTATGTTTTAAGTTCTCATATTTTCAATAGGAAAATATCTACTTTCAAGAGGTCATTCCTTTCCCAATGTTCTTTATTGTTTACCATTCCTTCAAGTCCTTTTGATTGGATTTTTATATAAATATAAACAAATATATATTACTTCTTCCAACAAAAGGAAAAAGGCTATTTTTGAAAATTTTCTAACCACCTCTATTTATTGTGTTATCTAAGAATAAGGACTATCTCCTTCTCATGTAATGATGTATTAGAGATATGATATTAGTTTTTATGCAAATAATTGTTAGGGATTTTATGACTATAACCAAAAATCATATTTAAATTTTACATTGAACTGGTTGATGTGGTTGAACCTTCAACACTATGATGATAGGGTTTTTAAAACATATTTTTCAAGGCAATATTATAAAATATATATTGAATAAAATATTACCTAAATATATTGAGTGATGGGTTTTTGAAACTGGTGATTGAATGAATAAATAAAAAAAAGAATATTGATAAGGTTTATGAGCTATAGAAGTTACTAAATGTTATAAAAAAAAATTGTTTTGACTTTATAAAACCAATGAGCGAGTGACATGAATGATGAGATATAATAATTTGGTTTGAAATCCAAATGATGACATGATTTATGGTTATTATTTTTGAAAGAGCAATGCATATGGAATATGCCTCCACAACAAGAAAAAACTAGATGCAACTATATTGCATCTTATCTTTTATTGGAAAATCCTTTTAGTCCTTATCACCCTTTAGACATGTTAGTTCTAAAATATATACCTTTAAACAAATATGGAATACAATTGAAAGTAGAGGAGGCAACTATGAAAGAATAACACCATAGGAATAGAAAAATTCATTATTCCATAGGCTAAAAACTAAGGGAATTCCCTATTACTAGTCCTTTAGATCACTAACATAGAATGATAAAAATTCTAAAATATTTTATAGCTTAGGACATCCTAATGGGACCTTATTTTGTATCTATATTCCAAATTTATTGATATTAATATGTAAATATACCATTAGAATGATTATTGTTGTATATAAAATATAATATTTTTATATTTATGTTTATGGACTATTTATGTGTAATCCTACGATTGTTGTAAGTTGTTAGATTAAATATATCTAAACATATGGTAACTCAAGAAGCAACAAATTATTTCTCTAAATAAAGGGTTTCATACCTTATTGTACTCATAAATTATTTTTTAATAATTGAAAGATATATATATTTTTGATAAGGTGGATGAAAGGAGTTTTAAAAGGGCCTCCAAACCTTAACAAAAAGGATCTAACCTCTGAACATAGTAGGAGGTAAAGAGAAACCAGACAAAGAGCTATTGACTATAGGTTGAGACAAAAAATCAAATATAACCCAAACCGTCAGGAAACACCAGAAACTAAGGACCAACACACCCATGTAGGGGTAACAAACCAGGCACACAGACCCAAGGATGCTGATCAAAATAGACAAACAATAAATATAACACCTAAACTCAGAACTTAGTCCCACTAGGGCCTCCTCTGATATCATCCTTAAATTTATCCCTATTAGGTACATGCCATCCCATAAGGGCTAGCACTTCCTCGATGTAATAAATTAACACTTGCATGGAGTCAATCATCGAATGATACTTCAAAATCATTCTATTAATAACCTTTAGGTTGCAACCTCTCGATTGGAATATAGGGTTTTGGATCCTCCTAGCACTTCCCACTTCTAGCACCAACTTTGACTTCTTGGATGGTGGAGGAAATTCTTTTGAGTTAGAGTCATTAATAGTCATTGAATCCTTACCAGTAATCACCATATTAGCCACCAAATACATTGATCTTATCGTGCCCTCTTCACTACCACTAGGAACTCTCAAAATAGACTCTATGAAATCTGTAAGATTTGATGCTAAGGGAGTGGCTTCCATAGCCTCTTGGATCGAAGCATTTGAGTCCCTCAAAACTGAAGAGGTTGGATAATCCACCATAGGAACAAGGATATTATTTGGAGTATTAAAGATATTTTCACCATCGAAACCTCTCAGACACTCTGCTTAACCACACGATCAAAAATCATCTTCAACAGACCTTGGTGTAGCGGATTAGAGGCCACCCCTTTCTTAATCTTTGAAATTATCCTCGCCAAAGACTAAAATAGAAATGATGGGATGTTCATCATTTTATTGCAATGTAAATGGTTAAGAATGATGAAATGATAGCTTCTCGGGATTTCTAAATTCTCGTTAAGGGTATTGCATTACAACCAACACCACATGATCCCACGGGACATTAAGGGAATTACATATGAACCCATTTTGGATTTTTATCAGCTCTTCTTCATCACCTAGAAACACCTAAACTTATTTTTCTAGGAAGTGCTTCTCCCAATTATGAACCAAACCATCCACCACAAGCCTTTTCACCTCAATTATAAGAGGGATATTGATCTCAAACTCCATCTAATCCACTCTCACCATCCCCTCATACCATCAGTAAGAAAGATGCTTGCCATTTCTCAGTGATGACCATTGAATTTTAGCAAACATTGGAGCACATTTCCTTTTTTAAAGATCTTGTGAACCTCCTCATCCACTGTAAGGAATTGAGGCTTCAGAATTAAGGTATCCATCCTAACACTTTTCCTTACACCGCTCAGGGAGATTATGGTAGAATTATCACCTTTTACCCGCCCCAACTTACCATCGAGGGAGAATATACTAAAATTGCAATAGAAGTTCTAACCTCTTTACCTGTATAACACATGCTTCAAACACATAAATCTTTTTGTACTTCACATGATGGACTTATGGTGCAGTTACCCATATAAATCTATAAAATTTAAGCATGGGATTGGCAAAACCACTGCTACTAATCTACCACCACTCTTCTTGGAACTTCCACCTGAAAAAGCCACTGGGATGGGCAAAACCACTGTTAAAATTAATTGAATCTTAACAGTCGAGAAACCATGGAAAAAAATTCCTTTGACTTATGTGTATGGAAGCCCCATAAATTGACAAACAAGTCTTATGCACTGTAGTAATAATGATCGATCTGGATTATATACGTTACATCTTTTGACTGTGGATATAAAGGTTACGATGGAATGTCTGCAATAGTAGAATGGACGTCTGAAGTAGATGACTCAGGATGTAATATGTTTTATTTACTATACGAACAGAATAGTAAACAAATCGCAATTCCTTTCAAAGGCTTAAACATTTAAAGTGTAATCATATATTTATTTTTATTATTTTTTGCATGAAAGGTTTGAAGAGGAGTACAGTGAAGTTGACAAATCCATGATATGAAAAGTGAATGTTTGGCAGTTGGAATTATATCAAGCAAACATGTCTAGGGTCACTGCTTGATAGAGGAGAAATTGTTGTCCAATGCAATTATGCTTCATGCAGTCAAATTTACTTACTCATTCACTCAAATTTAAAAAGGTTCTAAGCTCTGTTAGGGAATGATAATTACTTACTCATTTAGTCAAATTTATTATGTTTTATACACCTTTTTACGACCTGCATCAAGTTGGCTCTCTGCGGAAGGAAGGGTATCGTTGAATGACAACACAATTATGAAGTGGCGTGTAAGAAAGAAAGAGGCACCGTTTAAAAAGAAAGGAATGGTATCCGAATTGAATAGAAACCAGATGTGAAGTGGGCTCGGTGGAATGGATTAAATTGAATTTTGACGGAAGAATTAAAATAAGCCTTCATCTCGTCTGGCATTCTCTTTATTATATTGCTATCCACATTTGCTCTCAGGTAGTTTTTTAAGAAATTTTGTTAATACGGTCCCGTAGCCAAGTTGGTTAGAGCGTTGGTCTTATGATTGATCTCTTCAACAGCTCCTACGTTATGCGTATAAGAAAGCCGAAGGTCGCGGGTTCGAGCCCCGCCGGGACCAAGTTTACTGTTATACTTTTTTCGCGTTGGTCTAAAACTGAAGGTCGCGGTTCGAGCCCCGCAGCGACCAAGTTAGTGATTTTGTTCTTTTCGCATAGGCCGATCGATTGCAGGAGTCCACAAAATAATTTTTAAATTTTAAAAAATAATTATATATTAGATTTTTGTTTTAATATATTTTTTAATTATATATAATATTAAAAAATATATTTAAAAAAAAAAAAAGTTGTTCGACCTTATATTATTTAATATTTGAATTATAATTTTTAAAATTCTTATTAAATAAAATAATTTTATTATGTATTTTTATTTTCATGGGTTCAATTTTCTTGGAATTGGCGGTCCACCCTTAAAAACAGGTATTGTCTCTTGGCGTTGGTGGTCTACTCTTAAAATAAATGGTTGCATATTTACTTACAATTGAGACACTTCAAAGACTTAAGCCTTTGATTAGAGGTTGATAGTTTTGTTTTTTTTTTTTAAAGCGAAAAACCTCTTACAGGTCTTTTTGGTCTGAGAGACTACGAACAAGGGTTCTACACAGTCAAAGTTACTCGGGAGTCGCATCCGATTATGCTCGCACCAACATTATCAATTGGATTTTGGATATCCAATTTAGCTTTTTGGTAAGGTGAAGATTTGAACCTAGGACCTTCCTTGGAGGATTGCCCTCTTCTCTCCAACTCACCTGCACATAGATTTAGTTTTCTATTCAACACTTTCATCCAAGTATTAAATATTTAAATCAAGTAATGTTTCTAAATTGGTGGCCTACCCTTAATGGAGATAGGTTATAATTTCAACAACTAGACTCAAGCCCTTACAATGGAAATAGGTTATAATTTCAACAACTAGACTCAAGCCCCTTATTAAAGGTAGATAATGCTGGATAGTTGTCGATTCAACTCTTTCTTTCCATATAGGTAGTGTCTCTTCATCTTAAGTAGTTTTTGTATCTTTACTTAACAATGAGGACAGGTTATAAGGTCAACAACTAAACTTTAACCCTTAGAGTGAGGACAGGTTATAATGCCAACAACTACTCTAACCGTTAATTAATGGTAGATGGGTAGTTGCCAATTCAACACTTTCATATGAATGCTCTGAATTAGATATTTTATGATATTCTTAATCTTTAGTTGTAGATTCGATGTTATTCTAATAGTTAAAAACATGACGCTTTGTTGCCTAAGAGGGCTGCCAGAGTCTGATGTACAAATCTTTTTGTAGAAATTATGCCTAAGCTTCCCCTTACACACGCTCAAGCACAAGAGAACTGTAAGGAGTTCCCAAAAAATCAAAGACATTAGAACTGTAAGTTCTGAAATAATCAAAGACATGTTCTCTAATCCACTCCCTGTTAGACTTGGACACAATAACACATAGGGAGGCGTCATATTTATACCAGTCTTCATGGAGACAACTTACGTAACACAATGTTACGTCCATTTCCTGTTATATTTTATTACTGATTAAATGTTTAGGGGTAGGACAGACATATAAACTCCCCACCAAATAGAGAATATGTATCTAGTTGTGTACCAACCACGAATCCACACAACAAATCGACGAACTCTCTATTGCAATTTTTTTTTATTTGTTTTTAAGTTATTTTTTCTTGGTTTGAAATTTTATTTAACATTTGAGGTTATCTCAACATAGTTTCTTTTCTTGATCAGTGATTATTCCTTTTTCAACTAAGTGTAACAGATTCTGATAATACTTCACTCCAACTTTCGTGTTTTCCAGCTTTGAACGCTATCCAACAAGTCCAAATGGATTTTGTAGCAATAAATAGTTTAAGTTACAAATACAAGTTTTGTCATTATCCTTTGCCCTGCCCCAGTTTGCAGGTCTTCTCGCCTAAAAATGTCAAAAGGTCTGATATGGTAAAATCGCTAGCCAAACTCGTTAGACATCGAGTCCCAAAAAAAAGGGTTGACACTAGATGCGATATCTGTTTATAATAATTGAAGATTGCTGCATCCTTCGGGTAGTAGTTTTTTTTGATAAATTTTTGAAACGCATTTTTTTTCCATTCTATTGGTTTTTAAGGTAGATTATCTTAGTTTCAATATTCTTGATCTTTGAGCAGTTTTAAATATAAGATAATAAAATATAAAATGGTCAAAATTATTCATGCAAGCTTTAATGTTATTAATGCTTGAATGTGATCTTCTTCGATCTTCTTTTTGATACAATACATGGAGTTTTGTCTACATTATATAGTTGTACAAGATGACTCTTCAAGTACTTATTATTGCTCTCCATATGACAACTCTCACATGTCCTTTGGCTTCTCATCTTGCCATTTGTATACATGACTCTTGACTTTCTATTTACATGCACACTTAACTCTATGACACTTGCACTCTTTTACATGACACTTACACTTCTACATGCACACCTAATATATGACACTTATGCATTTTTTCTCATTACACACTTACACTCTTACATGACTTTGAGAATGGTGCTTTTGGCATTTGAATGCTATAGAATGGTGCTCTTTAGCTTTGAGAATGACACTCGTATAGCTTTTGATTGTTTAGAGAATGACATTCTTCTACTCAAAGAAAGACATTCATATAACTTCTAGCTACTTAGAGAATGGTGCTCATGTGGTGCTCAACTAATTAGTAAATGGTCCTTGGCCTAGATTGGTATGCTTGGCATATGGTACTTGGTTGGTTTTCTTAGCATATGGGGCTTCATTCAGCTTGGTTCACAATCTCTAGTTGATTGAACCATCACCATAAACTTGGCACTTTTAAAATTAAATTTTACCTATGTCTTTGAAAGCTTTAGTGCTTATCCTTTTTCTTTGGAAGCTTTTGATCGCTTCTCTTTCTTTTACTTTGGAAGCTTTTGATGGTTCTTATTATTTTTCTTTGAAATATTTTAATGCTTTTTCTTCTACTACTTTGGAAGCTTTTGATGTTTCTTCTTCTTTGAAAGATTTTGATGCTTCTCTTTCTTTCTTATCAGAATAAACATCTTGGGTTCCTTAATATTTTTATTTATTTCTTAGGTTTTTGCTTGAGATCTTCAATGCTTTCACAATCTTCTTAAGATAGCTACCTTTAATGTGCACTATCCAATAAGGGTCAAATATGCCCAAAATTTAAAGCACTATATTTTACTTTTGATAGATTTGACCACTCAATATGTGCTTCTCTATATTTAGAGAGAATCCAAAAATTAGGGTGACTATTGATATGTCCCCTCAATAAATTCTTCAAGTTGAGTCCTAGTCTTCACTTTTTATTTAGAGTGGAAAGACTTCATCATATAATAATTGTGCCTTTATCAAATATCAATATAAAAATTCTAAATTTATAGTAATCTAAGTATATATTTTCTTCACATGACTCTACATATAAATTCACACAGAAAATTTCCTTAGTGTTAGCAATAGAGACTACTTGAAGTAGCTCTAAACTCACATAGAAAACATCCTCTATTAAATTGGAAATATTGGAATTGAGACTATTGGAATTTAGAGATACTTCAAGCTACTTCAAGTAGTCTCTACTTCAAGCTACTTCAAGAAGTATATTAATAATTTAGACCTATTACATATAAATTCACATAGAAAATATCCTCTAATGTTGGCAATAGAGACTGCTTGAAGTAGCTCTAAAATCATTGTTGGCTTTTAAGCAAGATTATCTTAGTCCCAATATTCTGGATCTTTTATTAGTCTCAAATATAAGAGCAATTAAAATATAAGATGGTTAGTAATAATAACATTCAAGATAATAACAAATATGAATATAAAATTGTCAAAGTCATTCATGCAATAACATGAAGAAAATTTACAATAGAATTGCTCAAAATATGCATACAAGCTTTAATATTATTAATACATAAATGTGATATTCTTTGATCATTTTTTGATACAATACATGGAGCTTTATCTCCATAATGTAGCCATACAAGATGAATTTTCAAGTACTTGAATATTTCTCTCCATATGACAACTCTCACATGTTCTTTTGATTTTCATCTTACCATTTGTATACATGAATCTTAACTCTCTACTTGTACTTGAATCTCTATTTGCACTCTTGAATCTCTCATTATGAAAACTCTCACATGTCCTTTGGCTTCTCATATTGCCATTTGTATATATGACTCTTGACTCTCTATTTGCACTTTTGACTCTCATAGTTTTTTTGGACTTCCATATCAACTTATCAATAAGGATGTTTTGAAGAATATTGAAAATACCCTAGGAGAATTCATCAAGGAAGGACTAACTATTAAGGAGCAAAATCATGCTATATATACTAGAATATGTGTTGCTATGGATATTTTAAAATATTTACCACAATCCATTAATATTAAATTTGAATTAAGAGAATGAGATCAACAAGTGGATTATGAAAACATCATATTTTGTTACTACAATTAGGCAAGAGTTCGCAAAGTGAAAACTATGAAGAAAGAGATAAAAAAACTTTAATCATAAGAAAAAATTCAATGTACAGTGAGGAAATCATATATTAATAGAATTACACAACTAAAAAAGGGGTAAATAAAGCCTATCTACAACATCTTATGAAAATAGCCACGATAACTCACTTCGATCAACCGTGAGAAGAAACAAATAATGATATAAGGGATGAAAAAGAACACTCTGTAAGTTCAATTTCAAAAGGAATAAAAAGTGCAAAGGTAATTGTGGAGGAAAATCCAAACACAAATATGATAGAAGAGGTCAAGATCTTTCTAGGTAAATCATCTTCATTTTTCTCAAGTAGTATAAAATCCTCTCCTGGTAATAAAAGTGAAAGTGGTATAGAGGTTATCCCTTGCACTTTAGGGTTTTAAGAGCAACATATTAAAGAAATGAGGGTGGATGAAGTCTATAAAAATTTAGGGTTTTTAGGGTAGAATAAGAAGGTTTCTAGGGAAATATACGAACAATGCACTTTTGAGGTTATTTCTTTTTCTATAAATCCTACACAACAAGACAAACCTATAGATGATAAGTTTTACTTTGAGTAGTGTGAGAAGATTGAAGAGTTGTATGAAGAAGAAAGTATTGGTGGAAGTTAAAAAATAGAGGAATACCTAAGAAGAAAAAATAAAGAGAAAAGGAAACCCAGAGGGATATTGATATGGGAAAACAAAAATAAATATCGCACATGTTAACAAGAAGTGGGGCTAAACCCACAAAGAAAAACAAAAAATGATAATGAAAATAGTCTTAGAATATTAGGGGCATGAATAAGAACCCTAAAAAAAGGTATTAAGAAACTCTCAGATAGGTATAAGATAATATATTTATATTTATAGATATGAAAAATGGGTAGCAAATATTTTAGCACTCATGGTGTTCAAATTTATCTTGATAAAATTTCAATTTCAGAAGGAATCCGTATGAAATGATAAAAAGGAGTTAACTATGAAAACTTAGCAATGAGGAAGATGGCAAATCTCTTTGATAAGAAAGGTAAATGAAGAATATTTTTGATAAAAAGGCAAGTTGGATGTGATTTAATTAATTTTATAGAAATGTAATAAAAGAAATTTAATGTTTTTTTTTTTAAATGAGAGTGGTCCCTAATAGAAGCCACACATAGCTTATTCAAAATAATAATAATTTAACATGCCCAAATACTAAAACCTCCATTAAGTGTGTTTTATTTTTCATATTATGCTTTCTAAAGCTTTCAAATATTCCTTTAACGAGTTTCCAAGTTCTAGTAGAATGTGTTCCTTCATGGAACCATCTAATATCCCAATTTCTATCCTTACTAATAGCCTTTCTAGTGATAGGATTTTATCATAAAAGATTCTCATGCTTCTTTATTTTCAAATTTTCTAAGTAATGATCAAGTAATTATCACCACAAATTTTAACATACTTATTTAGAATTTTTGGTTCTATGAGGAATTCTTCCAACCCTCCTCCAACCTATTATTCCATGTGTATATATAATTATCAAGAATAATATAAAACGATTCCATACCTTCCTAGTCTAGGGATAATGTAACAATATCATGTCCATTGTATATTAATCCTTTTCATAGAAGAAACATATAGGGTGATCACTCATTTCCATCTTCCTCAATCTCTTCTAAGTATGTTTTAAGTTCTCATATTTTCAATAGGAAAAAATCTACTTTCAAGAGGTAACTCCTTTCCCAATGTTCTTGATTGTTTACCATTCCTTCAAGTCATTTTGATTGGATTTTTATATAAATATAAATAAATATGTATATCACTTCTTCCAAAAAAGGAAAAAGGCCATTTTTGAAAACTTTCTAACCACCTCTATTTATTGTGTTATCCAAAAATAAGGACTATCTCCTTCTCATGTAATGATGTATTAGAGATGTGATATTAGTTTTTATGCAAATAATTATTAGGGATTTTATGACTATAACCAAAAATCATATTTCAATTTTATATTGCACTGGTTGATGTGGTTGAACCTTTAACACTATGATGATAGGATTTTAAAATATTTTTCAAGGCAATATTATCAAATATATATTGAGTAAAGTATTACCTAAATAGATTGAGTGATTGATTTTTGAAATAAAAATAAATTGGTGATTGAATGACTAATTATAAAAAAATAATATTGATAAGGTTGATGAGCTATAAAAGTTACTAAATGTTATCAATTTTTTTTTTTTGACTTTATAAATCCAATGAGTGAGTGACATGAATGATGGGATATAATAATTTGGTTTGAAATCCAAAATATGACATGATTTATGGTTATTATTTTTGAAAGAGCAATGCATATGGAATATACCTCCACAACAAGCAAAAAGTAGATGCTACTATATTGCATCTTATGTTTTATTGGAAAATACTTTTAGTTTTTATCACCCTTTAGACATGTTAGTTCTCAAATATATACCTTCAAACAAAGATGGAATACAATTAAAAGTGGAGGAGGCAACTATGAAAGCATAACACCATAGGAATAGACAAATCCAATATTCCATAGGCTAAAAACTAAGGGAATTTCCTATTACTAATCCTTTAGATCACTAACATAGAATGATAAAAATTCTAAGATATTTAATAGCTTAGGACATCCTAATGAGACCATATTTTGTATATATATTCCAAATTTATTAGTATTAATATGTAAATATACCATTAAAATGATTGTTGTTGTATACAAAATACAATATTTTTATATTTATGTTTATGGACTATTTATGTTTAATCCTAGGGTTGTTAAAGTTGTTAGATTAAATGTATCTAAATATATGGTAACTCAAGAAGCAATAAATTATTTCTCTAAATAAAGGGTTAATACCCTCTTGTACTCATAACTTATTTTTTAATAATTGAAAGATATATATTTTTCGATAAGGTGGATGAAAGGAGTTTTGAAAGGGCCTCCAAACCTTAAAAAAAAGGAGGTAACCTCCAAACATAGTAGGAGGTAAAGAGAAACCAAACAAAGAGATACAAACTAAATGCTGAGATAAAAAACCAAATATAACCCAAACCATCAAGAAACACCAACAATCAAGGACCAACACACCCACGTAGGGGTAAAAAACTAGCACACATGCCCAAAGATGTTGAGAAAAATAAAAAAAACAACAAATATAACACCCAAAATCATAACTTTGTCCTACTAGGGCCTACTCTGATATCATCCTTAAATTTATTCCCATTAGGCACCTGCCATCCCATAAGGGCTAGCACTTACTCGATGCGAGAAATTAACACCTGCATGGAGTTGATCATAGAATGCTACAACTTCAAAATATTCATAATAAGAACCTTCAGGTTGTAACCTATCGAATGAAATCTAAGGTTTTGTATCCTTATAACATCTCCTACTTCTAGCACCAGCTTTTACTTCTTGGACGATGGAGAAAATTCTTTTGAGTTAAATTTGCTATTAGTCATCAGATCCTTACCAGTAATCACCATCTTAGCCACCAAACACATTGATATCCTCATGCCATCTTCATTGTCGCTAGGACCTCTCAAAATAGACTATAAAATTTGTGAGATTCAACACTAAGGGAGTGGCTTATAAGGCCTCTTGGATCGAAGAATTCGAGTCCCTCTAAACTAAAGAGGCTGGATAACCCACCATAGGAACAAGGATATTATTCAGAGTATTAAAGATATTTTAACCATCCAAGCCTCTTTGCTTAAACACACGATTAAAAACCATATTAAAAAAACCTTGGTGTAGTGGATCAGAGGCCACCCCTTTCTTAACCTTTGAAATTATCCTTGCCAAAGACTAAAATAGAAATGATGGGATGTTCATTATTTTATTGCAATATAAATGGTTAAGAATCATGAAATGATAGCTTCTCAGGATTTTTAAATTCTCATCACGGGTAAGATATTGCATTACAACCAACACCACATGATCCCACAGGGCTTTAAGGGAATTACATCTAAACCCATTCTAGGTTTTTGTCATCTCTTATTCACCGTCCAGAAACACCTAAACTTGTTTTTCTAGGGATGAACCAAACCATCCACTATAAGCCTTGTCACCTCAGTGATAAGAGGGATATCGATCTCAAACTCCACTGAAACCACTCTCACAATCCCATTATACCATGAGTAAGCAAGATGCTTGACCATTTATCAGCGATGGCCATTAAATTTTAGCAAACATTGGAGCACATTCCCTTTTTTCAATATCTTGCAGACCTCCTCATCTAGTATAAGGGATTGAGGCTCCAGAATTAGGGTAGCCATCCTGACACTCTTCCTTACATCGCTCAAAGAAATTATGGTAGAATTATCACCTTTTACCTGCCCTAACTTACCACCAAGGGAGAATATACTAAAATTGCAACAAAATTTCTAACCTCTCTACCTATATAACACACACTCCAAGCACACATGGATATTTTTTTTCTTCATAGGATGGACTAATGATGCACTTATCCACAAAAATCTACAAAATTTAAGTATGGAATGCGCAATCACTACTACTAATCTACCACCAATCTTCTTGGAATTTCCCCTTGGAAAAAAATTCAACTTTTAAGACTACATAATGCTTTGGAACGATGCCAAGGTTGGAATTTTTAGGAATAATAGGTTAGGGCCAATATTGGGGATGAAGGTTCATGATTCTCATACCGCATTTCTTGTAGACGAGGCACAAGGTGCAAGGATTCTGAGGAGAGGACCTAAAAACAATTCAGCTCAACTTGCACAAATCGTCCCATTGGTGCCACGCCACCCATGACACTCCAAAATAAAAAGGTAAATCTTATCCCACACTTGAAATCCTTCCTACTTACCTTAACACACTTTCTGTTGATCCTACTGGTAAACCACGCACCAAGCTCATTAATCCCTAACAAGGAAAGTTGTCCAATAATCATAGTGAGAAGACACCACCTACCCGTTTTCATGAATTCTATTTCCTAAGACTTAAGATAGTCAATGCCAATCGAGTTTGAATAAAGTTGTCCAGTAATCATAGTGAGAAGATGCCACCTATCCCTTTTCATGGATTTCATTTCCTGAGACTTAATATAGTCAATGCTAACTAGGTTTGAATTTGAATTTAAATTTTTGTGGTCATCCCACCCAGAGAAACCAAAAGCCCAAATCCAAATGACCAAAATCTAGGAACCAATCCTATTCCCATCACTATTTGAATTCATTGTCAAAAATTCTAAGGCCATCAACAAAATTATCCATCCAAACTTAAAAACTTTTTATGGAGGCCTTGGTTTACGAGGAAATCCGTAGCCCTGTTGCCTTCCATGAATCGGTGGTATATTTGAACATCTTCCAAATTTTGTATCAATATCCTAGCTTCCAATATGAAGTTTGAAATAGTCCAGGATGGAGTCTGAATTCCTTTGAACATGTTATCGTATTTAGAGAGTCTCCTTCTATAATAAAATTTCTACAATTAACCCTCTCCAATTTAGAGTCTCCTTGAAATAACACCCACACATCAGCAAAGTGGTTTGTTTGGTGACCCAATATTTCTACAAAAGTGAGCAAAATTTCTCCATTTGAATTTCTAAAAAGACCCGCCACACCCATTAATCCTAGATTCCCTTTAGATGCTCCATACAAATTTAATTTTAACCACCCAGGTAGAGGGGGTTTCCAGAAGATATGGTACCTATCCTGAGCCACACAATCCACCACATTCAGAGGTTGCATTAAAAAATTCAACATGCGCTCCAACCTAATTTCCTTATCGCAGGTTATCCTATCCAAGTTTATAGCTTTGAAATTATCCATTGTGTCACTAATTTACCTCAAAGAGACAAAAGGCTTTGATCGAAGAACACCTTTTAAAAGCTTAGGATTTTTTTTCCTTCCAAATTCACCACCTTAAGTGAGTTAACTCAATTTTTTAGAGATGCTAAAAATTACTAGAGTGGAAGGGAGACATCCATTGGTCGACCAAATATATTAGAGATTCAAGGAGAACCTAGGACACTCCCATATACTTAAAAAATAATCTAAACACTTCTAGTGTAAAAGAGCAGTGAGAAAATAGGTGCTAGGGTGACTCCAACTCACATTCACATAGAAAACATCTATTTGGAGTGCTCAAATCCTGCTTTTGGAGATTATCAATCATTAAACACTTCCCCTAGATAACTAACAAGAAAAATACATTTACCTTAGGGGTAAGACCTCTAATCCAAAACTGATTAATAGGGAACCAAGGATCAATTCCAGAATCTAGATATCGATAGGCCATTCTGACAAAGAAACTACCATACTTTGCAGGTCCCCAAATTAACCTATCATTAAAACCTATACCTAGAGTAAGAATCCATTTGATGTCATATAATAACATTTTGAATGACCCTCTATTTGCTTGAGATATTTTAGGGAAGTAGAATAATTTCCATCGGAGATACCCATTGTCAACTTCAATGAAGTCACAAAGTTTGGGACTAAAATATTGATCAGTGATTGGCTTCAGGTCCGCAAACTTTAGGCAATGTTCAAGTTGAATGTCTGTGAACCAAGTGTTATTTCTCTCTCATATCTATCATATTATATAGTTATGCATCCTTTTGGTTGTAGATATGCTACACATGGTATCATTGCAATAAGTTTTAGATCATCATGATAAAAATAGTCCAAGGCTAAGTTATAGAATTTTAAGGAAAAAGGAGATAAGTTAGTGCAAAAGGTAGAAAATTTAAATTGGAATATCAAATTATGGTAAAATATCTTTCCATGGAATGCAAACATAAATATGCTTCCAACAAGTCAAAGTTTTTCAATGTTGGAGACTTAATGACCAAGATATTATTGTTTCAATTTTCTACTCATGGCCAACATAAAAATACATAAAAATATAGCTCATATTAGTACTCTAAATTCAATCTCATATAACCCTAGATTAAGGTGTCAAATTTCTGTGTCTCTTTTTTATTTTGAAAATTTATAATACATTGCTTCGGTGAATCACTTCAACTTTTTGATTTTGAGCACTAGAGATACCTTAAAATAAAACAAGAAGACCCAAGATTATTGATAATTACATTAAATAGAGACACCCCCTCTATAAAATGAGCACTAAACAATATATATGCCTTAAAATAGAGAGGTTAGAGATTAGAGAAATGAATTCGTTAGATCTACAAAGACAAACAAAAATATACATCTTCAAAATAAATCTTAGATTGGGATTTTAAACGAGTAAACTATGAATAGGTAGGAATCATGGATAGAAATAGGTTGCCTGCATTATGACATGAATTTCCATAGATGGATGTGTGAGCCACTTGAAAATATCAAAAAATATATTTCACTAAATTTGGTTATGTATTTGCATAAAATATGGTCTAAAGAATTTTCTATTTCAAGCATCAAAACCCATAGTGGGTAGAAATAATCAATAGTAATGTGTAATAAATAAATTGTAAGAATACTCTTAGTAAAGGAATACATAAGAGAAAATTTTGAGATTCATACGCTTGAAACTTGATGATTATATTTAATCTCATGGGTGAAACAAATAAGTTACGAAATAATCTTAGAGAGTCTACATTTGGGTTTTCTCAAAAACCAAAAATAATTGTTAGATATATGGTGGAAAAAGGAAATTTTAATATGGTTATTATGATGGGATATACAATAACTAAATGATAAGATAAAGAAAAATAATGATAAAAAATTAATTATTTTAAGAACATAAGTAGTTATTACTATCTAAAGTCACGAAATTGAACAAGAAAAAAGTTTCAACAATTTTTCTATAAAAAAGTGTTGGATTTCACAAAATTTTTTAGAAATGAATGGAATAAACATATTACCCAAAATTGTTAAAATGGAATACAGAGAAAGAAAATACACACACTATAAGGGAGTTTTCATGGACACCAAATAATATCACATAGAATACAATCCAACAAATCATAAAATGATTGGTATGATGGGTTATTTATACCCAATTACAAATTACCTTTAGGTGAAGGTTAAATGACCGACCTTTACGTTTAAATAATAAAATATCACAAAATTACATTTTACAAGGTTTACAAAATCCCTAGGGGTTTATATATAGTATAATACAAAGTTAATTATGGGTTGAATTGAATCTTAACCACCATATATTTCAATATCCTCCTTAAGATAAATGAAGGATGTAGAGAGAGAGACGCTTACTAGTCATCCCTCATTAAGGGACACTCTTCCATACCATGTAGCTCTTGTATGCACACAAAAGGATTCTTAGAAATAACCTTGGTAAACAACTTTGTTGCCTACTATGTTTATGGTACAAAGACTATATCAATAATCCTATGACCATAAATCCATTTCACACAATGCATATAAATCTCAATCCTCTTGATCCGCTAATGAAATACTAGATTACAAACAAGTTGGATGGTGCTCTAATTGCCATGAAGAGTGATAGGGTAGGCTTGAAGAATGTCCACCTATTTTATAATCATAAGTATCCATGGAATATGCTTAACTACCTCGTTGGCATCATAATACTCAACTTCTATGGAAGATTAAGAGATAGTAGACTATTTTTTAGAGCACCATAAAAAAAGATTAGAAACCAAATATAAAATAAACCTCTAGTGGATCATTGCTCACCCAAATAATCAACCCAATATGCATCTAAAAATCCTATCAAAATAAAAGGTTAACCAACAAAATAATGAAGACCCCCTTGATAAAAACCTCTTATATACCTACGAATCCTCTTGGTCATTTTCCAATGACTCTTACGGGGCCTAATGTACTTGGAACAATAAATTATAGCAAAGGAACTATCAAATTTCATGTGGGTAAGGTAAAGGATACTTCCCATAAGAGGCCAACATAGTGTAGCATCCACAAAGGAAGTCATACAATTAGCTCAAATGTTTAGTCTTAAAGCAAAAGGAATCTTAATAATCTTGCAATGCTCCATCTTGAAGCATTAAAAAATACCCAAGGTATAATTGGGCTATGAGATAGTAATTCTCATAGAAATCTAATTAATATGAATTCTCAAGAAATGGTGTAGGAGAGTTATGAATAATGAGAAGATCATCCATATAGGGATCAATCACCAATGTCTTCCCATATTGATGTTTTATGTGAATATCATGTTAAGCCTCAAGCCACAAAAGACCACAACTAAGGAAGAAAGAGTGGATCTTCTTATACCAAGAATAAGCACTTTCTTAAGTCCATAGAAGGATCTAGTCAACCGATAAACCAAGTTAGTGGGACCCCCAAACTCAAAACTAGATGGATGCTACATATATATCTCCTTTTTAATGTCACTATGGAGAAGAAACTCTTCAAATTCATCTAATATACCTTCTAACAAAAGGAAGTAGCTACAAAAATAATCATCCTAATATAATCCATTCTAGCAACTAAACTAAATGCCTATAAATACTAAACTACCTTCTATTAAGAGAATTCCTTACCAAGAAGGTGTGTCGTATGATTTTCCACCTAACAATCTAAAGTGCACTTGTTCCTATAGAGTCATTTACATCCAACCACATTATTTTCTTCTAGAAGAGGAACAAGCTATCCATGTCCTATTCTTCACCAAGGACTCATATTCTATAAGCATATCATATTTCAAATTTTGTCACCCCTTAGCCTAAGAATCTACCATATATATCTAGAATGATAAACCTTTGATATTAGTATTCAAGAAGGAACCTTTTGGTGTCACTTCAAATATAAAATATCCTAAGAATTTTGTAAAGATATCCAAACCCACTTGGGTTTTGGATAAACTATAGAAGAATTAGACACATATAATGGAAAAACAACATTAGAAGCCAAACTTGAAAAATCTAGATAAATTTAGCACTCACTATTTCATAAAAAAAAAAGAACACAAAATTGATGTGTCAAGATCAAAATTACCTGAATCTAAGAGTAAAGGTTCTAAAGGTGGTGTTGTAAGAGGAGGGTGAAAAGGGACCAAAATTTGAGGGCCCAACCTCTTGACTCAAGGGTGCACAACCTAGACACCATATCATCTATGTTGTCATGTCACTTATACATAAAATCACATAAACATGTTATGGTAGGTTTAATGAGATATGCATACCCAAATTTATGCATGAATGGTTCCAAAAAATAATTTTTATAAATACAAAAATTTAAAAGCAAAAAAATAAAAACGTGGCTTAAATTCTAGCTCCAATTATCTAAGAATTGATCCTACCTTTCATTGATGAGTTAAGCTACTCTAGAACTTACTTTGAAACCATATTTGAATTTATAATATTGTTTGGAACCATTTCGAAACATTCATTCACCACAATCATATGCCAAAAATAAGGTAATATGATTAGAAGATAACAATAATAAATTATATGAAGAAAAATAATTGAAGACAATGAGAAGTATACAGTGAGTGCTTATAGGCACCCTATTATATCATATTTTATTCATACGTATTGACACAAATAGCTCCTCATCGAGGGATATTTAAGTGATACCAAATCCCTAATGAAAGGATAACCTTATAATGAAACAAAAAAAATATCCTTTTAAGTGGGGTTATCAATAAAGGTGGATTAACTAGTACTACATAAGGTGAAATATGAAAGGCACCTGTAGGCTTACATGAATATGCCTATAGGTATACATAAATGATGAATTATCATTGGCTTACATAATCACATGCTTGTATGCTACAAAATTGGTGCTCATAAGTACTTTATCACACATTTGGCCTTGGCCTAAACAAGATTAGACTACACAAATTTTAACATTGGGTATGTTCAAAACTTAGTACCTTTTGAGACCAAGAGTTTGGGATAACTCCAATTGAACCCTTATATTGGAGTAGATCCAATGTGACCTTGCAATAAAAGCAATACAACTAAGCTTAAAAAAACACAATACACCTCCTAATCAAACAATCATCATGATAGCTCCAGCTAAACCATAAAATCAAATAATATCTAATTAAACTCTAGAATCATAACACACCTCCTAATCAATTAATCATTAAGGTAAATCTATTTGGACCTTTGCATTAGAGAAAATCCAAATAAGTTCTAGAATCACAACATTCCTTCTAATAAAATAATAATAAGGGTAACTCTAACTAAAAATCTATACATCAAAGTAGCTCCAATTGAGCTCTAGAATCACATAAGTTGTAGCAAATTTTCCATCCATACCATGACCCTAACTTGATCTCCTAGAATTATAAACTTTAGTAAAAATATAATATATGTTAAAAATAGTTCCATATTCCATATTTCATTTACAATCCCCAAATCCTTATATATTTTCCATATTCCAAATTTTATTCTTAGTGAGTTATCCCCCTCCTCACCTTTGATAATTATTTTTTGAGTGAGTTGTCCCCCTCGTCACCTCAAATAATGTCTTCTTGGTGAGTTCTCCCCATCCTTACCTTTTATAACTTCCATCATAGGTAGTTCTACCCCTTCTAACATTTCATAATGACCTCCAAATTCCTTCCTCCTTATTTATCTCCATTTGTAACTCTTGACTACTCCATTCCATCTCTTCCTTTTTTTGTGCAACATATATTCCTATTTATGCCATTTTTTTTAAAATTATTTTCGTATTTTATTTCATTATTATTTGAAAATATAATGTCATAGATATTAATAACTAAAAAGAACTTAAGACTTAATAATTGATGATAATTTATAATATTTTTCACGGCTCGTATTTCAACAACAACATATATAGTAATCAAACATGATTTTTAATCAGCATAAGCAAACATTCACTAGTTTTCTCAAGAGTTTGGAAATCTTCCCTAAGGTTTTCCTTGAACAAACACATATGGTAATAACATAAAGAAACTTTATTCCTTTTAAAGATATAGTTAGTAGAGTCCAATATCAATTTCATCATAAAGTTCCTTATTGAATTTGAATTCAACCATACATTACATCATACATGATTCACCATATACATCACAAATTCATAAAATTTTTAAACAATAAACACTTCATTAATATTTCCATAGTCATCCATATTTTATCTTAAAACTTAACATCAAATTAAATAAAGTTAAATATCCATTGGTAAATAATAATAAAGTGCATAATTTTTAACAATAATAAAATTAATGTACAATCTATTTAGGTGATGAGAAGTGATCCACTGCAAAGTAGTCATGAGTATGTTATATCAAGGAATTTGTATGTATTATTTAAAAGTGAGATTGTGATTATAAAGGGATTCAAGGCACTTATTGTTTTGGTTAAATATTCAATCTAATTTAGTATATTTATTGGATATTTATTTAGAGTTTTAACAAGTGGTCATTGAACACCAACATATAGTAGGATATTTGTAAATCCATAATGGATTATTGTATCCATAGATTTAATCGTTGAGTTTCCCATCATATACTATACACATGACACTAAAATATTATTAGTAGGTAAAATAAGTAAGGTGGTGTGCACCCTTTTGATGAGAGACACTTATGACATTAAGGATATAATATAACTACAAGTGCATTTGTAGTAATAAGACTACACTATGGTCCCCTATAAAAGTAAATATTTAATAAATATTATTTGTTTAAATATCACTTTTGGAACATATTTTGAATAATTTTAGTCATCATTCAAAATCCAATACTTCTTATCACATAAGATAAATGATTAGACAAAGAGATTAAATTTAGTTTTAAAAGACACATTATAGGTATGTTCGAGAATCATCAAAACTATTAAGAAAAAAATTATAGTTGGTTTAATTATTTTACATTAATTTCTACCAAATATACATTGGATTAACTCCATTTATGGTCATGTTAACAAGACATGCTTGAGTTAAGATCAACATGATGATAATGAATCCTCTAGGATTAAGGATATGGAGGAATAAATGAAAATAACCATCAATTTTTAAATTTATATGTTAAGATCAACTTGATCACAAACTAATGGTTGGATAAGATAGGATTAAATATATAGAGGAGTAAGTTGATTTAACCAACGCTTTATTAAATTTATACTTAAAGTATCACTCCAATATTTTTCAATATAGTGATGAAAATTGAATTAGAATAAATACTAGATTTGAATACCTATAAAGTAAATAAAAAAATTTAAGATGTTCAATTCCAATACTTACAATAACAATTTATATTTTATGTTAGTATTTTTAAAATTGAGGTGCTATGATATATGTTAGTGATACCCAGGTTCATTACAAACAAGTCACTGATACGACTTTAAAGACCTCAATATAAGGTAAAATCATATCATTTTGTAATGAAAATTTGTTGAGTGCAGGTAATAGAATATAAATTTCAAATATATAATTTTTCTCTAGTTTCATTCTATTTATAATTATATGTACTTTTGTGCCAATAAGATTACTAAAACATATTTGGAGGATTCATATGGGTTAAATCATATTGCTTTAGAATAAAATTTATGTAAAAATTAATTTTGAATACAAATTTTGAGCTTATAAAATTCATTTAATTTTTTCATAGTTCCATGTTTTATTTATTGATTATTAAAGGTATATCTAAAAATAAAAGTAAACATGTTTTATTTATTGATTATTAAAGGTATATCTAAAAGTAAAAGTAAACACGTATCTTTTATCCAAGATAATTTTTACTAGAGAATAAAAATTATAAATTATAACCTTATACAAGGTTTATTTATCTATTTGAATTCTATATAAAATTTGTAAAAATTTATTAATGATTGGTGCCCAACATATATTGTCATAACAACTCATCGATAATTTTGTACTTTCTAATCTAAAAATAAATATTTTTAATAATAATATTGACGATAAAATTATGAAAATGATATCTTGTAGTAGATAAATTTATATAGAATATATATTAATAGAATGATTTGTCAGAATACTCATGTTATATGAAATTATCCCTACATCACATATAGTCTATTATGATAAAGCCATAAAAAAACAACCTCTATGTTAAATATATATTCTTATTATGCACTTCATTAAAAATATTTTATCAATATACACCTTCCTCTAAATCTCAACCAAAGTAGCACTTATTCCTTTATGAAGTTAAGCATACTATATATTTTTAGGAAACTAGTGTCATAAAATAGACTGAAAGTGTTTAATTGATTAAAATAAGTATAATTTATAATAATCATGGACATAACTTCTGATAGATTTAATTTTATAGTTTTTTATTCTCATTTCCTTGGTGTTAGTTTTAAGGAAATGTGGTTTTCATTCTTATTGAACTTATTTTACTCTTAGATATATTAGTATTATGACTTATGAGATAAATTTTGCATGATATATGATAAGTCTTCTATATGTATTATAAGTATTATGGGAATTTCCTTCACATTAATATGAGATAGTTCAATATCATCATAAGCATTGCATGCGTATCATGAAAATGAGTATACACCATGATGATTGATTTTTTATGTACATAGTTTTAACATACTGTTTTATGTATAAATTAATGAAGTATTAATCATGAGATAATATTTTCAATATGTGATAAATACACGGTCATTACATAATTTTGCATCATAAATTATGTTTGATTAATGTGTTTTGTATAAGGTGTAATTCATTGATGAGAAGCTTTTGACATATTCTCAATAATACATTAACTTTGATGAATTATGTTAGTTTGATTTTCAACATACAATTATCAAGAAATATTAGTGCATTATTAATTTGGAATATATGAGAGTATTTATGATTAATAAATTCCAACATGTGCACATGAATAATTTTTTTAAAATGTATAATTTGATCATATTGGACAAGACTGATATTATATGATGCTATCACTTATATATGACTATGAGATACTATTATATAAAGTTTAATGAATTGACATTGCAAGATTATGCTTCTTATGTCCTAACTATAATGCTAGTTTGATGGATTTTTAATCCTTATACTACCACAAAATATCATAGATTATATCACACAGGTCCCAAATATGAAATAGACACAATATAATAATGACAAGGTCAAGATGATAATAAAATAAGTAGAATAATATTAGTAAATCAATATGTATATCAAGGATTATAATAAATCAAATAACATTCAATAATATGTTGAAATATGATGCATGCATTAAGTCAAAAATAAATTTTAGAGAAGTAATCCATGGAGGACCACCTCAAATAGGAGGGGAACACAATCAATGATTGCCAAGGAAACCATTGAGGATGCCAAAGGTCGATCCAAGGAAAATAGAGATGGGTTGCATGAAAGAAACTAATGGATCCCTAGTAGTGAATTTGGAAATAACGGATGTTTAGAAAGGAATATATGCAATTGAGAGGAAAAGCCTAATTTGTCAATTCATGGGATTTCGACCGACTATTGCTACCTTCAAGCAATGGGCTGCCAATAACTGGAGCACTAAAGGTAAGTTCCAAATTTTTACATACCCTAATGGCTACATTATTTCTTTTTTGAAAATGATGAAGATAGGGAGAACATTTTTCAAGGGAGGCCATGGTTTTTGGTAGGGTAGGTCTCTTCATGAAGCCCTGACATACCAAGTTCAAAGATGAGGAAGATATGCCATCAACTACCCCTATTTGGGTATGTTTATTTGGTCTTCCAATAGAATACTGGCATCCAAAGATATTCGAAACAATTAGAAATTATTTAGGAGTTTACATGATGACTTTTGATTGTACCCAACACTTAGAGCATATAATTTATGCAAGGATTTGTGTTTTTATTGATTTTGACAAACCACTTCCAGAGAAGATTACTTTACAATATGGGGAAGAAATATGGGACCAAGTAGTAGATTATGAAAATATTCCATTTAGATGCAGAATTTATCATGAATATGGTCATATAGCCAAGGATTGTCCACATAAGGTCCCTAACAAAGAGAAAGAGGATGGGGACTTGGCAGGGTTTCAAATCCCTAAACAAAAAAACACAAAAAAATAGCAACAAAAGAGAAAACAATTATTTCTCCTAACACCTTTGAAATTCTCTCCACGGATGAGCAAGCAGATGATGAGGATGGTCAAATGAAAATAGTTATTATGGAGACAAAGTTTGATGAAGAGAGGGAACATGAAGGATTGCATGATGAGAAATCATTAAAAGAGCTTGCCTTGATGCTAAGAAATAATAGTAAAGAGAAAAAAAGTACAATATAGAAAACCAACCCAAGTGCAAAACAAAAGGGCAGGTTCAAACTACAAACAAAATGAATCCTCAAAAATACCATACAAATTCCAATAGTAGTGTCATGGTACCAAGTAACTAGCCTATAGTCCCAAATGGAATGAAGAAAGATACGAATAAAAGGATAAGGATGCCATAATCCTAAGGTTTATAGCTAGTATCTTTATGGCAATGTTGGAAGCTTTGGCTATTTTGCTAAGCAATTTTTGATATTTTTGGTAATTTGTTAATCTTTGGTTTTTTTTCTTAGTGTGACCGTATTTTATTTGATTTGTCAATTGCTCCTTTGACTTAGTTTTTGTTGTATTTGTTTTTCATGATTTCGTTTGTGGTGTTTTTTATTCTTTTTGTTGTTTATGTTTTGGTTTTGTTTTGTTATGTTGTTTTTGGGGTTTTTCTATGTGTTTTGTGTTCTGTGGTTTTTTGTTTCTTTTTGTTGTTTTTGTTATGGAAGGGTTTGCTATGCTACGTTGGTGGTTTTTCTATGTATTTCATGTTTTGGTGTTGTTTATTTTAGTCATTTTTTTAAATTTAATTAATTAATTAATTTATTTTTGAATGTGTTTTCCTATTTTGTTTGTGTGTTTGTTTTGTGTGGTCCGTGTTTTATTTATTTATTTTTACTTGTACCTTTTCTTGCTGACACAATCAATGAGTATGCTTTATTTGTTTTATCTTTTTGTGTGTTTGTGTTTGTTTGTTCTTGTTGTGTGTTGTTTCAGGTATGCTCCTTGTGTGTGTCAAAGGTGGTAGGCCAGGTGCAAGCCCTAGGTATTTTTGGTGGAATAGATACCCCTACCTCCTTGGGTCTTACCCAAAAGTGGCATCCCTTCTAGGATGTTTTCCACACAAAAATGTTGAAATATGAATGTAAATAGCCATAATCATTCATGTACTATGTATGAAGAATAACTTACAATATTAATTGCTCAAAATGTATACAAGCTTTATTACTTCTCTTTCTATTACAATTGTATATGATAATAATAGTCTTGATGCTAGTAATACTTGTTTATTGAGCATTGTCTCCATAATATATCCCTAGTGATATGACTCTTCAAGTCTCATGAATCTTGGCTTATCTACTTACCACTTGCATACTTGATGAACACTTGACACAGTAACATATTCACACCTACACATGACTCTTGCACTTCTACTTGTACTCTCTAACCTAAGACACTTGTGCACATCTTTATATTACATATTTGCATTCTTACATATAAGACATGTGTGCACATAGACTCAAATTACACTTGCACTCTAACTCACATGACACGTGCATTTCCTACACATTAACACTTACATTAAAGGGAAATATAAATCAAACTCTAACTATGACTCTAACCTAATCTATTATTTATAAATGTACCATGAAGGTATCATGGGGGTACATTAACATGTACCAAATAATTTAATATACTCCAACAACCCCTTGTATTATATTATTTGATTATTGAATACTTTAGTCTTCAATCATGGTCTTCATCTTTGTCTTCAATCATATAGTGAGAAACTTCAGTATGCAATCCATCAGGTTCTTGTTCCAACACTTATTTTAAATTTTCTATCTTTTTCTTTTCTATCCTGATCTTCTTCTTTTGCTTCTTTATTTTGTTCTTTTCACCCTTGATCTTGATTTTTCCTGATTGTCTTCCTACAATTTCAATTCTTGTATTTTGATATTCTACAACATTAGTATCATTAGAATGAAAATTTTCATTTATCAAGAGTTTTACTGTAAGAGCTTTGAATTCATTTTCTTCAAATGGTTCTTCCAATTCTTGAATTTCATGAAATTTTTAAGTTAAATTTCCTTTTAATTACTTTCTCTATATTATAACCATGGTTGTTGTTGATGACCATATTGATACTGAGAATGACATTGATGTTGTCAATGTTGAGATTGAAATTGTTGTTGTTGTTGAGGATTGTATCAATATTGAGATTGATATTGCATTTGTTGTACTGGTCATTAATTTGACCTCCTTAATTCACATTCATTTGAATTTCTATATTCATATTCATCTAATTTTTTGAATCTTTAAAAATTTATACTATGGTCACTTCTCTTACATATTTGACAACATCTTGAATTCTAATTAGAGCTATATCTTGAACTTGAAGTAATAGTACATTTTGTATTATCTTTTGATACCAAGACATTATTAGTCATTATTTTTTTGACTGAGTTTTCTACTTCATATTCTAATTTCTACTTCATATTATTTTAAAATGTTTATTAAATCATCAAATTTAGTTTCTTTACTTAAGACTTGAAAATATGTGACTAGATGTTTAATTTTTTTTGGAAGTTATCTTAATATTACTTGAACAAGAAATTTATCTTCTATTTTTTCTCCTAGTTTTAATAGCTTTGCTTTTGTATCTGCTACTTTTTGAAGAAAAATTTCTATACTTTCTCAACTATTGACTTTTAAGGAATACAACTAATATTGAAGATTGAGAATAGTAGCTTTGTTTTTACCTTCAAATATTTTGCATAGTGTATTCCATGCTTCTATAGAAGTTTATGCTCCAATCAAGTAAGATTGTATTTCATCAATTCTTCCAAATGTTATCAACATAAGTGATTTAGCATCACCTTATTGAAATATTTGCATTTATCTTGCATCCTCATTAGTGTAGACACCAAAACAACACCAATCCGATTATGTGACTACAAACACTGATCGCTTTGACAAACATAGCCCCCAGGGCAGCCCTCAGAGGTTAAACAGTGGTCTTAACCACTTTCATAGCAATTTTGTAAGGTCAAGAAGCAATTTGGTACATTTAAACACTTTGCTCAGTATTCGTCTCACCCAGGGACGAATACTAACTGGGATTCGTCTCACCTAGGGACGAATTCTGAAATCATCCCTGGTCAGGACGAATTCCAAGTTTAACGGGCAAAAAGAAGAATGGCGCCAAGTGGTAGCCAAGGACAGTCAGTTGATGACTCCTGCTTCACACGCGTGTGTGGGTGGGCAGATGGGTCGTTAGAGGACTGTCACAAGGGCAGTTATGAAAGCCAAAGTCATGGAGGACTCCCCTCCCTCATGGGAAGACATGACCACAACATGGCACCTATGACCAACACATGGCGCTTATGCATCCCTCTCAAAAGAGACCCCATGGGTCTATAAAATGGTGGAATTTTCTCACCCAAAAATATAGATTGGGGGGCGATTTCAAGCAACGAAGTGCTGTCCAATTGAACACCCATTTGCATCTTTTTGATTCACCTTCTCACATCCACTAATCTCTTTCGCAAGGGAGGTTATTGGGTGGCTTTTGGAAGTGTGGATCCAACCCAAATCCAACATTTGACCACCTTACACCACCAATTTGCAGACACCACAATCCTAAGAGGTTTTGGGCCTATCCCTAGTGGATTGGCACCGAATTCAAGTGCCAACGGTGGGAGGACCACTTGGGCACCCCCGCATTTTCTAAGTTTTATTCTAAAGCATTCTAGATTATTGGTTCATGTTGCATATTGTGTTATTCTGTTTAGTGAACTCATAGCTTCAATTCCATAACATTTTGATCAGATTTTATCACGCCTTTTGTCGCTTTGTTGTCCTACTAACTTGTAGGTGGTGATATCAAATTCCTAAGGATGGAGGCCAAATTGGGAGAATCCGACCATCTGGGTCGTCCCAAAATGGCCCCAATTACCTAACCCCTCTATTTGCAGGTGTTTTGGAGGTCTCGAGAGTCGACATTGAAGCAGTATCACTTCGGCTTTTCCAACACAATCGAATTCGTCCCACCCAGGGACGAATAGTAGTCAAAATTTGTCCTTCCCAGGGACGAATTCCAGGTGAAGGCAGATTGGCTGACTGTTTCAACGGTAGTGGCCCTCTAGTAATGTCTTCTGACCTCTGTAAAATTTGCAGGTGACTTAGATCCATTTTATTCACTGTATTTGATAATATTTTGCATGCATCTTTTGGCGATTTCACAGAACGAACTTTCATTTTTGTCACAGGTGCTACTAACGCCTTGTTTGTTTCTTTGATTGCAGGAGGAGCAACAAGAAGTGAGGATTCGTTGGCATAAGTGGCAGCAACATTTTGGCCTACCCATTTCAAACGTGGGCATGCGGAAGAGGGATCAATGATCAAGATTGTAACCAAATCCATTTAACGCTCATAGCCCCTAAAAAGGGAGGAGGCAATTTTGTAACCGTGGTTAAAGAGTTTAATAAAAGGGCTGTGACTTCTCTAAATTCTTGTAACTGGTTTCAATCAATTTGCCTCTTTCGTTTAATGCACTCCATGTTTTAGGACTTAAGCGTTATTTTGATTTGAATGCATCGAAGTAGTTTTTCTTTCTAAAAAGCTTTCGGAATCTCATGCTTTCAATTAGGTTTTGTATTTATTCCACTAACTATATCCTAAAGTTTTTCTACAACTAGGATTGATTTCATTTTGTTTTTCCATGATGCACAATTTGGTCCTTTCAAAAGTTGACTTAGGAAGGAAATTGTTTTTGTTAGATATAATGGAACTCATTCAAAAAATTTGAAATCCTTTGAGGTAGAAAACATTATAACTCCTAGGTTTAAATAATTCAAATTCACTAATTTAATTCCTATGGAGTAGTAAATCTTATGACTCCCTAGTTTAGAAAATAATATAAAATTTACAATTTTTTTTGTTTGTTTTTCCTAATCCTTTGATGTTGAAAACCTTTTACCTCCCAAATATTTAAATTTGCAAAAATATAAAACTTTTCATTTTTTTTTTTTGTTTTCTCAAAAAATAAAACTTCAAATTAAAAAGAATATATTCAAACTTAAAAAAAAAAAAAAAAAACTTTCAATCAGATAAACTAGTTGAATTTCTTATTGCTCCAAACTTACAAAACTTCAAGTCTTTAAATAATTTATCACTCCAAACTTGTAAAATTCAAAAAATAAATTTATCTAACCCTTATAACTCCTATGTCAAACCTAATTAAACTTCGAACCCTAACTAAAATAAACCTTATAACTGTAAGAAACCTAAATATTAAACTGACCTTACAATACCTCCTTTCTTATTTGCTTTGACTTATTTGTGCACATCCTTTCTTAATTTTTTTTCTACACCTTTGATCCATATCTCATGTGAATCTCTTTTCATATGCACCAGACACTTGCAACATGGAAGTTTACATGTAGAAATATGTAAAGAATGTTTTACTTCCTTTTGAAATATAATGCTCAGTGCATTACTTCTAGTGAGTTGCATAGAAAATTATATTGCCTTTCGAATGTTATTTAACGGTAAACAATCTCCTTGTTGTTGGTAACTACCACAATGATTAAATGTTTCTACTTCCTTGCTTGTTATATTTTTCTTCCTTATCAGCTCATTGTTTTTGCTTCAAGGCTATCTGACTTCTACACTATCTTCTACATGGAATTTCTTTGGCTTCCACTATGCTTGCAGGTTTAGGCTCTCAAATGTGATTGCACTACTTTAAGACCTTTCATTTGTTATACCTCCTTGAAGCTTACACTTACAATAATTATTAATGTTACTCTTTTGTAGATGAATGCTTTATTGAATGTTATGCTAATATTTGTAATACCTTCATTATTATCTATAGCACCTTTTCTATTCTCTACGACATATTTTCTATTCTCTATGATGTATTTTCCTTTACTACTCTTTGTAACATATTTTCTATTCTTAGTTCTACTATGAGTTTGTATGTTCCTCTTATTTATACTTTGATTGAATGCTTCAATTTTCTATGTTGCTCTTTTATTGTATATTTGAATTGCACATTCACTTTGTTTTCTAAATATATCAAAATTGCACTTTCCTTCTTATTCTTGGATTCTTGATTTGAATTTGTATCAATGGATTTATAACTCTTCTCTTTAATTTAAAAACTTCTATGAAATATATCCTTTTGTGAACAATATATTTTCTTCTATATTGACCTCTTGGGCCAATATAAAGGTCAATACGAAATAAAAGTACTTCTATTGTCAAGATCAATACTTATTGTAACCTGATTCTTTTTCTAGTATCAAGGTCAATATCCTTATGATCTAATTTTTTTCTGGATTTAAGGTCAATATATTTGTAACTTGAATATTATTTTGGTGTCAAGGTAAATATATTTATGACTTGAATATTCTTCTTGTATCAAGGTCAATATCTTTATGATTTGAATCATCTTTTGGTGTCAATGTTAATATATTTATAACCTAAATATTCTTCTTGTGTCAAGGTCAATGTCTATATGACTTGAATTTTATAAATACCTTGCAAATATTTAACCAATATAATTATAATCTAGTGGTTGAAGCTATAGAATGTAAGCTATGTGATTTTTTATCTTTATTTAAGATTGATATATCTCTCTTCTTCCGTATGGGTTTTCTTTGATGAGCAATTTCTATTGATTCATAGAGGTTTGATGAAGCCCATGGCATTTGGGAGTGGGATGATGCCATGGATGATGACTATTATTCCTTAATGAAGAATCATACTTAATATTTAGTTCCTCTTCCAAAAGGAGGAAAAATGGTGAGATGCAAATGGGTGTATCGCACCAAATATATAGTAGATGGATCCATTCATAGGTACAAGGATCAACTTGTGGTGAAGGATTTTTTGTAGGTTGAAGGGGTTTATTACTTTGAGATGTTTACCCATGTTGCTAAGTTGGATTATGTTTATCTTGTACTCTCTATTACTACATCACATGGTTGGTCAGTTTACCAAATGAATGTGAATAGTGCCTTCTTGCATGGAGATTTGCAAGAAGATATTTATATGGAGCAATATCTAGGATTTTCCTAGGATTATTCATTGGTTTGTAGATTATGGAAATCACTTTATGGCCTGAAAAGGCCCCTAGAGCTTGGTATGAGAAGATGGATTCTTTTATTCTATCTTCTATATTTTTGAGATAAAATTTTAATCCTATAGTTTACACTTTAAGGGATAAAAATGAGATTAAAATCATTCTATTATATGTTGATTTATTGATCATAGGTTGTTCTACTTCATGCATCCAGGTTGTGCAACACTCTCTTTTCAAGTGTTTTGAGACGAAATATCTTGGACTATTGGTTTAGGCAGGTATGAAGGGACCCATCAAGATTCAAAGGGAACCCTAACATGACAAGTTTTGTGGAGGAGGACCTAGATGATCCTTTGTATGTCAACCTAGGATTTGATGATGTTAGAGCGGCCTTTGGATATAGGAGATGGTATAAAGACATAATTCCCCCTAAAATATCACAACTAGTGATAGTGTAGAGGTGCTAGGTTATGGATTGGAGCATGCAATTAGCACTCCAAGAGGTCACCTAATGTACCATCGAGTGATGATAAAGGGGAAAAAATTGGCCTAGAAAAATGTGGGTAGAGGTTTAGGTGGACATGGTGATGGTTAGTAGGATTGTCATCACTATATCAAGCATGGCAGGGATGGGGACATCAAGACTTACCCCCATGACTATAAAGGCTAGGTTTAGAGGGATAATAGGCATTTTACCATAGTGACAATGGTAGAACCTAGTATGGCAGTGGGTAAGGATGACCTAGATGGAGAGTTGGAGGTAATGTGGGCTAGTATTGACCACATGTAAAGGGAGATGGAATTAATCTAAGAGGATAGAAACAAGAGGATGGAGGGGCTATGGGTGTGATAGATGACATCATGGTGAAGTGAGATTGAGCCATCATGGAGTAGGATATAATGATGGTAGAGAGAGAGGTAGTGAGGGCTAAGGTAGAGCATCTCAAAGGGGAGAAGGATCAGATATAGTAGGAACAAAAATAGACCTAAGTAGAGGGGATGGTCATTATTGCTAGCATCCAAGAGGACCAGGGTATTTGTCTACTATAGTACGAGCTATAGAGGGAAAGGGAAGCACTAAAGAAATCGATACGAAGGAATACCTTCTACCAGATTTTTACTTCTAGGATATTCTATTAGAGTAGAGGGTGCATTTTTCATCCTCCCTATGCTCTTGGAGTAGATCGTAGCCCTAGACATAGACTATTTTACGATTTGTGAACATACCTACACCAAGACTACCTCCAATAAGTAAAGTAGAGGAGACTAGTTCATAGATCTAGGGCAAGGATAGAGATGACATGCTAATTTTGAGTGTGGTATGGATCCCTAGGATAGAGCATGGTTAGTGCGCCAAGATTTTATTATGGCACACCAACATGCTAGCTTATTTGTACTCCCATTTTTGAGTAATACATACCTTGGCTACTTTGTTATTTATTTTGTTTATTTTGTTATCTTTCTAAATAGGTTAACTCATAGAAAGATTCAACCAAGATCTAGAGATAAATCAAATCAATGTTACTAACAATGAAACTTAATAACAAAAATATCTTAAAGGTAATATCTCATGAAATATAACACAAATGAACACAATATACAAAGATTAAATTAATAATAAAACTTGGTTACAATGCATAGAACTTTTCCTCCAATATATACTTTTTTGTGACTATTCAGTTCTCTATCTATTACTCTCCTCTTGCATCCAGCAGATTCAACCTTTCATATTCATCTAATAAATACAAATATATCAACTTGCCACATATCATGTGGCTCTTCATACTCTCTTGATACTTTGCACTCTTTCTCATATTACCACATACATTGTATAAAATATAAATCATCTAGCAAACTGATATTGCAAGGGGGACCAAATAATGTAATATCCCCAACTGCCCTTGTATTACATTATTTTGTAGGAAGGATTTTTACCTTCAATGTTTGATTCTTATTTCTCTTCAATATTTAGCTCTGACTCTATCATGGTTGAATACTATTACCAATGTCTACATCTGGATCTACTTCTTTGGTTCACTACCTCTATGCCACTACTACTGGTTCTACCTTTGTATCACTACCTCTAGGTCTCTACCTCTAGGTTGTTGCCTTTGATTCATTGCCTCTGGGTCACTCCAACTAGATTACTACCTCTAGGTCATTTCCTCTGGAACTCAGCCTCTAGATATCAACCTATGGGTTACCTCTAGATAATCATTATCTCTAGGTCATCAACTAGAATATTCATAAGACTATCCCCTCTGTAAGAACATTGCTATATATGCTTTCATTGCTTTCACCATAGGTTACCTTCCAAGCTATGCTTGGATCATAATTATTGATTTCATATTTCTTCATGATAATATCAATATCATTATTTTCATTCAATAAACTTTGATTTTTCATTACACTTGGTTTCCTTTTGTAGAAACCATACAACATTCCTTTCATCTTATTCCATTCATTCATACTTATCCATCCACAATCTATTTTTAATTTTTTACTTTCTTTCTCTTTATATATATAAGATTTTTGAGAATTATTATATCCTTCATAAGTTTCACAATAATGGAGATTCCAACATTTTTCTATCTTATGTCCATATCTACCACAATGACTACATTTTTTCTATTACAAAATTTCTTTGACCATTCTATCCTTTGATTCTATCAATCCTTTTCATAGATTAGATGTACATATTTCCTACTACAAGCTTAGTTTGTTGCTCATTACTGCTAGTCTATCTTGTATATCCAATACCTTCATATTTTGGTTTTATTTCTGATACAATTGGTTCTTTCATTCCTCGTTCATGTTTTTCCAAACCTGTATCTTTATATCCCATTTTATTTAACAATTTTGAACCAATTACTTTAGTATACCTTTCAAAATAACCAAAAATATCATTAGACTAATCTCTATGAACATCAACATAACTCTGAGAATCACTATTTCTATCATCATTTCAATTTGTCATCATCAATTCTGATAACATAAGCTTTTTATAACCAATCATAAACTGTAATTAAATCATATGAGCTACAATCTATATCTTTAACTTTTGTATCACAATAAGTATTTATTGTCATAGGTTCTAAATATTTATTGGATTTCTCAATACTTGATAACAAACATATGTGTTTTACCATAAGATTTCTATATACAAATTCTGATTGAGTAACATACCCTAGCTGATTACACTGATCTCTTTGATTCCTTTTAGTATATTCTTTATCTTGACACTTCCTTGTCAATGCATTATACTTACAATATTTTGTATTATGTCCTTCTTTTTCATAAATATGACAATACTTCATTTATTTTTCTTTTTGTGATGATGTGCAAAATTCTTTTTCTAAAACATGAGCCTTATTGGATGACTCACTTCTCAACTGATTTTCAACTTCATGTTACTAAAGAATATTTATTAATTTCTAAAATGACACCTTTTGGTTTGATACTAGAAGAAATATGACCAAAATTTTGAAAGATTTAGGAAGTTCTCTAAGTACAAATAAGACTAGAAATTGATCTTCAATATTTTCTCCTAAGGTGTGTACTTTTGAGTTTAATTCTGATATCCTTTGAAGAAATTATTCTATGTTTTCTCCATCATGATCTTTTAGTGTATACAACTATGATTTTAGATGTAAAATTGTTTCCTTATTATTTCCTTCAAATATCATACACAATTTTACCCAAGCTATTTTTGAAGTTTTTGCTTCACTAATGTGTGCTTGAATTTCATCTGATATAATAGATGGAATTTATATAATAGCTTTAGCATCATCATATTTGGATTTTTGAATTTATATTTTATTTACTGGAATGTTTCTCTGTCCATTCAATACATCCCAAATATTTTCAAAAATAAGTATTGACCTCATCTTATTTTTCCATGGGGTAAAATTAGGTCCCTTTAATAATTGTGATTCATAAAAGAATATTCTTGTATTTGCCATTTCCTTTGAAGTTGACAACCTTATATCTCCCTAAGTTTTGAATAATAATTTTTAAGTTCCTAAATTTTACTAACCTCTGAAGTAGTATTTATTTTATCTCCCTAGAAAAAATTGAGGTAGAATTAATTCTCTCCAACCTTAAATAATTTGCAAACTTGAAATTAAAATAATTTCAAATAATAAAATAATCAAATAAAAACTTTAAATTAATATTTTCTTATGTCTCCACAATCTTCTAAATAGCAACTAATCATCAAATAAGGAATTAATTCAAAATTAACTTCCATATTTCTCCTTTAACCTAATTAATTTGTAGAACGAAAAAAATGGTGCACCTAGCAAAGGCAAATGAAATACACCTATTTATTTAAGCACTAAAAAAAGACATTTATGTAAGAATGATGACAAATAAGTGAAATAATTTGTGATTATATTTGTATTAATATATTTTCCAAATGAATGGTTACAAAATCTTCCCTTGAGGGCTCTTAATTGATACAATCCATTACAACGTTCAAAGGATCTAATCCTTTTAGAAACTCAAGGTGCGCTTTCAGTGTCATCCTCGCACTCATGAATTGAAGAGTGGGATTTTGCTACAGCTACGATGATCTATCCATATTTGAACTTGTAGCTCCTTCCTTGCACATTGAAATACCTAGATTTATACACAAATAAATTAGATTGATTAGTAACATATGTGGATTGAGATGAAATCAAAGAAATGCATGCAATATTGAATATAAAAAGTGAAATAGGTGGTGCAAAACTATTCCAAATTGTACCAAATATTAATATAATGTATATTATATAATTTAGAGATGATCTATGCTAAAATTGAGATGATATTGTATGTAGAATCCATGGCCATCCCTAGGTGTTCCAATTGGGACTGTCATAATGAAAACCTAATTGAAGGTCCAAAACTGCTCCACAATGCACCAAATTATAGTATTATGCATATAAACTAATTTAGAAATGATCTATGCTAAAATTGAACCAAGATTATGTGCATATTTATGGCCATCCCTGGGTGTTCCAATTAGGACTGTTAATCATCCTAGGTGGGGCC
Source organism: Wollemia nobilis (assembly GCA_028583015.1). Lineage (NCBI taxonomy): Eukaryota > Viridiplantae > Streptophyta > Pinopsida > Araucariales > Araucariaceae > Wollemia > Wollemia nobilis. The sequence continues at coordinate 5,330,273 of JAQPPZ010016370.1, read as the reverse complement.
AACCACCAAACCTAGTGGTTTTTACCACCAATTCCTCTAGGATCTAGTTCAAAATATTCCTAGGGGTGTTGTCATACAATTTGGTGATCTAATTCATAGAAATAGGTGGGTTTTGAAATGGATTTGTGTATTTGAGATCACTTGCAAACCTCCTTTGATGGATGGAGATTTCAAGGGCAAATACACAGGTGAAAGGGAGAGTGAATCTCGGTAGCACTTCATTGCAAAATATTGCAAAGACCTCCTTCTAAAAATGGGTGGAATGACTCTAATTTATAGCCCAAGAGGGCCATAGGGTCAAATGGGCAAGTTGGGGCATGCAAGGCAGGTTTTACCATTTGTCAAAACCTTTGTCATGCATTGGGTGGGAGAGGCCTCCAATTTGGGCCTCCAAGTTACAGGTTGTGATGGCTTTGATAGACCCTCAATTTATCATAAATCATTGAGCAAGATAAATGGAAAAATTTGATTGCAATTTGTCCCACCCTTGATTTTTTGAGGGGACTAGACCATGGTCACCCCACCCAGGAACAATTGTTGGTGGTTGTCCCTGGGTGGGATGGCCATGAACTACGACCATTCTAGGGTGGGAGGACCATGGCTACATGGCTCAAAACTTCCCAAAAGTGGTTAGGACCACTATTTAATACCTGAGGGTTACCCAAGGGGGCAATATGGTGTCGATAAGAGTGCATCATTGCAGTCTAATCCGATTGATGTGATTTTAGTGTCTACATATACCCATTTTTTAGATGCATTGTGTGAAACAGAGCATAGAGAAAATATAGATGACTAAACTATCAAATGATTAATGTTATTCAGCAGCCTAACCAAATTTAGATGCCTTTATCATGGAAGGAGCATACATTCTTAGAATCCTTGCTTTTGGCATAATTGAAGGATTTGATTTTGGTATATCTTTTAGCCGCACTGTAATGATAGATTTTAGGGCTTAGGGCATACTTGGTCTTGGCTCCTTATTTGGTTTATAAGCCTATTCTGGAATACATATCCCAAGGCTTCAAGGATACCAAGACATTGTTTTATTGAATTGGTATTGAACTATATGCCCCAGCATGGGCTTAAAATTTATCTTTGACAATGATTCTTTTGAATATATGCAAGTTGCACTTTTGAGTGTTTGACTATTGATTTTTATTATGAATTATTTAATTATGACTACCCCTCAAGTGAGGATTCAATGATGGAATAACCAGTGATGAAAGAGACGAGTCGCTTGACCAATATGATCTAATTAGGGTTTCTTTAGCTTTACCCATTGCAAAATTTATCCATTTTGTTAGGATTTTGATGGTTTTGTTGATATTTCTTGGAAGAAAGGAAATGAATATCTCATTCCCATGGAGCAGTCTGACTGTAATGGCCTTCTTGTGGATTAAAGTAGATACTTTTCCATTCATCAATGAATAATTTTGGTTCAATCTTGATCCTTTGTGAATTTTATCATTTTTGACCTATTTTTGGTGGTTTTAGGTTGTTTTATTTGTTGTTTCTTCTCTTTTTTGGTTTTTTGATGATATTTCATGGAAGAAAGGAAATGAATATCTCATTTCCATGGAGAATTCTAGCTACAATGGTATTATTGGTGATTGAAGTGAAGATATTTTAGTTCGACTATGAATAATTTGGTTCAAGTAACCTTATGGTAATTTACTCATCTTGTTGTATTCCATGGAGTGCAAGTTGCTGCAACCACCAAGTGTAAAAGGTAAATAAGTGGGTACGAGGTACACTTGATATTTTGTTTTATTTGATTTTTTTGTTGATTTTATGATTAATGAATATTTTGGACCGATAGATATGCTTAAATATCCTTTATGAAGCTCCTTGTGGTGAGAAAATATGTGCATTTATGTCTACTTCTTGGTTTGTTGATGCATTTATGGATGCAATATCATGGATGCATGTATTTTAATATGATGTTATTTGATGATATGTATATGTATGTATGCATAATGAAATGGATGATTTGTTAATTTGTATTATGAATTATGAATACTATTTAACACACTATATGCTAGAACCATAGACTGTACAAAATTCATCCATTCATTTTTAACGTTATCATAAGATTATGTGATGGATTGTGAAAATGTAAACTAGCAAATATGTGATAAAATTTTATGGCATGGAATGAATAGTAAGATGTTATAGAATGTCCTTTAGGTTTTTATGAGACTCAAACAATCTAGTGACCTAGTCAAAAGTTGTATATTAACCATGCAAGACTTTTTGGAAAGGTATAAATATGCTAGGATGACCCAGATATTCAGTATTCTTGTGTGTGCATGTGAGTGCATTGTTATGATAACACATAAAGTTCCCAAGTGCCAAATATAATTTATGCAGTCCATTTGTACTAAAGATCACCCTATGAGTATCATTATCCTAATTTTTGTACGTAGTTGGATTAGACCATAGACAATACAGGCTACCATAAGATATCTCATCTCCATGCAAACATTGGTTTGTATAAAAGTAGGTTGCTAATGTGATAGACATATCATCATGCATAAAGATACCACCATTGCCATACATGCTTGATGCCACCCAACCTGTAACGAGGATCACCTTATGGTTGTCCAATGCAGAGAATTTCAGGGATTCAAGTTCAGTACTCCATTTTTTTCTTTTATTTTTGAAGTGCTCCAGGGATTTGTTCATTTTTTTTAGGTGAGAAAGGGATTTTTGTAGTGGTGAGAACCACTATTTATTTTGATTTTTGCTTTTTCTAGTGGTAAAAACCACTTTTTCTTTTGGGGATTTTTTTGGTTGTGGTGAAAACCACTGCTTATTTTTATTTTGCTCTTTGGATACTTTCCCAAATTTGGTGTGGGGCAAGGGATTTTTATTGCTTTGGGTAGGGAGGAGCTTATCATTTTGTCAATTTTCAGCATTTTAAAACCATGCGCATAGGGGAATGAGCAAGGTAAACTTTTTACTTAATGTAACAAGGACCACTTTGTAGGTTTCATATTTCCTTGTGCAAAACTTGGATTTATTAGTGTGAAAATGTGTTGGGATTGTGATGTATACAAGGTATAATCAAAGCAAGAATCTACCTTCTAAAAATTAGGATAGATTTCTACAAAATCTGAAAAGAACACTAGAGACAGTTGAGTGATCAAAAACCTTAATGACACCTTATAACAAATGACTAGGTGAAGGGAAACATACACAAATATGAAAGGTGGGGAATGTGTATGGAAATGATAATTGTAATGTAGATGGATGTGAATAATGACTTTTAACAAAGTTGATTTTGAAGGATGGATAGAGTACAAACTTGGTTTTAGACATGTATGATCAACTCTAGAATGCAAAATGCAATGATGGGTATGCTTAATGCAAGTGATTGTATAATGCAACAATATAAAATGTAATGCAATGCAATATTTTTGTATTTTTGTTTTTTTAATGATGTTTTTGAATTTTGATAAATAAATAAATAAATAAATAAATAAATATATATAAATATAAATATAAATATAAATATAAATATAAATATAAATATAAATTATATATATATATATATATACACACATTTGACCAATGGGTTTAGTGGATGCCATTGGGGCTTTTTGGGTGAGCAAAGGGTTTATGGGTCACTTTTGATATTTTTGGGTGAGCAAAGGGTTTATGGGTACCTTTGGAGCTTTTTGGATAACCAAAGGATTTATGGGTATCTTTGGGGATTTTTGGATGACCAAAGGGTTTATGGATACCTTTGGGGCTTTTTGGGTGACCAAAGGGTTCATGGGTATCTTTGGGGATTTTTGGTGACCAAAGGGTTTATATATACCTTTGGGGCTTTTTGGGTGACCAAAGGATTTATAGATACCTTTGGGGCTTATTGAGTGACCAAAGGGTTTATAAGTACCTTTGGGGCTTTTTGGGTGACCAAAGGGTTTATGGGTACCTTTGGGGCTTTTAGGTGACCAAAGGGTTTATATATACCTTTGGGGCTTTTTGGGTGACCAAAGGATTTATAGGTACCTTTGGGTATTTTTGGGTGACCAAAGGGTTTATAGGTACCTTTGGGGCTTGTTGGGGCTTGTTGGGTGACCAAAGGATTTATGGGTATGTTTGAAGCTTTTTCTTTTGGGTGACCAAAGAATTTATAGATACCTTTGGAGCTTTTTGGGTGACCAAAGGATTTATAGGTACCTTTGGGGCTTTTTGGGTGACCAAAGGATTTATAGGTACCTTTGGGTCTTTTTGAGTGACCAAAGGGTTCATGGGTACCTTTGGGGATTTTTGGGTGACCAAAGGATTCATTAATACCTTTGGGGATCTTTGGGTGACTAAAGGGTTTATAGATACCTTTGGGGCTTTCTGGATGACCAAAGGATTTATAGATACCTTTGGGGCTTTTTTGGGTGACCATGTTAGAATTATATAATGTGCACTATACCTCTTGACACTTGTCATATTTATATGACACTTGTCATGTCATCATATAGGCCTTATGCGTATATATTGTAACCTCATTGTTGTATAATACATCTCATCTCTTCATTTTGAATCCCAACATTTGGTATCAGAGCTTGGCTTTCCTTGCCCTTGTGAGCTTGAAGGGGATTTTCCTCATGGAAATCCCCCCTCATCTTCCCCTCATTTTTCTCCCCCCCCATTTTTCATTTTTATTTTCTCCCATTTTTTTCAAAATAGGGAGTATGCTCTTCATCCTTTGATGGATGGATCAGAAACCAGACTTTTGAGAAATCATAGCTGCCAAACCTGAAATTTCTTAGAATGATTGGGGAGGTTAATTTTGTCTTAGGATCCTTCCGAAGAAGTAGTTTCTTAAGAGAAACAAAAAATGGGATACTAATTTTTTTTAAAGGGGTCATCTGTTTTACAGGTTGCTGCATTTTTTATGTATAGCAGTACTTTGCTGAATGTAGGTTGCTGTCCAAAAATTTCTGCAACTGGGTTTCCATTAAAATTTCAAAAAAAAAGGGTGCAACCACCGATACTTCCCAGATGGTCACCCATCCCAATTGTGCTCCAACACCAAGAATGCATAACTTGGGAGTTCTTGCTGTCATGAGTACCGGTTTGGCCCAAGCCTTTGATGAGTAAGGAAAATGAAGACTCTAATTATCTATCCTCGGTAGGCCAAACCCCTGTGCAGTTGCTGGCCGATGCGCTCATAGGAGTTGCGCTGTAGCCGGACACCAGCATGGCCCAATTATTTTTACAGCATGGCCAGTGTTTTATTTTCAATTGTATCTGTGCCCCTATGCACCAAATCATGCACACTCATGATTTGCTCATTTTCAGTCCTTCACAAATAGTCATCACAACGTTATGAACACGTGCAGAAGTGCGAGAGATCCCGAGTCAGAAGTACCATTACATTGAATGCATGGTGTTTTTTAAAATGGTGGCATCCAACTTGTGCTAATTGTGTTTCAGTCTGCACATGAAAGTAGACGGTTGTATTGGAATGGTTGCTCCCAACGAAGACACAAGCCTCTACAACGCAACACCCGCCATAGGCCATTCCAAGTGGCATTTCTACAGGTTGCTATATTAAGGATAGAAGTCACAAATTCTCATCTGAACATTGTGCTTCGTTGGACCATGGTCGAGCCAAGCATGAACATCACCGATGCATCTTCGTAGATCAAGATTCTTCTCATAACAACAAAAAATACACAACCATCATTTCTCGTGCAATGCGTGTTGGAGGAGGGAGAATGCATGAAGACACCGATTTTTTTTAGCAGTCGCGCCTGCTGAAGATCATGATAGCAAAGCCCCGGGCGGAAAGTCCCTTGCAGAATTTGATAGTGATAGACCTGTGGCACCTCCGATCTGTGCCTGTTTTTACTGTCTATCATTTATGTTGAAAGATGTTGGCTGTGTTTATTGTTGGCATTGTATGCTCTATGTACCCAAGGAAGACATGGTCTATGTGAAATCATGCTTTCCAGTATTGCAAACAAGTTTGCCGGAGTTTTACAAGGGGTCGACAGTGGAGAAACTACTGTAGCTGACGCCAGCCCCCTATGTAATGTTGTAGAGAGGCATCGATGCTGATTTATTTTTTTAGTACGACAGATGGCATGCCCTTTGCGAGTGAGTAATATTAAGATATTTGGAGAAATATTGCTTGCTTGCCGCTGAACTTTATATCAATTTGAACATTTTTTCAACGAGTGCTGCCCATTTCCCTGTCAAATTGAATTATAGATGTCGGCATTGCAATGCACCAACAAAAGCTCATGTGCATTGCTATACTCATCAGCAAGCTTGTTGAAGGAGAGGCGTTTCCTAGAGAAAGCATGAGGTCACACACATGATGCCAGATTTCAACGATTACATGGAAGACAATGGCGAGGAGGACGTGATTTGTTTTCTTTTCGAGCGACAATAGATGAGATCATGGAGGTTGATTTTGTGTGTTGGACAATGGCGCGGTCATAAGCAGATCGTGTCCATGACGGTGATTAAGGAGGCTGCAAATTGATAAAGGTGATCGTAATTTTTTAAAATGGCAGATACTGTAACCATTCCTGTGATCGTAACTAGAGATCCCCTAACGCTCTTCGAGAGTTTTACGTCGATCTGCTTCAAGGTGGGACATGTTTGTCGGACAAGGTGGGATTTTTTATTCCTCCTGTGGGATGCCATTTTTCAGGTTGGTGAGCCTGCAAGCCTGTTTTTTGCTGCATGAAATTAGTGTTGTGTGTTGGAGACATTAGCGCTGTGCGTTCAAGACCACCATTCATAGCCCTGGTAAATAATGTTTTTTCCTCACATACTGGAGATGTTCCACCAATTCAACGCATCAAACACCGATTTAATTCAAGTTGACATAGAGATGCAGTTTTCTAATTGCTAGTTTCATCTCAATTTTTTTTGTTCCTTTGGTATTTGGTGAAGATCAATTATGAGATGGCATGCGGTAACTCTGTTGATGATGCTGTAGAAGACCACGTGGCTTTTGGTCCTAGTGTATGCTCCCCATCTGCCCAGAGAGAGCCGATGATTTACCATTTTTCAACAAGGCACCCGATATCGTGCACCGCACCAAGCTAAGGAACACTGTGCAGGAGTTTTTTATTTAGAGTGTTTTGTTGAAGGCAACGATAGCAAGCTCGCCAAATTTTCTCACAACTGTAGATGGCCGAAGTGGATCCACAACTGGCAATTGGCAGTAACTGGCGGAGATACCGCACATACGGTTGACGTGAACAGTTATGAGAATATTTAAAAGTAGTTATTATTCTACGTGATTTGAACTGTTTTTTTTTTAAATTTACATGGTGGAATCGGTAGCCGCCACGAATCCGGGCAGACTGTCCAGCTTTTATGGCCGTCACAGTATGCTACGCTGTCCGCCTCAGAAGCTGCCACACAGATCTTCGCGCAGTTCACCTCTATAACCACCATGCCACAATCATTTTAAACCTTTTACGCCGCTGAAAGCACCAGGAAAGGGACAAGCGTTCAGTCCGGCGAGGCCCGAGATTTGAACCTTGGACCTCCACCCCTTATGGGGTTTGGATGAACCAATTGGTCTACAACTTGGACCTCCGTGATTTGAAAACAGGCCCAGAGATGTGTATTTTCTTTGGAATAGATTGGCTGCGTGTAAATGTCGGATGGAATGATCAAAGTTTGCAAGCTCGTGAGATGGAGGAGTAGCCACGATTATGTCGAACAAAGACTGTGACTGCCAGATGGTAGATTGAGCTATTTTACGTACTAGCCATGGGATGTTTAAATGGTTTGAGGATACCGCTCGGTGATTCTGCGAGCTATCACCTTGACGAATATTAATGTGAATATGTGGGCGTTGATAAGTCCCCTTTTTTGTCGCTGATGAAAACTAACTGCGTTGTTGTTTTGTATTTTGCTGCAAGTAGTTTGACATCCGTAGTTGCATCATTGTCCATTGGCGAGATGCCCTAATAAATTGTAAGTAGCAAACCACCACTGCTAGTGAGCGTGTATTGGCTATAGTATTGGCTGTAGTATGCCTTTTTTTTGGGAACGCGCAGGACCACATGGACGTGGTCATGGTCGTGGAGCACATTGGAGGAGAGCCTTCCGGAGAGCGCACTGATGCAAGAGATTTTCTCACCGAGATAGTTGTTTGTTTTCATTTTCAAGCTGCACAGTCTCACAACGTAGACCTGCCATGTTGTTACTACTATTTTTTTATACTGGAAGATGCAAGCGCCAAATTTCTCAAAATGGAGTTGTTGTATTACTGTTTTGCAAATGCGGTGGCCAAAAGTTGTTTTTTTTAAGACCCACGTATGGAGAAATTGTAGGCGTCGAAGCTATTGTGTTTTTTTTATGATCGAAGTGCTGTAATTTTTCTCTGACAGTGACTAAGTCTTTTTTGAGTTGGGACTGTTGCAGTCCCGATTATGTTATGTAGCCTTCGATGGTAATGGGGGTAATTTATGTAATGATGGGATAAGGCTAACTTTAGCCTTTAAGAGCAACTTTAATTGTACGGGGAATTGGAGTGTTGTTGTCATTGGGAATTTTTTTTTCCACATTGAGAATGGAAAACCTAGGTGGCCCATGTAATTTTCCTGCTTGGAAAAATTGGAAATTTTTTATTTTTTTACTCCACCAAAGAGCGATGCCAGGACTGTTCTTGATGATTGTAGTTGATGACTTCTTTATTTTCCAGCAGATGAAGGCCCCATTAAGTACGAAACATAGGGGTATTTATAGTCGTTGGAAAGGTTTTTCTGAAATGGATACAATGGTGATGTCCAAATATAATTTTGATGCTATTGTATTTGAATTTTTAAGCCTCAAAGTTTTGTACCTTGGAGTGCACTCTTGGTTGTACCCGACACTCCCAAGGAAAATTGTATGTGATCCTTGTACCTAGTGATCTTTTCTATATACTTGGTGAATGCAGTGGCTGGTTACCCATGTATTTTGGTGGGATGAAATGGTCACCATAAGGACACCTACTTTAAGGACTACAAACATAGACACCCTAGACTCTATCCGAGGTTTTTTTTGGATCAAATTTTGAAGACTACAGAAGAAGACACTTTAAAATATTCTCTTCTCTTCTTTAATATTCTCCTCCACATTTGGATTCCATGGCTCTTTTTTAATTATATTTCATAGCTTATTTTTCTATTGTATTAAGGTGCATTTTTGGTAGAGACCGACACCTTCTAGATTCAGTTCACCATGAGGGGAGATTTGATATTCATGGTGAATCTAGTCAGTGACCTACGAGAGGCAACATCCTTTGAGGATGACCTACAAAGGCAATAGACCCAAAAGTGGCTGACCCTGAGGCACTTAGATGGCTGACCCAGTGGCAACAGACTCATGGAAGTGGCTGACCCTAAGGCAACATACCAAGATGTATACATCGTTGATCTAGAATTATTCACAGTTGGAGAGCCAAACGCAAAGAGAATGATCCTAGACCAAATCATGTAATAAAGGAGGATGTTAGGGTTCTTTTTTTAGAGAAGTCAACATTAAGGGGGAATTTTATATAATGTTGACTTATTTTTTCTATAGTTAGGATAGTGCACATTAAGGGGGAATGTTAGAATTATATAATGTGCACTATGCCTCTTGACACTTGTCATATTTATATGACACTTGTCATGTCATCATATAGGCCTTCTGCCTATATATTGTAACCTCATTGTTGTATAATACATCTCAATATGTATTGATACAAGAGATTACAATATATAGGCATAAGCCTATATGATGACATGACAAGTGTCATATAAATATGACAAGTGTTAAGAGGCATAGTGCACATTATATAATTCTAATAGACCAAAGGGTTTATAGATACCTTTGGGGCTTTTTGGGTGACCAAAGGATTTATATATACCTTTGGGGCTTTTTGGGTGACCAAAGGGTTTATGGATACCTTTGGGGTATTTTGGGTGACCAAAGGTTTCATGGGTACCTTTGGAGTATTTTGGGTGACCAAAGGGTTTATGGGTACCTTTGGGGTGTTTTTGGTAGGGCATGGTAATATGTATAGAAATCATATGGATGGATGGATGATCTTCGTTAGATGGGCAGTTAGGACTATTGACAAGAGGTTGTCACAAGACTTGCATGGGGTGTTTGCGATGGAGGTGGAATGACTAGAGATGGTCTATGTGGAAGGGGATGAGCTTGCTCCTCAAGTGGAAAAATCTATCGCTAGATGGGATGTTGCAATGGGAACATACAGATAGAAATCTTCTTCATCATCCAATGGGATGACCTGTTCGTATTCTTCATATCAAATAGGGGAGTTAATAGGTGCTACACCATAATATGATTCATCATCAGTTGTCCATTCATAAGGAGGACCTTGATCCTCTTCCTCATTGTTAGATGGAAGAGTATGCGAACCTTCACCTTCTTCATAGGATCAGGTGAAATCATGAGATATCCCTTGATCTATCATATTTATGAGAAAATAATCCCCCAAAGAGTGGACATGATTAGGATTAGCGTAAGGATCATGTGCAAGCTCATCCCTATAGTTCAAACCTAGGTGCTCTAAAATTTCTATGAGGACATCGAGAGGCATAGGCTTGTTGTGTCCTAAGCTAGATTTATCATATGGTATTTGATATTATGGCTAGAAAGGAATGCATGAGTACCTTGTTTGTACAACCCCAAACCATAGCCATGCCAATGGCAGTGATGGAGATATCACATGGCATAGTCAGGATTGGACATATAATTGATGTCCTCAAAAAAGGGTTCTTCATCCTCTTCTTGCTGAGGAGATGGTTTTGTGCCATATTCAATACCCCCATATATGAAATTCATTTTATTGGGAGGTATACCTAGAGGTACGATGGTACCTATGGGAAGATGAGGTCATCCCATATTTTGTATTGTCTCAATGGCTAGAACTATTGTAATATTCCTCACTAGGTATTCTCCTAAACTCGTAGTAGCCAAATGGACTATGACCTATGATGGTGAGGATGGAGGAGATGGAAGCGAGGCTTGAGATGACTCAATGCTTACCTCATGAGGTGGTTCCTCATCTGCTAGACTAGGAATATCTTTCATGGAAATGGTAGAGATGATTGGAGGGATCTCATCAATAGGCCTCTTTGACATGTTCCTCTATGGAGGATTTGATGATGATGAAGGTGTATCTAAAGGTGCCAATGATGAGGGTGGTATAGAAGAAGATGGTAATGGATCAATGGAAGGTGATGGTGAAGGATTCAAACCTTGAATGGATGTATTTGGTTGGAAGTCCACATGAGTTGATGGTAAGGTCGACTCGGGGATATGTTGCACCAAGTTGCAGTATTTGAAGGGCTCAAGGTCTATGGAGACAACATGTACTTGCCCTTCGTGAGTGTACTTCAAACATTGGTGAGCTATGGATGGCACACACTTCATGTCCCTAATCTAGGGTCTACCTAGCAAGATATTATAAGCCATTGCACCCTCTAAGATGTGACACAACATTGGTATGGTTTTGCATCCCACCTGAATAGGTAAGACTATAGTGCCAACCATTGAGCATAGAGTATCGTTGAATGCTCTAAGGGTATATGTGGATGCAACAATGTGGGATGCTAGAAGACCTAGATGTTGGAGAGAATTTGTGGTGATGATATTGCTTGAAGAACCAATGTCAATTAGAACTCTTTTGTAAGGTGTTCCATTTACACATGCAATGATGTGTAAGGGAGGATCAACCACGTCATTTGATATTGGTTTGAGTTCATGTTCATGAAATGTGATTACTGGCTCTTTGCACTGTTGAACATGCCCCACGAAATTGATAAAGGAGTTAGACTCCTGGGGCTACAGTTCAATCGACCTAAGGATCTCCATAAGAGCTTCTCGATGAGGTGGAGACTATTGGATAAGCTCATAGATAGAGAGTCGGGTCGATGTTGTTCATAAGCTTTGAGCAAGCTTACTCTTTATGGTGACCACTAGATGAGGTGGAAGGCTTTGCACTAGAGGTGGTGGAGGCTATGACATGGAGGGAATATCATTTGAAGCTACAGGTGGTGCAACTTGATTTGGATAATACCTATTCCTTGTCACGATGCTAACCATCCCGATGAACCCTTGTTGAGGGGGTGTCGTATGGACCTCATTTACCTATTTTGCTTGATTTACCTACACCTCATGAGTGGGCAATGGGTCTTTAAAGACACCCATTTGTTGATTATTTATCGCAAGAGGGTTATCAACTTGAAGATCATTCCTCTCAATCATGTCTTGTACTAGGTTTTTGAACCCATAGCACATTTGCATGTCATGCCCATTCTGCCTATGGTACTTACAATATAGGTCTTCACGATGTCCCATGGACTTTGGTTTACCCGTACTTGGATCTATAGGCCGGATCTCAGGTAGAGTAATTTCTTTGGCCACACATAGATGATCGAATAGGGAATCCATAGACTCAGTGAAGGGCGTAAATTATCGCTTAGGGTGACATTGCTGGTTTTGCCCTTGATTCACCTGAGTGTTGTTATTGTAACTTGTAGGAGGAGGTTGGGCTTGATAGTTTACCTTCTGAGGTGGTATTGGTTGCACAGGCCCTAGAATACTAATGGCAACTTGATTAACTATTATTGGATTTGGTTGTGCTGGATTCCCCTTTGTGTTCTTATTCCACTCCTTTTTATGGGGTTTTACGATCTCCCCCTCTTGAATTTTGATTTCTTCAATTGTTCTAGCCTATGCTAGAGCATCTTCAAGAGTTTGGTATTGTTGGAGTTGTAGCAATAATAAAATTGGCTTTAAAAAACTCTTGGAAAACATGCGAGTCAACTCAAACATTGGTAGTAGGTATGGTAGCTTAGCGAGAAGCGTTCACCACCTGTTACCATAATTCGTGATTGACTCATCTTCATACTGCTTCAACCCCATGAGGTCTATTAAAGTCACCTTTCGCTTAGTGTTAAAGGTGAAATATTCTAGGAATGCATCCACAAATTATTCAAAGCTATGGATGTTGTGCCTTGGGAGTTGATTGTACCACTCTACGATTGGGCTAGAGAGGGTAATAAAAAATATTCTTAGAAGTAAGGCATCATTATCCTGGATACTGAAGCATTGGTTCATGAACCTAGTGACATGCTCCTATGCATCTTCCTCTCCTTTGAATCTATCCAACTTGGGTATTTTGAAATGCTTTAGGTATGGAGGGGAAGGTATTGATGGGTGAAGCGGTTGACTATGAAGCTGGCACAAAGTGGGATTTTGAAGCCTGGACCCAGAGGTCTTGTTTTCTATTATTTCCATGCATTCAAGCAATGCTTTATATGCATCAGAGGATTTGATCTCCTCTTCTTTGCTTTGGCCCCATAGGGGAGGGTGAGGAATGTCAAGCATATGGCATGGTGGTTGATTGTCATCAACCATACCTCCATAAGGTGCTTCTAGATATTCCTCTTCTGGTTCTAGATCATCGTAGGCTCTGTAAGGTGTTTCTTGAATTGGCCTACAAGGAGGAACAAATACCTATGGAAGGTGATCTATGTTTGGCCTAGGAGGCAAGTCCCGATTAGGCCTAGGAGGTCAAGGAGGCAATATTTGGTTAGGCCTAGGAAGCCTATTTTGATTAAAATTAGGTTACCTCTGATGAACCCCCTGTCTATGAGTACTTGGGGTAGGGACCCCATTACGTAAGGTCTCTTGAATTTGTTATTCAATCCTTTACTTTTCTAACTGATGTTGGTGATCCAAGCATTGTTTATCTAGTTGAAGCTGATTGAATTGAGCTTGGTGGTCAACATATCTTTTGACAACTTGGTTTATCTGATCAATTGTATGAGGTCTATTAGCCCTAGCACTATTGCCATGATGCCTATCTTGTTTAGGAGGATCTGAAAGGTCGACTATGAGCTTCCCTCGATTGAGAGAGGTCATGTTCACTTGAGGCTCAGACCTAAATAGACATTCTTTATACTCATCTGGTGCAGAAGCACATCGTGCTTGCATGGAATAATTAAACTGAGGATAATCAAGACTCTCCTCGTGTCTTCCTTCATCAATGAGGAAGGGAAGGGCTGAATTTTCTCACCTAGGGTGATGAGTATCATACTCATCTTGGTACTTATATTTCTGAGACCTATTAGGGTGATTTAAGGGTGTATTTTGATCATTTGGCCCTACCCATGGTGTGTAATCTTGATCTTGCATGTAGGTGTGCAAGGTAGACCAAGAGGCACGAATGCATGGTATTGCTCTATTTGTTTGTGCCTCAATGCATGGTTTCCATTCTTGAAAGAAGGCATGTGAAGTGTCTATATCTGGAAAGTATGTTCCCTGATTAGGACCAAGACCTGTAGGGGTGTCCCACGTAGGGGTCCCTTGTAGGTTAGGTTCCTGATTTGACATTCTAGGACTTGGGTGAGTAGGAGGCCACCAAGGAGGTATAATCATATCCTTAGGGTCAAATCGGAGATGGTCTACATCTCCTTGCCTACTCTCCACAGCGTCAGCCCTTGAATGGGCTTGGCTATGGGTGCATACCATAACTACTTTGTTCCAAACCCTACGTGATTATCTCCTTTACAAATTTTAATGATGCAACACACAAGAATGAAAACACACAATAATACAAGTGTTTATCTCTTTTAAATATTTTATGTGTGTTCCCTAAAACTATTTGGTGTGTTTTTGATTTGTTGTTTGCAAAGAGATCTCTTTTCATGTGTTTGAATATTGTTGATGTAATTCTCAATTTGTTTAAAGGATTTCACCTGTATACTCATAGCTCAACAACTGATAATGAAAGTTCGGTCATGTAAACCAACCAAAGTATGGAGATGAAGCCCATACCCGATCAGGGAGCACAGGTCCTACCAGTCCTCACCCATATTGATCGTGGGTAGTGATACACCCTTCGAAGAGGAATGCATGCTATTTTCCATGGCTAAGATGGTTCTTGGAGCTAGCTTTGGCCAAAAAATAGGGTTCGTATCATGCGAGCCAATGGGTGGAGATGAAGCCCACCATCGTTGGTCTCTATTAGTGGTTGGGGATGAAGTTCCAACTCACTAATGTTAAAATGTGACGTGGTGTGTGTGGTTCCTTTTATACTTAAAGAAAGTAAAACAAAATAGCACTCAATGATACTTCACTAAATGTAAAATAATATTTCACTTTCAGAAGTATTGAATAAATAATGGAACCTACAAAATGCATACCCTATATGGCAACCTAACCATTAGGTAGGTCACAAGCAATCAAACCACACAAATGCATGCTTAAGCTATTCTTTTCCTATTTTTATTTTCTTTTTGTTGTTTTTAATAAAAAGTAAAATCTACTCTTCAACAAACAAGGAAAAGACAAAAAAAACTAAATCTAACCTTCTCTAAATAGTAATAATGCAAAGTAAAGGTCTAGATACTCATCTTGAAAGCCTAAGATGCTATTGTTTCTATCAATTTGAGCTGCAAGCCCCCTATTTTGTGGTCATCCTAGGGTGGGACGATTGCAAATTTGGGGGCCATCCCTGGGTGGGACGATTGTTGTGGCCATCCCTGGGTGTTCCAATTAGGAAATCAAGGGTCATTTTAGGCCAGAATGACCAAAACCTACAACATTTCAAAGACAAAAATAGAGTTAAAACTTGCAAAAATGAAATGGGATAGGGGTCCCACCATGATCACCACTGTAGAGTGGAAAAAATGGTGCACCTAGCAAAGGGAAATGAAATGCACCTATTTATTTAAGCACTACAAAAAGACATTAATGTAAGCATGATGACAAATAAGTGAAATAAATGGGGGTTCTCTTTATATTAATCTATTTTCCAAATGCACGGTTACAAAACATCCCCTTGAGGGCTCTTAATTGATACAATCCATTACAATGTTCAAAGGATCTAATCCTTTCAGAAACTCAAGGTGCGCTTTCAGTGTCTTCCTCGCACTCACGAATTGAAGAGTGGGATTTTGCTACTATTGCGATGATCTATCCATATTCAAACTTGTAGCTCCTTCCTTGCATGCTGAAATACCTGGATCTACACACAAAGAATTCAAATTGGTTAATAGCATATGTGGATTAAGATGAAATCAAAAAGATGCATGCAATATTGAATATAAAAAGTGAAATAGGTAGTGCAAAACTATTCCAAATTGTACCAAAACTTAGTATAATGCATATTATCTACTTTAGAGATGATCTATGCAAAAATTGAAATGAAATTATATGCAAAATCCATGGCCATCCCTGGGTGTTCCAATTGGGACTATTAGAATGAAAAACCTAATTGAAGGTCCAAAACTACTCCAAATTGCACCAAATTCTAGTATGATGCATATAAACTACTCTAGAAATGATCTATGCTAAAATTGAACCAAAATTATGTGTAGATTCATGGCCATCCCTGGGTGTTCCAATTGGGACTGTTAACCATCCCAAGTGGGGATGGCCACCAAACCTGGTGGTTTTTACCACCAATTCCTCTGGGATCTGGTTCAAACTACTCCTAGGGGTGTTGTCATCAAATTTGGTGATCTAATTCATAGAAATGGGTGGGTTTTGGAATGGATTTGCGTATTTGGGATCACTTGGAAACCTCCTTCGATGGATGGATATTTCAAGGGCAAATATGTGGGTGAAAGGGAGAGTGAATCTCGGTAGCACTTCATTGCAAAATATTGCAAAGACCTCTCTTCTAAAATTGGGTGGAATGACTCCAATTTATAGCCCAAGAGGGCCATAGGGTCAAATGGGCAAGTTAGGGCATGCAAGGCAGGTGCCACCACTTGTCAAAACCCTTGCCATGCATTGGGTGGGAGAGGCCTCCAATTTGGGCCTCCAATTTGCAGGTTGTGATGGATTTGATAGGCCCTCAATCTGTCATAAATCATTGGGTGGGATAAATGGTAGAATTTGATTGCCATTTATCCCACCCTTGACTTTTTGAGGGGCCTAGGCCATGGCCATCCCACCCAGGGATGGTTGCTGGTGGCCATCCCTAGGTGGGATGACCATGAACTGTGGTCGTCCTAGGGTGGGACGACCATGGCTACATGGCCCAAAACTTCCCAAAAGTGGGGTAAACCTTCCCAAAAGTGGTTAGGACCACTATTTAACCCCTGAGGGTTGCCCAAGGGGGCCATATGGTGTTGATAAGAGTGCGTCATTGCAGTCTAATCAGATTGACATGATTTTAGTGTCTACATAATCCTTAGTGTAATCAAATATTAATCTTTAAACGTTAGATTAATCAAAATTTACAACCTTATAACTCCATAACCTTTTGAAATTAAAAAAAATATGTTACCTCCCTTGTATAATTTGCACACTATTTTGGTCTTCCATGCTTTGACTCCTTCCTACACACTTCAGGCTTCTCTAACATGCAATATTCTATGCTTAATGATCTTGCTCCACCTCGAAATCAATGTCTTGCAATTTATTTGAGTGTTTTAACAAATATTGTATGCAATAGAATATGTTATTGAAAGCATGAGATTTCGGAAGAAAAAAATACTGAGATTATAATGAAAACAACTAGCTTGATGCATGAAATGACACAGATAAATTAAAAAGCAGGAGCACAGCCCTTTTTTTTTATTAATAAGATTCTGACTCGGTTACATATAGTCTCCTCAATGACATATTCTCAGTTATAACAAATGGATAGTGATTTCCTTCCGCATGCCCACATTTGAAACGGGCGGGCTAAAATGTTGCCACCGCTGGTTGCTGATGAATCCTTGCTCCTGCTGTTCTTCCTGCATTCAAAGAACCAATAAACTGTTTAGTAGCACCTGTGACTAAAGGATAAAGCGTTTAAAAGAAATACGTGCAAATATTGATTAAATATTTGAATAAAACAACTCAGGCTGCCCAAATAAACATTCGAGAAAAGTAATGCAAGATAATATTTAAAATACGTGATTAAATACAGAATGAGCCAAAGCCTCAATAGTACGACGATACATATTCGAAAAACTATTTAAATATGGCAATACATGATATATATTTCCTAAACTCCATGTCGTAAACTATGTAACAGCATACAATAAAACACAAGATAAACGCGTGATATAGAATGAATCGAAATAAAACTAGCAAAAGACGTGGGGTGCCCAAGCGGGCCGCCCTCGTTAGAACTTAGTTTCGACGCCAATCCACTAGGGATGG
Source organism: Wollemia nobilis (assembly GCA_028583015.1). Lineage (NCBI taxonomy): Eukaryota > Viridiplantae > Streptophyta > Pinopsida > Araucariales > Araucariaceae > Wollemia > Wollemia nobilis. Next base: position 5,312,129 of record JAQPPZ010016370.1, on the reverse strand, counting down.
GCTCGAAATCTAAGACTGTGGTGTTGTCGGCAAATTAGTGGGATATAGTGATCCACTGTCGGGTATTACTGTCTGGGTTCACCTTCAAACAGCCACCAATAACCTCTCTTCAGAAAGAGATTACAGGTGCAGAAGATTGAATCCGAAAGGAATATGATCGGGTCTCTGGATGAGCAGCACTTCGTTGTGTTTTTAAAATGCTTTGTCCTCCTTCTCTCTTTACATTGCATTGAGCTCGTTTTTATAGAGGATTCGGCCTCTAAAATATTAACGTCAAAACCCTAAGTCTGCAGGCGCCGCTGAGATTTGACCGTTGTCAGATGATTTATGAGACATGGCTCGCACAGAGATTATCGCTAGAAAATCATATCAGCAGTTATGAGGCATGGCCTCGGACCGGATTTGTTGTTGAGACTGCTCGTCTCATTACTGCAGTTGGTGAAGTCCATAATTTTTATAGACCCACGGGGTCTCTTTAAAAATGGCACGCAGGGATGCCACGTGGCATGAATTGCTTTAATGCTGCCTTTGACCGATGAAGTCCGCCGTTGAATGCTGACGTGTCGTCTTTGAATGCTTTAACGTCTTCGATTGATTAAATTCTGTTTATGTGCAAAATGCCGAAGTGTCGCGATATCGCGACACTTCGGCCGAGCCTCCCCCTTGGGGCCTTAGGTGTCGCGATATCGCGACACGCGATATCGTGACATCTAAGGCCGAGGCCTCCCTCGGGGCCTTAGGTGTCGCGATATCGCGACACCTAGGCCCGAGGCCTCCCTCGGGGCCTTAGGTGTCGCGATATCGCGACGCGCGATATCGCGACATCTAAGGCCGAGGCCTCCCTCGGGGCCTTAGGTGTCGCGATATCGCGACACGCGATATCGCGACATCTAAGGCCGAGGCTTCCCTCGGGGCCTTAGGTGTCGCGATATCGCGACATCTAAGGCCGAGGCCTCCCTCGGGGCCTTAGGTGTCGCGATATCGCGACGCGCGATATCGCGACATCTAAGGCCGAGGCCTCCCTCGGGGCCTTAGGTGTCGCGATATCGCGACACGCGATATCGCGACATCTAAGGCCGAGGCCTCCCTCGGGGCCTTAGGTGTCGCGATATCGCGACGCGCAAAATCGTGACGTCACGATTTCGCGACGTCTAAGGCCAAGGTTCCCTTTTGATTAAGGCTTGTTTGCTTTTGAAGTTTTGCTCTTGATTGAGGCTTTCTTGCTTAAGACTTAAAGTTTGTTAAAGGCTCGCTTTAGATTAAAGGCTTTAAAACGACCAACTTTGCTCTGCTCATTTTTTGACCTTCTAAACTGTTGTGCGAGTGGTTAGGACCACTGTTTGACCTCTGAGGGCTGCCCTGAAAGCTGTGTGTGTCAATGCGATCAGTGTTTGTAGTCACTTAATCGGATGGGTGCTATTTTGGTGTCTACATATGCCCCTTTTTGGGAAGTGCTACGGGTGATGCAGTGCTGAGCAAAAATAGAAAACCAAAGCACTAATGATTAGGGTTTCTTGGTAACCTAACCAACTTTTGATGCCCCAAGTATGGAAAGGGCATGCATTCTTGAATCCTTGCTTCTGACGAGCTAAGGAATTTGATTTCAAGTGTTAACCTGTTTTGGTGAGGTGTGACTTGAGCTTGGACATTGATCAGTCATGATTAGGCAAAGGGCGTAACCTTTTGTCCACAGGGGGAAACCTTGTGTTCATGCTTCGGGAATGCCAAGTGTTTGATCAATTTAATGATTGCTTGTTTATTGCCCCAAGCAGGAGCGTGATTGTCTTTGTCAATGATTCTTTGAATGCATGTCATTGCCTTGATTGGGTGTGTGCTTGTTGATTGGTGACTAAGTGTGACTACCCCCTCAAGCGACGAATCGATGAGGGAATGACCTTCGTGAGAAAAGCGACGAGTCGCTTGACCCAAGATGACTTAGGTTAGGGTGCCTTTAGATGTTTTACCATTTAAGCACGTGCGGTTTCCCGACATTTGGACCTATTTTTGGTGGGTGTTAACCCTTTTGGTGATGCCATAATGGGGTGAAATCATCAAAAACCCATCTTCCCGTGGAGCGGTCCGGCTAGGGGTAGCCTTCTTGGGGAAGTAGGAGAGTGACAATTTGAGCCCCGACATCGATTTTCTATGCCAAGAGGTTAAGTGCAAGAGCACTTGTGTCTGGCAATGCTTATTGCAATGTTTTTGTGTTGCATTTTTATGATGTTTTTGTTGTTTTGATTTTCTTTCTTTGTGTATATGTCATGATTTTATGCACAATGATTGATGTTGATGGATGCATGCTACTTTATATTGATGGATGCATATGTTGTAATGAATGCAAATGTATGTGATATGCAGAGATGAAATGGATGGATGGACTTTGTGATGTTTGGCTATGGCACCATAGACTGTTTAGAACTCCATTATTTTTTTTTGAGGCGATTGCTGTGATACATGACTTTGTATGTATACATGTGGTTTTTCTTTTGTTTTTGTTTTTTGATGGTATTGTAAGGATGAAAAGTAGCGCAGATTGGTTTAGAAATGTAGCTAAGGTTTTCCGAGACTCGAGCAGGTTTTAACTTACTAGCCATGATTGTACTTTATCTTACAAGACTTTTGAACAAGGTATGAATCGGACTTGTTTTTGACCAAGTTATTTCACATCCCCGTGTGTGCAATTGAGTTCATTTATGTGGTATTTGTCGGGATACCGCCGAGTGCCAGATGGGCTTTCAACCGAACCTATACTGAGGATCACCTAATTAGCTCCACTAACTCCTTTGTTGTATTTAGTTAGATTAATCTGCGGTGTTATCTAGGATACCATAAGCTAGCTCATCCACATGCAAACATTGGTCTACACATACGCAAAGTGAATGTGACGGACATATCGTCATGCGGGTAGGATACCACCATTGCCGGATAGGCTATCAACCAAACCTGTAATGAGGATCACCTAGATGGTTTTTCGAATGCTGAGAATTCCAGGGATTCAAGTTCGGGATGTTTGTTGGCTGAATGATTTAGAGGGTTGCTCGTCTATATAGTGATGAAAATCACTGTTTATTTTCTATTAATTCTTTTTGAGCAAGGATTTTGAATAGTGGCGATGACCACCTGTTATTTGATTTTTGTGTTTTGAGTATTGTGAATTGTTTTTATCCTTGTGGCCTTGGGGATGACTACCCATCCTGGTTAGGGGCGGATAGTACGAATCCTTACGACGTTGGGGACCAAGGGGATGATGGAGGTTATGGAGTAAGGGCATTGATCTGTTAGGCCTTGGGGATGACTACCCATCCTTGGTTAGGGGCGGATAATACGAATCCTTACAACTTGGAGACCAAAGGTGAATGGAAAGTGTTAGGATGATGATTTGTTGGAATTTTGTTTGTGAATGGTGTTGATCCCTTTAGGTTTTGGGGATGACTACCCATCCTTGGCAGGGACGTGTAGTACAAATCCTTACAACTTTGGGAACCAACTATGATTGGGATTTGGTAGTGGTGAAAACCACTGTATATGGAGGTGAGTGGATAGGAAAGAGCTTGTCCTTTTGTCAATTCTCAGCATTCTAGAACCATTCGCACGGGGGGATGAGCAAGATAACCGTTTCGCTTATGGTGACCTGGATTACTGTGCAGGTTTCATCTTTCGTTCACACAACTTGGGAATTTTTATGTGTTTTAATTTGTGTTGGGATGTTACGTAACAAGGTGTATTTCAAGTATGACTCTACCTTCGTAAAATCTGTCTGACTTGATACATTACATGGCTAAAGAGCAAAATGATGACTGAATCACGAAAACCCTTGATACATTAAAAGACCACTGACTCTAGTATGGTAAAAGCAATGCATGGTGTTTTTGTTGTTTTTTGTAAAATGGAACAGTGTGGAACAAGATGGACTAGCGGATTTATTACAGCCTATGGTGCCCTTGACCCGTACGACCACAAATATGCAATGTATGGATGCAATGCTTTAATGCAACTATGTATTTTTGTATTTTTGATGGATTGATTTTTGTGAATATGAAGATGAAGTGCGAGAAGAACTCTCTTATTGATGAATTTGAGTATGCCTAGAAATGAGATGCAAATTTTTGTTGTTTTTGATGATTTTTGTTGTTTTTGAATTTTCTTGATTTTTGACCAAGCGATTGTGGAAATCCTTGGAGCATTTTGGGATTGACCAAGCGATTGCAGGAATCCTTGGAGCCTTTTGGGATTGACCAAGCGATTGCAAGAATCCTTGGAGCCTTTTGGGATTGACCAAGCGATTGCAAGAATCCTTGGAGCATTTTGGGATTGACCAAGCGATTGCAAGAATCCTTGGAGCATTTTGGGATTGACCAAGCGATTGCAAGAATCCTTGGAGCATTTTGGGATTGACCAAGCGATTGCAAGAATCCTTGGAGCATTTTTGGGTTTGACCAAGCGATTGTAAGAATCCTTGGAGCATTTTGGGATTGACCAAGCGATTGCAAGAATCCTTGGAGCATTTTGGGATTGACCAAGCGATTGCAAGAATCCTTGGAGCATTTTGGGATTGACCAAGCGATTGCAAGAATCCTTGGAGCATTTTGGGATTTGACCAAGCGATTGCAAGAATCCTTGGAGCATTTTTGGGTTTGACCAAGCGATTGCAAGAATCCTTGGAGCATTTTGGGATTGACCAAGCGATTGCAAGAATCCTTGGAGCATTTTTGGGGTTTGACCAAGCGATTGCAAGAATCCTTGGAGCATTTTTGGGATTTGGCTCTCTTAGATATGAAATGGTCGCAAATGACTGATATTCAAGGGTTCTGTTTCCTTGATACCATCAAGAGAAGCTAGCCGGTATGTCCCGGGTCCTATTTTGCTATCAATGATATATGGACCTAACCAATTTGCCGCAAACTTGTCCCTTAGGTGGGATGGCAAACTGGAATTTTGCTGGTTTTCCTTCAAAACCAAATCACCAACCCGGAAGTCCCTTAGGTGAACTTTCATGTTGTAAGCTTTCTTAAGTCGCTCTTGATAAATACGTAAATGCTCGAGAGCATTAACGCGTCGTTCGTCAAGCAACGTAAGCTGGTCTAACCGGGCCTGCAGCACAAAATTATCATCGATGAACTCTTGCATGGATATGCGCAAGGAAGGAATCTCCAACTCGAGAGGCATGACTGCCTCGGAGCCATACACAAGCGAAAACGGAGTGGCCCCAGTGGGTGTCCGAATGCTAGTGCGATAGGCCCATAGGGCAAGTGGGATTTGAATGTGCCAATCCTTATGACTGTCTACGACGGTCTTTTTAAGGATGGCAACTAGCATTTTGTTTGACGCCTCTGCTTGCCCATTTGCCTACGGATAATAGGGTGTCGAAAAGTTGTGCTGAATCTTGTACTTTGTGGTCAAAGCACGCACGTCTTTGTTCTTGAAAGGCGTTCCATTATCCGAGACTATTTTGGATGGAATACCAAAATGACATATGATGTTATGCAAAATGAACTCCACAATGCGGGGTCCTGTCGTAGAGGTAAGCGGAATTGCTTCCACCCACTTGGTAAAGTACTCTGTGGCCGTTATGATAAACGTGTGACGGCTTGACGATGCAGGGGAGATCTTTCCAATTAGATCGAAGCCCCACTGCGAGAACGACCAATCAGACTGGACTTTCTGCAAGGCCTGAGAAGGTACGTGCATCAAATTGGCATGATGTTGACACTTCACGCACTTCTTGACATAGGTGCAACAATCTCGCTCTAAAGATGGCCAATAATAGCCCATGCAAAGAATGCGCTTTGCAATGGCCATACCACTGAAGTGGCCACCACATGTACCATCGTGCGCTTGGGAAACTGCCCAAGTGGACTCTTGCTGGTCCAAGCAACGAAGGAGGATTCCTTCATAGTCGCGACGATACAAAATGTCTCCTATCAAGACATACTTAGCCGCTTTCTGCTTGAGTGCTCGTTTTGCGGCATGAGTCAAATCAAGTGGAAGATTACCTAACTTGAGGTAGTCTCTGATGGGTAAATACCAGTCCCGTTGATCAGAAACCTCGACAGTATGAACAGCCAATCCCTCTTGAAGTTCCTCCCTAGCAAACACTGAATGGGATAGAACCCGCAAGAATAGCGTTGTGTTGCTATTAATGGGAGTAGGGGAGAACAAGGACCCCCAGTTGGCGCATTTCAGACGATCTCGGATTCGAGAGAACTTATCCGAGGATGGTTCAATCTGGATCATGTGGATTCCTGGCGTCAAGTCTGAGCTTGCACGCTCCATCGCGGATTGCGATAAGGTTTTGACTTGAATGGTTGTCATATCACCGAAAAGGTCCTATGGAATTAGTGACCCCAAGGAGGCCATTGTGTCCGCAAAATGATTCGATGATCGAGGGAGGGCCTCGATGTCATACCACTCAAGTTTTGCCAGGAATTTGTCCACAAGGGCTTTATAAGCCTTCGTAATCGGGCATTTGCATTGATATACCCCTTTGACTTGATTGACTATTAACAACGAATCACCAAAGATATTCAGTCGTTTGATGTTCATGGTGATTGCTTGTCTGAAGACCTAGGAGCAAGGCTTCATAATCCGCGTTATTGTTGGTGCATGGGAAGTTTAATTTAAATGACAGGGGCATTGGGGCACCCTACGGTGTGAAGAATACAATTCTCGTGCCACCACCTTGCTCACATTTAGAACCATCGAAGAATAGGGTTATGTCGGCTCGTGACTCAGGCTCATCAGAATCTGGCGATTCTGAGACATGGAAGACCCCATCATCGGGTAGTTCTATGACGAGAGGCTGATCGTCTTCAAGAGGAGCCTCTGCTAGTTGATCGGCTATGACTTGTCCTTTGATAGATTTTTGTCCAATAAACTCTATGTCAAATTCCGTCAACAACATGATCCATTTCGTCGTGCGACTACTATGATAAGTACGACTCATCATGTATCGCAATGGATTCTCCTTAGACACAACATACGTAGTGTTGCTCAGCATGTAATGGCGTAGCTTTTTAGTAGCAAACACCACTGCCAAGCAGAGTTTCTCAACGTATGCATAGTTAAGTTCATAACTGACCAGGGTGCGGCTAAGATAGTATGTAGCCTGTTCTTTGTGAAGTTCATTCTTCTGGGCTAGCATGGCGCCCAGTGCCACCTCAGTAGCTGAGATGTATAAGTAGAATGGCACTCCTGGTCTAGGTGGTGCCAATACTGGCGGTGAAACCAGGTATTGTTTGATCTCGTCAAAGGTTGACTGGCACTCGTCATCCCAATGAAATGTAACTCCCTTGTGCAATAATTTGTTCATGGGTCGGCACTTGTCAGATAATTGCGCTATGAAGCGTTTAATCGATGCGACCTTTCCCTGCAGACTTCTGAGCTGCTTGATTGTAGTTGGGGGAACCATTTCAAGGATTGCCTTGACTTTCTTTGGGTCCACCTCGATTCCTCGTTTTGAGACTATGAAACCCAAGAGTTTTCCAGATGTGATGCCAAAGACGCACTTCTTGGGGTTTAGTCTAACTTTATGCTCCATGAGGCGATCGAGGATCTTGCTTAAGTCAGCGATATGATTTGAGCGCAAAAGAGATTTGGCTAACAAATCATCCATGTAATCTTCCAAAGTTTTGTGCATGTAATCATGGAAGATATATGTCATGGCACGTTGGTAGGTGGCACCAGCATTTTTAAGGCCAAAAGGCATGACCTTATAACAAAATGTCCCCCAAGGCGTTGTGAACGCCGTTTTTAGTTGGTCTTCAAGATTGATACGAATCTGATTGTATCCTGAGAAACCATCCATGAGGGAGAGCATTTCGTGACCTGCTGTAGCGTCTACCAATGCGTCGATGCTCGGTAAGGGGAAATCATCCTTAGGACTCGCTTTGTTTAGATCTCGAAAATCGGTGCATATGCGAATCCTCCCGTCGGGCTTCTTGACGGGAACCATGTTGGACAACCATGGCGGATAATCCACGCAGATGACAAACCGTGCATCCAACAACTTTTGCAATTCATCTTTGACCATCAAGGCCACTTGTTGGGTGCATCTTACGTAGTTTTTGCTTTACGAGGCTTGATTATCGGATCAAGCGTTAAATTATGCGTGACTAGTCGCGGGTCTAGTCCTGGCATATCCTTGTATGACCATGCAAAAACCTCCTTCTTCTCTTTGAGAAGGGTAATGTAGTCGGCTTGCTCTTCGGGGGAAAGGCTTACCCCTAGCTTGAGAATCTATGGATTCATTGGATCTGTGCCGATATCTACATCAGTCGTTTCCTCGACTGACATGTGGGATCCGTCCTCCAACTGATGTGGAGTCGGGATCAAATGGATATCATTAGCTGAATTTAGATCTGCGTTGGGAACCTCGGGTTCCTCTTCAGCCTAAAAAATATCTTGAGTTGTCCCTGGGGTAAAATGATGCATTTCACCGAAAGGCCAGTACTCTGATGGTGACAAAGGTGAATTGACGCGATCCCAGTCGATGGCATCTATGTCGAGATGCAATGACCATGCTGGATCGGCCGGATTGCGGATGGGTGCGGTCAAATCAATGGAGATCATGTAGATGGAATGAATTGGGTCTCCATTACCACGGGTATGATAACTTGAATCTTCTGGATGCTCCCTATACTCTGGATCTGGTTCTAGGGGAACGGGCACGAATGGATCGGCCCTATGTGCTGATAGGAGGACAGGGTCTTCCCTCGACACTGTTGTCATGATAGGGTCTCGGGGTGGACGGTGCTCATCGTGAATTTGGAGCCATGGATCTAACACTAGGGCCCACCCCGCTGGGTCTACCCACCATTCATGCCCTAACCTTATGCCCATCTATCCCATTAGATCTTCATGAGTTAAAGGGCGATAATTCCGTCGCGCATGTCTGAGATAGATCATCTCAGTCTCATCTTCTGAATCACTTTCGGAGATCCAAAAATGTTCATTCTCTTCAGCAACTGTTACTTGCGACGTTGAGGGTTCTCCTTGTTCCAGTAAGTTAATCTGGTCCCATGGCGGTTGTTCCACTTGTGGTGGAGGGACCGGATTCCCCTGACACTGTATTGATTCGATTGGAACCTCTAAGGGGAACAGCTTCAAAAAGATGTCCGGACACTGTTGATGTTTTCTTTGAGGATTAATGTCCGAACTTTCACCTCTCTCTAGCAAAGGAGAGGGAGTTACTCGCTGTTGCCAAGGGTGTTTGTTGACCATGGGAGGTAGTCTCCCAATGTATATTCTGTATTTGGGTTGGCATAAAGATCGGGTGCCAATCCCCCCTTGTTGCCTATTTCTAGGCCTTGCATATTTTCTACCAAGATGTCTAAGGGCATGGGGTGGTGGAACCCTACTCCTGACTTATCATATGGCATCTGATATCTTGGTTGGCAAAGGACCCGCATCCCTTGTTCATATCTGCCTAGCCCGTATCCATGCCAATTGCATTGGCCGAGATATTTTAGGGCGAAGTTTGGGTTTGACAGATAGTTGATGTTTTCAACAAAAGGTTCTTCGTCTGCTTCCTTTTGCTTGCATGGTTCAAGACCATGATCAAGGCCCCCATACACAAAATTTGTCTGGTTGGGTGGGTGACCTAGAGGAACAACTGTTCCTATGGGAAGGCGAGGTCTCCCCATATCCTGTACTGATTCTACCGTAGGCGTTGCCACAACATGCTCGCACTAAATACTCCCCCAGGACCATGCTGGCCATTTCAATAGTGATTGTTGATGCTTGGGAGGGAGGGAACGAGAGTCCTTCCTGAGTCCATTCCATGTTTGGTGGTTTAGGAATCTCAACTTCCGTAGTGCTAGGTGTTTCCTCTCGTTGATACCGTTGATATTGTGGGCAAACCCTCTTCTAGGGGCTGAGCCTCTTCCATGATCTGTTTTCCCTTGTCCTTCTGTTTAGCCATGACAGGTGGCATTGGTAATGAAGGAGCAGATGATGAGGATTCACCTAGCTGGGATTTTGGTGATTTGGTCACCAGTGGTGCCTCGCTGTATTGGACCCTGTTTAGATGGATTTAACTGGAAATCCAAATGCGTTGAAGGGAGGGTCGATTGAGGCATTAGTTGTACCGCATTGCAATACTTGAAGGGTTCCAAGTCCATCGGGACTACATGTATTTCTCCTTCAAAAGCATACTTTAAGCATTGGTGAGCGATGGAAGGGACACACTTCATGTCCCTGATCCAAGGTCGCCCTAGCAGTATATTGTAAGCCATCTCGCCTTCTAACACATGGCACAATGTTGGTATTGTCTTTTGTCCTACCTGGATAGGTAGAACAACTGTGCCGACTGTCGAGCATATTGCATCATTGAACGCTCGCAGTGTGTACGTGGAGGCTGTGATATGAGAGGCTGGCAGCTTTAAATGTTTTAGCACTGCAGTGGTGATGATGTTACTGGACGAGCCAGTATCTACCAGCACTCTCTTGTATGGGATCCCGTTGACCCGCGCGATGACGTGCAGGGGTGGATCTACCGTGTCATTCGATATTGCTTTGACTTCATCCTCTCTGAAGGTGATGACCGGCTCCGTACATCGCTGCACATGTCCTACGAAGTTGTTGAAAGAATTTGCTTCGTGAGGCTGTAATTCGATGGCTTTTAAAATGTCCATAAGAGCTTCCCTATGAGGTGTTGACTGTTGAATAAGCTCGTAAATGGACAGCCTAGCCGATGTGGTCCGCAAACTCTGCGTGAGTTTGGTCCGTATCGTGACCTCTGGTCTAGGCGGAGGTACTTGCACAGGCATTGCTGAGGCTGCGATGTTGTTGGAACTTCCCTCGTAGCTACCACAGGGGCAGCTGCTGGGTACTTTTTGTTCCTTGTCACTATGCTGATCATTCCCACAAATCCTTGCATGGGAAGATTCTCTCGCACCTCGTTAATCTGGAGAGGTTTTGCCTGTGCCTCGTGGGCAGGCAAAGGGTCCTTGAATACCCCCATTTGTTGGTTATTTGGCGCTATGGGGTTGTCCACGGCCAATGTTTTATTGTCGATTAAATCTTGGATTAATCCTTTGAATTTCTAGCATCCATTTAAATCATGTCCCCTGTGCCTATGGAATCTACAATACAATTCCTCTCTCGTATCCCTTAGGCTTGGGGGCGTTAGGGTCTATAGTTTGGATTTCTGGCAAGGTGACTAAATTTGCCGCTGACAAGCGATCAAATAGGGAGTCCCTGGACTCCGTGTAAGGGGTGAATTGTCGCCTAGGGCGACGCTGCTGATTCTGCTCCTGTTTCTTATTATCTTTTTCATAACTAGGAGGCACCGCCTGGTAATTAGCCTTTTGGGGCTGCATTTCTTGCACAGGCTTGGGAACATTTATCGCAACTTGATTAACCGCAGCGGGTTGTGATTGCGTATTCCCAGACTTAGTGGTTTTATTCCACTCTTTCTTTTTAGGCTTGGCAATTGCGCCTTCGCCTATCTTAATCTCTTCTATAACTCTGGCTTGCGCCAAAGCGTCTTCTAAACTGTCGTATTGCTGCAGCAGCAATAGACCAGAGATCGATTTCAAGCAACTTTTTGCGAACATCTGTGTGAGATCAGTCATAGGGGGACGGTAGGGTAGCTTAGAAAGCAAAGCCCTCCATCGATTCCCGTATGCTGTCATTGTTTCTTCCTCATATTGCCTGAGGCTGGCCAAATCACTCAGTGATGCCTTCTTCTTTGTGTTGAAAGCAAAGCGTTCAAGAAACGCATCTACTAATTGATCGAGATTGTTTATGCTGTGTTTGGGTAATTGTGTGAACCAATCCGAGGCAGGGCCTACGAATGTGGTTATGAAAGTTCGAAGCAACAATGCATCATTATCTTGGATGCCGAAGCATTGACTTAGGAACCTTGTGACATGTTCTTGTGCATCCTCTTCACCTTTAAAAATTGCCAATTGAGGCAACTTGAAGTGTTCGGGGTAAAGAGGTGTAGGCACTGAGGGATGCACTGGATGACTGCGGAGTTGACGTAATGTGGGCTTTTGATGCCCAGAAGATTTTGTCTCCATAGACTCCAAACGCTCTAATAGCGCTTTGTATGCATCGGAAGATTTTATTTCTTCCTCTTTGGTTTGCTCCCGTTGTGAGTCATGGGAGACTGGAGGCCTATGGGGGGGTGGCCGATTGGTAGCCCTCCCGCCTTGATGGGGCGTTTCGGCCCGTTCTATTTCTCGGTTCGTACTCCTCATAAACTTCTTGAGGAGTCTCTGGGCGAGACCTATGACCTTGATTGAGTCCCCGTTGAGGGTACCCATCATTGTTTCGGGGAGTGGCCTCCCTCTCGGGTCTATAAGGTCTCGAAGGCAAAGCTTGACGAGGTCGCGGAGACCTGTCCTGCACCAAAGGATTGTGCCTCTCATATTGTTCTTCTCTATGGGTGCGAGGGGTTGGCACCCTCTCAGGTAGTTTATAGCGCAACTCATCCGCTTTGCGCTGCATGCGCTCTTTATTCAAGCGGTATAAGTACTCTAACTCCCGATGACCCTGCTCAAGCTGCTTGATTCGAGCTTGGCGAGTGGCATGTCCGGCGACTGCCGGGTCAACTGGGTCTGCCCTCTTTTGTTGAGGAGGCTTGAATGTTTTGCCTATGTGTTTGCCTCGATCTTGATGGTCTAAAATTTCAATGGGTTGCTTCCCTTTGTCGGGGTAGGCGACATTTGCTTGAGGCTCTAGCCTTGATGTGTGATCATGATATCTGGCAGGCGAGAAACACAAGGTTCCTGCGTCGTATGTTGTTCTCGAGGAATGCGATGATCTTCCTCGTACTCCCTTTCATGGGTGTGAAAGGGGCGGGCGGAGTTAGCTTGCCCTGTGTAAAGAGCCCTGCGCTCTGGATGTTGTCTTTCTGTTCTGATGGGAGGTAAAGAAGAGATGCCATATCCACGTTGTCTCTCCAAATGGACAGTATGCCTCTCTAGCACTTCATCACGCTGTGGCCATTCAAATCTAGCCTCAAGAGGCGGTTGTCTACCTACATTGAGATCTACGTGTAAAGCGTCTTCCCGAAAGGGGTTGTGTTGGATGGGCATACCCCAATGAGGAGGCTCCCAATAATTTCTTTTTGATGGGGCCTGATATGGACTCTCTTGTAGGCTAGACCGCCAAGGCGGTATGGCCAAGTCCTCAAGGCTAAAACGAAGGCGACTAGCGCCCTCTCTTTGTGCACCTTCCGTAGCATCCGCCCTTGATTGGGCTTGGCTACGGGTGTACACCATTGTGGCGCTTCTCTACTATCTAAGCAGATTTTATCTCGTTTATGGTGATTTGTCTTTTGGTCTACACTAAGCAGAAATGAACACACTCATACACAAAATCGTGATTATCTCTTTTAAGGATTTGATAGTGTGTCCTAAACTGGTTTAGTGCATTTTGATGTTTTGTTATGTTTTTGCAAATTTTGGAAGAACGTTTAAATGCATAATGTTGGCTCATATGACTCCCATAAATGGTCGCCCCTTCAATATACCATTGTCGGACCGATATACCAACCTCTCTATATACCCGCCCTTACGAGAGGGAAACTATAGGTACGTGAGAGCAGATGGTACGTGGAACATAGGCGGTACGAAAGGGGGGATTGTCCTGTTAATGACACCTACCATAGAAGACTTATCCTCGCGTGCATGGGAATCACCCCAGCAACACTCGGTCAGCTTTCGTCAGGATTTACGTCTAACAACAATGACAATCGGGAAATGGATGCAAAGCTAAGCCAAGGTGGTGATGAACCCACCGTTGGTCTTGCTCAAGGGCTGGGGTTTTACGACCAGCTCCTTGGTTCAAATTTACCGCGTGCAGTGTGTGGAGTTCATTTTTTATTTAATAAAAATGAAACGAGCAACAAAAAGAAACTTTCCCTATGCAAACCGGAAGACAGCAAGAAACACTACAAACCGGAAAACAACAAGTAAAAAATAAAAATTTAAGCAATTAAATAAATAAATAAAGCAAGAAAAATTTTATAAAAAATTTCTCTACCTTTCTTTTTAAAAAAAAATTAATTATTAAATAAATAATTACATAAATAAATAAATAATTAAATAAAGTAAGAAAAATTTATGAAAAATTCCTCTACTTTTCTTTAATAATTAAAAAAAAGTGAAAATAAAAAATTAAACCGTTACAGAAAATGACATAGACAGTTATAAAACGTTACCTCTTTTTCGCCCGGGCTTGCTGTTTTTGACCTTCGGCTTAAGAAAGGTACCTGTTAAGTACAAAACACAACAACTCTGATTAGTTTCTGTGATTTAAAAATCTGGGAACGGTCCCACCGTGATCGCCACTGAAAGCATGAGATTTCGGAAGAAAAAAATACTGAGATTATAATGAAAACAACTAGCTTGATGCATGAAATGACACAGATAAATTAAAAAGCAGGAGCACAACCCTTTTTTTTTTATTAATAAGATTCTGACTCGGTTACATATAGTTGTTAGCGTACTATAACCACTTTGTCTCTATTGCATTGTTAAGCGTACTGTTACGCTTACTGTTACACTGTTGTAACAGTGCTGTTTCAGTCGTGACTATTTCCGACAAGTGTTGTGTTATTTAAACTCGGCTGATTAATACAATTCAAGTTCGCACATTTACATGGCATCAGAGCCAGGGGCGAGGTGAGGAGCAGAGTGCGTTTTTTGATTCGGACGCGTTTTTTTTCTCGCAGTCCGTGCGTTAAAAAAAAAAAAAAAAAAAAGGACGTGCAGGACCTCGCGCAGAGCGGGGAGGAGCCGAACGCGCGTCCGGTTCGCGACGATCGGCGCGAGCCCGCGCTCTGCAGGCCACGACGCGGCCACGCACGACAGAGCGCGCGAGCGGTGCTGTCAGGCCGGAGCCGCGCGCGGCAGTCGAGGAGGGGAGAACCCCCCCAATACCCCCGCGCAGCGCAAACGTTGCGCGTTGGAGGGAGGACGCGTCACGCGTCAACGGACGCGCGCGCTCCCCGAGGTGGCCCCGCCCCCCCTCCCCCCTCCCCACCCACGCGCGCGACGCGCGATCTCGCGCGCCCGCCCCCCCTCCCCACCCACGCGCGACGCGCAATCTGCGCGCGCGCGCTCCCCGAGGAGGCCCCCCCCCCACTCCCCCGCCCGCGGAGCGGGAATTTAAATTCCCGCCCGCGCGGGAAATGGGAGGGGTATAAACCCCCCCGCGGGACTGCGTCCGTGAGACGCAGTGATTGCGCAGCCCCCCCGCGGGACTGCGTCCGTGAGACGCAGTCGTTGCGCAGAAGGGCCGAGGGCCCTCTAGCCCGAATCCCTGCGCGCGGGGCTGGCCCTGGATTTAAAAAAAAAAAAAAAAAAAAAAAAAACAACGGGCAGAGAGCGGAAAAGGGCGGTTAGACGTAAGCCCCCCGGGCCGAAGAAAAAAAAAAAAAAATTTCTCGCTGCGACTTGCAGAGAGGAAGCCGAGCCGGAGGCTGCTGCAGAGGGTGTTGAAAAGGGAGGTGACTTGCTGATCTTTTCGGATCAGCCCGCTGGCTCACGTGGTCGTGAGCCGTGCGGTAAGGCTCAGGGAGCCTACAGGTCGGGGGTTCGAATCCCGCCGACTCCCCCAAGGTATAATTTTTTTTTTGTCAAAGTTATTTTTTTATTATTATTATTTTTAATTAAAATTTTTAATTTTAATTTTTTTTTAATATAGTTTTTAAACTTTAATAAATTAAATTTAATTTTAATTTATTTTTTTTCTAAAGTTTAAAACTATAGAAATTAAAATTATTTATTTTAATTTTAAAATTGATAATAATTATAAAAATGCTTTGTTAAAGAAAGCCTTTTAAGGGGGGATTTTTTTTCAAAAAAAATCAAAGGGGGATTGAGAGTAATTTTTATGAAAAATAGCAATTTGGCATTGTAAAAGGTGCATTTTCGGCTGTGACCGACACCTAGTGGGTTATTCTAGTGGGCATTTTTTTTTGTTGTATGTTGCATATTTCATTTTTGCACTATAACATTAAAAATTAAAATCAAACACTCCCTAAAGTCCCCGGAATATAAAACCCATCTGTGCAATTTATTTGCACTACAGCGTTCGGTATTTGCGATACCTCTGGCCGGCACTTACAGGTAAAGTTGTCGTGATTTGGCTCTCTGTATCCGCCGCCTAATATAGCTGCTATAACGACGTCTGAGCTTGTTCTCTATAAATCGTCGGGGAGGAATAAGTACGCCATTTTTGCATTTTTTACTCCATCCACTACCCTTTATCGCACTTGTGTTTAGGCGTAAATCTTGACGAAGTATTCTTCATAGTGTTTAGGGGAAGTTACGCCCCACGCATGAGAAGAATCTTCTATGGTAGGTGCCATCAACAAGGCGATTCCCTTTCCGTACCGCTTATGTTCCACGTATCGTATGATCTCTAAAATTCACCTATAGTCTCCCTCACGTAAGGGCGGGTGATTTTTGTTGATCTTTCTAAATACCTATAGTTTCCCTCACGTAAGGGCGGGTATTTTGTACGGTATATTGGCCTAGCAAAAGGTATATCGAAAGGGGGACCAATTTGGTGATATAAGGAACCTTCACTATGGCCATTGTTGCAAAGTTGATGGTCGATCCGCATCGATTATTGAAAGGTCCAAATTATACACCATGGAAACATAAGATGAAGGCTATTCTCCAAATGGAAGATTTGTGGGATATTGTTACTGGAGTAGCAACAAGGCCTTCACCAACGACGAGGATCCACGGGGTCCTTCAGCGGATCAGATTGCTTTTGACAAGAAAGACGGTAGAGCAAAGGTGCTCATTTTGTTTCTTTGTTTCGGATGAAGTGCAACCTCATATAGGTGATAAAGCAAGTGGTAAAGAGGCATGGGATGCCCTTAGAACCATCTATGAGGGGAAGAATGAATCCACCATTCTTCATCTTCAACAACAACTTCATAACTTTGAGTTTGAGACAGGGTGAAAGCAGTTGAACTCTTTACGTGCGAGTGTCCGAGTTGAAAGAGAAATTGAGTTCTCTAGGAGATATCTGTGGATGAAAAGCTTCTCATTTCACTTGTGATGAGAGCTTTACCTTCTTCATTTGACATGTTGATAACCTCCATCCGGGTGTCCCAACGACAAATTACCTACATCGAGTTGGTCAATCTGCTTCAACAACGGGAGGCACGCCAACTTCACAAGGATGATTCTTCCAATACGGCCCTATACACCAACGGGGCGGGGTTCTAGGAAGAAAGGTAATGGGCAAAAAGGAGGCAACTTTCGAGAAAGGAGGAAATTCTCAAGAGGATACGAAAGGAAAAGGCAAGCAACCTCAACGAGAAGAAGAGGTGGTGCAAGATCCGTGAGAAAGACAACCATGACACCAACGGGTGTTGGCATAAGAACAAGCAAAAAGGCCAAAACAAACCACAAAATAAAAACAAGCAACCCCGAGGCGAATGTTGCTTGTTGAAGAATCCGACTCGGATTACGAATGGGCACACAAGGTGCTCATGACTACCACGAGATTCCACTCGGAGGGATCCTATTTGGTATGTCGATTACGGAGCTAGTAAACATATGAGGGCGACGGATCGTGGTTTGAATCATTTGTGGCCAAGGAGGGCAAACCTGTCACCATTGCTGATGATAAAACCTACGGGGTTCGGGGAGAGGGTACGGTTTCGGTCACTCTTCCCGATGGCAAGTGTCGGAGTTGACAAGGTCCTCTATGTTCCGGGATTGGCCAACAATTTGTTGTCGGTGACACAAATCTCGGACGAGAAATATGGTTGTCAACTTTCGTGTTGAGAATGGAAAGAAGTGTTGTACAATTACCGGGAAGGGTAAGCGGATTGCAACGACTTCATATAAGCATGGCTTATTTGCACTAGATGCTATCTCTACTCCACATGTTGCCATGGTTTGTCTCTACCAAGGAGGCAACTTCCCTATGGCACAAGAGATATGGGCATCTTAGTTACGGCTACTTACTTGAGCTCGAGCAAGTATGAGATGGTAAAGGGTCTTCCTTCCCTTTACGCCACATTGCCAGGTGTGCTCGACCGCTTGGCGGGAAAGCGGCATAGAGTACCATTTGAGAAGAGCTCTACAAGAGCAAGAAAACCTCCGGAGCTAATTCACACCGATCTATGCGGTCCTTTCACACCCAAGAGTGTTGGAGGGAAGAGGTACTTTCGGTTATTCGTAGATGACTACTCACGAAAGATGTGGGTTTTCTTTCTCCAGCTGAAATCCGAAGCTTTCGCATTCTTCCAACGAGTTCAAGAAATCCGTTGAGAAGGAGTCAGGGGCTTCTATTAAAACCCTCCGCTCAGATCGAGGGGGAGAGTTTACCTCTAATGAATTTTCTGCATTCCTAGATAAACATGGGATCAAGAGACAGGTTAACAATTGCCTATACTCCTCGAGCGAGAATGGAGTTCTTTGAGAGAAGGAACCGTTCTATCATGGAAATGGTTCGTTGTATGCTCACGGGTGCAACTCTTGGGCAACAATATTGGGCGAGAAGTTGTCACCACTGCGAGTGTATCTTTTGAATAGGGCACCCACAAAGGCCCTAAAAGGAATGACTCCACGGGGAAGCATGGAGTGGTCGAAAACCCTCCATATCTCATCTACGTATTTTCGGGTGTCAAGCTTTCATGCACATACCGAAAGAAAAAAGGAAGAAGCTAGATGAGAAAACATCGAGATGTATTTTTCTTGGATATTACGAGCACTCTAAAGGATATCGGTTGATAGATCCTTTGACCAAGAAAATTCATATCAGCGAGAGATGTTGTCTTTGATGAAGCTTTCACATCACAGAGCACATCTACGAGTACACCGAGGATATTGTGGAACCAAAGGAAGAGGAGATTCCTTCGTCAACACGAGACAGGAGGTCCTTCTACATCTTCTTCACCACCACCGAAGGAGAATCCTAAATGGTGTACAAATACAATCGAGAGATGCAAATTTATCCACTCCTCCCAATTTGAATTTGGATAGACCTCGTACACGCGGTATGGCTCAACGGGAAAGAGAAGCCGAGAAACCGGTGAGGTTGATGATCTTTGTCAATCTTTTGAGGAACTTTCTCGTGACTCCAAGTAGAGAAGTTGAGGATATGGATATTGATGATGACGGGGCATTCATGTCTACCATAGATAGTCTTGGACTGCATCAGTGCAAGATGCTCTTAGTGAGCCTCAGTGGAAGGCCGCTATGGATACAGAGTATGAGTCTCTGATGAAGAATAAAACTTGGAAGCTTGTTGATCTACCGCATGGAAAGAAACCTATTGGCTGCAAATGGGTATACAAAGTCAAGTACAAGGCGAGATGGAACAATTGATAAGCATAAGGCCCGTCTTGTTGCAAAGGGCTATGCTCAAAAGGAAGGCATCGACTATGAAGAAACTTTTGCACCTACTTGCTCGGATGACCACAATTCGGGTTATGTGTGCTATGGCAGCACAATATGGGTGGAAAGTTCACCAAATGGATGTCAAAAGTGCCTTTCTTAATGGTGATCTCCAAGAAGAAGTCTATATGACTCGGCTGAAGGATTTGAAGTGGAAGGCCAACAGCGAGAAAGTTTGCAAATTGGTTAAATCCTTGTATGGTCCGAAACAAGCTCCTCGAGCTTGGTATATAAAAATGGACAATCACCTAATGCGGCATGGATTTAAGAGATGTCCGGTCGGATGCAAACCTCTATTTCAAGAAACAGGGTTACGAGATAGTGTTGCTTGTACTCTATGTGGATGATCTGCTCATTACGGGGAGTTCGGAAGATATGATCTCTCTTGTCAAAAGAAACTTGTGCAAATCTTTTGAGATGACGGATCTCGGACTTCTCCATTCTTGTCTTGGTCCGGAATTCAGCCGGAAGGAGCACACCATCAAAGTGTCTCAGAAAAAAGTATGCCAAGACATTGCTCGATAAATATCGCATGACTGACTGCAAGCCAATGGCAACTCCTATGGAGAATGGACTTCAGTTATCGCGATATGATGACTCACCCCAGGTAGATGGCACTCTCTATCGACAGTTGATTGGGAGTCTCATATATCTGACCAATACTAGGCCAGATCTCGTATTTCTTTGTAAACTATCTTTCGAGGTTCATGCAGGAGCCTAAGATTACTCATTGGAAAGCGACAAAACGTGTTCTTCACTATGTCCGTGGTACTATAGAATATGGCCTAGAATACAAGAGGAACAACAAATTCTTCTTGCAAGGATACACGGACTCCGACTATGCCGGATCATTTGATGATCGCAAGTCAACTTATGGATACATTTTTCATCTGGGATCCGGTCCTGTCTCTTGGCACAGCAAGAAGCAACAGGTGGTTGCTATTTCTTCAACAGAGGCAGAATATCGCGCCGCACGTGAAGCTGTGTGCGAAGTGATATGGTTACGTCGCATTCTAACAAGTATGGGCCATCCATCAAAATCTCCAATACACTTGTTTTGCGACAATCAGGGTGTTCTGAACCTCGTCAAGAATCCAGTCCATCATGAAAAAACAAAGCACATTGACACACAATGTCATTTCATTCGAGAGGAAGTTCCAAAGCACCGAATTCAGCTTCAACACATTCCCACCGATGCTCAAGTTGCAGACATTTTCACTAAGGCACTTGGACGTGTCAAATTTGAATTGTTTCGCAGCTCACTTTGTATTGCAAAATAATGTAAGGGGATGTTAGTATAGCTATTAGTTATTACATTACCCAAATAATGTAATAAAGGGGGATGTTAGCGTACTATAACCACTTTGTCTCTATTGCATTGTTAAGCGTACTGTTACGCTTACTGTTACACTGTTGTAACAGTGCTTTGTTTCAGTCGTGACTATTTCCGACAAGTGTTGTGTTATTTAAACTCGGCTGATTAATACAATTCAAGTTCGCACATTTACAATAGTCTCCTCAATGACATATTCTCAGTTATAACAAATGGATAATGATTTCCTTTCGCATGCCCACATTTGAAACGGGCAGGCTAAAATGTTGCCACCGCTGGTTGCTAATGAGTCCTTGCTCCTGCTGTTCTTCCTGCATCCAAAGAACCAATAAACTATTTAGTAGCACCTATGACTAAAGGATAAAGCGTTTAAAAGAAATACGTGCAAAGATTGATTAAATATTTGAATAAAACAACTCAGGCTGCCCAAATAAACATTCGAGAAAAGTAATGCAAGATAATATTTAAAATACGTGATTAAATACAGAATGAGCCAAAGCCTCAATAGTACGACGATACATATTCGAAAAACTATTTAAATATGGCAATACGTGATATATATTTCCTAAACTCCATGTCGTAAACTATGTAACAACATACAATAAAACACAAGATAAACGCGTGATATAGAATGAATCGAAATAAAACTAGCAAAAGACGTGGGGTGCCCAAGCGGGCCGCCCTCGTTAGAACTTAGTTTCGACGCCAATCCACTAGGGATGGGCTCGAAATCTAAGACTGTGGTGTTGTCGACAAATTAGTGGGATATAGTGATCCACTGTCGGGTATTACTGTCTGGGTTCGCCTTCAAACAACCATCAATAACCTCTCTTCAGAAAGAGATTACAGGTGCAGAAGATTGAATCCGAAAGGAATATGATCGGGTCTCTGGATGAGCAACACTTCGTTGTGTTTTTAAAATGCTTTGTCCTCCTCTCTTTACATTGCATTGAGCTCGTTTTTATAGAGGATTCGGCCTCTGAAATATTAACGTCAAAACCCTAAGTCTGCAGGCACCGCCGAGATTTGACCGTTGTCAGATGATTTATGAGACATGGCTCGCACAGAGATTATCGCTAGAAAATCATATCAGCAGTTATGAGGCATGGCCTCAGACTAGATTTGTTGTTGAGACTGCTCATATCATTACTGCAGTTGGTGAAGTCCACCGTTTTTATAGACCCATGGGGTCTCTTTAAAAATGGCATGCAGGGATGCCATGTGGCGTGAATTGCTTTAATGCTGCCTTTGACCGATGAAGTCCACCGTTGAATGCTGACATGTCGTCTTTGAATGCTTTAACGTCTTCGATTGATTAAATTCTGTTTATGTGCAAAATGCCGAAGTGTCACGATATCGCGACGTCGCGACACTTCGGCCGAGCCTCCCCCTTGGGGCCTTAGGTGTCGCGATATCGCGACGCGCGATATCGCGACATCTAAGGCCGAGGCCTCCCTCGAGGCCTTAGGTGTCGCGATATCGCGATGCACGATATCGCGACATCTAAGGCCGAGGCCTCCCTCGGGACCTTAGGTGTCACGATATCACGACGCGTGATATCGCGACATCTAAGGCCGAGGCCTCCCTTGGGGCCTTAGGTGTCGCGATATCGTGACGTGCGATATCGCGACATCTAAGGCCGAGGCTTCCCTCGTGGCCTTAGGTGTCGCGATATCATGACATCTAAGGCCAAGGCCTCCCTCGGGGCCTTAGGTGTCGCGATATCGCGATGCATGATATCGCGACATCTAAGGCCGAGGCCTCCCTCGGGGCCTTAGGTGTCGCGATATCACGACGTGCGATATCGCGACATCTAAGGCCGAGGCCTCCCTCGAGGCCTTAGGTGTCGCGATATCGCAACGCGCGATATCGTGACATCTAAGGCCGAGGCTTCCCTCGGGGCCTTAGGTGTCACGATATCGCGACACGCAAAATCGCGATGTCACAATTTCATGACATCTAAGGCCAAGGTTCCCTTTTGATTAAGGCTTGTTTGCTTTTGAAGTTTTTCTCTTGATTGAGGCTTTCTTGCTTAAGACTTAAAGTTTGTTAAAGGCTTGCTTTAGATTAAAGGCTTTAAAACGACCAACTTTGCTCTGCCATTTTCCGACCTTCTAAACTGCTGTGCAAGTGGCTAGGACCACTGTTTGACCTCTAAGGGCTGCCCTAAAAGCTGTGTATGTCAATGCGATCAATGTTTGTAGTCACTTAATCGAATCAATGCTGTTTTGGTGTCTACAGTTATGCACTTCATGCATGTGCCATATTTTAGCACTATGGTATATGTTTGAATTCAATCTATCATGAATGTTTCACCTTCTCAACTTGCACTTAAAAAACTCAATCCAATCCAACATTCTTTGGTGAAGTGTCCATTTGATTGAAATTCAACTTTCATGCATTTGAAACGTTTCTCATTTCAAAAATTGAAATTAAATGTATCTCCTCCTTGGCATAAAGGTTTTTGCATTACTTTCCAAATTCTTGGCTCTTTTCTTTCTTGATCCTTAGTATTCTATACTTGGTACATTCACTAGACATTTGACTTTTCGATTGATCCTATGTAATCCTTGCCACTTAGAATTCCATGGCACTTATATTTTTATGTAGCTTGATTCAACCTTTTATCTCCTACATCCCTTAAGCTTCTACACACCATTTTCAGCTCTGGTGTTCCTTAACAGATGCTTCTACTGTATCCTTTGGACTTCTATGTACCTTGGTTGAAGCTCGCTCCCTACGTGAATTGGTTGAAACTCCTATGGATATCTACGCACCTTAGTTGATACTTTTAGATTGATTCTACATAATCCTTACTCTATGATTTTCTCTGGATTTGTACTTTAGCGTATGTTCTCTTTGGAACTTCAATTCTCATCCCTAGTTTCTCAATAGCTTTGCTTACCTTCATGTTCTAAAGATGAGATAAAAACCTTATACATTTAGCTCTTTATATTGCTAATCCATTTTGCTTCACTATTGGCACAAAAGGATTGCAAAGATAAGATATATCCTTTCTCTTTATAACTATTGTGTCTCGATGCAGGTTTAGGTGGCTTCCCTTACGCAAACCTCAAATGCACTTTGCTATGACTATGAATTTCTTATGCTTGCAACACTACCATCCTTGAACAAATTTTTTTTCCATATCTTTGCTTTAGATTGTTGTCTTTAGATGTTTGCATTAAACTTATTTTATCTACCTTCAATTTTCATAACCATAGCTTCACTTTCCAATTCTTGCAACTCTTCACTTATTTTCCTTAAGTCATTTCACTTCAACTCCAATTTTGTTTCACTTCTCTTCACTTGTGTCACTTTTCTCTTCAACTATTATACTTTCACCTTATCTATTTTTCAAGACTTAAATCAAATTTCTACCTCCAAATGGTGCTTTAACTTTCCCTCTGAAAAACACCCTTATTTTATGTTTTAGCTACATTTTCTCCTTCTGTTTTCTTGGTTTTGGACTACACTTGACACCACTTCGTATTCTGACTATTTAGCTCTCTTTATTTAGAACACAATTCATATTTATTTTCTCTCTCTACTTCTTTTAATATTTTCCAACTTGGTGTAGGTTTAATGGTGATGAAGTTGCCTTGGACTCCAACTTGAAACTAAAACTTCTCTACCTCCTTTTTGTTGTCTTCAACATTGGCTATGGTGCTTATTTTGATTCTCAAACTTTTTTAATTATTTAACAAGATAATTTTTAACAAAAATTTGTAGTCATTCTAAACTCTCTTCTTCTAATGTTATCCACACTTATTGTTCTTATCTTTAATTTATTGTTCATAGCTCTGATACCATTGCTAGCTTTTTGAATAGGTTAACTCACATAAATATTCAACCAAGATTTAAAGATAAATCAAACCAATGCTACTAACAATGAAAATTATTAATAACAATATCTTATAGGTAATATCTCATGATAAATAACACAAATAAACACAATATATAGATATTATATTAATGATATAGCTTGATTATAATGCATGGAACTTTACCTCCAATATATACTTGTTCATGACTTTTTAGTTCTCCAACTATTGCTCTCCTCTTTCATCTGGGAGATGCAACATTTCATATTCCTCTAATGAAGACAAAGCTCTCAACTTGCCATATATCATATGAATCTTCATACTCTCTTGACACTTTACACTCTTTCTCATATTGCCACATATAAAATATAAATCATCTACCAAACTATATTTTCAAGGGGGACCAAATAATATAATATCTCCAACATATTTTGTTAATTTATTATGCATGATTGGATGAATGAATGCAAAAATATGGATGGATTAAATGATAAAAGGGAACAAATACATGATGAATGGATGAACCTAAATAATTATTAAATGACTATATGTAGACAAGAAAAGGTTGTGGTATAAGAGAAAATACCACTTTCTACAATGCACTATCCAAATTTATCCCCTATAGAGTGTGATCGCAAATTCAGGATAGGGGAAGAGTTTTTTAAATTCACGCTCTATATGTTTAGACCATGAATTCATGATAAGAGGAGAGAGGATAAGAAAGAGGGAATAAAAATAGAATAATAAGGCGAAAACCACCAAAATTTCAAATAAAGCAAAGAGGTTCTTAGATTATGCTATTTGAATTAGCATAGAACAAGATAGATTAGTGTGATCAAACAAACATAAAGCTAAGAAAAATATGGATGATCGAAGATAAAAATAGAATAAAACCCATTGAGAATGTGTGCTCATAAATGACCTATGATGGAGTAATGCTCATCGACATACATGAAGCTATCCTATAGGTATGTAGTTCTTGTTGATGAGAATAAGCTAGTGGAATGGTATCCGCTATGGGTGTGTGATCGCTAGTGATGAAATATGGAGTGATACCCATTATGGGTGTGTTATCATTAGTGACTAAAGGTGGAGTGATATCCAGTAAGGATGTGTGGTTACAAATGATCTATGGTGGAGCAATACTCATTGGCAGCCATAAAGCTATCCTATAGGGGTGTAGTTCTCATTGATAATCAAAAGAAGTGTTACCCAGTAGGGATGTCATGCTTGGTGATGGTCAAAAGGAGTGTTTACTAATAGGTGTATGGTGCTCATAAAAAGAGATGAGTGACTAAGCAAAGTAAAGAAAAATTACGTGTGTGTGTGTGTGTGCATGTGATATATGGAATGAGAGAAGAAGAAAGTGGTGAAAAGTGTGTGTGTATTTATCCTTGTTAAAATTTTGATAACTAAGATATGTGCATATAATAGTTAGTGGTTGTATGAACACCATAAAGGACATTCATGTGGTATCTATCCTATCCTACGAGGATCCATTAATAATTGAATGATAAAAAAGGAAAAGGTGTGATCAAAAGAAGATGTGCATATAGAATAATAAGAAGAATAAGTGTATATCCTTTGTCTTGGAGAAAAATATGATTGAAAGCTTGCAAAGGATAAAATATATACAAGATATGAAGAAATACATGAGATAGAAAATAAAATTACTTTGTGCCAATGGATGTAATAATGTGAAAATACATAAGAACAAGCTTCCTACTAGTGCAACAAATACCTCATGTATGTATAAGAACAAGTAGAGGTAATCATTAGCATCCCAATAGAAGAAAGTAAAATATGTGCCCTAGGTTGGGGATTCTCTAAGCATTTGTGACCTAGTGTGAGTGCAAATGCATATGAGCTAAACCTAACTAGGTGTCATCATTTGCCTCATTGTGAAGTCCCAAAAAATCTATATGATCAAGCAGTTAGATGCAAGTATGCTCAAGAAATAAAGTAACTACATGTCAATCATAAGTGTAAAGTAAGAAGTATGTCAAGCAAGCCACATAAGAAATGATAAGAAAGCATGCAATATGAGCAAGAAAACCTATGCAAGTTGTCACAAAATAAGTAGAATAAGTGAGATGAGATAACGAAGAATAAGATAGAAGAATAGAGAAATGACCAATGATAGAAGAGATGATAGATGTGCATTTATGCATAATATATTCTTATGTACATTATGTTCTTTGGTTATTTAAGTTTTTTACCATATAACATTGCTAAATGATAAGCTTTTGATCCAAACTTGGCCATTATGACAAAGGGGCCTAGCTAATTAGCCTAAAATTTTTCCTTCAGATCTATGTGAGCATTAGTATTATTTTGGTTCTCTTTAAGGACAGTGTCCCCAACTTCAAAAGAATGAATGCAAAATTTCTTAGTGTAAGTTCACTTGACTCTATTCTAATAGACTCAAATATGCTCTAAGGCATGGATGCACTTTTCATCTAACAACTCCAATTGATTTAAGTGATCTAAATGATACTCATCATCGAAAAAGGTATATTTCAATAAGATGCACACAAATGAGACTTCTAACTTGAATGGAAATACAATATTAGTGCCCTAGACCAAGATATAAGTGGTTGCACCTAGAGGAGTTCGTATGCTAGTATAATAGGCCTACAAGATAGGGTACAACTGAATATGCTAGTCCCAATTGGTATTACTAACTAGCTTCTTAAGTATCTTGACTAAGGCTTATTGGATGCTTTGGCTTGACTGTTACCCTGAGGGTAATAAGGGCTTGACCATTTATGCTGAAACCTATACTTAGCACAAATTTTATGGAAATTCTTGTTCTTGAAAGGAGTGTCATTTTAAAAGATAATAGGAATCTTGTACCTATAAATATTTTTTTTGAAGATGAACTTAGAGACTTGGGCTCCACTCATCATGGCTAGGGGTATGGATTCTACCCACTTGGTGAAGTACTCTATTGCTATGATGATAAAATTATGACCATAAAATGACATGGGGTTAATATTCTTGATAATATTCAATCCCCAAATAGAGAATAACCGATAATAAGAAATAACCTGAAGGTTTTGAAAAAAAGCATGGATACGGTTATCATGACGTTGACACTTGTCATAGTATCGAACATAGTCACATGCATATTTCTCCATGGGAGACCAATATTATTCTATCCTAAGGAGATTATTAGAAATTGCATTACCACTAAAATGATCTCCACATGATCCTTCATGAGCTACACTAAGGGATTTCCAGGCTTCATCAGAGTTAAAGCATCAGAATAGTATACCCTCAAAAGAATGTTAGTATAAAGTATTGTTGATTATCACAAATTGACATGCTCTTTTTTACAAAATTTTTTGCTTATTGTAATTTAAGCTCTCAGGAATTATGCCATATTTAAGAAAGTTAAATGTGTTTGTGTACAATGTCTTAGATTGATAAGCTTCAATGTTTTCTTGATTATCTTCTAAGGGGATATAGCTAGAACTAAGGGTTGCAGGTTCTTAGAACTATTGGATGATAATGGTTGCTTGATCATCTTCTAACTCCAAGGGGATAAGGGATGTTATTGTGGCCATGAAATCCACATGGTAGTTGGATGATCTAGGGATAGACTCTATGGTTTCCTTATCAAATGTCGACATGAGCTTAGTGATAATATCCTTGTAGAGTTTAAGTTTATCATCTCTAGTTTAATAAACATCATTAACTTGGTTGAACACAAGTTGAGAGTCACCAAAGACAAAAATACTTCTAATTTTTAAGGCTAAGGTTACCCTAAGATCTAGGATCAAGGATTCATACTCTGTAGTATTGATGATGTAGGAGAATCACACCTTGAAAGAAAGGAGGATCAATTTTTTTTATGGGGTGACTAGAATGTTTCCAGACCTAACATCCTTTAAGCAATGGGTTCCATCAATAAATAATGACTAGGATTTAGGCCCTTCTACATATAGGGTGAATCACTCATTGGTAAAATTGATAACTAAAGGATAGGATAACTCTAAAGGAGTAGTGACTAGTTTGTTAGTAATAACCTAACATTTTATAGCCTTTTGTATCATAAAGGTTAAGTCAAACTCAAGGTGGGGTTTTGACATTAAGTAAGAAAAGGGATCAAATCTTACCACTATTAATGTCTTATGGCTAAGCATGTAGCATCACAAATTTTGAGAGGCAAACACTATAGTGAGGCAAAGCTTCTCTAATGGAGTGTACTAGGTTTCATAGCTAAAGAGGATTCTACTACTATAGTAGGTTGCTCGCTATTTATTCTGATCATCATGTTGAGCAAGAATATCCTCTAAGTATTGGGCTATGGATGCTATATAAAGCATTAAATTCTTATTTGGATTGAACGGGATAAGGATATGCAAGAAAGAGAGATACTTCATGAGTTTGTCCAAAGCATTTTGATACTCATCATCCCACTCGAACTCTCCATCATTTTTAAGGAACCTAAAAAAAGGTTGACAATTATGTCCTAACTAGGATGTAAAGCATCTAATAACATGAACTTTTCCTTGTAAGCTATGCAACTCGATAAGGTTACAGGGAGGAGACATATCAACAATGGCTAAAATATTGATCGGATCTACTTCAATACCTTGGCTAGACACTATGAAGCCTAAGATAACTCCAGATGTGGCTTTGAATACACACTTAGAGAGCTTAAGATGAAATTTGTATTATCTCGGTCTTTCAAAAAAATGCCTCAAATCTTGTGCATGAGTTTCTCAATTGACGAAGTGACCAAAAAGGTCATCGACATAGTCTTCAACTATATAATGTATTAAGTCATAAAAAATATGTCATGGCCCTTTGGTATGAGGTACCCATATTATTTAAGCCAAAAGGCATGACTCTATAATAGACGGTGCACCATGGAGTGATGAAAGCTATCTTGGATTGGTCTTTGGGGACAATCCTAATCTAATTATACTCAGATAAAACATCCATTAATAATAGCATTCTACATCCAAGTCATCCTTAGGATAAGCTAAGTTTAATAAAATCTTAGGAGAAATCTATTATCATATCTATGTTGGATAGGGGAAAGTCATCCTTAGGATAAGATAAGTTTATGCCCCTAAAGCTAGTACATATTTTGATTGTTCCTTTCTCCTTATCTATAGGAATGATGTTGGATATCCAATTAGAATGGTTGATGGATTTGATAAAATTGACATCAAGAAGTTTTCAAAGCTCCTCATTGACTAATAAGACAACTTTAGAATTCATCTTCCTAAGCTTTTGTTTAGTTGGTTTGACATTGGATTTGACCACTAGGTGATGCATGACTAAGGAGGTATCAAGCCCTGATATGTTGATATATGACCAAGCGAAGATATATTGAAATTACTTTAATAAATTGATTAATTGCTCATGCTTGTCCATGGAAAGGGATTTTTCTAACTTAAGGAGTCTAGGGTTCTCTATGGTTCCTATACTCATATTCATAATGAGGAGTGGTTGGGATAAATCCAAGTTGCTCAAGATATTTAGGATACATAGGAATTTTATCCTATTTAGACTTAGAAGTTTTAACATGGGCAACATAAGGGACTGAACCATATAAGAAGAAACTATTGCGAAGGATATCTTCATAATCCATATCACAAAGAGTATCTTTCTCAATATATTCTTAGGGGGTTTCTCTCAGGTTGGGGTAGATTAAGGTTATCATATTGAAAAATAATATGCTTGAGGGGGAATGGGATCCCTCATCCTTATCACTCCACTCTAAGTCATGATGATCTATGTATTTAGCAAAGGTTACAACTTGATCATCATCGGTTGGAAAGGGCTGGTTTTTATTAGTGATGTAGCCTATGCCACATCTCACAGGCCATAGTTCAACTTCCAAGGGATATTTGATAGCTTTTAAATAAGGTCCCAAGCCCTTACCTTCATATCTCATATTAGATAGGATCTACTTAGGTAGTGGGTAATCATTGGATAAGTAACAATGGGCAAATGTTATATCTACAGGAAAATGGTTGTTACCATAAATCTTATATTCATGGGATATACCCACATAGATAAAGGTGCACATTCTGATGTGTATGACATCACCATATTTATGGGGTAAACCAACAATTCAGGATGAAGGTGGTAACTTTGCTACACCTATAAGAGGAATTTGAATTAATTGATTGATTTGATTCTTTGATGGAATATTTGTAGATCCTCACTAATTCAAAAGTTTTAAAACTTTTTGGTGATTTTGGGAGATGGATAATAATGAGAATAAGAAGGATAAGAAGAATAAATAGGAGGAGAAGAAGAAGAAATCTTGTGGACAGAGACTATTGGATATAAACTAACTTTTGATTGGTCTTGTTCAACCATTGAACAATATTGGAATGGGTGAGGGTCACCCTAGATGGTGATAAGATGATTTTTGAACTCATACTTAAGGTATTTATGGAAAGTAGAAGGAACATCTCTCATTGCATGAATCCAATAAAATCCAAGAAGAATATTAAAAGATGTTGGGCAAGTTACTACATAAAACAAGGTGTCTAAGATCTTGGATCCTACCCTAAGGGGAAGGGATATAATGCCATAGGCCTCTTGGGATTCATTATTAAAATATTTGATGATGACATTTGAATTAGTTAAATCTTCCTCCTTTAATCCAAAATTTTGGAAGAATTTATAATTGCATATATTGAGGGAGGAACCATTGTATGCTAAGATCCTCTTGATAAACCTTTCCCTAATATATCTAGTAATGTAAAGGGAATATGGAATGGCTAGGTTGCTAGGTGAAAGGTCTTGCGAGATGGATTGTTGGCTTAGAAGCTTTACAAAGGCTTCCCTATGAATAGGAGAAGTCTATAAAATCTCTAAGGGGTAATTTTTGTGGGTGTACTAGCAAGTTGTTTTAAGTCAAAGGAAACTATTGGTTGAGGTTTTTATATCAATATAGTTTTTTTGTACCCATACTCTTCTTCTAGGTATTCCTCAAAATTAAGGTAATCTAGAAGGTTGGCTAGAAGTTGAAGGTGTTTTCTTATGAAGTTGTTGATTTGGTTGAGTTTGAGCTTGTTATGTTGTGGTTGTTGCTATCATACTAATCATATTGTTGTAAGGGGTCAAACATTATTATAGGACACTTGATTGTTTTTTGTCGATCATGGTTGGGTAGGATATTTTGGAAGATTCCCATATCTTGATTAGTTGTTGGTTATTGATGAGTTGGAATTTGTTGGTTAGGATTAGATTGGGGGTTACCTATAATAAGGTAAGCCTCACATATTAGGTCATGAACCATATGTTTCAACTATTTGCAGTGATTTACCATGTGTATATCCACCCTATGATACTCATAGTGTTGGTCGAGTTTTTACCAAGTTATCATTGTGTTAGGTTGTCTTATGGTGGGAAAATTGATCATCTTAACCTCCAAGATTTGTTTAAGGATCGACAAGAGAGGTTGGTTGAGTCTTGTAAAATTTCTTGGTGGGGATCATTGAGGTTTGCTAAGTACAAATTTCTATAAGGTACTAGTTGTATTGACATTATTGGTTTATCTATTATCTGTGACCCCATCACCAACTACATACTTGTTCTTGTATTGGGTCTTCATGGTCCTTTATTCTTCATTTTTAGGTTTTAGTTGACCTCTTCAAATGAGGGCTTTCTCAACCCTCCTAGCTAAATCTATTGCTTGTTTGAAAGAGGTGATAGTTGTTGTCTCAAGCTCATATGAAATCTGCTCTTGTAAGTTATTAACAAACATATCTAACATGTCTCAGGGAGGTGGGGTATACCATAATATTCCAATTAATTTCCTCCACTAAGATAAAAAATCTAAAAATATTTCATATTTAGTTTTTTTAGGAGGTATAAATATTGAAGGGTTTCTCCCTTTTCCACATATGATCCAAATTATGAACAAACAACTCAGTTTTTTCTTTAAAATTACTTAGGAAATGGTGGAGTAGTTGATAGTACCATTCCAAAGCCATACCTCCAAGGCTTTTAGGGAATGTTTTTAGCAATAACATATAATTATAAATGATATCATGACATGATGTCCTAAACATCATTAAATATTCTATATGGTTCTATGTTCTCTTGTAAATTGGTAAAATGAGTGTGGAAAATTTTTAGGATAAGGTCTAGCAGTTACTATAGGATCTAGACCTTGGTTGCATATTTTTTTGTTGAATAAGTGGAACTTAGTACTTGTAATGTATCCATCCTCAATACAACTTGTTTCATTATAGTTGTCAAACTTTGAATATCAAGATTGTTGTGGTGTAGCTCTAAATGGGGTGCAGTTGATATGTTTACTCCAAGGTTCCCTAAAGGTGGGTTAAAAATATTATACACAGGTTGTTGGATGGGTACTTAGTTAATGTTCAAGGTATTAACACTATTGTGGTAAGGGTTATGGTATGGGATATTTTGTGTAGTATCTTGCAGTGGGATATGATTTACATTTGGTGGAACAAAAGAATAATTATTAATAGGAGGAGGAATATTATTTACATTAGAAGAAGGAATAGAGTGAGGAGGAAATTGAGTGAAATTTTGGGGTATGCTACTAGTTGGAGGAGATTGTGAAATTCCTCCAATGTTTGTGGTTGTTGTAGTAGCATATGTAGGGTTGTAATATGGGTTATTTTGAGAATATTAAAATAAAGGATTAGCATAAATGTTATGATGATAATTGGTTTAAAGTAGGAAGGTCTAGCTTCATAGAATATCATTCTGTAAGGTTTTTAACAAAAAATATTTATTTTGTGTATAAAACTTCATCATATGGTCATATATTTTAAAAAAAAATTGACCATGAGGTACTATTGTATCAAAGTTATCATTTGTTTCTATGTCCTCTTCTTCCTCTATGTTTGGGTTCTCCCTATCAACTTGATCATCCTCATTCTATAGAGGATTATCATTGGGATCTAAAATATTTTTCTTATTCTTAAGGGTAGGCGTCATAGGATAACAAAAAGAGAGTTCAAAGCTAAAACTGCATAAGACACAAAATTTATTAAGTCTTTTTAGTTTTTTTAATCTATATGAAAAAATTAGATGGTCTTATTTATAATTATAAAAAAAAGAGAGTAAAGGCTTCTTACGTGGACAATAAAGGAGGTGTTTACTTTAGGTTCACAAAATATGTATAGGGGGGAAATAACCTATGTAGATGATTCTCAATAGATCTGTTGGGAGATGAGGTAACCATAGGGATATGTTTCTCTATACTCAAGGCTTAGGGGATTCAAGGGTTCACAAAGAGTGCTTTTAGGACTCACTCCAAGTCTAGGATGAATATTTTGATGTATTTATTAGAATACATCTAAGTTTGGCCTTTTAAAAGAAATAAAAATATGTTGTAAAATAAATGTAAAAAACACAAATGCAAATAGATAGAACTATCCTAGAATGATTCTTATTTTGCATGCAAACTATTCCTAGAACATAATAAAATAAACTTTATTTTTATTTTAAGCAAGGGTTCAAGAAATGATGCACATATAATTTAGCCTAATATGCAAACTACATGTAATTATTTATTCAATGCCTAAGAATTAAAGTAAAATAAATCTAAAATGAATTAAAACTAAAATGAATTGGATTTCCTTAATTAATCTCCTAAATATGATTTATATTGCTATACTAATTACAAAAAAATAAAATAAATGAAAACACATAGCAAACAACCTACATGATTAATGAAACTCTTGTCCTCACATTCATTCCTATACCAAATTCATGCCCCAAAGCTTGTGACTATGAATCCAAACAAACCTGCAAACAAAGGTAAAAATAAAAAATAGATGGTTACTGTTTGAGGGATTGCCTAATCTATTGTGAAGTCTAATATTGTAGGTGTAATAGTCAAGCCCCCTTAGTCCTTTTAGCTAACCATGAAAAAAAGAGTATTGACCTTATGGAGAGATAAACAAAATGCAATAGAAAAAATATGTAGAATAGAACAAAGAAATATTAGATTAAGCACATAAGATAATGGAAAAAGCAGAGGCTTACCCTTGAATCTATTGTAGTCAAATTTATGCCCTATAAAGGAGGATCGTGAAATCATGATAGTAGAATAAATAACAAAAAAAATGTAAAAAAAACCTTTTGCGATGCACTTTTTGAATTCATGCCCTATAAAGGGCGATCACAAATTCACGATAAAGAGAGAAAGGGGGCAAAATACAAGATTTTATCTAATTTGCACCCTCTACAGATGGGTCATAAATTTGAGATAGAAGAAAAAAGGGGATGAACAAAAAATGCAAATGTGTTTGAACAATGATAAAACGATGTGCTAAGCAATAGAGAGAGAGACAAAAATGGAAGAAACATAAATACCTAAATGCATTATAAACAAGTTAAATGTAGTTTTAACAATAAGATGCAATGCAAAGTGAAAATACCCTAAGTGCAACAAAATGTAAAACAAAAATGCAAAATGATATGATGGAACTAAAATAGAAATGTAGATAATCTAAAATGCAACGTAATGTAGATGGAAATACGAAAAAATATAAATAATAAGTATTTAGAAGGCTGTATAAATGACCTAATAGATATATACAAAATAAATCTAAATGTAACTTGTTTACAATAGAAATATACAAAGAATGATTTTAAATATGATCTAATAGAAGAAATATACAAAATAAAAATATGACCTAAAAGAAATATTTAAATGTGATCTAATATAAAGGAAACATGAATTTAAATGTGATCTATAGTAAAATAAACATGCAAAGATGAATCTAGATGGAATCTAATGTATAAAGAAAATAGATCTATCTAAGGGAATACAATAATACAACATAAACACAAATGATTAACTATGGTAGAAACAAAATGAAAGAGTAATGAAATGGATAAGGCAACAACCAAAGAAGTGAGCCTATCTCCCTTTTAGTTGATAGAGCTGAAGATATCTCTTGATTCAATCTATTATCACAACACTCCCACTTGTCCACTAATATAGCTAGTCAAAGATCACACAAGAAGATGAAAGAAAGTAAATTTGTAAATAAGAGTTAACAAAAATTGCAGATAGCAAGAACAAAGATTCACCAAAAAGGGAGCCCAAACTGAAGGTTAGGTAGGAAAAGCAAAAATACAAAAAACTAGGCTAAGGTTGAAAAGCAAAAAGGTAGTGTAAGGGTTAGGGTTTTGAGGGAAAAACCCTATTACTTCGAATTTGTGGTCAATATGAGACAACCATGAATCCAAAAAATTTAACCCTTGGAGGTCATATGGCACCAAGACAACCTAACTGAATTTATAGCCTGTCTTGGAAGACCGCAAAATTCGGTGAGGCTAGGAAAAAAATATAAACTAAAGGGGGAAGCTCAAAATTTGCACTTAGCAACTTTGGGTGGATTCCTAAACATCTAAGGGTAAATTGAATCATTAGGCTGGGTCAAATTTTCATATCTGTAAGAAAGAATTCAAAAGTGACTAATTATAAATAATTTCAAAATTAAAGCATCAATCCCATAAGAGGTTTTACTTACTAAAATCAAGATATTTTCCACTATAAGAAAAATCTATGATAAGGCTATTGGGGTACCTAAAGAAAATATAAAGAAAAGAAAATAGTAAGATTGCCAAAATAGGAAATCAAAATAGCACTGAATAGAAGAAAAGATCAATGGATGAAACAAAATAACGAATGAATGGAAAATTTGAGTATTAAGTTTCATAAGGTCCCAAACTCCAATAAAAAAATTAAATAGTATGTGCAAGAAAAATTCACACTTGTCATGTGGGCTAGAAATTTAGTTAGGAAAAAAATAGTTATACATCAACGAGTTCAAACCAAACTACATCAAAAGAAGTGCATAGATGCAAAGATCAAAGGAAAGAAACAAATGTTTATAGCTCAACTAAGATCTAGTTCACATCATTTCAGATATGCAAAACTAGGAGATGAATTTTTTTAAGAGACATGGTTAGAAAAATGTATCTTTTTCATGGCAAGAGTAGTGGAGATAGAAAATATTTTATCATAGAATATGAAACCTAGAAGGATATAGAATTGCATATGAAGACACTTTAAAAGTACTCACTACCAAAGCTTTTTGAAGAATTAAAAATAGGAAAAATAGAGAAACAAAAGAAACACACTTTAAAAGATGATAAGAGAACATAAGAGAACGTTGAGTTTTTTAACTTTTGAATAATTTTCTTTCTTGTATGTTAAACTTTAAAACTTTGAATAGGAAATACAAAGATTAAATTTAAAAAAAAAGTAAGGTTATATAATACACCCATCTTATAGTACAACTCTTAATTTGAGGGGTCTTTCATCATGAGTATTCTATTGCTATAGTTTTTTTTTTTTTTGTTGTTGATATTAGCTTCTATTCTTATGTATATTTAGCTATGGATGCTTTACTCTTTATCCACCTCATTTTATTTTTTTAGCTGGTGGACAAGGTTAACCATAACATTCTAACGTTTTTGTTAATAAATAAATAAAATCTAGCTCTTTCTTTAAAAAAAAAAACTCATTATCTTATAAAATAAGGTTTTACAATATCCACATCTTATATTAAAAAGTTTTTGATTCTATAATTAATTTTAATCATATAAACCTAATTAAAATCATATCATTACATTCCTCGGTTCGTTTTAATTATTGCATGCTTCTCTCATAGTAATATCTTTGTTGGACCTATTTTGACAACTTGATAACATCCCATAAATATTTCGACGATGAATGAATATACCTCCCACGGAGTCGGAGTCACCGCCCACGGAGTCGACTATTTATCCTGAACATGGCCAAAACCCTACATAACAGAGGGAATGAATTGTCTCGCCTCTAAATATTAAGCGTTTAATATATAAAATTCTCGTGAGTTTGGATCGTTTCTAACCAGCCTCCCCCACTCTACAACTCAACTCATAATATGTCGGTCCATAACAGACAATTCTGCAATAACGCACATAAACCTAGATTAAAGTAAACTCAAAATTTCCAGCCCGTGACTGATGCACGGGTTTAGAATTCTTGACAAAATGCCAGATTTGATATTGCAGTCACCATGTTCTTCAACCTCTTCTTGCCCGTAAAAGCACGCCATGTTCGTCTTCCTGTCCATTCTCTTCAACAATTTAAGGAAGACATATGATTAGAATATGGGTGCTCAAAATAATTCTTGTCTCTGAATGTCAATAAAAATGTTCCTGGAAAATAAAACTTTTGTATTACTCGACATATACAAAGGAATATGAACTTGGGAGGCGTTAAATAAGATCTGATGCTCATCCTCATCCATAAAATAATCCAATTACATAATTGAATCCTATCTCATGGTCCACTACGCGGTTGCGATCCAACTGTAAATGTTTATATAATGATTCTGGGAGGAATCATGGGGATCAATTATTTAAGCAAATATGAACGGCAAAAATTGACCATGCACGGGTTGATATATCTAGCGTAAAAGGCAGTTCTCCAGGTCTGACCAACTATAAATACGATCCCTGCTTAGGTTTTATTGTGTCCACAATCATAATTGAAGAATCAAAACGAAAGAAAGAGAGGTGAAGATGAAGAACATGATGTTGGTTGTTATAACCTTTCTTACACTAGTGTTTTGCGTCTGTGAGGGTGGAAATCTTACCAATAATTTCTACAAGCGGAGCTGCCCATCCGCGGAGGCCACGATTAAACAAGTGGTGGAGAAGCACATTGCTCAAGATAGAACTCTTGCGGCTCCTCTCTTGCGAATGCATTTCCACGACTGTTTCGTCCGAGTGAGTATTTCATCCATCACTTGACTGAAAATTTATTTCGGATGATTGCATAAATGTCGCCTTTGTATGATTGTTGAGATATAGCATGTGTGGGTATGGCTAGGGTTGCGATGGGTCGGTGCTTATAAACTCTACAGCGAACAATACGGCAGAAAGGGACGCCATTCCAAATAAATCGCTCCGTGGATTTGAAGTCATTGACGATGCCAAATCTGAAGTCGAGAAGATATGCCCGGGAATCGTTTCATGTGCTGACATTCTCGCACTTGCTGCCCGGGATGCTGTCTTTAATGCGGTAA
Source organism: Wollemia nobilis (assembly GCA_028583015.1). Taxonomy (NCBI): domain Eukaryota; kingdom Viridiplantae; phylum Streptophyta; class Pinopsida; order Araucariales; family Araucariaceae; genus Wollemia; species Wollemia nobilis. Next base: position 5,273,542 of record JAQPPZ010016370.1, on the reverse strand, counting down.
TACTATAATCACTGTATATTCATTACTATCTCGCATGATTGATGAAATATTTTATATAACAGAGTTGGTATTTGTATACACCAGAGTGGAGGTCCCTTTTGGCGAGTTAGACTTGGGCGGAGGGATGGACTGATTTCAAATGCAAGCGAGGCATTGGCCAACATTCCATCCCCATTTTTTAATTTCTCTCAACTTCAGACATCTTTTGCAGGAAAAGGACTCAACGTCAATGACCTCGTTGTGCTGTCTGGTATGTACTGGGGTGTATGATTATTTAATGGATTACCGATCAATGTTGTCATTAAAACTTTGATATACTGGTGCAGACGGGCATACAATTGGAATCGGTCATTGTAATTTATTCAGCAACAGACTTTACAATTTTACGGGGAAAGGAGATATGGACCCTTCCCTTAATGCAACTTACGTTCAGTTTTTAAAAACAAAATGCACGAGTCTTGCAGACAATACGACCACAGTGGCAATGGATCCCAACAGCTCTATCACTTTCGACAACCATTACTTTAGTAATCTGAATTTAGGGCAAGGGCTCTTTCAGTCTGATGCGGCGCTACTCGAAAATTCTGCTGCAAGCAAGATTGTGAATAAGCAGCTGAACCAGACGAGTTTCTTCGAGAGCTTCAAAAATTCGATGGAGGAGATGTCGGAAATCGAGGCTCTGACAGGGACTGCCGGAGAAATTAGAGTGAAGTGCAGCGCCGTTAACTAAAGTCTTGCGTGATGTGTCCAGTGTTTTTTCTCTTGTTGTAATAAGCATATTTTTGCCGCTCAATAAATGAATATTTAGTTCCTTTCGACATACGTATCACGTCCTGGTTTCCTCATGCTGGAAGCAAGGAGTAAAGCACCGATTCCAAAGTCAATTGTGAATTGTCCCAAGGTGTAATTTTTTTTTTTTTTATATTTAAAAATGTTTTTAATAGTTTTAGTTATGGAAATTTCATGCTATTAAAGGCGGGAAAATGAGCTCTGGCGATTTTTTCCTCTGAACTAGGGTTTTTGGAACTTCGAAAAATCTCGGGCTTCTGCTGGATTGCAGAAGTGTCTTTGGGGTACGGTGAATCTGAAGGCTAGATCGGTGCCCCAGGAGGGTCCAATGGGGACTTCTCCGGCTCCTTTTCCAGGGAGTACCAGCTCTTACGCTGATTTGTTTAAAGAAAATTCTCCTCCGAAGAACGACGAAGCCCAAAAGATGGCATATAAGAAGCTCTTCACGGCTGCTGGGAATAGGTCGTCAGCACATCGGGTGAATGGTTGTTTGCCGCAGGCCGAATCCAGGCCAAAAATCGTCATTGAGCCAAGTATGGTTGAAGAATCAGTCATCTACAGAGCTAACCATGATTTAATCTGCAAGTTCATGGGGATTCGCCCTTCCCTAAATTTTTTGCACTCTTGGATCCGCCAAAACTGGGAGCCCCACGGTGAGTATTCATTGTGGTTTATTAGTAATGGTTATTTTATTGTTAGCTTTTCGGCTCTGGCCGATAGAAATAAGGCTTTCGAGTCGAAGAAGAAAAATCATGGCCCGACAGGGCTATTTGTTCAACCATGGAGGGTGGGCTTCGATCCTCGTGTTGAACCTACGGCTGTCCCAGTTTGGATCCGTCTATATGCTCTTCCAATGGAGTTCTGGGGTGAGCAGGTGTTGGCAATGATTGGTAATTCTATTGGTAGACATCTGGGTGTTGCCAGAGACACTATTGAAGGGAGCATGGCGGTGTATGCTAGAATATGTGTGGAGATGGATCTCAGCCAGCCTTTGCCGACAGAGTTGGAAATTGAATTGGCAGGTCTCTCCTGGATTCAACAACTGGACTATGAGGCCCTACCCTTTAGATGTAGGGTTTGTCACAAACATGGACATTTGGCCCGTTTCTGTCCTAATAATATGAATGCCAAAATGGAGGCCCCTTCAGGAATGCCAAACCTGCCTAAAGAGGATAAGGCAACACCTAATAAAGATTCTAATAGCACCGATCAGGGCCAGGAAGCTCAGAGAGAGGGTTTTGAACAGCCCAGAAGAAAAATACGGACAAAGAAAAAGGAGGGAAAGGAGCAATCCCATCTCAGGCCTGCCAATAGGTATGAGATTTTTAAGTCATTGGTTGACGAAGAGGAACAATTTATGGAGGGCATGGAGGGTTTTAAGGAAACTTCTAATATTCTCGGGCAACTCCCCCTCTCATCTCCTCCCGTCATACAACAGGTAGTTGAACTCTGTGAGGTATCACAACCAGTATGTTTTGGTGCCTTAGTAGTCCATAACTAGGAGCGAGACGAGTATCTCGGGATGTCCGCATGGGAATAGCAGAGAAGAACAGGGAAAGGCCATCTTTGGGGATAACCCAGGTAGAAAAAAGATCAAAAAATAGCAATTCTCAGGGAGTAGGTAGAAGATCCAATAAGGAGTTGCTAGCAGCCCAAGGAGACAAATTGATCACGGGAGGATCGGTGAGGACAATAGACTCTTATTGCTCCCAGGGTAACCAATGATTATACAATCTTGGAATGTGAGGGGTTTAAACAGTAGAACCCATCAATCTGTTGTTCAAAGACTATTAGAGAATCGCAATACTGATTTTTTGCTTTTACAAGAGACTAAGATGTCATTGGATCTTATGTCTAAAACAATCAACAAAATTTGGAGGGGTGTTGGTCATATGGATGTGGCTGCCCAAGGTGCCTCAGGGGGGATTGTTACTCTGTGGAACTCTCTTGAATGGTCTGCAATAGAACATCTTGCCTGGAGGGGTGTTCTCACTTCTCTTTTTAGGAATAATGTCTCTGCGGAATTCGTTCTAATCACTAACTTTTATGGGTCTCAAAACCTAGAGGGTCAGAGGCGGCAGTGGAAGGTTGTGCATAACATGCGAGCCTCAAGGGAAGATCTAGACTGGATTATAGCGGGGGACTTTAATGCTAAATTATCTTCTAGAGACCAGGAAGGGGGAACACCATTTTTGGACCCAGGGGACCGTTTCATGATTGCCCAAGTCCAGGCTTTGCACTTAGTGGACATTAAATGTCCTGGCAATAACTTCACTTGGACTAATAAAAGGAGGGAGCCACATAGTAGGAAGGTTAAGCTAGATCATTTTCTGGTTTCAGAGGAGGCGTTTGTAAAATGGAATATAAATTTTCAGATTTTAGAAGGCCCTGTTTCTGATCACTGTCCTATTCTGCTGGAAGGCGGGACTAGGATGGGGCAGCATCACAAACCTTTCAGATTTGAGAATTTTTGGCTTCAAAAGAAGAACTTCGGGAGAAAATTCCATAGTGGTGGGAAGAAGGCCGCCCAGCTTATGGGAGAGCAATGTTCAGAATCCACAAACAACTTCAATATGTCAAATCTCAGTTGAAGTATTGGAGGCATTCTAATAAAACTGACTTCTAGGCCCAAAGAGCTCCGTTGGTGGCCCGATGGGATGAGGTCCAAAAATAGTTCAGAGAAGGAGTAATTACAGACCAGCTCAAAGCTGAGGATGATGCCTTGCGTACAGCGGTTGAGGACATTGACAACCAGGAGGAGATCTATTGGAAGCAGAGAGCTAGAACCACCTGGTTATTAGAAGGGGACAGAAATACAAAATTCTTTCATCGGACTGCTTGTGCTCGAAGACAGATGAATAAGATGGAGGTCCTTCAAGATGAGAACGGTCACTCCTTTGATACTCTTCCAGGCATACATTCCCATGCTATGGATTATTTTTCTAAGCTTTTTAAGGAAAGTGTGGTACAAGATGTAGAGGCCCAAAATGAAGTTATATCTGTCATACCTGCTATTATTTCGGAGGATGAAAATCAGGCCCTCCTCAAACCCATTGATAGGGATGAATTGAAAACTGTGGTCTTTGGAATGAGCACTGGTAAAACTCCTGGTCCAGACGGCTTCCCAATTGAGTTTTTTTAGGCTTTCTGGGACTGCTTAGAGGATGATGTAAGGGCTGTTGTTGAAGAGTCCAGAGAAAATAAGAGAATGCTTAAAGCTATAAACCACACTTTCATTACCTTGATTCCAAAAGGGGAGGAGGGGGTTCATATTTCTGATTATAGGCCTATTGCCTTATGTAATGTGCTGTACAAAATAATCACAAAGGTAATGGCTGAGCGCCTAAAACCTCTTCTTCACAACATTGTCTCCTCTGAGCAAGGGGGTTTTGTTGAGGGACGACAGATTCTGGATGGGGTGGTTGTGGCCCAGGAAGCAATCCATTCAATGCACACTTATGGTAATAAAGGGATGTTCATAAAACTGGACATGTCAAAGGCTTATGACAGGGTTGAATGGAGTTTCCTGGCTAAAATGATGGCAGCCTTTGGCTTCTCTCAGGGCTGGATAGAGTGGGTCATGAGTTGTGTCTCTTCCCCGACTTACTCTGTGCTAATCAAGGGCCTTCCTTCGCAACCTTTTGGAGCTTCTCGGGGACTGCGCCAGGGGGATCCCTGTTCTCCTTATCTTTTTCTCATTCTGGCTGAAGGTCTTGGCAGACTTTTCTTGAGGAGAAGACAGCAAGGTAGATTATTGGGTATCAGGGTGGGTGACGAAGTTTTAACGCACCTGCAGTTTGTGGATGACACTGGTTTGGTGGGAGTGGCCAGCTTCAGGGAAGCAAGAATGATTAGGGATACTCTTAATGTCTATCTTAGGGCTACTCAACAGGTCATTAATGACAAGAAATCCAAAGTGGTTTTTTTTAATCTGGAGCAAAGGCTTCAGAATAGAATTTTAGAAATCCTGGGATTCACAAGGACTTCTCTCCCAGTGGTTTACTTGGGGGTCCCCCTGCACTTCAAGAAGCTAAAATTAGACACATGGAGGAATCTACTGGAGTGTATCAAGGACAGAATTAATCATTGGTCTCACAAGTGGTTGAGTTATGGTGGCAGATTAACTTTCTTACAGTCAATCATTCAAGCCATGCCAATTTACAAATTCTCTATCCTGGCTGCCCCGGTTACAATTTGGAAGGAGTTGGACAGGATGGCTAGAAAGTTTTTATGGGAAGGAGCAAAGGGAGAGAGAAAGTGGGCCTTAGTGGGCTGGGACAAAGTTACCCAGCCCAAGGCTAAAGGAGGTCTGGGTTTGAGAAAATCTAGGCTGAATAATAAAGCTTTGGCTGGAAAGTCGATCTTGGAGATGGATCTCCCAACCCACCTCCCTTTTCGGTAGAATCCTAACTAGCAAATACCAGGACAGGGCCAACCCGATCGATGTTGCTCGCCTCCCCTTGGATGGTACTGGGTCCCTTGTTTGGTAGGCTCTCAAGTTAGGGTCTCAGGTTGTTAAAGACCGCTTATTTTGGAAAGTGGGAAGAGGGGAGAAGGCTCATTTTTGGACAGACTCTTGGGATCAGTTCCCACCCATCATTGCTGAATTTCTTGAATTACAACCAATAAAAGCAGCCATTGAAGCCAAGGGATGGATCTGTATTGAAAGTTACTTCACAACTTCTCAGTTGGGGGAGTGTAAGTTTAAGCAGTTCAAGAAGCTGGATGAGTGGCCCATTTCAATCCCTCCGGATTTGATTCCCATCATGACTAAAATTCTGACTGAAATATTTCTTACAGGGGGAGACGTGGAGGATGAATTAGCCTGGGGCTTTGGGAGTCTTGGCGTCTATACAGTAAAGGATGGATATGATAGCATTCTCCCAGAGCCCCCCCTCATACTTTTTTGGTTGAGGACTGGAGGAAAATCTGGCACTCTAAAGGCTGGCCGAAAGTCAACTTTTTTGCCTGGCAGTGCATGCACAATGGAATCCTCACTTTTGATAATCTCAGATCAAAAGGTATCATCGGCCCTTCTCAATGTGTGCTATGCTACAAGAGCGAGGAAACTGCTGACCACTTGTTGTTTGGTTGCCCTTTCACCCGACAGATTTGGCTGCGATGGTTTGCATACTTTAAATTTCAAGTAAGTGGTGACCTGAATCGGATGAATATCTAGGCAAAATGGCAGAAGGGTAGATTCAAATCTAAAGCTCTTCGTCTTGGCTGGGAGCTCGGGTTAAGCTTTATCTGGTGGCAAGTATGGCTGGAAAGAAATGCCAAAATTTTTAGAGAAACTTTCACTGCTCTAGATGGGGTTTGGCAGACCATTTGGAGCAAGGTTACCGAAACTGTGGCTGTTCATGCGGAGGAGGAAGTTCAAATTGACATTGGAGCTATGGATGACCACGGTGAACTGCTAGAGGGACAGGACAAAATTCGTTGGAAACCTCCCCCTGTAGGTTGGATTAAAATCAATACTGATGGAGCTACAAAAGGCAATCCGGGTAGAGCCAAAATTGGAGTGGTGTGCCGGGACCATGCTGGGACTGTGCTCTATTGGGAATTGCAAGGCCTAGGAAGAACCACTAACAATGAAGCTGAAGCCATTGCCATTAAGTCTGCTTCTATTTGGGCAGTGAAACATGGCCACCGCAGGATTATTCTTGAATCAGACTCACAAATTTTGGTTGGAGCTCTGGACTGCATGAGGAACTTTGATCTGAAAGCTTGGAGGTTGAGGGCTCTTGTCACTCAAATTAAAGAATTATGGAAGGAATTGGAGGACGTGATCCCAGTTTATGCGAGTAGAGATTTGAACAAAGCGGCTGACTTTTTGGCTAAGATGGGTGCAAAAAAGGAGGTTGGAGTTCAGTTGCACAGTGACATGGATATTGAGGATGAGGTGATTAGAGAGGGTCTGGAAAGGTCCTTGCACCAATGATCAAAGAAAATGCAAAGGGTGGAAAACTATCACGATATCGCGACATGTTGCGTCGTCGCGATCGCTGGAGGAAAGTTGTCACGATATCACGACATGTTGCGCCGTCGCGATCGCTGGAGGAAAGTTGTCACGATATCGTGACATGTTGCGCCGTCACGGTCATTGGAGGAAAGTTGTCATGATATCACGACATGTTGCGCCGTCACGGTCGCTGGAGGAAAGTTGTCGCGATATCGTGACATGTTGCACCGTCGCGGTCGCTGGAGGAAAGTTGTCACGATATCGCGACATGTTGCGCCATCACGGCCGCTGGAGGAAAGTTGTCACGATATCGCGACATGTTGCACCATCGTAGCCGTTGGAGGAAAGTTGTCATGATATCGTGACATGTTGCACCGTCACGGCCGCTGGAGGAAAGTTGTCGCGATATCGCGACATGTTGCGTCACGGCGGGAGGAAAGTTGTCACGATATCGTGACATGTTGCGCCATCGCGGTCGCTGGAGCAAAGTTGTCATGATATCGCGACATGTTGTGCCGTCGCTGTCGTTGGAGGAAAGTTGTCATGATTTTGCGACATGGTGCGCCGTCGCGGTCGCTGGTGGAAAGTTGTCACGATTTCGTGACATGGTGCGCCGTCACGGTCGCTGGAGGAAAGTTGTCATGATTTCGTGACATGTCGCTCCATCGCGGTCGAGGGAGGAAAGTTGTCACGATTTCGTGACATGTCGCTCCGTCGCGGCCGAGGGAGGAAAGTTGTCACGATTTCGCGACATGTAGCTTCGTCGCGGCCAGGGGAGGAAAGTTGTCACGATTTCGTGACATGTTGCACTTTCGCGCCCAAAGGAGAAAAGTGTCACGATTTCGCGACGTGTTGAGTTTTCGCGGCCAAAGGCGGAATATGTCGCGATTTCGTGACATGTTGCTTTTTCGCGGCCAAAGGGGAAAGGTGTCGCGATTTCGCGACATGTTGCTTGTTCGCGGCCTATTGAGAACTTTTGTGTCGCGATTTCGTGACAAGCTGCTTCATCTATTGTAAGATTGTGTTCTCTCTGAGTTCGGCTGGGAAGAGTCCCTTCCCTTATTGTAATTGATCTTTGTTTTAATACAAGTTTTTTCAAATTTTTTCAAAAAAAAATAGTTTTAGTTATGATCTAAAACTATTATCTTGTTATTTAAAAATGTATTTTGATTTACCACCACTTATTATATAAAAGATGCATATCTGTTTTATTTATATTGTTTTAGGTTTTGTCCATCATCTAATTTTGCATATAATATGTTTTATACATATTGCTTTAGGTTTTGTACATCCACTAATTTTACATATAAGATGGTATGAAGTGCATTTTAGTTGGTTATAAGCATTTTTATATTGTATTTTTCTTTTTCTTTATGTTTTTTTCTCTTTTCATCTATGTATTTTTTGGTTATGTTTATAATTTGGGTTGAAGTTGTTTATATAATATTATTATTTCTTAAAAAATTATTTATGTGACAAAGTTTGAATATTTCTCTCACATACTATTTGATTTCATTGTTGAAGTTTAAGGTCTTGTCAACTTTAATGCTTCATTTATTCCTTTATTTGTTACTTTTCATCCAAATATATTTGCTTCTTTTTTGACCACCTAATAAATTCTATTTTAGTACTTCCTTTAGGTACTCAAATAATCTTACCATAGCTTGAACTTCTAGTGAAAAAGTCCTTGCTTCAACAAGGAATCCTTTAGCTTTAAAATTACTTGTAATTTATTGCTTTTGAGTTTTTTTATTTGTTTGCACTTGAATTTTTATGTACTAGTAGCCCACACCCCACCCTTATACATGCACTTATACCACCAATGTCTTAACAAGTAAACCTAAAGTAATCTTGTTGGTTTTAGATTCCATAACCTTATCTTTTTGTCCTTATTCTCTAATGAGTAAAGTGACCTCCATATTACCTATGCTCATTGCATCATACATGTTTTTCAATTGTTTCTTTTGAAAATATAACTTGTATTTGTATTCTATTGCCATCTATAAAATTTTTTCTTCAAACAAGATAATATATTTTTTGCTCTCTGTGAATAGAGGAGTCCATAATATTAAATTTTATAGCTTTTATATGCATTTTGGCTTCTTTGTTAGCTTTTGAAGATGTATATTAAAGGAAATGCAACCAAAAAATGTAAAATAAGTAAGCTATGATAACTATATGATAATAGTACTATAATATGCAAGAAAATAATGAGATAAACTTCTACAATAACTCAATAATATACCATTAATGAAATCTCACAAAAATAGTACAATGCAATATAATGGAGGAATTGAACACTCCATAATTTTTAATGAAGAACTACATTGTACCTACTCACTACTATAACCTCACTCTCTATAGTAACATTGTCTCTCCCCCACTCTATTCCTTAAAGGCCTATATATAGGAAGGTATGTACCTTGGACCTTACTCTACCCATGACTCTTCATATACCTATCCTATGACTCATGTACATGTGGAATACATTCACATCTACATTATTGCGCATTCTAACACTTGTGCATTTATTACATTGCTTTATGTAACTAGCTAGCTTCCCCATAAAGTAAAATCCTACTCTAGTTATGTACCAAAGGTGGTACATTGACATGTACCAAATAATTTAATATACTCTAACACCCCTTGTATTAAATTATTTAGGTATTTAAGAGTTTAGTCTTCATTATGGATCTTCATATTTCAGATGTTCTCCATCTTGATCTGGTCCTTGTATTATCTTTAGTATACATTGCACTATATTCCTCCTTGATTGGGTTCCTCTTATTCTTCTTTATTCTTATCTTTAGATCCAATTTTTGCACTTTCATAAGTGGTCATACTATCACCTAATTCTTGCAATAGTATTTCTTATTTTCCTTTGTTCTTCTTAATACTATTTTTGTTGTGTACAGAGGCTTCTGAACAAAAATTTAAGGCATCATGATAAGATATTGAGTTAGTAGAGCTTGAAATATCAATAATGCAAGAGGATTAAAATATATTTTCTAAGAGGGATTCATCCATTGTTGTTTTCTCTTTAGTAATTCAATAAATTCTTTTTCTACTACATTCTCATATTTGTAGTATTTGAATGTAAATAATCCCATGTATAATATGCTACCAATGTCTAAAGAAAGTAGAATATCACTCTTTTCATTATAAATTGCTTCAATGAGTTGAGCATATAGATAATATTCTAGGGTTTCAAATTTTTCTTCTATAGCTTCATTGAATCACTTTTGAAGTAAGGTCTAAGTTTCCTTTATAATTTATAAGTAAATTCTTGATTCTAAATTTTATAGCACTTGCCATTTACCTTCTAATGGTGTTGTTCATATCATTGTTCACTGTATTCTTTGAAGTCGACATCTTTCTTCCTCCTTAGTTTAAATAGACTATTATCACTTAAAGACCTTATATATCTTTGTCTAAATTATGGGTTGAATCAAATCTTGTAATGTATGATTAATAAATAGGATTCTTTAGCTCTTTAGTATTTTGATAATACTTTTAATGGATCCTTTGTAGTAGTATACCTTATGTCTCTCTAGTTTAGAGTATATGCTCAACCTTGCTAAGAAATTTTCAATTGTACAAGTTTTATAAAATACCTTTTATCTAGCAAGTGTTTGAAAGTACTATGAGCCTTGATAGTATGCTTAGCTTTCTTAATTTAAGTTGAATCCCTTTTGTATATCTAATGTTAAACTTTAATGTATTGCATTATTTATCCCTATTGATTAGTAAGTAGAAAGCTAAAGATAAATGATGATGCAACTTCAAGTTTTAATAAGGTTCTTTTCCTTCATGAATTTTTAGATGGCTTAATGTAAAATACAATTTCCAACTTTCAAGCAACTAATAGTTTTGCTTCTTTAATTATTCAATTTTCAATGGGTCAAATTCCAAGAAACTAAAGTATGGTGTAGTATTCCTTATATATCCCTAATTTGGAATTTTAGAAAGTAATAATATTTGCAAACTAGTATTTCAATTTTTCCAATGTTGAAAACCTTATAACTCCTAATTAATTATTTGCAAATATTTTAATGTTTGAATCTAGTGCAATTTATAATATCTTTTAAGATATACTCCCTTTTCTTAAATTTCCTTCTAATTCACTAAGGTTGGTTCTTCAATATTATATTAAGTACCTTATAACTCCTTAAGAAAAGAAAATATTTAATTACATAAAGCTTTTACTTTCCTTGAAATGTGCATGTTGATTGACCTATAGTTAGGCTCTTCTATTTATGCTTTTGGCTCTGTAATGCTAATCTCTTATGTATAACTGAGAGTATTTATTACTCATGGATACCTTATGAGTTTTCCTCCTCCTTCTTTAATGCACTTTATCTCCACACTTAATGCTTGACTGCGTGCTTCCAAATATCTATGCTTCTATTCAACTTGAGCGCTTCAATAGGCCCTTTGTCCATTCTTGATACTTTGGCTATGTGGTGCATATGTTACTCAAGTGGAAATTGGTGGTTATGGTGTTGATGATCATTATTTTATGTGCCTTCAATGCTCATATATTCCTTGAATGATGTGCAATGATTAATATATCTTCTAACCTTTGAAATATGCATTCAACACTCCAAGATAAACATTAATCCTATTCTGAGTGCTTCATTCCTACATAGGTGTTAGAAATAATGAGAGGCACATACATTTTTGTGTCAAGTTGTACAAGATGCCTTGGCTCAAGTTTGTAAGTGGTACTTGTTTCTCTTGCATGTAAGGATACCTTTAACATCTTTTATTCCCTACATACTTCTTGCCAATAAATGTACTATAGGTCTTGTCTTCAAAGCTTTCTCTTAGGCAAATGGTGATGTTATTATCTCATGAAGCTAGCTCTAGCTATGGTGGTTCTATGATACTCTAACACTACCCTATTTAGCGATGATTCTTCTTAGCTAGTGGTTCATCGATTGCTTGGGTAATACACCTTTGTTTTCACCTTGATTTTTATCTAATTTACGTATACTTTAGTCTTGTACCTTGTACTTATTTATCCTTCATGCTATTATATTTACTTTATATTGGAATTCCAACGTATGTGTTTTGGTTGTTCCACAACTAGCTCCAAATCCTAGGGACCCACTTTTAATTTTTATTTTTCATGGTTTTTGAGTTTTTTTTGCATCTAGTGATTTATCGTTAAGGATCAAGTGCCGAAGTGTGCCTAAGTTCAAGGTCTTGTAGAAAAGTCTTTCGTAATATAAAGAGGAAGTCAATGTTCAAGCTTTGAAATTTTGATAAATTTTCATGATTGGATTTTGGTTTGTTATAATATGAATTGATTAATATGGGATTTGTCTACTTAAATTAATTAACCTTGGGCTTAACATTTCAATCAATATGAATCAATTATATTAGATATATTTCAATACATCTTAATATTCATTCAATTCATTTAATGACCCTTAAGTGTGATGCATTTGAGAAAATAAAAAATAAAATAAAATATAATATGTATATATATTTATATTAATTATAATAATAAAATTTTATTTTTATAAATAAAAATAAAAATTAATAAAATGTTAATTCATCTTTAGTTTATTTATTTTAGGATTTCATTTTTAAATAATTAGATAGTTCGTTTTAGTGTTTCATTTTAGTCTTGGTTTGAAGTAATGGGCTAATGTGTATATTTTCATGTGAGTAGATTATCTAAAAGGGATGAACATTGATGGACATGAGGACCAAGGTATATGATGTGGCACTCACTATAATTTAGACGTATTCAGTAACTACATGGGTATGATGACAAGGTGAACAACATGATGATATGGACGATTTGGATGCAATGACGGACCCACAAAATAGCTTGTTGATCGATCTGGATAAGGTGTTGAATGTAGGTGCTAATGTGGATGGGTGAGCGTGGAGTTTTGTGTAAATTGATACAATTTGGAATCACATCTTGGCAGCTGTGAGGATGTATGTGATGCAGGACACCATTGACCAGAATTGAACACGATGTGGTCAAACCAAGCTTCACGAAAGTTTAGAATAATAGTGGTAGTAGAAATGGATCTCTGAGATAGAACAAGGCCATGGCCAACCAAAAATATTGACACCTAGAGGTTCATCATTGATTACATAGGTGGGTGTGCATCCCATCACTGATGATGAGATGCTGGGGTAGTTGTACGCGTGATGAGTAGATGACCCAAACATAGAAAAATTAGATAGCACATTGCATAGCGAGTAAGATAGATGACACAAACCTACATCACAAGGGTACCTCCAACAAACAATAGGTAGAAGAGGTATTAAAGTGGAAAAAAATCCCAAGTAGACGTATTTAGTCCAGTGGTAAAGAAGAGAGATTTCACAAAGTTGAGCAATATCTCAAAGACTCACTCTAGAATATGACGAATGTAAAGAATTCATCAAAAAAACATAGCAAATATCTTATCAGTATATAGCCTACCGTGGTAGCATTCGTCTATAGTAGACATGGAAATATTGTTAGGATTTGCCAAACTAAGGACAACTATGTTGAGCGATTAAAGGAAAATGATAGAGCAGAGAGAAGATATCTACTCGAGCTGGGTTTCATGCATAATCATTTTATACAAGATGTTGACAGTGGGAGTAGATGAACGCTTGGTGAATAAAAATGAAAACATGAATGAAGTAATACCACATACGTCACATGAAGTGATAGGTAGGTGGCCAACAATGAAGTGGACGATCTAGCCATGTTGGGGGATGTAGAGTTCATATGTTTACATGGACCTGGATATACGTGAAGATGTTAGGGATAAGTGGAGGACTTGGATGTCACATACCACAGATAGAACCCAAGAAGAAGGAGTCACTCAATGTGATAGCTAGATACCAAAGCACTGGATAGGTGTATTTCATGATTAAAGATGATTTCATAATTTAAAGATTTAGCACCCATGACGTAGACTAAAAATGTGACGAAGGAGGTTGGGACGTGGTCAACAATTTTATGGTAGATTCGAACAGGATGACATCGCGATTTAGATACAGCTTCACAACAAGGGACACAACAAAAGCATGAACTCATAGTCTCATACAACCATCTTGTAGTGTCTGAAATTAGATATCAATAGGGTGGTCGTTATGACCAAGTTTTCTTTGGAATAATGTGTGAATGATAGTATCTAGGTGGAAGTCAAGGAAAAATTTCATAAGAGCAGAGGAATGATAAATGGCAAAATATTTGTAGGCTAGAGGCTTGACCATTTTGGAAGCCATGGCTGGATTGATTTTACCATTTTATTGGACTTTGTTTTTCACCACATGATGCCTATTTTGGGGCAGAGCTTTTCTACACATAACATTTAATATTGAATAGCTTTTTTGGAATATAATGGAGATATTTCATTTTTCAATGCATGCTTATGATTAACCTTATCTTATTTTTGGCATATTGCACCATTTCCTTAGAAGCTTGCACCACATTAGTTGTTTGACTACATGAATTCGGGTAACACTAATGCTGGTTTTTGTGCAAAATACTAATGCTTATAGGATCGATGGAGAATTTTTGAGTTGCAATATTTATTTTGTTTTCAGATTTTTTATTTATTTTATTTTTCCAACCCTTCTTTATGCAGATTTTTTAATACTTCGGCGATTAAAATAAAAATTGAAAAAAAATTAAAATTAAAAAATAAATACATGGGTGTGAAGAATGAGATTCAATATTTTATTCAAAGCAATTTTGAGACCATTCCAAATCCATTTCAAATTTATAAAAATTATTTAAAATTGTTGTTTTATGGAGATTTTTATAATTTTAGAATTTTACATTATTGCATATTTTGAAGGCAAATCGATTTTTAAGTTTTGTATTTTTATTAGTAAGCAATAAATGAACTTCCCTTTATGAAAATTGCAATTTCTTTAAAAGGTTAATTTATATGGCATTCCATAGGCCATTATTTTCAAAGCAATAAATTCGCCTCTCTTTATGAAAATTCTGATTTCATTAAAGAAAGGTAATTTATACATTATATTAAAGGCTATTGTTTTAAAACATTAAATTATTTCTTATTTTTAAAAATTCTGATTTCATTAAAGAGGGATAATTTCTAATGATATTTTAAGGCCATTATTTCAAAGCAATAAATTGTCATCTCTTTATGAAAATTAATTTTATTAAAGAGGGGTAATTTATTTATTATATCAAAGGCTATTGAAATTTATTTATGTTCAAAGCAACATCAAGTGAATCCTTTCATCATTTAAATTTTCAATTTAGAGATAGATTTTAATCTTCTATTTCATTGCTAAAGTAGGGTTTAATGCAAGATAAAAACTTGTTTAAAATCTACTTAATCTAAAGAAGATAATAGCTATCTAAAATCCTTCAAGATAAAATGAATTGAGGTTTTCATTGTAGTCATATGAGGGTCAATCACATTTACATTCACTTTATTTAAGTTTCATAAACAATCATTTGTATAGTCATGATAAAATAAACCAAAAACATGCCCCTTGTTAACAGTTACTTGCAAATCACTAAGGTATTCCTAGTACTCATTTAACACAACTTAACAAGATTATAAATACACATGTGCAATGATTACATAGCGGAACCTTGGAGAAATTTCATATTTATTTGCAAGAGAGGGTTTTATGATCAAAATTCTAAGGGTGAGTGTGGTTTTCCAATTGGGTAAAATTACCACTCAAAATTTTGGTGCTAGAAGGAGGGCATGAATTGGTTTACTTTATTTCTATTTAGATGTTAAATTGTTCAAGTTACTTAAAATATTTATTTAAAGATATCGGTTTGGACTAAAGAACTTTTGTTTACATATGATCACTTTCATTGCTCTAACATTCTCTATTTTGATGATGTGTTAATGCTAATATTTTTACAAATTGGAGAATATTTATTGATAGCATGGTTTAATATATGCATGTATTTTGGTTGATGCTAACCATATTCTAAAAATATTTCTTATTGTGAGGCATTGCTATCAATAATTTTTTGTCATTGGTAATCACATCACAACTTAATCAAATGGCTACAAATGCTGTAAAGTGGTATGGGGTACATGGTAATCCTTTAAAAATTGGGGGAGATGCTCATGACTTACCCAAGAACATAGAGGAATGTTTTCCCAAGTTTAAACACAATGGCACAATATTAACCAAGAAGCACATTCAATCCTATTTGGATACCTTAATTAGAAAAAAAGTTAAACATGAGGATGTGGCTTGTAGATTGTTTCCTTGGAGCCTAGATGATATGGCATATGATTGGTACATCAAGCTGCTTGCTGGATCTATTACGTCTTGGGTCTAATTAGAAAATAATTTTTTCAATCAGTTTATGTTGCCCATAGATTCTACCATGATTTATCATCGATTTACTTCTTGGAGGAGGGAACCCAATGAGCCATTGAGAACATTCAACATGAGATTTCAAAATCTCTATGTAAGATTGATTACTCCCTTTACTATTGTAGAGAGCACTGCTCTTCAAATATACTTTGGGGCATTGGATCCCTTGCTTGCCATGTCTACTAGGATAAATCCTTTGGTCACTACTCTTGTCTTGACCTACACGAAAGCCATGACTATAGAATAATAATTAAGGTCGTAAGGTTTTGGGATGGAGCAATTGCCTATAGTAGGACAACTATGCGCTTACAATCAAATCCCTATGATAAACCAGACATGGGCACAACAAAATTTTATGTCAAACACTTTGTCCTACAATTAATTTTATCCTACGATACCCACTTATACTACCACATGTGCTTATATGAGTACATCTATCCATCCAACCACTCCATCATGGTTAGAGAACCATTTGGTCACTCATGGAGCCATAACAACAAGCACTCAAGCTTTACCTGCTTATGTCAATCCTACTAATCCTACTACTTCTACCACCCAACCCAAGGAGCATGTGTCAAAAATAAAAGACCGAAAGAAGTTGGTTAAGAAGTCAAGTAGAGATATGGTTCTAGTACAAAAAAAAGCGCATCAAAATATGCTTATAAATCATCATAGGAATCAATTTCATGATACTAATCTTAATGATATTCCATGTTATGCTCCTTCAGATGATAGAGAAAGTCTATATCTGACTTACATTGAAGTAATTACCTATTCAAAATTTCTTGAAGAGCTTAAATATTTTGGAGAAGAAATACTATGGATGGGTAACAAGGATTTGGAACCAAATGATCACCATCTTGTTTGGGAAAGAAAGGATTTAGAATCAGTATTCACAAAGAAGGATTGGGATGATCATAGAAAGAAGAATGTAAAAATTGATCCCATTATAGAAACCCCTAAGCCATCAAAAGTGGTTGAAAGTGATTTTGAAAGAGAATTAATAAATGAATTCAAAGACATAACATAATTTCACCACTTGTTCTCGAAATATACTTTGGATGATATTGTTGCAATTGATGGCTAAGAAAATCCACACCTTCCAATTTGTGATAAAATTGAATCATGGGTTACCAATGTGGATTATGATAGCCTTACAAATTTAAATACAATAAATAACCCACTTTTGAAAATAATTGAACCATCTAAGGAAGATGAAGATGATTTTTATGAGAAACACGTTGATGAATCAGAAGATGACGAAGAAGTAGTTGAGCGCCACAACTTGATTTTGGAAGATAATTACTATGATTCTAGGAAGAAATGGGAAGAATAGGCTTACTTAAAACCTTCTAATAATTTTTTTGTGTCAAGCGATATGTAGGATAATACAATTGCTTCCTCACAAGAGGATATTACAAGTCATGTGCAATATGAGAAAGTTTTGGAAGAGGGGTTTGAATCTCATCAAGTGT
Source organism: Wollemia nobilis (assembly GCA_028583015.1). Lineage (NCBI taxonomy): Eukaryota > Viridiplantae > Streptophyta > Pinopsida > Araucariales > Araucariaceae > Wollemia > Wollemia nobilis. Next base: position 5,255,965 of record JAQPPZ010016370.1, on the reverse strand, counting down.
TGGAAAGTGACAATGATTCTACTACCATGGATAAAGAAGGAGAACCATTTACTTTGGTCCCCTTTGAGGGGCAAGAAATTAAAAATCCTGATCAACCTATTGGCTCTATAATGCCTATGTCACCTCAACTAGAGGAAATTATAGAGCCTGAATGGTCTGGGTTTGATATCATTGATGATACAATTGAAAATGTTACTTTATCTAAGATAACCCAAACAATTGATCAGGAGCATGTGTTTTTTGATACACCCCTATATAGACAAGACTCATGGTTTGAAAATTATGGATATATTTTCAATTGGGTGCCTCATTTTGGTGTCTTTGATAAACAGGTCATAGACAAAGAAGAACCACTACAAGATGATGATGATGAGGGAGACCATGAAGAAAAGAAAGAAATCATGATGACTCATCAAGTATTGGTAAATGAAAGTGCATCAAAGGTAAAATCTCACCTTTTGGGTTCCACCATTCGAAATCTAGGTGAAGGTTTATCTAATGGGTTGTTGGATTCAAATACTATCAATGATGAAATACCATTTGTGGTTGATGAAGAATTTGAGCCAATTTATCCTCACACCACTAATAAGAATGCTTGTGAATTGTTGTGTAGTCATGATTGTCCTAAGGATATGGATGATGATTTGGTTTCAAAATTTTAAAAAATAGCCTCATATCTAAAGGAAATATTATGTGCTTGTGAAAATAAGAACTTAATTCAAAGTTATGAATGACCCTCTTTGAATGAATAAGAAAGAATCGAAAATCAATTGTTGTATCATTAGTTTAATTATTTGAAGCTTCAAAATGGAATTTCTAATGCCTTGGAATCAAATTGGTGGGGTGAAAGAGGCAAGATGAAAATTGTCGAACTTTATGGCCTAGTCTTATTTTCGTTGGATTCCTGCAAAGCTTGGCATGCATATCATGTTATATGTCTTTTGAAATATGCTAATAATTTTTGGAATCTAGGGAAGTGATAGTTCAAAATTTGCATCATCCTGTACCATATTGTACATTTGTATATAGTTTTGATTTTCACGTTTTTGGTTAGTTTTGCTATTTTGTGATTTCTCTTTATATTTTTGATTTTGTTTTACTTTCTTGTTAGTTTGTATTAGGTTAGAGTTTGGTTTGTGTTGTGATTTTTGTATTTTGGGTGGTTCCCTTGTTTTGAGGTGATGTTTTATGGTCACTAATTTATGGTCTCTTGCCCGTTTTTGTGTTCCTTTGTTAAGTAGGTTGGAATACCTACTCTGAAAGTATGTGAACCTGAGAAAAGGGGGATGAATTATCTTGTGATCATGCTTAGATTTTGGGACTAAAATGGTGGAGAGTAGAATGATGAAACATTTTGCTCAAGCTCCACATGTAACTCACATTTTAAAGGGTATTTTTGGAAGTCTTGAAGGATGAAGTTATCTTGATTTGCAAATTAAGGTGAAAATTCAACATGCTCTATCTCTATGCTTCCTAACCCTAGTGATACATAAATTATTGCAAAGCTATAAAAAAAGAAAAAAAGAAGAAAAAAAGAAAGAAAATGAGCATTGAAAAGCTTGATCAAATCAGTCACAAAGTATAGATAAACTCTACTAGGGCTATGGAAACCTGACCGAAAGTAGGGCTCTGTCTAGATACAACTCGATTATAAGAAATACTTTACAAATTATGTAGTAAACACAAGGGTAAGTTAGATAAACCCTATCGGGGATATAGACACCTGACTGTTAGTATGGCTTTGTCTGTAAAATATTTCCTTTTATGAGTTGTGCATCATTAGCCTAAGTGTAAACTAGGTGATGGAATCTGAAAGGTTTTCAAAGGTGTAAAAATGAATCACTCTTTCACACACTAAGCAAAGACAAATGGATTAGTTGTTTTTATTCAAAGTTTTTTAACCCCACATTCTCTAGACATCGCTAAATAATTGTTATTTCACTGATATTTTGTGTTCTCATTTCAGGTTGGGTTCTTCACTCGAAATGCTTAGGAGCATTTCCCAATAGAGTTGCCATTTGTTGCGGTTGTTCCACAACTAGCCCCAAAGCTTAGGGACCCACTTTTAATTTTTGTTTTTGGTGGTTTTTAAGTTTTATTTGCATCCAATGATTTATCGTTAAGGGTCAAGTGCCAAAGTGTGCCTAAGTTCAAGGTCTTGTAGAAAAGCATTTCATAAGATAAAGAGGAAGTCAATGTTTAAGCTTTGAAATTTCGATAAATTTTCATGATTGGATGTTGGTTTGTTATAATATGAATTGATTGATATGGGATTTGTCTACTTAAATCAATTAACCTTGGGCTTAACATTTTAATTAATATGAATTAATTTTATTAGATCTATTTCAATACATATTAATATTCATTCAATTCATTTAATGACCCTTAAGTGTGACGCATTTGATAAAATAAAAAATATAAAATAATAAAATAAAATAAAATATAATATGTATATATTTTTATATATATTATAATAGTAAAATTTAATTTTTATAAATAAAAATAAAAATTAATAAAATGCTAATCCATGTTTAATTTATTTATTTTAGGATTTCATTTTTAAATAATTAGATAGTTCATTTTATTGTTTCATTTTAGTCTATTTTGAAGTAATGGGCTAATGTCTACATTTTCATGTGAGAAGATTATCCAAAAGGGATGAAAACCAACGGACATGAGGACCAAGGTAGATGATGTGGCACTCATAATAATTTAGATGTGTTCAAAAACTACATGGGCATGGTGACACGACTAACAACACGATGATATGTATGCTTTGGATGCAATTATGGACCCATAAAATAGCTTGTTGACCGAGTCGGATAAGGCGTTGAACGTAGGTGCTGATGTGGATGAGTGAACATGGAGTGTTGTGCATGTTGATACGATTCATAATCACCTCTTGACCATTGTGAGGATGTACGTGATGCAACACACCATGGACTAGAATCAAACACGAGGTGGTCAAACCAGGCTTCACGATAGTTCATAATGATAGTGGCAGTAGAAATGGATCACAAAGATGAAATAAGGTCATATCCAACCACAAAAATTGACACCCAAAAGTGCATTGTTGATTACATAGGTGGGTGGACAAGCCATCGTTGATGATGAGACACTAGGGTAGTTGTGCATGTGATGAATAGACAACACGAACATAGCAAAATTAGATGTCGCATTGCATAGCGAGTGAGATAGATTACACAGACCTACAACACAAGGGTACCTCTAGTAAAAAATAGGTAGAAGAGGTATTAAAGTGGAACGAAATCCCAAGAAGATGTATTTAGTCTAGTGGTAGAGAAGAGAGATTTCATGAAGTTGAGCAGTATCTCAAAGACCCACTTCGGAAGATGATGAACGTAAAGACTTCATTGAAACAACATAGTGAATATATTGTCAGGATATAGCCTATCGTGGTAGCGTTCGTATACAGTAGACGTGAACTTATTATCGAGATTTGCCAAACTAAGGACAACTATGTTGAGCGATTAAATAGAAACGATGGAGCAGAGAGAAGATATCTACTTGAGCCTAGTTTCATGCATAATCATTTTATACAAGATGCTAACAGTGGGAGTAGATGAATGGCCTACGAACAACAATAAAAACATGAATGAAGTAACACCATGGCAGTCACATGAAGTGATAGGTAGATGGCCAACAATTAAGTGGACAGTTTAGCTATGTTGGGGGATGTAGAGTTCATATGATTGTGTACCAGGATATATGTGAAGATGTCAGGGATAAGGAGGACTTGGATGTCACAATCCAGGGACAAAATCCAAGAAGAACGAGTCACTCAATGTGATAGTTGGACGTAAAAGCACTCGAGAGGTGTCTTTCATGATCGAAGATGATTTTGTTAAGTTAAAGATTTAACACCCATGATGTAGACTAAAAATGTGACAGAGGAGGCTTGGACATGGTCAACAATTTGATGGTAGATTTGAACAGAAAGACACTATGGCTTAGATGTAGCTTCACAACAAGGGACACAACAAGAGCACAAACTCATAGTCTCATACAACCATCTTGTAGTTGTTGAACTTGATACATATTTCTATCAACAGTGTGATCATTACAACCAAGTTTTCTTTGGAATAATGTGTGAATGATAGTATCTAGGCAGTAGTCAAGGAGGACTATCATAAGATCAGAGCAACGATAAATGGATGGAATTTTTTAGGCCAGAGGCTTGAACATTTTGGAAGCCATGGATGGATTGATTTTCCCATTCTGTTGGACTTTGTTTTTTACCATATGAAGCCTATTTTGGGGTAGAGGTTTTATGCACATAATATTTAATATTGAAGATATTTTTCTGTAATATAATGGAGATATTTCAAGTTTCAATGCATGTTTATAATTAACCTTGTCCTATTTTTGGTATATTGCACCATTTATTTAGAAGCTTGCATCACATTAGTTGTTTGACTACGTGAATTTGAGTAACACTAATGTTGGTTTTTGTGTAGATTACTAATGCTTGTAATGTTGGTGGAGAATTTTTGAGTTGTAGTATTTGTTTTATTTTCAAATTTTTATTTTTTTAACCCTTATTTTTGCATATTTTTTAAAACTTCGGTGATTAAAATAAAAATAAAAAAAATAAAAATGCCAAAAATAAATACATGGGTGTGAAGAATGAGCTTCAATATTTCATTCAAAATAATTTTGATCCCATTCCGAAGCCATTTCAAATTTATAAAAATTATTTAAATTTGTTGTTTTATGAATATTTTTATAATTTTAAAATTTTACATTATTGCATATTTTGAAGGTAAATCAATTTTAAGTTTTGTATTTTTATTAGTAAGCAATAAATGAACTTCCCTTTATGAAAATTGTAATTTCATTAAAGGGGGTAATTTATATGGTATTTCATAGGCCATCATTTTCGGAGCAATTAATTCGTCTCTTTATGAAAAATATGATTTCATTAAATACATTATATTAAACGCTATTGTTTTAAAACATTATATTATTTTTTCTTTTTGAAAATTCTGTTTTCATTAAAGGGGGATTATTTCTAATGATATTTTAAGGCCATTATTTCAAAGCCATAAATTGTCATCTCTTTATGAAAATTAATTTCATTAAATATGGGTAATTTATTTATTATATCAAAGGCTATTGGCATTTCTTTATGTTCAAAGCAACATCAAGTGAATCCTTTCATCATTTAAATTTCCAATTTAGAGATAGATTTTAATCTTCTATTTCATGCTTAAAGTAGGGTTTAATGCAAGATAAAAACTTGTTTAAAATCTACTTAATCTAAAGAAGATAAAAACTATCTAAAATACTACAAGATAAAATGAATTTAAGGCTTTCATCATGGTCATATGAGAACCAATCACATTTACATTCACTTTATTTAAGTTTTATGAACAATAATTTGTATAGCATGATAAAATAAACCAACACATACCCCTTGTTAACAGTTACTTGTAAATCACTAAGGTATTCCTAGTACTCATTTAACACATCTTTACAAGATTATAAATACACATGTGCAATGCTTACATAGCAGAACCTTGGAGAAATTTCATATTTCTTTGCAAGAGAGGGTTTTGTGATCAAAATCCTAAGGGTGAGTGTGGTTTTGCAATTGGGCAAAATTACCACTCAACAGGATGTAAACCTTCCTTATGTAGGTTTTGATGCTATAGGTTAATGTTGGTTGTAGATGCTCAATTTTGTGATAGATTTGATGTCTTTAGAAATATTGAAACTCAACTATTGAGCCCTTTGTTTACTATCTTCCTTGGCTTGAAGTTTGCTCCTTTACTTTGATGAAATGATTACTTTGCAGATGTACTTTTCTAGTTGTTGTCATGACCCTCCCTGGTAGGCTTTTTGAAATAAATAAAAAATGTATTAATTATTGATGCTTTAATACTTAGTTTGTGCAATTGAACAACTATGCAATGCTAGTTTAATATTTTGAAAGAACATGATATTGCTGATATATTGTTAATGTGCAGAATTAGGTACACTTATGGATGGAAAGGGTAGAAAGGTCCACCAAAAAGGGAGTACATAAGATAGGGTAAGTGATGATTATAGCAACTTGAGGGTAAAATGGATAGATACCCTTATATGGTCATGCATAATTAGATAGGAATAATTGTCAATTAGCTATCCATCTTGAGCCTCAAGTTGATAGCCTAGTAGTTATCATAAATTCACGGGATGAGATAGGTGACTAAGTTGATGGAAAGACTCCTTCTTTGTTTGTTGCAAATGTTTAATTATATTTTACTTCATCATTTTTTGCATCACTAATTTAGAAAATGTTCTTAGTTTTGGTTGCATTGAATTCTTTGAATTGCTAAAAAGGTAGCTTGTTGTTAGGTTTTAATAAAAAGCCTATTTTTGAATGTATATGTATAAGAAAATATAATTTAAAAATAATGGAGCTTTACTTAATTAGATAAGTAAAATCTAATTTAAATAGTAATGGAGTTTTATTTAATTAGATAAGTAAAATCTACTTTAAAATTATAATGGAGCTTTATTTAATAGATAAGTGAAATCTAATTTAAATAATAATGGAGCTTTATTTAATTAGATAAGTGAAATCTAATTTAAATAATAATGGAGTTTTATTTAATTAGATAAGTGAAATCTAAGTTAAATAATAATGGAGCTTTATTTAATTAGATAAGTGAAATCTAAGTTAAATAATAATGGAGCTTTATTTAATTAGATAAGTAAAATCTAATTTAAATAATAATGGAGCTTTATTTAATTAGATAAGTAAAATCTAATTAAATAATAATGGAAATTTATTTAATTAGATAAGTGAAATCTAAAATAAATAATAATGGACCTTTATTTAATTAGATAAGTAAAATCTATATTAAGTAATAGGAGAAATTTATGAATAATAAAACCTCTAATGATATAGTTTTATTGAAAACAAATGATAAAACCTTATTTGGATAAAGTCAGAGATTTATTTGAAATAAGGGAATTTAATCTGATTTGAAAGTAGAGTTTCAACAATTAAGTTTCATCTTTGGAGAATGCGTCCACTTGATTTAAATAAAAAAATTATTTAAGACAAGAACATTGGTTGATAGTATGAAGGAAGCTTCACATCAATGTAAAGGAGGTAAGCTTAGTTTTAAAAGATGTAAAACTATATAAAAATGGAAAATATCCCCCTACAATCAAATGGATGAGGTTGTAGTTAAGACAGGAAGATGGTGGCATTGATGAGGCATATCAAGAGACATCAGAGAGTAGGTATTGAATCCTAGGGATTTGAGGGAAGGAAGCGATAATATTGGGAGGTGTTATGTGGTTTGGAAGAGGAGACCAATGAAAGGTATGATGAACAGACTGTAAGGAGAAACCAGATAATTAGAGGAAGTCAATCATGAAAGGGAAATAAACCAATGTAGATATATATAATAGGTTGGTTTATGGAACTCATCCCTTGTTTAATCTAGATAAAACTAAAAGTTTTTTTAATATTGGGTCTACCGTAGAGTTGTTGTAAGAACGTTCTCTCATTAGCTAAGTATAAAGACAACTTATTTTTGGTATAAGCTTACTCTGATAAATGTAAGCACCTACAACCAGTGTAGTTGTCTTTGCTAAGTTAATCCTAACTGTGAGAAGTGGAGAGATGTAGTGTTTCTCTTCTCGGCTAGCACCTTATAGTAACCTACCTGTATTGGGCTTGTATTCTTCCAGTGGATAGTTGGTCGCATGAGAAACACTACCCTAGGTTCTTGTAACTACCTTCACCTCAGCTAGATTTTAAATATCCCTTCTGCCTATTCCCCTGTATAGCTTTTTTGCTAGTAGTATCTTTAGATTTGATCAACTCCTTATCATTTTTGAGAGTTGGTTGTTGTTCATATCACCTAAAATTTTGACTAAAGTAAGCACCCATTGAATCTCCTTAACCACTAACCAAATAACTCTTTATTTCCATAGTTTATTTAGTCACCTATTTTATTTTTTGCATCAAGTGTGTTGAGAGTCTTGCCATCATGGTACATATGAAATCAAACCTCCATGTGTTGTTTTGTGTGTTGGGTGTTCATGATGGGTCCAATACTAGAAGACCATGATGATGCTGAGGAAGCAAATATATTCCTTTTTGTATCCTCTACTCTATCCAGAGTGGTCATTGTGTTGTAGAGTGCTCCATGTGTAGGTTTGGATCTGTTTATTCCTTTGTTGTGCATTGAGAACTTATGCTGCTATTATGGGGAGATTCATGGACTGCTTTCAAGCAAGTGCTATTTGGCCTTTGTATAAAGTAGCTTCATGTATTATTTATTTAATTAGAGTAATGAGACTTTAAATAAATAAAAAAAGTACCTTCATGTATTATTCATTTAATTAAGAGTGAGAGTACTTTAATAAATGAATAAGGCTGCTAATTAATTGTTTATGAATTAAATTATGTAGACTTTGATTTATTAAATAATGAAATATAGTTTTATAGATTAAAGTTATGGGACTTTGATTTATAAAATGAAGGAGAAATAAATTGTTTATGAATTAAAGTATGTAGAATTTGAATTATATAATAATAAAATGTAGTTTTTTTTATAGATTAAAGGTATGGGACTTTGCTTTTTTATAGTTATAATATTCTTGTAGGGTTTTAGTTTACCACATCTAGTTTAATAAACATCACTAACATAGTTGACTGCAAGTTGAGAGTCATGAAAGGTGAAAAGTCTTCTAAATTTTAAGGCTAATGCTTCCTTAAGACTATGATCAAGGATTCATACTTTATAGTATTTTTTGGTGCAAAATAAGCACAATTTGAAATAATGGGGGATCGATTGCTTCTATGGGGTGAAGCAATCATATAGAAACTTGAAAACTAAAGGATAGGATAACTCTAAAGGAGCAATGACTAGTTGGTTAGCAATCACCTGATATTTTATAGCCTTTTGTCCCATAACAGTTAATTCAAACTCACTAAGGGCTAAGACCCACTTGGATGCTCTACCTGAAAGGTGGGGTTTTGACATTAAGTAATGGAGGAGATCAAACCTTGCCACTACTAACGTCTTATGCCTAAGCATACAATATCTTAACTTTCAAGAGGCAAAAAATATAATAAGGCAAAGCTTATCTAAGTGAGTCTACTAGGTTTCATAGCTAATGAGGGTTCTATTAATATAGTATATTTCTTGCTCTTTGTTTTGATCATCATGTTGATCAAACATAGCCTTCAAGGATTGGGTTATGGTTACTATATAAAGCATTAAATGCTTATCTATATTGGGTGGGATAAGGATATGCAAGGAAGTGAAATACTTCTTGAGTTTTTCAAAAGTCTTTTGACACTCATCATCCCACTTGAACTCTACATACTATTTAAGGAGACTAAAACAAACTTACCACTTATCTTCTAACTTGGATATAAAGTATTTAATAGCTTCAAGTTTTCCTTGCAAGCTATGCATCTTGATAAGGTTACAGGGAGGAGGTATATTAGTAATAACCAAAATCTTGATCGAATCTGCTTCAATGCTTTTCCTAGATACTATGAAGCTTAAGATCTTGCTATATGTGACTTTGAATACACACTTAGAGAGCTTAAGATAAACTTTTTATGCTCTTAGTATTTCAAAAAATTACCTTAAATCTTGTGCATAAGTTTCTCAATTTATGGAGTGGTTAAGAAGGTCATCCATATAGTATTTATCTATATCATGCATCAAGTCATAAAAAATATGTCATGTCCCTTCGGTATGTGGCATAAATGTTATTTAAGCCAAAAGACATGACTCTATAATAGAAGATACCCCATGGAGTGATAAAATCTATATTGGCTTGGTATTTGGGAGCAATCCTAATCTAATTATAGCCTAAGAAACAATCCATTAATAATATAATTCTACATCCAACGGTGAAATGTACTATTATATCTATGTTGGATAGGGGAAATTTATCCTTAGGACAAGATCATTTTATGTTCCTAAAGTTAGTATATATTTTGATTGTCCCTTAATTCTTAGCTATAGGAATGATGTTGGATATCCAATCATAATAGTCAATGGCTTTGATAAAATTAGCATCAAGGAGATTTTGGAGCTCCTCGACTAATAGGGTGATTTTAGGATGCATCTTTCTAAGTTTTTGTTTAGCTAGTTTTACATTGGGTTTGACCACTAGGTGGTGCATGTCTAAGGAGGGGTTAAGACCTGACATGTTGATGTAGGAACAAATGAAGATATCTTGAAATTCCTTTCATAAAGTCAACTACTCTTACTTGTCAATGTAAAGGTATTTTCCTAACACAAGGAGTCTAGGATTCTCTATGGTTCCTATATTAACATCTATGGTCTACTAAATGAGGATGTGGGATTCATATTCATAATGAGGAGGGGTTGGGATAACTCCAAGTTGCTCAAGGTATTTAGGAGACAAGAATTTTATCCTCTTGAAACTTAGAAGTTTGAACATGGGAAACATAAGGAACTAATCCATAAAAAAAGAAGCTATTACAGAGGATATCTTCATGATCCATATCACAAAGAGTATATCCCTCAATATATTATTTGGGGGTTGATCTTAGCTTAGGATGGAATAAGGTTATAATATTGTAAAATAATATTTTTAAGGAGGAATGGGGTCCTTCATCCTCATCACTCCACTCTAAGTCATGATGATCTATATATTCAATAAAGGTAATGACTTGATCATCATCGGTTGGCAAGGGTTAATATTTATTAGGGATGTAGCCTATGCCACATCTCCAAGGTCATAGTTAAACTTTAAAGGGATATTTGATACCTTGTTGTTGAGGCCCCAATCCCTTACCTTCATATCTTGTATTAGATAAGATATACTTAGGTAGAGGGTAATCACTGGATAAGTAACAATGGACAAAGGTTATTTCTATAGGTGATGTTTTGTTACCATAAATCATCTCTTCAAGAGATGTATCCACATAGATAAAGGTACACATGTCGATGTGTATGACTTCACCATTTTTATGGGGTAAATCCATAGTTGAGGATAAATATGGAAACTTTCCTAGATCTAGAAGAGAGCTTTGAATTAATTGATTGTTTTTATTATTTTATGGAATAATGGTTGGTGGCTCCTCACTAATTCAAAAGTTGTAAAATATTTTGGTGATTTTGGGAGATGGATAATAATGATAAGAAGAAGGTGAAGAAGAATAAATCCCATGGAGACATATCATTGGATATAAATTGACTTTTTATTGGGCTTGCTCAACCATTAAATAGTATTAGAATGGGTGAGGTTCACCATGGATGGTGATAAGCTCATTTTTGAATTCATACTTAAGGAATTTATGGAGAATAGAAGGGATAGGCCTCATTGCATGAATCCAAGGGAGTCCAAGAAGAATATTAAAATATGTTTGACAAGATACTACATAAAACAAGGTGTTTAAGATATTGGGTCCTATCCTAAGGGGAAGGGATATAATGCCATAGGCCTCTTGGGATTCATTATTAAAATATTTGATGATGACATTTGACTTAGTTAAATATTCCTCCTTTAATCTAAAATTTTGGAAGAATTTATAACTACATATATTGAGGGAGGAACCATTGTCTACCAAGATCCTCTTAATAATTTTTTTTCCAATATATCTAGTAATTTAAAGGGGAGAATCCCCTTTTAGGGTTGATGGAGGAAGGTCATTGTCATAAAAAGATATGTGATTAATCCCAAGAGCACCTACAACATTGACTAGGATGCTAGGTGGAAGGTCTTATGGGATGGATTGTTGGATTAAAAGCTTTTCAAAGGTTTCCCTATGGACAGGAGAAGTTTGTAAAAGCCTCTAAGGAAATATTTATGGGTGTACTAGCAAGTTGTTGTTGGTTTTAAAATAGGAGTTTTCAGATTTTTGTAGACACCTTCGTCTTGAATGGTTATTTGGACCAAGAGGTGGCCCTCCAAAACCACTTAAGTCCATTGATCCTTTTTGTGTTTCTGACCCAAGTTTACTCCCTCACAATTTTACAAGACTTTGGAAGAAGTTATTGACAAGGGTGGAAGATTCCTCACTAAAAAATTATTTGTTGTCAATCCCACCCGCCAACGTGCCTTTCCACCCCATATCTAGTCTGCCATGTGTTTCCTTGCCAATGACAAATCCATTGTCATTAGGACCATAGATAAATAATTGGGTGTTTGTGTTTTTCCATGGACTGGTACATTTTAGAAGGCTTTTCCTAGATTTTAGATAAAAATATTTACTCTGAAGTGAAAAAATTTTCCTGGCAGAATATTTTTTTTATCAACTCCAAGACTTGCTTAATTAGGCTTTTAGGAGGAATCTGCTTTCATAAAACCATAGGAAATTTATGCTTTAGGTAACACCATATTTTATAGATCATGTGCCTTTTATCTACTCCCCAAAATCCACAAGACCAAGATTTCTAGTTGGCCCATAAGTTTCTACTGTGGTTTTATGCTCAAACCTACCTCCAACTGGCTTCATCATCTACTCTTGCCAATTTTTTTGAAGCAAAAAATTCATATCTTGGATTCCATATCTCTAATTAAAGATCTATGTGGCCGTATTTTTCCTCATTATTTTCTCTTTTTATGTTGAGAGGCTCTATCTCAGCATCCCCACCTCTCAAGGATTGACAACCCTTCGTTATTTTTTGAGGAATGAATTTGATCCAACCAAGACAAACTTTGTGGTAAGGCTTGTAGAGAAAGTGTTAACACAATACTACTTGGATTTCTAAGGGAAAACATATAGGTAGATAAGTGGAACAATCATGGGAAGTAATTTTATTGTGGTTTATGCTTGTTTATTTGTCTCTCATTTAGAGGAACAAGTATTTAATAATGTTGCTATGGAAAATATTTTATTGTATAAAATATACATTGATGATGCTATTGGAGTTTGACACGGCCCTAAGAAGGATCTTAATGGTTTTATTGCTACCTACAATTCCTTCTATGACAATATTAAAATTACTTCCTTTATTTCTTATTGTGAAGTAACACTTTTGTATACCATATTTTTTAAGGGGTCTCATTTTGCTCAGACTGGAATTCTTTGCACCAAATTATTTCAAAAGCCAATGAATGTCTATCAATACATCCATGCTACCTCCCATAATATAGTTCATTAGAAAAAGGCCTTTATCATGAGTGAATTCAACAAATTTTTGGTTAGAGAAAGCTCCAAGGATGGATTTATTTTTGTTAAAAATATATTTTTTTAATAGACTCAGAGCTAGGGGATATTAAATTAATTTTCTCTTGCCCTTATTTGAGAAAGTTAAATTTTATGGTAGGCATTCACTTTTGGCCAGAGTTTCAGACTAAGTAGCACATAGACATGGATCCAAAATAAAAACAATTCCTCTTTATTTGAAGCTGGACAACTACAATTTTGTCAGAGATCTTCGAATTGGCACAAGTATTATTTCTCCAATATTTAAAAAATGGAGAAAATATAGAGATCTCAAGCACATTGCTTGAGGCATAATTTTTTGGAGGAACCAAAAACCTCTTAGAAATTATCTGTGTAAAAATAAAATTGTTTGAGGGACTCTTTCCCACCTTGTATTTTCACATTTTTTAATGTGTTTCTTCTCTTTTCTGGGTGGGTGTTTCTTTTGGGTTTGAGCTTGGAACTTCTCTTCTTTTCACCATATTGGTATATAAACCTATAGTTTGTAATAATTATTGGGTATTTTTATCCCACATACATTACTCTTTATCTCCCCCCTAGAGTTATGTCATTATAAAGAGAGGTTATATCTCTTTGAAACTCACTCCATTGATGATACCTATAGGTCGAAACACATTTAGAGTTTTGATATTGTATTACTTATTTTTATTGGAATAAAATTCAATCTCATGTCTTTTGTTCCTTTTCTAACTCATATTTTTTATAAATTTTAATATTTTTCTTCTGTTTTCTACCATGCTTTTGTTGTTGCTATTATGCTCTTCACTTGTTGCGTAACGCGATATGGTAAACCAGAAAGCCTCCAAAAATAGTAGTATGCTCTTCACTTGCATTTAAGCAATATGGTGAATCAAAAACTACTTTGTATTTTTTTGAGTATTGCTACACCATGTTTCATTTTTCATTAATAAGTTTGTAAAAGCTCTAAGGAAATATTTGTGGGTGTACTATCAAGTTGTTATTTTAAGTCAAATGAAACTATTGGTTGAGGTTTTAAGACTAATATGAGTTTTTTTGTACTCATACTTTTCTTCTAGGTATTCCTCAAAATTTAAGGTGGTCTATAAGGTTGATTAGAAGTTGAAAGTGTTTTGTTGTGGGGTTGTTGAATTGGTTGAGTATATGCTTGTTGTCTTGTGGATGTTGCTATCATGCCAACCATATTTTTTTGATTTTGTGGAAGAAAGTATTTTGAAAGGATCCCCAAACCTTTTACAAAAATAACCAAACTAACCTCCCTCAAGAACCAAATAAGGTAGGAACAAAATAGGACTAACTAGAAAAGCTACCACTAGGGAACCTAGAAGATCCCATGCGTGGCCCAAAAAAAATGGAAAAGAGTATCTATGATAAAAATAAAAAATACCAACCTCCCATGTAGAGGAGGACCATACAAAAATACAAACAAATATCAATAGGTAAAATATATTTAGGGATACCACACCTCAGTATTAAAGACCGCTAGGTCCAAATTCATTCTTTTCTATATCTTGCTCATTCACTTCCCATTGTTCCTAGCCCATTAAAACCATAATTTATTTTGTGCATGAAATGGTAACTTGCATGGAGTGAATAAGGGACTTTTATAGCTTCAAGAGCATCCTTTTGAAGTATTTGGGTATACTACGGGTATCGCTTTTTAAATAAAGGGTTAAAAATTTATTGATAAAAATTCTAGATTATAGAGTACAACTGAGCTTCCAACCATGATTCAAATAAACAACCAAATAGTATAAAACCACTAGACTAGAATGACACTCAAAAAATACAACAAGAACAAACCACATTAAGTATGTACATCCTTGTGGATCAACTCCCATAGGAGTTGAGAGTCCCCATACGGGAGAATCTCCCAATTATCGATACTCCAAGGATCCAGTAGCTCAGAAGCCCTTTTGGCTAGGTAATCAACAACCACATTACATTCCCTTGGAATGTGCACAAAGGATATAAATTTAAACTCTTCACTCATTCTGAGAATATGAATGGCTATAGAGGCCAACTGCAAATTAAATTCCTCCACCCTTTTACTGTTTAAAACATTAACCACAATTTGAGAGTCAGACTCATAGATAATCCTATGCCAGCCAAGATAAAACCCCATTTGTAAGACCTCAAGAATTGCAAGAGCTTCCATAAAATTATTGGAGTGAACATCTTTATAAATGGAAAAGAAAAAATTGACACCACCAGTAGAATATCTCCCAACACCGCCAATGCCAGCATGTCTAGGAATACCCCTAGACGATCCATCAGTATTAATTTTTAAAACTCCTCTAGGGGGTGGCATCCACCTACCATCTCTCCTAACCTTCTTGTTGAGCTGAGGAACCCTACTAGGGTTAGAAGAGTTCACACCATCCCCAAAGAGACCAAGGGCTTGTTGTACCTTCTCCTTTATATAATCCAAAAGAGGGTCCATATCACATTTACTATGGATGGTTTCTTGAACCATATACATGATCCTTTGCCAGATCTATTGAAAAACCAAATAACTACCCTAAAATATGCACCAATTCTGTTCAAGCCATATTTTCCAGATGATGCAAGAAGGGCCCAAATTCCAAGCCACCCGAAGGAAGGGGGCCTTGGCCGGAGGTCTGCCTGGACTACTCCAAAACTCCACCAAGGACAACACATGAAAACATGGATGGTTCCAAGTGCTCCACCAACGGTGCCAAATGTCTCTAGCAAAGGAGCATTGGAAAAATAAATGATAAGATTCATCCTCATTCTTAATGCAAAGGACACAAAAAGAGGGACCCTGAAATCCCCTCTTCCTCACATTATCCCAAGTGAGGAATTTATTATTGAAAGTGGGGAAGAGGTGGCAAACTACTATCCCACTTCCACCCCTGAATGAGACCCTGCATGACTTGAGACTTGGGAAATCTTCACAAAACTTCCACCATAATGATAAAAAAATAAGGAGATAAAGGATCTCCTTGCATCAATCCCCTTGAGGCCTCAAATAGATCTGATGGCTCATTATTAACAAGAACAGATAATGAGGAAGAAGAAACACAACTCATCACCCATCTAATCCATTCCTCATCAAATCCAAAAGCAGCAAGAAATTTTTGAATAAAGGACCATCTAACCCGATCATAGGCTTTGGCCATGTCCAACTTAATGAACATAGTTTTCTCCTTAGAAGTTTCCATCGAGTGAATAACTTTTGTAGAAATAACAACCCCATACAATATTTTTTGGCCAACAAAAAACCCTCCTTGCTCCTTAGAGATGATTTTTCTCAACCATATCTTCAGCCTCGTAGCAATAATTTTTGTGATGATCCTATACACAACATTGCAGAGAGCAATAGGCCTGAATATATCCAAGAAATTTGCTCCCTCTTTTTTGGGTATAAGCACCACAAAGGTAGCATTTAGAGCCCTTAGAATCTGTTTGTTGTTTTGGGACTCATGGACCACCTCCAAAAGATCAAATTTGATTAAATCCCAAAACTCCTGATAAAAATCAACCGGGAATCCATCTGGGCCTAGGGATTTTCATTTTTCATCTTGAATACAACATTTTACAACTCCTCAAGAGAAATTGGACCCATCAAGTGCTCATTCATCTATATAGAAACAATCGCTAGAATACAGTTTAGAATAAGCTTTTCATTCTCATCATCCGATAGGGAGTCCTCCTTGAAGAAAGAGGAAAAATACCTCTTAGTCTCTTCTAAAATATCCCTGAAAGAAGAGAATAGAGCACCCTAAGAATTCACAAGAGAGGTAATCAAGTTACCATTACGACGAGTCTTAACAGAGTTATAAAAGAAGGTTGTGTTCCTATCCCCTTCTTGAAGATAATCTACTCGAGCTTTTTGTTTCCAAAAAAATTCTTCCCTCAGTTCCCATTCAACAAGGTATTTCACAGCCTTAGATTCCTCAATAAGAAGCTCCTTCGTGAATCCCTGATCCCTAATATTTCTTGAAGCTTCTTCCATCCTCCTAAGAGATGCCAGCTTAGCCAAGGAAAGGTTCCTAAAATTTAGTCTATTCCATCTCTTCAATTTATGTTTTACAAATTGTAGTCGCTTCATAAAGGAATACATAGTGGTACCATGAGGAGGTTTGCTAGTGGTCCACCAGCCTCACATGAAATTATGAAGCTTAGGATCACGAAGCCACATAAGTTGAAACTTAAATGAGGAATTATTTTTTAGCCCTAACTCAAAAGTAGAGAGTTCGATAGGCCAATTATTAGATCCCCTACCCTCCAAAATCATAGAACTAGCACTTCTGTTATTACCCATCCAATAACTGGATATCAAAATCCTATCTAGTCTCTTTGAGATGGAAGCTTCCCCACCTTCTATTGTGCCAAGTAAATATCCCATTATTTGGCTTGATGTCAACCAAGTTTAGGGCCTGGATATGAGCATTGAATATAGAAGAAAAAGGCTCGATACGGTCCACCCCACCATGTTTCTCCTCCAAATAAGTGATAGAGTTGAAGTCTCCAACCAAAATACATGGGTACAGGGGAACCAAACTTCTCACAAAGAAAATGTGCTCCCATAAATTCACTTTACCATTGTAATCAATAGGAGCATACACATTTGTAAGTAGGATGGTTTCACCAGATTCATTATCATGCCCGACCATCGAAATAGACCATCTGCTGGAAATCCAAGTAAGAGGGGATATTTTAACCGGATCCCATAAACAAGCGATGCCACCAACATATCCACATGCACCAATACACTAGGATTTCTCCATTATCCACAACTTTGGAGTAATATTGAACATACTATCAATAGCCAATTTAGTATCTTGAATAAACACCACATCCGAAGAATGCACATGAACCAAATCACGAACAAATTTTTGTTTGGGGATGTTGTTCAACCCCCTTACATTCCATGAGAGGATAATAATTTTTGGGGGTTATAAAAATGGGAGTCCAATATTCTCACCAATCCTGACTCCACAAAAGTCTCCCCATTAACTTAATTTTATCCTGGTCCTTCTTCCGACCCACCTTCATATTATTATCCGATAAACTTTTTTTAATTATTTTTTGCTGCAATCCCAACATCGTAGGAGTTTTACAGTCCAAATATGATTGCATCAGTGCCTAAGTAGGAGAGGGCATAACTAAATCTGTACCACTTTCCAAAATAGTTTCCCTTATAGGGCTAGACCCAACCATGTCCCCTATACTCATATCCAAAGCCATTTGTTCTTCATTTAAACCCCTTAGATCTGATTCCTTAAGTTCCCCCTTAAGAAGAGACATCTGATTTGACCTTGTTATATTTTCATCAGGTAGCGACGTTTCAGGTATCTCCATGCACTAATCAAGATCATCTAATATTTCAAAATGGTTGAGTAGAGCATCTAGTTGGCTATCCTTAAGGTCTTTGTTTGCCCTTCGTCCTCTATTTCAGGATTTTATCGAAACAAAACCTTCCTTATCTCGTTCCCCTTCCTTTATCGAGGTTTTTTCCTTTATCCAAACTTTGTCTAGACCGAGAGGGCCCAATATTTGAAGCCACAGGCGGGACAAACTTAGGGCATTTTATTTGCAGGTGGCCATATTCACGGTAAATCCGGCAACAAAATGGAAGAGCTTCATAGTCAAGTTTTTGAACCCATGTAGTTGATCCAAATTGTATTTCAATAGAATCTAGAATAAGATTATTTAAGTCAATTTCAACACAAATACGAGCAACAGAGATTACCTTTTTATCCATTTTCTGTTGTGACGGTCCAACCAACTTCCCAAGGAGAAGGGCAATCTTATGCAAGATATCAGTTCTCCAGAATTCCAATGGGAGCCATGGAAGCCACACCCATACTGGAACCCACGATGGCTGCTCCTCTGATGGGTTGAAACCCACATGCCAGGGTTTAAGAAAGAGTCTCACTTGGTTATAAAAATAAGGACCCCCTTCAAATGCTTTGTTACAATCTATAATACAAGAGAAAACCACCATAAAATAGTTGTTCACACTCAACATCACCTCCACATCACCTTCAGGATTCCAAGTCTTCCTGACCCAAGCCTCCATAAAGGGGAGAGAAATTCAGATACCAAAAAATTTTCCAATAAGGGTATGTTTGGTTAGATACTCCACATATTCCACCATCGAGTCTGGTTGAACCACTAGAACTGGCCTCGCTTCACATCGTTCCAAACATCCATTGTTCTTTAACAAGAGATTCCCAACATGCATTGGAAAATCCTGTTCCTTACAGTCATTTTCAGATGAAAAAATATCATGAGCATGCACTCTCTATGTTGAACCCGATGCCATCATGACATTCCTCCAATTTTTAGACCTCCTTCGGAAGCTACTACCATCCCCGTAGAGCAGTTTTTCTTCATCAAACCCTAGCAAAGTAGTTTTTCCTCCTTTTAATTTTATCTAGGTATACTACGGGTATCTTAGGATCAATAGATAATATCCTTTTTTGTATCGGCCAACCCAAAAATAATATTATCTTTATTTTAAGGATGAGCAAAGTCATTAGAGTCATATTCATCCATGCAAAGAGGAGCTTTACTAGTATTCATTAACTTTACCACCATGCACTTATAACACCTAATTCTTTCCTTGATCCCTCCAACTCCTTTTTGGTGGGGACTCTACCACCTTGACACCCCTTACCAACCATACTATTGTAAGGGGTGGAACATTACTATAGGACACTTGATTGGCTATTTTTTGATCATCATTGGATAGGGGATTCTAGAAGATCCCTATATCTTGATTAGTGTTGGTTGTTTATGAGTTGGAAGTTGGTGAGTTAGAAGTTAATAGTTAGGAGTACGTTGGGGGTCACCTAGAATAAGGAAACCCTCATATATTAGGTCTTGAACCATATGTTTCAATTATTTGCATTGATTTATCATGTGTTTGTCCACCCAATGATACTCATAGTGTTGGTTGAGTTTGCACCAAGTTGTAATTGTGTTAGGTTATCGTATGGTGGGAAACTAAATCATAACCTCCAATATTTTTCTAAGGATCGATAAGAGAGGTTGGTTGAGTCTTGTGAAATTTCAATATGGGGTTCATTAATGTTAAGTGGAACGTGTAATATTATTGATGATAAATATTTATTTATACAAAGCTTAGGCTAGGAATAGCCTAACTCGTTACCATGAAGATAGGTAACAAACTAACACTAATATACTAACAATATATGCGCTAACACTATATTGTTAGCATAACTAACCTAGGGTAGGAATAATAACCAAATAGGGTAATAATATAGTTACCATAGGATGGTAACTCTAACATCCCCCCTTATTACATTATTTGGGTAATTGAATAACTACTAGCTATACTATCATCCCCCCATACAACAATATTTGGGTAAAGTATATAACTACCCCAATACAGTGAAGAAGAAGAGAAATGAAATAATGGTGGCTCATGCTTTGTCTTCGGCTCTAGCTCTGGCTCATGGTTCTAAGCATACCTATGGAATTATACCACTAGGGCTATCTCGGGATCTGCCTATGAATCTATCTCTGGATCATTGCCTTTGGATCTGCTCGTAGATCTGCCTCTGGAACTGTGTCTTTGGGTCTATCTTTAGATCTGTCTTTGGGTCATTATCTCTAGGATTTCCACTAGGTCTATCACTGGATTTTCCTTGGGGACTACCATAGGTTTTACCTTTTCGGTAGAAGCCATACAACATTTCTTTCATCATGGTCCATTGTGTGAAATTTGTCCATCCACAATCAATATGAACCTTGTTGGTCATTTTCATTTTATGCCAACATCATGAAGAAGAGTGATTAGTACATCCACAAAAATCACAAGGATGTAATCTCCAACACTTAGCTGCAACATGACCTATTTTGCCACAATGATTGCAACAATGCTTTTTAGGATATGTGGGAGATTTAGGATTTACAAATATGGTCTTACTGGTACTTGCTTGACCAGAATAGCCAAGGCCTTCATGCTTTGCCCTGACATTTAGCATTAATGGAGTTTTAATGCCTTGTTCATTTTTACCTAATCTCTCACCATTGAATCCCATATTCTTCATTAGTTTGGATCCATATCCTTTGGTATGTTTTTCAAAACATCCAATTTCATCATCTTCATCAATGTGTTTAACAATATGGCATTTGTCACTATTGATGAGATTATGGAGTTCTTTAGGAGGTTCAGTTTTTAAGTCACTAGTGTCGCAAGCAAAATCTGCTACTGAAATTAGATCACTTGTGCTACAACTGATATCTGCCAACATAGGCATGAGGTCGCTAGTATCACAACAAGCATTGGCCATCATGGGCTCAAGGTCACATGTGTCACAACAAGCATTCGCCACCATGGGCTAAAGATCACTTGTGTCACTACAAGCATCGACCATTAGGGGTTTGACCTATGTTTCCTCACTAATGTCCCTTTTCTGTTGTGCTTTTTCAAGAGCATAAAATGACAAGAATATGCCCATTATAGCACCAATAGGGATTAGAACACCATTTTTCTGCATGTCTCCACAAGACGTAGAATCATTGATTATGGCATTTACACCACTCCTTAGTGTAATAAATGTGCCATATTCATAATAATCTATCCCTTCCAGGTGTGGGGAAAATTATGGGCCTTTAAATGATTTACCAACATCATCAGTTGGTTTTGGGATAGGTTTCTTCTTTGATCTGCCCATCTTTTAAGATGTCGGTCACTGCCGAAAATGCACCTTTTACAATGAATTTTGCAAAAGTAAATTTGACTAAGGTGTCGGTCACTGCCGAAAATGCACCCTTATAAGTCTTCCCCCCTTGGTTTTGCAAAAATTATATCTCCCCTGTACGGGGTTCCAAGGGGCAGCCCAAAATTTTTTGGAAGCGCAAAATGGGCGCTCCAGAAGGCTTTTTCCACTGGTTTGTAAAAAATTACAATATTTGCCTCTTAGGCAGATTAGCACAAAAATGTCATAAAAAAAATCCCCCTCACTCATGCAACATGTAGTTGTCCAAAAAAAATGCCCTTTTTTTAATTTGAATTTGCAAAAAAAAAGTTATTATCAAAAAACTTTTAATTAATAATAAAATTTATTTAATTAAAAAAATCATGATTTTTTTTTAAATAATTGATTTTTAATTAAATTATTAAAAAAAATTGATAAAACTTTATTAAATTTGCAAAAATGAAATTTATTTACCTTCATAAGTCGTCGATGGGATTTGACCTCGCAACCTCCTGGTTGCTCGTGCCTTAGCGCACAACTGTCGACCACTCAAGCTAGTGGCTTCGACGTTAACGAAGGGGGTAGGGCATGTATTTGACAATATGTCATGCACGAAGTGCCCTCAATGGGCAGCGCTCCGCTCCAGGTAGGGCAACGATGATTTCTTGCAACGACGATCATTGGTGGTGGGCGACGCTCTTTGCTCTCGATGGGCGGCATCGCTCCAACGACTTCCACTTTGTCTACAACTTGAAATGCATTGGCTATGTTTTTTTAATTTCTTCAAATCAGATCTGGATCATAGTGGTCTGCAACATCAATGTCTACAAAACCATCGATGGCTACTAGCAAGGCCATTAAAATAAAGGCTTACTGCATATCTTGCTTGGAAAATAGTTACAGCGTCCCCTGAGACTGCTATAAACTGATAAACTATGGCGTACTGCAAATCCTGCAACAATGGTGCTTCCTCTACGATGACTTGGCTCTAAAAGGACGTTCGCGATGCAAGATACAATGTCTCTGGCTAGAGAATATCTCGACCTGCAAATCCATCAAAGAATAAACCAAAAATCACTAAAAGAGTGTCTCCAAACTTGCAAATCTGTTTGTTGCCTTCCCAGATCCACTGCTACAAATTAAATCTCTCGACGATCTGCAATCCTCCAACAAATATCTTAAAATCTGCATCTACGGTTGATCTAAACCACATAGTAGTCGATGGGTGTAGTAAAAAAAATAGCGTTGGAAATAGGCTATTGTCTATTTGTTCATGGGAATATTTATCCCACATGAGGGACGCGGGGGCTGCCGAAGGTATTTAAAATAAAAATACCTTCTATATCTTAATGACTACCATAAGGTAGTCAAGCATGGGCTAAAACCTTTTGTGTCTCCCGCCAGTCTTCGAAACGGTATACATCACGAGTCCTCCATGTTCGTGCTAGGTTGTCCACACTCTAGGAGTCCGATTGAGTCACGTCCAACTTAAGACATCTTCTAGTCAGAATCTAGGTTAGGTTTGCCTAGGGTCCCGTGGTGGCCATCGTCCACGTAGTCAGTCCCTATCATCCAACCTGATTCTACCTCATAGGCAATTGTCAGGTCAAGTATCCCTCTTAGGGGTTAGGTATACCAGGTAGGCGCCCACTTGCCACATGTCAAAGGATGTGTCAATTCCATATTAGCATATCCGTTTAACCTGTCTGCTTAGGCTAGGTCATAGTGTTGCCCTCTCAAACCAGACTCTTCCTAGGTCTTTCGTTCGCTTAGGCAAGGTTGTATCTGGCCCTATCATAGTAGGATCCCCGTCAGCCAACATGTAATTCATGGGTCTTCCTCACCAGTCCCGTCAGCCAACAGGCTATTCATGGGTCTCCCTCGCTAGTCCTATCAACCAAGAGGCTGTTCACGGGATGTGATGTCTATCCCAATCTACAAGGCAAACTCAAATATCCATGTCAATCACTGAAGAAGCGAGCTTGGCTCTCGGGCTACGAATGAGCCCAAACCATAGGTAAGCTCTGATATCATGTTAAGTGGAACGTGTAATATTATTGATGATAAAGATTTATTTATACAAAGCTTAGGCTAGGAATAGCCTAACTCGTTACCATGAAGATAGGTAACAAAATAACACTAATCTACTAACAATATATGTGCTAACACTATATTGTTAGCGTAACTAACCTAGGATATGAATAATAACCAAATAGGGTAATAATATAGTTACCATAGGATGGTAACTCTAACAATTAAGGTTTTCTAAGTACCAATTTTTATAAGGTACTAGTTGTATTGACATTATTTTTTTATCTATTATCTAAGATCCTAACATCAATTACATGCTTGTTCTTGTATTTGGTCTTCATGATATTTTATTCTTCCTTTCTAGGTTTTAGTTGACATCCTCAAATGAGGGCTTTCTCAACCCTCGTAACCAAATCTATTGGTTGTTTGAAAGAGGTGATAGTTTTTGTTTTAATATTATATGAGATCTTCTCCTATAAGATGCTAAAAAATATCTCTAACATGTCTTAAGGAGGTAGGGTATACCATAATATTCCAATTAAACTCCTCCACTCAAATAAAAAATCTATTTTTTTATATATTTAGATAGTTTTAGGAGGTATAAATCTTGAAGGGCTTCTCCTTTTTGACATAGGCTCCAAATTATTGAAAAAACAACTCAGTTGTTTCTTTAAAATTCCTTAGGGAATGATGGTATAGTTGATAGTACCATTCCAAATCTATACCTCCAAGGCTTTTAGGGATTTTTTTTAGTAAAAACATATCATCATAAATGATATCATGACATGATATCCTAAACATCCTTAAATGTTCTATAGGGTCCTATGTTCCCTTGTAAATTGGTAAAATGGGTGTGGGGAAATTCTTAGGATAAGGTCTAGAGGCTACTATAGGATATAAAGGTTGGTTGCACATTTATTTGTATGAATAAGTGAAACTTGGTGCTTGTAATATGTCCATCCTCAATGCAACTTGTTTTGTTATACTTTTCAAACTTTGAATGTCAATATTGTTTTTGTACAACTCTAAATGGGGTGTAATTGATATGTTTTCTCCAAGGTTCTCTAAATGTGGGTTGTAACTATTATACATGGGTTGTTGAAATGGTACTTGGTTAATATTGGAGGTATTAACACTATTGTGAAAAGGGTTATGGTATAGAATATTTTATGTAGCATCTTATAGTGGGATATGATTTAATAGGAGGAAGAATATTATTTACATTAGGAGAGGGAATAGAATGAGGAGGAAATTGATTGAAACTTTGGGGTATGCTACTAGTTGGAGGAGATTGTGAAATTTCTCCAATGTTTGTGGTTGTGGTAGTAGCATATGTAGGGTTGTAATATGGGTTATTTTGAGAATATTAAAAGAGATAATTAAGATAAGTGTTATGATGATAATTGGTTTGAGGGTGGGAAGGTCTAGCTTCATCAAAGTGGATGTCCTTTTGTAAGATTTCTGATAAAACTTATTTATTTTATCTATAAACATTTAGCATATGGTCATATGTTTTCAAAACAAGTTGACCATGAGGTCCTTCTATTGGATCAAAGTTATCATTTGTTTATATGTCCTCTTCTTCCTTTATGTTTGGGTTCTCCTTATTGACTTCATCATCATTATTCTATAGAGGATTATCATTGGGCTTTAAAAGCTTTTGTTTATTCTTAAGGGTATATACCATAGGATAATAGAAAGAGGGTTTAAAATTAAAACAAAATTAGATGGTCTTGTATATATATATATATATCTAGGTATATATATTATATTTTAAAGGGTAAAGCTTTCCTATGTGGACACTAAAGGAGGTGTTCATGTCGGGTTCACCAATGATGTAGAGGAGGAAAATAACCTGCGTAGATGATTTTCAATGGATCCGTCGGAAGTCTAGGTAATTATGGGGCCATGTTTCTCTACACTCAAGGCTTAAGGGATTCAAGGGTTCACCAAGAGTGCTTTTAGGACTCACTCCAAGTCTGAGATGGAAATTTTGATGTGTTTATTGGAATATATCTAAGTTTAGAATTTTTAAAATTAATAAAAATATTTTGTAAACTAAATGCAAAAGCACAAATGAAAATCCATAGAACTATCCTAGAATGATTCTTATTTTACATGCAAACTATTCCTAGAACATAAGAAAATAAACTTTATTTTTATTTTACGTAGGGATTCAAGAAATGATGCACATACAATTTAGCCTAATATGCAAACTACATGCAATTCTTTATTCAATGCCTAAGAATTAAAGTAAAATAAATCTAAAATGAATTAAAACTAAAATGAATTGGATTTTCTTAATTAATCTCCTAAATATTATTTATAATCCTATACTAATTATGAAAAAATAGAAACAAATGAAAAAACATAGCAAATAGCCTTTAATATTAATGGAATTCTTGTCCTAACATTTGTTCCTATGCCAAATTCATAGACTAAAGCTTGTGACCGTGAATCCAAACAAACCTGTAAACAAAGAAAACAACTAAAAAATAGATGGTTAGTGTTTGGGTGACTGCTTAAGCCATTGCAAAGGCTAAGCTTGTAGGTATAGTAGTCAATCCACATTAGTTATTTCAGCTAATCATGCAAAAAAATAGACTATTGACCTTTTAGAACATTGATAAACATGTAATAGAAATATGCAAAACAAAACAAAAAAATGTTAGATTAAGCATTGAAGACATGAGGGAAAGTAGATGCTTACCCCTAAATCTATTGCACCTAAATTCATTCCCTACAATGGATGATCACAAATTCATGATAGTAGAAGAAAAAAACAAATAGAATGCAAACAATTTCTTCTATAATGTACATGTTGAATTCATGTCCTATAAACAACAATCACAAATTCATGACAAAGAGAGAAAGGGGGTGAAACAAAGGGTTTTGTCTAATCTATTGAATTTGCATCCTATATAGATGGGTCATGAATTTGAGATAGAATAAAAAGAGGATGAATAAAAAATGTAAATGCATTTTAACAATGATAAAATGAAGTGCTAAGAAACAGAGAGAGATAGAAATGGAAGAATTGTAAATACCTAAATGTAGGCTAAACAAGTTAAATATAGTTTTAACAGTAAGAAGCAATGCAATAAAAATACCCTAAGTGTAGCAAAATATGAACTAGAAATACTAAAGATATAATGAAGCTAAAATAGAAATGTAGTTGCTCTAAAATGCAATAGAATGTAGATGGAATTGCAAAACAATGTAAATAGCAAGTATGTAGAAGAGTGTATAAATGGCCAAATAGACATATATGCAAAATAAATCTAAATTTAACTTGTTTAAATTATAAATATAAAGGTCCGAGGTGTAGACCAATTGGTTCATCCAAACCCCATAAGGGGGCGGAGGTCCAAGGTTCAAATCTCGGTCCTCGTCGGACTGAACGCTTGTCCCTTTCCTGGTGCTTTTAGCGGTGTAAAAGGTTTAAAATGATTTTGGCATGGTGGTTATAGGGGTGGAATGTGCAAAAATTTGTGTGGCGGCTTCAGGGCGGACAACGCAAAATACTGTGGCGGCCATAAAAAGTTGGACAACCTGCCCGGATTTGTGGCGGCTACCGATTCCACCATGTAAATTAAAAAAAAAAAAAAATATAAATATAAAAAGAATAATTTTTAATATGATCTAATAGAATAAATATACAAAATAAAAATATGACCTAAAAGAAATATTTAAATATGATCTACAATAAAATAAACATGCCAAGATGAATCTAGATGGAATATAATGCAGAATGTATCTAAAGTAATACAGTAATATAAAAAAAAAACACAAATAATTAACTATGGAAGAAACAATCTAAAAGTGCTAAAAGTGTAATGAAAGGGCTCAAGGCAAACCAAATATGTGAACCTATCTCCCTTTTAATTGACGAAGCTAAAGATATCTCTTGAATTCAATCCATGGCCACAACTGTCTAAGTTGTCCATTAATGTAGCTAGTCAAGGATTACACAAGAAGATGAAAGAAAATAATTTCATAAATAAGAGTTAAAAAAAATTGTATATAGAAAGAACAAGTATGTGCTAAATAATGAGCTTAACCCCTCTATTTATAGAGGGTTTGAGGGCTAGGCTGGAAAAGCAAAAATACAAAAAACTAGGCTAAGGTTGAAAAAAAATGGCAATGCAAGGGTTAGGGTTTTGAGGGTAAAACCCTAAAGCTTTAAATTTATGATCGATTTGAGATGACCACAAATCCATAAAATTTGATTTTTGGAGGTTAGATTGCACCAAGGAATCCTAACCAAATTTGTTGTCAGTCTTGGACGACCGTGAATTTGGAAAGGCTAGGAAAAATAAATAAACTAAAGGGGGAAGCTCAAAAATTATACTTTGCAAATTTGACTAGATTCCTAAGCATCTAAGGGTAAATTTACTTATTAGGTTGGATAAATTTTCCACATCTATAAGAAAAAATTCAAAAGTGACTAATTATAAATAATTTTAAAATACAAAGAAAAGAAGTAGTAGAAGCTATATAGGGAACTATAAGCAGAAGCTATGATAAGGCTATTAGGGCACCTAAGGAAAATACAAAGAAAAGAAGTAGTAGATTGCCAAAAACAAGAAATCAAAATAACAATGAATAGAGGAAAAGACCAAACAAAATAAAAAATGAATGAAATATTTGAGCAATAAATTTTATGAGGTCCCAAACTCCAATAAAGAAATTAAATAGTATGTACAAGAAAAATTTAGACTAGTCATGTGGGCTGAAAATTTAGGAAGAAAATAAATAGTTATAGATCAACGAGTTCAAAGTAAAAAATGAACAAGAAGTGCATAGATGCAAAGATCAAAGCTAAGGAATAATTTTATGTAGCACAACTAAGAACTAGCTCACACCATTTTAGATATGCGAAAATAGGAGACGAACAATTTCTTAAGAGAAATGGTTAGAACATATGTATATTTTTCATACCAAGAGTAGTGGACATGAAAAACATTTTGTCATGGAATATGAAGCCTAGAAGGACATAGTATTATGAGGACACTTTAAAAGTACTTGCTACCAAAGCTTTTTGAAGAAGTAAGAATAGAAAAAATAGAAAAACAAATCCGTGTGAGTGTGGTCTACCGTCAAGATGCCACTTGCATTATCCATGATGTGACCCAGATCAATCCATCATGGGTTCAATCCCCATGACGGATGTGTATAAAAAGTATTACTCCAAAAAAAATAGAGAAACAAAATAATACACTCTAAAATATGATAAAAGAATGATGAGTTTTTTTCTTTTTGACTTTTAAATAAATTTCTTTCTTGGATGTTAAACTTTAAAACTTTGAATAAGAAATCCAAAGATTAAATTAAAAAAAAAAAATTATATAATATACCCATCTTATAGTAAAAATCATGATTTGGGAGTCTTTTATCCTCTGAGTGCTGCTATTAATGTATATTTAGTTATTCATCCTTTACTCCTTATCAACCTCATTTATGTATAGCTAGTAAACAATATTAATACTGTAATATTGTAATGTTTTCATTAATAAATTAATATAATCTAACTTTTCTTAAAAAAACTTCGCTCTTGATCTCATAGAATAAGGTTTTACGATATCCTTTTCTTATAATAAACCTTTTGATTTTATAATTTATTTTAATTATATAAACCTAATTAAAATCATATCATTACATTCCTCGGTTCGTTGTAATTATTGCATGCTTCTCTTAATAATATCTTTGTTGGCCCTATTTTGATGACTTGATAACATCCCATAAATA
Source organism: Wollemia nobilis (assembly GCA_028583015.1). Lineage (NCBI taxonomy): Eukaryota > Viridiplantae > Streptophyta > Pinopsida > Araucariales > Araucariaceae > Wollemia > Wollemia nobilis. The sequence continues at coordinate 5,226,322 of JAQPPZ010016370.1, read as the reverse complement.
TTTTGGTGATGAATAAATATACTTCCGTGTTTATTTATTAAGCATTAGCGGGAAAAGGGCCCCGCCGACGGAGTCGGCGTCGACTATGCATCCTGAACATGGCCAAAACCCTAAAAAACAGAGGGAACGAATTGTCTCAGCATTTAAATATTAGCTTTTTAATATATAAAATTTCAGTGTTTTAAAGTTAATGGATTGATAAGAGTTTGTCTGATCAGATATTTATTAAGACTTGGGTTTAAACTTTGGGTGCTAATTGCAAAGGTAGTAGTCTGATCTAAATCTTATAAAGTGTGCTCATTATGAGATGATGGTAAAATCCAATGGTCTCCAATGGTCTCCCCTCGGATAGAATCAAAACAATAAAATAAAATAAACTTATTTGAGGCAATCCATATGATTTAAACCCTAAACTCAATAATTATAACTACTTCCATATATACCTTTATATAAATAATTTTTTTTGATCAACTCAACTTATGATGTAGGAGCATCCGGCGACAGCAGGACAATCTGGCATCAACCGGATTTTCAAAAAAAAATTGCTTTATTTTCTAAGGCAAAAGTTGGGGAGGGGGTCGCAAAATCGCGACATGTCGCGATTTCGTGACCCCAAAAGCTGCAATGTAACGAGGGGAGTTTTCGTCGCGATATCGCGACGTCTTTGGGAAAATAGAGTGGAGCGGTTGTGTTGTTGCGATATCGCGACGTCGCGATATCATGACAGTTTTTTAGAGCGAGGCGTTAGGGGGAATCCTGTCGAGATACCGCAACAGGTCGCGATATCGCGATCGGTCGCGATATCGGGACCAGTGAAAAGTTGCCACGTGGCATGGTCTTGAAGCAGTTAAAACATGCAAGCTTCGGCAAAGACAAGGCAGAGGGGGGGGTCGCGAAATCGCGACCCCGCGGAGCTTCAGCAAGGCAAGGCGAGGGGGGGTCACGAAATCATGACATGTCGCGAAATCGCGGCCCCCGAAGGGTTTCGGCAGGGGAAGGCTTTTTGGTCGCGATATCGCGATTTCGCGACCTGTCGCGATATCACGGCCAATAAGAAGACAATACAAAATTTGTTAAGCGGACGGCCGGGCAAGGCCGAATTTGACACGTGGACAGCCACGTGTATCATAACAGTTGTGAAGGGCACGTGTATCAAATTTAGTGCGACAAGGAGAAGGCATGGTCAAATTAACACGCGGTCGGCTACGTGTAAGAAAACAAAGATGGGGATCGCGTAGGTTGATAAGGGAGGTGTCGACCACGCATTCTTTTTTTTTATTACTTCTGGCAACACAGCCATTACAGGTGATGGCTTAATGGAGGAGACAACAGTGCAGAGGACAGTCAGAACGAAGCGGCCGGTGCAGGGAGGCCATCAATGCTAGCGTCATGGTGGATCGGGCAGTTGCCCATTTATGACGAAAATTTGAAATCTCGGTGGAGGGGGAAAATAAAATTTGAATTTTTGTGAGGCAGGGGCATTAATTGCCTAGAGGATCGGGACCTCATTAAAAATGAGAAATTTTGTAATAGTGCAGGGGGATGGTGGACTGGAAGAAGGAGGAGTGTCCTGCATACCAGAGAAGCTCTGGCCATTGTAAAGCCTGCGGGCTATTTTATTTAGATGCATGTAAATATTTTCAGCAGATTTTAATGAAAATTTTGAATTGGTGAAAGTGTTGATCTTTCGGTCCCCGTCAGTGGTATCAGAGCCAGTAGTTCCTGAGCATGTAGCAGACCGCCGAAGGAGAGGCAGTTGTACCAGGACTTGTGGGAAGGCTCGTGAGAGTTTGAGAAGATGCCTCCGAGAAGAAACCCCATTGGCGGGAGAGGCATGGCAGCAGAAGATTTTCGGGCTTTGCAGCGGCAAGTTCAGGCCCTGCAAGAAGAACTATGCAGAGGACATGAACCGAGAAGAGATGTAGACAGTGAGGATGAAGCGGATGAAGAAGAAAATCAGTTTGAAGAAGAAGAAGAAGAAGCTGTGGATCCGACACAAGCCAGGCTGTACAAGGCCATATCCCAGATTGGGAAGAGGCCGAAGATAGAAGTTTCCACGTATTCCGGGAACTTGAATCCGAAAGAATTGATAGACTGGATAAATGACTTAGAAGAATATTTTGAATATGAAGAGGTTGAAGATCCCGAGCGGGTCAGGTTTGCTAAAACCAAATTAAAGGGTCATGCCAGCATATGGTGGAAGGGAGTACAGCTGGAACGAAACAGAAGAGGAAAGGAACGGATAACTAGATGGGACAGAATGGTAGAAAAATTAAAAAGACAATTCATTCCCGTAGATTATGAACTGGATCTGCTAAGAAAAATGTAGAGTTTGAGACAGATGAATAAAACTGTCCAAGAATATATAGAGGAATTTTATAAAATCTCCATCAGAATCGATCATTTAGAAGCAAGCAAAGAAAAGGTGGCCCGTTATATTAATGGGTTGAGACCCAGTGTTCAGGAAGAGTTGAGCTTAGTTCGGGTGAGCACCATTGAAGATGCTTACCAGTTTGCTCTGAAGGTGGAAGAAAAACTGAACAGGAAGTTTGAGAGCAAGCAAAGAGGAAAAGGGCCTGGAGGAAAGAACGGTGGAAGAAAAGAGGAAGGAAAGGAAGAGAAGAAAGAAGAGGTTAGCAGCAGCCGGAATCAGAAAGAAGATGAAGAACCCAAACCGCAAGTTCAGAACAATGGCTACCCAAGAGGAAGAGGTAGATCTGGACGTGGGTATGGAAGAGGAGTGTTCCGAGGAACATGTTTCCACTGCGGAGAAGAGGGGCATCGGGCATATGAGTGTCCCCAGCACCCCGAGAGAGTGAACAAGAAACAAGTGGGTCCTGCCAGAGCTGTTATGGCAGTTGAAGATGCTGACTCAGAACATTCTGAAGAAGCTGAGAAAGGAGAAGCAATGATAGTGAGGAGAACCATGCAGATTGAGGAAGACAAACCAGATCAGAGGAGAAGCCTATTCCACACACGGTGCAAAAGTGCAGGCAAAGTCTGTAATGTTATTATAGACAATGGGAGTACAGATAACTTAGTCTCCGAGGAGATGGTTGCTAAGTTATAGTTGGAGAGAAGGAGACACCCGCATCCATACCGGATTGCGTGGTTGCGGAAGGACCACAGAGCATGGGTCCGTGAACAGTGTCTAGTCATATTCCAGATTGGGAGATACCAAGATGAAGTCCTGTGTGATGTTTTCCCCATGGATGCTTGCCATTTGCTGTTAGGGAGGCCATGGCAGTTTGATCGGAGTGCAGTGCATGATGGTCATGCAAATACGTACTCCTTGATGAAAGATGGAGTGCGGCACAAGTTGAAGCCATTACAGATAGTGGATGAGAAGATGTGCAGCAATGCCAAAATTTGTCTGGTAGAGGGCAAAAAATTTTGCCAGGAAACGAGATTTGAGCAGGTTGTAAAGGTTGAAGAGTGTTCAGAGATATTACAAAGGAAGCGGATCGAACAACATAGAAGTGAAGGTCACTTCTCCTTTTTACCCGGGGTGTCTGATGCAGGAGCATCCGACGACAGCAGGACAATCTGGCATCAACCGGATTTTCAAAAAAAATTGCTTTATTTTCTAAGGCAAAAGTTGGGGAGGGGGTCGCGAAATCGCGACATGTCGCGATTTCGTGACATGTCGCGAAATCGTGACCCCAAAAGTTGCAGTGTAACAAGGGGAGTTTTCATCGCGATATCGCGACGTCGCGATATCGCGATGTCTTTGGGAAAGCAGAGTGGAGCGGCTGTGTTGTCGCGATATTGCAACGTCGCGATATCGCGACATCGCGATATCGCAATGTCACGATATCGCGACAGTTTTTTAGAGCGAGGCGTTGGGGGAATCCTGTCGCGATATCGTGACCAGTGAAAAGTTGCCATGTGGCGTGGTCTTGAAGCAGTTAAAACATGCAAGCTTCGGCAAAGACAAGGTAGAGGGGTGGGTCGCGAAATCGCGACATGTCGCGATTTCGTGACATGTTGCGAAATCGCGACCCCGCGGAGCTTCAGCAAGGCAAGGCGAGGGGGGGTCATGAAATCGCGACATGTCGCAAAATCGCAGCCCCCGAAGGGTTTCGACAGGGGAAGGCTTTTTGGTTGCGATATCGCGATTTCGCGACCTATCGCGATATCACGGCCAATAAGAAGACAGTACAAAATTTGTTAAGCGGACGGCCGGGCAAAGCCGAATTTGACACGTGGACAGCCATGTGTATCATAACAGTTGTGAAGGGCACGTGTATCTAATTTAGTGCGACAAGGAGAAGGCATGGTCAAATTTACACGCGGTCGGCTACGTGTAAGAAAACAAAGATGGGGATCGCGTAGGTTGATAAGGGAGGTGTCGACCATGCATTCTTTTTTTTTATTGCTTCTGGCAACACAACCATTACAGGTGATGGCTTAATGGGGGAGACAACAGTGCAGAGGATAGTCAGAACGAAGTGGCCGGTGCAGGGAGGCCATCAATGCTAGCGTCATGGTGGATCGGGCAGTTGCCCATTTATGACGAAAATTTGAAATCTCAGCGGAGGGGGAAAATCAAATTTGAATTTTTGTTAGGCGGGGGCATTAATTGCCTAGAGGACCGGGACCTCGTTAAAAACGGGAAATTTTGTAATAGTGGGGGGATGGTGGACTGGAAGAAGGAGGAGTGTCCTGCATACCAGAGAAGCTCTGGCCATTGTAAAGCTTGCGGGCTATTTTATTTAGATGCATGTAAATATTTTCAACAGATTTTAATGAAAATTTTGAATTGGTGAAAATGTTGATCTTCCGGTCTCCGTCAACTCATAATATGTCGGTTTCCAGCCCGTGACTGATGCACGGGCTTAGAAGTCTTGACATCACATCAAAAAGTCAAAATGCCAGATTTGATATTGCAGTCACCATGTTCTTCAACCTCATCTTGCCCGCCAAAGCACGTCATGTTCTGTCTTCCTGTCCATTCTCTTGAACAATTTAAGGAAGACATATGATTAGAATATGAGTGCTCAAAACAATTCTTCTCTCCGAATGTCAATTAAAATGTTCTTGGAAAATAAAAATTTTGTATTACTCGACATATACAAAGGAATATAAACATGGGAGGCATTAAATAAGATCTGATGCTCATCCTCATCCATAAAATATTCCAATTACATAATTGAATCCTATTCCATGGTCCACTACGCGTTTGCGATCCAACTGGAAATGTTTATTATAATGATTCTGCGAGGAATCATGAATATGAAAATTTGACCATGCACAGGTTGATATATCTACCGTAAAAGACAGTTCTCCAGGTCTGACCAACGCTAAATACGATCCCTGCTTAGGCTTTATTGTGTCCACAATCATAATTTAAGAATCAAAACGAAAGAAAGAGAGGTGAAGATGAAGAACATGATGTTGGTTGTTATAGCCTTTCTTACACTAGTGTTTTGCGTCTGTGAGGGTGGAAATCTTACCAATAATTTCTACAAGCGGAGCTGCCCATCCGCGGAGGCCACGATTAAATAAGTGGTGGAGAAACACATTGCTCAAGATAGAACTCTTGCAGCTCCTCTCTTGCGAATGCATTTCCACGACTGTTTCGTCCGAGTGAGTATTTCATCCATCGCTTGACTGAAAATTATTTTCGGATGATTGCATAATGTCGCCTTTGTATGATTGTTGAGATATAACGTGTGTGGGTATGGCTAGGGTTGCGATGGATCGGTGCTTATCAACTCTAATGCCAACAACACGGCAGAAAGGGACGCCATTCCAAATAAATCACTCCGTGGATTTGAAGTCATTGACGATGCCAAATCTGAAGTCGAGAAGACATGCCCGGGAATCGTTTCATGTGCTGACATTCTCGCACTTGCTGCCCGGGATGCTGTCGTTAATGCGGTAATACTATAATCACTGTATATTCATCAATATCTCGCATGAGTAATGAAATATTTAATATACCAGAGTTGGTATTTGTATACACCAGAGTGGAGGTCCCTTTTGGCGAGTTAGACATGGGCGGAGGGATGGACTGATATCAAATGCATCCGAGGCATTGGCCAACATTCCATCCCCATTTTTTAATTCCTCTCAACTTCAGACATCCTTTGCAGGAAAAGGACTCAACGTCAATGACCTCGTTGTGCTGTCTGGTATGTACTAAATGTTTGGGGTGTATGATTATTTAATGGATTACCGATCAATGTTGTCATTAAAACTTTGATATACTGGTATGGTATGTACTAAATGTTTGGGGTGTATGATTGACAATACGACCACAGTGGCAATGGATCCCAACAGCTCTCTCACTTTCGACAGCCATTACTTTAGTAATCTGAAATTAGGGCAAGGGCTCTTTCAGTCTGACGCGGCGCTACTCACAAATTCTGCTGCAAGCAAGATTGTGAATAAGCAGCTGAACCAGACGAGTTTCTTCGAGAGCTTCAAGAATTCGATGCAGGAGATGTCGGAAATCGAGGCCCTGACAGGGACTGCCGGAGAAATTAGAGTGAAGTGCAGCGCCGTTAACTAAAGTCTTGCGTGATGTGTCGAGTGTTTTTTCTCTTGTTGTAATAAGTATATTTTTGCCGCTCAATAATTGAATATTTAGTTCCTTTGGACATACGTATCACGTGCTGGTCTCCTCATGCTGGAAGCAAGGAGTAAAGCACCGATTCCGAAGACAATTGTGGTTTGTCCCCAGGTCTAACTTTTTTTTATATTTAAAAATGTTTTTAATAGTTTTAGTTATGATGGAGGCAATCTTTTAAAAGAGGGTAAGGCAATCTTTCAAGGGAGATCTTTGGTTGGAATGCATATTAGACACCCAAAATTTAGTTGATAATCCTGGCGTTACTTACCCAAAATCTAGTTGATAAATCTAATTAATAATCCTGGCGTTACTTTTAAGTGATTTTGAGATAGAATCCTCTTATTTTCGCTTTAAAAAAATTTAAATATGACATGAGTAACAAAAAAATAAAAATAAAAAAATATGAATAACACCATATTTAAATTAATTGTTTTACATTCTCTAAATAAATTTGCTAACCTTATTTATTTAAATTAATATTTTTTATGTATATTTGTTCATCTTAAGTGATATCTTTAATATTTTTTATGTACAAGTGCCATCTTTAGAATAAACTACACAAAAGAATATAAACTTCATTTAAAAAGATTACAAAAATTCTTATAATAATAATAATAAAATATAGGGTTTTAGGATTTTTTTTAAAAAACTTTAATTCAAACCATGTAGCATATATGAATAAATTTATGTAAATAATAATAATAATAAAATACATAAATAAATAAAATAAAGAGTGCATACAGAATGTTATTTATCATCTAATAAATAAATATAATTTACTTGGATTATGTTTGAAGAGGTTTCAATACTCGAGGTTTATAAGGAGTGGCGTCATCGGCGTGTGTGGCGAATGGAACGAAATGATTTTATTACTTTCTTAACACCACAACACTAATAAATTAATAGACTTATAAATACGTGAGGGAAAAAGTAATAATTTATTGGTTTATAGAATTTTTAAAATTTGCTAAATAAATTAAAAATTTATTATTTTGTAATTTGTTTTGGAGTGAGTCTGTTTTTCTATGAATTTTATTTCAATAAAAATATTTTTTTGTTCTTTAATATTATTATTTAAAAATATTTTTTTCATGAGTTTATTTTACCATCGATTTAATTTATAATTTTAATGTCTTTATAAGTTTTACATTTTATGATATCTTGATTTACCACCTTTTACATATAATTTTCTATTCATATTGTTTTAGGTTTTATTTATTACTTAATTTTGTTTTTATCATGAGTTTATTTTGGCATTGTTTTAATTTTTAGTTTTAATGTTTTTGTAAGTTTTACATTCTATGATAAAAATAATTTTTTATTTATAATTTTTTATTTACCACATTTTATTATATAAAAAAGTATATTTGTTTTATTTATATTGTTTTAGGTTTTGTCCATCACCTATTTTGCATATAATATGTTTTATTCATATTGTTTTAGGTTTTGTCCATCAACTAATTTTATATATAAGATGGTATGAAGTGGATTTTAGTTGGTTATAAGCATTTTTATATTGTATTTTTATTTTCTTACATTTTCTTCTTTTTTGACCACCTAATAAATTTTATTTTAATACTTCCTTTAGGTACTCAAATAATCTTACCATAGCTTGAAATTTTAGTGAAAAAGTCCTTGCTTCATCAAGGAATCCTTTAGCTTTAAAATTACTTGTAATTTGTTGCTTTTGAGTTCTTTTTATTTGTTTGCACTTGGATTTTTATGTACTAGTAGCCCACACCCTTATACATGCACTTATACCACCAATAGCTTAACAAGTAAACCTAAAGTAATCTTGTTGGTTTTAGATTCCATAACCTTATCTTTTTGTCCTTATTCTCTAATGGGTAAAGTGACCTCCATACTACCTATGCTCATTGCATCATACATATTTTTCAATTGTTTCTTTTGAAAATATAACTTGTATTTGTATTCTATTGCCACCTATAAAAAATTTCCTTCAAACAAGATAATATATTATTTTGATCTCTCTGAGTAGAGGAGTCCATAATATTAAAGTTTATAGCTTTTATATGCATTTTGGCTTATTTTTTAGCTTTTGAAGATGTATATTAAAGGAAATGCAACCACAAGATGTAAACTAAGTAAGCTATGATAACTATATGACAATGATACTATATTATGCAAGAAAATAATGAGATAAACTTCTACAATAACTCAGTAATATACCATTAATGAAAGCTCACAAAAATAGTACAATGAAATATAATGGAGGAATTGAACACTCTATAACTTTTAATAGATAACTGCATTGTACCTACTCACTACTAAAATCTCACTCTCTATAGTAACATTGTATCTCCCCCACTCTATACCTTAAAGACCTATATATAGGAAGATATGTGCCTTGACATTTACTCTACCCATGAATCTTCATCTACCTATCATATGACTCATGTACATGTGGACTACATTCACATTTACATAATTGCGTATTCTAACATTTGTGCATTTATTACATTGCTTGAAGTAACTAGTTAGCTTCCCCCTAAAGTAAACTCTTACTCTAGTTATGTACCAAAGGTGGTACATTGTCATGTACCAAATAATGTAATATACTCTAACACCTCCTATATTAAATTATTTGGGTATTGAAAAGTTTAGTCTTAAATATGGATCTTTATCTTTTTGATGTTCTCCATCTTGATCTGGTCCTTGTATTATCTTTAGTTTACCGTGCATTGTATTCCTCCTTAATTTGGTTCCTCTTCTTCTTCTTTATTCTTATATTTGAATCCAGTTTTTGCACTTTCATAAGTGGTCATACTATCACCTGATTCTTACAAAAGTATTTCTTCTTTGCCTTTGTTCTTCTTAATACTATTCTTGTTGTGTACAGAGGCTTTTGAACAAGTATTTAAGGCATCATGATAAGATCTTGAGTTAGTAGAGCTTGAAATATCAATAATGCAAGAGGATTAAAACATTTTTTCTAAGAGCGATTCATCCATTGTTGTTTTCTCTTTAAGTAATTCAATCAATTATTTTTGTACTATATTCTCATATTTGCAGTATTTGAATGTAACTAATCCCATGTATAATATGCTACCAATGCATAAATAAATTAGAATATCACTATTTTCATTATAAATTGCTTCACTAAGTTGGGCATGTAGATAATATTCTAGGGTTTCAAAATTTTCTTCTACAACTTCACTATGAATCACTTTTGAAGTAAGGTCTAAGTTTCCTTTAGAATTTATAAGTAAATTCTTGATTCTAAATTTTATAACACTTCCCATTTACCTTCTAATGGTGTTGTTCATATCATTGTTCATTGTATTTTTTGAAGTCGAAATATTTCTTCCTCCTTAGTGTCAATAGACTATTATCACTTAAAGACCTTATATATCTCTATCTAAATTCTAGGTTGAATCAAATCTTGTAATGTATGATTAATCAATAGAATTCTTTAGCTCTTTAGTATTTTGATAATACTTTTAATGGATCCTTTGTAGTCGTATACCTTATGTCTCTCTAGTATAGAGTATATGCTCAACCTTGCTAAGAACTTTTCAATTTTACAAGTTTTGTAAAATACCTTTTATCTAGCAAGTGTTTGAAAGTACTATGAGCCTTGATAGTATGCTTAGATTTCTTAATTTAAGTTGAATCCCTTTTGTATATCTAATGTTTAACTTTAATGTATTGCATTATTTCTCCCTATTGATTAGTAAGTAAATCTAAAGATAAATGATGATGCACCTTCAAGTTTAAATAAGGTTCTTTTCCTTCATGAATTTTTAGTTGGATTAATATAAAATGCAATTTATAATGTTCAAGCAACTAATAGTTTTTCTTCTTTAATCCTTAAATTTTCAATGGTTCAAATTCCAAGAAACTAAAGTATGGTGTAGTATTCCTTTTATCTCCATAATTTGGAATTTTAGAAAGTAATAATATTTGCAAACTAGTATTTCAATTTTTCCAATATTGAAAAACTTGTAACTCCTAATTAATTATTTTCAAATATTTTAATGTTTGAATCTAGTGCAATTTATAATATCTTTGAAAATATACTCCCTTTTCTAAAATTTTCTTTTAATTCACTAAGGTTTGTTCTTCAATATTATATTAAGTACCTTATAACTCCTCAAGGAAAGTAAATATTTAATTACATAAAGCTTTTACCTTCCTTGAAATGTGCATGTTGATTGACTCTCTAGTTTGGCTCTTATATCTATGCTTTTGGCAATATAATGATAATATCTTATGTATAACTAAAAGTATCTATTACTCATGGGTGCCTTATGAGTTTTCCTCCTCCTTATTTAATGCACTTTGATTCCACACTTAATGCTTGGATATGTGCTTCCAAATCTCTACGCTTCTCTTAAACTTGGTTGCTTCAATAGGTCCTTTGTCCATTCTTGATACTTTGGCTATGTGGTGCATATGTTACTCAAGTGGAAATTTGTGGTTATGGTGTTGAAGATCATTATTTTAGGTGCCTTCAATGCTCATATCTTCCTTGAATGAAGTACAATTATTAGTATATCTTCTAACCTTTGAAAAATGCATTCAACACTTCAAGATAAGCATTACTCCTATTCTGAGTGCTTCCTTCCTACATAGGTGTTAGAAAGAATGAGAGGCACATACTTTTGTTGTGCCAAGTGGTACAATATGCCTTGGCTCAATTTTGCAAGTGGTACTAATTTCTCTTGCATGTAAGGATACCTTTAACATCTTTTATTCCCTATATACTTCTTACCAAAAAATACACTATAGATCTTGTCTTCAATGCTTTCTCTTAGGAAAATGGTGATGTTATTATCCCATGAAGTTAGCTCCAGCTATGGTGGTTCTATGATACTCCAACACTACCCTTTTTGGTGATGATTCTTCTTAGCTAGTGGTTCATCTATTGCTTGGGTAATACACTTTTGTTTTCACCTTGATTTTTATATAACTTATGTATGCTTTAGTCTTGTACCTTGTACTTATTTATCCTTCATGCTATTCTCTTTTCTTTACACTAGAATTACAATGGATGTGTTGTTCTTGTTCCACAACTAGCCCCAAAGCCTGGGGACCCACTTTTAATTTTTATTTTTGGTGGTTTTTGAGTTTTGTTTACATCCAATGATTTATAATTAAGGGTCAAGTTTCGAAGTGTGCCTAAGTTCAAGGTCTTGTAGAAAACCCTTTTACAAGATAAAGAGGGAGTCAATATTCAAGCTTTGAAATTTTGATAAATTTTCATGACTGGATGTTGGTTTATTATAATATGAATTGATTGATATGGGATTTGTGTACTTAAATCAATTAAACTTGGGCTTAACATTCAATCAATATGAATCAATTATATTAGATCTGTTTCAATACATATTAATATTCATTTTGTTCCTTTAGTGAAAATTAAGTGTGATGCATTTGAGAAAATAAAAAATAAAAAATAAAAAATAAAAAAATAAAATAAAATATAATATGTATATATTATATATTATAATAATAAAATTTAATTTTTATAAATAAAAATAAAAAATTAATAAAATGTTAATTCGTATTTAGTTTATTTATTTTAGGATTTCATTTTTAAATAATTAGATAGTTCGTTTTAGTGTTTCATTTTAGTCTTGGTTTGAAGTAATGGGCTAATGTGTACATTTTTGTGTGAGCAAATTATCTAAAAGGGATGAACACCGACGGACACAAGGACCAAGGCAGCTGATGTGGCACTTGCAACAATTCAGATGTATTCAACAACTACATGGGTATAGTGACACGACGAACAACATGATGATATTGATGCTTTGGATGTAATGATGGACCGATGAAATAGCTTGTTGATAGATCTAGATAAGGGATCGAATGTAGGCATTGATGTGGACGGATGAGCGTGGAGTGTTGTGCAAGTTGATATAATCTTGGCCGTTGTGAGGATGTACGTGATGCAGCACATTATGGACCAAAACTGAACGTGAGGTGGTCAAACCAAGCTTCACAAAAGTTCAAAATGATAGTGGTAGTAAAAATGGATCATCGAGATAGAACAAGGTCATGGTCAACCATAAACACTGACACCTAGAGGTACATCATTAATTACATAGGTGGGTGGACAGCCCATCGCTGATGATGAGACACTAGGGTAGTTGTACGCATGATGAATAGATGACATGAACATAGAAAAATTAGATGTCGGGTTGCACAACGAGTGAGATAGATGACACAGACCTACAACATAAGGGTACCTCTGACAAACAATAGGTAGAAGAGGTATTAAAGTGGAATGAAATCCCAAGAAAACGTATTCAGTCTAGCGATAGAGAAGAGAGATTTCATAAAGTTGAGTAGTATCTCAAAGACCCACTCTGGAAGATGATGAACATAAATACTTCGTCGAAACAACATAGTGAATATACTATCAAGATATAGCCTACCGCAGTAGTGTTCATCTATAGTAGATGTGAACTTATTGTTAGGATTTTCTAAACTAAGGACAACTATGTTGAGTGATTAAAAGGAAATGACAGAGTAGAGATAAGATATCTACCTGAGCCTGGTTTCATGCATAATTATTTTATACAGGATGCTGACAGTGGGAGTAGATGAACACTTGGTGAAAAACAATAAAAACATGAATGAAGTAATACCACAGAGGTCACAAGAAGCGATAGGTAGGCAACCAATAATGAAGTGGATAGTCTAGCCATATTGGGGGATGCAGAGTTTATATGGTTACGTGAACCTGGATATATGTGAAGATGTTGGAGATAAGTGAAGGACTTGGATGTCACATGCCATGGACAGAAGTCGAGAAGGAGTCACTCAATGTGATAGTTGGATGCTGAAGCACTCGAGAGGTGTATTTCATGATCGAAGATGATTTTATAAAGTTGAAGACTTAGCACCCATGACGTAGACTAAAAATGTGATGAAGGAGGCTTGGACATGGTCAACAATTTGATGGTGGATTCGAATAGGATGACATCATAGCTTAGATATAACTTCATAGCAAGGGACACAACAAGAGTACGAAATCATAGTCTCATACAACCATCTTGAAGTTGTTGAACTCGATATATATTGCTATCAATAATGTGATAGTTGCAACCAAGTTTTCTTTAGAATAATATGTGAATGATAGTATATAGGTGGTAGTCAAGGAGGACTGTCATAAGAGCAAAGCAATAATAAATGGTTGGAATTTTTGCAGGCTAGAGGCTTGACCATTTTGGAAGCCATGGTTGGATTGATTTTGCCATCTTGCTAGACTTTGTTTTTCACCACATGATGCCTATTTTGGGGTAGATTTTTTCTGCACATATATTTAATATTGAAGATCTTTTTTTGCAATATAATGGAGATATTTCAAGTTTTAATGCATGTTTATGGTTAACTTTGTCTTATTTTTGGCATATTGCACCATTTCCTTAGAAGCTTGCACCACATTAGTTGTTTGACTGCGTGAATTCGGGTAACACTAATGCTGGTTTTTGTGCAAAATACTAATGCTTGCAGGGTTTGTGGAGAAATTTTGAGTTGCAACAATTCATTTTATTTTTAGATTTTTTATTTTTATTTTTCTAACTTTTCTTTTTGCAGATTTTTTTAATACTTCGAGGATTAAAATAAAAATCGAAAAAAATTAAAATGACAAAAATAAATACATGGGTGTGAAGAATGAGCTACAATATTTCATTCGAAACAAATTCGAACCCATTCCAAAGCCATTTCGAATTTATAAAAATTATTTAAAATTGTTGTTTTATGCAGATTTTTATAATTTTGGAATTTTACATTTTTCACATTTTGAAGGTAAATCAGATTTTTTCAGCTTTGCATTTTTATTCGCAAGCAATAAATGAACTTCCCTTTATGAAAATTCCAATTTCATTAAAGGGGGTAATTTATATGGCATTCCATAGGCCATCATTTTTGGAGCAATAAATTCGCCTCTCTTTATGAAAATTCTGATTTCATTAAAGAGAGGTAATTTATACATTACATCAAAGGCTATTGTTTTAAAGCATTAAATTATTTCTTCTTTATGAAAATTATGATTTCATTAAAGAGGGATAATTTATAATGACATTTTAAGGCCATTATTTTAAAGCAATAAATTGTCATCTCTTTATGAAAATTAATTTCATCAAAGAGGGGTAATTTATTTATTATATCAAAGGCTATTGCATTTACCAAGTTACTTTATTTTCATGATAAAAGCAACATCAAATGAATCCTTTCATCATTTAAATTTTCACATTTAGAGATAGATTTTAATCTTCTATTTCATGCTTAAAGTAGGGTTTAATGCAAGATAAAAACTTGTTTAAAATCTACTTAATCAAAAGAAGATAAAATCTACCTAAAATCCTTCAAGATAAAATGAATTAAGGCTTTACATCGTGGTCATATGAGGGCCAATCACATTTATTATTTTCTTTTAAGTTTCATGAACAATCATTAGTATAGCATGATAAAATAAACCAACACATGCCCCTTGTTAACAGTTACTTGCAAATCACTAAGGTATTCCTAGCACTTATTTGATATATCTTCACAAGATTATAAATACACATGTGCAATGCTTACATAGCGGAACCTTGGAGAAGTTGTTTTGTTTTAACTTCTTTGCAAGAGAGGGTTTTGTGATCAAAATCCTAAGGGTGAGTGTGGTTTTGCAATTGGGTAAAATTACCACTCAATATTTTGGCGCTAGAAGGAGGGCCTGAATTGGTTTACTTTATTGCTATTTAGATGCTAAATTGTTCATGTTACTTGAAATATTTATTTAAAGACATTGGTTTGGACTAATGAACTTTTGTTTACATATGATCACTTTCATTGATTCTAACGTTCTCTAATTGATGATGCATTAATGCTAACCTTGTTGCAAATTGGAGAATGTTCTTTGATGCCATGGTTTAATTGATGCATATATTTTGGTTGATGCTAACCATATTTTGGGAATATTTCTTATTGTGAGGCATTGCTAACAATCATTTGTTGTTGTCATTGTTAATCACATTACAACTTAATCAAATGGCTACAAATGTTGGAAAGTGGTATGGGGTGCATGGTAATCCTTTGAACATTAGGGGAGATGCTCATGACTTACCCAAGAACATAGAGGAATTTTTGCCCAAGTTTAAACACAATGGCACAATATTAGCCGAGGAGCACATTCAGTCCTATGTGGATACCTTAATTAGATGAAAAGTCGAACATGAGGATGTGGCTTGTAGATTGTTTCCTTGGAGCCTAGATGATATGACATATGATTGGTACATCAATCTACCTATTGGCTCTATTACGTCTTGGGCCCAATTAGAAACTACTTTTATCAATCAGTTTAGGTTACCCATAGATCCTGCCATGATTTATCATCAATTTGCTTCTTGCAAGAGGGAACCTAATGAGCCATTGAGAACATTCAACATGAGATTTCAAAAGCTCTATGCAAGATTGATTGCTCCCTTTACTATTGCAGAAAGCGTTGCCCTTCAAATATACTTTGGGGCATTGGATCCCTTGCTTGCCATGTTCACTAGGACAAATCCTTTGGTCACTACTCTTACCTCGGCCTACATGGAAGCTATGACTGTAGAACAACAATTAAGGCCGCAAGGTTTTGGGATGGAGCAATTGCCTATGGTAGGACAACTAGGGGCTTACAATCAAACCCCGATGATAAACCAAGCATGGGCACAACAGAATCTGATGTTAAACACTTTGCCCTACAATCAATTTTATCCTACCATACCCACTTATCCTCCCACATGCACTTATACGAGTACATCTATCCATCCAACCACTCCATCATGGTTAGAGAACCATTTGGTCACTCATGGAGCCATAACAACAAGCGCTCAGGCTTTACCTACTTATGTCAATCCAACTAATCCTACTACTTCTACCACCCAACCCAAGGAGCTTGTATCGAAAATAAAAGACCGAAAGAAGTTGGTTAAGAAGTTAAGTAGAGATATGGTTCCATTACAAAAACAAGTGCATCAAAGTATGCTTCCAAATCATCCTAGGAATCAAGTTCATGATACTAATCTTAATGATATTCCATGTTATGCTCCTTCAGATGATAGAGAAGGTCTAGATCTGACTTACATTGAAGTAAATGCCTATTCAAAATTTCTTGAAGAGCTTGAAGATTTTGGAGAAGAAATACTATGGATGGGTAACAAGGAGTTGGAACCAAATGATCACCATTTTGTTTGGGAAAGAAAGGATTTAGAATCATTATTCACAAAGGAGGATTGGGATGATCATAGAAAGAAGAATGTAAAAATTGATCCCATTATAGAAACCCCTAAGCCATCAAAAGTGGTTGAAAGTGAGTTTGAAAGAGAATCAATAAATGAATTCGAAGACATAACAAAATTTCACCACTTGTTCTCGAAAGATACTTTGGATGATATTGTTGAAACTGATGGCCAAGAAAACCCACACCTTCCAAATTGTGATAAAATTGAATCATGGGTTACCAATGTGGATTATGATAGCCTTACAAATTTGAATACAAGAAATAACCCACTTTTGGAAATAATTGAACCATCTAAGGAAGGTGAAAATGAATTTGATGAGAAACATGTTGATGAATCGAAAGATGACGAAGAAGTAGTTGAGCATCACAACTTGATTTTGGAAGATGATTACTATGATTCTTGGAAGAAATGGGAAGAATATGCTCACTCCAAACCTTCTAATGAAATTTTTGTGTCAATTGATATGCAGGATAATACAATTGCTTCCTCACATGAGGATATTACAAGTCCTGTACAATCTGAGAAAGTTTTGGAAGAAGGGTTGGAATCTCATCAAGTGTTGGAAAATGATAATGATTCTACTACCATGGATAAAGAAGGAGAACCACTTACTTTGGTCCCCTTTGAGGGGCAAGAAATTAAAAATCTTGATCCACCTATTGGCTCTACAATGTCTATGCCATCTCAAAATGAGGAAATTCCAGAACCTGAATGGTTTGGGTTTGATATCATTGATGATCCAATTGAAAATGTTACTTTATCTGAAACAACTCAAACGATTGATCAGGAGCATGTGTTATTTGACACATCCCTAGATAGACAAGACTCATGGTTTGAAAAGGATGGACATGTTTTTAATTGGGTGCCTAATTTTGGTGTCTTTGATAAACAGGTCATAGACAAAGAAGAATTGCTACATGATGATGATGATGAAGACCATGAAGAAAAGAAAGAAATCATGATGACTCATCAAGTATTGGTAAATGAAAGTGCATCAAAGGTAAAATCTCACCTTTTGGGTTCCACCATTCAAACTCTAGGTGAAGGTTTGTCTAATGGGTTGTTGGATTCAAATACTATCAATGATGAAATGCCATTTGTGGTTGATAAAGAATTTGAGTTAATTTCTCCTCACACCACTAATAATATTAAGTTTATTTATATTAGATGCTTGTTGAATTGTTGCATAGTTTGATTGGCCTAAAAACATGGAAAATGATTTGGCTTTAAAGTTTTTAGAAATAGGCTCTTATTTGCAAGATCTCATATTTGAAAAGGAAGACCTAATTCTAAATCATGAATTGAATTGTGAAATTGACATCTTAAGGAATGAGCAAGAAAGAATTGAAAATCAATTATTGTCTAATCAATTTAATGATTTGAAGCTCACCTATGGGATTGTTAATAGAACTAAATCAAATTGGTGGGGTGAGAGAGGCAAGATGAAAATTGTTGCATTGTTTGGCCTAATCTTACTTTCATTGGATTCCTGCAAAGCTTGGTGTGCGTATCATGTTATATGTCTTTTGAAATGTGCTAATCATGTTTGGGATCCAGGGAAGTGATAGCTCAAACTTTTGCACCATCTTGTACCATATTGTATATTGTTGTATATAGTTTTGGTTTTCATGTTTTTGTTTAGTTTTGCTATTTTTGTGCTTTGTCCTTAATTTTTTATTTTGTTTTGCTTTCTTGTTAGTTTGTATTAGGTTAGGTTTTGGTTTGTGTTTTTAGTTTTGTGTTTTGGGTTGTTCCCTTGTTTTGAGGTGATGTTTCATGGTCGCTAATTTATGGCCTCTTGCCCATTTTTGTGTTCCTTTGTTAAGTAGGTTGGAATACCTAATCTGAAAGTAGGTGAACCTGAGAAAAGGGGGATGAATTATTTTGTGATCATGCTCAGATTTTGGGACTAAAATGGTGGAGAGTAGAACAATGAAATATTTCGCTAAAGCTCCACATGTAACTCACATATTAAAGGGTATTTCTGGAAGTCCTAAAGGATGAAGTTATCTTGATTTGCAAATTAAGGCGAAAATTCAACACGCTCTATCTCTATGCTTCCTAACCCTAGTGATACATAAATTATTGCAAAGCTATAAAAAAAATGAGCATTGAAAAGCTTGATCAAATCAGTCACAAAGTCTAGATAAACTCTACCGAGGCTATGGACGCTTGATCGACAGTAGGGCTCTATCTAGACACAGCTCGATTATAAGAAAGGCTTTGCAAAGTATTAAGCAAACACAAGGGTGAGTTAGATAAACCCTACCGGGGCTATAGACGCCTGACTGGTAGTAGGGCTCTGTCTGTAAAAGTTTTGTTTTATGAGCCATGCTTCATAGCCTAAATGCAAACCAGGTGATGGAATCCAGAAGGTTTCAAGAGATGCAAAATGAATCACTTTGTCACACACTAAGCAAAGGCAGATGGATTAGTTGTTTTTATTCGAAGTTGTTTACCCCCACCTTCTCGGGACATCGCTAAATAATTATTATTTCGCTGATCTTTTGTGTTCTCATTTCAGATTGGGTTCTTCACCCAAAATGCTCAGGAGCATTTCCAAGTAGAGTCACCATTTGTTGTGGCTGTTCCACAACGTAGCCCCAAAGCTTGGGGACCCACCTTTTAATTTTTTTTTGTGGTTTTTGAGTTTTATTTGCATCCAGTGATGGTCAAGTACTGAAGTGTGCCTAAGTTCAAGGTCTTGTAGAAAATCCTTTTGTAAGATAAAGAGGAAGTCAATGTTCAAGCTTTGAAAGTTCGATAAATTTTCATGATTGGATGTTGGTTTGTTATAATATGAATTGATTGATATGGTATTTGTCTACTTAAATCAATTAAACTTGAGATTAACATTTTAATTAATATGAATCAATTATATTAGATATATTTTAATACATATTAATATTCATTCAATTCATTTAATGACCCTTAAGTGTGATGCATTTGAGAAAATAAAAATGTAGACACCAAAACAGCACCAATCCGATTATGTGACTGCAAACACTGATCGCTTTGACACACACAGCCCCCAGGGCAGCCCTCAGAGGTTAAACAGTGGTCCTAACCACTTTTACAACAATTTTGGAAGGTCAAAAATCAATTTGGCACATTCAGGCACTTTGCTCAGTATCCGTCCCACCCTGGGACGAATTCAAAATGGGATTCGCCCCACCCAGGGACGAATTCTGAATTCGCTCCTGGGTAGGGCGAATTCCAGGTTCAACGGGCAAAAAGAGAAATTGCGCCAAATGGCAGCCAAGGACAGTCAATTAATGCTCCCTGCCTTGCATGCGCGCGTAGGTGAGCAAATTGAACGTTAGAGGACTGTCACAAGGGCAGTCATGGAAGCCCAAGTCAGGGAGGAATCTCCTCCCTCTTGGGAAGGCATGGCCGCCAAGTGGCGCCCCTGCATGCCCATCCAAAGAGACCCCTTGGGTCTATAAATTGGTGAGCTTCCTCACCCCAAAAAGGACAGGTTGGAAGCATTTTTAAGCAACGAAGTGCTGCCAAATTAATACCACGCTTTACCTTTGATTCACCTCTTCCACATCCTTGATCTCTTTCGCAAGGGAGGTCATTGGGTGGTTATTGGAAGTGTGAATCCGGATCCAAAACCCGACACTTGACCACATCGATCTACCAATTCACCGACAACACATTACAAGAGATTTTGGGCCCATCCCAAGTGGATTGGTGCCGAAATCAGGTTCCAACGGTGGGCGGCCCGCCCGGGCGCCCCGCACTGCTATGAGCCTAATCTTCTTTTTTAAGAACGATTGGGAATTCATGGCAGATTGTTCTTTTTGTCATTTGTTTATTTTGCATTCCATCTTATGCTGCTTAAATAGCTTGTAATTCTGATTTCATAATGCTTTGATCAAATCTTATCATGTTTTATCGCTTTTGTTGTCCTCACTAACTTGCAGGTAGCAGCGTCAAATTCCCATTGATGGAGGCCAAATTGGGGAAATCTGACCATCTGGGTCTTCCCAAAATGCCTCCAATTAGCTAACCCCAAGTTTGTAGGTCTTTTGGAGCTCCCTAGATGTGACATTTGGGGCAGTATCACTTTGGCGCTTTGTTGCAGGTGAATTCGTCCTACCCTGGAACGAATTACAATCGAATCCGTCCCGCCCGGGAGCGAATTCAAATCGGTGAGGAATTTCTGATTTCCTCTTTTGCAATGCCTTCTTGGTGATGTTTCTATGTCTTTGCCAAGTTTTCATGTCATTTGGATAAGTTTTAGTTACAGTTTAATTCATTTTCTCATCCGCTTATTGTAGGTTTGAGGATCGCATGCTTTGTCTTATTCGTAGGTGCTACTAACGATTTTGTTGTTTCTTTGAATGTAGGAGGAGCAGCAAGGATCAAATATTCATTCACACCAGCGGTGGCAACACTTTGGCCCACCCATTTTACATGTGGGCACGCGGAAGGAGGATCACTAGTCACTATTGTGACCGAAGACATGTTTGACGCTCCTAGCCCCTAAAAGGTGGGAGACGTCTTTGTAACCGATATTGAGAGAGAATAAATAAAAGAGGGTTGTGCTTTCTACTTCTTTCATTTCGGTTCTCAATTCGTCTCTGCTTTCCCTATTTCATGCATTTCAAATTTCTAGGATTAAGCATTACATTTCGTTTTGCATTGCATAGCTTTAGTGTTTCTTTTCATTTTCTGGAATCTCGTGTTTTCGGTGGCGATCACGGTGGGACTCTGTCCCCTAATTTTTGAGATCAAGAAATGATCAAAATTTGTGTTTTCTGCTTACGGTGCCATTTTTGAACTATGTTGTTCGTTCCTGTGGGAATAGTGAATTCGTCTACCGGGATGAATGCAATTTCTATGGAGAATTTTTGTATTCGTCTCACCCGAGATGAATTTTATGAGTTTTGGGCGAGAGTCGAGAAAGCGATTTGGGCAGAGAAGAGGTAAGGGTTTTATAGTTTTCCTATCATTTTCATGTTTTTGTTTTCTATTTTTTGTCCATTCTTGCTTGCTTAGGTAAATATGTTGTTGCTTGTTTCAATTTTCTTAAAATAAACCCCACACACATCACGTGGCACTTTTAAACCAAGGCGCTGGTCGTAAAACCCCAGCCCTTGAGCAAGACCAACGGTGGATTTCATCACCACGTTGGCTTGAATATTTGCATACATCACCCCGATCGCTACTGTTGCTAGACGTAAATCCTGACGAAAGCTGATCGAGTGTAGCTGGGGTGATTCCCAGCATGCGAGGATAAGTCTTCTATGGTAGGTGTCATAAACAGAGTGATTCCCCTTTCGTACCGCCTATGTTCCATGTACCATCTGCTCTCACGTACCTATAGTTTCCCTCACGTAAGGGCGGGTATATAGAGAGGTTGGTATATCGGTCTGGCAATGGTATATCGAAGGGGCGACCAATTTTGGGAGCCATAAGAGCCTTCATTTTGCATTTAAACGTTCTTTACAAAAACCTCAAAAACAACAACAAAACACACTAAACCAGTTTTAGGACACACTTTCAACCTTTAAACGAGATAATCACCGTTTGTGTATGTGTGTGTTCTTTTCTATTTAAGTGTAGCATAAAAAATCATAAAAGAGATAAAAATCTGCTTAGCTTGTAGAAGAGCACCACCATGGTGTACACCCGTAGCCAAGCCCAATCAAGGGCAGAAGCTACGAAAAGTGTACAAGGAGCGGGCACAAGTCACCTCCGCTTTAGCCCTAAGGACTTGGCCATACCGCCTTGGCGGTCTGACCCACAAGAGAGTCCACATCATTCCATGTCAAGGTGGAATTATAGGGACACCCCTCTGGGGGACACACCCATTCATCACAGCCCCTTTCGGGAAGAATCTTTACACGTGGCACTCAACGTAGATAGAAAAGCTCCCTTAGAAGCTAGATATGAGTGGCCACCATGCGATGAAGCGCTAGAGAGGCATAGTGTCCATGAGGAGAGGCCACATGACTATGGCATCCCTCCTTTGCCTCCCATCATTGTTAGAACCAATAGACAAACCCTAGAGCGTAGGGCTCTCCAAACAGGGCAAGCTAACTCCACCCACCCCTTTCACACCTACGAAAGGGAGTACGAGGAAGACCATCACATTCCTCGAGAGCAATATATAGCATGGGAGCCTTGCGCTTCCGCACCTGCTAGATACCATGGTTACCCACTGAGGCCAGAGCCTCGGGTAAATGCCACCAACCTCGACAGAGGGAAGCAACCCATTGAGATCTCGGATCATCACGACCGAGGCAAATGCATAGGAGAGGCATTCAGGCCTCCTAGGCCCAAGATGGTGGACCAAATTGACCTGGCAGTCGCCAGACATGCCACCCACCAAGCCCAGATCATGCGGCTTGAGCAAGATCAGCAGTAGCTAGAGCGTCTATACCGCCTTAGCAAGGAGCGCATTCAGCGCCAAACAGATGAGCTGCTTTATAACCTACCTGAGAGGGTTCCAACCCCTCGCACCCAAAGAGCGGAACCATATGAGAGGCATAATCCCTTGGTGCGGGATAGGTCTCCGTGACCTCATCAAGTTTTGCCTCCGAGACCCCATAGACCTGAGAGGGAGGCCACTCCCCGAAACAATGATGGGTACCCTCCGCGGGGACCCACTCAGGGTCATAGGTCTCGCCCAGAGACTCCTCAGGAAGTTTACGAGGAGTATGAACAAGAAGTAGAGCGGGCTGAAATGCCCTACCAAGGCGGAGGGGTTGCTATCCGGCCACCCCCCATAGGCCTCAAGTCTCCCACAACCCACAATGGGAGCAAACTAAAGAGGAAGAGATTAAATCTTTCGATGCATACAAAGCGTTGTTAGAGCATTTGGAGTCTATGGAAACCAAAGCTTCTGGGCCCCAAAAGCCCACGTTACGCCAACTCCGTAGTCACCCTGTGCATCCGTCAGTGCCTGCACCTCCTTACCCCGAACACTTCAAGCTGCCTCAGTTGGCAGTCTTTAAGGGTGAAGAGGATGCCCAAGAGCATGTGACAAGATTCCTGAGCCAATGCTTTGGCATTCAGGATAATGATGCGTTGTTGCTAAGGACATTTATAACCACATTCATGGGCCCTACCTCGGATTGGTTCACCCAGTTATCGAAGCACAACATCAATAACTTGGATCAGTTAGTGGATGCGTTCCTTGAACGCTTCGCCTTCAACACCAAGAAGAAGGCGTCACTGAGTGACCTAGCCAGCCTCAGGCAATATGAGGAGGAGACCATGGCGGCCTACGGGAATCGATGGAGGACTCTACTTTCCAAGCTACCCTACCTTCCCCCTATGTCCGACCTTACACAAATGTTCTCACGAAGTTGTTTGAGATCGATCTCTGTGCTATTGCAGCTGCAACAATATGCCACCTTAGAAGAAGCTCTGGCGCAAGCCAGAATTATCGAAGAGATCAAAATACAGGATGGCAAAATTGCCAAACCTAAGAAGAAAGAGTGGAACAAGAACACAAAGACAGGGACTACGCAACAAAAACCCGCTGTGGTTAATCAAGTTGCTATAAATGTCCCTAAGCCTACACAAGAAATACAACCTCAAAAGGCTAATTATCAGCAGTGCCTCCTAACAATTATGAAAGAGAAAATCAGAAATAGGAGCAAAATCAGCAGCGTCGCCCTAAGCGATAGTACACCCCTTATACGGAGTCTAGGGACTCCCTATTTGACCGCTTGTCAGCGGCGAACTTGATCACCCTTCCAGAGATTCAAACCATAGATCCTAACGCTCCCAAGCCTAAGGGATACAGAGAGGACTTGTATTGTAGGTTCCACAGGCGAAGGGGACATGACCTGAACGCATGTTGGAAGTTCAAAGGATTGATACAAGACCTGATTGACAATAAGACATTGGCAGTGGACAACCCCATAGCACCAAACAACCAGCAGATGGGGGTTTTCAAGGACCCCTTGCCTGCCCATGAGGCACAGGCAAAACCCCTTCAGGTCAATGAGGTGCAACAGAATTTCCCCATGCAAGGGTATGTGGGAATGATAAGCATAGTGACTAGGAACAAGAAATACCCAGGAGTTGCCCCCGAGGCAGCCACAAGAGAGGTTCCATCGACGTCACAACCTCAACAACACCCTGTGCGGCTACCTCCGCCTAGACCCACGGCCACGATACGGACCAAACTCACGCAGAGTTTGTGGACCACGTCGGCTAGGCTCTCCATATATGAGCTTATACAACAATCAGCGCCCCATCGGGAGGCTCTCATGGAGATTTTGAAAGCCATCGAGTTGCAGCCCCATGAAGCGAATTCCTTCAATAACTTCGTGGGACATGTAAAATGATGCACGGAGCCAGTCATTACCTTTCGAGAAGATGAAGTTAAATCAGTGTCTGATGACATGGCAGATCCACCCCTGCACGTTATCGCGTGGGTCAACGGGATCCCGTATAAGAGGGTGTTGATAGACACTGGCTCGTCCAGTAACATCATTACTACAGCAGCATTGAAACATCTAAAGTTGCCAGCCTCTCACATCACGGCTTCCACTTACACACTACGAGCATTCAATGATGCGATATGCTCGATAGTTGGCACAATTGTTCTACCCGTTCAGGTAGGACAAAAGATGATACCTACATTGTGCCATATTTTGGAAGGCGAGATGGCGTACAACATATTGCTAGGGCGGCCATGGATCAGGGACATGAAGTGTGTCCCTTCGATAGCTCACCAGTGTTTGAAGTATGCATTTGAAGGGGAAGTACATGTAGTCCCGGCGGACTTAGAACCCTTCAAATATTGCAATGCGGTGCAGTTGATGCCGCAATCGACCCTCCCATCGACGCACTTGGATTTTTAGTTAAATCCATCTAGACAGGGTCCGATGCCGCAAGCACCACTGGTGATAAATCCATCAAAACCCTAGCCAGGTGCATCTTCATCGTCAGCTCCTTCACCACCAATGCCACCTATCATGGCTAAATAGAAGGACAAAGGGAAGCAAATCCTGGAAGAGGCTCAACCCCTGGAAGAGGCACTACCAACAATATCAACCATCTCAACCGAAGAGATGCCTAGCACAATGGAAGTTGAGGCTCCTAGTCCACCCAACATGGAATGGACTCAGGAAGAGCTTCCGTTCCCTCCCTCTCAATCACCAACAATTACTATTGAAATGGCCAGTATGGGCCTGGGGGAGTATCTAGTGCGGAATGTCATAGCAACGACCGTGCTAGAGTCAGTGCAAGACATGGGGAGACCTCGCCTCCCCATCGGGACAATTGTTCCTTTAGGCTACCCATCGAACCAGACCAATTTTGTGTATGGGGGCCTTGACCATGGTGCTGAGCCATGCATGCAAAAGGACGAGGATGAAGAGCCTTTTGCAGAAGATGTCAACTATCTGTCTAACCCGGACTTTGCTCTGAGATATCTTGGCCAATGCAATTGGCATGGATACGGGCTAGGCAGGTATGAGCAAGGAGTGCGTGTCCTTTGCTAACCAAGATACCAAATGCCTTATGACAAGTCGGGAGTAGGGTTCAACCACCCCTGCCCTTGGACATCTTGGTGGAAAACATGCAAGGCCTAGGAATAGGCAACAAGGGTGGATTGGCATCAGATCCTTATGCCAACCCAAACACAACATATACATTGGGAGATTACCTCCCATGGTCAACAACCACCCTTGTTAACATCAATAACCCTTCTCCTTTGCTAGAGAGAGGCGAAAGTTTGGGAACTCACTTTCAAGGAAGGTATAAGCAGTGTCCAGAAGGATCTTCGAAGGATGAATCAGAATATGAACCAGTGTCATATGATCCCTTCGAATCCGATAGTGATCACTCACAAGGGATTCCCATGAATAACTATCAAGAGATCCTTTTGACCCTGTTCCCTCTAGAGGCTCCAATCGAGCCAGTGCCACGTCAAGAGAATCAGGTCCCCCCATGGAGCGTGGACCAACAACAATGGGGCCAGATTAATTTGCTTGAGCAGGATGAGCCTCATATGCCTCAAGCAGTTGTTGGAGCTAATGAACGCTTTTGGATCTCCGACAGTGATTCAGAAGATGAAACTGAGATGGCCTATCTCAACCACATGCGACAAATGCAACAACGATACCCCTTGGAGATTAATGACATATTTGCATAGATGGGCATAGTGCCAGGGCATGAGTGGTAGGTAGACCCAGGGGTGGGATCAAGTGTTGGATCCGCTGCTCCAGGTACATGAAGAGCACCTTCCACTCTGAGACCCTAGGGTGATATCAGTGTCGAGGGTAGACCCTGTCCTCCTATTAGCACATAGGGCCGATCCATTCATGCCAGTACCTCTAGAGCCAGATCCAGAACATAGAGAACATCCAGAATGTTTGAGTCATCACACCCATGGTAATGGAGACCAAAATCATTTCATCCACATGATCTCCATTGACTTAACCGCACCCATCCACAATCCGGCCAATCCAGCATGGTCCTTGCATCTAGACATAGATGCCATTGACTAGGATCACATCAATTCACCTCCATCCCCATCAGAGTACTGGCCTTTCGATAAAATGCTTCATTTTACCCTAGGGACAACTCAGGATATCTTTCATGCTGAAGAGGAACCCAAGGTTCCCAATGCATATTTAAACTCAGCTAATGATATCCATTTGATCCCAACTCCACATCAGTTGGAGGACGGATCCCACATGTCGGTCGAGGAGACGACTGACGTAGACATCGGCTTGGATCCAATGAATCCATAGATTATCAAGCTAGGGGTAAGCTTATCCCCTAAAGAGCAAGCCGACTACATTGCCCTTCTCAAAGAGAAGAAGGAGGTTTTTGCATGGTCATACAGAGACATGCTGGGGCTAGATCCGTAGCTAGTCACGCATAATCTAACGCTTGATCCGACAATCAAGCCAGTTAAGCAAAAACTACGTAAGATGCACCCAATAGTGGCCTTGATGGTCAAAGATGAATTGCAAAAGTTGTTGGATGCACAGTTTGTCATCTGCATGGATTATCCGCCATGGCTGTCCAACATGGTGCCCATCAAAAATCTCGATGGGAGGATTCGCATATGCACTGATTTTTGAGATCTAAACAAAGCGAGTCCTAAGGATGATTTCCCCTTGCCAAGCATCGACGCCTTGGTAGACGCTACATCGGGTCATGAAATGCTATCCCTCATGGATGGTTTGTTGGGATACAATCAGATTCGTATCAATCTCGAGGACCAACTAAAAATGGCGTTCACAATGCCTTGGGGGACATTTTGTTATAAGGTCATGCCTTTTGGCCTTAAAAACGGTGGTGCCACCTACCAACGTGCCATGACGTACATCTTCCATGATTACATGCATAAAACTTTGGAAGATTACATGGATGATTTGTTGGCCAAGTCTCTTTTGCGCCCAGATCATCTCGATGACTTAAGCAAGATCCTCGATCGCCTCATGGAGCATAAAGTCGGACTGAATCCCAAGAAGTGCGTATTTGGCATCACATCTGGAAAACTCTTGGGTTTCATAGTCTCAAAGCGAGGCATCGAGGTGGACCCAAACAAAGTCAAGGCAATCCTTGAAATGGTTCCCCCAACTACCATTAAGCAGCTCAAAAGTCTACAGGGAAAGGTCACATCAATTAAGCGCTTCATAGCATAGCTATCTGACAAGTGCCGACCCATGAACAAATTATTGCACAAGGGGGTAGCATTTCATTGGGATGACGAGTGCCAGTCAACCTTTGATGACATCAAATGATACTTGGCTTCGTCGCCAGTATTGGCACCACCTAGACCAGGAGTGTCATTCTACTTATACATCTCAGCTACTGAGGTGGCATTGGGCACCATGCTAGCCTAGAAGAATGAACTTCACAAAGAATAGGCTACTTACTATCTTAGCCGCACCCTGGTCAGTTATGAACTTAACTATGCATACGTCGAGAAACTCTGCTTGGCAGTGGTGTTTGCTACCAAAAAGCTATGCCACTACATGCTGAGCAACACTACGTATGTTGTGTCTAAGGAGAATCCATTGCGATACATGATGAGTCGTACTTATCATAGTAGTCGCACGATGAAATGGATCATGTTGTTGACAAAATTTGACATAGAGTTTATTGGATAGAAATCCATCAAAGGATAGGTCATAGCCGATCAACTAGCAGAGGCTCCTCTCGAAGATGATCAGCCTCTAGTCATAGAACTACCCGATGATGGGGTCTTCCATGTCTCAGAATCGCTAGATTCTGATGAGCCTGAGTCACAGGCTGACATAACCCTATTTTTTGATGGTTCTAAATGTGAGCAAGGTGGTGGCATGGGAATAGTATTCTTCACACCATAGGGCACTCCAATGCCCCTATCATTTAAATTAAATTTCCCATGCACCAACAATAATGCAGAGTATGAAGCCTTGCTCATAGGTCTTCAGACAACAATCACCATGAACATCAAATGACTGAACATCTTTGGTGATTCGTTGTTAATTGTCAATCAAGTCAAAGGGGTATTCCAATGCAAATGCCTAGTTCTGTAGGCTTATAAAGCCCTTGTGGACAAATTCTTGGCAAAACTTGAGTGGTACGACATCGAGGCACTCCCTCGATCATCGAATCATTTTGCGGACACAATGGCCTCCTTGGGGTCACTAATCTCGCAAGACCTTTCTGGTGATATGACAACCATTCAAGTCAAAACCCTATCGCAATCCATGATGGAGCGTGCAAGCTCTGACTTGACGCCAGGAATCCACATGATCCAGATTGAACCATCCTCGGATAAGTTCTCTCGAATCCATGATCGTCTGAAACATGCCAACTAGGGGTCCTTGTTCTCCCCTACTCCCATTAATAGCAACACAATGCTATTCTTACAAGTTCTCTCCCGCTCAGCGTTTGCTAGGGATGAACTTCAAGAGGGATTGGTTGTTCATACCGTCGAGGCTTTCGATCAGCAGGACTGGTATTTACCCATTAGAGACTACCTCAAGTTAGGTAATCTCCCGCTTGGATTGACGCATGCCACAAAATGAGCATTCAAGCGAAAGCGGCTAAGTATGTCTTGATAGGAGACATTTTGTACCATCGTAGCTATGAAGGAATCCTCCTTCATTGCTTGGACCAACAAGAGTCCACTTGGGCGATCGCCCAAGCGCACGATGGTACATGTGGTGGCCACTTCAGTGGTATGGCCATCGCAAAGCGCATTCTTCGCATGGGCTATTATTGGCCATCTTTAGAGCGAGATTGTTGCGCATATGTCAGGAAGTGCGTGAAGTGTCAACATCATGCCAATTTGATGCACGTACCTTCCCAGGCCTTGCAGACAGTCCAGTCCGCTTGGCCATTTTTGTAGTGGGGCTTCGATCTAATTGGAAAGATCTCCCCTGCGTCGTCAGGCCATCACACGTTTATCATAACGGCCATAGAGTATTTCACCAAATGGGTGGAAGCAGTTCCGCTTACCTCTACGATAGGACCCCGCATTGTGGAGTTCATTTTGCATAACATCATATGTCATTTTGGTATTCCATCCAAAATAGTCTCGGATAATGGGACGTCATTCAAGAACAAAGACGTGCATGCTTTGACCACAAAGTACAAAATTCAGCATAGTTTTTTGACACCCTATTATCCGTAGGCAAATGGGCAAGCAGAGGCGTCAAACAAAATGCTAGTTGCCATCCTTAAAAATATGGTCGTAGACAGTCATAAGGATTGGCACATCCAAATTCCACTTGCCCTATGGGCTTATCGCACTAGCATTCGGATGCCCACTAGGGCAACTCCATTTTCGCTCGTGTATGGCTCCGAGGCAGTCATGCCTCTCGAGTTGGAAATTCCTTCCCTACGCATATCAATGCAAGAGTTCATCGATGATGATGCTGCATGGTAGGCCCGGTTAGACCAGCTTACGTTGCTTGATGAATGATGCGTTAATGCTCTCGAGCATTTACGTATCTATCAAGAGCGACTTAAGAAAGCTTACAACATGAAAGTTCACCTGAGGGACTTTCGGGTTGGTGATTTGGTCTTGAAGGAAAACCAACAGAACTCTAGTTTGTCGTCCCACCTAAGGGACAAGTTCATGGCAAATTGGTTAGGTCCATATGTAATTGATAGCAAAATAGGACCCGAGACGTACCGGCTAGCCTCTCTTGATGGAATCAAGGAAACAGAACCCTTGAACATCAGTCATTTGTGACCATTCCATATCTAAGAGAGCCATATCCCAAAATGCTCCAAGGATTCCTATAATCGCTTGGTCAATCCCAAAATGCTCCAAGGATTCCTATAATCGCTTGGTCAATCCCAAAATGCTCCAAGGATTCCTATAATCGCTTGGTCAATCCCAAAATGCTCCAAGGATTCCTACAATCGCTTGGTCAATCCCAAAATGCTCCAAGGATTCCTATAATCGCTTGGTCAATCCCAAAATGCTCCAAGGATTCCTATAATCGCTTGGTCAATCCCAAAATGCTCCAAGGATTCCTACAATCGCTTGGTCAAAAATAAGAAAATTCAAAAATAGTAAAATCATCAAAAACAACAAAAATTTGCATCTCATTTCCAGGCATGCTCAAATTCATCAATAAAAAGCTCTTCTCGCATCTCATCTTCATATTCACAAAAATCAATCCATCAAAAATACAAAAATATGTAGTTGCATTAAGCATCACACCCATACATTGCATATTTGTGGTCTTACAGGTCAAAGGCACCATAGACTGTAATTACTCTGCTAGTCCATCTTGTTCCACATTTTTCCATTTTATAAGCAGTCCAAAAAAAAAAAAATGCAATTCATTGCTTTTTACCACACTAGAGTCAGTGGTCTTCTAATGTATCAAGAGTTTTCATCTTTCAGTCGTCATTTTGCTTTCTAGCCACGTACTGTACCAAGTCAGACAGATTTTATGAAGGTAGAGTTCTACTTGGATCACACCTTGTTACGTAGCATCCCAACACAAATTAAAACACATAAAAATTCCCAAGTTGTGTGAACGAAAGATGAAACCTGCACAGTAATCCAGGTCACCATAAGCGAAATGGTTATCTTGCTCATCCCCCTGTGCGAATGACCCCAAGAATGCTGAGAGTTGGCAAAAGGACAAGCATCTTCCCTACCCAATTCCCCAAGAATCCCAAGTTCTCAAAAAGTTGCAAACATCAAAATTTTGCAAAAAGTCAAAACTCCAAAAATTTGACATCACCACCGAAGTGCATACATCAAAAGGCACATACAATAGTGATTCTTATCACTCAAAATCCAAATCCCTTGCTCAAAAGAAAAATATATAAAAATAAACAGTGATTTTTATCACTACAAACGAGCAAGTATCCCAATACAATTGAAGAAAAGAAGGGAGTCGAACTTGAATCCCTGGAACTCTCAGCATTCCGACAGGTCATGAGGCAAACCTCAGTACCGGTTTGGTGGATAGCCTATCGGTCACTGGCGGTAAACCTCCCGCATGACGATATATCTATCACATTAACTCGTGTACAGATCAATGTTTGCATGTGGATGAGCTAGCTTATGGTATCCTAGATAGCACCGCAGATTAATCTGACTAAATACAACAAAGGAGTTAGTGGAGCTAATTAGGTGATCCTCAGTACAGGTTTGGTTGACAGCCTATCTGGCACTGGCGGTATCCTGACAAATACCACATAAATGAACTCAATTGCACACACAGGGATGTGAAATAGCTTGGTCAAAGACAAGTCCGATTCATACCTTGTTCAAAAGTCTTGTAAGATAAAGTACAGTCGTGGCTAGTGAGTTAAAACCGTCTGAGTCTCAGAAAACCTTAGCTACATTTCTAAACCAACTGCGCTACTTTTCATCCTCACATTACCATCAAAAAATACAAAAAAACCACATGTATACATGCAAAGTCATTTACCACAACAATCCCCTAAAAACAAAATCACAAAGTCCTAAACAGTCTATGGTGCCCTAACCAAACAACACAAATTCAATTCATCCATTACATTTTGCATATCACATATACATCAAAAACATTTGCATTCATCATAACATATGCATCCATCAAAATAAATTAACATGCATACATCCATACTCATCACTCATCATGCATAAAATCAAATCATCACTCGCATAAACAAAATAAAGTCATCTGTATATATCATCAAAAATGCCCGTAGGCTACAATAACCGGTCATCTGACCCCACACAATCCAAAAGCTCAAAAACCCCCAAGCCTAGGGCATCGGCCACCATGATCACGCAGGATCGGTGCGACGGGAACTACCCCCCATGGTGTGGGTCCTATGGGACCCCTCAGGGCGGCTACTGCTAGCCCCCGCATCATGCCTGCTACCCCCTCCCTCATCCAGTCGCCTACGATGAGATGATGCTGACTGCTCAGTATCACTGCCCCTCGTTCCGATGCGATGATCCACCTCCCAGGGGCTCAGGTAACCACCCATCGAGGTGGATAATCTCTCCCTCCATATCCATCCGATGTCGAGACCAATCTGATCTCCCTCGCATCCCACTCTCCTCCCATCGATGGATAGTAAGCTACTGCATCATCCCTTCCAAAACCCTATCCCTCTCTCACCCCGTAGGAGATCCCTCTCCCGTGCAGCATCGGTACCCCCATCCTATCGATGGTAAGCAGCCAATGCATTCTCTCGCTCTCCAGCTGCATGCGTAGGAGATCTCTCTCCTATAGCATCTCCCAACTCCTCATCGTGCCTCCATAATAGCCCCTCCAATCATGCATTCTCAGCGTAACCTAGACTCCATGTCCTCCACATCTTCCTGAGGCATGGGCATCTCTGGAACAGCAGCCTGCTCTGGCTCCCACTGCTCCGTGATGTCCTGCATCTTCGGCTGATCTAGAACCCCCAAATCCACATCCTCATCCTCCACCTCCACCATGTCTGCATCCTCCCGAGGAGCTCCCCAATCATCCCCTGGTGCCTCGGCACCCTCCCCACCCATCGCTGCCACCTCCGTGCCTCCCAGTGGCCCCTCTCCCCACCATCGCCATAGTACCCACCATTGGTCGTACTCTATGGTAGTCCCGACGTCATCCATGTCCGGGACATCGATCACCGTGTCTGAATCCTCGCCTAGTGGCACGATGACCGGTCGGTCCAGAGTTCTCTCGTCCCCTCGATGTCGATAGACCATGGGCTCACCAGGAAACCCCTGGTGCACCCCAAACTATCGTGTCACCCGGCTGTAGGGGAAGAACTCATGCTCGGTCCCATGTCACCCAATCAGCCATCGCTCTTTGCGTACCCATCGAAGCCACTCTCCAGCCTTCGGCCAGGCTGGACAGTCTCGATAGGGGCGCCAGAGCACCTCCCCTAGAGTAAGCCGAGCGAGGGCATCGACATAGTGCCCTACGACACCTGCCCACCGTCGACTCTGTCCCTGCTCCCCAGACCGCCACCATAGAACTGCATAGCCTATCTCCCTATCCTCCATCTCCCTCGAGTCATCCACGGTAACCTGGGTGGCCTCTCCACCACTATGTGCTGCCAAGCCCAACTCTGCAATAGATAGCTATAGCTAATCCCCTTCCCTTCGATAGCGGACCTCGTACAACTCACCATAGAGTTGTGCCAGCAGCGTCTGTCCCCATCTCATGATTAGCGGTGCCTCTGTCGGGCACTCTACCAACCGCCAAACCAAATCCAGTAGGTTCCATGGGAACCTCCCTGATGAGTCAGGGAGCAACATGTTGGAAATGAGGCCCATAAGGAATGCATGCCTCACTCCCAACACCCCCCTCTCCAGCCACCATCGGACCAAAATCTTACCAATGCGGTCGCCCTCTCCCTCTCCACTGGATCCTCCACACCCAGCTCCTCCCCATGCCCGAAGCATCGCATCAGTACAGCTGTCCGCTGATCACGCGATGACGTCCTGATCGGCAGTCCATCTATCGAAATCCGTAGAAGCCGATAGACATCCTCCAAGGTCACTGTCATCTCCCCTATTGGGAGATGGAAGGTGTTGGTCCGAGGATCCCATAGATTGATCAGGGCCATCAGATAAGCCCGATCCCTGACCACAGGCTCCAGTCGAGCCACCTGCTTGAGCCCAAGGGCATCAAGCCACTCCTAGTCAGCCACAGTTAGCGCCCCTCGTGCTTCAGCAAAAGTAGTAGGTACACGGTACCGGCTCTTAACAACCTACAAAAGAAAACAATTCAAAAACATTAAAATCATGGAAAAAAAACTGTACAACAATAACATGAATATACAACATTGCCTACCAATGTACAGCCAAAAACAAACATAAAAATTCAAACAAAATTAATTTGTCAGTCCTAGGGTTTCTAATCCTAACTGATAAATTTAAAAACAAAACAAAAATTCAAAAATTAATTTGTCAGTCCTAGGGTTTCTAATCCTAACTGATAAATTTAAAAAAAAACAAAAAAAAATCAAAAATTAATTTGTCAGTCCTAGGGTTTCTAATCCTAACTGATAAATTTAAAAACAAAACAAAAATTCAAAAACAAAAATTAATTTGTCAGTCCTAGGGTTTCTAATCCTAACTGATAAATTTAAAAACAAAACAAAAATTCAAAAAAATTAATTTGTCAGCCCTAGGGTTTTTAAACTCTAAACTGATTAATTAACAAAAATACAAATATTTTGTCAGTCCTATTGTCAGTCGTAGGATTTCGGTATTCTAAGTCTAAAAAGTCTACACAAACAAAATAAAATTAAAATAACAGTTTTAAACCTAGGTTTGTAACCTACGTTTTAAAACTGACCAGCTCAACCTAAGAACTAGGGTTTTACGTTCCGTTTATCCTAGGGTTTTAGTTATAAGCAAAATAACAATTCTTTACCTAGGTTTTCACTACGTTTGTCATTTAGTTGTACACTAAGTCTTGGTTGTGTTCAGCTCAGTTTCAGGGTTTCAATTTTAAATTTTGAAAAACATCATCACAAAGAAAATTAAACAAAACACTTGCAGTTTTAAACAAAAGTAATAACACTAGGGAGCACTTACTGGTCTCGCTTCGGCTCCACCGCTCGATCCGGTTTGTGCACTCATGATGTCAGGAGAAATTTGGCAGTGCTTCGCTTCGCAGAATTAACCTCCTCCTCCCCAGAGCTCCAAATCGTAAGAAAATTCAGATGCAAATGAGCCCAAACCCTAGTTTTGGCCTTTAAATAGGCCTTTTGAGCTTATATTCGTTCCCCCTAGGATGAGCGCTCTGGTTAGCGCTCGTCCCACCCTAGGACGAATTCTAAGCTGGTATTCGTCCCACCCTGGGACGAATTCAGGGCAAAAATTTCAAAAAACAACAAAAATTGAACAAAAATGCACTAAAACAGCTAATAAACTTGCCCGATGAGAGTGTTGTTGCACTTGACATCCCGGGCATGCAAAATAGATGTTGGGGTCACAAATTGTCACTATCCTACTCCCTAAGAAGGCTACCTTAGCTGGACCGCTCCACGGGAGGATGAATTTTTGCCAATTTTAGCTCCAAAAAGCGTCGCAAAAAGGGTTACCACCCACCAAAAATAGGTCTAAATGTCAGAAAACTGCACACACTTAATGCTAAACCATCTAAGGGCACCCTTGCACAAGTCATCTTGGGTCAAGCGACTCGTCGCTTTTCTCATGAAGGTCATTCCCTCATCGATTCGTCGCTTGAGGGGGTAGTCACACTTAGTCACCAATCAGCAAACACACACCCAATTAAGGAAAATGGCATGCATTCAAAGAATCATTGACAAAGACAATTACGCTCCTGCTTGGGGCAGTAAACAAGCAATAATCACAATCTGATCAAATCACTTGGCATTTCGTGAATCATGAACTCAAGGTTCTCACAGACAAAAGGTTGCGCCCTTTGCCTATTCATGACTGATCAATGTCCAAGGTCAAGTAACACCTCACCGAAAAAGGTTAACACTTGAATTGAGTGCCTTCACTCGTCAGAAGCAAGGATTCAAGAATGCATGCCCTTTCCATGCTTGGGGCATCAAAAGTTGGTTAGGTTACCAAGAAATCCTAATCATTAGTGCTTTGGTTATCTATTTTTGCTCAGCACTGCATCACCCATAGCGCTTTCCAAAAAGGGGCATCTGTAGACACCAAAACAGCACCAATCCGATTATGTGACTGCAAACACTGATCGCTTTGACACACACAGCCCCCAGGGCAGCCCTTAGAGGTTAAACAGTGGTCCTAACCACTTTTACAGCAATTTTGGAAGGTCAAAAATCAATTTGGCACCTTCAGGCACTTTGCTCAGTATCCGTCCCACCCTAGGACGAATTCAAAATGGGATTCGCCCCACCCAGGGACGAATTCTGAATTCGCTCCGGGGTAGGGCGAATTCCAGGTTCAACGGGAAAAAAGAGAAATTGCGCCAAATGGCAGCCAAGGACAGTCAATTAATGCTCCCTGCCTTGCATGCGCGTGTAGGTGAGCAAATTGAACGTTAGAGGACTGTCACAAGGGCAGTCATGGAAGCCCAAGTCAGGGAGGAATCTCCTCCCTCTTGGGAAGGCATGGCCGCCAAGTGGCGCCCCTGCATGCCCATCCAAAGAGACCCCTTGGGTCTATAAATTGGTGAGCTTCC
The DNA here is from genome assembly GCA_028583015.1 of Wollemia nobilis. Taxonomy (NCBI): domain Eukaryota; kingdom Viridiplantae; phylum Streptophyta; class Pinopsida; order Araucariales; family Araucariaceae; genus Wollemia; species Wollemia nobilis. The sequence goes on along the minus strand of JAQPPZ010016370.1, from coordinate 5,188,928 downwards.
TCACCCCAAAAAGGACAGGTTGGAAGCATTTTTAAGCAACGAAGTGCTGCCAAATTAATACCACGCTTTACCTTTGATTCACCTCTTCCACATCCTTGATCTCTTTCGCAAGGGAGGTCATTGGGTGGTTATTGGAAGTGTGAATCCGGATCCAAAACCCGACACTTGACCACATCGATCTACCAATTCGCCGACAACACATTACAAGAGATTTTGGGCCCATCCCAAGTGGATTGGTGCCGAAATGAGGTTCCAACGGTGGGCGGCCCGCTCGGGCGCCCCGCACTCTGCTGAGCCTAATCTTCTTTTTTAAGAACGATTGGGAATTCATGGCAGATTGTTCTTTTTGTCATTTGTTTATTTTGCATTCCATCTTATGCTGCTTAAATAGCTTGTAATTCCGATTTCATAATGCTTTGATCAAATCTTATCATGTTTTATCGCTTTTGTTGTCCTCACTAACTTGCAGGTAGCAGCGTCAAATTCCCATTGATGGAGGCCAAATTGGGGAAATCTGACCATCTGGGTCTTCCCAAAATGCCTCCAATTAGCTAACCCCAAGTTTGCAGGTCTTTTGGAGCTCCCTAGATGCGACATTTGGGGCAGTATCACTTCGGCGCTTTGTCGCAGGTGAATTCGTCCTACCCCGAAACGAATTACAGTCGAATCCGTCCCGCCCAGGAGCGAATTCAAATCGGTGAGGAATTTCTTGACTGTTCCTTTTGCAATGCCTTCTTGGTGATGTTTCTATGTCTTTGCCAAGTTTTCATGTCATTTGGATAAGTTTTAGTTACAGTTTAATTCATTTTCTCATCCGCTTATTGTAGGTTTGAGGATCACATGCTTTGTCTTATTCGCAGGTGCTACTAACGATTTTGTTGTTTCTTTGAATGCAGGAGGAGCAGCAAGGATCAAAGATTCATTCACACCAGCGGTGGCAACACTTTGGCCCGCCCATTTTACATGTGGGCACGCGGAAGGAGGATCACTAGTCACTATTGTAACCGAAACATGTTAACGCTCCTAGCCCCTGAAAAGGCGGGAGACGTCTTTGTAACCGATATTGAGAGAGTATAAATAAAAAGGGTTGTGCTTTCTATACTTCTTTCATTTCGTCTCAATTCGTCTCTTTTCCCTATTTCATGCATTTCAAATTTCTAGGATTAAAGCGTTACATTTCGTTTTGCATTGCATAGCTTTAGTGTTTCTTTTCAACTTCCGAAATCTCGTGTTTTAAAAAAAATAAAAAATAAAAAATAAAAAATAAAATATAATATAATATGTATATATTTTTTATATACATATATTATAATAATAAAATTTAATTTTTATAAATAAAAATAAAAATTAATAAAATGCTAATTTATCTTTAGTTTATTTATTTTAGGTTTTTGTTTTTAAATAATTAAATAGTCTTGGTTTTAAATAATTTATCTTTAGTTTATTCATTTTAGTCTTGGTTTGAAGTAATGGGCTAATGTGTACATTTTCATGTGAGAACATTATCTAAAAGGTATAAACACTAGTGGACACGAGGACCAAGGTAGATGATGTGGCACTTGCAATAATTTAGATGTATTCAACAACTACATGAGTGCGGTGACACAATAAACAACACGATGATATGGATGCTTTGGATGCAATGATGGACCCACAAAATAACTTGTTGATCGAGTCGAATAAGGCATCAAACGTAGGTGCTGATGTGGATGGGTGAACATGGAGTGTTGTGCATGTTAATATGATTCAGAATCATATCTTGGCCGTTGTGAGGATGTATGCGATGCAACACACCATGGACTAGAACTAGATGCGAGGTGGTCAAACTAGGATTCACATTAGTTCAGAATGATAGCGGTAGTAGAAATGGATCACCAAGACGGAACAAGACTATGGTCAACAAAAAAAATTGATACCAGAAGGTGCATCATCGATTACATAGGTGGGTGGATAGGCCATCGCTGATGATGAGACACTAGGGTAGTTGTGTGTGTGATGAGTAGATGACCTAAACATAGAAAAATTAGATGTTTTGTTGCATAGCGAGTGAGATAGATGACACAAACCTGTAGCATAGGGGTACCTCCAGCAAAAAATATGTAGAAGAGATATTAAAGTGGAACATAATTCTAAGCAGACGTATTCAATCTAGTGGTAGAGAAGAGAGATTTCACGAAGTTGAGCAGTATCTCAAAGGCTCACTCTGGAATATGATGAACATAAAGACTTCATAGAAATAACATAGTGAATATACTATCAGGATATAGCCTATCGTAGTAATGTTCTCCTATAGTAGACATGAAATTATTATCAAGATTTTCCAAACTAAGGATAACTATGTTGATCGATTAAAGGGAAATGACAGAGTAGAGAGAAGATATTTACCCAAGCCTAGTTTCATGCGTAATCATTTTATACAGGTGGCTAACAGTGGGAGTAGACGAACACCTGGTGAAAACAATGAAAACATGAATGAAGTAACACCATGGCAGTCATATGAAGTGATAGGTAGACGACCAACAATAAAGTAGATAGTCTAGCCATGTTGGGGATGCAGAGTTCATATGGTTATGTGGACCTACATATACGTGAAAACATCAGGGATAAGTGGAGGACTTGGATATCACAAGCTACAGATAGAAGCCAAGAAAAAGGAGTCACTCAATGTGATAGTTGGATGCCAAAGCACTCGAGAGGTGTCTTTCGTGATTAGATATGATTTTGGTAAGTTGAAGATTTAGCACCCATGATGTAGAATAATTTTTTTATGGATGAGGCTTAGATGTGGTCAAAAATTTGATGGAGGATTTAAAAAGGAAGACACTATGGCTTAGACACAACTTCATAGCAAGGGACACAACAAGAGCATGAAATCATAGTCTCATACAACAATCTTGTAGTTGTTGAACTTGATACATATTGCTATCAATAGTGTGATCGTTGTGACAAATTTTTCTTTGGAATAATATATGAATGATAGTATCTAGGTGAAAGTCAAGGAGGACTGTCATAAGAGCAGAACAATGATAAATAGCTAGAATTTTTGTAGTCCAGAGGCTTGACCATTTTGGAAGCCATGGCTGGATTGATTTTGCCATCCTGTTGGACTTTGTTTTTCACCACATGATGCCTATTTTGGGGTAGAGTTTTTCTGCACACAATGTTTAATATTGAAGATATTTTTTTGCAATATAATGGAGATATTTCAAGTTTCAATGCATGTTTATGATTAACCTTGTCTTATTTATGGCATATTGCACCATTTTCTTATAAGCTTGCACCGCATTCACTATTTGACTAAGTGAATTTGGGTAACTCTAATGTTGATTTTTGTGCAGAATACTAATGCTTGCAAGGTCGGTGGAGAATTTCTGAGTTGCAGTATTTGTTTTATTTTTAGATTTTTTATTTATTTTTATTTTTCTAACTCTTCTTTTTGCAAATTATTTTTAATACTTCGACGATTAAAATAAAAATTAAAAAAATTAAAATTCCAAAAATAAATACATGGGTGTGAAGAATGAGCTTCAATATTTCATTCAAAAGAATTTTGATCCCATTCGAAGCTATTTTGAATTTATAAAAATTATTTAAAATTGATGTTTTATGGAGATTTTTATAATTTAAGAATTTTACATTATTGCATATTTTGAAGGCAAATCGATTTTAAGTTTTGCATTTTTATTAGTAAACAATAAATAAAATTCCCTTTATGAAAATTATAATTTCATTAAAGGGGGGTAATTTATATGCCTTTCCATAGGCCATCATTTTTAGAGAAATAAATTTACCTCTATGAAAATTCCAATTTCATTAAAGAAAAGTAATTTATACATTATATTAAAGGCTAATGTTTTAAAACATTAAATTATTTCTTAATGCAATATAAAAACTTGTTTAAAATCTACTTAATCTAAAGAAGATAAAAGTTATATAAAATCCTTCAAGATAAAATGAATTAAGGCTTTCATTATGGTCATATGAAGGCCAATCACATTCGCTTTCTTTAAGTTTCATGAACAGTCATTTGTATAGCATGATAAAATAAACCAACGCATGTCCCTTGTTAATAGTTACTTGAAAATCACTAAGGTATTCCTAGCAGTCATTTAACGAGATTATAAATACACATGTGCAATGCTTACATGGTGGAACCTTGGAGAAATTTCATATTATTTGCAAGAGAGGGTTTTATGATCAAAATCCTAAGGGTGAGTGTGGTTTTGCAATTGGGTAAAATTACCACTCAATAGGATGTAAAGCTACCTTATATAGGTTTTTATGCTATAGGTTAATGTTGGTTGTAGATGCTTAATTTGGTGATAGATTTGATGTCTTTAGAGACATTGAAACTCAGCTATTGAGCCCTTTGTTTATTGTCTTCCTTGGCTTGAAGTTTTCTCCTTTACTTTGATGAAATGATTGCTTTGTAGATGTACTTTGCTAGTTGTTGTCATGACCCTCCCTGGTAGGCTTTTTGAAACATAGAAACTATTAGAATAAGTAATTATTATCTTAAGTTCTACTCGGATAGACTTACTTGAGTTTCCACTCCTGCATGAGTTAGGTGAAATCTCAGTTATAATCTACATCAGATTTGATGAGTTGTTGTAATCTAATGGCTCTCAATGATCAAATTTGTTATTTATACAAAGTTGATCCATGGAATAATCAATTAGTTCTATTTTATTTTGATGTGAATCTAGTTGCAAGAGGTCAAAACAAAATACCTTCCATTACATAAAAAATGCGATAAATAAAAATAATATGTAAAATGCTCCATTTACATAAAAACTGCAATAAATGAAAATAATCAGTAAAACCTTCCATTCACATAAAAACTACAGTACATTGAAATAAACCAATAAAAATTTTCTTTTCTCATTCATGGATTCACTTCCCATTTTACAATGCAATACCAAGGGAATATATATCCCCAAAGAAACCCTAAAAGAAAACCCTAAAACTTGAAGCCCTAAAAGAAACCTTAAAAGAAAACCCTAAAGCTTAAAACCCTAAAAATAAAAAAATTACTATTTTTGGCAAATTTATTTTTCCACAAAAAAATGCCTTTTTTAAGTAATTACTACTGTTGGCAAATTAGTTTTTTCATAAAAAATTACCTTTTTTAGTAATTACCTGATGCAGGAGCATCCGGTGGCAGCAGTGCAATCTTGCGTCAACAAAAAATTTTCTAAGTTTCTGCAACTCAGAAAGGAGAGAGAGAAAATGCAGAGTAAAAACTGTCATGATTTCGCGACGTCGCGAAATCGTGACAGTTGGCAGGAGAGAAAAAGTCACTGAGGAGGTCACGATTTCACGACGTGTCGCAAAATCATGATGGAAAACAGCCAAGGGGAGATGCTTATGTTATTGTCGCGATTTCGCGACATGTCACGAAATCGCGACTGTCACGAAATTGTGACATGGGAGGCAGACAAAGGGAAGAGCGTATGTTAATGTCACGATTTCGTGACATGTCGCGAAATCATGACTGTCGCGAAATCGCGACATTGAAGCAGCCAAAGGGAAGAGCTTATGGGATGTCACGATTTTGCGACATGTCACGAAATCGTGACTGTTGCGAAATTGCGACAAAGAGCAGCGGACGGGTGAAGACTTATGGAATGTCACAATTTTGTGACATGTCACGAAATCGTGACTGTTGCGAAATCATGACAAAGAGCAGCGGTTTGGTGAAGACTTATGGAATGTCATGATTTCATGACATGTCACGAAATCGTGACGAAGAGCAGCAGTCGAGGGGAAGACTTATGGAATGTCGTGATTTCGCATCATGTCACGAAATCGTGACAAGGAGCAGGCAACCGAGGGGGAGACTTGGGAATGTCACGATTTCGTGACATGTCATGAAATCGTGACTGTCACAAAATCGTGACCAAAGTAGAAAAGCGAGGGCATCAGAAGGCAAATTTCACGATATCACAACTTGAAGATAAGAAAGGCAGAGATGAAGAGAAGACATGATATTGTGACATGTCGCGATGTCATGACAAACGACTAGTTTGTGGTTTGAAAAGGCACGCATTCCAAGGTGATGTTTTTGAGGTGGTCAAGGATCACATTAATGCATGATTTCGTGTCCGGTAAGATAGCTGAACATAGCGGCCTCTCGAATGCTGCGTCCAAAGGTCAGAAATGTCAGGGGTTCTTTAATGCATGCTTTCATGGCGGATCGGGGTAGTTGCCCATTTATGGAAAGAAAATTGAAAACTCGGCCGAGGAAGCCAACTTGGAGGTTTTGGTTTAATGTATTCTTCCAGGTGGGTCATTAATGACCTAGAGGTTCGAGACCTCGATAAAAACTTAGAGATTGTAAGATAAAGGGGGGGGATTGGAGATCACACGTAGAGGATAGTGAGTGAGAAAACCAAGCCGAGCGCTGGTCATTGTAAAGCTGATGCAGGAGCATCCGGTGACAGTAGGGCAATCTTGCATCATCCAATTTTTTTTTAGTTTTCTCTAAGTATTTTGCATCTTGGTTATTTAATTTCAGTTTGAAAGGAGTTTTGTAAAGCAATTTTCAGTTTGGAGAAGGTTTTGTTAAGCAAGGGAGTGGGGTCGCGAAATCGTGACATGTCGCGAAATCGTGACCTCCGAAGGCTGCATATGACTTTGGTGAAATTCGTCGCGATATCGCGACGTCGCGATATCGCGACAGTATTGTGAAGCAAAGCAAAAGAGGGGAATGCCATCGCGATATCGCGACGGGTCGCGATATCGCGGCCAGTAAAAGGCCGACACGTGGCTGGTCATCCGAATGGCCGCAAGACTTAAGGAAATAAGGTGGAAAACAAAGCAGACCAAGGGAGGAGTGAAGCAAAGCAAAGAGGGGAGTGTCGTCGCGATATCGCGACGGGTCGCGATATCGCGACCTATCGCGATATCGCGGCCAGTAAAATGCCGACACGTGGCGTATCATCGATAGCTGCCAAGTAACAAAGGATAAAGAGCAAGGCGAAGACAAAGGAGGGGGGGGTCGCGACGTCACGACATGTCGCGATTTCGCGACATGTCATGAAATCGCGACCCCAAGTGGCTTCAGCGGAGAAGAGGCGCTTTTGGTCGCGATTTCGCGACCTGTCGCGATATCGCGGCCAGGTGAGAACGAGACCAAAGAAGATAAGCCGACGACCGGGCAAAGCAGAATATGACACGTGGACAACCACGTGTATCAAAATAGTAGTGAAAGGGTACGTGTAGCAAATATATGGCGACAAGGTGAAAGCATGGCCAGATTT